>CM075937.1:40868453-42178556 GCA_038030265.1 Corythucha ciliata
CTAATATAAAAAAAGCTGCTATAGGGTGCCCGCGCACTAGGCAGCTTAGCTGCGGCAGCCAGTTCAATACATTGCAACCTATGGGTGCCCGCGCACTAGGCAGCCAAGATTTCCTGGCTGCGGCAGCCACTAGAATTAGTTCAACTGCACGGCAGCCAATTGGCTGCCCGCAGCCAAAGAGATATGACAAAAGTCAAGTGGCTGCCTGAAACCTCGCGCACTGCGGTCAAAGCCAAGGCTACTAGAACTAACAAGGTTGGCCATTACGCCGTTTGTTTACGTTTTTCTATATATATAGGCGAGGGGCGGAGGCCCACGTCACAATATGCTCCCTCCCACCACACTTTATTCATGGAGTATTCCAACTCCTTTGAAACTGAGTTATTCAGGTGAATCAAATCTTATTATCGAATTTTTTACTGCTGTTACGCACATTACTTGGCCCCTAAGGCTAGAAAAAAGATACCAATGTTTATTATATATTTTATTTATACAAAAAATATTATGTTGAAGCTGAACAAAACACTCACCCTTCCTTCAAGAACATTAGCCAGCCATACACTTGCGTTCTTATTTCCTCTCAAAAATCGTGGTGCATCCAAAGCGTAAAGAGATAAAACGGGGTAGGAAAATTTTTCTTCAAAAAACACTTTCCCATGGTGAATTGTGGCGCATGGAACAGGAGAGGAGAGAACATTTTGTATACAAATCAAATTTGTGTATAGAGAGTATTTCACAAATATTGTTGTCATTTGATGAGATAAAACGTTAGTGCATGGTCTCGTATCGTGTCATTTGGCGTGGCGCGTTGTCATGTTCAAAATGTCAAGAGGATAAAGAGGGTAGAACAGAACACGATTTTTGAGAGTGATTTTCAAAGGATTTGAGATCATAGGGGGTGTGGGGTGTCGATTTTGTTTGTCTTTTACAAAAAAGTTTATTCTACTGAATAATAAATCGCAGCATTATTTTGTTCATTATAATAGGATGACGCGAAAAACATCGAAGTTAGGAAGATTCATGGGTCAGAACTTATTTATAACTCTATTTTCTAAGGTAATTATTTATGCTAAAATAGAACATAAATCGGGATCAGTTGTAAAATAACCAAGTTTTAGGTATTTTCAAACACGCCAGCTAAGCATGTTTTCGTCATGAAACGCCTTCCGAAAAAAGTGGGGAGCGGTTTGTTGTGTTTCTACTTGAGCCCTTGAATAATAAAATAATACAGGATAAATCAATTAGCCATTTAGAGGTATGAAAAGGGCAGAGAATGCAGCGTATGTTCGATTTGGCGGGATTGAAAATATGCCAACTTTAAATAACAAAAAAATGTCCAAAGGGTTTAATTTGTTTTATTTACATAGAAGGGCTGGTATACCTCATCGAAAAAAAATATTTTCGAAAAATGTGAGACTTCCTCATTATTAAAATGAGAAGAAACGCCGGGGCTAGGAGGGCTGCGAAGGAAATGGGAAGTTTTCTTGGTCCGAAATATCTTTCAATACAAGAATATTGCCACCTGAAGATACCATGGTGAAGGTACGAAGCCCGAAATTCTGGTTGAATTAAATAAAACAATAGTTTGGGCAGTTTGGGCTTTCAAAAAACACGAATTCTACATAAATACTATAGACTATAAACAATGGGGCGGGAAGAGGAGCATATTTCTACGTCACAATCGGTCTCGACCAATCAAAACACTGAGGCAACTTTTTCGTCTTGTTTACATTGTAATGGCCAACCTTGTTAGTTCTAGTAGCCTTGGGTCAAAGCAGCCACCAGCTAATTTAATCTATACTAATTCGTCCTCCGGAGTTATAGGCGCTCGCATTCGAGTATCTGTGCCCAACAGGCGCGGATCCAGGATTTCGTCAAGGAGGGGCTAGACTCAAATTCCCCCACCCCTCACCATAATCCGTGGTAGGAGGATAAAAATCACTTAATCTATTTTACATTTAAAGGATTTGTAGAATTTTGTAGCAGTTTTTTTCTTGGACAGAAGTAGGTATATTTTTCCGTTGAAATATCAAAGACCACCTAAGTATATTTTTCCGTTGAAATATCAAAGACCGCCAAGATCAAATTTTTCTTGCATTTTAGCGTTGGTGTACATATTTGTTCATAGCGAATTAAATTATGGAAACGAAAACAATTAAAGTTGTATGAAGAAAAAAAGTTAAAATTGGAGGCAACTATTGCCAAAAGAGGGGTGAAATAACCACGGTTTCATTAATCAAGGGCCAGTTCAAAGAGCTGAATCGATAGTTACCGGTCAAAATTCCCGGTTTTGTGACCAATCAATTAGTCCAAGGTGCTAAGATTGCTCATGTAATGTACAAAACCGGTGTAAACCGATTCCGGGAACTGGTTAATATTTTCTAGTATGAATATCACGCCACAAAATTTCCAGTTTTTTGGTCAAGAAACTGAATTTTACCTTTACCGATTTAAGGCCCACCGGGCGAGGCGAATTCTTGGACCCTTAGGGCTAATGTTCCTGGTTCTATTCTATTCTATTCTGGTACATAGCACTTGAAGATCTGAGTGTCTAGGAAAAGTTTACGGTGGGATTTTCTGTGACAAATTGTGATTTTTGTAGCGAAACATGTGCCTACGGAGCAAAATCATGAGGTAAATGTTTAATTTTTGTGAGGTAAATTATCCAGTTTGAAAGACTAAATTTTCATCAGTCAACTAGTCAGTCCTTGGCTTATATACCTCTATATTTTGAGGCTAAGTTTGTTGGTTTTTGAATCGTCAATTTGTAATTTTTTCGCAATTTCTGATCGCATTGTGAGTTAGTGATGAAAAATGGGTCTCTGTATAGCGTATACGGCCATATCATCAGCCAAATGACCCGTTATTGGTCGAGAAAATCAAATTTTGGGGATTTGAAACTACGATTGTAATGCGGATCCTGTATTTCTTTATAAAAAAAACTAGAATAGAGCGAATTTGGCCCCGGGAAACAGCTTGGAATTCACCCCACTGCATTCACGTCTGCTGCATCCGCGTATGTCCCGATCATTTGTTGACACCAACATTTGAGCCATTTTTTCTCGAAACTCGAGTTGTGTTGGGCTATGCCCTACCATCGTCGTCCGGATAACATCAGTTTAATTAATTTATTAATTAAAAATACCGGCGACAGAAATATTCATTATATCCATGTCGTTAATTACTTTTTTTTTCGTCGCCACGCAGTAAACTACTAACAAACTCTCAATCTATCTTGAAAAGATAGAAAAATAAAATAAAATTTTTCGCGTTCGCCAAAAGAAGTAAAAGGCTTTACAGGCAACTTTTTCGAGTATAATTCATTTTTAAATCATCAAAATCCGAAATTATATCAAGATTTACAGCTTCTTGAACGGTTTCTAGTTGTCTTAAGTTCTTTTTTTTTTTTCTTCGGTCGTCAGGATCAGTCCACCTAATCGGCAAGCTTCTGTTCAAGTAAGACGGATGATTTTAAAAAATAGAAGGAAAAGCATCTTCGGTCAACTTCAGTTTCGTTCGGGGAGTAGTTAAAACAGTTCCGTCAGACCTTGTTATAGAATCTGATCGAACTATGAACCTTTCTTCAAAGTGCTTGATACACACAACACTTCTAGCTATACTGGCTCAAAATTATCGCGATTAATTGATCGATTCCATTTGTTCCGCATGGAAGGAACTATATGGAATTGGAAAACAGAAACTCTTTCCTTATTTTCATAGTTGCTGGTACAACATGGCACGCAGCAGCTAGAAGACATCTTTTTATTTTCCTTTCTCAATTTTGAACGGCACTCATGCAACAGTCACTGAAAGCGAATAAAAACAAAATATTAATCGAGGAGATGTTAACTCGAGATCGAGGAGTAATGAATGAAATGAAACTGTGAAATGAATGTGAACTGTGAAGGCAGCGGTGAACCAGCAGAGGAGACTCCGGCGCTTAGTGTGACGAAGCTTTAGTGAAGGGGATCTACTTCCAGGCCCTTTAGTCTTGGGTGGGCGGCCCCGGCATAGCCCAACACGATTCGAGTTTCGAGAAAAAATGGGCTCCCTGGCGGGATTTGAACCCACAACCTCTGGATTACTAGTCCGGCACGCTGCCAATTGCGCCACGGTGGCCGTCGACCGGGTGGCGACACCCGTGAAGTCGTGACGCCCCGTGTGTCAGGCTAGTTCAAATTCTATTAACGACTGGGTGGCGGCGCCACTTGGGTCGCGCCGGTGCGTCAGGGCCCTTGGCGTACCTATTGAGATATTGGCGAGGGGGAGGGGGTGAACCGCCACCGGCGATGGGGCCCCTCAAAAAGCTTAAAGCTGAAAAAATGGGATATTTTCAGGTTGTTAAAGGCGTGAAAAAATTGCGAACTCACTTCTACAATTGAGAAAACTCTCTAATTCGTTGCTGAAATGGAAAATATGCGCTCATTCATGGCTAAAATTGAGAAAAAAAACAGTGAATCATGGATGAAATTTAGAAACAGCAATAATTCGAGCCTGAAATTGAGAAAAAACGTTCTTCCCGGGCTAAAATTGAGAAAAACTGTAATTTATTGCTAAAATTGAGATAAAGCGCTGTATAACTCGGGCACCAACCAATCGTTTCAAGTTTTTCCTGGGGGAGGGAGCGGACAGGTTCACCGAATTTCCTCGGAAAACTGAAATTGACTTCCCCGCACCGCATTGAACTGACAGTTTTCATTCCGGGAGCTCATGAATCGGTAAATGGAAACAGTAACACTTACCCTTATCTTACGGATTTTTATGGCAAACCCCAATTTTCGAGGGCCTTGCTCACTAAAAACCAATTTTGCGGGTTGCTAGTGCCTACGATGACAGTTTCCCAGCTGCGATGCTATAGTTTTTGACGAATAACGACTCTTTTTGTGCATACACAATCGCCCCAGCCCCCCTATTCTGTAACTCATAACGCGTGCGTTAGCGAAATAAACAAGGTGAATAATTGAAAGTAATCAGCTGAGAAATTTTGCTAACGCACGCGTTATGAGTTACAGAATAGGGGTTCCAAATGAATGGATGAATGTCCAAAGCTCCAAAGTGAACATCCAAATTCTCGCACTGTTTTCATCTTTCACCACGCAAAGTAGCTTTCAAATGACTGACAACCCTCGTCTCGTGATTCCCAAATTTGTATTAGCCCCCCCAAAAAAAAAAAAAAAGAATGACAATTGATTAAAATCTCTTGGAATTGATTTGATCAAAATCTTGAACTATGACCTAATCGGTGTCTAAAAGATTGAGGCTTTCTCAATATCTTCTCCCCCAGAACTTTCGAGATTGGCAAGTTCAAAATAGAACCTCTCGAGTCTCTTCGCAGTTTTGGTAAATTGCCAGCGGAGATGAACGACGTGGCCCGTGGATCCCTCCCCCCTCCCCATTTTTATTTCTCTTTTCTTTTCTCTTCGTGCAGAGGCAGGTTTACGCCACCTGCGAGGAATTTCTTGATAAAACACGTCGTTTCTTTTTTTTATTCGCCTTCCCCATTTCACCATTTGTTATGATCCGACCTTCCGGTTTGAGTCATAAACGCAGACATCAAGACTTCTTCGGATAGTTTTGAGGGTGAAGACCGTGCAGAGATAAAAAAAAATGCTTTCTCCCAAGCTTCAAGGGAAATGGCTTGTTATGAACTGAATAGTTTAAACAACGCTTTTAACGCAAGGCAATTCAAAGTTGAACATTGTTGCGAGACATACGAGAGGAAAACTTTCAAGACATTACTCCATGCGATTTATTTTTCCTTTAAGTCACGATCAAGGGGGGTTCGGGGAGAATGGACGATAACAAGGATTTCCCGCTATTGAATAACGTCGTAAAAAAGGTTGCTAAGCTCACCATTTCTTTTTCCCGTATCTAACGCACAAGATTTAAGCTTTTCCTCCTTTATTTTCACGCTTTATTTTATTAAAGAAATAATACAGAGACCCTTTTCGTCTTTGAAAAGAAGAAAAATGAAAAGAAAAAATCCAGATCGCTTCAGAAGTTCATATGCGCGAATAAACACAATTTTCCGTTGAAAAAAAAGCGTAGAATTCGCTCAAAATATATGTCGAGAAAAATACTCACGGATGAACTCAGGGTATTCGGGGTCGTCTGAAATTGTACTCCCACTCATTTTTGTCCAAACTGTAATTCATTTTTTTAAGATAAAAGAATCATGAATTATCCTATAACAAGCGATAAAAGTACTACCGTTTGTCAGGAACCGGCTAAATTTATTCCTTGAAGATTTGGCTGGTTTTATATGTTGTTGCCTCCTTTCTAAATCACAAAAGACGTAATGCTGGTAACACGGTTATGAATGTGTTGCGGGGAGGGGGGGGGTCTCACCTACCTATATCCTGATTGGACATAAGAAACACAAGATCATCACGCTGGTTTTTATTTGATACAACACCACACAGACTCACGTCACCCCGCGCTTGTTCAACAACTACATCATTCTTGAAGCCCATTTTAAAAACGACACCTCCCTCTCCCGCGCCCTTTTCTACAACCCCTTCCCCCATTCACTTCTCATCACAAACTCGCAGTTTTTCTTGTTTTGCTTTCTTTCGTTTTGTGAGGTGGTGGTGGCGGTGATGTAGTGGAGAAACCTAAGAAAACAACTCTCCCCTTATACACGAATTAAACGTATAAGGGCCGGAGGCCAAAACAACGGGTGGCGTACAACCACCGTTGCCTGGCTCGAGCGAGATTCTTGAGGGAATGAATTTATGTTGCAGTTTAATAGGTTCCGTGTGGGTCCCCCCCCCCCACCTACCAATTCTCAGACTCACCACAGGAGCCAACGTTTGTATAACCCAGTGATATTGTATATGCATTTTGAGATGTCACCTACGGTAAAAAATAGTTCTAATGTGCATGAACTAGGGCGCACTAGATCCAAAATTTAGATCTTTATTATATTTATATAAAAAGCCAGTGCATTAAGGCTACCGCGTGCAGCCTTGAGCAGCCTTGCCTTGCATTAGTTGAATTGGTCCGCTTCATTGACGGTAGGCAGCCTTCTTATGTTGGCAATTATAGGACTGCCCAGCTGCCAGCGGTATAATAATGCATTAATTGATATTTCCAAAAGCCAGACTCTTTTTACGAGACCCTCCGCTGCGAGCGAGAACGCTTGCGCCGAGGTAGTAAAGGGAACATTAGGGTTGATGAGATGATCACGTTGCTAGTCCACACAAAAATTCGTAGGGCCAAAGCAGCCAAAATCGCCAGAATCCGTTTCGATTCTCGACTCCCCATGGCGACAAACCCCGAGATGCGAGGTTTCATCCATATTTTTTAATCCCGTTCATTTTCCCCAAAAACAACCATAGCTATGGGTGGGCATTTTTTCCCAATTTTCAGGGGAAAAAATTAAAGAAGAGCACTTATTATTATTTATTTATTCAACAGGTGATACACTTTAAGTTGAGTTTGGTCCGACAATCAACAGAATTAGCGTTCAACGGATAATTATGAATCTTTGAATTTTTTTTTCCAGTTTTTGCATGTACAACATGATTGCTAAGACAAATTTTATTTAAATATCACTCGTGACACTTGTGTAACGTACTCGGAGGACTTATCTAGACCTTAGGTTTTGACGAGTCTTTAACAAATTTATAATAAATGTCGCGACATCATTAATCCGTAGGGAATCATTCAAATAAAAGATTTCTTTCACGTTATAAAAGACATAAAGATTCAAAAAATTGATTCTATGGGGCTCATATTATGGGCAATTGGGCTGGCAAAGAACAAGTGGTAGAGATCTTCCATTCCTTCATGGCATAGTGTACATACTTTATGGAAATCTATTTCGTACTTTACTCTGCAGGGTAGCTTTTTCATATGAACAATTTCTAAATTGACTTATCAACCTTAGCTTGAAGAGTTAGCAGTTTTATTTTATTATTATTATTATTATTATTTTTTTTTTTTTTCAGATAATGTAGTACCTTGTGGTGTTACAGGGGGGGGGGAGAAGACCCAGACCGAGGCTTTCGCCATTTTGCCTGGCGCCTTACCTACTCAGAAGGGCAGGACCTCAAAAACCCAGAGGCTGGCAGTTGACCCGCGCGGGCATGGAACCCGCGACCGCCGTGCCCGTGAGTGCCAGGCCACTGCACCCCAGGCCAACCAAACCCTTGATAAAAAATGGAAAAAATTCATTCGCCAGCTCCCCACTACATCGGGAGAAGAATCGTCCTCCTTCCATTTCAGCTCATCACCAAATTCGTCTGAAGGCGTCTCCAGGAAAGAAGAGTGCACAGAATGCTTCCTCCGCACAGTACTCCTGACATCTACTGAGGTGTTCACAGAAAAAATGAAGGCTCTGGATAAAGGCTTAAAATACGTGCCTCATCAAGCTCCCACGGAAAAAGAAGTTATACATCTTCCTGACTTAGACAGTGGATTAAAAGAGAAAGAATTAAAACAACTATGATCGGTGTTCTTAAGGACAAATTATGAGCGACTCATAATCGAGAGGCCCAATCGAGAAGCTGGAGTAATTAAGAAATTGAAAAACAAAATAAAGTTAACAACCTGATGATGAAAGAGGATAAAGGACAGGCAATGGTCGTTGGAGATAGAACGATGTACGTAGAAAAAACGGAGACGTTTCATGCGGAGAACGGGTTTACAAAGATGGAGGAGGATCCCACGCCTAAATATCAAAAAGAAGTGGTAGAAACTATCAAAAATTGCCAGCACATCTTGGATGAGCGAGATGTAAGAGATAGGAAATTCATCAAAATGAATCCCAGCGCTCCGAGACTTTATACTGCTCCACAAGAAGGCGCGGCGACGGAATTTCCTTCACTACGGCCAATAGCTGCATATAATTCTGCACCAACGGAGCTCATGTTGGAAAGAAAATAAAAGACGAATTCTACAAGATGACGGGATTTAAGCCAAAATGTTCGTTAAAAAACAGCGTAGAGCTTACAGAGAAAATTAAGACAGTAAAATTGTCGAGCAGAAGTACCTATGCCTTATGCCGTTCGACGTAGCCAACTTGCTCACATCGATCCCACCACGAGTAGTCACAGACCTGATTGAACAGCAGTTGTTCGCCTGGAAAAAATGCACAAATCCGCTGGCAGGAGTAGAGCTAGTCAACCTCTTCAGGATGTGCTTGTAGCAGAGCTATCTGAGGTTCAACGATGACTTTTTGTGGGAATTAAAATTTGACTCCACTCACTATTTTTTAGATCACGTGAAACCTTTCGTTTTTTTTTTTTTTTTTTTGCCCTGTACTTCGCGAATAAATACTTGTCCTTTTTTTTTGAAAAACTTCGTCTAAATATAACAGGTTATGTAGCCCTAATTAACGCAAGAATCTGTTGCGATAAATATTCTACGAACATTGAAAGACCTGAACGAAAAAATAAGCTTAAACTATCGCATTGAAACTTTGAAGAAAGACAACTATGATACCTGGAGGATCCAAGCTCAAGCTGTCCTCATCAGAGTTGATCTTTGGGGTTACGTCTCAGGAAAAATTCAAAAACCTGACGAACCTTCAGAAAGAGAAAGATGGGATGAATACGACTTGAACGCTCGATCAGAGCTCATGCTTATGATAGCTCCTTCCGAACTCAAACAAGTAAAAACTTGTTCTACGTCCAATGAAGTATGGAAAACACTCGAAAACAACTTCCAAAGTAAAGGTCCTGCTCGAAAAGCAACGCTGCTGAAACAGTTACTTCTGTACAAGATGAGCGAAAATGACGACGTTATCGAATCTATTTAATAGTACATTTCATAACAAGTGCGGAAAGTAAGAAATATCGTGCGAGTGTTGTTAGACGAACGAGACGCAGTCGAGTGAGTCTATTACACGAGCACTTGATATTTCACTTTCCGACGAGTAATGAACGACGTTTTTCGCACGACGATGCGGGGAATTTATAGGCAGGTGCTCATTCTGGAAATGTTATGGTATTTACGTGTGAGAAACCCAAACACAGTGAACAAACCAACAGGTATATTGCGAGGTATATATAACAATGTGCTCTTTTCATTGGTGTCGTTGGATTTAACCTAGGACGCATGCTTCCCAAGTTACAGCTGTTTTTGTTGCGAAAACCAGTGATGTGCTGAAAAACGTGAAAAAATCGATTATCTCGACTAGGAAAGGAAATCGGACCCTAGGCCATAAGACAATTTTTGTTGCTATTTGGATGTTTAATCACCCCTATTATTTTGCTCAACCAAGTACCAGTCACCCTGTCCTATAGAATATTCACGCGAAAATAAATTTTAGGCAATAGCGTCAGATTCAAATTGAGCTACTGTCTAAGAATTATTCTCGCGTGGATATTCTGTAGGACCATTATGTTTGAGTGCTACGGGTCTTGAAAAATAACCCTATCAATAAAATCTCGCTTTTTGGCGATATTACATATTTCTTTATTGGCTGTATCTCCGTAACGTAGGACGCTCGGACTGGGCTTAAATTTTAGCAAATTTAGTTGGCTTCAACAATGTATACTGTGGTCATGCTCGACAAACGCTTTCTTCTGGTATTTTTGTTTAACGACCTAAAAAATTGATGGAATTTCGTGGTTTTTCAAGTGCCACGAGTTGAGCACAAGGTTTTGAAGGTTGCAAACTTGAGTATAAACTGCTCTCATTGGCCCTAACAATGTGCAAAAGAAAAAACAATTACATGCATATTTGCGATGTCTGATGTTTATATTGACTGACCTAAAACTCGTAACCGGTATTGACAATCAAAATTTTCAATTGGGTAGCCCAATTGTATTTACCATTACTGTTTAGAGAATCAACGACAACTAGCCTTTGGTAACACACTTTTGCTAATCTGCTATCTGGCATATGCGAGATTATGGTAACTTTAGGGCTTTTTGTTTGGCATTCCAAACTGTTCCGAGCTGCCTGGAGTTGCCCAGAAAGCGTTCTTTTGCAATAAAAAACATCTGGGACCTTATTCTCTAACGAAATAGAAACTTTGAAATCTCATTCATGAATTTAAGAATACTGAACGGAAACATATGATTTTCGAAAAATAGTCTAGTAAAAGAAAGGTAGTAGATTGAACCAGCTGGTAACTCCAAAGTTGTGATTGGGATTTGTTCGGAGGGGTCTGGAGATGGTGTACTCAAAAGTCCCCGCCTCTAGCCCACGTGCGGACGTAGCAAAACGTGCATAATTTTTCACTTTATTACCTGTAATTCGTAAACTCTAGGTCCCACCCAAAAACTTATGATCCTATGAGTGTTTGGGTGGGACCTACAGTTTACGAACTACAGGTAATAAAGTGAAAAATTATGCACGTTTTTCTACGTCCATCAGCTAGCTCGTGGGCTAGAGGCGGGGACTTTTGAGTACACCATCTCCAGACCCCTCCGAACAAATCCCAATCATAACTTTAAAGTTACCAGCTGGTTCAATCTATGCCTTTCCAAGAAGCATTCGTTTACTAGACTAAAAAGCAATGATGAAAAAAGTTAGCGAAAATGGCCCCTGATTTTGTAAACGTGACGGTAATCCTGAACTTCACCATCAGCCCTGACATGCATGGACACGACAACCGAACGACCGATTACGACAAACGAACAGACCTATTAGTTCGGTGGCCCTTCTTCCATCCCATCCATGCAATTCAGAAATTTCTACACGACTGAATCCCAGTTTTATTTTCTATAATAGAGTTTTCCATTAGCACAAAAAGTAGAGCTGGGGCTGCTCCAGGTCTGATCTGATAAGAGTTTCAAGGTTCCATTTGCCAATTGATCCTCAGCAGAGCGACTTTTTATTCGTTCCATTCATCCCTACGCTCCTCCATGGATCAGAGCTAGAGCAACTTCAACTGCTCCGTCAAAATCGACGGAGCGGTAAACCTCTCTTGGAAGGTTCATTGTGATAATCATCGTTTTGAGTTCGTATTTTGTTTTTCGTCGCAGATGAAGCCAACGCGATTTGTTGAACGAAAGCGGTTTAACAATCATTCAAGTTCTGTTATTCGTAGGTACCATTATCGTCGATTACTCAACAGATCCAGAGAAGTGGTCAGATGAAGCCACTAGGCTCATTTTGAAATGTATGGATAACTCTAGTCTAGAGTCAAGCTCGTCCGACGAAAAATATGAAAATAAGATGACTACGTGGGCTATTACTGCAGCATCAATCAGTAAGGAGAAGACAGAATAACAAAAACCTAGTACCAGTGTTCCAATCGTTACAAAACGGTTCATCCGGATTCTCTACATTAATGAAGTTATCCCTTTATGTATTACATATTTCCCCCAAAGCCCATTCCTTCATTTTTCCTGCCGCCACAAAGCGTGTTTGCTGGCCGAGAATGTCTAAATTCGCAACTTGTTGTTATTAGATATCAATTATGTTCTTGGAAGAACATTATTAATGGAATTGGGCATTGAACTCACGAAGGGATGCGCCCGATTTGTTCACAGTCATGCTAATAAGTACATTCTCGCTAATAAATACAAGCACTCCACACAAAAATATACAAGTGCTTAGCTCATGCACGTAAATAAATATGTACTTCCATTCAATACAAACACAAAAACTACAAAACAGTCATGAGGAGAAAGGTTGTTATTAAAGAGCGCTCTCTTCCACATGTTAAAAGTCGTTCCATTCTAACCCACTCTTAGCCAGATTTTGGTTCGATCCGAGCGGGCTTGTGACGTCACAAGAGCCGCCCCAGAGCACTTTTAAAATGGCAAAAGGAAAACGCTATTGGCCTCTGAAAGCAAAGTGCCTGACATCTGGTGTTATCAATGTAAAGCATTGATGGGGAGGTTCATGATTATTTTATATCAGGAATCGCTGAGAAACATTAAAGTTTTTTAGTGCATTTTATTGAATTTGTGTTCAACAACCCGCTGGAATATACAGTATTGGCCGCTTAAAATGTAAGTATTTTAGATTCAATAAGCGTTTCATTGAACCTGAGGGTGCCGTACCAGGAATAATTGCGTTCTGAGATAGTACAGTATTAGTCTATCAACACGCCAAATGGTGAATCTTAAGCCGGCTCCACACATGCGGTATTTACCAAATAACGAGCAAAATATTTTTCAATTTTCAGTTGATCGGTTTCTAGGCAATGCTAGAAATTAATTAATATTTTTCTCGTTATTTGGCAAACACCGCATGTGGGGAGCCGGCTTTATATTTTAATTACAATTTCATGTGAAATTATATTAGACCAACCATTAGCATCATAAATGTGCTTAGTTGACCCCTTTGATACGGCTACTGCGTTATGAGTGTATGCAACAAAACTAATGATTGTATTCTCAATAAAAAGGCATTTTTAGATAGGTTGCATAGACTCCACAGCCGTAAGCACAGGGTTTGAGAACGCTGCCTAAGAATATCCACTATTGTTCACCTAAGTGCTAGATAGCGGGGCAGCTTTCTGATTTATTCATTATTATGCGTTACAATTTCAGATGGATGAGGCATCGGACATAGTTGAGCTGCCCGAAATAATTGATTACATAGGGGATTTCCGAACGCCTATGATAGAAGGGTCAGCCATCATTAAGGCTAACCAATAACCATATGCTAGAGTACGGAGTAGTTGCTGAAGACAGCGAATATGTCGACTTTTGTGCCCTCTGCCTGAAAACGTCTAGTCTGAACAGCCCACCTCATGAGGTTTCCGTAAAAATCGACAGTGGGAAAATTAGATCGAGCAGTTGCACGTGTAAGGCAGGCAGCGGCAAGTGCAAACACGTGACTACGATTTTGCTCATCCTCAATAGGTGAGATCAACAAAGTACCGACCCATTTCCTAGCCGAGCTATTAGTGTACAATGTAATCGTTGACATACCTTTTTCCTCCCTCGTCAAGGAACTCGCTTGATACTATGAAGCGCGTGAGCTGCACAGATTTGCGACAGTCTTGGGGAATAATGAAAAAGTCGGTCAAAGACATGTACGAGGCTCAAATTCGGATTCAGCCACCCAGCGATGCACGCACCATCGAATGACACAAAAAACGATTTGCGACATTTGTGAGACAATTCACTTTCGAAGAGGAAAGTATAAAGGCCGATTTCCACCTTTCATGCGCCCTTCCGATCATTTGGAACGTTATTTTCCAAGTTTTCCTTATATTTGCATCGGCAGGGAATCTGTGGAACGCCACGTTAAGGGTTCGATTGGTACTCGAACATTGGGGAACGCAACACACCCGTCGAATCTTTTTCAACTTTCGATCCTCAGACGCGTACGAGTGGTCCATTATAAACGCCTGTAATGAACAATTTATTGGAGAAATAAAATAATGAAAACAATAATAAGTTGGCTTGCCTCACAACACTACTGGGTGATTAGGGGTTATTTACCCAAGTGCCTACCCACTCAGATAATAAGTGGCGCACTCTATAATCTCTTTCACAGGCCAATAACATTGAAGTTTCTTCTTTGAAAGAGGCGGGGTAGTAATCTGGTGACAGGAAAGGTGAACTACGTAAGCCCTTAATATAACAGGTAATGTGGAACACAGAGGACTTGAGGAGGAGTTTCAAAGAGAGAAATTAAAACAACTGGTAATTCAGCCCAAAGGTATCATTAGATAAAGTTTCCTTACGGACGATTTCACCACCGTGGGCTGAAGTTTGAGTTACGTTATAATAGCCCAGGAGGGACATAGCTGGATTCTTCGAGGACAACAAAATGTATTCTGAATGTCAGCATGGCTTTAGGACTGGCAGAGGGACTGTCACCGCTGACATGCAACTTAACGATTGCCTTTGGGGTCTTGAGGCGGTTTCCACTCGTCTGGGTCCAGAACTACATCGACTTCCCGGCACCCCTGCCCCCTCTTATTCGCTCAGCTTCAAAATTCGTATGTATACGCTGACGTCATCTATATGCAGCTGGTAGTGTCTAATGATGACGTGGTTCCACCGCTTGTCTCTCAGTATACAGAGTTTCTGAATAAGTGGTGCAGTTCAAATAAGCTTACCGTAAACGCGAAGAAAACTAACAATAAGAGCTTTTTAGTAACAACGTCTCCGGCGTTGACGCCCACCTCGGAGGATACTCTTGATTTCCTGGGTTTTAAGTTGGACAGCAGACTGAATTGGAAAAGTCACATCAACTTACTCTGCGCAAAGCTCTCTCACAGTTTATTTTTGTTAGGGCGCCTAAAGAGCTCCGTAACTGAGAACGGCCTACTTCGCGTACTTCCAATGTCATCAGGAGTACGGTACTCTGCTTTGGGGGTCTTTTCTTCGTGCCATTCGCGTCTTCCGTCTTCAAAAACGTGACATAAGGCTTACTAGTGGGACTGAAGCCACGTCATTTCTGTAGAGAGGATTTCTCCTCTCTCAGAATACTTCACGTCGCCACAGTTCTTTACACTCCAAACGTTGACTTATGTAATCACCAACGTACAGTCCTTCGGATCACGGTCAACGGTCAGATGTACGCGGTTACTCAACGCGAAATGCCGACCAGCTTGAGAAGAATAGAACTCGACTGGAGTTGATAAGTGGACGTTTCCACGATGTTGGCATCAGTATTTTCAACATTCTTCCGGATCTAGCGAGGTGTTTGCCGCCAACGCTTTTTAAGACGAGAACTTAAAGCCTTTCTCCTTTCTAGGACGCGTAACGATATGAAGGAGATCCTGTTCAATCTCCAATACTGAATACCACTTAAATAACCGTTCTTCATTGTTTTGACGTTTTATTGCCACTTTATGGTTACTACTACTACTACTATTTGTGAGATGAGATCAGTCCTTAACACTCCGTTTCAAAAATAAGTAAATTGGCTCAAACTCACTTTTAAAAGAATCTTTGTTCCCAAGGAAGCTCAAAATCAGCTTTATAAAAACGCTCAGAATCGTATTCTTCAAAATTTTTGGAAATGTTTTCAACCTCTCTTCAAATTTTTTTGGGTCAAAGCCTCCCCTCCCCAGCTTACAATGTCCTTACACAAGCTCGCCCCAGATTCAACTGTTTTAGGAGTGTTGATAAAACTGTTTAAACCTATTTATCAAATTTGAAAGAGTAAATTCGTGCTTTAGATATGGAGGCATTGATTATGCTAAGTATTTTGACCTATGTGTCTTATACTTAGTAAACAACGTCCACTAACAAGAACTAATAAGTGGCACGTGTGACTTATTATTGCCGAAGCTTTTCCCACTATTCGTCCGCCAAAAAATCAGGCAGTGATGGCGATAATTATCACTTTATTGGTTTAAATGTCATAACTCATAACGATAATAATTATACAATTTATTTATTAATTTATACAATTTATTTATTAATTTATACAATTTATTTCGATGACTTAAAGACAAAAATGCGAGTAGTTATACAGTGGCTTGATTTCACTCGAACAATTGTATTTTTTTCGAAATGAGTCATGAGCGCTTAATCTTGTATGTGAGAAAGGCTTTGCCGTAAAATTGAGCAGTGAATCTTTAAAAATACATCACCGTGTACATTGCAATGATATCTGAAGAAGACATGCGACTAGTCCTCGCTTTGAAACTACGGCACAATGAATTCATCGTCGATCACTACGTAATTTCCGACGTGAGCACGCTTTGCTTCCACTCCGACAATAACCTTCTTAAAATCAACGCGATCGTCAATCATTCAGTTTTTTTGTAAAAAGCGTCAACCGCAAAAGTCAATGGTACACTCGCCATCTGGCCAGGACGAGGATTTTCGAAAAAGAGCACTTGATGGTCACGAGAGTGATTCCAGAACTTCAAGCGGTGTCGTCGAGAAAAATTACGGCCGAGTGTTACTTGTCCAAGCCAAACGAGATTATGATTTTTGAAAATTTATGGACAATTGGCTTCCGCCCTGGTGGTATATTACTTGACTTGGAACAAGCTAGAGCGACGATTGAGGCGCTGGCAAATCTTAACGCTGCTTCGTTCATTTTGGATGAAACGACTGGAATAAATTTGGGGGAACAATACAAGGAGAATTTGTACGAAACACTGATGACGTACATGGAGGAATTAGGTGAGTCGATGATGTTGGCAGCCCATAAAAGGCTTCGTGCCATTGGGCTGAAATATTTCGTTGACGTCGAGGGTCAAGTTCAAGACGAAGTATTTAAGAGAGTAAAAACAGTTATAACCGAGTTTGTTCGTCCTTCAACGAAATTTCGCAACGTCATCACTCAGGGTGACCCGTGGGGTGGAAATACAATGTACAGGTACGATAAAGGGCATCCTGAACGGGCGGTTTTGGTAGACTTTCAAACGGTTCGTTACTGTCCTGCGGCTCAGGAGCTCGCTGTGTTCCTTCAAGTTGCCCTTCCTCGGGAATTGGAAAACCACCACGACAAATTGAAAACCTTCTACTTCGATTGTCTGACATCGTTTCTACTACAACGAAATATCAACGTTTCCACGATCATATCGAAAGACGAATTCAACGAGTCCTTCAGCACTTACACAGAGTTGGCTTTGAGTATTCGCCTCTACTACGTTTTAATCACTCGCTTACCTATCGAACAGGTAATAATGGCTGGGAGCGATTCCGACAGGTTTTGTGATTACTTCATCGGGGGGAACACAGAAATGACTTTCAAGGCGTTCGAGAAACATCCAGAGTACAAAAGGCAAGTCATCGAGGCGATCACCGACGTGTTCATGTTTTATAAAGCGTTGAAATAAGTGTATCTGATCTTCGTACGGTATAGCTTTCTGTTGAAATAGAGCTTTTGGTTATCAAAATGGTCTCTTACCAACCAGTAAGGTGTTCGGCCGGTTTTCTAGGCATCAGAGCGGGCCAGCGAGGTCTGACTACCTCAACATTCTTCCTTTGACATCGAAACCCAGCGAAAATGGCTTTTTAGTCAGTCAGACCCGCAAAATTCGCGTTTTCGAAGAGCCAAACCCTCGCAATTTAGAATTTTAGGGAACCACGAACGCGCGATTTGGGACGTAATTAGTAAGCTACACCACAAAATTTATTTTCTGGCTAAGACAAACCCGCGAAATTCCGATTGAAAAGCTTTGTGGGTAACTTAAGTAGCTACGCACTTTTGTTCGATTTAAATATTGTAGGGACATATCGCCGTTCATACGAGTCCTTTGGACGTCGCTTAGTTGTTGGGAAATGGAGCTGGTTTCGATCCACCCACCCCCCACACCAAGATAAGTGGCCAAAAATAACAGTACGTATTTTGCATTGTCGTTGGTTTTAGTCAATTCTCACGACTCTAGGGGGACCAATCGAGGACCGCGTAGGTGAAGGCTCTTCCACGGAATCACGAGCATACAGGGTTTGAGCTAAAAATTTTCCCGAGTGCGCTAAAAGTTTCAGTGCAAGTCTCCATACGTAAGTCCAGTGAGCCTCCTTTCTTTCAGTATTAACTTACGGGGTTAACGATTTTGCGAAATAAGCGATCATAATTTCAGTCTCAAGTATTATTTGCCGCACGGCTATAAGCTGTTATCGCATGTGAAATAAATTACGCTTAATTATTGACTATGGTGACGGCAGACACTTGTTTGTTTTTTTAATGAAGTTAAAAACAATAAATTAAATTAGCGTGCACTATAAGGTAGAACACAAATTATTGCAATGCCCTTTCGGCGTAGAATTGAACTGCCGCATTGATTGATTCGTCGAAATCGTGTTTGAATTGAGCGTCGTTATTATAGGCTTCAACGGCAATATCGGAGCAACCACCGACCATAAAATCGCAGTACGTTTTCGGTGATTCCAACATCATTTTGAAATATTTCTCAGGAAGCCTTGTATTCGAAGCGTAGTAAACGCGAGCGGCCACGCCAAATTCCCTGTACACTTCACACGAGTCCTGAAATTCACTCACGGGAAGAATTGTCGCCACGTCGAGGCCTCGTTCCGCCAGGCAACGCCCGAGACATTTGTAGTAGAGCTCGATGAGCTCCTTCGAATAATTGGCAATAAATTGACTGTCGGGCGTGGCTACGTGAAGAAATGAGACGAGCTCTTGAGCTGGCGGTGTAAAGCGACTGGCTTGAAAGTCGACGAGTAGAGCCTCAATTGGTTTGCCGTTGTCGTCGCGTTTGAACATGAGATTACCACCCCACGGGTCACCCTGTGTGATGACATTACGGAATCGCTTCGACGGTTTAGACAGTTCAACGATGGCATTCTTAAAACGGTCGAATAATTTGGTTTTTACGTTATCACTCAAATATGTTAAACCCTGTTGGCCAACATCGCGAACCCGTTTGTCAATCGAACGCAGCAATGACTCTTCTGAGGGATTCTTCACCACGATCAGACTTTCATAAACATGATCCTTGAATTTTACCGCTAGATCGATCTCTTCGGATTCTTCCGTAATTAAAGACGCCGCGTGAAGATTCGCTAAAGCCTCGACAGCCACGCGAGCATGATCCACGTCCACAAATTTCCCTAATGGTTCAAAACCAAGCAGAGTCAAGTTTTCAAGAACAATAACTTCCGACGGCTTTGACAGGTAACACTCAGACGTAATTTTCCTCGGAGCCAACACCTGAATATGAGGAATAATGTCGCATATAGCTCCGTGCTCTTTTTCAAACATTCTGGACGGCCCCAAAAATCTATTAAAAACTTCACTGTACGCGTCGACGCTTTTTATAAAGAAACTGAACTTTACGAGTTCGCCCCTCACTTGAGCTGTGACCAGGAGCAGGTGATTATTTGAATGGTGGTTGTGCATAGCCTTGATGTCTTCGATCGTGAAACCTTCAACGTTGAAATTGGTGTGTCCCAGTTTGCAACGGAGTACGTCCTGAACGTCTTTTCGAGTTAACACCATTATTACGACTTTTAAATTCAACTATTGAAATACAACGACGAATTCGCCTTATATAGCAACATAATTATTATTTGATGGTCCCCTTATTTGGACCAATTAGTGTCCTAAGTGACATGAATTTAAGATACAATTAATGTAGAAATGATGTCAACCGACCTTTTCTGCTATGATTCAAAATAATTGGTTGGAAACTGTCAGGCTGGTGGAAGTTATTCAGTAATCGGAGACGTAGCCGACCAAAGCCTGTCACATTTTCCTTACTACGCCAAAAGACAATAGCCGGTCAATCTTTTTTCGTAATTGCTGCGCTCAAAAGCAAGTGGCATGTGTCGTACCTATGTGATAATTATTCATTTTGTTTTTGTTTTTTTTTCATGGTAGGCCGATTTTTATCACAATACATTGTAACTTTCCACCAATGTGTAAAAAGAAACAATCACGTCTCGTATTCCTATGAAGCGACAACAAATAATCACCAGCCGAGCCCGTATCGTTTTTTAGAACAGTCATGTTCTTAGAAACTTTACTGGCTCCAAACGTGGGATTACGATCGGTTTGGATGAAATCAACTTTAACCAAATAACCGTAGAGGCTGAATTTCCGGTTTGAAAACTATTAGTATGGCACCAAAAGGGAGTAATTCATTTATTCATAAAGGCATGCATGTACATTTTTTGTGAGCGAAGATCGTTGGGCTCTATTGTCAGTCCGATCAAAATTTTTAATATGGTAATAGTCAGCCTTATTCCTTCTCATATACTGGGACTCATGTGAACATCTAATCCGGTATTAGGCCACGTCTCAGGTATAATTTCATTAAGCGACACAACATATGACGTAGCGGTGCTTCTTCGATCTTCTCAGAGAAACTGCCCATCCCCTGGATCAAAAGCTGACTGATGACCTTACTTGTTGTGAGTGTGAGCAATCTCAAACACTCAAACAGTGGGTTTGGATTGGAGGACTTCCAAATGGTTCGCACAACTTCCCGGCACGGGTGAAAGTAAAACTCTACGTTATCGAGGAATAATTACTTTGCAAATTGTTCAACAAGGTAGCATCTGCCGGTAGCAAACTGAAATTTCTCCACTACTAGTGAAGTTATGTTACCATTCATACCAGAGACACGTATTTTGTCTTGAACCTTTGGGCTTCTTGCCAACAATCGCTTTGTATATCCTTCATTTCGTAAATTGGATGAGATAGCAGTCTGCTTTAATAGACTTTAATGAAACTCACGGAGCCTGTTGCGAAGACCTTTGGTCATTGGTTTCTTTTCCTCATTTCATTGCCTTATATTTTGTGGCCTCATTTTCTTTAGGCCCCGTTCACAAGCTCTATATGCTATGCGTCTGTGGAGGATATGCAACCTATCAAAATGCTTCATTTTTTGAGGGAATGAATTTGTTTGGTTGCACAAACTCCACAGACGCAAAATATAACACAGAACTTCTGAACGGGGTCTTACCCCATTTCGTTGCCTTATGTTGTTGCTTTTTATTTCATTGTCTCATAATTTCAATGCCGTTGTCGTCGTTGTCATTTGGTTGCCATATTTGGTTGACTTCATTGTTTGCCTTATTTAGTTGTCCTCAGGGGCGTAGCGAGGCCTTGATCCAGGGGTGGGCAGAAAGATGATGTCGGGTGTTCTAGAGACCACAGCAAAAGAACTGGTAGTTCATTGAATCGTCAAATTCTTCCCCGGAAACTGGGTTTTCACAAAAAGGGCCGTAATCTATAAAAAAATATAACACATCCGTTCTGTTTCAGCCTTCTATTCCTGGTCAAAAACTGGCACAATGTTGTCTCCGAAAATCGATATAATTTGAAAAAAAAAACACTTTTTTTTTTCCATAATCTTCTTTATGGGCATTTGCCCGCGAAAAGAAGATGAAAATGGCTTAATATACTGAAGTAAAGTGTGTATTTAGGATTGTACGATAATTGTGGGATTTTGTTTTCAGGCCCACGTCGTCTATGTCCCGTCGCCGCGTCGTATTATTTTCTTGGCGTTCTGTTTGTGTGTAGTTGTTTCTCAGCGTGTTTTCTTTTGTAGTGTCAGTATTTTTTCATTCGTTTCCAAATTGTATGCATCATAAATTGAAAATAAAGTAAATTAATTCTGTTCCGTGCGAATATTCTTTTGGAACATTCACGGAATATATACAACATGTCCCGTTTGGACCTCCTTACAATATTCGTACCCGAACTTATATATCTGAACATTCTGGAGCGATTCTAAAAAAACATTCTTTGAACGTTCAAACTTATCGTTCTGAATATATTCCACGAATTTTCTAGTAGAATATTCCGTTGGAACATTCACGGATTATATACAACCTGTCCCGTCTGGATCTCCATACAATATTCGCAAAAAAACCAATATCTTCCACGAATATTCTTGGAAAAAAGGTAAATTCCAAAAAGATAATCAAGGAATATTCGGGTAATATTTCCTTGCTATCTGGGTGGGTTTTCACAAAAAGGGCCGTAATCTATAAAAAAATATAACACATCCGTTCTGTTTCAGCCTTCTATTCCTGGTCAAAAACTGGCACAATGTTATCTCCGAAAATCGATATACTTTGAAAAAAAAAACACTTTTTTTTTACATAATCTTCTTTATGGGCATTTGCCCGCGAAAAGAAGATGAAAATGGCTTTGGCACTCAAATACGTCTTATCTGAGGGACGTTAAAAATTCAACATTTTCCAACTCTTTTTTCTCGTTTGTTAACCTAAAACTGAAAGATTTCATTCTATAACTCAATATTTCACTTAAAAACTGACAATTTTACGCCAAAGCCGGTGTCTCACCCCTAAACTAAAGATTTCCCAACACAACTGGCGATTTTAAAACACAAGGCTTTACCCCAAAATTGATTATTTCACCCTAAAACTGTCGGGTTTAACCCAAACTGATTAAAAACGAATGATGTTACCAAAACAGACTACTACCTGCATTAAAAAACTGATTTTATCCCTCAAGCGCGGCGATTTCACTCAAAAAACGTACTTTTTCTCGCCAAGCTGACCCCGTGTCATATACGTGAGGCGGAACCCGCGCGATTTTTGGCTTATTATTTCTCAATAATAAGTCTATGTAATCGTATCGCAAAAAAAATTTTTTTGACCCCCCCTCAAAATTTGTAGTTTTACGTTTCAAAGTGCGTAGAATCCAAATCTGCAATAAAAAAAAAAATGTCCGCCCGCCGTCCGGGCCATATCTTGCCCTAGGATTGCTCGAAAAAACAAAGTTCTTTCGCACATAGACTCCATTTTGGGTCTAGTTGGTCCTAAAATCTGATCAGTTTGATCAAATAACTCCCTGGGGTTTTATGGGCCAAAAGCGGGTCCAAAATGGGGATTTTCAAAGGATTTGGGATCATAGGGGTGTGGGGTGTCGATTTTCATGTAATTTCAAGCCGGATTTGACTACATCGATGAATAATAAACCCACAGTCAAAATAATAAGGCATTGTTCGATAATTCGCAGCGTTTTTGCTTTTAGAACGGGTTTAGAGTTTGTAGCGGCTACGTGATTTTCATCGGAAACGCGCTCGTATAGAACACTACGGGCGTTTTCCGTTGAAAACGCACAACGGATCTCGCGATTCCCGCTCAAGTAGGAGGGGCCTACTCTCCACACCCCCCCCCCCCAACTTAAGACGCCACTACAAAACTGGACATTTTAACCTGAATATTTTGTTCATTAAAATTGTAATTGGCCATGTTGTCGTGGAGTTCTTCAAACGTCCAGGTGATATATGTTGTTGTCTCTCCACAATAATTGTTTTTATTTCTTTCTTGTTCTTGGTCTAATCGACTTTCTGCCTGTCTAGTCCATCATCAGGACCCTAATTAATACAATCATCTTTAGTACAAACGCACCCCTCTTTGAATAAATACATCTAAAATTGAAACCTAATTACCACAAATTATCACAGATAGGATAAAAGTTTGCATTACTTACATATAACATAAGTTTTCGTGTGTCTTCCACACTCGCTGAATTCCTCTACGATTTTTCTTGCAATGAATTTGTGTTTTTCCTGATTTGAGCCGTTATAAGCGATTTTACCCGTGCGAATAAGTGCTTTTTAGTGCTTTTCATTCAAAAAATGCACTATTGGTCTCGCCCTGATGGTCGCACATATGGGTTGTGATACATTTTTTTCACGTTTCAGAACCCCTAGAACACGAATCCGAGGTCGGTTCGATTTGATATATATATATATTTATGGCCCCTCGCTTGTTAGCACGATCACGGTCGCAATTTTTGACTTAGGGCAACCAAATTTGGTCTAAAAATCAATAGCGTGAATATCTCGGACGAGTTCGTGATCCAGATGTATCGGTCCACGGGAACGGTGTGAAAGAGGGGTTTGAATTAATTGAAAATTCGCTACCGCACGGCTGTTGCTGCGATTGCCTCCAAAATTGACTCGAGTAATGAGAAATGAACGCGCTTTCGTATGACACCCTAGTGAACCAAATCCGTTAATATGGCAGGGGAGTTCTCGGCAGAGGGGAGCTATTAAATTAACGCTATGCCTTACTGGACCACCCAATTACCAAAAAATTTCATTGACATTGTATTTTGAGCCGTCTCTTTTATTTGATTTGCCTACAGCCTAATAAATCTTGAGTAAAAAATCCTGAGGTGGGCAAAAAAGGGAAGAACAAAAAAAATATAAAAAAAAAATTGTTTCGGATTCGAACCCAGGCACTCCGCCTTTGCAGTTTTCCAGAGTCTCAAACTGAAAGACTTTTGTTCCTTTAGGCGCATGTGTACGAGAGAATGGACAGACCAGGGGAATGACATTTGGGCCATTTCGTAATTTTTTATGTAATTGCAGGTCCTCTATTTCAGAAGACAAAATTAGGATGGTCTCGGGCATGGCAGTGCCATTTGATTCCCCCCTCCCCCGCTGCAATACTAAACACAGTTTCCAGGAAAAACGGAAAAGACATGATTTCGCCACTTTTAGTGGAATTACCCAAATAACTTCTCTAACAAGAGTCCGCCTTCCCATATCGTATAGGCAACCAAACCGACTCTATTTCATTTTTCATTTTCATAATTTTTTTCCCCCTCAGTTGGTGCCAAAAAAGGGGCCTGCGGTAAAAAGAAACACGATTTTATGATTTTGACTTTCTATACCACGGCCTAAATGTCATTCATAATTGATTGATATCGTTCTAACTTATGAGGTTCGACTCGATTGTCGCATGAATGAAATGCACTTTTCCCGACAGGCTGCTGTCGGAACAAAACTTTTTTCTTCGACTATTTTATTTCTTTTTCCCCCTTAGGAGAAATCTCAACTGATTATGAGGTTTTAATGCTGCAAATCTCTCGCTAGGCGAAAATTTCTTCTCACTATTCCTCATTGCATAGTCAAACTGATGAATTGATCACACTTCCTTCCATTCCGCACTTCCGTTCCATGAAAAACATCAATATTCTCATCCTTATAGTGAAAGAAGCAAAATACTACAATCAATATTGAAGAGAACGAGATAGCGTTTTCCATTTGCACAAAAATAATCCAAGGGGCACCAAAATCCAATATTGAAAATGATTATTTATCACTGTAGGCCACGGGGCGGGCCATTGTGAAAGGCTCAGCGGGCCACTTCTGTCCTAGATCATAAGAAACATTCTATACAGGTACAGGCACACGATCAAATGATTCGAATTTTTCATACGGTGGGCTCCCGGACTATAAAGTACTTTTCGGACGAATCATAATATTACTATCCGGATATTTGGTTGGTTCCAGTTAGTCTTTGAGAACCTGAGTCTTACTCTTAACTGCAGTCGGGCTAAAAATGATTCCCAGCGAATCCTACTACCTGAACGCATCTGTGAGCCATTTCTGCTTACTTAACGCATACTATTGCATTCAACAATCATTGGATTGTCGCTAACGAGCGATTCATCTACCACCTGACTGGTTCTCCGAACTCATAACACAATTCCCCGCCAAATGTAGGAGTAAATCTACCACTTACCAAAGGAGGTAGAAATTTAGCACTTGGTGTGTACACATTCGCTAAAAATTGGGTGAAAATTGTAAGACATAATGTTTCCACCCCATGTTATCCACTTAAAAAGGGATTTTACCACCCGAAAGTACAATTCAGAGCGAGTTTTACCACCTGAGAAATCATTCACCGAATTTTGGGGTGTGACACCCCCCCCCCTAACTGCCCTCAATTTGCGCCCCTGATCAAGGGGCTATCATTGGGGTAATTACTGAGCCTATTACCACAAATGGCTTAAAATTACATTTTCAGGCTCAAAATACTCACTATTGAAAAAGCTCGATTCCGCAATGTGGTCCAAATGAAGTCTTGTGTCTTCCGTCTCACTAACTGCGTCGCACAGTTGAAATTCACTCATCACGACCGCAGACCGCACTATAACGTCAGGAGGTTAGACCTGAAAAATAAATTAAACATATTAAACCAACGCTTTAGAGACAGCAGTGGCTTAACAATGGTGAGCGAGCACCCGCGGGGCGCAGCTCAAATTTATGCCCCTCCCGAGTGCATGGGCGTTGCCAGCGCGTTTTCAGGGGTGGGCAGTTGCCGTCCCCTTGACTCGAAGTCGCAGTATTAGTGGGGCAGCTACCCATCCCCACATTCCATCAAAAAGTTGAAATCTAACAGAGCCGCCAATTGTGCACTTCTTGTTTCTTCTTAATTTTTGCGGGATTTGCTCACAATCGGCAATAGAATCAATTTCTCAAATTTCGCTCACTAAAAGACCAATTTCGTGGCATACGTTTCGTTGTGAAAACCCAATTTTTCAATACAACCAATTTCTCTGATTTCGACATCAATTTTCCAGATTTTTCTTGCCAAAAAGCCCCGGTTACTCTATCAAAAACTCCGAATTTTGTGTCGGGCTCAATACAAAATCAATTTCTCGGATGCGCTCTCTGAAAAACCAAATTTCGCGGATTTTTTCCCAAAAAATACATTTTCCCTGATCTGGCTCACTGAAAACCCAATTTTGCGGATTTTTGTTGCTAGGACTGTCTTGTATGAGCGAAACGCCCCATCTTGGTTTTTTTGAATGAGAACCGTTCAGATGTAGCCAAATCAACGAACTTTGTCTTTGTGAGAGCCAAATTCTGAAAATTTGGTTTTTAAGGCGCGCTGCTTGCTGCTGGGGCAGGAAGAAGACACAAGCCTGGTGGACCCTTTGGACAGGGGGACTCCTGACGTGCTGGAGTGCCGCATTCTGTACCCATTCCCCCGCATTCTGTGTAGAATGGATGGAACCTATAAAATAAGTATGTTTTGGGTTGCATCGAAAACCCTGGACGTGGTTTTTAACTCATTTAATTAGAAACATAATTAACCCAAACTCCCTTATAGTACGAGGTTCGTTGTAGGACATATCAGTACTTATTTGGAATGATTAACGAAAATTGGTCCCCTACGATGAACCTTTTTCTTACTGAATAAATAAATAAATAAATAAATACAAAAAAATGACAAATCGTTGCTCACATTTTCACTTCTTTTTAATGACTAGATCGTTGAATTTGAACCCATTTAGCGATCCAATCGCCACATCGTGCTATACATGAGTAACAGTGATAGACTGCTTGATCCGGTCGTACTGTTGTACACGATCAGGCACTGACGCTTCTTCGAGTGGGAGCTGAGAGTATAATTCGGACAGACTATGGACGAATTTCAATTTACGGGAAAATTTCGACGAGGCGAACAGTTTGGTCATGGCGACGAGTGTCTTAAGCCAGAACGTGGGATGAACAACGTAGAGCGTTTTCAAATTCTTTCTAAGGCGACGATCGATGACTTGATAGCACTGTTTGATCCAGGCGAACGGAGGTATGCACTGTTTGGCCGTACCACCGTGAAGATAGACGAGAACGTAGTCGTCGGTGACGAGCTGTTCGAGTGTTAATATCATGTAGCAAAAAAGATTGTCCATAACGTAATTGTAGTCGACGCGGGATCTGTGTGGAAGGTAACAAGCGGAAAAGACGATGATGGCGTTGTGACAACCCGAATTAAGATATCCGCCATGCGAAAGGACTCGTTTATAGGGGTCGATCACCTAGGAAAAAAAGGACCCGGTTCAGAACATCGAACGACATGATAGAAAGTTTGGCTTGCCTTCATGTCTATTTGACGGTCGACTCCCCCAATTGTAACGCTTCGCCATCCTCGTACGTCTTGACGCTCTTCTTCCTCCGTATACTGTGGAATCGGATCAAGACAGTCGAGTATTGAGTTTTCGAGATCGTCGACAGAAGTCACCGACCCTGAGCCCAAGGTGTCTTCTTCCCCTTCGTAACAAAAATCATCTTCGCTCGACAAAGCGTCTTGCTTGATGTGAATCACCCTTTTACGACGCTGCGACGGTGTTTCCCCTTCGACCGCGCCGTCACTATCCGTCGGTCTAACGGAATCGCAGAAACGATTATAGAGACAAATAAGAACGGTACTCGAACTAAAAATGCTTACCTTCTCTGCCAACGGACGTCTGATAGCTCCGGAGACAGAACGGCGTGAAAACTTGACAGGTCATCCTCGTCTTCGTCATCGGACTGTAGAGGATGCTTCGTTACCGGAATTCCACCGTTTCTTTCACAGCTCATGATCTTTTTTCACTAAAAACGGGTGTCCATAACATTGACGATACTTGTCTATTTAGATATTTTCGGGAAATTCGAGGGCTACACAAACAAAACTGAACTTTTGACGCCCCTCTTTGATTGTACGGAAGGCTCCTAAGAGCAGGCTATTTTACTACAGTGATATCTTGTGAAGCGAGGATAACTGCCCGAATTCATTTCTCGTAGTTAAAAAAAAAAAAAAAAAAATACTGTAAAAGTGCTCTATTTGAACGTATTTTGTGCTGAATTAATTATAAATTCATGCCGGAATGAGCATCCTAGCCCGCCTCAGTCGTCTCTTCACTTCGTCTACCCTTGGACCACCGCTTCAGACATCCTCTCTCCTGTCAAATCCACTGGGAATTATTCGCGAGCAACCCTCGGCTGGTTTCAAAGTCAAGAACGTACTGAAAAAACGATGCCGAGACTGCTACTTGTTCGTACGTGACGGACGAAGGTATCGGCAGGGTCACTTTTATTCACATGCCCGCCCCCCTCGACATCAGTCACAAACAGTCTTAAACACGCCGATTTTTCCCACCTTTCAGGTATATCCTTTGTCCTACTCATCCCAGGCACAAACAGATGTCGACGGTTAAGAAGGAGAAAAATACTTGGATACTAACGAGTGCTACCCAGGGAAAGTACAGACAGTGGTAGGACGAGTACGAACAGATGTACTGGGTCCATGTTCAAGGACTGCTAATTTGATGACTAGTTATACATAGCTACCTTATAATATACGAATTCGTTGATAGCCCTGAATTTCACCAATATGGACCCTAAACCCACCGGTTTATGGCCTGGTTTAGTTCACAAACGTAGTTATAAGCAATAGCCTGGAGGTACCTGTCCCCCACCCCCTTTTTCAAGAATTGTCGAATGCCTAGTGAAAGAGTTATTTTTCTTGTCAAATTCAAAATTTGGCAAGAAAACCGGCTACTCAGCCAAAAGAAATATCATTGCAGCCTTAAAACTTTCACTTTTGGTTCAAAAACAAGTTGTTCACCAAAAAACGGATCTTCTGCTAGGGATCTGTCGTTGTAGCCTTCTGTTCCGGAATTACTGTCCAAAAACTGGCAATTTTGTCCTTGAAACTTGAAATTTTGTTACCCACTGGTACTCTCTACTAGGCTCGGAAACTCCAGTAATTTGGCCCCCTATGCTGCAAGACGAAACAGTTCCTCGTCAGGAACTCACAGACCTGTTACAAGGGCGGAGCCAGGACGGGTCAAGGGTTTCAAACCTTTGTTTATGACGATCCTCAAAACCATAGCTACACTTGGAAAACCTATTCAACTGAACATTTCGGCTGGAAAAAAAAAAAAAAAAAAATCTTGAAATTTCACCTCAGAAACACATTCCACAGAAAAAATTATGGAAACTGAAAAGGTCGCTTGGAAACTGAAATTTTGCATCCCGTTTCGGCTATTCAGGCGAAATATTCTCGAAAACACAAGCTTCGGGTCCTTATGTTTTGGGCTTTATTTTATAGCGGCTGTAAAACCCGGGCTATAGTCGCACCCGACAGTGACCAAAACTTGGCAATTTCAGCCGGGAAATTACAATCAACCAGTGTTTAAAAATCTACAAAATTTCAAGTTTGGGGCCTTCTTTTTTAGTAGATTCAGGCCCCAAGAGCGCCTAAAGCTCGATGAATTTCCGTGGAATTACATAATTCAATCTGTGCAATTGCAAGTTTCAGGGGTCCTACTAATTTGCGGACCAGCCCATAACTCGCCCTAAAGTGTTCCGACTGGGCTGATTTTCTTTCTCCGACTTGTCAGCAGAATTCAACATGCTCCGGTAAGATGAGAGGGGGGTCAGCAAATTACCGGATTGTCACCAAATTTTGATGGTACTGCCACTAGTTACAATTAATTGTACTGAGTCTAAATACAGAAAACCAGCCCAGTCGGAACACTTTAGAACTAGTTATGGGCTGGCCCACTGAATTCGTTTTGTTGATCCGCAAATTATCGGAACCGCATGTCCATTTTTATTCAGGTAAATATCCGGATCAAAATCACGGACGGATGTCCGTGGGGTAAATATCCTCGAAATTACAAGTTACTCGTCTTTCAGGGAAATTGCTAGTTTGGGGAAGTTTTTCTTAGCCGCCGATGAAAGGCTATCAGGCCACGACAACGCCAAAAGTCATTCTTAGCTAAAATGCAGTGAAATTGCAAATGTCAGGCCTAAATATCAGCGAACATCGTTAGTTTCTTGACTTTACTTTCGCGACATAGCAAGTTCTAGAGGCCTTTTTTTTGGTGGCCGCGGTACCCGGGCAGCCGCGCGGCCACAACATCGCCCAAAGTCTGACGAATAACCGAAAAACTTCACTGAATATCTGCGAAATTGCACATTTTCGGGGTCTTTTTCTTTTAGTGGACGTAAACCTGCTAAGGGGGGGGGGGCTAGCCAAAAAAAAATCCACATTTGTAGCAAAATATTCGTTGCTGAAACCTCTGCTACCAGGGTCCGACAGTGCTCAAAACGAAAAACACCTCGGGGAGCACACTCTTCAACTGCTCGTCTGATTAAAAATCCGTTTCGATTTTTGGATTTCCCGTGCACCCCCCCCCCCCCAAGATAGGCACCAGAAGGGCCAAGAGTGGGTGTAGAGGAAAACTTAGTTTTCGTGCAGGAACCCTCGAGGACTGTAGAAAACGGCTCTGGTTCCAACAATTCCCTAATGTATTTAACCCATAAAAACCCCCTAAAAATCTTGAAATTTTGCCAAGAAACTGACACTTTGCTCCTTCCCCTTAAATATCTGGACATTTTTAAGCCTCGGGATATCCTTGATATCATATACTGTCTTTATTTTCGCAAAATTACAAGTCACCGCTAACCCAGGCTAGGCTACGAGCCTGATAGTGTCCAAAGACTGGGATATAATGCATATTATCACGAATTACACCACTCAGAGATAAATATGTACAAAATTGCAGGATTCGGGTACGAATATCCTCAAAATTCCGCAAAATTGCGACTGTAAGGTTTTGGTCTTTATTATCGCAAAATTGAAATATGTTGGTCATTTTTTCTGAAAAATAGCAAGTTTCGGGTCTAAATAAATGTCCTCGTATTGGCGAGTTTCAGGTACCAACTTGATTTCGCGAGAACGCGAGTTTATGGTCTTTGTTTTTGTGAAGTTTCGCTGCTTTTCTATTATTTTATTCACCACGGAGCCCAAAGAATGGCAAATACAGTCACAAAATTACATCACTTGTAGCTGAGAATCTGCAAAGTTGCATGTTTCAGGTCTGAATATCCTCGAAATAGCGAATTTCTGGTCTATTATTCTATATATTCTGGTAATTATTTTTCGAAGTTGTAAGTTTCGGGACTGGATATCCTCAAAGTTGCGAGTTCCAGCTCTTTATTTTCGCAAGTAGTATCGAGGATTTTATTTCAGTGATCTCGTGCACACAGCACCAAAATTCTGCAAAATAGTCGCAAACTTGAAATATTTTTGTACTGAATATCTGCTATATTGGAAGTTTTCTGGTTGATTATTCGTGAGATTACGAGTTCCGGGTCTTAATTTCAGCGAAATTGAGAGTTTCCGGGGTATTTTTTTTAGAAGCGTGGACCCTCGGCTGGCCGGCCGTCCTCCCTTACGCCAATAGCCAGACGAGTTGTAATTGAGTAATTGCAAGATTTATTTATATTTGTGAGCTTGCAAGTTCGGGTCGAATTTGAGTCAAATTACACGTTTCCTGGCTCTACATCTGCGATATTGACAGTTTCGGGCCTTAGTTTCAGCAGAACTACAAGTTGGACGACTTCATTTGAGCCAAATTACGAGTTTAGTGACCCTTTTTGAAGTGGCGGAACACAAGCTAGGTGGCACGAACAGCCCCCAAAGCCTGAAGAACACCCAAGAAATTGGAAATTCCCTGGCTCACTTGAAGCGACTCGCAGAGTCGCCAAAACGGGTGTTTTTTTGTTCTTTAGCGGAAAGCGATATATTGGGGTTGTAATGAGCCAAGCCTGCGAAAATTGTTTTCGAAGTGCGCGAAATTGGTTTTTGAATGAGGCAAACCCGCGCATTTGGTTTTTTCAGCAAACAATAACCACAACATTGTTAATTTAGTAAGCCAGACGCGTGATATAATGGGTTTTTAGCGAGTGAAGCCCTCTAATTTTGGGTTTTAATGAACCGCACCCGCGAAAAGGGTTTTTTAGTGATAATGAACGCAAAATTGGCGTTTTTAGTGAGCCAGTCGTGCAAAAATGTGTTTTAGTCAGCAAAATCCGCGAAATGGGTGTTCCAGTGAGCCAGAACAGCGAAAATTTATTTTGTAGCCAAGAATAAATTCCACGAAATTGGGGTTTTAATCAGCAAGATCCGAGAAGATAGCGTTTTAGTGGTTTTTAAGTGGGCGAAATCCGAGAAAATTAAATTAATGGGTCGTTAATGGGCGTAGGGGGAGGTTTAATGGACCCGAATAGCTCAGTTAGTTCAAGAACGATGTACCAATTGGTATGCCAGTACCCCGCGTCGCGTCACAGAAGTAGCTGTGGCCTAATCCATCGATTTTTCCCAAAGGGATGAGTTGAAGACAGAGGGTCGGTGGAACGCCACTTCTAGCGTGAGCCAGATAATAAATGTCTGCTTATACATAGAACCCACAGCAGTAATATTTTCATGAAAAAAAAAGTTATATTTTGATATTCTACCTGGTTTAAACGTGCAGAAAATGCGAAAACTAAACTCAACAAATAAATAAAAAACGCCCAAGCGCCGAATAAATGTCCTAGGCATGAGATCAAATTATAAAATTAGAGAGTCTCTTTGAAACGAAGCAAGATGGTCTTAAGGTTCGTCATCAAGATCAACCCCCATAGGCCCTAGAATATTCGAAGCAGGACCCGCACCCCCCATTTGCGACTTGTACGATTCTAAAATGTGTTTGAGAGCGTTCATGTCAACGTCTACTGGCTTAAAATTCTCAATATCGGAGAATGAATCGTCCATCTGGAACGTCGAATTTTTACGTAAGAACGCGCGTAAGAGTTTGACAAATCACTTTACTAACCTTGGACGTTTTGACAAAACTGCGTCCCATAGTTGTGCCTTCTAATTCGCGGTCCATCTGGTCCATGTACTGTTTCATTTCGTTTTCACCTTCGTTACTGCTTGAAGCTCCCGTCGGTCGGCCTAACGATAACGATTTGTTTTAAAATTTAGTGTCTTACAAGGCTAAATCTTGCTCATCTCACCGGTTTTGTTCTTGCTAAGGTCTACGTCCAATTCATCTTCGTACGCGCTCATGCCTGATTCTTCCGATTCTAAATCCCAGCTGTCCTCAGGCACTGAAAAATCTGAATTGGGGGGGGGGGGAATGAGGTGACTATTAAATTGAATGAATCGGCGCGTTTTTACCGAGGATGTTTTGAACGGCGCATGTAAACGCTTCTTGATCGAACGATATACGATTATTATCGTCGTCTCGTGAGTCGGCCGTTTCTCCTGATATTGCTTGCTTCTTTTTGATGCCTCGTTTTGGACGCAGAGGGACCCCGTCCTTTGTCACGCTAAAAAGACACAATTGTGTCAAGTTAACAAAAATGACTAAACCTTTTTTTAACGTGTTGCCATACTTGGGATGTTCCGCTCCCTCGAGTTCGGTCACGTGCTCTAAAAACGATGATAAATGCGTTGAAATGTTGTTAACGGACGAAGTTGGCCTCGACCCGTATCGCTCGGTTAATATTTTGTCGAGTTCGTCCGACGATATTTCCATCCAGGAGTCATCTACAACGTGAGAAAATTTAGAGCGCGAAAAAATTAAAAGACGCTCACGCGAGGAACTTAGCGACTACCATCAGGAGGAGGCAGAGATTCACCGGCTTGCCGCAAAGCCTGAACGTCGACTTCTATTGATTCCAATAGTTCTACAACAGTTTTTCCGAGGGGAGGCTGCGAATATTGCGTGTGATTTACGTAATATTCTTTGGCTTGATTTTCCAATTGTTGATACTCCAAGCTGCCCTCCAGAAGATTCTGTGAAAGAATTTTAATTAGTTTTGAAGAAAATTACTACGTAATAGTCAATTCTACGATACCCTGAAATAGTTTTTATCATTTAGCGATTGTTTGTAACGGAGCCAGCCTTTGTCATTCGCTAAATTGCCGTCATCACGACTTTTACACTGCGACACAAGTATTTCGAAACCGCACGCCTGAAACAAAACGGACGTTCCAATCAAGACACGTGCAAAAAGAGCCCCCCCCCCCACACACACACACTCAGCAACTTACAATTTTCATGCCGATAGCGTGAGCCGCATATTCAGGAGAATTCGGAGGCGGCATTTTCCATCCGGTTCGTCGATCCGGTTGGTATTTATGATGAAGCAGCATCGCGTAGAGACATCGAGTCATTTTTACCTGACACATGACTCTCGTCTCCGGAGGAAAGTATCTCATGGCACGACAAACCTAAAAAGAATACACAAAACAATTGCAACTTCCATTACATCAATAAAATATTCCGCATCCTTTACTCTCATATCTATAGGGTCTCGATGACAGAAAGCGGTGACGGCCGCGGCAATCAGGCTCGGCCTTATTTTCAAAATAGCGGCGACAGCAGCTGGAACGTAAGCGTTTGTTTGATGAAGGAGCTCCTGTACTTTCCCCGGATACCTGGCAAGCATTGAGAATTATTATTATCGAGAATTCAAAGTCCATCAATCGCGCCTTCTCTTACCCGATGATTTTGGCTTCGATCGCTTTCTGTATCCCGTCGTTTGAAATCGTCTTTTGAGAACAAGTTCGGATGACGCTTAACGCTTTACCCACCGTCATCACTTCCTTTTCATCGGCCAGCGGTATCAAATGAACTTCCCCACGAAAAATATAAACCTAGAAAAAAAAAAACGGATTTTAAGATTTCAGCCACTCCATCATATCGCGTTGACAAAAACTAAAGATTTTTAAAACCTGAAAACGCTTACCCCCCCCCCCAACCCCTTTAAGCGGCACTAAGTTTCTGGATTGCCACAGAACGGGTCTTACGAAATTCCCTGACTTTCCCAGGTGTCCAGGATCCAGTTTGAGAAAAAATCCTTGATAGTACCACAAAGAGCTGAACGCACGAAAAGTTCTATCCACAAAATCCTCAAAGCTTTCCCTACAAAATTTTCTGACCAATAAAAGCTTGAAATCACAAAAAAAAAACGTGAACCAAACAAAGTCCCAACTACAAAAGGTACTAAACACAAGACCTGGAAGGTCAAAAAGCTTCAACCACCAAAATCTATGTCCACGAACACCTTAAACCAGTGACGTAGCGTGTGGAGGGCGGTGGGTCGGCCCGCCCCGGGCATCACTTGAAATGGGGCATCAGTCGGCTGAAGCTTTTATTTATTTTTAACGTGAATACGTTAAAGAACCGAGCACAGTTGGGATAAATATAGAGACCTTTTGCAAACCACCGGTACAAAACACTCAACATCTATTCAACTGCCCAATGCACATAGTTGTCAGGTGCTCCGTGAAAGAAATTGTGGCTTCAGGTCTATCAAGAGGCATCAAACCCGCATAAAATGGTCCATTGCAGACCAGGGCACCCCCAAGAGCTATCTAGACAGTATAACGGCTGCCAGTTAGTGGGAGGAGGCGTAATAACTACAATGAAATTGATCGAAAGCTGAGTCTTGGCGATGCCATGGCTCTCTTTGGAGGCAAAACAGTCTAAGAACTGGACAGAGCGTGCCAGAAGCAGCCGGGATGCAACCCGGCATCCCACAACCAGTCAGTTTTCCACACAAACACGCTCCGTCTCTCCACACGCCAAGTGTGAAACGCTGAAAGAATTTGACAGAGCCAACCTCACGGAATTGAGGACTTTTGATTAACCAAAGGAGGAAAAACTGTTTTTATGGAGAGCCGAATCCGTAAAATTGTTTTTTATTGAGCCAAATAACCCGCAAAATTGGTATTTTGAGTATGCCAAGTTCCGCGAATTCTGTTGTTTGAAGAAATTAACCCTCAAGATTGGTTTTTTGAACGACAAAAGCCCTTGAGATTGGTTTATTGAAGCGCAAAACCTGTGAATTTGGTTCTACTCAGAGTCAATCCTCGAAATAAGGGGTTTCAGGAGTTAAACCCGTGAAAGTGGTTTTTGGAAAAGCCGGATCCTCAAAGTTTGTGTTTTTCAAGTAAGCCAAGCTCATGACTTTTTTTCCTACAGAGCCAAACCCTCAAGATTGTTTTTTTCAACGATTAAACCCCACGAAATAGGTTCTTAAAGACCCATTCTCGTGGAGTATGTTCTCTCCGGAACATACTCCCCCCCCCCATCTTTGATCGTACCTACATCATATTGGCTTAATTACTGCAAATCTAGCTCACAGGGACTATGAAACTGCTGATTTTTGTCCCGAGAAACAGTCCCACGCCAAGAATTTGACACCACGCCGGTCTGTTTGTTCCGAAAAAATCAGCAGTATGTGTTAAATAGGTCCTTCTCAGGTAAATCGAATACGATGTTTGGGAGAAAATTTCCCCGAGAACCCTGAAAATTTCTCCTACCCTAAGCCCTGGATGATTTCCGATTGAGGCGAGTAGCCCAATACTCACATTTTTTGACAGTGTGGGGGGGGGGGGCATCTACCATGACCACCACTCCGGGCATCAAAATGTCACGTTACGCCCCTGCCTTAAACCTGAAAGCACGGCAGTCACAAGACTCACTGAAACGATGGTTGTAGTGGGGGGGGGGGTGTCACCCCTCAAGGTACGTCAGAGCCCCTTGAAAGTGACCAAAAATGAGTGTTTCGCGTAGGTAGTTGGTTTCTGCCGAATGTCTCCACTCCAGACGGACCAGCTGCTCACTGTGGTCGGCGAGCACGACCAACGGAAAGCGATGTACCGGTAAAGGGGCACTGCATGCGTTCGGTACAGGCGCTCGAAGCAAGGGGCACCACTGGATTCAACTCGGGGCAGGAAGAAAAAACGCAAACCTGGCTAAATGAAATTAAAAATGTCCCAATAGTTCTAGAACGTGCTGGATGACTGACAACGTAGGCAACTACGGCTACTTATCTAATTTGTACTCCTAGAAACACCTAGCTACGAAAACATCCTATTCTCCTAATACGAATGTTCAAAAATTCGCTCAAATCACGTTTTCACCCCTGGAATGAGTTTTTCCGAACTGTCACCGCCGATCGCTTCGACCATGCGATCACCACCAAGACTAACGCGCTGGCGCACTGCGGTAGCAGCGCAGGCCTGCAGATTTTGAGTGTCAATCGTGCAGACCCGCAGTGCTGCGTTATCGATGCCATCCAAGGCACTCATGTGACCGACCCCTAACCCTTGGTGCTAACGGGCAGCTTTACGGCAAAAGCCGCTCCATGCGACTGCCTGGGACAACCAAGGCAGTCGCCTGGGCAACTGGACTTCGCTAAAACTGGGACTTCTAAAGGAACCACCCCCGCCCTCCTCTCTAGCACTGGCAGACCAACACATCGAAGCCTAGGGCGGAAATCTCTGTGAGGCTACTTAAACTCTAAATTACCAAGGACGAATATTTTTGCTTTTTATCAATTTTATAGCCCCAAAGTTGCCTCCGGAAACCTTGAATTGGCGTGAATCCGAACGCAAAAGTTTTCGCTGCTGAAAAATCAGTTGTTTTGTTGGTGAGTTGCTTCCAAAACCCATATATTGGCGTGTTCTCAATTCTATCTGCGAATTGTTTCTTCTATTGCTTTTTCTCAGGTATAGCCGTGTATTAGCGCGTTTTCTCAATTTTAGGCGTGAATTAGCGTTTTTTCATCAATTTTATCTGCGAATGCGAACAGTTTTTCTTAATTTCTGGGGCGAAATAGCTCTTTTTCTCAATTTTAGCCGTGAATTAGTACCGCGAACACTAACACAGTGTTTTCTATGTAGAATTAAATTAGCATTTTTTATTTATTTTACCACGAATTTGTCTCCTGAACCATGTACAGACCTTTTCTCAATTTTAAGTTCGATTCAGCGCTTTTTCTCAATTTTAACTGGGAATTGGCACTTTTTATTCACTTTTGGCCGCTTTTTATTAACTCGCCTCAAAAACGGTCGCCTTTGGACCAGTAGAAACCTGGGATTAGCGTATTTTCTCTATTTTGGCGGCGAAGTTACCTCCGGAAGCCACGAATTAGTACGTTTTCTCGAGTATAGAAAAATCTCCCAAAACCAACGACAAGGCAAAACGTTCCATTTTCGGCCCTGACGACCTTTTATAGGAGCGTTTTGGATGGAATCGGGGAAAACGGTCCTGAGAATCATCCCCTTCTGCCCTCGCGGTGGCTCTGATTAAAATGGCTCGACAAGTTGTAAGCGATCGTTGCTTACAAGGGCACCCAAAAGTTCAACGCCAGCCCCAGCTGAGTGCCCCAGACACCACGGTAACCCATGAAAGGTATCCTACAGCCAAATGTCTACAATGCCAGTAGCAACCAGCTGAGGAATCACACGTCCCTGACCTGTGTCACCACTGAGTTTAAACGTTCTATGGTCATGGCTGGACTTAGGTAAATGAAATCGGTTGTTGAGGATCATACGAAAACGCTGGAAGGAGAACGGAGAGGTGATAAATATCCCCACACCTCACTACCAATCGCTTAGATAGAAGTCTTTGCCCTGTGGCCTACAGCCGCATTCGCTAAGAGAAGAGGAGATGTGACTAGGCTCAGCAGAGAGGGTATGCCACTGTTGAAAACCAGCACAGGTCAATGGTTAAAGAAAGGTGCATCGTGGAGAAGAACGAGCGGCACTGAACCTGCAAACTTACTGCAAGCTTACCCTTTTTTCGCACGTATCCGGCGACGCCCAACGAGGAAGATGGTCGGCAGCTTCAATCAGCAGAAATTCCCCGTCCGAGTCAACTATCCTGGTGAGGGAAATGATCGGAATTTAAGCGTCGAAAAACACGCAACGGGAAACAACGGCTTACCTAGCAATTAATCCCGGTATGGATTTCGTTAATTTGAACAACAAGTAAACGATGAACCATTCATCCTCGATATTGTCACCGTAATGAGTCACGCCGTACAGGTGGCCGGGTAGGACTTCTGGATAAGGGTAAACGTTTCATTACGGAGAGATGATTTGAGCAGGAGACAAAGCAGATTTACCTTCGTTGTCCACAACTGGTGGTAGATCATGATTTTGTTGCACTATCAACTCGAAATGATCCTTCTGCCAGATGTAATCTTGACTCTCCTGTGCGACAATTTCGTCAATCTTACCTTTCAATTGGTTCAAGTTGACGCCCGGCTCGAGGCTGAATAAAAAGTATTCGACGAAATCATCTTCGCGGACGTTGACAAGGACATCTCGAGAGGACGGTCCTGATTCCATAACGGATGGAAATCGTGAATTAAACGTCTAAAATGGGGAAAAAATCGACTGGAAGACTGTGAGTCATAAACTAACACACCGGAGTCATAGCACAACACCACAACACAAGAAAAACAAAGGGGTAACCATTGGAGAACCTCCCTGATATTGTGAGATAAAAGATAATTTAAAATCCACTCTGCTTTGCTTTGAGGTGCACGCCAGACTTCACCGAGGTAAGTGCGTTTTAATCGGTTTCTTTTGTCCCCCCGAGACAATTTTGATGGAAATTCTCCTTGTCGTGGTGTCCGTGGTTTCCTCCCTGATTTTAGTTGTTTCGTTAGTTGGTATTGGTAAGTCAGCCCCAGTCGTAAACCGACGGCGGAGAGTCCGTTTCAAGTTTGTACATGTTTCTCTCTGTAGGCTGGTTCCTGGTGTGGAAGTTGTTTTTGTCGCGATTCCGATTTGTACGCGAGCTAATCGGCTGGATTCAAGACAGTTCGGCCAACGCCAACAAGCCTCCGTCAACTGTTGAACATCACCCGAGAAGAAAACCCATCAGAAGAACAAGACTCGTCGATTAAAACGGAACGATGAACATCCGGTGCGCTCGACCCGAGGATCTTATGAATATGCAGCACTGCAATTTGCTGTGTCTGCCGGAAAATTACCAAATGAAATATTATTTCTACCACGGCTTGTCTTGGCCTCAGTTGAGTTACGTCGCAGAAGATGAAAAAGGTTGACTATCTCCCAACCTCTCCCCCCTTCAGACCATCTATAAATCATCAAATCGATCCATTTCAGGTCAAATCGTCGGCTACGTCCTAGCGAAAATGGAAGAGGACTCCGAGGACAATCCTCACGGACATATAACCTCGCTAGCGGTCAAACGGTCCCATCGACGACTCGGCCTCGCCCAGAAGTTAATGGACCAGGCGGCCAAAGCTATGGTCGAATGTTTCAAAGCGAAATACGTGTCGCTGCATGTGCGCAAATCAAATAGAGCGGCCCTTAATCTGTACACGAATACGCTCAATTTCACGATATCGGAAATCGAACCGAAGTACTACGCAGACGGGGAGGACGCTTACGCTATGAAAAGGGACCTTATGAACTCAAACGATCAATCTGTACCGAAGAATAAAGCTGTCGAAGCTTGCTAATACAGTTTAACGGCTAAATTACTTGAATAGTTGCCCTCGCAATCATAATGCACTTGATGATCTCTGAACGGCTTACCGCCGAACCGCCACGGGACATGCGTGGGGGACCCTTCGGCGTGTATTAGTACTTGTTCCAAAAGCTTTTGTCCATTCCGTAAGGTACTTTCTGGAGAGAAGTACTAGTACTTTTTATTTACTCGAGTCTCATTACTTGTGAAGTAGTGAGGGATTACTCGTACATGATGTGCTGGGAGCTCCCTTCGAAGTTTTGGCCTAGAAAAGAATTTCCACAAGGAACATTCTAGATGACTCCAGATTGTTCTCGAAGGTATATGTTTTGGCCCCGGAGAAGTTCTTGCCGCTGCGAGGAGTTTTAGGGGAGGGGGGGGTTACGTGTGCTGTGCAATTTTTTGCCCCATATGGCATCCAATGCAAGGTCGGAGTCTAGAACCAAATTTCCAGATTTTTGGTTGCAATTCGCAAATAGGGTGTTGTGGTGATTGGGAGGTCATTGGTGGAGCGAGTGAAACAAATGTCTCATTTTTTTGCTTTCCTTAGGCCTTGTCCTCCAATAGCGGCTAAAAGAAGCCGCTAAGTTGATACCTGTTGTGTTGTCAAACACGATAAGATAAACCGGAGTGTTCGTTTTTGTAAATTTGTATGCTACTTAAGTGCAAATGTTTATAAAGTCAACTAATTAGCGGTGAGGGGGGCATACCTATATGACGATGTACGATGTACCAAGTGTGGAAATCGGTATTGCCGATTACTTATTCAGTTTGAACCGATTCGATGCCCTGTTCGTCGAAACTGAGCTCGAAAAAAACTACATGACCCTGTGGGGTGACAAATCGGCTCGCGGCGTTTTCCGATATGAGTTTGACAGGTCAAAGGTCCCGTCTAAAACAATCCCTTCGGATGGACAGGAGAAGAACAGCGTCAAATACGTCGTTCAAGTAGGTGATTATTGCAGCAGCTTTTTCTCTTTTTTTTCTCTTTGATTACACAACAGATTTTTTGTTTGTTTTTGGGGTCGTACAGCTCAATTTGGACAGATCGCTAAAAAAGAGAGACGCCGAGGAGATCGTCGATATCAAACAGCCTTTTGACGAAAGTCGGTTCAACTTCACAAAAATCTCTGAGGATGAAATTCTTTTTAAAGTCAAATTGAGTGGAACTGCCGGTAATGAAGTAAGTTATAGCCATTTCACCTTTATCATAGTCTTATCCTGACCAGAGTGGAGTACGTTGACGGGGCCTATGTCTAAAGTGCAGACCTGCTGGATTAAAAATTTCTAACTGCAGACCCTGAAAATGGAGCAGATTCCATCTAAATCTTTTTTTAGGAGTCTGCAGATGTGTAGGAGCTATAGGGACTCGCCTACGGTTGGAAGTGCCGTTTTTCTTGAGTCCGGCTGTGGATGCGGACGGTAGGAATTGTTTAAAGAGCTGCCAATTTATGGAGTTATAGTCGACAAAACACACCAGGAGATGTTACCTGCGTCGTTTAGGATCTTACGAGGGGTAGCAAGGAAGTGGCAGGTCTGAGGTTATTTCTAGGAGCCTGCTCCCAGATGCCCTGTGAACCTGGGATACACTCGTGCGCAGTGTTACCAGACAGCTGTCTACCCTGCCCGAAGTTTTGGTATTTTCAGTCAAATTATGGGACGGAGCCATAACCACGCCACTGCTGTCTAAACAAAGCTATGGTCAGCAAGAGTTACTTACCACCAAAAGCTCCTCGAAATAGACTAACCGCTCCACGCTCCAACCGTGAAACTGTTCAAAATGAACCAATATAAACCTTTGACCTAACAGACAATCTGAAGTTGGGGCTTCGAGGGTCCGAGTCTTCCCTGACTTGAGCAGGGATTGTGGTGCAGAGTGCTGCGCAACCTCCGCTCTTGGTCAACCAGCTTCAACAGGCGGTCTGATGAGAGCCAGGACCTCATAGCAGCCTAGGGGGCTGAAGGTGTGAGGCACGGAAAGTAAAAAGCGCCAACCACGTTTAAAACAAATCCCAATCTTCCTGGGCGCAGGACCGTGTAGTGTAGAGAATATTCTGGCCTGGGGATGGAACTTCAATGGGGCCCATTCACAGACCCCTCCCCTCTCCATCCCACAACTTAGTCCAAATATTTTAAACCACAAAAAAAAACCCAACCACAGCAAATCTCCAACGCACAACAAAGCTGCAAACCACAAAGATAACCCAAACCCAGCAAAGCCTCAACCACAGAACCCCAGTCAGCAAAGCCCCAACCACAGCAAAGCTCCAACCACAGCAAAGCCTTAACCACAGTGTAGTCCCCCAACCACGGCAAAGCTCCAAACGAACAGCAAAGTACCAAAACTCAGCAATGCTCTTAACCACACTTGTAACCACAGCAATGCACCAAACCACAGTAAAAGTACAATCACAAAATAGACCCGAACACACCAAAGCTCCAAATCACAACACTAGCTCCAAACCACAGCAGAGTACCAACCTTAAAAAACTCTAACCATAGTGAAGCCTCAAAGAAGCCACAGAAAAGCACAGGCCGCAACAAAGCCCAACCACTAAAAGCTCTCAAATTAGAACAGTTGGATGTAGGAGGCTTTGCACCCACCAAACTTCACGAAGATTGCACCCAAGGTGCAGTCCAGTCTCCGTTTCGACCTCAGACCTTCAACCACCAGGGCTACTCGGTCCTGGTCTCATCAGCCCGGCAATTGAGCCGAGTACGGAGCCGATGGACCGCCCCTCGCCGGGAGCGGAGGTGCTACTGCACTAAGATCCCCGTCTTGGTCTTGCCAGAACGGGTTGAGAGCCAGTGGCGGGGATCGTAGCGGAGCGGGGCGCTACTCGACTCAATTGCCGGGCTGATGAGACCTGGACCGAGTACCCTTGGTGGCTGAAGGTCTGAGGTCGAATCGGAGACTGGAGCGCACCTTGGGTGCAATCTTCTTACTAAAAGCTCTGACCACAGTAAAGCACAAACCACGGCACAGCTTCAGCCACAAAACCACAGAGTTGAGCTTCAACCACCGCAAAGCGTTCCTTTTAGTCCATTTCTTTTTGAAAATGCACTATTTTTTTCTTCTCTCTCTCTGGATTTCCGATATCCGGGCTCGAGAGGGGAGGCAGACCCAGTGCCTCGCTCACTCACTCCCGGCTTGCTTGAACGCCTTCGCGCCTGGAGTTGGCGGTTGTTCTGAGTGCCAAACTCGCGAAGTTGGTTCTATGAAGAGTCTAACCCTCGAAATTGCACGTTTCTTGAAGAGCCAACCCCGCGAAATAGGTTTCTTGAAAAACGTAACCCACGAAATAGGAATTTTTGAAAAGCCAAAACCGCTAAATTGATTTGTATTTAAACGCCAGGATTTGGCTATGAAATAGCAGAACTCGTGACGTTTTGGCTTTAAAGGAGCCAAACTTGTTAAATGTGGTTTTCGTGTGAGAGAAATACCCGATATTGGCTATTGAAATAGTCAAATCAATCAAATTGTTTTTCTGATTGCTAAATACTAGAAATTTGGGTTTGAAACAGATGAACTCGCGAAATTTGCTTTTTCAAAGAGCAATAATACTCAAGAAATTCGGATTTTGAAAGAGTCGGAGTTCTCATGCGAGAGATAAACCTTCTAAATTGCTTGTTTGAAGGACAAAACCCTCCGAAATTGGCCGTTGGGATAGCCAGCAGGGGTTTAAGAGAGTCAAAACCCGCCAAATTTAGGTTTTGAAGGAGCCGAACCCGTGAAATTTTGTTTCAATAGAAATCAAACACGCTAAATTGCATTTTTTAAAAAGGAGCCCAACCCACGAAGTTTTATTTTATTAATAAAAACTCCGCCAAACCCAAATCTGTGTGATTTTGTTGTAATATGAGTCAAATGCGCGAAATTTTAGTGTGAGCTATCGAGGTGGGTAGCCAAATCTACGAAACTAGTTTTTCTGAATGCCAAATCCGTTAAATCTGTTTTCAGAGGAACCAAAATCGCTAAATTTGGCGCCTGAATTATCCAAACTCGCTAAATTTGAGGCTTGAAGGAGCCAAAACTCGCGAAATTTGGGCTTTCAAAGACTCAAACTCGCAAAATTCGAGAAATTCTCGAAATTTGTCTTCTGAAGGTGCGGTTATCCGTGAATTTGTTTTTTTTTTCTTAAAGTCACATTTGTTTTTCAAACTGATTTTTAGAAAGAGCTAAGGCCTCGAAATTTGGTTTACGCGAATTTGGTTTTGGTTCGTTTTGGTTTGGTAGCGTGAAATTAAGGTTTGAATGAGCCAAATCCGTGGCATTTGGTTGAGGAAGAGGAAAAATCAGCGGCAAAATTTGGCGTTGAAAGAAACAAAATGTGGAACTCATTTCAGAAAGACCAAAACCCACGATATTTGTTTCTTTTTTATTAGCAAATATTTGTAAACTTGGGTTTGAAGAAGACAAAAAGCCAAAATTTCTGGTTTGAATAGGAAGCCCAATCCAGGAAATTTTGTTTTTGAAAAAGCCAAATTAGTTTTCTCAATTAGCCAAACCTGCGAGACTGATTTCATTAAGAGTTAAAACCACGAAATTTGGTTTTATAAGCGCGAGAATTCGCGAAATGGGGGGTTGAAATAGCTGAAATCCATGATTGTATTTCAAAGGCAAAATTTGAAAAATTTGGTCGTGGAAGACAGGCGCGGACCCAGACTCGGCTCAAGGAGAGGGCCATGACCTCATGAAACGCTATAACTGTTTGGCCAATGTATTCCTCGTCCCGAATGAAGCGAACTCAACCTAAGGGTGGAGGAGGGAAGGCATGGCCTCTCATGTACCCCCGTTGGAACTTCTGACACGTCTTTGGACACGACGAACCCAATTATCTGCGCATTCAACCTCGCTCCCGCCTTATCTTTTGACCTCTTTGCGACACGTTTCCTGGAGGCAATTGAGCAATGTCCAAGGGACTCATAATAAACCACGTCCGTTTCAAATAGAGACACTTTGAAAACATAAACATTCAGCCTAAAAACCGTCCCAGGGCAATTTCTGATCATTTTTTTTTTTTTTTTAAATGGCAAAACCGCGAATTTTGATGTTTCTCGACACAGGGAGTCTGAAAATCGAGACGAATTTCCGATCAGATGAGCGTTTGAAGTGGTTATTACTGTGATGCCACCGTTTTTGACCACTTATTGCACACGTTCGCATTTAAGGTTGTGGACAGTACGTTGCAAACAATCGACAGCTTCCTGAATTACAGCAAAGCTCCGACTCCAAGCCACGGTTCACGGTAGAGCTTCAACCTTAGCAGGCGGGGATCCAGGGAGGGGCTCAGAGGGCCCCTCGTTAATTTAACCATTTTGTGGACAGTCAGTTTTGCCATTTTTACGGTGAAAATAGTCCGCCATACCATTTGTCCCCATGTTGCCATTTCCAAAGTGTAAATTGTCAGGTCATTTATATGTATAAGGAATGAATATTAGCCAGGGTGATATTTTCAGAGCAAAAATAGTCAGTTTTGACATATTAGGAATGGTAAGTTTTGCCGTTTTTGAAGTGGGAATTGCCAGTTTGACCATTTTTACTGCAGGCATTGCATGTTTAGCAATTCTCTATGCACGGTTGCGAATTCGTGGCACCTGAAGTCGGTTTCACCATTTTCTGAGCGCAGCTCGCTAGTCAGTTTAGGCATTTTCAAGGCGCGAATCGTCAGTTTTGCCATTCTTTGCACGTGAATGGTCTGTTTTGCACTTTTCAGAGCAGGAATCATTTGTTAAGGCATTTTCAGGGCGCGAAAAGTCAGTTTAACCGTTTCATTTGGGAAACGGTTCTGTCAAGCCAAAGGCGCGAATGGTAAGTATTCGCCATTTTTGGAGCACGAATTTACCTCCTGATGCACCCGAACTTTCCCGCGGACAGCCCTGAAGCCCAAGGAAGAATCTCGATGCCCAAGGACCTCTCTGGGCAGCTCAGGGGTCTATGGATACGAATGGTCTTGGAAAAATGCCACAGAAGGGATCCAAGGACGCTGTTTAAAAGACGTCGTGGCAACGACACCGCTGTTTTTGCTCCCAACCGCTCGTACTAGTGACCCTGAAGTCGATAAAATCGGATTATACCAACGACCATGACGTGAAACATTCATTTCTGGACCGTTTTTAAAAGTTCTGTATTTCACGGTTAAAAATGGATCGGGGACTTATAAATCACGTCCGCCTCAAACCAGAACCTTCGACCCTAAAATTTAAGAAGGTGATAATAAAGAAGGTGTTTGTGAGGTGTTTTTGATGATGTTTTCGCGGAAGTGACTCGCGACTCGGCCCCTCCCTTGGATCCGCCACTGGTGGAAGAGCAAAAATATCCTTCAATATTGGGGGTTGAAAATCATGAAATTTGTTTTTTCGCGGTTTGTTTTTCTCTTTGTCTTTCGAATCAACCGGTCCTGCGAAACTGATTTTTTAAGGAGCCAAAGTCTACGAAATTATGTTTTTGGTAAGGCAAAAATCCCCGAAATCTTGTTTTAAAGGTGTTAAGTCCACTAAATTGGGGTTTGAAAGTAGGTACATAATTCGTGTTTGGAAGAGCAAAATCCACGAACGATATTCTTGAAAGAACGATCTTTGAAAGTTGTTGTTTTTTCAAGACCAAAACCCTTGAAATCGGGATTTGAACGAAACTAGTCTGCAAAATTTAATTTTGAAAGAGTCTCCGCGAAACTGGGATTGGGGCTCAGGGTTCAGACCCACTAGACGTTACAAGAGTTGGGACCGAAATGTAGGGCCAAAAATAGGGCAATTTTGACGTCTCCCCGGATCCCTGAGAAATGAGCCCGGACGCTCTAAAAAGTCGGACACGTCCGAGGAAAATGGGACATCTTGTCAGCTACGAGCTGAGTAAATCGCTCAGATCAGCGTTTTCTATAGACCCATGCCGGATGCTCATTTTGGACACGTTGCAACTCCACGCGTTGCAGGTGCCTCACTGTCTGAGTCCCCGCTTTAACACCCCCCTCCCCCCTCAGACAAATTCCTATTTGAACTTTGGAGATTCATAAAACTTTTGTTACAGGACGACAGTTTTGTCGCTATTAATGTCAGTCCTTTGGAACTAGGGCACACCCTTATTCTTCCGGATTTGAAAGCAAAATTACCTCAAATTCTAACGGAAAAAAGCATGATTTTGGCCGTTAATTTAATGCTTTGCATTCACTCGCCGTAAGTTCTAATAGATGGTAGAATTATATTAAAATCCATTAAAATGTCAATTTTATAAAAGGGATTTCAGGGTTGGGTACAACGGTTTGTTGGCTTTCGCTTCAGTCAATCATCTGCATTTGCACTGCTACTATTTGAATTACAACATGTCTTTGGAAACCATAGTAAGTGTGACACGCTTACGCTTTTCCAGTGTTGCCTGGGGCACAAGCTCGACTGGTCACGGTTGAATAGTGGTCAATCTCAAGTGATTTTACACCCTCAATCACTCTCTATCCCCACAGCCGGTGGAGCATTTGGCAGGACATTGTTTTACGTTGACCACTTTCCCGGCGAAAGGTTTCGTCTTCCAGATTAGACACGCCGACGAAATTACAGCTGTCTTAAGGTAAATTTCCCTCAAGCTAAAACCAACTAAACCGTTGAAGTGACCCAAGTGCATTGAGGGGTCGAGTTCAAGCACTCGCCGCTTGATTTTGCTACGAAAGGCTACCCATGTCACGGCTCATTCCACATTGGAGTGGGTATTGACGACGCAGTGATGCTTGTCACCACTCATCGACCGGCAGTTGTCCGCTTAGTTATGAACGAAAGTACACGGCTCTGGCGCCGTCTGGTCCGTGCCCTCCACCCCACCCCTCCGTCAAACTCAAACCGTTTTGCACAGGTCAATCCTGGCTTTAACCAACTTCCTCGTGGATCGAGCGTTGCCTCACAACCTTTACATGACGCGAGGGCTGTCCTTTGACAAAGCGTCTCGCCGAATTCAAAATTTGGGCGAGCGCGACTGTTTGAGAGTGTACATTTGGACGCGGAAACCCACTGTTGGGGCAAAGACAAGGGTGGGATTACACCCCGCTCTGTGCGAGCTCTTCGGACATTTCCTCATCAAAGGTACATAAAAAAAGCGGGGGAGACCGTATTTATATTGCAATAACGTGAATTTTTTAACCCCCCCCCTCCTCCACCTCCACGACCCGGCCACCTATCCTAATTTGCGACTTCGGAAGATGAAGAGACATTTCAACAAGCGAATGAATCCTGGATCACCAACTTGTTGATCGATTTAACTGATGATTACTTTAATGAAGCTTGTAACCTAGTTAAGGATTTATTTGCAGAAATGCCTCCAAAGAGTTTAAATTAAAGCTTTCACAGTTTGATTAAAAATTAAGAATGGTGCTATGATTTACTACCGTTACCGTAGCGCTATCTATTCCAATTTAAACCAAGAATATTCCTCGCCTGCAACAAATTACCTTAATTAAACAAGAAACAACCGAGTCGTCTTAAACTAGGGCAGCCAATATTCTTACCACGATGAAAGTCGCAGACGCGAAGCCTTGAGCGAATTGCGAGGCTTGCTCCGTCTGTATGAACACATTGTGCAACTGTTGCGCTTCGTCCATTCGCCTGCTAAGGAATTGCCACGTCGCAATATAATCGTTCGTTTTGTCTTGAAGCATGTACAATTCCGTTGATTTGTAAATACCGGCCAGGGCGACGCGTTTTCCGTACCAAGTCAGCTAAAAAAATACGACGATGAAAACATGCAGGGTCGCAATCGCCGAGTTTTACCGTACGTCGACTGATTTATCGCCCGAGTAGTAGCATATGTCGTCGACTAAAGTCAATAAATTGGCCAGTGCAGTCGGGATATTCTGCGGGAGGACCATTAAAGCCATCGCTTCAGGCCATTTGTCGATGTACGGATGAATCATTCGTAGTCGTTGCTCGATAGCGCGTGTCATGAATACTTTCGTACTAAAAAGAAGAAAAAAAAAAAAAAAAAATGAAAAATCATTATTGAGTTGCTGAATATAAATTTTAAAGCGACGATAAGAACCTTTCAGGGGGGTCTGTGATCAGCTTAGATTTTTCCATCAAATCGGCCAGTTTGAGGTTGGAACTCGTGTAGAAATATTCAACGAGTTCGATGCCTCCCCTGGGAAATAAACCGTGAGCTACACCGGGGAGCCCCTTACTTTCTGCTCCTGTTGATGGTGAGGAAGTTGGCAGCGGGAGGGGTTGAGGTTAATTTGAAATGTTTGACTGTGAACCGTAGGCCGGCGGATTTTAAAATACCTGCGCTTAACGCTGCTCTCGACCATCCGTGCTGTGGACGTGACACATGGACAACTCCAGAATCTCTCGCTTGATTTGGTCGTCATCGCTGGGAGATTTCTTCGTCGTCGTCGTTTCACTCTCGTCGGTCGAATCGTCGCTGTACCATAGTCGAGCTTGAATCAAACAAGCCGCTTTAGAAAAAAGACTGTTCGAAAAACGTTTTAGGACAGTATTTCCAGCAATTTTTTCAGTTTTCCGAGAGTACAGCGTCAGGCACTGGCGGATACAGGAAAAGTAGGCAAACCCCCTGTTCTTTAAAATGTACTTTTTGTTGAAGTAGAACATCAAAAGATATATCGTATTAATTAACCAAATGGGTTTCTTAATTTTCACTCTAAAACTTAATACTATTTACCTACATAAACCTCTTTTTCTGGCGGAAAACAGGTCGGAAAATACCTTGGTTGAGAGAATCGTACCAAGACATGGAGGGGGGTCAAACAGTGGTGGAAAATTAACGGCTTCCATGAAGAGGGAGCCGTACAGTGGAAACTGAACTTTTTTTAAAGGTGGGTAGTCAGTTTTTTGGGCTGAATGACTCATTTTTTAATCGATTATAAGATCCTTTGGCTAAATTATCACTTTTTGAGACTGTTATTCCCACCGCCCGCCGCGGCCAAAATGAGCTTTTCGCGTAGGACGTTGGTTTCGGCCGAATTTCCGCTGGACATCTGATTAATCAACAAGGGCAGGCGGTCTCGGCCTGGACGCCAAAAATGAGCGTTTCGTTTAGGGTGACTAGTAGTCCGGGCTCATTTTTCAGGTGTCCGGAGAGAGGTCCAAATTGTCCTCTTCAAAAACAAAAACAAGCGTCTGGTGGGTCTGACCCACAACCCCAGTTTCGCGGATTTTCGCTCTTTGAAAACTACATTTGGCTGATTTCGTTCAAATCCTGATTTCGAGGATTATGCTATTTAAACCCCGAATTTCGTGCTTTTCGATCTTTCGAAAACCAAATTTCGTGGGTTTGGCTCTTTCAAAAACAAATTTTGCATACTTTCACTCCTTCCTAACCGAATTTCTGAGATTTTGCCTAATCAAAAACCAAATTTCGTGACCCTGGATCTTTAAAACATATTTCGCAGGTAATATGGCGAAAAACAAATTTAGTGATTCTGTTGTTTTCAGCCCCCAATTTTGCCGGAGATTTTCGTTCTTTTATTTAACAAAATTTCCCAGATTTAGCACCTTCAAAATACAATTTTCCGGTTCTATTTGTACTCGAAACCTCAATTTCGCGAATTTTCACGCTTTTAAAAACCAAATTTTGTGGTTAAGCTCTTAATGAAATCATTTTTACTGGTTTGGTTAATTCATAGCGATTTCCATTCAACACAATACACAAGTGTAGTGCAGCGTCCTCTCCATAAACATATGTTCCTGAACTTGCGCCGAAGAGCTCGTCCAAGTTGGAGAAAGTGATCGGACTTTAGGCGGCATGCGTCCAAGAGTCGTGTCTTCAGGGCCCGCATGTCTGAGTCATATCAACCACTGCCACGGTCCGTGTTAGACCTTTTGATTTGGCGAGTCTTCCAAGGAAACGCCAATTCGGCAAAGAGCGAAAACCACTGCACGAAACTGGTCCATTTTGCACTGATATCCCCACATGACAAGAGTTGCAGCCAGTTGAAGCCCAGCTCCATGGGGGGGGGGGACTACAAAGAAGTGCCCCTCAGCAGGAAAACTAACATTTTAACCACAAGAAAGCGAATATTCTGCTGAATGAAAATGTAATTCAACTCTCAGGCATTGCAGTTTGGTCATGAGACTGTCAATTGAGCCAAAACAGTGAATTTTTCTACCCCAAAACTGGTAATTTCACCCAATAAAAGGTTACTCGTGTCTCCCGTCCGCCGCCCGTTTTCCTTCCCCCTCCCCTTTATTCGCGGTCATTCTTCCGCCCCACGTGGGTGAAATAACCAGTTTTTCGAGCGAAAAATTCACTGTTTTTGTGCAGGATTGGCAATCGCATGGCCAAACTGCAGTTCCGTTTGATTTATCGTCAGTATTCCAAGAGAAATATCAGTTTCTCCGAATAAATTGACGTCGATAATCAAGCGATGACCCAAGTGCCTGGAGTTTAGCTATTAGTCCTTCAGGGACTTGCGACCAAGTGTCCTCTACGAAGACTCCTATGAGCCATATCCCACGGCATATTCTGCGCGGGGACGGCAAACACACCTTGGCGTGCGTGGCATAAATTGTGGGGGAGAGGCGTATGAGCCAATCGTCAGCCATCTACGCCGTCCGTAGTCACGTGGCCAGCTATCCCGTGGTCTGCCTCCCACAAATTGAAGATCCCGACACTTTTATCATTCGCGATTTATGGATACATTTCGCGGCTAAAATTAATAAAAACAGCCTACTTCGCTACTAAATTGACAAAGGCGCAAAAAGCGACATAATTTCAATTCAGCGAAAACGCCAGACAAATTCGCGGCTAAAATTCGTGAAATTGTCTAATTCGCGGTTTCTGGAGGCAATTCGCAGTCACTATGAGGCAACTGCTCGGGGCTATGAAACTTGAAATTTCACGAAAATTACTGTCGAATTTTGCAAAGATGTGGCAATTTCACGGTTATTCGTATTGGGGGACTTCGGGGCTGGGCTACCTCAGATTTCGTGGCCACAAAATAAACAACAAAATATCCCCCCCTCCACCTCAACCGATTTGGCCCAAATGCAATACCGATCGGGGTCTTATGACTACTGATTTTTGTGCCAAAGCGCGTTCCGCTAAATTGATTTCTTCGAGAGTTATCGTGCTAACAAGAAAACGGTCATTATATATATATATCCCGGAGACCACTGAATTCGTGTTCTAGAGGTTCTGAAACGTGAAAAAAACATGACATGACCCATGTTTGCCACCATCACGATGAGACCAATAGTGCATTTTCAGAATGAAATGCACTAAAACCCAAAAAATGAAATTTTCAATTTTGCTGAAATCGAGACCCGAAACTCGCTATTTTGCGGGAATCTAGCCGGGAAACTTAAACTTTCGCAGATATTTTTATAGCTCCAAATGTTGCAATGTCACGGTTTTGGGCGCTGTCGGACCCGACCAGAATGAAGTGTGAGGGGGTGGATGGTCCGAACTTACAAAAAATGTACTCACACTAAAAGTGTGCAAATGGCTAGTTTCTAAGCGATTTTGCAAGTTTCTTGGCCAAAATCAGACTGATTCTGGCGAAAAAATGTCATTTTCTTACTTGGGAAAGTCTGTTTTCTACGGAAAATTTTTATGATCTCGTCGTTCAATTCAAACAACGACGGCCCCCCCTCCAAAAAACGCAAATTTTCTCAATTTTAAAACTAAATTGTAATCAGAATACCCAAATTTATATTATTAGACCAAGGGGGAGGCGGGAGCCACCCCTCCCTAGATCCGTGACAGCGGGAATGAGGGGGAAGATGTTAATGCATTTTTAGCTTGTTTTATTTAATTACATCGTTCTTTATACTCAACAAGTAGTTCTTCAATTCTCGACAAGATGCTCCCAATCAATTGAAATTTCGTTAGAGAGCTTTCAACCATAGTAATTTTTTCTACGGAAGACAATGACGGCAGATTCTGACCACCGACGACCAACGATACTTCAGGTTGTCTTTCTTCTTCCCTGACCACCGCTTTTTTCTCCGATTCGCACAGTTCAGAAAGGTGTTCCCGAGTTTCCTTCAAAGTGACGTGTAAAGTTTCACGAAGGGGCTTGAGAAAACAATCGTCAAGATCTTGGCACAGCCACTGTGAAACGCCCACGTCACCGCGGTACACCAATAAAAATCTGATGAGATTCAATGTTGAAAGAATGACGTCGGTCGACGAATGAAAATTGGTCGGTAGAACGCAGTAAGTTGTCAACAGGTCGACGAGTGGTTTTCCTTTAAACTTTGAATTGTTTTCGACGATGACGAACCCTTTGATTCTGGTGACGACGTAGCCGCAAAAGCCGGGATCTCCGTTTAAATGACTTGCGTTTAAAGCCAGGCAATAAGCGCTGTCTTCGTTGAAATTCGAGGCGATTAAATCGAAAACCTGTACGGCTAGTTTGCGTACGGCTTTGATCTGACTGAAAACCATGAGGTGGGCGAGGCTTTTGAGATAGTCGAAATTGTTTGTCCACGATAATCTTTCAGGATGGGCAAACCGTTTGAGAACATGGTACATGAGAAGGAGGCCTTTATGTTGAACGCGGGGATCCTCCGAGTGTAATGCGGCTGAGGATAAAGCAAAAATTGAATCCAAAAGGAAATTGACCGAATATACCTGGGAAGAGTGGCTCAAGTTGTCTGCCCCAGTAAATACGTGCAAGTAGAACACTGCCAGCGATATTTTAGAGACATTTTTAAACGCGTGATCCAAGAAGTATAAAGGGTCCATTTTAAACTCAACAACAAAACTGAAAAGGTTGGTAGCGATAGCGCTGTAGTGTTCCAAATCAAGAGGCATCAGAGCTAAGGGTTCTCCGTAAAGAGACAAAACGCAGCCGACGACAATGTTTTTGTAGATTTCGCCCTGATTCTTAGCTTCAGATGTCAAATCACGAATTTCATCAAGGAGTGCTTTATAGAACTTCTCCACTTCACGCCTAGGATCTGGATCTTTGAGAAGACAATCATCGTCAGTCTCATTAATACTCCCAGGTTTTAGCGCCTTGGCTCGCCGCATGAAAGCCTCGCAAATCCACGCCGAAGACGAGGCTCTCCTCGTATCTTTCATCATAGTACGGCATACGTTCGATAATTGCACCATTCGAAAAAACTCATCGTGACAGTCAGCGGACTCAACGGCGGCCATAAATTCAAGAAAGAGCTCCTCAGGAGCGTCAGCTCCCAGTAGATGAACGATGAAATTGTCGGCTTCGCTCACGCGTCCGTCACTTCGAGTTCGCTCTCGAACAAGTTTTGAAATGTCGTGAACCGACGTCTGACGAACGGACAGAGGGGTTTGCGAATAAAGGCGGCGAATGTCGTCAAGCGCCGTCGTTGAATCGAAAAGTAACCGTTTAACGTCGTGGACGAAACTTGAACTGTCCGAACTGACGTCATTGGCCATTTCTATTTTCAGTCTAGATAGCTTTACGAACTTATTTATCCACGATCAGTCAGTCTGCAACAAAGATGGCAAGAAAGTCGTTGCCTGATTCACCTTTTCTTTTCACAAATACCTAGTGTTTGAACTGAGCTGGGCAGTAATAGTAAATGATACAAAAACGCGGGGTCCAGTCTCTTGGTTTCGGCCTCAAGATCTTCAGCCCATAGTACTAACTCGGGATCCCGGATCTTACCACCCCGGGAATTGAGCCGAGTGCTAAATCCTTGCGGGTGGCTCCCGCGCCCCGCCTGTTCTCGTTGGCTTCAGTGTTGAGCCAGGGTCCTCAACTGACTTGCTTCGCAGGGGTCAAGCACCTCGGCTCCTGAGAGATTGTCGGATTGATGAGAGAGGCTGCACCAAACATCCCCGTAGAAGGTCTGATGTCGAAACAAGGAGACCAGACCGCACTTAAGAGTAATTTATCTCGTAAAAAGAAGCCCCGCAGTCTCATTTTTTGGGCAAAAATGATGAAATTATGCTCTAAAAAGGGCACTGAGCGACCCTGTACCTTGGAATACAACCACTCCCTTACAACCCATTTCATCGGGCCAGATCATTCAAAGAATAAATTTCTCACAAAAAGCAATTTCATTTAGTGAAAGTTGCTAGGTATAGTAATTTCACTGTTTTGACAGATTTACAGAACCAATTTTGCGAGTTAAGATATTATCAAAACCAATTTGCCAAATTTCGCGAGTTTGGCTCCTTCAGAAGGCAAGTTTCGTGGGTTTATCTCTCTCAAAAACCATTTTCGTGGGGTTGACTATCTCAACAGCTACTTTCGGGGGGTTTTGCTCATTCAAGGAACCAATTTCGCGAGGGCTTCTCTCGTATAGGAGCTAAATTTAGCTCTAAGAAAGCAAAATTTCGCGGGTTTAACGCTCTCAAAAACCAACTTCAGGGAGGGGAAATTTTCATACAAAAAACTGTTTGGACTCTAATTACAACAAAATGTCAAGATTGTAGAGCGGATTCACCCCATGTTTGCCTAATACAAAAACAAATTTTCGGAGCCAAATTTCACAGATTTGGCTCTCAGAAAAACAGGTTTTGTGAATTTGACTACCCTGGTAGTCAACATCGTTTTCCAATTCAAATAACCAATATATAAGTGTTTTGGCGCATAAAATAAGCGAATTTTCACTAGTTTGGCTCCCCTCAAAACCAAATTTCACATATTTGGCTCTCAAAAACAAATACTGTAAATTTGGCTAATCCAGTACATAATATCGGAGGGATTTATCACGTAAAAAACCAATTTTTAAGAGTTTTCATTTACTTCGCAGAATTTACACCTTAAAAAATTAGGCACAGTTTGGCACATTCATAAGGCACATTTCGCGAGTTTTGTCTCTCTGCAAAGCCCAATTTTGTGGGTTTGACTCTCCCAACAACCAATTTCGTGGAGTTAGCCATCTCAACAGCCAACGTCGCGGCGGGGGGGGGGGGAGAAGGTCTCGATCAAAAAACCAATTTCCCGGGATTGGTCGTTGAAAAATAGAAGTAAAAATTAAATAAATCGAGTTTCGACTGTTTCAAAATCCAAATTTTGTGAGTGTGCCTAGTTGAAAAAACAAAATTTCGCGAGTTTGGTTCTTTCAAAACATAATTTCACGGATTTGACACTCAGAAATATAAATTTCGTGAATTTTCGAATATGAAGATTGGGGGGGGGGGATCACATACAAGATGTAAATTTCAGGGCTTCCTCGAATTTCTCAAGTTTGACTTTTTGAAAATCCACATTTCGCGATTTTAGCTCCTTTAAACCCCAAATTTGGCAATTTGGGCTCTTTCAGAGCCAAATTTTACAGATTTGCGCAAAACCGAATTTGCGTGATTGACACTTTTGAAAGCCAAATTTCGCGAGTTCAGACTCTCTCAAAGATCAAATTTTGTGGCTTTGACTCTCTCAACATCCAATTTCGTGGGGTTGGCGATCTCTGCACCAACGTGTCGGGTGGGGTTTCTCATTCAAAAGAACCCAATTTTGGAGGTTTGCCTTTTATTAACACAAATTTCCCGGATTTGGTTGTTTAAAAAAAAAATGAAGCAGCCAATTTCGAAGGAAGGGTGGAGGGGAATCACATTCACAAGGGCGACTTCATGAAACTCTCTCACACACGAAAACTAAATTTAACAAGATAGGCCCCTTTAAAACCCAAATTTGGCGAGTTTGGCTTTTTCAAAACAAAATTTTACGAATTTGGTTCTTTTATTAAACAATTTCGCCGGTTTGGCTCTTTCAAAACTCAATTTTGGAGGTTTGCCTAATACAAAACCAAATTTTCGGAGCCAAATTTCATAGATTTTGCTCTCAGAAAAAAAGATTTTGTGAATTTGACTATCATGATAGTCAACATCGGAGCTTTTTCCAATTCAAATAACCAGTATGGTTTGGCGCATAAATAACCGAATTTTCACTAGTTTGACTCCCCTCAAAACCAAATTTCACAGATTTGGCTCTCAAAAAACAAAATTTGGCTAATCCAGTACATAACAGCGGAGGGGTTTATCCAGCGAGCACTGTTATTTATCCGTGGTCGCTGGGTATATCACGTAAAAAAATAATAATAATTTCAGGGCTTTCTCTCATACGAGAATCAAATTTCACGAGTTTTGCTCATTCAAAAACCAAATTTCGTGGGCTTGGCGCTTATTACAACCAAATTTCACGGATTTGTCTTTCAAAAACGCCAACTTTGTGGGTGTTTCCTCATTAAAAGCAATTGTCGCAGGTTTGGCTCCTAGGCACTTTTAAAAGCAAAATTTCGCTAGTTTCACTCTCAAAAAACAGCCGGCGAGAGAGGGGGGGGGGTTTATATTCTAAAAACCAACTGCGCGGTTGAGCTATGCTCAGCTACGTCCATGGAATGGTGCCCTTTCCCGGAAAGTGGCACATACCCCGTGCCAAATACCTCCCTCCCATCCCCAGTATGTTTCGGCCAAAGAAAATAGAAAGTAATCTTTAAAGAGACTAAAACAGATTCCTCTACCTCTAAAATGAAAGTTTAGTCTTAAAGTTGCCATCTCCGCTGAATTCATAAACAATTCTAGATATTCTCTAAAGCGCATCGATCAAATGGGCCGTTTTTCTCTTAAAATTAAAATTGGCCAGGATGGAGTCAGGAAAATCCCAGATTTTCAGTCCATATTGTATGGGAATTTCACTCAAGGAAAAAGGGTTTTTTGGAAAGGTAGCGAGTAACGGTCACTAACGCCGTGACAAGAGTAACGGATTGTGTAACAGTGTGTAGTTCAGGTCTCAGGTGTTCCAGCACTGCAAGACCAAAAACGTAGACCCGCTCATCCCATTATTTGATGATGATCAATTTGTATCGAGAATCAAACAGGAACTGATCAAGTCCCATGGCAGGGTGAGAGGTCTCGCCTCCCATTTTGGGCTAAACAGACAGTTTTCCAGCGGCCCCCCAAAAAAATTCAGTTCAAGGTTTAGTGTGAGAGCTGTATGCACCCGCTCAACGACAAAACTTTGCTGCTTGCTGCTGACTGTAGCCTGCCGTACCTGAATAGCATACCACAGTCCACTTTGGGTACAGCTGTGAAAGGGGGGGACAAGTCCGCTGTTCGCTGTTTTACCGTACTTTATCAGCCAAGCAACTTTGGCGGCCGAGCAACCAGACCCGAATCGCTATTGCACATGTTATGAAATTTTCCCCAGATCCCCCCCAAGGATGAAATCATAAGTTTATGTTCAAACATTCCAAATCCGAGTAAAACCCTAGTCGAATCGTCGGTTTTCAACTCAGTACAATAATAAGTGAACCTTTTATTCAACTCACTTGAAGTGAAGACTCGGTTGCAGGAACAATTTCGCAGTTTCAAGCCAGGTAGAAGTATTCGTAAAGCCATTATTAGAACTTTCGGCAAAACAATAAATAATTAATTACGACTCTGTACTTTGAAAAACTAACAGCCGCCGCGATTATGAACATGAAATTGCATTCAGGGCGTTAATTTATCTCATAATTAGTCAAGATGATAAAGAAGTCCGGATGTTATAAATCGCCAGGTTAGAGTCCCTTAACGTTCATTTTGATTTCATCGTTCATTTGTTGTGGTGGATTTCTTTGTGTGAATGTGACAATCGGACGGTAAAAACTTAAAAACGCGTGATATAAAGTTTCGAGCTATCCACTAGCATTATTTTGATGTTTTTCTCCGAATTCATCGAATAAATAAAGGAATTTATTGAGGTGATCTTTTTATTTCGGTGAGTAAAGTTTCGTAAACAATTCGACGTACTCTTAATTCGTTTTTATTGCGCGTTTAGCTATTTCTATGTTGTAACTGCGATGAAGAGAAAATTGTATGCGTCTGGAATACTTTGATTGATTTCAGCTTCATTATTAATAGTTTCCATACGAATGCCTTGATTGAGCTTCTCTCATTAGGCAACCACGTCCTATTGCCTGCTATTAATAGCAAATAATTAATCTTGGTGATTAAGATGACTCATTATTTATGATTTTAGTGTTTTCCACCCTTGAAATGCTCACTTTACTTGAAGTGCTTCGTTAGTAAACGGTAGTAAGTATTAGTGACGTTACGTAACTATCACCGGATGAGACACTGTTGAGACAACGATTTCATGGTTCAGAAGGGGGGGGGAGGGTGAATTTTGAATTTTCTTCACATATTTGTATCAAATGGTCTAGTTATGTAGTCTATATCCTCAAAGAATAGTGATGGTATCGCTTGTTCTAGATAGGGCTCCTTTCCCTCCCCCGGGGATGGCCCAAAGGTGGGGCTGAACGACATTGCCAGCTCCTTAGACCACCTCCGATTGGTCATTCCTGAGCGTGGCTGGCTTAGCATCTAGGCTGGGAGTCCTAGTCGGCATAATCCGGGACCAAAGATGGGACACAGGCCAGGGGCCTTAGTTAGAGTTGTCGGGAAAAATCTCGCAAGCGGTATCCAAGGACGCTTCATCAGAAATAATACTATCCCGCCATAGCAACCACCTCAAGTGAGTTTTTCCCGACAACTCTAACTACGGCCCCAGGTGAGTGTCGGTATAGACTTTGGTCCCATGTTGAGGAGCGTCGGCAGGTGTTGCTTGCCGGGTTTTACTGGCCTCTTGGAATGCCTCTCAAACTCGAAAACACATAAAAAATGAGAATATTCGGTTTTGTAGCTTTCACTCCAGATGAGTTCGCTGGTACCCCTCAACCAAACTTCTCACAGCCATTCATTTCTGTAACTGTTCTCGGATTCAGCGCAAAAACTGCTGAATTTTACCCAAAAAACTTGAAATTACCAATGAAAAGCTTACCCATTTTGGAAACTCATCGCCTGCCCTTGGAACTTTCAATTTACTCCAAAAATTGACGATTTACCAATGAAAACTCAATTTACCCCCCCCCCCCCTGTTGAAGTTGGGCATTGGTCAAAATCTATTCCGGTCAAACGACAAGTATTTGACAATTTTGACTGGAATTTGACCCGTAAAAATCTACTCCCGCCAAACCATCCACCAGTTGCGGTGCCATCTTGCCGTCCTGAGGCCGTGCCAGTGCCTATGCCACCTTGAAACCGGACATCCCAAGCTCATTTAAACTGCAAATTCGTTCATTTCATGCCCATTTGCCCACGAAAGTGATCATTTCTAAGGTCGCCAGCCGTCCCGGACGCATTTTGTCCCGGTTTCAGATCGAAATTTCTTAAATTTAAAGTCGGAGCATAATAATTCCTCGGAAACAGACCAAATAATTTGGTTCGAAGACTCAGTTGACCATTCTCAAGGTCGAAATGATCACCTCCAGTCTGTTCTTCGGTTCGTGATGAAAGAATTATATAGCACAATTACTTTTATTAATTTCTGCTAAAAAGTGAAATTTCCATGAAATTCCATTTTGAAAGAGCCAAATAGGTGAAACTGGGGCTTTACAGAGCCAAAGCATGAATGAAAGGTAATCCGTGAAATCTGGCTTCAAAGAGTATTTTACGACATTTGAATTTTAAAATTTTGGATAAAGCATTCAAAATCACACCCGGAACCCGGGTTAGCCGTCCCAGCGCTCAAAATCTGATGAATAGCTGCAAAATTCCTACAGCTCCTAGGCACATATTCGTGAATCTGGAAGTTTCCCGGCTGAATATTCGCGATATTGCAAGTTTTACGTCCTCAATTTCAGCGGAACTACAAGTTTCAGGGCCTTTTGTTTCTAGTGGGTGCAAATCCTGGGCAAGCCGGCCTCAACTGGGCCCATAACTTTGTAATTTGAACTCGAATTTTATTTTCAATTGAATGAGTTTGCAATTAGGGGTCTTAATTTGTACGAGATTACAAGTTTCCCGGCTGAATGTAAGCGAAATCGACACCCGTCTTATTTTCAGCGAAATTGCAGTTTCGTGACCATTTCCGCAGTGGCGGGATCTCATGCCAGCCGGCCTATTGAAAGTTGCCGAAGTTGGAGAAATTGCAAGTTTCGGTGATAAATATCCCTTAAATTACAAGTTTGCAATAGTTTTTTGTGTGCTCGAATCACGGAATTTTGCAGGCAATCATCTGCAAAATTGTATGTTTTTTAGGCACAATTTTAGCGGAATTGCAAGTGTCAGGTCCTAATTTCTGCGAAATTGCAAGTTTCAAGGCAAATGGTTTAAGATTTCAAGGACCCTGGATCAGCCTAGCCGGCCCCGAAGGTCCATAACCTGACGCGAATAGCCGTGTAATTGCAACGTTTAGAGATGAATATTTGTGAGTTTGGCAATTTGGGTCCTAATTTTAGAAAAATTACAAGTTTCCTGGTTGAATATCTAGCCTTTTAAATGGTCTATTGAGCATTTTCCACGAGACTCATTTTTTCGGTTCAAATCGAAATACTTAGTGAAAATGACCCTAAAAATCTCTCAGTTGGGCGATTTTTGGAAGAGATGGCCAAAATTTATCGCATTTACCGCGTATTTATCGTGGGGTCACTGGCGGACCTAGACCTATCGGGCCCGGGGCGGAAATCTCTGAGTCCCCTAAGTCTCTGTATAAACAAGAAGTATAATTTTTACTTAGGCTTTTCCTTATTTTAGCCACGAATTACCGCTATTTCTCCATTTCTGGTGCCAGTTAGCGCTTATGACCAGTTTAAGCCGCCGTCAACTTTACTCGCATATTGGTGCTTTTCTCAATTTTGGCCGCGCGTATCGCTCTTCTCAATTAAAGCCGTGGATCAATGGTTTTGCCCCCCCCCCCCTTCGCATAGCCATGAATTTGCTCATTTTCTCAAGCGATGTTTCTTAATTTTCCACGAGTTTTGGCGTTTTCCTCAATTTTTAACCGCGATTTTTTCAATTTTTTGCACGGGATTAGCACTTTTTTTTCGAAAATTAGCGTTTTTTAAAAAGTGTTTTCCTCAATAGTAGCCGCGAAATAGAGGGCTTTTCACAAATAAGGATTTTTTTGGTTCACCATGCGCTATGGATGAGCGATTTTTCTCAGTATTACGCGCGAATTAACGGTTTTTTCACCTATTGCCATAAATCGGCGATTTTTCTCAATTTCAGCCTCAAAAGTTGCCTTTAGAAGCCGTGAATTGTCGTATATTCATTTTTTGATGCAAATTAGAATTTTTCTCAATTTTAGCTGTGAATTAGCCATTTTTCTCAATTTTAGTCTGGAATTTGCGTCGTGAGACCATGAATCAGCGCTTTTTCGGAGTTACAGTCACAAATATAGGCGATTATTTCAATTTTTTGCCGCGTCAGCAAGTTGCAAATTGCCGATCAGCGCTTTGATGGGCTTACGGACCTAACGAAACTGGGAACACGGTGTATTTTCTCTTTTTAGCCGCGAATTTTCTCAATTTGAGTCACCAGAATAGCGCTTTCGGGGGCTCAGTCGAATATTCAGCCCACAGTCTTTGCTGATATCATTGCAACGTTATATATTCTCCAAGTCGGATGGACTGAAATTCGTAGAAAGTAGCCCAATCACTGTCCACCTGTCCGAACTCTACCTACATCCCTGGATAACCTAAGAATCCTCATTTTTTCCGTATTTAAGCTTTTCGGGGGCCCCGTCTGATAGTGAGCCCGGGGCGATCCCTCCCCCTCACACCTCGGTGCGATCCCTCCCCCTCACACCTCGGTGCGCTACTGCGTGGGGTCTGAAGTCCAAGGAATCAGCTGGACGTACGCGGACCTTTTCGGGCTGCTTGAAGTCGAGAAAATCTGCCAACCCTAACTTCAACATGAAACGCTCATTTTTGGAGATTTTGTGGGGCTCTTTAGAATGATGGCACTAGTGCCTCTTCGTTCGTATACATATAGCTCTGGGAAAGGGGGGAATCTATCCCTCATGTCCCCCCCGTACCTCCGCTTGAGGGCTCAGGAGAATGCGAAAAGCTGCCCACCCCTAAGTTTAGACCCATGGTCCCAGCTCCTGCTCTAAATTTGTTAGTTGCCTGTCGCAGACTATTTCCATCGCTTTTTGGTTTATTATTTTAAGTAAAACATGTTTTTCCTGCTCGCAGGTTCCTCTTTTTTAAATCCATAAAAAAAAGCGTAAACGACTCAAATCCACTCCCAAAAGATGCCCATCCTGTACAGCGTTGTCGCCCGTGGGACGACATTTCTAGCCAACTACGCCACTTATCCCGGCAATTTCACCGAAGTTTCTCAAGTGATACTCAAGCGGATCGCTCCAGAAGACGGCAAACTCACGCTTTCGCACAACGCCTATCTATTTCACTATGTCAACGAGAATAAAATCACTTATATGTGCATCACCGATGACGTAAGTTGTCTTTCGTCTACTCAGCGGTTTTTTAAAATTATAAACTTTAAAACGTTTTCCTTCAGGAATTTGAAAGGTCCAGAGCTTTTCTCTTTTTAAACGACATCAAAGCCAAATTCACGTCCATGTTCGGCGCTCAGGCGAACACCGCCATCGCCTACGCCATGAATGACGACTTTTCACCGATCCTCCGCAATCAGATTGTACGTTTTTCGCGACTCCCATCAATATTAAATATCTATTTTAATTTCGCTTTGTAAATGTGTAATTGTTAGAAACATTTCTCGGAAGCAAAGGATATTGACACATTGGCTCGAGTACAGAGTGAACTAGATGAATTAAAGGATGTAATGGTTAAAAACGTTGGTAAGAAACTCCCTCGCATCCCCTAACTGTTCGATATTTATTTCATCGTTTTTTCCCTCCTTCCTCAACCCCCAGATCAAGTGGCGGAACGAGGTGAAAATATTAAACTTCTATTCGAAAAGGCTGGCAATTTAAACGCTTCCTCGGTCAACTTTCGAATGCGAAGTCGCAATCTTCGACGTTCCTTGTTTTGGAAAAATGTCAAGATTTACGTGTTGTTTGGCATAGGATCTCTTGTAAGTCAACCGAATCAGTTCGAAATGACCAATATGATTCGCCTAACTTTGTTTCAGCTTGTCCTTTACATTCTTCTTGCGATGGCGTGTGGCGGTCTGGATCTTTCCAACTGTGTTTGAACAAACTTGATGCGACGAACAAATTTATTAAGATGAGTAGCTCTTTTGTTTATTTTTTTCTCTATTTAACGTTACAAAACGTGTAGCCAATTTTTAAGTTACAAGAGGCAGCGAATAGCTAGTTTCTTTGCTTCAATACTGTTACACAGATTGGAAGCACCCTGGCATACAGTCAGGTAAATGCCTTCATATTTTGTGTAGCTCCGCTGGCGTAGCTCTAATGTTGCAAAGAAACCCTCTTTTTATTATTGTCTAATTACCGATATTTATTAATGTGTAACTTTGTATACTGTGATATTTAAGATTAAGGGATTTTCCACACAATCTATGGGGCTTGTAATAAACAACTGTACATGTATTTGCTACTAAACTGGGTTTTCATCATCCGTCAGCCTCTGATGGCTACGAAATAATGGACCCAGGGAATGTAAGATGAAATCAGGTTTGGCATGGTGGGTACACACATTTGTATACATGACATTTTACTGTTTATTATTGATAGTTCTAATTGACAACGTTACATTAAACACTCCCGTTGCTGAACGTGCGACATTAAAACAGTAAATCTTCATCGCCATCTGGAAACATATCGCTGGTAGACTGTCTGTGTGTTTTATTAGACTTTAGGGCGATTTCGGCCAGCCGTCTGGCGATTCGTTTTTTGTCTTGGATTTTTTTCAGCCTGAAAAAAAAAAGTTCAGATTTCCCCAATATGTGCTTTTATGTGTGAAATACAGGAGAAATACCTGTAGAAATCTTCTCTTTCGAGTTCGTCCAATTCTGATAAAATATAGGACAAATCGTTTTCGATACTTGGAATGATGACTAACATCAGTTAACGGGTTAGTGTTCGCCTGAACAAACATCCCTCCCCCCCAAATCATCACTATATACTTACCATGTTCAATGGCGTTGACCCGCCGATTTGTCACTTTAATGACGTTGTCCAACGTCACGAATGATGTTTGAAGTGAAGCCAATTCCACGAGTATTTTAATCGCCGACAGGTAGTGTATTTTCAATTTAGTCAATTGTTGACCACCTCGGGCCAGTCCAGCCAATTCGTAGGAATCTGTTCCGTCTTGATAGCATTCGAACAGTGGCAGCGTGACACCTTGGGGGGGGGGGGGAGTTGAGCGTTCGTCAGATGGCGGGGGAGGGGGTGAATTTTGAGTTTTAATAACCTGCGACGTTATCCTTTTTGGTTCTGATGTTGACTCTAGCTTTGTTCACGTTACCCAAAACGCCAGGACTAAAGTCCCCCATCGTGAATTTCGCTTCGGCGAGTAAAATAGTCCCCGTCTTTAACGCTTCGCCCATAATTGATTTCGTCTTGATAAAATCGACAAATTAATGCAAACGATTTTGAGATTTAATTAGACTTTAATTAATAGTACCGAAATGATTTTAGTTAAAATCATTCTGAATCTCATTTGAAGCGCGTCTCTCTTTTTCTTTAAAAGGCTGTGTCCTTTTTGAGCGGCTTGAAGTCTTGCCTTCATCACTGCCAATGCTCTATTTTGACCCCCCAAAAATATTTCAAAATCCCAATTTTAAGCGTGGCATTAAAACAAAAACGAAAAACTCACCCTCTTGAAGCCAATCGATTTCTCCCCGTCATAGCCGTTCAGTCAAAGCAAGTTAATTCAAAGCTACGACATTTCTTGAATATTTGTGTGTATGACTCGGATGATTAACGCAAGAATTAGGTGACATTGTCCATGGGAGGAAGTTTATGTGAAACTCCTTACTATCGCGTGGCATTCATGAGCTTTAAAAAAAAAATAGGTGTACCGTCAGAAAGAGCACTCCGCCAATTGAATTCACTTAGAAGCTAATAAATTGGCCACATTACTCGTTAGAAATAGCGCTCGTTTGCCTCTTTATCTCGCCCACTCTTTTCTCCTCGTTTTTATCGTTACTCTTCGTAATTTCTGCTCGTATGTCGAGGCCCACTGTGATGTAAAAGATACGACGAGGTTAATGGGGCAAGTACGATTTGCTCTCTTTAAACGAACAGACTCTCAGCGGGTCATCAACGCCATATTTATCGTGGCTTCGAATGTCCAGCCCCCCCCCCCCCCACACACATTTACTTATAAAGTATCCCCCCCCCCCTTCGTTTATGATCACTCTTTGTCGTGTCTCTTTCATTTACTGCCTAGCCAGACTGGCTCGGGTACCTTGAAATCTATTTCGAGGATGAGGGGCCTTCGCGGAATTGGATCTTCCATATAAATCGAAGTCAGTTCGCGGATTAGGCTCGAGTAAGAATCAAATTTAGTTGGTTTGGCTCTTCAAAAAACTTATTTCGTGGGCTTGGCTCTTTTAAAAAGCCAAAGATCGGAATTTGGATCGTCTTAATAAGGCCAACTCTTGTGAATTTGGCCCGCGTTCATATGACGGAATCAGCTTTGTAAAGGGGGCCAAACCCATGAAATTGGTTTTTGTTTTTTTAAGGGCAAGCCCTTCGATATGGTTTTTTATCCCTTAAACAACCAATTTGTTGTTGTTGTTGTTGTTGTTGTTGTTATTATTATTATTATTGTTGTGTGTTGTTATTGTTGTCACGGGTTCCGCCTGTTGGAAAAACAATTTTGTGGGGTTGACTCTTTCTAAAAGCCAGTTGGAAGCTTGTTTCGCCCTTTCCCCTTCTTATCAATCATTTCACGGTCTTTTAGAGGAAATCGCGGCTCTGACTCTTTAAAAACCAACTTGGCGCTTTCCACTCAAGAAAAAGATAAAGAAGAAGAAGAAAAAAAAAAAAAAAAAAAAAAAAAACCAATTGCTTGACTTTCCAGAATGCTTGAGTTTGACTTCTTGGTTTCTTTGTTCAGTTGTCAGTTGCTGGCGGTTTTTTGGCCAAAAAATCGGGTTTCATGAAAAATCCTATCCTTGAAGAATTATGTCCAGTTTTGGCCGTTTGTTTAATTTTTGGGGCTTCAGTGGGCGCTAAGTTCCATTAAAAGTACACCATTAGGGTCACATAATTACCAAAAATTTAGTTATCGATGAGATATATTGTGCTTTTTCTCGACTCCACCGTAGGCTAGCTCCTATTCTGAATTTTAGTAGCTAAAAAAGGTCTCCATAAACCGTAGATTAGCGCATTTTCTTGATTTTGGCCTAGGGCCTAGGCTTTTTTTAAAAAATTGTCTCCCCCTTTTCTTAAGTTTTGCCTAGCCCTAGAAACCGCGAATTGGTGTGGTTTCTCAATTTTAATCGCGGAAGAGCACTTTTTTCTCAATTTTAGATGCGGATGAGCGCTATTTCTCAATTGTAGCCGCGAATTGGCGCTATTTCTCAATTTTAGCGTTCACATGTACGCCCGACCCCACACGTGTTCTTAAAACAGTTTGACAATTTGACTAGCCTCTGGGGGTGAGGGCGTAATACTGCTGTTCCAGCGGTCGAGCGGTATTTTTCTTTAACGCAAAAGTCAAAATCTGTTCTTTTCAGTTTGGTCTGGTCCAAATACTTTTTTTCTGTCAGATTGAAAAAAAAATTAGGACCAGTTCAGACGTTATTATTCATTGGTCCGGTCCGGTCAATACATATATCGAAAGGCCGGAAAGGACCGATTTCACCCCTAGCGCCGCTATGTGAATGCGCCGTAAAAAGCACGTAAAAGTGAAAAAATCTCTAATTCGCGGCTAAAATTGAGAAAAAACTGTAATTCTCTGCCGAAATTGAGGAAAAATGGCCATTCGCAGCTAAATTTGAGAATCGTCAAATCGTCGTCTTTGGAGGCTGAAAAATATCAATTTTTGCCGCTTAAACTTGCTTTTTGGCCTCTGAAACCGTATATTTAAGCCTGAAAAACTAAATATTCGTTTATATTTACTCGCCGAAATTGATTAATCGACCGTGAAACTTGGACTTCGTCCCCCTTCACAGTCACAGAAACGGTCAAACATGGTTTCCTGGCCCACAGAAAACGAATAATTTGGCGACGTAAACTATATATTCAGTTCTGTGTGTTTTTATGGAGCTGAATATGAAAATAAGCGTTTGCCTGGGGCATTTGCCCTCGGAGGACAGTCAAACTCCCTAAATTTGGGAAAATTAGAATTAACGGGAAGAACATAGTCTTAAAACTAGACTCATTCGACAGGTTTTATGGAGATGAATACGAATATTACCTTTGTTTTGAGAAAAACATCATTTCCCAGGCATGGTCTTCTTGTAGCGGAGTGCTATTTTAGGTCATAACCTCAAAATAAATAGTTTTTGAATCATTCAACATTTTAGTGCATTTCATTCTGAAAATGCACTATTGGTCTCGTCGTGATGGTGGCAAACATGGGTCATGTCATGTTTTTTTCACGTTTCAGAACCCTTAGTACACGAATTCAGTGGTCTCCAGGATTCATATATATATCTCTATATATCTTATATATTTATATATATCTTTATGGCCGTTTCCTTGTTAGCACGATAACTCTCGTAGAAATTAATTTAGCGGAACGCGCTTTGGCACAAAAATCAGTTGTCATAAGACACCGGTCGGTATTGCATTTGGGCCAAATCGGTCAAGGTGGAGGGGGGGAAATTAGGGGTTGAAATGGTCAAAAAATCACTATAAATCACCAGTTGATTCTAGAAGCATCATATTCGGTACGTATACTCCATGTTAGAGTAGCCTTTGATTCCCACTTTAATTTTTTGAAAAAGTCGAAGGGGAGGGGGTGTTGCCCCCGGAGTGGAAGTAAGTGTGTGGTCTTGTTAGCACGATATCTCTCAAAGAAATCAGTTTTGCGGAACGCGCTTTCACACAAAAATCAGAAGCCATAAGACCCCGGTCGGTATTGCATTTGGGCCAAATCGGTTGAGCTGGAGGGGGGGAAATTAGGGGTTGAAATGGTCAAAAAATCACTATAAATCACCAGTTGATTCTAGAAGCATCATATTCGGTAGGTATACTCCATGTTAGACTAGCCTTTGATTCCCATTTTAATTTTTTGAAAAAGTCGAGGGGTAGGGGGTGGTGCCCCCGGGGTGGAAGTAAGTGTGTGGTCTTGTTAGCACGAAAACTCTCGTAGAAATTAATTTAGCAGAACGCGCATTATCTAAAAAATCAGTAGTCATAAGATCCCGGTCGGTATTGCATTTGGGCCAAATCGGTGAAGGAGGTGGGGAGGAAAATACGGCTTGAAATGATCAAAAAATCACTAAAAATCACCAGTTGATTTTAGAAGCATCATATTCAGTACGTATACTCCATGTTAAAGTAGCCTTTGATTCCAATTTTAATTTTTTGAAGAAATTGTCAATTTCATGAGGAGACTGTCAGTTTTATGAACAGCCAATTTCGGGAAATTTGTGAATTTTAGCTCGTGGCATGTGGCACACTGCACACACCGAAAAGTCGGCAAAAGATCTTAGTAAAAAATGAAATGTTCCAACTCAAGAAAATTATTTAAATTACCTAAAGTTAATTTTAAAGTTCAATAAACAAATAAAAATTACGTCATTAAAAGCTAAAAATCTGCGAAATTGCAAGTTTTGGGAATGATCATTTGCAAAATTGCTATCTCTCAAAATCTCGCAAATTGCCAAGTCATTTTGTCAGTTTCCAGGCCAATTTGACCATTGTCATGCCACTTAGTGAGTTTCTAGGTCACATTGTCAGTTTCCAAATCACGTTTACGGGCGACTTTTTCAGTTTCCTGACCACTTTTCCAGCTGCCAGGCCATTTTGTACGTTTCCAGGTCGCTTTTTCAGTTCCAGGCTACTTTGTCAATTTTCAGGCCCTTTTTCAGTTGCCAGGTCACTTTGTCAGTTTTCAAGTCACTTTGGCAGTTTCCGTGTCACTGAGTCAGTTTCCAGGCTACTTAGTCATTATCCAGATCAGTTTTTTGACGACATTATCGATGATTTCATCGATTGTCTCGGCTCCAGAGTGGCCTACGAGGTCCCCGGTCGAAATGGCACTAAACAGCTTCTAGAGGCCCTTCTTATATTTCTAGCCCCAAAAAGACAAGAGGATTATGCGGAAATTGTAGGTGGCGGTAAATTCGGAGTGATAACAAACATTTTTTGGCACAAAATTGTTTATAATAAAGTAAACACGACGGTGGTTTCTTGTAAGAAACACGCGAATCTTATCTTTGTTTTGAGAAAAACATCATTTCCCAGGCATGGTCTTCTTGTAGCGGAGTGCTATTTTAGGTCATAACCTCAAAATAAATAGTTTTTGAATCATTCAACATTTTTTTTTTTAGAATTTATCGTTGCGAAACGACTCAACGCGGTCGAAAGTAGACGTTTCGTGGTCAAGTTATTGTCCTCCATGTGGTCTTTCTGCGATATTGTTTCTTTTTATGTGCCAAATTTGCTCAATATAATTTTTTAAGAGCCAGACCCGTGAAAGTGGTTTCTTGAAGGTCGAAACTCCACAAAGTTGATTTTAAATCACCCAAACCCACTCCCAAACAAACTTGACAATTTCAAGAGCTAAACACACGAAATTAGTTTTTTCGGCTATTAATTGATTTTGTGTAGAACCGAAATAACCATCGAAATCGTTATTTGAATAAGCCAAGTTCGCGAATTTTGTTTTTTGAAGATCCAAACCAGCTCGATTGGTAAAGAATAATTGGCCCTGAAATTTGAAATTTCGCCTACATCAGGATCGCAAACAATTTCGCGAAAGTTGTCACTTGAAACACTCAATTTCGCAGATATTTGACTTCAAAATGATTCAATCTTGTTGGGAGCGCAGCTGTGTGGGCTTCGTCAGCCGACGACGACGTGGTCCGTCGTGGCCTGAGCCCACAAAAGACAACTGCTTTGCAATTTCACGGATATTTAGCACAGAAACTTTCAATTTCTCCGAAATTCAGACCCGTAACTTGCAATTTTGCTGAAATCAAAACCTTAAACTTGCATTTTCGGAAGCATTAAGACCCGAAACTTCCAGTTTCGTGGGTATAATCGTGAGGCTATGGCCAGGATTGGGGCCGGCTAGCCTGTGTTCCGCCGCTAAAAAAATGGTCTCGTAACTGCAAGTCTGCTGTAATTGAGACCCGAAGCCGTCAATTTCGCACATATTCTGCCGGGAAACTTGTAATCTCCCTCAAATTAGGACCCCAAGTAGCCAACACGTTCAATTTAAATTGCAAATAAATTTAATTTTCAATTCAAATTTAATTTTTTGAACGCAGTCGGGACCGGCTTGCCCAGTGTTCGTGCCCATTATAAACCAAGCGTCCTGAATCTTGAAGTTTCGCTGAAATTAGGACGTGAAAATTGCAATATTGTGAATATTCAGCAATGAAACTTCCAATTTCAGATTTTTACCAACGAAATGTTGCGGCTATACTCGTCAGGCTTTGACTGCTGTCGCGGTTGGCTTGCCCGGAATCCAAGGCTTTAAAAAAAAGGGCCGAAACTTGCAATTTCGCTGTAATCGAGATGTAAAAATTGCCATTGTATCGCTAATATTCTACGAGGAAATTTCCGATTTCGCGGATGTTTCCTTTCAAAATGTTTCATTTTTGTGGCTATTTGTCAGAAGGCTTTAAGGGTTCTGCAGTCACTAAGAAACATCTCCGAAACTCAAAATTTCGCGGAAATAAAGACCAGAAACACTTTGTTACGCGGAGAATAGATACCGAAAACTAGCGATAATTACCAGATCCGAAACCGGGAATTATTTGCAGGTTTTTAGCTCCGAGTAATGTAATTTGGGTTATTTTTGTCAGGCTTTGGTTGAGGTAGCGGCGCGGCGGCCAAGGGGCTAGGTCAGGATCCACGACCTCTAAAAAAAAGCCTCGAAACTTGTATTTCGCGAAGGTTAACTGGTTCTGGAACAGTTTTTACGTAAAACTATATCGTTTGGATAAATTTGGATTTTTATTATCTACATCAACAGTTTCTAGGGGGTGATTTAGGTCATAACAGATAAGTTACCAAGGCCCGCACTTTAGGAACCAAAATTACCCTCTGAGGTGCAGAGTTTTTGGAATTATGACTGAGTGCAGTGACAACAGGAAATTATCTATGCAGAGCGTGGTTAGTTCCACATAATTTTTGACGATTACCGCGCCCTCGTCGGCGTGTCTTCACCGCCCAATTGGTAGACCACCATATTTCTCCTTGATCAGATCCGCTCCCTTTTCACCGATCATAATCGCCGGGGCGTTTGTGTTTCCCCGGGGTATTGTCGGCATTATCGACGCATCGACCACTCTCAAATTTCTCACTCCGTAGATTTCAAGGCGGTCGTTGACGACAGAGTCGGGGTCGGTTGGTGGACCCATTTTAGCCGACCCGACCGGGTGGAAGTACACGGTGGAATAATTCCATATGAGACAGTCGATCAGACTGTTTGTCTCGTTCAACTGGTCGATACAGAGTGACGCTTTTTGCTCGTTTATTCTCGGATTCATTTTTTTCATGGTTGGTGTGTCTAAAAATTTAAAAACCTCCCTCGCCACCTCTTTCATAAGAGCGTAGTCAGCGTCATCGTCTAAAAGCCCTGGATTGATCAACGGATCGTCGTACGGACTGCCTGATCGTAGCCTCACAAATCCCCGGCTAACCGGCTTCATAACACCGGCCAAAACTGATATTTGTTGGTTGTTACCCGGCCCTGGAATAATTCTAGTGAACCACTGCCCGTTCGGAATTGTTTCACCCAGAAAACCTTTAAAAGCGACCGTTTGTACGTAGGTCGTTGTTAAAGGTCCCTGGCCGTACAAAGCGTACGTTTTTGCGCTTTCTTCGGAAATCAAATTGTCCTCCCCTAGTTCGACGTCCTTGTCTAAATCAATAACAAGCTCGAGCAGTACGTGATCCTGTAGGTTTCTTCCCACTTGGAGATCCTTCACGACTGGAATTCCGAGGTGCTCTAGATCTTCTCGTGGTCCTATTCCGGAGAGCATCAATATTTGAGGTGTGTTGACGGCTCCGGCTGATAGAATTATTTCTTTCGAAGTTTTCACAGTGTAAAACTTGCCGTTCCTCAAATATTCCACGCTGACCGCCGTTTTTTCGTCGATGTTTATTTTAGTTACGAACGACGATTTAATTACGTGAAGATTCGGTCTATTACGAATTGGGTTCAAATACGCTTTGGACGTGCTCTGACGCGATCGCCCATCGATCGTGTTTTGAATATAGTCGATTCGACTCTGATTGTAACCGTTAAAATCCCCCTGTTCGTATCCCATTTCGAGGCCGGCACGAATCAGATCCTCCTTGAATGAAAGTGTGAACATCGAGTCTTGAATGAACACGGGGCCGTTGAAACCGCGAAGCTCTGCGTCTCTTTTCGAGGGGAAACTGCGTTGGTAGGAGACATTCTCTAATTTCTTGTAATACGGTAGAACATCGTCGAATGACCATCCTTCATTGCCAAGACTGGCCCACTCGTTGTAGTCAGCTTCGTTGCCTCGGATGTACATCATATAGTTGGTTGTACTGCTGCCTCCCATTGCAAAACCTCTTGGATAACGACATACGAAGTTTAACGCTGAAATACCAAAAAAAATGGGTCAAAAACTTGAAAAAAAAATTGTGTGTGGTGGGGGGTCACCTCCGCACGATCTTTTTTGTCGCGTCGTCGTATAGTTCCAGTCGTACACAGTCCCAACGAGTCTAGTCGCAAGTCCCGGTGTGTCCGTGATGGGATCCTCGTCGCCACCGGCTTCGATCAATAAAACGTTCCATCCGTCAATTTCAGACAATCGATTAGCCAGAGGACAACCTGAACAACCAAGCGTTCCCGTACATCGACGTTTGGCCTGTTCCCTTCCCCACCCACCAGAACCATTCACAATACTTTACCAGCGCTTCCAGCCCCGATGATGATGAAATCGTAGGAATCGCGTAACTGTGTCTGATCCACGTCGATCGGTTTTAAATTTGGGTCAACGTTTCCGTAGTAATGAAGACACACCAATGAGACGAGCGTCACGAGAAACTGGTAGTACTCCATTTTCAGTTGTTCAAACAAATAACGCTGAAATCCTCCCTGTACTTGAGACCACCACAGAAATTCTCTTTACTCAAACCTGTTGCTTCTTTACGATTCAACATTATTGACTCTCGGAATTCCAAATGGAACTGGTAAGGGGACGAATGAGAGGGGGTTTTCACATTTTTTTAATTGGAAAAGCGCTTGCCTATGAACTTCTCCGACTGTAAAAACATTTAATTGATGCATTTGAAATAAGCCGAAAGTGGAACGTATCGAAAATAATTGAACTTTTTTTTACTACTAGTCGATGACGTCAACTCATGGTTTTTAAGAGTATTTTATCCTTATTCTTTCTTAGTGTAAAATACGTTGATTTTAAATTGCTGGGAAAAAATTACTTTGATGGGCTATAGTTACCACCAGCTTTGATGGGCTGCCAATTTAAAAACTTATGTACTTTTTCGATACGTTCTGTACTTCATAATTTTTTAATGGGGAAAAGTACAGTAAAACACCTTTTTTCATGCCGAGATCCGCCCTACCTCACAGCTGTTTCGTAGCTGAAGTGTCGAGTTATGGGACCACACAAATATTTTTAAGGGTGACCAGCCGTTTTTTTTTTTTTCGCCAGGAGAATCAGATTCCAACGTGAATCGGAGGTTCATTTATCGATTTCTGAGGGTGAAAATATCCAATTTTTACACGGAAAGATGCAATTTTTTGGTTCGATTCAAAGCGTCAGTTCCCCTTTGGTTCATACTTACCTTTGGAGACAATATTGTCGCTTACAGAGCGTAATATTCGGTGTCTTGGGACCCAAAAATCGTGTTCTGGGGCTAAAGACAGTATGAGATGTCAGGAGACTGACAAAAGTATGAGGAAATTGAAATTTATGTTAGGAAACTGGCAAAAGAAAGTCAGGAAACTGACATGAACTGGAAAACTGACAAAAATGTCAGAAAACTGGCTAAAAAGTCCTGAAACGGAGAAAAATTTCAGTTTCATAACATAAAAAAATGGATGGGTGTGACCCGACCGGCCGGCCCCTGCGAACACAGTGCCGGCTTTAAGGGGGGGGGGGGCGAGCCGGGCGACCGCCCGGGGGCGGGCGCCGTGTCCTAATAAGGACGCGTCTAGCAAAATGAGAAGGGAGGAGAGAGGTAGACGAGAAACAAATGACCTAAGAAACTCATTCGATTTATGAATATTTGAAAACTATAAAATAGCCGAAAATTGGATTTTTTAAATTTTAGCCGTGAGTTACACTTTATCCGCGAATGGGTGATTTTCCTCAATTTTAGCCGCGAAGTAACGTTTTTATCCCACGTTAGCGATGTTTCTCAATGTTGGACATGAATTGAAGTATTCCTCGATTTTTTACCTTTTCACCAGTGAATTAGCACTTTTTCTCACTTTGAGCTGCAAGTACAGCGTTTTTCGTTACTTTCAGCCGCGCTAATTCGTGATTTTTTTCAATATTGGCCGCAATTTAGCGGTGTATGAACTATTTTTGCCACGAATTTAAATTTTTTTTTTTTCAAATTTTAGCCATGGACTCTAGCGGGTTTTCTCAGTTTCGCTCAGAAGCCACGGATTTGTGTTTTCCTAAATTTTAGCCGTGAGTCAGCGTTATTGCCAAATTTTAGTCGTGAATTAGCGTTTTTCGCAATTACCCGCGAAAAAAATCGCTAATTCGAAGTTAAAATTAAGAAAACGTGTTAATTCATGAATGAAATTGAGAAAAATCGCTCATTAGCGGCTAAAATAAGGAAAAATACGAATTCACTGCAAAAATGCAAACAAATCGCTAATTCACGGCTGAAATGGTTAAAAGTCGCTGAAAATAAAATGGAAATGCTGAAAAATTCGTACCTCATTCACCGATAAAATTTAGAAGAAGCGCTGAAATTTGGAAAAAAAGCTAATTCGCGGTTAATGGAGAAAACGTCAAATTCGCTGCTTCTAAAGGTAACTTTGTGCCATAAAGTGAATAAAATCGCTAATCCACGGCCAAATTCAGAAAATGCTTTAGGTAATTCACGACGAAAATCAGGGAACAACTCTAATTCGTGGCTGAAATGTAGAGAAATTACAATTTTGCGGCTAAGATGAGGAAAACGCTAATGTGCGGTTAAATCCAAGATAAATGGCTAATTGGGGGTTAATTTGAGAAAATTTGCTGATTCACAGAAAATTGAGAAAATGGCAAGGCGAGGTTTCCGAAGGCAACTTTCATGGCCAATTAGAAAAAAACGGTAATTTATGGAAAACATTGAGAAAAATAGCTCTCTCGCGTCAAAGATTGAGAATAATCGCTGACTCGCGGCAAAAATTGAGAAAAATCGCAAATTCGCAGCTTAAATGGAGACAAATCGCTGATTCATGGATAAAATGGGGACAAATATCTAATTCACCGATGAATTTGAGAAGAAGCGCTGAAGTGTTGAAAAAACGCCTAACCGCTGCTTAATCTGAACGGCGACTTCATGGGGCGCTGGTGAAAGATTCACCCGGGGGCGCATAGTGTCTAAGGCCGGCACTGCCTGAACAGAATCGTTTGTTCAGCGCCATTTCTAGTCTTAATACCGTTTGTTTAAGTTTGTATAGCTCGGCCTTTCAAACGCTTTAAACAACAGGCAAACTTGCGTGTTCACGCTCCCCGACCGATGAACGAAATCGTTTGTTTAGCGGCATAATTATGAACGTATAATCGTTTGTTTAGCCATACCTTTGGTTTTATTAGCATTTCGAAACTTGACTTTGAAAAATAAATAAAAAATGTATGGGTGCGACCAACCCGTGGGCGTAATGTTTTTGTTTTTTTGGAAATCTTGTTTCAGAATGCAAAACCAACGAAAAATATGACTAAACAAACGTAAACAAACGATTTTAAGTCAAGATTATATCGCTAAACAAACGATTTCGTTCATGAGTCGGTAAGCGTGAAGCTAGCCGCATCCAAGTTTGTTCGTTGTTTAAAGTGCTTGAAAGGCTAAAGAAACGAACTTTTCGACGGAACAAACGATATTAAGGCCCGTTTTCATAGTCGTCATCGTCTCTCTAGCTGATTATATTTGCTTCGCTTTGAATCGGTCGTTTTGTTTTGAGTAAAACTCACACAAACACGCTGCATTTTTCGAAGCACGTTTTAATGCATGAAGAAAAAAAACATATGATCCCCGGTAGTGACCGGATGTTTTTTTAGAACAGGCAGGCTATCATGCTTCAAAAAATGCATCGTGTGCACCGAGCTTGAGCCATGTATTACAAACGATATTAAGACCAGAAATGGCGCCAAACAAACGATTTCCTACATGAATCGGGTTATGTGAGCTTTGCCAAACCCATCAATTTGTTTCTTTAAATATCAAGTTTCAAAATGTTGAACAAACGAAAAATATGACTGAACAAACGCAAACAAACGATATCAGGATGAAACTGACGGTAAACAAATGATTCTGTCCCGGGTGAAGAAACATGAAGTTGGTCACTCCAATAAATTTTTCAATTTTGTTCAAAATGGAAAACCAACGCAAAATGTGGATAAACAAACGATTTTAGTCTAGGGGGGCAAGTACGAAGGGGTGCTATAATTTTGACACGGCGTTATCCTATCACAATTAAAATGGTTGTCACGTGGATACCAACCGTGTTATTTCATATAACACCCCTTCGTACTTCAGCCCCAGATATGCCGCTAAACAAACGATTTTGTTCATGAGTCGGGGCCGGTGCGTGAAGCTGGCCGCTAGTTTGTTTGTTTGTTCAAAAAACATCGTTTGTTGTTGAAAGGCTGAACGAACGAAAATTTCGGCTAAACAAACGATATGAAGACCAGAAATGAACAAACGATTCTGTTTACGGGTCAACTTGAAAGGCTAAACTAGGCGGTAAACAAACGATATCAAGATGAAACTGGCGATAAACAAACGATTCCGTCCAAGAGTTATGTTACGTGAAGTTGGTCGCACCAATCAATTTTTATTCATTTATTTTGAAAGTCGTGTGTCGAAGTGCAAAACCAACGAAAAATGTGGCTAAACAAAAGGTTTTACGTCTAGGTGCCTTATTCAGAAACTCCGGGCAAAAATGCCGCAAGCGGGATCGAAGGACTCCGAATAAGAAATAACATTATCCCGCCATAGCAACCACAATTTGTGGCATTTTTCCCGACGTTTCTGAATAGTGCCCCAGATATGCCTCTAAACAAACGATTTTGTTCATGAGTCCGGCTGCGTGAAGCCGATGTTTCGAAGTGCTAAACAAACGAAACTTTAGGCTAAACGTTTGTTAACCAAACGAATAGGACCATTTTCGCTGTTTTATGCGTTACGGGTCGGATCACGTTCATAAGCATCATTTTGAGGATGAAATTGACAGTTTCAAGGACAAAATTAACAGTAGGCTTGGACGAAATTTACGTTTTTAACGACGACTGCTTTGAATTCCGACATTGACAGTTTCTAAGACGAAATTGACTTTTTTCAGGGCGAAATTGACAGTTTTAACGACGGAATTGACGGTTTCCAACTTTGAATTCGACAGTTTCAACGACGAAACAGACTATTCCCGGAAACATATTGAAGGTTTTTGGGGCGAAAGAAAGTTTCGAACGATAAAAATGACAATTTTGACCGACGAAATGTTTTTAACGACAGACATTGGCAGAGTTTCTAGGACTTTATCGACAGTTTCAAGAATTATATTGATGACAGTTTCTAGGACGAAATTGGGTGTTTTAACGTTCGGGATTAACCTTTTAACATTATAGCGTTTTCCATTTGCATAAGATTCAGCTCTGGAGCCGAGAATTTCCACCCGTCTTCTCGGAATTATATCATATAAGACGGGTGGAAATGCTCGGCTTCAGAGCTGAATTTTATGGAAATGGAAGACGCCATTAAATTTGACAGTTTCAACGATGGAATTGACAATTTCAGGGAAAGAATTGACAGTTGACAATTTTGAACGACGAAATTGGCGTTTTTGATTGCAAAATTGACACGACGGAGGACGAAATCTTGAAAGTTTGAACAACGAAACTGGTCCAAGACGAAATTGACTATTTCCATGGTGAACTTGGCAGTTTTAACGACGAAACTAACCGTTTCAACGTTAATTTGGCAGTTTCAACGATGGAATTGACAATGTCAGGGAACCCATTGACAGTTCACAGTTTTTATTGACGAAATTGACCGGGATTGAGCGACGAAAATGGCAGCTGTTTTGAATGGCGAAATTGACCGTTTTAACGACGGAATTAACAAATTCCGGAATGTGACAAATGATCAATTTCAGGGAACACATTGACAGTTTTTAAGATGAAATTGTCTGTTTCTTGGACGACATCGACAGTTCCAACAACAAAATCAGCCGTTTCTAGGCCGAAAATAACTATTTTCAGGGCATTTTAAACGACGGAATGAACCGTTTCAACGTTAGATTTGACAATTTCGGGGAACTCATTGACCGTTGGCAATTTTGAACGGCAGAATTGGCAGTTTCGAACGACGAAATTGACAGTTTGAACAATGAAATCAACAGATTTGACTAACGACATTGAAGTTTCTAGGACGAAGTTGGCCGTTTCCAGGACAAAATTGACTATTTCACGGGTGATAAGGGCAGTTTTAACGACGGAATTGACCGTTTTTACTATGGAATTGGCGATTGTTTCTAGGACGTCATCGACAGTTTCAACAACGAAATTGATGACAGTTTCTAGGTCCAAATTGACAGTAAGAACATGCTATTTTGAACGACGACAAACGACAGTTTCAACAATGAAATTGGCCGTTTTCAGGACGAAATCGACTTTGTTTCTTTCGGAGCTGCATGGGCGGAGAGGAGAGAGGTGAAATTTTCAGGCTCACTTTATCAGCCTCTCAGCTCTTTTCTATACTCACCGCTCCTACATAAACATACCCTAACACAATTCAAGCTTCGAGAAAAAGTGGGCTCTAATTTGGGCATTTAATTTGTCAGTGCCGAATGGAATTTTGGCATAAACACTCTAAAAAATAATAAAAACAGGCATTCATCGGACAGGTAGGGGCTCTAGGAAAACCCTAAATTCGCCCAGTTCACCCAATCAAAACCCACTTTGGAAAGTTTCGCTAAATCAAAAATTATTTTGCGGAGTTGGCCTATTCTGAAGAAAAAAAAAAAAAAAAATCGCGGTGGATAATGCAAAACAAAATCGCGGGCTTCCCGATTCCGCGGAAAACCCAAATTTTGAGGGTTTTGGCTCAATACAAAAACCAAATTTCGAAAATTTGGCTTTTCAAAAATACAATTTCGCTTGTTTGGCACTGTCGAAAAACAATCTCACGAGAATGGTTCTTTTAAAAAACCAATTTCGCCCGGTCGACGCATCCGAAATAATAATTTTGGTAATAAGAATACAAATTTCGCAAAATAATTTGTATTTTTATGGCCAACATTTCACAAAGTATTATTTCGGATGAGTCGACACCCCGCGAAATTTGTTTTTTGTTGGACTTTCAAAAATCCAATTTTTCGTGATTGGAAAGTTTTGGCTCCATCAAAATACAAATTTTGCGCGTTGGTCTCTTTTAATAACAAAACTTCGCGGTTTGGCGATCTTCAAAAAACGAATTTCACGGATTTGGCTCATGAAAACCCAATGTCGCTGGTTCGGCTCTTTTGATAATGGAAATATCGCTTCCTTGAAAACCCAAGTTCACACTTTCTGACACCTGGTGGCCTGCTAGAACTGTGCTGCTGCCCCCCCCCCCTCTCTTTTGTAGTGTTCAACAGTGGGCTCTGGTCTGGGAACAACAAGTGATTCTCAAAGGAAAAGCCTCAACACTAAATAACGCCAACATTGTTCAACTCTATTCGTTTTAATTTCTTGAACGTTTAAAAATAAGGAATAAATAATTATTGTTGTTAAGAGTGTACGCATGGCCGCGTCATTTTTTGTGCAACGAGAATATTTTGATACATTTTGACATGGCTTCCCCCCCCCCCCCGGCACAATGTTAAAATGTTCAACAGGAAATCTGTATTCGTATTCTTCCATATTGGTCCCTTGAACATTATTAAAAGTAGTTTTTTTTTATCACAAGCAAAAATTAACAAGATATGTAAATTTCAGGTCCTTCGAGGTCTTAAAAATGTGATTTTTTTTTTTTTTTTCGCTTTCTTACGACATTGTTCAGAACTAGTAGTTTGTACCCGCTAATGACTAGATTTCGATACTCTAAAACCATTAAGCAGAGAGAGAAAAAAAAAACAAAAAAACAGACAACGACAACAAAAATGAGTTAAACCGTAAAATACTTTTGCCTGTCTAGTAATTGACGAGAAAATTCAGTGAATTTTACTATAATTACGGTCATCACAGCCTTTTTTTGTTTATTACTGATGGGGCTTCTTAGAACATTCCGTCGTGTATTCCTATAGGTACTAGAACGACTAAAAAAAAGAAGAGATTCCTCAGTACTAACCGCCAGTCTGATGGTACTGCATACGGCATTAGAATTTCGGTCAATTTGTGAATCTAAAAAAAAAAAAAAAAAAAAATTGGGGAGGAATTAGGTTGAACCATTAGGAATTAAACCCCGCTATGTGTTGGTTTTACCTCGTGAGCAACGCATATGAAAATAAAAGTGGTTATGAGAACGTTCAGTACTGGATAACCGGGCACAAAGACGAGAACACCGTGCGAGTCCGCGGCCAACCATATGTGATACTGACAGAAGCACAACTCCAATGATATTCGGCCGACCCAGGCGAACATGCTTGAGTAGCGAGCCCGAAGAGCTCCGCTCAAATTTCTCAGGGCGACGTACGAAACGATCTTTGAGATCAAGGAGGTTTGGTAATGGGGAAGAACGAAAGTTGGCCTTAGGCAAGGGGTTGGAGGGGGGTAGACGTACCGGTACGAACGTGCTGTACGAATGAACTTCATCGCAGTCCAACTCCGATGGACAAATGAAGGCGTAGGTAATCGCGGCGCTTAAACCACCCACGGACAGTAGGGACATGGCAAGAGCTGGTCGTTTTGATAGAAGATTCGAATGATTCGAATCGTCGACAAGGTTGTACTTTTGTACTGTTACGAGGACCATTCCAAAAATCACTCCGTAGCACATGCTGTAAAAACAAAAAACGGCACGTTAAAAAAACAACAAAAACATGAAATATTCATTGTCCTTTTACCTGTATCTGTTAAGCTTCCAACGCACCCACCATTCATGAATGTCCCAGTCTGTCGTAACGAACAGAGCCTTCCAGGGCCGCGTAACGAACACCCTCTCGAAAAACACCTAAACAAAGACATTAAAACGACGAAACAAAGCCAAAGTCGCCAAAATATCGTCACCTCAGACATGAACAAAATGATGATGAGACTAAAAAGCCCGACCATTTTAAGTACAAGATATAAGTAATGAAGCGGATTGACTTCAACGCTTGAAGAAGTGACTCGAGGCGGAGCCACCAGTACTAAATAGACGCAAAGGAAATAGAATGAGATGAGCGGTGCGAAGCTGTAAAACTGATACGGTCGATTCATGCACAGACACAATAGAACTGGCAGCATGTTGAAACGAAACAAAACCTATTAAACAGAAAAGCGTTACGTCCGTTTTTGTTTTTTTTCCCCCTCAAAATTTGAAAGTTGAAATGAAATACCTGGAAGAAACGAACAATACCGGCGTCGTTTCGATGCCACAAATAATAAAAATGACAGTAGCCGGACAGAAAGAAAAACGCCGATATTATGATACGGACGTGGTTCCGAATTCGAGCGCTCGAACTGGCTCCCGTCATGTTGTAAATTAAGAGGACAAGCTGCATCCAGCCTGTACCAGACCAACAGTGTTATTTCGCTGCATAGCGGAGGGGGTGGGGATTGTAGAAAAAACTATTTTTACCTTTCCACTCCTCAGTTTGGTCGCGGTGTAACACTTTTGTGTATCTGCTGTCTTCGGTGAAAAACAAACCGAGGGCGAATACGTAGCCAAGGGGTAACCAGAAACTGATTGGTGAGTAATATTTGTTTTCTTTCATGAAGAAATTTGTCCTGAAATGAAAATTTACAGGCTTAAGTACCTAAATAAAACCGCACTTTAACACTCTCGTGGGGGGGGGGGGGTTACTAAGAACCAGGAACACGCTGTAACCGGGAACGCAACAACTAAGTTTTGATGTTGGCCTATTTGTAGGGAATAAACTTGAAGATGTTGGACGCATGAACCTCTAGGCAATGGCACAAAAACGAGGTCTTGTCTCAGTTATGGCCTCAATACCTTCATTCCGCAGGGCCCCTCCCCCCAGTCTGAGGGCGGTGGGTATTGAGCCGAGTGCTAAATCCTTGATGGCCGGCGCCGCGACTCGATTTTTTGGTATTACCGATAACCGATTTGCATGAATAACCGAAACAAGTACAAGCAAAAAGTCGTAGCCGTATAGCAGCCTACGTTGTCAGTCTTCCCTTGTTGGGGTGCGTCATTGACGGACCGGTCTGCGTATTTACAATCCCCCTACGAGTTCGGAGTCTTCTCGGAAGGGGTTTATTGTAGCTAAAAGGTACCCCCCCCCCCCAACGAGATCAGAGCTCGTCAGCAGAACAACCGCATTATACTCTGCCTTGGATTACACCTGCAAGGCTGAAGTTTATTCATTTCAGTGCTCGGCCGATGATGGATATATTTATTTTCTATTTGAGTGTCGCGTGAAGGCCAATCTAATAATAGTAACCTTGACATGGGCGTAGCTTGCAGAGACCCCGAGTGTATTCGTCTCAACAATGAATGCGTCGGTTAATGACAGTAGAGGAGGAGGAGGAGGAGGAGGAGTGGGGTCATTGGTTACATCAAGCTCAGGCGCTGATCGGCCACTAGAAAGATGGCTCCAAAACTTACAGTTTCTCAGAAATAAAGACGCAAAACTTGCAATATCACCGAAATTAAGACCCGAAACTAGCAATCGCGTGGATATCCCAGGCAGGAAACTTCCAATTTCGTACGTATTCGTCAGGCGCCACAACCCGGCACAAAATAAGCCCAGAAACTGGCAATTTCGTTTAAATTAAGACCCTGATCTGGCAAACAGCCAGAAATTCACCGATATTTAGCTCCGAATGATGTAATTTTTCGGTCGTTCATCAAGCTTTGGGAGGTCCCGATATCGGGGCTGGCTACATGGACCGCGGTGAAAGTGGCCACACATAAAAGAGTTATCTAAACTTGAAATTTCATAGAAATCAAGAGCCAAATCTTGTTACGTCACTGTAATCCCCAAACTTCCTGTTTCGTTGAAATTAGGCCCAAAATTTACATTTTCACTGAAATTAAGACCCTAAACAAGCATAATAGTAGCGCTTCATAAGCTTAGGCGCTTGTCACTGAAAAAACAAACAAAGAAACAGAACTTGGGTTGAAATTACGTTCCTAACCATGAATTTTCGCAAGAATTAGGACCCGAAATTCGCATTTCCGCAGCTATTTGGCCATGGAACTTGCAATTTCCTGCACATTCGCTAGGCTCCAAGCTCTGTTAGGGTTGGATAGCCTGTTGGATCCATCGCTACGAGAAAAAAAAACACCAAAACACGCAAATTTTCTTACTAGTAATAAGAACCTTAACTTGCAATCTCGTTTGAATTAACATCCGGAGAGGCCCGTAACTTTCAATTTTTCGGATATTCAGCCGGGAAACTTGAAATTGTGTTCAAATTAGGACCCGAACGCCGCAAATTACAAGGCTATTCGTTAGGGCATGGGAGCAGTCGGGCTGGGGTCGGGGCCCGCTAGCCGAACGAAAAAAAAAAGTCCTGAAACTTGCAATTTAACGAAAATTGCTTCTGGAAACATACAGTTTCGCAATTCGCATATATTTGCCTCCAACATATTGCTGCAATTGTTGGGGGGTACGGTGGTGGCGTATGGGCCGCGAAAATTGCAGGCGGTGGTAACTGTGTCGAGATTCGATGGATAAATAGCCACGATGCGCAAGTGTGGGACTATAATCGTGAAACTGCGATTAGAGCGAAAACCAGCGAAATTGTAAAGCAATGATTTTGTTGTTGAACGTGATTTTACGTGTCATTGAATGGCTTAGCAGATAAAGTTTCGAGTCAAAATATCGGCGAATTAGCACGTTTCTGATGGTCGGCTCCGGGCCTTTTTTTTTTTGGTTTGCCAGCCATAAGCACCAGAAGTCTGCCACACAAAATATCGTCACATCTGAGCACAAAATCTGGGACTGAACATTCGCGAAATCGCTAGCCTGTTTTTTTAGTGACCACGGAACCCGGCCCCGAAAGACTGGCAAATATTACCTCGTGATTACACCAGACTGAGCTAAAAATCTGCGAAATCGCAAGTTTCAGGTCAAGACATTCGCAAAATTGGAAGTTTCCTGTCTAAATATTCGTGAAATTGCAAGTTTCAGGTCTTTATTTACGCGAAATTGTAAGCTTCTGGTCATTATTTTCGCGATATTGCAAATTTTTGGTCTAAATATACACGAAATTGGTAGTTTCTGATCTTAATTTCCACGCAATCGCAAGTTTGTGGTCTGTGTTTACGTGACATTGAAATTTTCTGGGCCTTTTTTTAGTGCAGATGGACGCCTAGGTGAGCAAGTCCCGACCCCTGACGAATAGCCGAGGAATTGCAACATCTAGAGACAAATATTTTGTAACTTGGCAAGTTTAGGTCCTAATTTGAGCGAAACTACAATTTTGCATTCTCAATATCCGCGAAATTGACAGTTTCGGGCCTTAATTTAGGCGAAAGGGTCTAGTTAGGCGAAGTTTCAGGGCCTAGTAAAGCGAAGTTTCAGGGCCTTTTTCTTGGAGATGGAACCCCCAGGGTAGCCAGCCCGAAAAGTGCCCGAATTAAGGTTTTCAAGGATGGGCGAAATTCGTTCTTGAATTTTAGTCAAAACCACGAAATTGGATTTCGGTAAGTGTCAAATTCGCGACATTTGTACTTCGAAGGAGGCCAACTCGCAGAATGGCGTTTCTGAAGGCTCATGGAACAACTGAATTTCACAAATTCACATATTTAGCTACCAGAATAAAAAAATTTGCGTATTTCTCTCATTCCAAAACAAATTTTGCTTGTTCAAGTGCCTAATTTCGTAATTTTTGCTATTATCATATACTTTATTTCTTAATTTGGACTTTTTCTAAATCGTTTAATAGAAAAACAAAGTTGGTGAGAATTTTCCCGCGGATAATCCCTGAGCCCGCACCCTCCACCATCACCCCGTTAAAGTCACCAGGTGCACTCTTGCTGACTGATAGTCGTCGGAATGAGCCCTTTTTTGGGTGAGCGACATTTTGTTTTTGAAAGGAGCCAATTCGTCCCGCAAAATGTCCCTTTAAAATGAGCCAACAGCTTGATTATTTATATTTTAAAGGCGTGAAATCTTGAAGTAGGCTTTTTCAGGAGGCTACCCCGCGAAATGGGTTACTGGTGTGCCATATATGTGAAAATTTGGTTTTTGAAAAAGCCTAACCGGCCATTAGAATGGATGAACTGCGACTACCCTCGCCCAATAAACTGGCTAGACTGGTTGTTCGCGTTCTAAAACTGGTCAAACGGACTATTCGTGCCCTTAAAGCGGCCCTGAATATGGCAAAACTGACTACTCGCTCTTTTAAAATGGCTCGACTGACGATTCGTCTTAATCAATCCCATTAAGTTGCTTTAAGGCTATTGGTAATTGGCGGGTCAACGTCCCAACGTGGTTTTCTAAATGCGGGGCGACCCCCCCCCCCACCACACCCCATGCCACGCAGGGAACCGTGTGATCTCGTAAACACTGATGCTGCACATTGCGATAAGATTTACGTCAAATGGTGAGAGGTGATCGATTCCTGAGTCTTAACGAGCATGGCTAGCAGCAACAGGGCTCGTACCGAGCATGGTTAAGGTGAAATTCAAAAGCTAGTCGGTTCGCTTACCTGTCGCACAGATAGAAATACGCCATTATGAAGCCGAGCTTGGCCAATGAAACGATTAAAATGTATCCGCTGGTTTTTGGTTCCATTTTAGCCTTGGTTTTCTGCCGCCTGACGTATATGATACAACCGATCGCGCAACTGGAAAAAATAAATAAATAAAAAATGCGGTGACGCAGTCCACTTCAAGCTTCCATTAAACGATTAGCGACTTACCATACGCCCATTAAAGAAAAAGTGAGCGATTGAAGGGTTGTTCTATGTTCTGGCGACGAACAACAAGTGCCGTCGTTAAAAGCCATATGGTCGTTACAGTGCAAATTTGCAAGTATTTGCGTGTGATGTTTCAAAGCTTTTAATGGGATGTGCTCTCCGTCAAAGGCTTCATTGAATCCCGCCACGAGGGCTCGCGTGCTAGACCAAATCTGCGCTCCTGAACTTCCTAGCTCCTGAAACAAATGCCAGTCAATGCCCGGGTAAGACCTTTTAGAAAAAAAAAAAAAAAAAAAAAAAAAAAATGGAAAACTTACGTCTTTGGCTGCCCAGTTGTACTGGTCAATTACTCGATTCGTGACGGGGGATTTTCCTAATTTTTCCTCGTTAACAGGTTCCAATAAAAGCCATAGAACTCGACTTCTTTTATTAGACAGCCTATCGATGGGCTGTAATTTGTCTAGGCTATTGGCTACGATTTCAACATGATAGGTTTTAAGCGATTTGTACCTACCCCGACTAGTTTGGTGAGATTCACTCTGTACTCATTCACTCCTTGGATCGAACCGTTCGTCTTTTTTATAGCCCACGACCCGCATCCGGCCACAATTAAACTCGGTGGTTCAGATTGTTCCTGCAAAAAAAAATTTAAAAAAATGAAAGAGGGTGGACTAAAACGTCGAGCGACTAAACGTACCTTCCAAAGTCTGAAATTACTGATCATCAGGTCAGACAAGTGAGGACTCCAAATGAAGTCGACGGTCATTCTCAAGAGGCTATCACTGTAAGTGTGATTCGTTGGCGGTGGACGGGAAATCCTTCCCACCGCCGTCGCCGGTCCGGGCGAGGACGAAGTGGATTCCACCAGAGACTCGTACGGTTTGCCCATCAAGTGATTGACAAATGCCGTGTAGATCTCGAGAATTCTCGTGTCACCGATGAAAATGAAATGATTGTGTTGACCGAAATAGGCGAGATAGCGAAGGCATCGTCGCGTGTCTCTGGAAAACAATGAAAGAGGGCCCAGCAGACGGGTCGCGTAAAGGAAGAATGCTACACATTTATGGTCAATGGTGGAGGGGCGGGGCGTCTTACAATTGACTGTACTGATGCATCATGCAGCCGTAAGGCTGCCACTCAAGGTCGCCCTTGTATTTACCGCCATTCAGGAGCCACTTGCAAGAATCGGTACCTGCAAAAAATAGATCGAAACAATAGATTTTTAGGAATAACATCTAGGGCTAATTTATTACTCCCTCGCTGATTACTGGGCTAGAGTTTCTTAGGCCTCTGGCCCAAGTAGCCACTGTTGGAACTATGAGCACACTCATTTCACTTGAAAAGAAGGACATTGAAAAAAAAAGTTAAAAGAGCCTCCAGGGGTTCTTCGGAATACAATTTAAAAAAAAAAAAAAATCCAAGCAATAAATCCCTGAAGATGTATGATCTATTTGAGCCCACAAAACCCAATTTTGAAAACTTGCAATTTCGCGGATATTCAGCACCACTTCACTGATATTTAGCTTTCCGTGATGCAATTTTGTGGCAGTGGCTTTTCATCAAGCTCTTGGGCCCAGCTGGACGGAGTCCGCGGCCACTAAATAGAAGAAGAAAAAAAAAATCCGAAACTTGCAATTTTTTACGAAATTGGGACGGTCAAAGCTTTTTGTGATCAGAGCTTTTTGGGATCCAAGCTTTTGTGGTTGGAGCAATTTGTGGATAGACGTTAGAATATTTTGTGGTTAGTGCATATTGGGGTTGCAGCTTTCTGTGATGCTAGCTTTTTGAGGTTAGAGCATTTTGTGGTTTGAGCATTTTTGAAGTTGGAGCAATTTGTGGTTAGAGCATTTTGTAGTTAGAGCATTTTGTGATTAGAGTATTTTGTGGGTAGTTCATTTTTGGTTAGTGGTCTATGTGATAAACTTTTTGTGGTTACAGCATATTGGGGTTGCTGCTTTCTGTGATGCTAGTTTTAGAGCATTTTGTGGTTAGAGCATTTTGTGGCTAGAGCTCTTTGTAGTTGGAGCATTTTGTGGTTAGTGTATTTTTGGTTAGTGGTCTTTGTGTTAAAACTTTTTGTGGTTACAGCATATTGGGGTTGATGCTTTCTGTGATGCGAGCTTTTTGAGGTTAGAGCTTTAGATCTTCTTGTGGTTAGAGCTTTTTGTTGTTCGAGCTTGTTAGAGTTGCAGCTTTCAGTATTCTAAGGGATCACGTTTTTGTGGTTCAATTTGTTTGTGGCTAGACCTTTTTGTGATCAATGCTTCTTGCGGTTAGAGCTTTTTGTGGTTCCAGTTCTTTTTTTGGTTACGGAATTTTGAGGTCAGTACATTTTGAGGTTACGGCTTTATCTTGTCGTTCGTAATGTTTGAATTTTTTGTGGTTAGAGGATTTTGTGGTCAGAGCTTTTGAGGTTAGATCGTTTTGTTGTGGTTCGATCTTTTTGGGGTTACATCTTTCTATGGTTCGAACTTTTAGAGGTTCAAAGTTTTTTTGTGCTTCAATGTTTTTGTAGTTAGGGCTGTTCGAGCTCAAGCACGTCCTTCGCGAGTGCCCTGTATGGCGACAATCGAGTGTCCCGCTTTTTTTCCTTTTTTTGTCCCGGGACAAGATTTTGGACTTTAAAACTTTTGTCCCGATTTTGTCAAATTTCAAGTTGGCAACCCGTTATTCGGGGCCGGCTTGCCCCAGGGCCCGCGCCCTCAAAAAAATAGTTCATTTTTCGTCATAAATGAAATGAACTAAAAGGGACCCTGAAACTTGCAATTTCGTGACAATATAAACTACCAGAACTTGGAACTTGGAATTTCGCGAATAATTAGACCAGATTCTTGCGATTTCGCGAAAATGAAGACCACAGACTTTCAATTTTCCGAATGTTCAGCCAGGAAATTTTCTCATTTCACGGATATTTAGCTCTAAAATGTTGATTTCGCGACTATTCGTCAGACTTCGTAAGCTGTTGTGGCCGGTAAGACCCGGTTTCACGGTAGACTAAATAGAAACCCAGAAATATGCAATTTCGCGAATATTTATTCTCGAAACTTTGATTTTCGCATATTTTCAGCAAAGAGTGGTGTAATTTCGTGGCAATTTTCGCCATTCTTAGGGCGCTGACACAGCCGGTCAACTCTGGGTTCCACGATCACTTTTAAAAGACCCTGAAACTTGTAATTCCGTGAAAATAAGGACCTGAAACTAGCTATTTATTGAATTTCTTCTAACCCAAAATGTGCAATTTCGCCGAGTTTGAGATGGGACGTGATTTGATCGCCTCTATATGCGGTCATTATTTTCTCCGTAAGGCGTAGTTGTTGCCTCCCTAGATTGTGGATTTCGCTTTGGACACCAACAATTTGGCTGTAAGAGTGCAAAAAACGCATCTAGTCTCCTAAGAAATGGTTCGTTATTATGCAAAACAGAAGCTCTCTCAAAAAACCAAATTGAGGGTTTGGCTCGTTCAGAATCCAAATTTTGCACGCATGCCTCTTACAAAAAGGGCAACTTTGTGAGTTTGGTTCTCGCAATATACAATTTTGCCCCCACGAAAACCATTTCAAGGCCCCTGGCTCATTCAAAAATTCAATTTCGCGAGTTCGACTGTCACAAAACCAAATTTTCGCGTGTCCCCCCCCCCCTAATAAAAACGGGGCCATTTTTCGGGGTAAGCTCTTCAAAATCGAAATCACTGCGGAAACCTGAAGATATCAGAGGTTTGAACCGCGAGGTACTGGACTCGGTTGACCAGGCCTGGTAGGGGAGTCGCGTGGCACCGCGGCTCATGCTACAAAAGAGCGGTTCACGGGCTCAATGACCGTGGCTGATGAGAGCAAGGGCAAAGTAGCCCAGTGGGGGCTGGAAGGTCTGAGGCCGCCGAAATAGGAGACACTGCGGACTGCACCTCGGTGCCATCCCGTGACGGACTTGATCCGTGTGAATGGCTACAAACCTTTCACGGGGTTCGTTTCCCCTATCGGGCGCGTCCCCCGGGTTGCGGATGGGGGGCCCCATCATTGGGCCGACCTGTGATAAGGTGCGATGGTGGGTTGGGTCGGAATAAGGCGCACCGTGTGCTGTGGGGAGTCCGTTATCGGACACACCCATTGGACATGGGGGCCGAATACGACCCCGTGGACAAACAACGGGTTTGGGGCTGTCCTGAGTCCGGGACAGAAGGGGGTGGCGTCTCCTACCTCCTCTAGCTATTCCTTCCCCCCCTCAAGACAAGGTGTTTGGCCCGTGCCTAAGGTCTGCATGGCACAGGGGGCAAAGTGTGCTTTGAACGGACCCCCAGGGCACCGGCCGATCCCCTGGTGTAATAGGCTTACCGCAGGCCTCGGCGCTTACGGCATGCAGGGCTCTGCCGGCGGTGGACTTATATTACCCTGGCTTCTGGCAGGACCTTGAGGGGCTCACCCAGAAGTTTATATGAAGAACTCGGAAGGGGCTCAGAGAACCTTCCGTGAACGCCGCAGTCACCGGCTGCTCCGTCCATGGATACCACCGAGGTCAAACACGACATTGATGGGACCAGGGACGTACCTGTGGAGGGCAGTTCTAAGGAGCATACCCGCCGAGGGGAGTTTTTAAAAAAACATACCCTCGGCGGGCCGTTCTAAAGAACACACCCCGGTGCAGGGGCTTATCTCTTCGAGTGCAACGCACTCGGCGCGCGCTAGCTCGTCATCCTTGTCACTCTTGTGCTCAAGGGTCCAGTTAGCGATTATCTCTTATCTTAACCTTTTAAGAGGAGAGAGCTATCTTCGCAGGATCAGCATTTTCGGGCTTCACACGCCTGATATGTTCCGCCCAGCGAGACTCTAGCTGAGGACCTCCTCAACCTCATACGGTGAGAGGGACTCTAGACTAGACCAACCGATCCAAGAGCGGCACAATAATCCACTTAGGATTCCGTACCTGGGGCGTGTGCCATGCCCCTGCTCTTGGATAGTGGAGGTAAAAATAAAATAAAAAAAATAAAAACCTCGGTGCCATTTTCTTCAAATTCGGTGAGTTCTGTTCATTTTCGCTATTCGATAGGATTTATAAACGCCATGACACTTGTAAGTTCGCTCAAATTAGGGCCCAAACTTGCAAACTCACGAACTTCCAGCCAACTGGCCTACTCTGCCTTTTCTTTCAACTTTCAATGTTTCAATTTCACGGCTAATCGCCAGTCTACGGGTGCAGTTCGGCCCATCTTGCCCAGGCTCAACGCCCACTAAAAAAAGGGGGGGGGCAGAAACTTATTATTTCGCGAAAATACGCACCATAAGCTACCAATTTAAACCCGAAACTTGCAATTACTCCCAATTTCGCTGGCATTTAGCTCCAAAATGTTGCAATTTTACGGCTATTCTTCAGACTTGAGACGCTGTAGTGAGCGGCTGGACCAGCCTCTCGGCGTCCACTAAAATGAAGCCCTGAAACTTGCGACGTCGCGAAAATAAGGACCAGAGACAGCCAATTTTGCGGACATTTAGGCCCGAAACTTGCAATGTCCAAAAAATAAACAAGCAATTTTGCGAAAATGTAGACCAGAAACAAGCGATTTCACGTGTCTTCGTTACCCGATTTTCAGCTTAGAGTGAATTACGTAGATTTCAAGCTCGGATGTGATGATAATTCGTTTCAGACTTAGGGGGCAGAATTTCGAGGCTATTCATCGAGCTTTGGGTCTTTTAGGGACCGGCTACAGTGGAACCCTATCATTAAAAAAAAAAAAAGGTCCCGAAACTCGCAAATTCGCGAGAATAAAGATCAGAAACTTGCAAATTAGCGAAAATAACAACCACAGACTAGCAATTTCACGAATATAATAGGCTGGAAACTTGCGATTTCCCGAAAGAAATAAAGCGATTTCACTAATATATTTATCCGAAACTTGCAATATCACGCAGGCTTTCAGTGATTAAATTTCGTCGCGATATTTACCGCCCGAGATTCGCGCCCACATGAAAAAGGCACGAAAATTGCAATCTTGGGGGAAATTAAGACCACAAACCCTCAATTTTAAAAATATTTAGACCCAAAACTAACAATTCCGAAGATATTTTGCTCCGAAGTACGACTGTTTCGCGGAGTTTTGCTTTTGTGGCGTTAAGATTGCTGAGGAGGGGCACCGGGATTAGGCCCGAAATGCATCAAATACGTGGCTGTATTGTTCGGTATAATTTTAAAGCAAGCTTTCGGTTAATAAACCCGCAATTTTTAGAATATTCTGTCCCGAAATGATATCTAGCTCCGAGTGTTTTAATTTCACAGCTATTCATCAAGCTCTGGGAGGTCTCGAGACTGGCTTAGACTCTACGCACACTATTAAAAGAAATGGATCCAAACTTGTTATTTCGCCCTGGTAGGGAGAGGGGAGCGACTTTGCCTGCAGTTTCGAGGCAAACGTTAACAACATCTTCAATTATCGCCAAATTTGTCGTGGTAAAAATGTTTCTTGGGCGAAATTTCAAGATTTTGTTGCATCACCGAAGTAGCACTGTCCTTCCTAAAGAAGGACCTCTGGCAACCGTACTTATAGAGCGTTTGGCAACTCTAAGGCCGTGCCCAGATGACATGAGTTGGGTCTCGACAGCCCGGATCGTCGTGGAACGTCAAGCTTAGATGCTCGGACTGTCGCCGGCGGGTCCCCTTTATCTGACACCTGTTGATAATGGGTGCAGTCGGCGTACCTGACGGCATTAGGTGAGTCAACGTCAGTGTAATTGTCACTCTTTGACGCCGTTCTGCTGTGCCTCCCGAGACTGGTACCTAACGAGTATGGCACAAGGGTCAATTTGCTTCAGTTACCGTCGTATTACAAAAACTAAAACTGAGCCGCAGACATAGTGAGTAAATACATATGAGCGTCACCTTGTTCTCAATTGACCCGACGACTGTCCGCCGCCAACGCCCAAGTCTCGGTTACAACATGAACAAAATTGTGTCCTAATGAGAAGAATAAAAAAGGTCGCACTCACCGTATTTCAAATGAACGACGCCGTGATAAAGGATAAACCCAAGAACGAGACCGACAGCGACGATTTTCGCATTCTTAGCGTTAATCTGTTTGGTGAAATCGACCGACTTATCCGGTCGACCGTTCGCCTCTTCCCACAGTAGAAACTCCGAGGCTCCGTCACTTTCTTCCGTCATTTTTGCCCCCTCGATTAATGTTGGTATTTTGTCACGATGAAACGCGGATTCTGTCACCCCCTTCGTGAACCGTCGTATCACGGCTCCCTTGAGGGGCTCCTCCTCCACACACACACAGCTCGGTGGCTAATGGGCTTTCATTTGACACGAATTGTGAACAATTAAATGGTTTTTTTCTTCTTGAAATTGTACGATGGTGAGGAGGGCGTTAATTGAGTCTCGACTAAAAGAGAGGGAAAAACTTGTTTAAGAAATCACTCAAGAGACGAACATCCTAATGTTGATGTCCCTCCCTTCACCAACCACGCGACACGACCACCTTTCTAAGGAAGATATGGCTTATCTTGTAGACTGGCGGGGAAAGATAATCCTTAGAGCTTCTCCATTCGTCAATAATTATGCTTTAATGTGGATAATTGTTAAAACGAGGAAGAAAACACGAAAACAATTCAATAAAAACTTTTTTTACGACCGTTACACGGGTAGACAAAAGGAACAAAGAGCCACTAGGGTAGACAAAAGCCCGCCTAAATGCTCCGCCTGTTTTAAAACAACTGCCGATTGAAAACTCACGGTTTTTGGGAAGCTGAGCTCGTTGTAAATCAGGGACTGCATTGATTTTCATTTAAATATTCCCCGTTCTTTATTTTACTTTTAAAAATTATTACTCATAAATTTGTTCATGACTTCCTGTTCAGACTGTTAGCTCACCCGGCTGCCCCGTTTCCCACAGCCCTCTATTCGATCACCCCACTGTAAAGAACGAGGAGCTTCCGAGCTTGCAACCACAAGCGTTTCGTCGCTGACTCGCTTTGCTCGTACGTTTTCCCTGTACGGATTCCAGGTGGCGGCGGAAGTCAGGCGGCATTGGGGGAGCAAGAATCTGAGCAATTCAGATTTAACCCCCCCCCTCCCCTTGAAAATATCATTTTGCGAATCAATTTTGCCTACATGTGCAAAAATTCTAAATCCTTCACCTAATTTACCGCCTCTTCATTAAATTCTCTGGTTTCTGGGCTAATTTTCCTGGGTAATTTGACTCCTAAAGACACAGTCTTACTAGGTAAATGACGTGTTACAAGCTAAATCGGCTGCATCGGCCATAAAATGGCGTATTCACACTGTTCAGAGCACTAAACGTAGTGTGAAAGAGCAAGAGTATGCCGTGAACATCAGTAGCGTGCCGAGGTATAAGGGCGGGGGGCAGCCCAGGGCCACCTATCAGTAGAGAGGGCCCCCGAAGAGCTTAAATAACTGGAAAAATGATTATTTTTAGGTTCATGTTCATAGATTTAGGTACGTGAAAAGGAATTGGTATACGATTGGACAGTGACTTGGCTTCTTTCGACGATTTTCAGCCCATCCGACTTTTGGTGAATAGAACGTTACTGGTGATCGGCAAACAGTGTGGCTAAATATTCGATCGAGCCCAAGAAAGCGCCATTCTGACGGTTAAAATTGAAAATCTGTGCCTTCTGGAAGCAAATTCGCTGCTAAAATTGAGAAAATACGATGATTCCAAAGTTTCTTTAGGTCCTTAAGCAGACAAGAGAGAAGTAGATTGAGAAGGCGCTCCATTACTAAACTGAAATGGAATGGTCAATGTGGGGCTAAAATGTAAAACAAACGCCTTAATCACGGCTAACATTGAAAAAATCACTAAGCGCGGCTAAAATTAAGGAAAACTCTAAATTTCAGCTCAAATTGAGAAAAAGGGCTAATTCGCGGCTAAAAATGGAGCAAAACGCCTATTTGTAGGAAAAATTGATAAAAAATCGTTAATTCATGGAATAATGACTTAGATCGTTCAAATTCAGAAAAGTACCTGAAAATTGAAAATACGTCGATTCTCGGCTTCTGAATGTAACTTATTTGTGGCTAAAAGTGAGAAAAAGCACTAATAAAGAGCAGATACTAAGGGGCCTCGTAGACTTATCCGCCCCAGGCCCCGCTAGTTGTAGGTCCGCCAGTGACTGTGAAATGCACTTTCCACTCTGAGCCAAAATGTCCATTGTTTGAGCCCATTACAATATAATTTTCGCGGGGGTTAGCCTTTCAAAACCCAAATTTCGTGGATTTGGATCCCAAAGAACCAGTGGCGTAGGTAGGAATTTGTCCTGGGGGGGGGGGATCAGATTGAAATCTCGTAAGTATGAGAGGAGAGGGGTAATTTCACATTTTAGTCATCATTCCACCCAGCCAGCACACTCTTCAATCTGGACATCTTACTGGACTCATCATAACCTCAATCTCTCAGTTAGAGGCGATTTTTGCACTCTACCCGCAAATTAGCGCTTTTTTGGCCGAGTGTATCGTTCTTCTCAATTTCAGCCACAGATTAGTGGTTTTGCCCCACCCCCTCCCATAGCCATGAATTTGCGCAATTTCTCAACTTTAGTTGCAAAGTATCGTTTTTATCCCGTGAGCGCTGTTTCTTAATTATCCACGAGTTTTGGCGTTTTCCTCAATTTTAGCAGCATATTACCGATTTTATAACTTTTTTTACCATGGGATTAGCACTTTTCTCAGTTTTAGCTGGGAATTAACGTTAAGTTTTTCCCACAATATTACCCGCAAAATAGGGGACTTTTCAAGAATTAGGATTTTTTTTGTTCACCATACGCAAAAAATGAGCGATTTTTCTCAGTTTACTCGCGAATTAGCGGTTTCTTCACCAATTGCCATAACTTTGCGCTTTTTTTCAATTTCAGCCTGAAAAAATGCCTTCAGAATCCGCAAATTGGCGTATTTTCAGTTTTTGGCGCAAATTAGAATTTTTCTCAATTTCAACCGCGAATTAGCGTTTTTTTTTTAATTGTAGCGGCGACGCGTCGTGGCGTTTCAAACCTGTGAATTAGCGAATTTTCTCAATTTCAGTCACAAATTGGCGTTTGGCGCAATTTTAGCTGTAAATTGGCGATTTTTTCCATTTTTAGCCGCAAATTAGCAATTTTCTCAATTTTTAGGCTTAAAGTTAACCTTTCTCTTATTTTGACCAGGCTGATTATTTTATTTTCTAAATATTATCCGCAAATTAGCGGTTTTTCACATTTATAATATAACTACATAACTTTTATTGGTATAGATTATTGCTTCTTTTCAGTTCTAGCTGTGAATTAGCGTATTTTTCTTTCATCATAACTCTTTCCCTCCCTTTTCATTTGTATATTCTAGATACTCATACCGTTATTTATTTATTATTTCGCAACCCTATTTTAATCTAACTATGACTGTAACAGTACCTGGTTTCCTGCTGCGATTGACTCGGTGTAAATGTTTTTTGGTGTAAATGTATAGTGCTTCGATATATGAGAGATGAGATTTGAAAATTTTATTCACCATTATTTTACTCTATCCATTTACATACTAATTTTTTAAATATTTTCAATTTAGTTTTTTATTATGTTACTTGCAGGTACCTGATTCTTCATATGATTTTCATTATTTTGTTTCTTTGTCTAGTCTCCAGCTTCGATAAATATGCTCCAGAAGGCTTCTTGGCCTTAGAGCAGTAGTGTTCTATGTAAAAATGTCTGAAAATAAACGCTCTCTGTCTCTCTCTCTCTCTCTCTCTCTCTCGGTACACTACTGCGTTGGGTCTGAAGTCCGCGAAAGTTTTGCACTTTTTTCGGGGTTTTCAATTTATCTCCTAAAATATGCATTTTAAGGTAAAATGTACGAAATACGATAAAAACCACATACAATTTGCTCCAATTTGAGACCTAACGTAGCTCTGTATGTAATATAGTTTCCAAGATACAGCTCCTCGAATTTGGATTTATTTGTCCAAAAAATTGAAATTTTAACTTTAGGTCAACTTTCGACCCGAATTTTGGCTAAAATAATCATCCTACGGGGAAATCCAGTCGAGAGAAGTTGTAGCAAATCTGATCATGTTCCATTTAAGCACACACCGATGTCTGTAGACCAAATAGTTTCATCAAAATAAAAAAATAAAATAAAAAAAAATAAAAAAATAAAACAGAAAGAGTGGAAACTGCATTTTTCTAAAAATGAATCTATTAAGCTCCCACCATGGTTTGATGGCCATTAAGTTACATAAAACTCGAAATTTAGTCAGTGCTACCCCTTCGTCAGTTGGCCTCACTAGAAATTGAAAAATGTGCTAAAAAAAAAAAAAAAAAAAAAAAAAAAAAAAAAAAAAAAAAAAAAAAAAACAAAAGAGTCCGTGCAACCTCGGGTGTGCACCTACGACAAGGAGAAGCGATAGTAAAAAAAGGGCCAGGTATTTGTGGCTGAGAGAGCGAAAAATTGGGCCCCGACTTGGAGCATAAAACTACTTGAAGACTCATAGGGGCCGTCCGCATTACAACGGGATCGCGATCGGCACATGTTCCCTTCTCTCCCACTCTGCCGGTCCATCATCGGCTGCTTAACGTTCTCCCGATGTAGGATTCTTATTCTCACTATAAGCGTCCGTAGACAGGGAAAAGGAACAACTTGTGGGGAATGTGGTGTTTGGGGAGTCGATCATAATAAAAATGGCACAAGAGAAGTTGCTGGCCAGTGACGGCAACAAATGTCGCCTTATTGCCCTCCTCTGCTCCGCATTCAATAGCCAGGGGATTGAAACGAAGGAGGTAGTCGAGGATGCAGACTTTGAAATAATCAAGGTGGCCACTAACAAGGGCTCCTCACACGAATCTGTGGTGAAAACAGAGAGGATGTAAACCTACTCGTCCTTCTCAATAATTTGGGCTCAGCCATGAAGAATGTTTTCTTCCAGAAGAGTGGCAGAGGTGACGATGGTACCATGCAGTTTTCGGCAAACTCCTTCAATCGTGGAGATTTGAATGCCGCTCTAGGCTTTGAGCTGTTTCTCCACGCTTTCACCGGCTATGATACCACCTCTGCCCTTTTCTGGTACGGAAAGAACAAGTTGTAGAGCGCAATCCAAAAAATCCTCGTCTTGTCACCACATCTGAAGTGTTCCTTCAAAAAAATACGACCCACCAAGCCATCGCGGAAGCTGGAGTAAAGTGCCTTATCACTCTACACGGGGGTGACGCACAGAAGATAGCCTCCACTGCCTGCGTTAACAAGATATTTGTAAAAACAGCCGCTTCAGCGAAAGTAGACTTGGCCTGTTTGCCTCCAACGGAAGATGGTGCAGCTTTTCACGCATAGTTCGGAAGTGGATGGGGGCGGAAAAAGATGCCGCTCAGTGGGGATGGACCCCAACCGAACAGGGACTTCTTCCAACCACTATGACAAGCGAAGTGGCACCCCCAATCCTTCTGAAATTTTTGACGTGTTTTTGCAAGAGAGGATGTACCGGACGAGGCTGCTCATGCAGGAAATCCGGGCTAAAGTGCTCAACTCTCTGTAAAATTTGCTGTGGTGTTTCCTGCTGGAACGTCGCAGCAGTCCAGATTGAGGACGGAGAGTAAGACGTCGATGGGGAGCTACTGGAAGTGAAAAGTGGCTTGGACGTTATGGGAACCTCCCGCAAAACCGTTCGCGAAAAGACATATTTTGTACATAGTATCGTACATATATTTTATTCAGGGAAGTATTCAATGCTCAAGTTTTATTTGAAATTACACAATTCTTTCAATTTGACGTGGTATTTTCATGCAGCCTTATGCTCTGTGCACACGAGCGATAAAGTTTCACCCGGTCACCACGATCATGTTACCGCGACCATGAAAAAACAATAGCAACCAGTGGAGCTGTGCATTCCATAGTGTATAGAGCAGAATGGTCCCGGGTTATAAAAGCGTAGCGATGCTACACGTATCGCTCGTGTGCTCTGGGACACACCCGAACTTAGGTGGAAACTCAACAGATTCATTCTCATAAAAATGTAGTTTCCACACTTTTTGTTTTTTCAAGGATTTTGATGAAACTATTTGGTCTACAGACATCGTTGTGTGCTTAAATGGAACATAATCAGAGTTGCTACAACTTCTCTCGACTCGGATTTCCCCGTAGGATGATTATTTTAGCCAAAATTCGGGTAAAAAATTGACCCAAAGTTAAAATTTCAATTTTTTGGACAAATAAATCCAAATTTGAGGAGCTGTATCTTGGTTACTATATGACCTACAGAGCTACGCTAGGTCTCAAATTAGAGCAAATTTAATGTAGTTTTTAACGTATGTCGTATGATTTATCTTAAAATGCATATTTTAGGAGATAAAGTGAAAACCCCGAAAAAAGTGCAAAAATTTCGCGGTTTTTCGAGTGCCACGAAAGTAGCACAAGTATTTCGAAGCTGAAAACTTGGATTTACACTACTGGTGATGGTCCTAACAACATACTAAAAAATCGGAACAAGCCGTCTAATTGCGATTTTAGCTATTTTTAATGTTCTTATTGACTGGCCTATTATAGTTCTTTTAATTTATGATTACTTTTGCAATAATATTTGTACGTAGATTATAATAAACCCCAGCTGCGATACGTTTTTAAGGCCCGTTCACAAGCTCTATGTTTGTGTCGTGTGGTGTGTATGCAACCAATAAAAATGATTCATTTTTCGAGGGAATAAATTTGTTTGGTTGTATAGACTCCACAGAACGTAAACATAGAGCTTGTGAACGGGCCTTTAGTAGGGATTTTTTCCCCTTTCATCCACAAATAGGAATGGGCGCTTTGTCTCGTCTTTTAGCCACGAATTATAATTTGATCACAATATTGCCACGCATTAGCACTTTTTTTTCTTAAACGTAGTCACGAAGTTGACTCCAGAAACCTCGAATTAGCGTTTTTCTGCAAATTTAGCAGCGGCGCGAATGGGGAACTTGCACATTTTTCAAAAGTTGGTGTTGCTTAAAGAGGGCTCTTCCACAAGTCCATTGCTCACATTAAACTTTGAAATCAGTCAAGGATGCTTTTTTTAGGGAATTTTTAAAAATTTTGAGTGGGGGTTCGATTACGTAAAAACTTACTTATTGAAATGGATGATGCGGGGAAGAGGGGGTTAGACGAGTTTAATGGGGGGACATTTTTCATGTTATTTGTAAACAAACAAATTTAGAGTTCCCTCAAATGCTTCACAAGTAAGTATTTACGTCATTTCCCCTCGCACCATCCATCCTCTTCAGAAGAACTTTGAATCTTTTTTAAAAATCTTAAAATGCACCAATCAGGCTGCAACTTCCGTTGTTATCCTTCAGTTCACGGGTCAAATCACCGGTATGCTTTTCTTCCCAATCTGAGATTCATGCAAGTTCCCCATTGTCAATTTTTTTCTCTTTCTGCTAAGAATTTTTTTGCCGTGAATTAGCGTTTGTATTCAAAATCAGCGTGAATTGTCGATTTGTATCTCTTTCCAGTGGCGTACGTAGGAATCTCGTAAGGGTGAGGAGAGGGGGGAATTTCACATTTTAGTCATCATTCCACCCAGCATCAAACTCTTGAATCTGGACATCAGCCTGAAAAGTTGCCTTTAGAAGGCGCGAATTGGCGTACATTCAGTTTTTGGCGCAAATTGGAATTTTTCTCAATTTTAGCCACGAATTAGCGCTTTTTCTTAATTGTAGTGGCGTTTGTAATGGCTTGGTTGTGTAGCGTTTCAAACCTGTTAATTAGCGAATTTTCTCAATTTCAGTCACAAATTGGCGTTTGGCGCAATTTTAGCTGTAAATTGGCGACTTTTTCCATTTTTAGCCGCGAATTAGCAATTTTCTCCATTTTTAGGCTTAAAATTATCCTTTCTCTTAATTTTGACCAGGCTAATTATTTATTTTTTATCATATTCGATGTGAAAACGCGTGTATCCGCGAATGAACGTTTTTCCTCAACTTTTATATCCGCAAATTGCAAATTAGCAATTTTTCCCAATTTCAGCTGTGAAATGACTTTTTTAGCTAATTTTTCGGCCATTTAGCATCCTATTCCCTTTTTCATGCGTGAATGGGCGATTTTTCACCATTTAAATTTTGAATTTGCCATTTTTGTCCAATTTTAACTTGAAAGCGTATTTTTTTTTTTTGTTGTCAATATTATATGTAGTGTGTTTTCTAAACTTTAACCGCGGGGTTGGCCCAAACACAACACTTTTGCGTTGATTTCCATAATTTATTCGTAGAATGGCCTCCATGCCTCGCGATTTTTTCTTAATTTTAGTCTGGAAGTTGCACCGCGAGACCATGAATCATCGCTTTTTAGCAGATAGCAGCTGATATAACTGGATACAGCTACTATAAAACTAGTGCTTTCGGGGGCTCCATAGAATATTCAGCTCGCACGCTCTTTGCTGATATCACTTGCAACGTTATATTCTCCAGGTCAGATAGACTGAAATTCGTAGAAAGGAGCCAAATCGCTGTCCAACCGTACGACCCATTCACATACCTACACCCAGTCCTAAAAATAGTCATTTTTCTGTATTTAAGCTTTTCGGGGACCCCGTCTGATAGAGGGTCCAGGGCGAACCCCCCCCCCCTCACTCTTACCTCGCACTTATCTTGGTAAGCTACTGCGTGGGGTCTGGTTACAAGGAAACCGCTGGACGTACTCGGACCTGTTCGGGCTGCTTCAAGTTCAGAAAATCTGCTAAACCTAACTTCTACTTGAAACGCTCATTTTTGGAGATTTTATATGGGGCTCTTCGTTGGTATTGGTACTATAGAGCCCCTTTGTTCGTACACCTGTAGCTCTGGGGGGGGGGGATCCCACAAATCCCTTGCTGCCAAGAATGAGCGCCTTTTCACCATTTTAGACATGATAAGCATTGGGAGAAGGGGGAATTAGCCCTTGTTGTCAATTTCAGCAGTGAATTAGCGTTTGTATCGATATTTCAGCCGCGAAACAGCGTTTTCCCCAATTTAGATGCGAACGAGCGATTTGTTTCACTTTTATGCAAGAATGGGGAAGTATGTAACGTAAAAAATAAAAATAGCTGGAAACATTTTTTTTTCTAAAGAAAATGACTAAATATGACCAGGAATTGAATATTAGTGCGTAAATGATTGATTTCGATTTATAGCGAAATAATAAAACTTGCCAATTTTTTTTGTTACCTTAAACGGCCGGTCTGTGACTCGTGACGTAGTTAAGGGGTTGTGACCCCTCCCAACCATCCGCATCACGGCTGTTATTATGTCTTGCCCCTTCTTGTCCTTCCCATTCTCTTAAGTCCTACTGTTTGATTTGTGGGAAGCTATTGTGAAGGTCATGCGAATGCTGTTATTACGCCATCAGTCTATCTAGCCTATTTCAATGGGTCCCACAACCCAATAGTTTTAAAAATTATTTTAAAAAATTTAGGGCTTGATTTTATTTGAACGGATCGTGTTTTCATGAGTTTTGGTACCCAAGCTATCACGACAGCATGATTTTGGAAAATGTGTTACTTCCTCATTAGCGCTTCTTCTCAATTTTTGCTACGAATTAGCGGTTTTTGTTAGCGATTTTTTCGTTTATTACCACGGAGTTGCTCTTTTTATTTCGATTATAGCCGTGCATTCGACCGAGGAGGAAAAGTAGACACAAGGGTTTTTTTCATGGATGGATCACCATAACCCGTGTATTATAGCGATTTTTTCAAATTTTTGGTCTGCTAGTTGTTCTGAGAGACCGCGAATCAGCGCATTTTCCCCATTTTAGCCTCTATCGAGCGCTTTAATTAAAATAAAGCCGGTCGAATGGAATGAAAATCGTCAATATAGGAGCCAAATCGCAGTCTAACCGGATGCCAAGCTTTCTTTTCACGTTCCTACATCCATGAAAATAAAACCTAAAAATCCCCATTTTTCCGTATTTAAGCTTTTCGAGGGCCAGAGGTGGTCTGCCCCCCTCGCACCCTTACCATAGTATGCTACTACGAGGCTACGAGGACGACTCCATAGTCGGGGCAAACAACAATTTTAATGTCAAACTGATCATCGATTGGTCGTTGTCAACTAGTTTTTGGTATTGTTGGGTCTTAGTTTTCGTCGCAAGCGTCCTACTTTTTCGTGCCAGTCGTCCTCAGAAAGCTTTTTTTCATCTGGTCCCCCTAAAAATGCGCGAAAACAACGGTTTTTTAATGAGGCAACCCCGTGAAATTCAATGAAAGTTCATTTTTCAAGTTCATATTCTATTCTAAGCCCACCCAGAGCCTCTTGCTTTTTCCTGCAGTGTTCATCGCAAAACCAGTGCATTCAAGTGTCAAAATTCTTGTTCCCATTGAATACAAAATTAACTTGTTACCTCTATCCTAGACTAAACCAGGCGCTACGAGATCAAGCCAGACATTTCCACCCCCACCCCCCAAATTTAAAGTTCAAATTTGATCAGGCGTTTGTTCAGGGGTTTTTGTACCACGTGGACCAGGGAGAACAGATCGGTGCAAGAGCTCAGCCTCTTCCTCTCCCCCAGCGAGTTGTTCGCCATGGGTATACAAATGTGATAGCTCGCCACCACTTTATCTTCGCCTTCCCGTATAGTTCACGCGCCACGTCTCATATTTGTCCCTAGACGCAATCTTTTCTTCACCGCCCTAGAGTTTCACCACCAACTTAACACTATCCTTCGCCCTTTTTCTTTGAAGGGGGAAAAAAAAAAACTTCTGGGAAAATAAGAAGAGTGATGAGGTAAACACTTCGTTGTAGCTCAGTAAAAACTCGAAGAAGAAAAAAAAAAGTGACTGAGCGAGAATTGAGAGGAAGGCGAAAAAAGAAATTGCGGTGGACAGAATGGTAAAAGCGTGGCTGTGTTGGTGGTTGTTGGTGTGGAGGGGGGGGGTATAAAAAGGGTCAAACCTATGAATGGCACGAGATGATGGTGGTGGCTTTAGGGAATGTGTTTGTTTAATCCCAGGGTTAGGTCAATTCTTCCAGATTAGATTGATTCCTCTTTTCACCCCCCCCCCCCATGGCTGGCTTTCACGGGAGTGAGAGAAGAGTTTTAAATTGGTGACACTTGGGAGGGGGAAGAGGGTTATTTGGGGCGATTAAATAAGGGATATAAACAACAACAAAAACTATTTTTAAAAAGACATAAAATAAGAAAAATTTAATCGTACAATGTACAACGTGGCTTTGTCTTTTGGGTCATTAAGCAATCCTTTTACACCAATCTCTCATTCCCACGTAACTTATTAAATTATAATTATTTTTAAACTTTATTGTACTGTTGAATTTGATGCTGAAGTACCAGAAGTGGTGTCGCTTGGAATTGTTGCATCTCGAGTGTGACGTCGATGGCGGTGATGATGATGATTATTATTGGACGCGTCCGCTGATGGGAGTACAGATGCGGCGGCGGTGGCACCTGCCGCCGCCTCCTCGTCGTCATCCTCTTCTTCATTTTCATCGCCCTCAGGAATTGAACTACTCTGAATCCACTGGTTGATTCGATCGCGCTTCGCTTTACGATCAACAGTCGTTTCAATGCCGCGTTCGGCTAGCGTGTGTAGTATTTTGTTTTTTTCTTCGACGCTACTGTGAAAGCTGTACATGGACGGACATAGGGACTCGTCTTCCCGTTCCTCCTCTACAATGATAATGAGATAGGGGACAGGGGGGGGGGGTTAGACACTTTAGTAGATACCTTAGGGGGGGGGGGTCGCCTACCTCTTTCAGAAGTTCCTTTGGCCAACCACCTGTCCTCCAAATATTTTGGAATGTCCGACAAATTATTCGGTCGGCGCTCTCTTCGCGGTTCGAGAAATTTTCGAAACCATCGCTGGGCTCGCGATGATAATAATTTGAATAATTTAGGGCGTCGAACCGACTGAAGGACGCCGGCTGAGCCATGCCAGTATAAGTATCTGTAATGGCGCGGGGTGAGGGAGGGAAGTTTTCTGGTTCAAAAGGGGAGCTGCCTTTTTCTCAAAATTTGTTTTCAACGTGTTACCTGGAGTAGCGAGGATCGTCTAAAGCGGCTTTTTGCCAAGGTAAACATCCCGTCAAGCACACAAAGATGACGATGCCGAATTGCCACACGTCGTGACAAGTTTCACACCTTGACGACGACAAAAACAACAACAAAACGATGAGAAGCCAAGAACTCGCAGAACAACCTCGAAAAAATATTTTACTCACTCACTTATATTGCTGATCAGATTCAGTCGCCAGAACCTCGGGTGGAGCGTAGGGAAGCCATTCGTTTCGTCGAAGGACGGCAGTTCCCGACTTGCGAGTTTCACCAAAATCACAGAGTTTGATGCGTGAAAAGTCCGACTTGAAGACGAGGATGTTGTCGAGTTTCACGTCTCGGTGGACGAGGTCATGAAGGTGAATGTACTCGAGAGCCACTGCCAGCTGTCATATTTTTTCAAATTAAAAAAACAATTTTCATTTCCCTGTTATCACCTCTTGTTAAACTCTTTTAACAAAAGGCACTTTAATAGTTTTGAGGTGGCGCGGTTGGACACTCGCCCATTATTTTCACTCTTTTTTTCCAAACAATCAAAATGCATTCACGATAAATTAAGCGAATTTGTAACCCCACACCCCGCCCAAAAATCTCCGCCATTTTACCTGTTTAGCCACTTTTTTACTGTGAATCTCACCGATGCCATTCTCCGATACGTTCGACGTCAAATCCCCCAATGGTGCGTACTCTTGGGAGAAGACGTAAAATCCGGCCGTTTCAAATGCAACGTCGTACGTCGTTATAATGTTCTTGTGATGAGGGCCCAACTGAAGGCCGTAGTGGAACTCGCGGAAAAAGTCTTTTAGCGAGACGTAGGGCTTGGGCAAAGCTTTCAGGACCATTTCCGTGTCGGTGATTCGATGTTCGACGAGAAGTATTTTGCCGAACCATCCTTCGCCGACAATTTGAAGTATGTCGAACTCTTCCGCGAGGTTTATCTGTTTTTGTTTTTTTGTAGACAAAAACAAATAATTTATTAAGATATTTTGGTGTGATGATGGTGGGGGGGGGGTTCATATTCTTGGAAAGTGTGAGGCACCCTTTTCCGTGATTAAATCTGACAGTACAAAAAGGAACAGAGAAGGGTAAGCGTTTATTCTCCGAATTATACTCACTTTTTCAAGCTCAAATTCTCTAATTTTATGAATATTTTCCCTTATTCGGTATTTACTTGAACTTCCCATCTCTCGTTTATGTCCTCATCTCCGTTTTTTCGTTGCTTTCCGCGAACAATGCATCACCGTATATTCGAGGAGAAAATAACGCTTATAAAAATAAAAAATCGCCTCGAGCGAACTACAAGCTCGCTGTGATGTCGAACAGCTCAGACTGGGGCATGCAGAGCCCGTCTATTTAAAGGCTTCTCTTGGCATGTGAAACGTCTTTTTTCCTCTCACTCTCTCACTCCCTCTTTTTCACTCACTTCTCAATCTTGTTTTCACCCTTTCTTTTAAGCGTCTGGGAAATTGACTGACGAGCTGTAAGCTGGTGTAATTGGTAAAGATGAATGCCAGAAAAGTTGGCGATGAGTGCGTTGGAGGTGGGGTGGGTGAGTGAGGGGGGATTGTTTTCTTAAACAGTTTGGGGGAGATTCTTGAAATTCTGGTTGCGTATGTTAGGAGCCCGTCTGGAAGACGTTGGGGATTCTCAAAGAAATTCCGAGAATTATACCGCCGTCTCCCCCCACCCTCCTTCTATTGGATTTTGACATACTCCTGCGAGTTAATATTCGTATTCTCCTGAAACAGAAATTCACTCAAAATTTGACGATCTTCTAGACAGTCCTGTTACCTCTGAAAGCCAAATGTCAAAATTTACAGCCAAATACACACACACAAAATTGAAGAACCCCAGCCTGTGATGTTTTTAGCAGCAGCTTCACGGGTCACGGGCTGTCCCACCCTTTTTTCAATTCAAGCCCTTCTTTGTTGTCTTTTTTGGTGTTTTGTGCTCCCTCCCCCTCTAATCCGACTATTGAAACAGAAAATGCCATGTGTAATGCGGTGATTTCCGAACTTTCCGCTAGTTCATGGCTAACAGTGAAAAAAGCGCTAATTCGCTGGGAAAATTAGAAAAAAAGCTAATTCACGAATAAAATTGGAGAAAATCGCTCTTTGAAGCGCTCGCTAAAGCGCCTAGAGGCCAGAAGTATGAAAACGACAATTTCAGCTTCTGAAACAAGTTCGTGGCTCAAACTGCAAAAACGCTGATCTATAGCCAAAAGTGAAACAAATCGCTAATTCGCAGCTAATTCATGGATGAAAATTGAGAAAAATAGTTAATAAGCGCCTCAAATCAGGAAATACGCAAATTCACTGCAAAATTCAGATCAATCGCTAATTCACAGCTAAAGTGGCGAAAAATCACTAAAATGACAAAAAAACCACGCTAATTGGCGGCTAAAATAGGGGAAAATTGCTAATTCATCGATAAAATAATATATAACTTTATTGTGAGACTAGGAATAGCATAGAACGCGTCAAAAAACCGAACAAAACATGCAGTTATCACTATACTGGTCAACGGGCCGACGCCTCAGAGCTCCAGGTCCATTGATCAGCAGCCCCAAAGAATTCTCGCACCGAATAAAAACTTCTATGGACAAGGAATCCCTTCACCGCTTTCCGGAACGACGCATCCCCCAGCCCACGCAACTCCGGCCGGAAGAGCATTGAAAAGGTCCACCGCAACCGAGGGGAAAGAGATCTCTGATGTCCTCAACCGTACAGCACTCTTGGCCAGACATTTCGCACTTCTCGTGTTATGCCCATGTCTATCTTTCAGGGTCACGCGCACATCCAGTGATCGTTTGACATATTCCAGCACTGCAGAATGTAAATGCAAGGGAATGTAAGGATTCCCTGCGAAGCAAAAGCCTCACGGCAAGACTGCCTTGAGGCTAGACCCTCCAGACAACGAATCTCCCGTTTCTGTAATTTAAAAACGGCATCCGCTGATCTGGAGTTTCCCCATAGAATCGTGCAGTACGTTAGCAGCGAGTGCACGAATGCAAAATAGGCCTCGCGGGCGACCTTCCTCGGCACCACTCTGACCAGTCTCCTGCGGAAGAACAACCTTCTTGCAACCTTGGCGCTAACGAAGTCAACGTGATCCGACCAAGAGAGACGTTTGTCCAACATAAATCCCAGGAACCGAACAGGATGTGACGAGTCGGAGTTGTGGGCCGTAGACGAATTCAGCTCAAGGCGCTGAGTCTTGTTCTTGTTCTGAAATAGGCCGTTCGCGTCACACCACTCCTGAAGGAGGCGTTTCCCCTCCAACGCATCACTCACGCCACTCCCCGGGAACCGCAGCGTCACGTCATCAGCATACATATATACGCTCACACCTTTCAATGCACTTGTGAGGAACACAGGTAGATCGTTGATGTAAATGTTATTCGCAATGGCCGAATTCACTCATTGCCCGAAAAATTTACCGTCAACGCGTTATGGGCTAGAGGTGAGGTGTGATTTCACTGTCGGTGATTTTGTCACTGTGACTAGTCCGTCACTGTTAGCTCCGGTGACGACCAGATTGAAATCACCGTTCCGACCCTCTAACGGTGACATTCCTCTTCACTTATATCGCCTCTTCATTCGTCACTTCTATCGCTTCACTGCGCTAGAGTCTCTTGAATTAAAATATTGGAGCCGTCACCTAGCCATCCTCGCAGGTTACCACATAGCACTTTACCAGTTCCTCTATCGCCCCAATGAACTCAGTAGCATTCTCCCCAAGTCTATCCCTCGTCTATTGACTTTTCTTGGACTTATCGTTAATATTTAACCTTTAGTGTAGGTAATATATTTTCATACACTTCGTGTTCTAAGATCTGTGCTACGGCGATCTTGCATAATTTTACTTTTTTTAAAACACCTTCCTAGGTAAATTCGTGCATTGCAGTTTTTGAGCCATGACTCACCTTCATGTTTGCATTTGAGGCTGTGGGTTTGACGTTCATAGGAGTTTTCCACGGATAACTTCTTAGAAAAAGATATTTTTTTATTTTCATAAACGATGCAAACAAAATTTATTTGCGAAATCGTGTCTCTCATTTGCCCGATTAATAGGCTTTGTTGGGTTTGGGAATCCGGAGTCCGGTGACATTAGGCGTTTGCTCAAACGAACTGCTACAGTAGTCACTTAAGTGACAAAATCACTGGTTTTTGTCACAGTGACTGCACAGTCACCGGAGCTAGTTGTCACTGTGACCGACAAAAGCTGTCACGTCACACCTCTATTATGGGCAGTGCGATATACTCACAACGCGTCGTGGGTAATTTTATTCGCCCAATGGGCGGAATGAAATACCTATAAAGCGTTCTGGGTTACTCGTTTTACTCAATAATCGAAATTAAGGTTAGGTTAGTCTATTTCGCGGCGTGGGTCTTCTGATTTTACCCACTACGCGTTCTGGCTACTTCGATTTACGCGCAACGCGTTGTGCGCATTTCGAATTTCTCACAAAGCAGAGTCAGATGATGTGTCTTAACTCCCAATAACGAATGATAATTGAACACGATATGCTTGAATGAAATAATATTATAACGAAACGGAAATTAAAAAGAAAGGACAGTAGCAAACAAAGAACGAGGGAGAAACATACACTCAAAGAGACATTTATTCACGCATGATATGCTCCCGCGGTATTTACCCCAGAACACACGAGATGCCCAAATGATTCAAACTGTAAGTTATATCGCTGTCTAATGAGGCAAGACACAGAATCCGGGTTAAAGTCGCTATGTGGGTATTTCGAAATACGCACTACGCGTTGTGGATAAAATCGGAAGACCCACGACGCGAATTAGACTCACCCTAACCTTTATTTCGGCAACTGAGCTGAATGAATCACCCAGAACGCGTTATGGGTATTTCATTCCGCCCGCTGGGCGAATAAAATTACCCACGACGCGTTTTGAGCATTTCGCACTGCACGTAACGCGTTGTGGGTAAATTTTCGGGCAATGGGCGAATTCCGCCATTGCGAATAACATATATAATAAATAGCACTGGGCCCAGAGAAGATCCTTGAGGCACACCATAAGCCATCGCTCTGAAAGGTGAACATTCACTGCCAATCCCGACGCATTGAAGCCTACTGCCTAAAAAGAACAAATTGAGAAGAAGCGCTGAAGTAAAGGATTAAATGGAATTTTAGAAAAAGCATTAGGTAATTCGCGGCTAAAATAGAGGGGTACCTACTTAATTCGTTTATGAAACGTAGAAAATCCATGCTTAGCGGCAAAAATAAGGAAAAACGCTAATTTGCGGCTAAAATAAAAAAAATTGTCAATTTGGAGGTAAATTTGAGAAAATTTGCTATTCCACAGAAAATTGAGACATCAGAAAGAACACGAATTCACTGCAAATTTCAGATAACGCGTTAATTCACGGCAAAAATGGTGAAAAATCGCTAAAATGAAAAAGAAATCGCTAATTCACAGATCGGTAAAAAATCGGTAATTCACAGATAAAATTGAGAAAAAGCGCTTATATGTGGAAGAAACGCTAATTCGCGGTTAAATTTGAGAAAATGCGCACTGCGGCTTCTGAATGGTAACTTCGTGACTGCAAGTTAACAAAATCGCTAATCCATGGCTAAATGAGGATAATACGCATCAGAAAAAGCGTTAATTCGCAGAGAAAATTAAGAAAAAAATTGAGGGCTCGCTAGGAGGCTAAAATTAGATGAAACGCTAATTCACGGCTGAAGTAAAGAAAAATGGCTATTTCCTATTTTTCAGTATATGAAATAAACAATACTTTCAATGGACCTTTTTCATGCATTTTTCTTGATTTAATTACACCCCCTCAAGTTAATAAAATTTGATTATAAAACGAAAAATTTATAACGTTTACAATGCGGGTCGTTGGAGATTTCTAACTTGAAATTTGACATTAAAAAAACAGAAAATAGTCCTAAGCGGCGTTCGTAGTTTTATAACTTATATCCGTAAAGCTAATAGAAAAACACCTTAACTCAAAAACGATAATTTTGTAGTTAAATCTCTTTAATCCTAAACCCTCGATTTATGCGCTTAAATTGAGAAGATTTGCTATTTCACACAAATAAATTGAGTAAAATGGCAAGTCGCGGTTTCTGGAGACAACTTCGTGGCTAAAATTGGAAAATATAGCGCTAATTCATGGTTATATCACTCATTAGCTGCTCAAATCAGGTAAAATACAAATTCATTGCAAGAATAATCGCTGATAAACTTCACGGCTGAAATGGAGATAATTCGTAAATTCAAAATAGAAACAAATCGCGAATTCATGGCTAAAAAGGAGACAAATCGTTAATTCAGCGATGAAATTAGAAGTGATTAAGTGTAGAAAAAAACGCTAATTCGCGGCTCCTGAAGGCGACTTCACGGAGGCGTTGGTGAAGGATTCGCCCGGGGGTGCCAAATATCTAAGGCCAGCACTGCAATGAGCTACCCCAGGGCACATTTTTTGTGCAAATGGAAAACGCTGTCATTATTATGTTGTTGAAGTTACTGAACAGGCCTCAAGTGTGCGTTTTATTCAGAGCGTCACGGCCTTTTGCTAAGATCAAAGTGTTGTACTCGAAGGGGGGGGGGGGGTGTAGCGGAGAATGGGTGGCCCGCCTGAGTTCTTACAATGAGGTTTATGACCTACGACCAAAAAAAGGTTGGCTGGCCCTGGTGTAGGACAATAAAATGTGCTTAGAGCCCGGCTTCCGTCAAAAATTATTTCGTCAATGAACTTTTTGGGTTTGGAGTGGAATGTATTTCTTTTATTACACATATAATGTGACGAGTCTGTGACCCCCCAAAAGTACGTGACCCGATTGACTCACCGTCTTTTGTTCGGTTGCCGATCGACGATTCCGGAATGACCCACGAAGAAATAGGATCGGGAAAAAAAGGATCGTGGTTCCGGCCGACGTGAAGATCTCTCGGAAGTACCGGAAAAGCACAGCTCGAATGAAAATACTTAAGGCTAAAGTCCGCTGTGGTTTGGTGTGATTCTGAGTCAACAGATCGCGCCACTTTCGCCCCTAAATTGCGGCACCTCTCACGGCTTGAAAAATTGACCGATTTTAGTTTTTTCAACGGATTCTTACTTGATAAAAGCAAAGAAAATTCGGAAATTAGGTCTGTGATTTTTAAATCAAGTGTAAATGTAAAATGTGGAATTTTAATTTTTTTGAAATATTTTTTTGGACAAAACTGCCTTATACCAAGAAGCAGCAGAATATTCGGGAACCAAATAATTTTGGGTTTTTGATTTTCCTCCATAAACATCGCCCGAAAGAGAAAAGTACGACTTCAAAGAGGAAAGCCGCCTCAATGGCAAGAGTCTCTGGGGGAAGCGGGAGGAATCACCCACCCACCCACCCACTCACGCTCAACACTGGTTCAATGGGAGCTACGTTTTTTTTTGTTTTTTTTTTAATGTTACTTGTCCTACCTTTTATATTGTGAATACATATTATGTTTGTGGGTACTGTGGCATTTGTAATAAGCCATTGCTCCAAACCCAAGCTATTCATATCTTATTTTTTGTGGGTTAGGCAACGAGCCAGTGGCGAATGCTGGTTCGAAAGGCAGGGTAAGCGGTAAAGGACCAAAATCGGGCTTCCAAAGAAACAAAAATGACGTTTCAAAATAAGTTACCTGAACACGTTCCCAACGAGTTAAGATTAGGCGTTCAACAAGATGTGTGTTAATACGAAAATCAGTGAAAACATGTCCAGACGATTAACCAGATCAATTTTCAGACTTAAAAATTATTCAACTGCATTGATAATAAATATGGTAATTTGAATACCAGTGACCAGTAGAGAAAGGGTGAGTTGAAAGAGTGAGTGAACCATTTGTTTTAACGCGAAAATGTACCAGACCAAATTTGAAGAGCACAGTTTTGCACAAAGAAACTTCCGCAACACTTTTTTCCTTCCCTACGCCTTTTGGTAGAAACAGAAGCAGGAAAGTAAAAGCTGATGGACAATTGACCGAAGCTTGGAAGCTGGAAAAACTGATAAATGTTTGGTGCAATCTCTTTCTGACCCCCCTCCTACCACTGTGCAAAAAATCTCCGAAGATTTCACGTAGGGTGTTGGCACTGCACGAGCTGGAGTTTGCATTTCAGGGCCATTTTGTTTGTTTTGCTGAAATATCTGTGCAACCATCAGTGTTGACTAGTCATTCTATGAGGATTAATTTGAAGACCACAGAAAAACCCCACATCAAGCTCTCATGAGCTGTTTTCCTCGATCGCATAGCATAGTGGAAGCCGAATGAACAACTATGCAAAATTGTATAGGTATACCTAACTTTTTCTATGGCGAACTGATTTCATCGAAATCCGGGATGCGTTAAAAAAAATAGTAGGGAGGGATTGTAAACGCATGCATCTGAAGAACGTCTAGCAAAATTGAGCACCTTCGTTTCAAGAACTTATCCGACAAAATTTTCGATGGATAGCTTAACGAAAATATAAAGCATGCTATTTCACGTAACTTTCAATCTCTTTTGAGAAGGCTTATTCCTTGAGAAGGATGATTTGTGCCGTTTGATGCGACCGTTCCACAATGAAAAAAGTGTCTTCTTTCAGGATTTGTCGTCAAAATTACCATAATGGCAGCTGGAAGGAAAGATATTGCAGTTATACCTAAAAAGAGGAGGTTGCGCCAAAAAATGATGAATAAATTAGGTTCCAATAGATGCCTCAATAGTGGTTGGGGTTCTCACAATTTACTCGCTTGTTGTTTTCGGAGGGAAATAGTTTCACAACTTGGACCTGTGGGGGAATGCCTCTCTTTTCAATTGAAATATGGCATGTAGGTACCTATTACAGTACTTTATACAAGTATAAACCCCGCTTAACAGTTTCTTGTGTAAAATTTTGTGCTCTTCAAATTACGTACTGTACATTTTTTTGATAACCCCAATAGTTACAGAATTATTCCAGAAAAACGGCTGAAGTACAACTTCCGCCGACATCAGCTATTCCCAAACCCGAGACAGAATCGTTGGGAGTTTTTTATGCTGTGTTGGGGATAAGGGATCAAACAATTTGCACCAAAAATTGTCATGCTCTTTTGAATGTCTGGGTTTAGTCAATTTTTCACCTAATTGTACTGTACTAAAAAATAGCACGTTAAAAAGTGCTGAAATGTGAGGTTATTTGTGTATCGTAGAATATTTTTTGATACGACGTTTAGCGTAGGGGGCCGGAAATTTGATTTTCAGATTCAGATTACCTGAAAACGTGGGAAACTAATGTGAACTATTTCAATTTCGGCAATAACAGAAATCGGGGGCTTTTGTAGATTTGTCTCTTTTAGGGGGTCGGGGGGTTGAAATTCAGATTCAGGACGGCGTTGTGAAAAAACCAAAAATAATACTGAATTTTAAAAGTCAACCAAATTTCGGCATGTTGCCGGGTTTTATCGTTGGGCAAAGTTGAAATTCGGATTCAGCACACCTGAAAACATTAAAATCAGTCATCAAACTTAGCCCCAAGGTTTTTTCCTCCCAGAACTACGCTCTTATCCTGGACTATTATTTTAATTCGAGAGATGGCGACAGTCCTACTCAACCGGAAGAACATAGTCACGAAAGGTGTGCAAAATGATGGCATATGACCCCATATTTACGAGTCCGGGAGTCGGCCATGCTGTATCTGGGGCCTAATGATTTTATAGTTAGTTAAAGTCCTTAATGAGACATGAATGAAACCGAGAACACAGTCCTGAAACTGGTTTCATTCGAAAGGTGTTACGGAGCTGATTACAAATATAATCGTCTATCGGCGACTGCCCGGGGCATTTGCCCTCTGTGGCTCGTCAAACTCACGAAATTTGGGAAATTTAAATTAACCGGAAAAACGAAGTCCAGAAAATGGTCTTATGCAACAGGTGTAAATTGTAATCATCCCCATAAAATCTATCGAATAAGACCAATTTCATGACTATGTTCTACCGGTTAAATTCATGTCCCAAATCGAGGACTTTAAATAGCTATTAATAAGTATATAATAAAATCCTTAGCCCCCAGATACGGCATGACAGACTCCCGAACTCGTAAATAGGTGATCATAAGCTATTATTATGCACAGCTTAATACACGCGAACTACAATTTTCAAGTATATTAAATTCGCTACAATTTGAGACATGGCCCAGCTCTATAGGGCAGGTAGTAGCCAGAATACAGCTCTTCAAAATTGGTAATTTGTTGTTTTTCAAAGAAGTTGTAAGTTTATAAAAAGTTGAAAAGCTCCCTTTAAAACTTCGTTAGGCGCTGTTAGCGTACGATTTGTGATAGAACATTGCTCAGTGGTAGGTTTCACACAAAACAAAGCCAAAAATTTCATCATTTTGGCAAAACAAATTACCAATTTTGAAGCGCTGTATCTTGGCTACTATCTAATCTACAGAGATCTAAATTGTAGCAAATTCAATATACTTGAAAAACGTAGTTGACTTTGTTAAGATACAGCCGTTGAAAATTGTGGTTTATTATTCATTCTGAATAATACACCTTTTCGGTCAGGAAGAAAAGTTTACAACCCACCCTCAAACTTTTTCTGTCTACGTTTTAACATGTCTAAATTCCATTTCTGGAATGTCCGTCCGCCGTCCGGGCCACATCTTCCCCTAGGATAGCTCGAAAAAACTCGTTCTTTCGCACATAAACTCCACTTGGGATCTAGTTGGTCCTAACAGCTGATCAGTTTGATGAACTAACTCCCTGGATTTTTATGAGACAAAAGCTGGTCCAAAATGAGGGTTTTCAAAGGTTTTGAGATCATAGGGGTGTGGGGTGTCGATTTTCATGTAATTTCAAGCCGCGGATTTGGCTATATTCATAAATAATAAACCCAATGTTTTTTGGTCAAAAAAGTGAAATTATTTTGCTTTGTTCTGAGTGAAACCAAATATGTATTGATCGTGAGACATTTTTATATGCCCATTCGAGAACCAGAGCCTGAAGAATAGTAGAGTTATGATTACGGATAAAAACGCTGCAAATTTTACACATGGGTTTATTAATCATGAATGTAGCCAAATCCGGCTTGAAATTACATGAACCCCTACACCCCTATTATTTCAAAACCTTTGAAAACCCCCATTTTGAACCCGCTTTTGGCCCATAAAAATCCAGGGAGTTTGTTGATCAAACTGATCAGCTGTTAGGACCAACTAGATCTCAAGTGGAGTTTAATTATGTGCGAAAGAACGAGTTTTTTCGAGCAATCCTAGGGGAAGATATGGCCCGGACGGCGTACGGCGGACGGACATTGCAGAAATCGACATGTTGAAACGTACACAGAAAAAGTTTGAGGGTGGGTTGTAAAAATTGTGTTCTGACCGAAAACATAGGTGTATTACTCATAATGAATAATAAACCAAAATTTTCAACGGCTGTATCTTAAAAAAGTCAACTACGTTCAGAATGAATAATAAACCAAAATATGATAATTTCCTTGGAATTCGCCTAAAGCGGGCCAACACACGATCAAACATGCTTGACAAGCATGGTTTGCCAACCTGCTTGACGAGCAGGTTTGATCGTGTGTGGAGTCATGTTTGAACGTTTGACATCACATTATCGGTTTTCAGTCAGTGCCAGAAAATTTGCTCGCAAACATGCATGAGGTTTGGCAAACAGATTTGATCGTGTGCGTGTGTTTCAATCCAACAAACCTTCGAACCATCGAGAAAAAAGGGTATTGGGACACTGCTGATGCTTGGGCGCGCGTTTGAAGTTGAAGCTTGACGGCAAGTGTGACCGTGAGGGTGTGGCGTCAAACGTAAACATGCTTGACAAGCGCAACTAATAAAACCATGCTTGTCAAGCATGTTTAATGACCGTGTGTGGCCCCCTTAATGATATAACGTGATTTTCAGATCGACAAAAAATAGCGAGCGAGAGCGGACTTTTCGAAAAAATAAAATGATTCACTAAAACTTTTGAACCTCGTTATGAAACGCCCTTCCTCAATGTGCTACTGATTTAGTTCTGATGGCTCATACCAGTGGTCACAATGCTCGGAATTTCTTTACCTACACCGCGTATAGTAAGTCAAAAGGATTAGAAAACAACGATGAAAAAAAACACCCTAGTTCACTCAAGGTCATTTTTTGGAAGATAATTCGCCCAGGGGGACACTACAGAATGGTGTATCGGCCACCCTCTTGAGTGAGCGGGTGATTCCTCTCGCTTCAGCCTGCAAGTCTTCTCTCTCACTCTTAGGCCCGTATTCAGAAACCACACTTAACGCAACCTTAACCTTAACAGACCCTCAGGGAAGCATTTCGTATTCAGAGACCACCCTTATCCATGTCTCTTGAGGGATCCCCTAAGGGGACCCTTAAAGGAAAAAAAACTGTTATTCAGAAAGCAACCTTAACCTGCGTGCCCCCTTAAAAAGACGCTATTTCATGGTTATCCGTTAAGGGTGCTCCCGACCACCCTTAAGGCTCCCTTAAGACTTATCATTGTACAACGCCGGCTTTAAAATGTCTGATTTGCAAGAGTTTCTGGACTTCGTACAAATAACGGAATCATCAACTGTTCCAAGGGCCTACATAAGGGGAGCAGAGGACCGGCCCTTTTATGATCTGAGTGACGAGCAGTTTCGAAAAAGATACCGCTTCGAGAAAAACACGGTTCGAAACATCGTAGAATTGGTTCGTGGCGGCTCTTCCGACCGGCGGGGGCTTCCATTTTCACCCTTGGCCAAAATTCTTGTGTCACTGAGATTTTATGCTACTGGGAGTTTTCAGGTACGGACAAACGAAGTGGAAACGTGTCATCATTGTCCCCTTTCTTCAACTTTCGGCGGTGGCTGGAGAGTTTAGGGACTTTCCGAGTATTTCGTGTGAATTCATGTAACTCCGTTCACATAGATAATTTATTATTTGTAGCGTTCGATGAATTTAGCTGAAATATGCATGAAAAATCTCGGAGAGCACTACTCTCTAGTTATCACCTTTCTTTTTGTTGTTCAACGGTTGTCTGGGGGTGAAGCCAGTCCGCAGAAAAAATTAATTATAAGGGATTGGTTGAGTACTTCCTTCACTTTAATCACCTGTGTATATGGGCTTCTTTTTATTTTCCACAATATTCACATATTTTAAAATTGTCTCCTTCAAGAACGCCTTCTCCGCGGCAGAAAAATTCATCCTTTTCTTTCCCGAATCCATTATCTTGAAGGGCTGAAGGCTTTATACAGAATGTTCACTCGTGCCGAAGTGGAGTAATTTCAAACTCGGAGAATGACAACAGACACCGCGAGCCCACCAAACTGACATTTTTTGCCACCGTTGCATTCCTCCCCCTCCCCTACACATTACATTTTCAAAACTCACGGCTAACCTCTGTTCCGGCGCGCGTAAAAATTATGGAGGGAAATGAATCAAACTAAAACATCAATCAAATAAAACAGCTGTAAGTAGCTACAAAAACTGTACAGTCACCTCGAAAAACACGATGTTTATCTCATATCAGCTTAGGGGACCCTTAAGCTTAAGGGTCCCCTTAGGGGGCTCTCTGAATACAATTTCTTAAGGGGTCGCTTAAGTGCACTTAAGAAAGGATCCCCTCAGGGTTGCGTTAAGTGTGGTTTCTGAATACGGGCCTTAGCTCTTGAGGCGGTTTTCTCTTTGAAGTCGTACTTTCCTCTTTCGGCCGATGTTTATGGAGGAAAATCAAAAACCCAAAATTATTTGGTTCCGGAATATTCTGCTGCTTCTTGGTATAAGGCAGTTTTGTCCAAAAAAATATTTCAAAAAAATTAAAATTCCAAATTTTACATTTACACTTAATTTAAAAATCACAGACCTAATTTCCGAATTTTCTATGCTTTCAACTAGTAAGAATCCGTTGAAAAAACTAAAATCGGTCAATTTTTCAAGCCGTGAGAGGTGCCGCAAATATGACTGTATTCTGTCTCTCTCGCACACTTGTCGTCCACTTTAGCCTTAAAACGACTGGCGCATACAATCGAGCGACGAAAAGGATGTGCATATATAAGACATACAATTATACTCGCCAAGGCAATTTTACTACTAAAACTTGGATTCCAAACTCAGGAGCTCCAGCATGACCAAGGAGAGGGACGGGGGGCACCTCTCCCTTTTACAACTCAGTGTTTTTATATGTACCTTCGTAGCGGAGCGATAAACGGCGACACCCCGCAGGAATCTTAATGAAACGGCGCGACCAGAACTCTTAGAACAATGTCAAAAACGACGATTTGGCCGCTGTTTTTCCACTGTAATGCAGTGATTTCATGATGTTTCGTATCAGCAAAATATAATGTGCCTGGAGGACAGCTTCCGTCAAAAATTGTTCCGTCGACGAGCTCCCAGAACGTTTTAATCTCCTGGTCGTTGTGGACCAAATGTTGCCTAAAACGACGATTTTTATCTATCGTATTAGGAGAATATAAAGTGTATGGAGCTCGATTCCAGAGAACTTTCTGTTGCCAGTTTAGTGAAAATTCTACCGAGTCGAGCTCCCAGCACATCCTATTCTCCTGATCAGAATAAAACAAAAACTGTCAAAAATCGACTATTTTGCGCGTTTTTTCTCGTGGTTTCAGGTATTTTTCGGTCTATCGTATTAGGGGAATATAATGTGAAGGGAGCTTGACTCCGGCGGTTTTTCCGTTTCCAGTTTGGGGAGAAAAATTCAAACGAGTCGAGCTCCCAGCACATTATATTCTCTTGGTCTGAAGGGAAGAAAAATTGTCAAAAATCGCCCCCTTTTCCCTGTTGTTTTAGGCATTTTTTGATGTATCGTATCAGGAGAATATAATGTGAGTGGAGCTCGACTCCGGTGAATTTTTCGTTTACAGTTTAGGGTGAAAAATGCTACCTGCCAATATAATGTGAAGGGAGCTTGACTCCGTCGGTTTTTCCGTTTCCAGTTTGGGATGACAAATTCTACCGAGTCGACCTCCCAGCACATCCTATTCTCCTGATCAGAAAAATAAGGGAACAAAAACGGTCAAAAATCGGCATTTTGCCCCCTTTTTCCCTGTGGCGAATTTTCTGTTGCTAGTTAAGGTTTGAAAAGTTTACTGAGAAGATCCCAAAACATTCTATTTTCCTAAAAACCGTCAAAAATCGACTATTTTGCCCCTTTTCCTCAATTTCACGGAAATCAAAACCAGAAACTTTGAAATTTCCATAACATTTCTCATCGAAATTGCGATGTCGCGCATATTGAGCCAGAAAATGTCTCATTTTTGCGGATATCAAGACAGGAAACTTCTTAATTCGCGTAGATATTTTGCTTCGTTTGTTCGTTGGGATGTGAAATTGAAGGTTCCTATGCTACTTTAGACCGTCAGTTAGAACTGCGTTGCTTTACCTGGGCAATGAGACAGAACGATAGCATAGCCGAACAAATGAAATTCTGAGGGCTAAATTTCCCATTTTCGGCTCAAATAGTCACGTCTAGTGGGCGACATATTGTCAGTTCCTAAGCGAATTTGCGAATTAAAAAGGCAAAACTCAAGCAGATTCCGGCGAAAAATGGTCATTTCAAGATTTTGTCCTTGCGCGCGGGACATGATCAGCCAAACCCAGGACACGTTTGGCAACCACCTCCCCCTCCCTAGATCTGCGCCTGCATATGCTTCAGTTTTCGAATAATCCCCCCCCCCCTCCAACGTCTGTGAATTTCGGTCATTGTTTTTATTCTCGTGGGATATCATCCATTTTGGATCTACTGACTAAAGAAAGAGAGAACAATTTTCTCATCATTCCCCTCTATTCCAAAGTTAAACTAAGAACAAGTCGATAACCAGAAGGGAAAAAGAAGTCTGAGAGGTCTTTTTCTCTTTTAAAATCAACTCAAGTTCCTTAACTGTCCCTATTCGCCCCGCCCCCCTCCTACCACCGCCAATCCACACCTTCCCACCACCACCACCACCACCCCCGTCCGTTTACCGCTCATCTCATTGCTTGAAAACCATCGATATCCATTTCAACGAATAATTGTCGGGGAAGCTTGTCTTCTTCTACCCCCTACTCCCACTCAACCCTCTTTTCTACTAACCAACAGCCTCCGAATTTCCTCCGATCAACCCAAATCGTTCTGAACCCCCCCCCCCCAACCACTACTCACAGTTAAACTGTCAGGGATCAACACGCCTTTTTCAATTGGTTTTCTTCTATTTTCTCACTCTTGCTCATCCGGCTGGCGCCTTTAGTTTCAACCTGCACAAAAAAAAAAAAAAAAAAAAAAAAAAATCCAAAATAAAACAAACAAAAATAAACGTTTTTTTTCAACAGTCATTTCTCTCTTTATTTTATAATGTTCAATATATATTTATATAACCCTCTCTCTCTCTTTTTTTTGTTTAGCCACAAATAAGCACATATTTGTAATTACACAAAAATGTAATTGATTCGTTTAAAATTTGTCTCTATTCTAGCCCCTTTGGAAGGACAATTTGGTAACGTTATACTCATCATATTTTCAAAAATAAATCACTTAAAATTTACAATTATACACACCGTACTTAAAAAACAACAAGGGCATGTTAAATGTACAAACAATGGAATGCTAACAAACGAATCGTTACTTTGTTTTTTCTTTAAAATTTTTATTATATTTATTCATTATTTTATCACATTTAATAGGCTTAAAACTTATTCTGAAGCATCCTCTCCCTCAATTTCACGGAAATCAAAACCAGAAACTTTGAAATTTCCATAACATTTCTCATCGAAATTGCGATGTCGCGCATATTGAGCCAGAAAATGTCTCATTTTTGCGGATATCAAGACAGAAACTTCTTAATTCGCGTAGATATTTTGCTTCGTTTGTTCGTTGGGATGTGAAATTGAAGGTTCCTATGCTACTTTAGACCGTCAGTTAGAACTGCGTTGCTTTACCTGGGCAATGAGACAGAACGATAGCATAGCCGAACAAATGAAATTCTGAGGGCTAAATTTCCCATTTTCGGCTCAAATAGTCACGTCTAGTGGGCGACATATTGTCAGTTCCTAAGCGAATTTGCGAATTAAAAGGCAAAACTCAAGCAGATTCCGGCGAAAAATGGTCATTTCAAGATTTTGTCCTTGCGCGCGGGACATGATCAGCCAAACCCAGGACACGTTTGGCAACCACCTCCCCCTCCCTAGATCTGCGCCTGCATATGCTTCAGTTTTCGAATAATCACCCCCCCCCCTCCAACGTCTGTGAATTTCGGTCATTGTTTTTATTCTCGTGGGATATCATCCATTTTGGATCTACTGACTAAAGAAAGAGAGAACAATTTTCTCATCATTCCCCTCTATTCCAAAGTTAAACTAAGAACAAGTCGATAACCAGAAGGGAAAAAGAAGTCTGAGAGGTCTTTTTCTCTTTTAAAATCAACTCAAGTTCCTTAACTGTCCCTATTCGCCCCGCCCCCCTCCTACCACCGCCAATCCACACCTTCCCACCACCACCACCACCACCACCCCCGTCCGTTTACCGCTCATCTCATTGCTTGAAAACCATCGATATCCATTTCAACGAATAATTGTCGGGGAAGCTTGTCTTCTTCTACCCCCTACTCCCACTCAACCCTCTTTTCTACTAACCAACAGCCTCCGAATTTCCTCCGATCAACCCAAATCGTTCTGAACCCCCCCCCCCAACCACTACTCACAGTTAAACTGTCAGGGATCAACACGCCTTTTTCAATTGGTTTTCTTCTATTTTCTCACTCTTGCTCATCCGGCTGGCGCCTTTAGTTTCAACCTGCACAAAAAAAAAAAAAAAAAAAAAAAAAAAAAAAAACCAAAATAAAACAAACAAAAATAAACGTTTTTTTTCAACAGTCATTTCTCTCTTTATTTTATAATGTTCAATATATATTTATATAACCCTCTCTCTCTCTTTTTTTTTGTTTAGCCACAAATAAGCACATATTTGTAATTACACAAAAATGTAATTGATTCGTTTAAAATTTGTCTCTATTCTAGCCCCTTTGGAAGGACAATTTGGTAACGTTATACTCATCATATCTTCAAAAATAAATCACTTAAAATTTACAATTATACACACCGTACTTAAAAAACAACAAGGGCATGTTAAATGTACAAACAATGGAATGCTAACAAACGAATCGTTACTTTGTTTTTTCTTTAAAATTTTTATTATATTTATTCATTATTTTATCACATTTAATAGGCTTAAAACTTATTCTGAAGCATCCTCTCCCTTTTCGAGTAATAACAAAATGTTTGAAAGCGACTTCTACAAAAAGGAACTTCGTTAGTTTTTTGTTTTCTTTTTTAGCAGCGAAAAAATTTCTACACACAACACACTAAAGCATTTTTCTTTAAATAGTAATTTGGCAAACATTTAACGCCTGTTGAATAGGCTAAAATATCAGTCAAAATTCAGTGTTGTTTTTCCTTCGAAAATTCAGTGATACTCCCTTTTTTTTAGGCCAACCTCTGCTGATTTCTTGTTGATCCCACGAAGAAACATTTCATATTTTTTTTCTTTGTTGTTATAGTTTGAAAAGTTAAGGAAGGTGAGTTTGTCTAAACTCCGCTACTTAACTATGACTTTTCGGTAACAAGTTCTATGTTTTTTTTCCATAAAAATAAGCGAAATAATTTTTGTTTTTATTAGAATTTTCCGAGCGGAGGGAGATGAGTTCAATCCCGAACCGCCTATGCCGGAACCCTTTTTTTTGGCCCCCCCCCTCCTCCTCGAGGGATTTTACACCAGGTAGCATTGGATTGAGTGGGAATTGTGTGTGTGTGCGTGTGTGTTTCTGGGGGTTATTAGTGATGCGAAAATTTACTCTTCCGACATTTGTTTACCACTCTCGCCGTCCTCGTCGTGCTCCGTTTGACAAGTTGTCGTCGATTGGTAGGGACACGACTCGCCTCGCATTCCACAAATGACGTTCGTCAGAGCCATTATGTAATTTTTGGCGAGGGTGAGTGTTTCGATTTTCGATAGGCGTCGCTCTTTTTTCACGTGTGGAATGACTTCTCTGAGTGACTATAAAAAAAAAAAAAAGGGAGAGAGACAGAGTGTGAGGAAGAGGTGAGGGAAAACTCTCATTAATAACTTTGTGGAAATCCCACGACCCCCCCTTCCACTCCCACTGTATATCTCTTGCCCAACGATGACTTGATGGGGGAGAGCGAGAAGTAAAAACTAGAAAAGCTTTGCTCCTCCGTGACAATACCATTTTTCAAATCACGAGGTTTGGTGGACGAGGGGCAAGCAGTCGCACGGGGAAAGGGCAAATCGTCATTTTCCCTCCTCTATTTTTACCTCAAAAGGTTCAAATCCCATTAATAACTCACTCGGGGGCTACTTATTACATCCGACCGCTACAGTGTGAGATGTGACATGGAAAGCAATTGTGAACCTTTCACACTCCCTCAACCACTCACACTTTTTTTCTTCTTTTTTTTTGTGTACAACCCTAATTTTAATTCACATTGTAATAAAATTGACATGATTAATACCACCCCCGAGGGGAATAAAAAAAAGGAGGAGAATTTATATCCTGAATCAAACCTGGAAAGCGTCATTTAAACTGTGCATTCTCATTCTCTCCCGCTCGTTCGACTCGAGGCGTCGTAAATTCCGTTCACGAGCGTTTAACGCCGGTTTACGTCGTCGCCCACCGCCTGTTTTCCGACTCCCCGTACCACTCCACGACTCTTCGCTCACCTGGAATAAGAATAACAATAAAATAAAAAAAAAAAGATAAGAAAAAGGAAGAAGCTAAAACGTTCCCGTACTTGTGGTGAGTGGTGGAATGAAAAGGGAACCGCTTGTGGAAACAAAGCGTAAACGAAGAAAAAAGGGAAAACAAATTAACAAAACCTGGACTTAGGTTTTCTAGCAGGTAATTTTCAGCCTTGAAACTTGAAATACCTAAGTCAACAAAACGCGATTTTTGTCCAAAAAACCTATGAGAGTATAAACTCAACTAAAAGACTATTGCGTCTCTTAAACTGACTTTTAAAGCTTCAGCAGAGCTGGAGCTATTTGGACGTAACGGATTTGTCTGAAATAAAAATCGATTTATGACCTCCCCACCTTCACAAAAAACAAGCTGAGATGCGATTGGACTGCGTCTAAGCCTTTCAGTCTCTTTATCACGACGACCCTGTGGATAAAAAAAAAGTGGTGTCTGGGACCTGCTTGAGCCAATTCGGCTAACTGCTGTATGAGAAAAAAGAACTGAAGAAAATGATTCGCGGGAATGAGATCGGATCAGTTACTAAATTTCGGGTCTCTCGAGAAAAAAAAATCTCGTTGATTTGGATCTGAAGTAAACCAATTCCACGGATTTGGTACTCTTAAAAACAAATTTCGCGGGGTTTTAAGTTGTTGAAAACCACAACTCCGCGGAGATTTAATTTCTGAAGAACCCAATTTCACGGGTCTGACTCTTTTAAAAAGTAATTTCGTTTGACTCGGTCAAAAACCAATTCGGCGGGGTTCTTAACAGATGGAATAGTATATTGTGTACCTAGGCGGGATAGTGTGTGCTTGCCGGGATGAGAGCAGTTGCCCAGGCGATCACTTTTTGTGACGAACAGTCTGTATTATCCATTCCACGGAACTAATACACTCCGTGGTCAATCGCGGGCACCCCATCAGTACAAATCAACAGTAAAATTTTATAATAAATGCTCTTTAGAAATTTTGAAGACGAATAACCAACTAAACCTTCTTGAATCTTGATTCTTGACTTGACAGGACACCAAACTTTTACAAGCCTCTCTGGAAAGCTGCGTCCACACTATGCCGAATCGAAAGCGAATGTAGTCGAATGAAAAATCGACCAAGTGTGGACGTGTCGAATGAGTCGACTGAAAATTGAAAGTTGAATCGAATGGAGTCGAATGGAACGACGATTCGAAAAAAGTCGGTCCGGATCAAAGGAGCCGAATCGAATGGAATGGAGTAGAATGAGTGTGGACGTGTCGTTCGACATCCATCCATTCGACTCCGCAATTTTCAGGATCAAACCAGGAGGCCAGGAAAGGCGTCAGCGGAGGCGAGATTGAAGCGGGTACGGAAAGCGCGCTGAGTGGCAACAACAGTTCGAAAAATACGCCTCGTCGAAAAACGACCGTTGTTGCTTCGTCCAATGCATGGCGATTAATGATTTGGCGGCAAAAAAATTCAAGACCTCCCCTTTCCAAAGGTCCAACCCCCACCTTCCCTCCAAGCACTTCCCGCCATTTGGCGAATTCCACAAATCAGCTAGTTTCGTTGAAACACCATGTACTCGTTCAACTAACGAATGTGAAACAACTCTTTTCATTAGCCCACTTTCCTCCAGATGAATCCGGCTATCCAAAGGTATCAGGGAATACAGGGTGACGGGGTAGGATAATGAAGCAATTCGAGGAGAGAATTCCCCCCTCCCTTCCTCCCACAGGATTCACAGATTATGTGATCATTGGGTTTGCGGGTGGAACCTATAATTTTTCACAACTCCTTCCTTCCAGGTTGTTTTCCACGCACATTCATTCCTCTCCTTCAAGAACTAATAAACAACCACGTGCAACAGTTTTTTATTGGAATGGATTTCGGGCACAAAACATAATTTTTGGATACGGGCTTTCCTTTGGCTTGATGGTTTTTACAATCGAACAAAATTTCATTATTAATTGCAAATTAGACGACCCTTGTCTTAGGACTTTTCAAGGGATTACTCCCCCCTCACCGCACAATTTCATTATAATATTGGAAATCAAATCAGTCCCGTTATAGTAAGAGTTACCTTCCCCACCACCCTCTAATAACCATGTTTACACAACAACAAAAAAAAGGAAAACCGCATGCAGTCGAGCTCTCGGTAGAAGCACTACCGGTCCTAAAAACGTTGACTGTCTGTGAAAGGGTCCTCTTTTTTTTCCTGCTCTCGTCAACCATGTTTCTTGACCCATTACGGGTGGATGGGTGCCCATTTCCATCATCCTAATTACTGATTACGATAGAACTAATAATCAAATTTTGGATATGCTGACGGATTTGAAAACAGAAAAACAACCTACTGGGTGCCATAAGCTCGAAAAACTGAATATGTAATTTTTCATTTAGTTGATATGCTAATTAATTAATTAATTAAAATTAAAAACTCGAAAAAGGGATCGATAGCTCAAATTTAGGTTGCCCACCAAGTGATTTCGCGTTGAAAAATTTAAATTATTTTGATTTCCACAGCGTTGAGGAGTAAAATAGGCGATACGGCCGTCGTAAGGATTCCCCTTAATAGCGTGTTCATCAGTCTTCTTGGTAATAGTTGTGTCACAGTTCGTATCTCAGTTGGTTCAGAATGCAGGGCCGTCGGTAGAGGCTGAGGGATGGGAGAATTCCTCCTGGGCCCGGGCTTTTTAGGAGGGCCCGGCATCATGTTTTTAAAATACTATGCATTTTTTCATTACAAAATAAGAAAAACAAACAAAAATAGTCCAATCAATGAATGGGTTATTATAGCTCCGGTGAGCGGTATCGGAACATATTCCTTCGGAAACTTGTTAAAAGTGGTAAGAAAGTGACCATACTAAAAGTCCTCTCGCCTAGGGGGTTGGCAACAGGTGGAGGGGGATCCCAGAAGGTCTTTATAATAAGGAGGTCTTTAAAATATCTTCTTTATAGGCACTCAAAATGGGCTTAATTGCCTCATTTTTTGGTATAACAATAGATTTTTCTAAAAAATTGCGAAGGACAGGAGTAAACTAAGCATGAAGTATTAAGCTAAGTGCCTTCATCCAGTTTTAGAGGAATTTGCCAGGCGCTGGGAGCAACGTTGCTATTGTAGTCTTGCTTTGAACGGTTGTCAATAACGGATATTTTTGAAAATATTTGATATTTTCCCGGTTTACTCCGAAAAACGTCCGCTATCACTAAACAAAACGTCCACAATCACACAGTAAAAAGTGTGGTCTTTTCAGTGGTGTCGTTGGAGTTAACCTCCAACAGCTTATTTCCCAAGTTACAGCTGTTTTTGTTGCGAAAAACCGTGCTATGCTAAAAAACGTGAAAAAATCGATTATCTCGACTAAGAGTGGAAATCGGACTCAGGGTCATGGAACATTTTGTGTTGCATTTTGGGTGTGCAATCACCCCGCTCATTTTTTCAACCAAGTACCAGTCCTGCATGTACAGAGGCGGGGAAAATATGTATCATCAAAATGGCCGCCATTTTGAAAGCAACCACTTTGGCACGGCAGACGTTTATTTTCTCACTCAATGGACCATGAGCCATGAGTTCTGATCTGCAAAACCTGTGACAAAATGCATGCACCTATTCGGGGCTGGCTCCAGGACTAAATAATTTTTTTGAAAATTGCCACTTTTCCGGAGGGTATATCTCCGGAACGGTTGGGAATTTCTATAAAACGTATGAGATCAAAGTTGTAGAGAATTGTGTCTACTTTATTCAAGTACATAGTAACGATTTCGGTAAGACCGATTGTTTTCGAGGTAGAGGCGAAAACCCTAAAAATGGGGCCTTCTGGGACCCCCTCCACCTGTTGCCAACCTCCTAGGCGAGAGGACTTTTAGTATGTTCACTTTCTAACCACCCTTAACAAGTTTCCGAAGAAATATGTTCCGATACCGCTCACCGGAGCTACACCCCCTTTTGAGCAATTCATTGCCTGGACTAAAAACTCACTTGCCAATTTATAATTGGCGCATAATTTCCCAATATTTTGTCTATTCATTAAGAAGACACTAAGGTCCAGGTCGACCTAGGTGCATAGTGACAAGCCTCAATAGACCGTCTCAACGCAACTAGCTGGTGCTACTTGTATGCCAGTTAAACTAAAATCGAAAAACACGCTCAAACCACAGCTGAAATATCGAGCGCTTATTGAGAGAAAGTGCAAATTCGCCAAAAAGGAAAGACATCGTTAATTCACAGCTGAAATTGAGGAGAAAATCGCAAAATCACATCAACAACATTGAGATAATGGGCCAATTGGCTCATTGACGGCTAAAATGAAGACAAAGCGCTAATCTGTTTCTAGTTGAGAAAAATCGTTAACTCACGACAAAAATTCAGAAAAAGCGCAATTCTTAGCTAAAATAGGGAAAATAGACGCGTGGACGAATCGAACGCGTCGACTGAAAAAGTCGCTTTCGATTCGGCATAGCATGGACCAGAGGCATAGTGTTAGGGGTGGGGGGGGGCGAGGTGGACCATCGCCCATCCAATATTCCTACTGGGTGGGCAAGGGTACCTTTTCAACCCCCCCCCCCCAATATCTTCACCTGATTTTCAACAATTTCGCATCCATCAAACGGTGACCGCCGGCTACAAGTCTTGGAAAAAATTGCTAGTGATAGTCCTACGTACGTACAGTTTAATTGACAGGAAAAACAAATCACGTTTATTCTTATCGAATAACCGGAACCGGGCCCTGATCTTGCTTTTTGCCGCCCCGGGGCTAATTTAATTTTGCTGCCCCATGCGGCTATTCCCCACGCCACACTGCCGTTTCCTCCAATTCTTGTGGTGCCAAGCAGGTATCAAGAGAATGGATTCTACAAAGTATTAGAGGGAAACTATACATTTCTTCAACCTGGCGGGGAAAAACCTCAATATGACCCCAGAAAGGTGAATATTGGCTGACATTACCCACAAAATCGCAACCTTTGGGTGAGTTGCATAATTATTCCCAAAATTAAAAGTTTTCTGGCTGAATATTCGGGAATTTGAAGTATCAGTTTGAAATTGTAACTTTGGTAACTCTAAATTGAAATTTTCTAGTCTTTTTTCTCGCGACATTTGAGTTTTGGGACTACATTGTAAGTATTCGCCAAAATGTATGTTTCTCGTCTTAATTTTCGCGAAATTGTAAGTTTTTGGATTATGTTTTTCCGCAAAATAGCAATTTACTGGGCCTTTGTTTTAGTAGGCTCAGACCCTGGGCTAGCCATGTAATTGTAACATTTAGAGTTGAGAATTTGTGAGTGTACAAGTTTGAGCGAACTTGAAAGTTTATTGGTTGAATATACAGGAAGTTGCAAGTTTTCGGTCCTTACTTACGCAAAATTGCAAATTCCTGATATTTATTTTCCCCAAATTTGATTTTCGGGGCTAAGTATTTGCGAAATTGTAAGTTTCCAGGCAAATAGCAATTTTCTTTGTCCTTCTATGCAATACGCGGCTCCATCCTCCATCCCATTTTAAATTTCGCCATTTTTGCCTGACACACCAACCACCAGCACGGAGGGCTTAAGTGCGATTTTCAGGTCCATTTTTACCAGCCCTAGGCAAAAACGCCTCCACATTATCAGGGGTCGTCGGCGCCGCCGAAAATGGCTCGTTTGTGCATTGTCGTTTGGGTTTTTTGTGCTCTCCTCATGCGATTGGCCAAATATAGTGACCTATCGAGGTCCTTGTGCGCAGTTATTTTCTGTGGGCAAGTCTACGCCTGAAATTGTCGTTTAAAAAAAAAAAACCGCCCCCAACGTTTGAGAAAACTTGGATGCCAACCAAACACAAGGTGGCCATTTCCGATTAAAAAAAAAAAAAAAATAGTGGGTGACAGCGTGTTATCACTTGTTTTTTTTTTTTTTTTTTTTAGCAACTAAGTCGAAAGTTCGAAACATTTGAAAATAGCCCACCCCGCTAAAAACACAAAACCCGCTTTAGCCGCTACAATCGAGAGAGTCCCCGCTCACGTAGGACAAGGAGTCACTCAATTTAAACCGCCCCCCCCCTCATGGCGATAAACCGCTATTTAACGCATTTTATCAATTTTATCCGCGATTTAGCGTTTTTGCTCAATTTTATCCGAAAATTAGTGCTTTTTTAAATTTTAAGCGCGAATTGACGTTTTTTCTCAATTTTATCCGCGCGAATTTTATAAATTTTAGCTATGAATTCGTTTGTGTTTGTCCTAAAGTTGCCTCTGTGGAAACCACGATTCGGGGTTTTCTCGGTTTTAGGAGCGAAGTAGCGCTTTTTCTCAATTTTACCCTAAAAATTCGAACTTTTTCAAAATTTTATCCGCGTGAGTTATCGCTCGTTTTCAATTTTGTCAATTTTGTCTAGGAAGTGTCTTCTAGAATCCGCAAATTGGCATTCGCGGACATTTGCTGGTAATGAGCGCTACTTGACTATTTCAGTTAATTTATTACAGGAATTAGCGCTATTTTCAATTTCAATGTTAGCCGCGATTTGGCGCTTTCTCTGAATTTTAGTCGCGAATTAGCCCTTTGCTCAATTGTAGTTGCGATTTAGTGCTTTTTCTTATTTTTCCCGACGATGTTACCTCCAGATAATGTGATCTGGGCCTCTCGATTAAATCCAGGAATTAGTACCCCCCCCCCTCAATTTTAGACGGGGGTTAGCGCAATGTCTGAACTTTAGCCCCGAATGATTTGTGCTTCTCAGCTTTAGCAGAGAATTACCACTTTTTCTAAATTTTAGCACCAAATTAGCAAGTCTATCACATTTAGAAATTTTCCACAACTTTCAGCCACGAATCAGCACTTATTCTCACATACAGCGGCGAATTAGCCATTTCCCCGATATTAGTTGCGAATAACACTTTCTCAATTTCAGCAAAAAAAATAGCGTTGTGTCTTAATTTTATCTTTTTCCCCAATAATCTTAGTGATATCGGACACCCATAGAAATGAGGGTCTCCCAACTTATCAAGAACGCTCTGTAAACGCTCGAAAGCATGTAAGCCAAACCTCTAACCACTTTTAGTCAAAAATTCCTCCGGCGACGAGCTTCCTGCACATTTTATTCTTTTGATCAGTGGGAAACAAAGCTTGTCAAAAAGTGGACAATTTGCCCCTTTTCCCTCGTGTTAAGCGGCAATTTTCGGTATCTTGTATCAGGATAATATGTTTCCCTCCAAGCTTAGCTCGAGAGGAGTTTTCCCAATAAGTGGTTTAGGTGTGACCTAAATCCGTGCATACAATTATCAAGTGTTCTATGTGGGCCCGAAAGGCTCTCGAGAGCTATCGCACACCCCTGGAAATGTCGATCTCCCAACCCTCGTGAAACGCTCAAAAACCGCCCTTCAAATTGTACAATTGCGTGATAAGGGTTAAAGTCTGTGACTCAGAATGTTCTACTCCAGCCCAAAACTCCCCCTGCCATGGTCGCTTTTCACTCACCAACTCACCATAAGCTCCCAGCGCATCCTATTCTCCTAATAATTTGGGTCAGCAATTTTTCAAAAACCGACCCAAACCTCTGTATGTATTTGGCGTTACTAGGAACATTGGCCCCGTTGTAAAACTCAAAAAATTACTCAGCACTTGATGAGGTTTTGTTTTCAGCACATTTAAAATAAGAGGGAAGGATTAATCGTGTTATAGTTTTACAAAGAGCCAATTGGAGGGCTTCGTCGGTGAATATAACACGAAACTGGAAGATTAGCCACAAATTAGAGTTTTTTTTCAATTTGAGGCGCAAGTTAGCACTTTCCATAGTTTTATGCGAAAATGAGCATTTTCGTTGATTTTAAACGCGAATCTCCCCCCCCCCCATTCCCCCAATTTTAGCCGCGAATTAGCACTTTTTCTCAATTTCATCGGAAAATTAGCGTTTTGCCTTAATTTTACCCGTAACGCTTTTCTCATTGACGTCGTCAATTAGCGTTTTTTATTAATTTTACCCACGATTTAGCGCTTTTTCTCAACTTCAGCGCGTTTTCTTCGCTAAAGATGCGAACTGACAATTTTTATCAATTTTAGGCGTGAATTAGCTCTTGTGTGTGCGTATTATCCCTATTTTAGTCGCTAAGTCGCCTGTGTATCCTACGAATTGATGTTTCCTCGTCTTAATTTTACCCTCAAATGACGGCTTTTTCTCAATTGTAGCCGCGTAAGGGCCTACAGAAACTGTTCATTAGCGCTTTTTCTCATTATTAGACACGGGGTGGCCAGTAAGCTTTTCACTAAGATCAGCGCCCATGGACCTCGATAAATCGATACTCTGGAGTCGAGAAAAATCGTCCGAAACGAACGACATAAGCGAACCCATGCCAAGTCTCCTTATCACATACTTTTTTTTGAAAGGTTCCTTCAAGACCGAAGCGATATGAGTGCGATTGCCTATCAACACGCAACAGTCGCTGCTTCTACCCTCGAAAGAGTTGTAAAGTACCTGTTTTAAAATTCACCCGAAAGTCACGATGAAACCTTTGAAAAACGTTTGATCCTTGACCCTTGATGAGTGTAGAGAGAGCTACTGACGAAAAATGATGATGAGAGGAAAGGGATAGGGTTCACCCTTGACACCGCGCAATAATTCGAAAAGCTCCCCCCCCCCCATCATCAATTCTTTACCACATAAAAGATTTGCTCAGAGAGCATTAATGTTCATCAAGCATGGTTTTCTTGAATGGAAAGCTTACCCCTTGCCACCGACTGGAGCCCTTTCTTCACTTTTTCTTTGGAAATCCCTTGTCTAAGCCCTTATGGGACGGAGAAAAAAAAAAGTTTTATGTTTGAAGAAGAAAAATAAAAGCACACATAGAACTCCTTGAGGAGGGAGGAAAGACGTAAAGGAATGATGCTCTGATTGAAATAAATGTCAACTGAAACGTCTGGCACATTTCGTATTGAGTGTACTCCCTCCTACCTCTCCCGACCCTTCCACCACACACCCCTTCCAAACAAGATGGAAAGTCTTTCTTTCCGAACTTATAACCTCTAACACACTACACACACACAAACACTTACCGAAGAGGAGTCAGTAAGTTCGGCCATTGCAGGCTCTTGACTTGTCGCCATTGTCGGTCTTTTAGCGGCCCGCGAGCTTCTCGCACTGACCCAGGTGACATTCGTCTCCGATTTCATTCTATCGGGAGTCTAGGAATCTGTGAAAATAAAACGGATAATGCTAAATCAGTGAGACCTGTTGATTCTTGAGATCTCCATCGTTGGGTGGTGATGAGGGCAGGGGGGTGGACAAAAAAAAGTCACTCTAATCGAATAAACTACTGACTGGGTGTTGCTGGTGTGCGGGGAGGGGAGGGGTTAACGGCGCGAGGCGAGGAAGTTCCTAACGGCACATTGAAAACGACCCCGGGCTAACCAGGTGGAAAATCTTTACTTTCAACTAAATGCATTACATCACGCCAAGAGGTGACGGTTCCTAACGGGGTGGTAATGATGGTGGGAGGAGGGGTTGTTGGAAAGACAAGAGTTGCCCATTAATCTTTTAGACAACCTTTCAGGTGTGGGGGCGTGATTTTCGTTGTCTAGGTGGTGTTCGGATAAGAGGGGTGGGGGGAGGGAAGATTTTGTTCTTCAAACCCTTTCATCACACACACAGACAGTGGGTAAAGAGGGAAAGAGACCTTTGCGGTGTAAAAAGGCTGTGAAATGTTACTCAGAGAGGTGGTGGGGAAGGGGGTTAGAATGTTGATGAGCGCCGAAGCTGTTGTTTTCATAATACAGTGGGATCGGGAGGAAGGGTGAAATGGATGAGGCGAGAAAAAGGGGGTATTTAGTGGTAATGCCCTCTGATTGCTCCCCCCCCCCACCTTTACTAATCGGAGTCTCTCTTCTTTCAGTATGACGAAAGCGATGGCGGTGTGACAAGGAGTCGGAGAGGTGGAAAGGGCACTGTTTGCATTATTCATTATCTGTGGCCTATGGACGACCAAGGATTGAGAGGGTCCTGGGAAAAGAGAATCTCTAGTCTCTTTTGTAGATAAAAAAAAAGTGTAAACCGACGCCCCACCCCCTTTTATGCAGTAGTTTTTCAGTAAACCTGAAAAAACTCGATTATTGTTAATTTAAAAACGAATTTCCTCGTTATGCAACTCTCTTTTCAAAGTGACGCCTAGCCCCCATAGTAATCTCTATTCGAGATTTAAAAAAAAAAAAAAAAAACTGGGAAAATTGGAAAGGAATATGGGAAAACGGATGAAGTGAGGGTTTGAGGGTTTTTTAACGAAAACTTAATGGAAATATTTCCCTTTTAATTGATTACGCTCCTCCTACAACTACGTATATATTGACCAAACGCTGGACCTTGATCCGCCTAAGCCGATTGAGTTTGATCAAACTGAAAAAAAAAAATCCTGTCAAATTGAACCCCTCTCCCCATCATTGAAGTTCAAATCGAGTCACTTTGATTCGAAACGAAACAAGTTCACGTTCGTTGATGTGAATGATGGCTTAGTGGCAAGGGATTGTGGAAGCTAATGCGCTATTATAACGACGCGTGAGGAGCACTTCATCCGGGGGCTATTACGGGAAGTGCCAAATGAAATTTCTTACGCATTGGACTCCTTTTTTTTTATCGAGGCTTCCAATAACGCGAGTAGATTTACAGTACTCCGACTCAAGATTTTTTTTCCCATTTTTCATTTCCCCGATGCGTTTATTTATAAGTTGTTCTTCTCTTTTCCTTTCGCTATATTTTCACTTTTTTTTATTCAAACATATAGAAGCGATTTAAATACAGAGGGCAGGTAGCAGGTAAACTGAAGGGAAAGAAATATATAAAATCACATTTCAAGGTATCATAAGGCAAGGGCTTGCTTTGCCCTCCATCTATTTTCATACTCTCCTCCAACCTACCCGCCCGCCCGCCATCGCGTCTACCACGACTTTTATTTCGTTCTTCTTTCATCTTTCAGAATCGGACTTTCAAGTTAATAATTTTTTCCTTTCTGCTTTTTTTTTTTACTTTATACTTCGGCAATATAATGCGTTTGTACAACTCACGTCACGGAGGGTGACTCTAATCTGTCCGGTGAACCTGACCCGACCAACAACGTATAAAACCGCGAAAACAATTTTATTCATTTGTCTAGCCATTTTCGTTCGTTTAGCACTTCAACTATACCTATTTTTTTTCACAGATAGTAGGACTCATAACAGTAGGACGCCTATAAACAAATTAACAAGGAGACCAACGGCTGATCGTTGATGAGTTCATTGTTAAAATGAGGAAGTTTCATGGGTCAGAACTTATTCATAAATCTATTTTTGAAGTTTATTTATGGTAAAATAGAGCATATATCGTAATCCGTTCGTTAGATAACCCAAAAGCTAAAAAATACGCGATTTTTGAAGTTTTAGGTCATTTCAAACACGCCAGCTAGCATGTTTGTGTCACAGCGCCTTCCGAAAAAAATTCACCTGTAACGTAGCTGTCGGAGAGCGGTTTGTTGAGTTTCTTTGCCTTATTTTCTACTAGTAGTAAAGCTCTCCAATAATGAAATAACAGAGGATAAACAGATGAGCTAGGTATTTAGAGGCATGCAAAGGACAGAGAATAAAACGACGATTACGTTGCGGTTAATGCTCGTTTTGGCGGGATTTCAAAAATATGCCAACTTTTGTTAAGAAATAAAAATATTGCTTCATCGATTTGGAAAATGTGAAACTTCCTCGTTATATGTACTTCATTGCTTCAAATGAATTCACAAAACCCCTCTTCATACTGGTCTTTGAACGTGTGTGATTAACACTTAAAACTGACGTCACGTCGACGTGACGTCACGTCACATAATCGTTAACGTTAAGGGGGAGTTGAACATGTGTTTCATCGATCCCCCTCCAATCATACCTCAACTCGGTGTTACGTAAACTATCGCCGTATATCTGCATCAATCCTGGATTTCAAGGTCTCATTTAAATCTTCACGAAATTCCGCACAACCGTACGACCTTCTTTTTTCATATTTCAGCCCCAAAATAACTGTAAAACGCACATAAACTTTTGCCTCATAAAAATTCACACTCTTTCGACGACTTATTTAGGAAAGCAAGATCGCACGGTTGTGCGGAATTTCCTGACGATTTAAATGAGACCTTGAAATCCAGGATTGGTGCAGAAATACGGCGATAATTTACGTAACGCGGAGTAGGCGAGGTATGATTGGAGGGGGGTCGAGAAAACACGTGTACAACTCCCCCTTAAGCGTCAAACTCTTATGCAATAACTCCCTAATTAGCATTATAGTCACATGGCAAACCGACCACCGGTTGCCATGCACAGTGGACGGATCGCCATGTACGATTAGAGTATTTTCAGAAGCGTGAATCACCTGGCAAATATAACCATGAAATTACATCTCTCGGAGCCAAAAACTAAGAAATTGCAAGTTTCATGTCTAAATATCAATGAAATTGCTAGTTTCCGTACTAAATTTTTTCAAAATTGCAAGATCCTGGTCTTTAATATCGCGACGTGGAAGTTTCAGGGTTTTTTGTTAGTTCGACCGCGGAACTCGAGCTAGCCGGGCCACGACAGCGCGCTGACAATTAACCGCTAGGTCAGTCATGCGGGGAGAAGTACTAGTCCTTTTCGAGTATAATTACATAATTCGCACTGGCATCCGTTGGCAAGTACTTGGAACATGTCAGGTTTTATGTTTGAGGATCATGAAAAAATTTTAAAGGCTCATTCGGCAAGCTTTTCTTCATTCGGCAAGTTACCTTGCGGGGAGACGTACTAGTACTCTTCGAGTAATTACATGATTTGCACTGGCATCTGTTGGCAAGATCTTGGAACATGTCAGGTGTTGAGTTTGAGGATCATGAATACATTTTAAAGACCTATTCGGCAAGCTTATCTTCATTCGGCAAATTAGGACGACCCAAATTAAGGCCCCTTTTTTGTTTGTGAGCCCGGACCTAAGGACCTTGGGCTGGCCTGTCCTGACTGTGCGCCCACAACCGCGCAATCGTGTAATTGCAACGTTAGTTGCCAAGCATCGAGTTTGCAAGTTCGGGTCATACATGGAGCAAAATTACAAGTTTTAATTCTTAATTCTCGCGAAAATGCGAGTTTTTGGTCTTAATACCAGCAAAATTGGAAGTCACAGGTCTTCATTTCGTAAAAATTTCAAGTTACGGGGCTGAATATATCCGTGAAATTGGAAGTTTACATACGTTTTTTGCGGGCTCAGACCTCGGCCACAACGGGCGGCGGCGGCGTAGTATCGTTGGCTGACAAGACTACCCCCAAAAAAACACAAGACAAAATTGCAACATTTGGCCCCAACAGTGGCTGAAGATCCGAGACATCGGGTCTTAATTTCAGTAAAATTTCCAAGTTTCCGCCCTCATCATATCCGTAGGGAAAAGAAGTATGGTGTTTTTTTTGCCATTTCTAGGGCACAAATTGTCAGTGTGGTCATTTACAGGGAGTGGATATAGCCGGTGTGATATTTTCAGGGGGACGAATCGTCAATTTTGCCATTTTAATGGAATGTCAAAGCCAAGGCGAAAATGGTCAGTTCAGACGTTTGGACGTTCGACTTGGCGCTGCGCGGGAGTGATCAATTTTGCAATTTTCAGGGCTGGAATAATTTGGTTGGGCATTTTCAGGGCGTGAATCGTTTCGCAATTAGAAATTTGAAAGACGCTGAAGTTTTGCCATTTTGGGGTCAGTCTAGCCGTTATTAAGCACGCGAATGGGTGAGTATTGGCCATTTTTGGCGCACGAACGTTCGATTTAACCATTTTTCATCATTATAAATCCTGATTTTACCGCGCAATTTTTCAGGGCTGCACAAATCGTCAGCCTAGCCATTTTTAGAGTTGCGTGAAGTAAGTTTGGCTAATTTCAGAGCGGGAATTACCAGTTCGGCAATAGGACGCAAATAGTCAGTTTAACCGCATCTTCAAGACGCGAATCGTCAGTTTTGCCATTTTAGGGCGCGATTGTAGTCAGTTTAGCTGTTTTTTATAGTGAGCATAGCTATTTTTTTTTCTATTTTCAGGCAGTGAATAGCTGCAAGCTATTTTTAGTAGAGCGAATCACACAATTTCCCAAGCCCCTCCCTTGAGAAAATCGTGGATCCGCGTCTGGGAGTAACCAACTTCATGTGCCCCGACCCACGGACGAAATCGTTTGTTCATTGCCATTTTTAGTATCAACATCGTTTGTTGAGCCTTTCAAGCAACAACAAATCGCAAACAAACTTGGGTACAGCTAGTTTCACGCTCCCCTCAACCGAGCGCAACGACGACCCGCAATGTGTAGTGTGATGCGCGGGTTTTTAGCTGAACTGATTTTATTGGGACGAGTTATTGTTCAACTCTCCTCTCTTAGCCTGGATTTTTTGAGGAAGAGAGTTTTTCCCGTCGCCTAGCCCCAAAAGTGAGAACTTCGATTCGTGAGAACGCAGTACAGGCTGATCTGTATCCGTGTTTTCAATATTTAGCAGCAATAATTGCTGTAAATCTGACAATTCGAAAAAGAAATGAAATATTCCGCCTCTCTATACTGCGGAGAGGCAGTGCTTTTTATTGTGTTCCAAAATCCCCCTAGCCGGGATTAAATTCAGGCAAAGCATTAAGCTAGAAATCACTATAGAACTCCCAACAACCATCGGAACTCGATATTTCTCGAATAATTACAACGGAGAGACGTTGCTGAACAACACCAACCATGACGGGATGGACATTTCTCTCATACCCCCCGCTACAACGGCCATACCGTCAATTTATCGCCGATACAATGAGACCACTCATTCACGGTGACACTTCCACAAGCGCGCGTATTCTTCGCTATATTATAGGCACACGTGCAGTTCGAAAACGGTCTCTTTTCGTAATGAACAACGTAATCAATTTCTATAAAAATTGGATTAAGACCCTATCAACATATTTTTCGACGAGAAAGTAAAGTGAATAGAAGTTTAGATGTTTCTTTCAAGTTCCCCCCCCTCCATCCATACATAGAGTGAAAATTGTGTAGTGGTGAGTAGAGTTTGATGGTTTCAGGGAGGACGGCGGCGGCGGTCGTCGGGCCCAAAAAGGGTGAGAGTGAGCAGGAATTGAACGACCTGTTGATACAGGGAAGGACTTTATTGGAGTGCGGGTATAAAAAAAAAAAAAAAAAAAAAAGGTTGAAAAGTTGGCAACAATAACAGCAATATGGTGTAGTCACAGCGGGGGAACAATTGAAAGGCTATTAACCCCTCCCCTCACCACATCCCCGACCTTGTCATTCTGCTACTTTCTCCTCCCCCCGCGACCTTTAATTCCCCAGCTTGCGATGGTGGTTGTTATGGAGAGTGGAAGGGGGTGAGTGGTGAACAGAGGAGCTTAAAAGTTTTTCCAAAAAGAAAAAACCAATGCGTGGGATGTCTTCATTGGAGGGGAATGGGAAGGGGCGTACATGAAAGTTTAACTGATGAGGGACCATCTCTTTACACTCCGCCTGTGAGGAGAATATGGTTAGTATAGAAATATATGATTGTGATGGACAGTATTAAACGGACCAAAAATAAACAATTCTCGTCCAAATTTTTTTATCTCTCTTCCTCTTCAAGTAAAAACTGGTTTGAAATTACTTTTAGGTTGATTCAAAAGGGTTGTTATTTGTGCTTTCTTGTTTTCGCTGGAAGCCTCAGAAAGCGTAGTGATGCAGATTACAATGAATAAATCCCCACTGTTATTTTCATGCATATTTACAACACCCCCCCCCCCACACACACTCAATGGAGCTTACAGAAGAAAAGGCTTTCCCTTTAATTTACTTTACGACTTCTCGACTACTACGAAATTTCGAATCAAACTTCAGACAAATGAGAGGAATACGTAGAAAAGCAAATTTAATTAACCGGTTATTTTTACTGTTAAGCAACCCCCACCCCCCACCACTTCATCATAAGATGTATCCAACATAAAATGTGAAACACGGAGGTTTGACGCTGGAGTCGAGGGATATATTTTCCACTTATTTGCCGTACAACAGGTCGCCCCACAAGAGAAAATCGACCCACTTTGAAGCAACCAACGCTCCAGGGATTATTATTGCCCCGGTTATCTCTGCTCGTCCGGGGCGCGACGCTAGTACTCCCCCCCCCCCACATACCCATCCGCCAGCCATCCATAGGAACACTTTTTCATAATCATCTATCACGATCCTTGCACCCTTGTAAACATGCTCGCGTGAAGGAGAGAATTTCATTTTTTTTTTTTAAACAAATGTTTCACCCCCTTTTTTTTAAATATTATTATTTATTTCGTATTATTCTAAAAATAGAATACATGAATAATGAGCTATGGGAAGCTGAGAGAAAATTGTGATAGGGAAAGTAGAGCTGAGGAGACGAGAAAGCTTCTTAAAAACGACTCCACGTTCTGTCACTTAAGAAACTGATTAATATCAATTTTTGTCGAGTCTGCGAGAAGTTACCTAAGTAGTGAGCTACGAAATGGTGCGGGGGGAAGGGGGAGAGGCTCGAATACGAGTCCGGTTATCGCCAGAAGGATGAAAAAATCATTTCAAGTCATTGCTCCCCTTTTTTCCCCCCTATAAAGAAAATAAAAAAATATATTTGTTTAAATTTCCACGAATCATCAAGTCCATTCATAACAACTTTCGCCACCCAAAATACGTCCATTTTTAATTAAGAGCCCCCCTCCCCCACCTCATCTTCCATCGGTCGTGAAAATCAAATCAATGATGTATCATTTTCTGTAGTCATCATTCATTCTCTTCCTCCTTCTTCTCCTCCTCCTCCTTTCATTTCATAACCACCCCATTACTGCGTAGAGTTAATTAACGCGACGCCTGACCTCTTTATGACTACAAAAACCATCTCTCCCCTCCCCACCACCAACCACAACAATCAATGATCGTGATCTAGTTCTTAGCAATTAAATTTTTACAACGGACAAAAAAAAGGTAGCTCACAATCAGAGTGTGAAGGGATTATAAAATATTGTTGTCACTATTTTTTCATCACACTGAAACAAACCATACTTGGGATTTACTTTGTTATTCAACGGCTCCTCGGTTTAATAAACGAAACAGTGAGTGGGTGGGTGGGGGGGGCAGCGGTGGTAGAAAACATGGGAATGGAAATATTAAGGAACAACGCGAATTAATTCAAAACCTCATAAAAAATAAACTACGATTTCGTTGAATGGTTGGAATTTTTCTTTTTTCTTTAGTATGAGGTGAATTCGTGTACCTGTAAGATTGAAGAAGAAGAAGAAGAAGAACAAAAAGAAAAAAAAATACGAAACACGTGCAACTGATAGATTCATAGCAAGGCCAAGTATAGACACGTGTCAGTGATATTTCCCTGGATTGGACAGTCCGTGCAGCCCGGGATTTATTTTCAGAAGAGACCCCCAGCTCACCGCCCCCCCTTTTTTAAAATGTATTCGAAGGCTAAGTTGATGAACGAATGGTGGTGCGTGAGGGGATTGATGTCGTCGATTAGCTAAAGATTTCCAAGCTGAGAGACGTGATATAGTTCGTTTTTTTTTCCTAAAAACCAACTCCTTGTTTTTATAATGACCCTAGAGTGGAGGGGAGATGAGAAATATACAGTGGCGAAGCAGTGGTGGTGTAAAAATAGCCAAACCGGGGGATTTTTTTTTTTTTTTTTTTTTTTTTTGGGAAGAGCCAAGTACATGGAATTTGGATTTGAAGTCACCAAACCCACGTGGGGGTTGAAGGCGGCGAATCCGCCGAAGTGGATTCTGAAGAGGCAAGCTCAAAAAATCAGGTTTTGGACTAGTCAAACCTTTGAAGGTGATATCAGAAATAGACAAACAAGGGAAGCCACCAGCACCAAATGCAGGAAATTGAGGTTTCAAGGGAGGCAAATCCACAGGTTGAAGGAACCAAACCTGTAAAAATGTGTTATTTTGCTGTTGTTTTTTTAAGAATCAAAACGCGTAACATGACTGTATAACTGTCATGGAAATTGATTTTTCAAGAGCCAAGCCCTCGAAATTTGATTTCTGAAGTCAGCAAGTCACTGACATTGAGGTTATATGTATAAGGGCGATTTTAGTATTTCCCATGACGAGAAACCTCAAAGTAGGTGAAATTTGTTCATACGGCAGGGTGGGGGGGGACGTAGACGGGGATCACACAAAATTCAGCCGAAGAGGGGAAGTTGAACACAACTTTTTCCACTAAAATCAGTTCGGCAATAACCCGCGCAACACGCTACGCATTGCGGGTCATTGCCTACATCTTTGAGCCACACCATTCTTTCCAACCACCACACCATTTTTCTCATACCCCCTAAGAAACCACCCCCTACATCCAGAAATCTCTCACAAAGCCGTGAATTTTTGCGGTGGCGGCCCTTGCGACGTTTGGTACATAGAAGCGAATTTACCCCAAGACGGTCTATTTCACCTCTTAATTCTAAAACCCATCTGCGGAGAATTAATTGCTGCGGAAACCGTTCGTATCAGCATTCGAAAAACTCGAAATTCAACACTTGAGGTTTTCTAGGGTGCCAAATTCACTACAATTGTGTTTTCGAGACTGGCAGATCAGTTAAATTCGAATTTTAAGAAGCCAAACCCGCCGAATTCATCTCTTGAAAACAGGCAAACCAGGGAAGTTGATTTTAGGGAAAGTAAAACTAAGGAAATTGGATTTTTGAATTTGTATGATTAGAAATGGGTGCGCCGAGCTACAGCTAACCGTTTTTTGGTTCATAAAATTTTGTTTTCTGACCGTCAAATCCTTGAAATTGAGATACCAAATCGTGGTATTAACCCGAAAAAATTGTTTTTTTAATACAGGCAAACAACCAGATTTAAGTTGATTTCATAAATTCAAACAAGGGATTTATATTGTTAAACAGCTAGGTCCACGTTCAGGGTTTTGATGGCGACAAATTCCCGAACTTGTGTCAGTAAGGCTAAAAACTGAACGACATTTTGTTTCTGTTGGTGCCAGATATCCGCGAAATTGAAGTTTTGGCGGCTTCAAATTTGTGGATTTGAGTTTTTGAGAGTGGAAAATCCCCGAAATTGGGTTTTCAAGGGTGAAAAATCAAGAAGATTGGATTTTGATGGTTCATTAAAGAGCAGCGATGAGCAGATTGTGCCAAATTGTTCGGGGCATGGGGGAACAACAAAAAACAAAATGCGTCAAAAGTTGATACTCGAAATGGTAGCCAAACCCGGGAATTGTTATTTTTGGGAAGTCATGTCCTCGCAACGCGTTTTTTAATCCGTCAAACCCACAAAATTGAAGCTTTGAGGGCGCGATATCCGAAATCCTGTGTTTTTATGAGTGAAAAAATCTCAAACATGGGTTTTTGAAGCTACCTAATCCGCGTCTGCAATTACGTTTTTGAAGTTGAGAAATCCTCGAGATTGGGTTTTGAGGGAGCCAAACCCGCGAATTTGTTCCACGAAATTTTTTATTTCAAGTCACCAAATCCGCAAAATTTGGCTTCTGAAGCCGTCAGAAACCCACGAAATAGAGATTTTGAGGCTCGCAAATCAGCGAATTTGTGTTTTGAGAATAAAAAATCCATGAAAATACTATTTAAAAGCCACCAAACTGACGTAAGTACAGGATAAAGAGTGCGAATTGCGTTTTTGAAACTTGTAAGTCCGCTAAGAGTTTTGAGAAGGCCAAACCCACGAAATCTGTTGTTTTTTTTAAAAGCCAACCTCCTAACGTTGATTTTAGAAATAACCGAACCATGAAATCGCCCCTTTTTAAAGAGCAAAGTCCACGAAATTTGGTATTTCAAGCCACCACTAAATCCGCGGAATTTGACTTTTTGAAGCTGTTAAACCCACGAAATTGAGGTATTGAGGGTCGCAAATCATCAGTTAATTTTTGTTTTGATAGAAGAACCCCGCGAATTTGTGTTTTTCTTATTAATTTTTGTGTGTGGAAAATCCACAAAATTGGGTTTTGTGGAGGGGGGGAGATGAATCAGCGAGATTGGATTTTAAAGAAGCCGATTTCGAGAAATAAGGTTTTTTAATAGCTGAAAACGCTGAGTGGATTTTTATAAAATATCCAAACCAAGAAAAACTTTTCTTTGTGAATCCAAGTACTGGAAATTTGATTTTGAACGCGTCTAATACATGAAATTGGGGCTTTGACGCTAGCAAATCCACGACTTTGTGTTTTTGGGGCAACCAATAAATTTGAATTTGAAAGAGCTAAACCCACGAAATCTGAGTTTTTCTAACAAGACAAAGCCTGGAGTGGATTCTTAGAAATAGCCAAACCGGGGAAATCACTTTTTTCCGTTAGCCCAGTCCACCAAATTTATGGTTTTTAGCTGCGAAATTCGCGAAATTATGCTTTTGAAGCCATCAATCCCACTACGTAGTCAAAAGATTCAGGGCGGCAAATCCAAACCCCCCGGAGCCAAACCCGCGAAATCTGTTGTTTTTTTTTTTAAACGCTAACCTCCTAACGCTGATAATAGAAATAGTCAAGCCAAGAAATCGCTCTTCTTGAAGGAGTCAAGTTCACGAAATTTGGTCATTTCAAAGCCACCAAATCCGGGAAATTGGGCTTTTGAAGCCGTCGAAAACCCACGAAATTTGAGAGGTTGAGATTGGAATACTCGCAAATTTGTGTTTATCCCATACATTTTTTAAGGGTCGGGAATCCGCAAAATTTGATTTCAGGAGGAGGGGGAGGGATCCACGACACGGGATTTTGATGGAGCGGATCCCGAGAAATTAGGTTTTTTAAAAGCTGAAAGCGCTGAGTTGATGTTTAAAAATAACTAGACCAAGAAAAACTTTTCTTTAATGTTCCAAGCCCTGGAAATTTAGTTTTGAAGCCCCCCAAGAAATCAAATTTTGAAGGAGCTAATCACACGAAGTCGTTTTTAAAAAGACAACCGAAGGTTACTTTTAAAAATAGCCAAACCGGGGAAATCGCTTTTTTCGTTAGCCCAGTCAACGAAATTTCGGGTTTGAAGGCCTCAAACCTGCGAATTTGGGTTTGTGAGAAAGGAAACCCACAAATTTTATTTTTGGGAGTGGAAAATCAACGAAATTGGGTTTTAAACATTGCGGGTTGGCCACTTCAACATGAACAATTCCACGGAGTTTAGTCGTTCAAAACCCACAATTTTTGGGTTTGGTTATTCAAACAACGAAATTCTTGGGGCTCAGTTCCTGAAAATCCCAATTTCGAAGGATTGGCTTACTCGAGAAACCAATTTTCGCATGTTTGGCTATTTACAAAATCAATTTCCGGATGTTTTCTAGAGCTTTTAACCACGAATTAGTGATTTTTTCCCCAATTTTGGTCCGGAAGTTGCACCGAGAAACCATAAATCTGCACATCTCGGAGCGTTTTTCGCAATTTTGGCCCTTGAATGTTGTTAAGGAAAAAAAAAAAAAAAAACTTCTAGCATCAGAATAGCCTCGAGTTACTGCACATTAGGTCGCCTACTCAGTTATATGTAGACACGCAACGAAGGACCTTGAGAAAGTCGCGATTGATAATTTTCTGAATTTCAGCAGTTAACTATACTCGGATCAGCGAAAGAATGTGCATGAGTGGTGGGAGGCCATAAGCCCGATTTTTCCCTCTCTTAACGTGGTTCTCTACTTCTCCACTTTTATCAAACAACTGCAACCAATAACAGAGAGTTTTACCGATAAAATAGGAGGGGCTCCTCTCAGGAGATGGCGTGGTAGCGGTAAGTCACGTGGGTTTAGGGAAAAGAGAGAGGGTAATTTCATGCACATTCTTTCACCGATCCGACTATAGCTTTCTAAATTGCGGTTTTTTCTTAATTATAACAGTAAAGTTGCCTCCAGGTACCATTAATTCGTATTTTTTAGTTTTAATTTTGAAGTCCATGTGAGCGGGTGGGGGGTGTCTTAGCTTCATTCCCACAAAATACTCTAGAAACTGTTTTTTTTTTTTTTTTTTTTTTTTTTTTTTTTTTTTTTTTTTTTTTTCAGTTATCGTGGGAAACTCGGGCTCTACCGGCCATGACAGTGCGCCCAGGCGAATAGGTGCAAAATTGAGTCATTCTGAGGGCAAGTATTAGTGAAATGGCGAGTTTCTTGTCTGATAGTGCAAGAATCGCGTCTTAAGCCCTGTTCACACGATGCTATGTTTGAAGCTTAATTGCATGCTGGATTTTTAAAAACATCCGGTCACTACCAAGGAACATATGTTTTTGAAAAACCAGCATGCAATATAACTTCAAACATTGCATCGTGTGAACAGGGCTTTAATTTCAGTGAAATTGCAAGTTTTGATGGTTTTTTGAGACCAAAGCCATCGGTCCAGCGAGGCTCAAAGCTTGATAAATAATTACCAAAATATGTACATACAAGTTTTTCATACATTTCTTGGTCTCTTCACTGTTTTGTTAAACAGTGGAGAGCCAAGGTTTTTTTCGAAAAATTGTCAGTAAAGTAAACTTCACCAAGAAGCTGCAATCAAGGAATTCATCAAATTACACCATTTGGAGCTAAATATCCGTGAATTACCGGCTGAATATTCATGAAATCGACAGTTTCGGATCTTAATTTATGCGGAAAGGCAAATTTAGTGTCTTATATACTTATCTTACTTTTTAAATTTAAGCCAAAATTTCAAGCTTTGGGGTCCCAACGGGGCTGACGACAGCAACAGCTAGCTACGCCCAAGGCTAGAGGTAACGATTTTTGAATATTGTGCGGCCTGTTGAACCCGGCATAGCAACATGTGATGGATGAGTTCACAGAGGCGCTTGGCAGTAAACTCAAAGAACCCCCCGCCCCGCCACCAAGAGATGCCCTAAACGCGACAAATTCCTGGACGAATAATGGGCTCGGTAGGACCGACAAGGTTCCCAGCAGAAAACAATCCTTGAACGCCATTGAGGCGTTCAACACATGCCCTCCTCCCACCCACTCACCCATTCAGGCAAGGATTTTTTTTTGTCTGGGTTACCTGTCACACGCATACATACAAAGCCAAGTTTTATCAAATGAAAGTAACAAGTTTCTTTTTAATATTAACACGAATGCTCTCCTCACACCCCGTTCTTGAAGCTTCCGAAAACCGGTTAACAGTAAGAAAATCTAATCAACTTAAGCACTCGGAAAAGTAGCTCAACTCTTTGGAACCTTAGGTGGATTACTATAAAAGCTTGCGGGAATGATTGCGATGGGAAGGCGGTACCAGTAGGGAAGGTAGAACCGAAACTGGTAGATCGGAAGTAGAAAATTCAATTTTCTTATATGGAGAGTGGGACGAACTTTTCGAGCACACACACACAAAAATATATATGCGAAAAGGTACACCCCGATAAGTTAAGTTTTTACAAAGTGCGCTACACATTATCCGGTTACAAGCTTTTCAAGATCAAAGGAAAAGATTATGTTCGGAGCGTCGGCTAAAACTTGTTAATTAAAAGGGCGTCACAAATAGAATGAAACTTTGTTTTTTCCCTCCCTTCCTCTGCCTCTATAGAACGACTTTCCGTCTATAATTGGGAGGAACGCTGATGGTTAAAATAGGAGAGAAAAGATGTCTGTTAAATAAAAGACAACGTGGAGCGGAGTGGGCGATAAATCAGCCGAGCCGGGTTGAACGAATTTGTAGAAAAAAAAAAAAAAAATTGACTGAAAGGCCCGGAAGAGTACAAAAGAGTGAGAGAGAGAGAAAAATGAGGGATTGAGGAGAGGAAAGACACCTGTCTGTACAGTAGATGCGATATTGGAGGCCATCACTCTTGTCTCTGTACAGATACAGTCACGCTGTATATGGGCAGCGTGAAAGTGGTTGTGAGGTTGGTAAAGGGTGAGGGGGAGTGTTGGATATCAGTAACCTCGTTTATTCCTCCAGGAGATGGTGCACAGAGGACGAAGCGAAAAAAAAAAAATGAAGAAAAACAGAAGAAATTGGCTCCTCTTTTCATCTTCAATTTATCCAACATTTCCGGCAAAATTGTCGTGAGAGTGTATCGCAGAAATAGGTGGGCGGGGGAGGCTATTGGATTGGATTGAGAAAGCGCGATTCGAGAGTCGTTTTTCGAGTTCAGGAAAACTCCATTACTTAAATGAACTCCGGTCGTTCAAAGAACGAAAAAAAAAAAACACATTTGAAGAAACCGAGGAGGTAGTCAAAATGACCAATATTTTCGAAGATTCAAAGAAGGTTGTGACGGTGTGAGCTGGTGACGGGAGGGGGAATGATATTTTGATCCCTTCCATGAATACAATTCATACAATGATAGCCCCCCTGCGTCTTCTTCTTCGCAATACGGGCGGTGAGGTATTGCGATCGTTCAGAAAAAGCACTATGCCGTCGAACGCGATAAGCCTCGTGTAATCCAGTCGAGATAAAAAAAAATCTACTGCACGTAAATCTCCTCAATTTTTCATATTTCTCGACTTTTCAGACCTCCTGTTTTTATGATCGCGTAATTTTTTACTCTTTTCATCCTTAAATCAACAGGAGACACTTTTTTAAAAGTCACCGCCTACTACCGTAAATCAAAATTCCGCTAAAAGCTCCTTACACGGATGGCTTGAACTCGACACGATTAAAAATGTGGGCGGGGGTGGAAGGGAGCACAGCGATCCCATGTTGCAAGAGAGTCGTTTTTCGTTGTCGAGAGCCATTTTCCCAAAACTACATTTTAAAGTAAACAGAAAACTCCGCGAAGGAAACTCTCACTTTGTGTCCCGTTCGGCATGTTAGTTGAAGTCCACTGTTTTAGACAAAAGTCTCCTCGGGGGGCTTTATATTATATCAACAGGACGTCCGTTGCCCACTCCACCCTCCTCCCCACTGATACAAGACCGCAAGAGGTTCCTCCTGAACCCTACCAACCACCACTCTCACACTTCTCAATAGAAGAGAAGGTGGTTTTCTAGGAGAAGAATCAATAAATAAGCCCCCCCCCCCACTCCTTCAACTCACCGCAATCCATTCTTAGGTTTTTTTTCTACGGTAGACAATACAACATTATTTTAAACTGTCAGTTTTGTTTATTTAATTAATAAAATCCAACTATACAAATGATCTACTTGCCCAAACCTTGCATAGCACTCATCGCCTAATTAAAGCCCAATATCCCGGCTTCATAAATCTTTTTCAACCCAGATTTTTTCTAATAAAACAATAGAACTAACCCACGACTCTCAGTACGCTAGGAAGTGTGAGGTTTCCCGGAGATAATAAATTTACTGACAATTTGTTACAGGGATGAGGCGACGAGGAGTGGCCCGACCAACCGCATTGAACGCTCTCAACTGTTCAGTCGAGGCGAATGCCACGACGACTGAAGGACCGCCGCCAACTAAATGAATTGGAGCCCGCATCACAAGGCACACGTTCGATCAAGACAATGCTAACGCGAGGACTAGACACACCGTCACCATCAACTGCGTGCTTTGGGGAAGAAGGCGTCATAAAAACGAGACTGAGAGAATGAGAGGCAACAAGGACCCTGGGTTTCGGAAAATCCACGAGAAGAATACCACGACCTCGTGGCAGCCGCCTTCCTACAGAAACCCGATCCGAAGTACCGGAACCGATCCCTATAGAATAAATAACGACAATGATGTTGGGAGCAGGACCGACCAAACAATCACGAAAAAATTGCACCTAAGGCGCGATTCAGCCTCCGCTTCGACCTCAGACCCCCAGCCACCTGAGCCACCTGGTCCTGGTCTCATCAGCCCGGCAATTGAGCCGAGTACGGAGCCGATGGACCGCCCCTCACTGGGAACGCAGATGCCGCTGCACTACGATTCCCGCCCCCGGCGCTCAACCCGACCCAGCAAAACCGAGTCAGGCTGTTGAGACCAGGACCGGGTGGCTCAGGTGGCTGGGGGTCTGAGGTCGAAGCGGAGGCTGGACCGCGCCTTCGGCGCAATTTTTTCGGTCCCTATAGAGGTTGGGCGCACCGACTGCCACGAGGGACCCCTCCACTTAATTCCACCAAGGTCCTCTTCCTCTCTATAGGGAATGCACCCAAAAACCAAATGCCATAGTCCCTAGCACTGATTTAATCATATTTCAGCCGTAAAATTACCAGTTTTACAGATTCAAGAAACCAGATTTGACCGTTTAACCATCCTAATTAGTGTCCTCCAAGTTTATTAACTATACCCCCCCCCCTGCAATGGATACAACATAACAATGCCAAATCACAGTTTTTGGAGGCAATATCGCAACTAAAATTATGAAAAGCACCATTTGTGATTGAAATGGAGGAAAACGCTCATTTGTCATTGTGGTTAAAATTGATAAAAATCCCTCATGTGCTTTTCTTGGGACAATTCCGGGGCTAACATAAACCGGAGGTAAAATGCATGAATGCTCTCCTAAAATTGAGAAAAAGCGCTCATTTACCAATAAAATTTATTGTAAAAAGTCCTATAATTTGTCGCTGAGAGAGAGAAAAACAACTAACTCCCCGTTTTCTGAAAGTCATTATAGACGGCTAAAATTGACAAATCGCACAAATGTGGAGTTTGGTGGGAGTGAGGGCGGGTAAGTCTAAATAAAAGTTTGGAAAAATCACCAAATTGACCAAAAGTGCTGATTCCCGGATTCTTGATGCAACTTCCAGGCCCATAATTCATAAAACGCCTAATTGGTGGTTCACAAAAAACTCCAAACGGCTGACTTTGGAGAACACCACTAACTTGCTATTCAAATTATAGAAATAATACAGCTAAAAATTTATAAATTACGCTTATTTCAAGGCGGAAATTGTGAAAAAAATGCTTAATCGTGGCTAGATCGTATAAAAATCGCTTTTTGCTGTTAAACTTGATGAAAGATACTCATTTCTGGAAAGTCCTGGTCTGAAATGTGTTAATTGGAGGATAAAAATGAGAAAAAGTCCTAACTCGTGGCTAAGATAGAAAAAACTCTCTTCGCGGATAAAATTGATAAAAGGGACTTATTTGCGGCTAAAGCTGGGAGAAAACGTCAATTCGCGGTTTTTGGAAGAAACTTCTCAGCTTCGCTCTATTGGCCTATTTCTACTAGGACGAGGGGGGAGGCTAGTCCCGAGGGTCAAAGTTAAGCAAAATCGAAAACTTGCGGTTTCTACGCGCTTCCTATGATAAAAGTTCGTAAAACGCTTGCGCGGGATAAAAGTTTGGGAAATGGGCGAATGAAACTCGTGATCCTTAGCCGCCACGCCACTGTCTGTCGTGGCCGGCTAGTCCGGAGTCAAAGCACACAATAAACAATTGCAATTCGACAGTTTTTAGCCCCAAAACTTGCAATTTCTTCGGAGTTAAAAATCAAAACTCGCAATATCACTGGAATAAAGACCCGAAACTTGTATTTTCGCAGGATTTAAGAGCTGGTGGCTAATCAGCCGGGAAACTTCCATAATTTTGTGAGTAAATTCGTCACGCTCTGGCCGCATTGCCGGTCTGGTTTTCGAGGCTACAAAAATTTTCTTCAATTATTACCATGACCTTGCATTTTGCGAAAACTAAGACTCTAACCTCCCTTCAACAGCTTTTACCTGTAGCCATCGAGGTCTGTACAATAAAACTGTCGCCCTCTACGCCATTTCCAGACCGTTGAAATTGGGAGTTGTGGGAGAGCAGTAGGTAGGTCACGTATGTCGGTTCACCTGGAAGTAGATAGCTCAGATACGTTAGGTTGGGTATTAGGATATGCTGATATACCAAAGTATGAGAAAGCAGACGAACTGGCCAAGCAAGGGGGCAAGACTGAGTACGTCGGTCACGAACCAGCGGTAAGCGAAGTCCGCGTGTGGATGTAAAAAAAAACTTAAAGCTGCTAAAAGCTGGATTGCAGGCAAGCAAAAGAAGAGATGAAAAGATGTACCTATACGACGATACAAAATTAGAAGGGAAACAAACTAGAAGAATAGGAGTGTTTACTAAAGGCATTTTTGCAGTACTGAAACACTCGGGGACTGTGGTTAACATCATTTTAACGTGAATACGTTTTACGGGATGACCAATTCGGCAGAAGTGGCAAAAGGTCTCACAACGCGTGCGCCGCCTAATGTGGGTTGTGCTGGGTGGTGGGAATGAGGGATATCACCAAGATCAAACTCAAAACTCAAGCTCAACTGCCGCTTACCAGCCAAAAAACGTATTCACTCAAAACTCCGGGTCCGTGGACCTAACGATTTTTTCAAAGTTTGCTGCGAAACAGCGCTTAATCTCAATTTGAGCCACAAAGTTGTCTCCGTAATCCGCGAATTAGGAGTACCTCAATTTTGGTTGTGAATTAGCGTGCCACCCCGCCCCCCCCCATTCAAACCAAGGACTTTCCCCAAGAACAGAAAGTTAGCAATGTTTTTTTTTACATTTTAGCCGTAAAATGGCTCTCTTACAGCGCGAACTAACGTTTTTTTCTCAATTTTGAACTTGAAGTTGCATAGGAGATAAAAAGTGAATTAGCGCGATTGCACAATTTTTAGGATATTTTGCATTAATACGAATATCGGATTTTTTTGCATTTTTAGCCACGAATATTATTATAATTTTTACACTTTTAGCGCAATTATTTTAATTCATAATGGCCAATTTTAGTTGCCTAATTTCCCATAAAAACTGAGGGTCATTGTATTTTCTCTATTTTAGCCACGAAGTTGCCTCCAGTAGTTGGTGTATTTACCGTTCAATGAGGTATTTTTGTCATATTTAGCAACGTACCTACAGATACTGACCATTAGCACTTTTTCTTTAGACTTTTTAGCACTTTTTTTAAGGCAACTTGCTCGCCTAAGGCGTCGCCACACAGAACGCAAACTGACGCGCGAACCGGTCCCAAAAACCTTGACAACGTGGGTGAGGAATACCGCTATAGTTTTTCCGTGTGCGGACCAGTCCGCGCGGCAGTTCACGTTCGGTGTGACGATGCCTTAGTTCCTCCAAAAACAGCGCACACGGACCTCGATATGCTGTACTCAGCAGTAGTCGAGAAAAAATCGTCCAAGCCCAACAACAAGAAAAACGACTTTCATTTTCGGCATTGAACCCTTGTATAGAGGGCCTAAATATGCCGAATGATATTGGCAAAAAATGGTCAACATTTGAAAATTTGACGGAACCGCGTATCACTTGGGAGTTTTCGGCACTGGAAATTCAACTATGAGACGAGCCGATGGTTGAGCACTTTTTGTGTGTTGAGGTTAATTGAAGCTTTTTGTGCTTAGAGTGTTTTGTGGATGGACATTTTTGTGGTTAGAACGTTTTGGGGTTAAAGCTGTTATGGTTTGGGGCGGGAGGGGTAAAATGGGGACCGTTACATTGGGGCCTGGAATCGAAAAATCTTACGCTTCGCGATAAAACGTTCATTAGCCAAACTATAAGGAAAGGGACGTAAAACTATGGGAGACTTGGTTCCAAGTCTTGGACCAAGGGAACGGGGGTGGACTTGGGAGGACTATACAAAACAGAGGGCAACGCGGAACTCCAAATCCTACTGGGGCTCGGGTCGGACTCTTCACTATCCGGAGGCTTGGAATCGACCTCTCCTTTCCTTCTCCTTTGATTTCGTCAGCCCTCTCGCTCGAGCACGCTCAAACACGCTCGAATATCTTCCGGCAAAAATGTCCCTATGTAGACGAGTTCCCGTCAGCTCATGGGGTCCAAAATCGTCACAAACGACGCATTTAGCCGAGAATTATAGCGATTTCCATTCAACTCACTACACAAGTGTAGCGCAACGTCCTCTCCATAAACATATGTTTCAATTCAGAGAGGACGGGTGGGAAAACTTACACCACACAAGTGTATTGCATTTAACGGAAAACGCCATTAGTAATTTTTTCAGTTTTAGCTATGAATTAGCGCGTACAGCGCTGTATGCGCATTCAGTTAGTGTTTTCTCAATTTTAATCGCTGACTTGCCTCAAGAACTGTACATAAGCGGTTTTCTGATGGGTCGACTGATTTGCAATTATCTAAAAGTTTCATCGTCAAAATTGCATTTTCCCAATTTTAGTCCACCCCCAGGAACAGCGCATTAACGCGCTCTCCAAATTTAAGCCGCGTAAAACCTGATTTGACTATAGCAGCGCAAAACGCGGAGCAGCGTGTTTCAATTTATTTCTGGTTACCACGGGGTCAACCATGGAGGAAGGAAAAGAGAGGAGGGAGCATAAGTTGAAAAGGGTGACACCGATTTTCGCCATATTGGTGGTCCCTCGGCCTTAATATTCAAGATATAGATAACAGAGGAGCAGTCGTGAAAAAGTAGTCCTCGGCACAAATCCTGATGCGTTCCGGGACTACCAATGTGGCGTATGTTGGCTTCACCCCGTTAACTTGATTTTACATCTATCGCTCCCTCCACTCTCTTCATACCTCCATGGGGTCAACCATGAGCTAGCGTTAAAAAATTAACGCAAGTGGTAACTAAGGACGCTCTATCACAAATAATGTTATAACGCCGTAGATACCGCGTTTTGACGGTATTTTTACGCTAGCTCATGGTTGACCCCCACAAGTGTTAACTATTCAACTGGGAAACAATTTAAAACACGATAGGCTAAGCGTTTTGCGCCGCTAAGAAAACCCAACTTAAGGACCTTCAGAAACTGGGGATCAGCGTGATTTTGCCATTTAAGGCGCTAGTAGCGAACTAGCTTTCAGATTAGCAAGTACTACAGCGCTTTTTTTCAATTACTCGTTAGAGTCTCTGTTGTTTAGGTGACTATTCGATGGAAAATTTGATGCGGAAAAGTTACAGAATAGCCGTGAAAACATGCCGCAAGCGGGATCCAAGGACTCCGAATAAGCAATACCATTATCCTTGTAATTTGTTATTTTGCCCTACAAACACAGTGGTTTCCAGAAAACTAACGGGTTAACGGTAAATTGCACTGCCATTCCTATAACAAAATATCTCAGTAACTTGTCACGTTATAAATTTCTCTTCCATACCTCTCAGGGAGGAGGTATATATGACTGGTTCATTTTTAAATTATTATCCCTCAAAGCCCCCCCAGGCGGGTATAGAGTCACAAGTGAGGGGTACACATACATTTTGCGTGGACGAGTAGAGGCAATATGCCGCGGGCTTGTATATTTTGGTCGGCCTCTTCAGTTATCTTTTTTTGAAAAATGTATTCGGAAGGAATTCGCATTTATCACACCCCACTCCAATAATTAATGCTTTCAGAGTTTACTTCTTACTCAAGATTGCACTTTTTTCTGTGGAAAAAAATATTGATCACGTTCACACGGACATCGTCGCCTTAATTCGTGTACTTTTGTATATCTCTCGTTGTTACCAAAGTTGGTAAAATTGATTCAGATACGGCAAATATTTGTTTATTTGTTAAAAGTACCATTTCAAAGTGTCCATTGGTTTGGGCCCTCCATCCCCTCTGGTACACATATGCATCAAAGGACTCGTTTTTGTGGGTTTTTCTGTTGGATAGTGAGTTTTCTAGGAAACCAGAAAATGTTAAATAAAAATAAAAACCAAAGGGTGAGATAGGTACATTATGGAAGAAAACTGTGTTTTTTATTTGTCTGTTTTAATTAGCCGTATAGGTATAAAAATAAATCACTCCGTGGGAGGGTAAATGGAGGCGCCCCGACTTTAAAACACAGATTACGCAATAGAGTTTTAATTAACCTGCCGATCAAACTAAAAGGCGGCTGTCAAGGTTTCAGATAGGTGAGAGAGCTAAACATTGATAAGAGGGCGTGGTTGGGGGGGAGGGGTGGAATCAGTGTGAGCCCCAAGAGGCCCCGCAAGATTTGTTGTAATAAAAAAACATAGTTTTTTGGATTGCGCGTTTGCATGTTATTCTTTATGGTACGCTATTCTGAAAAACAAAAAGACGATAAATATTATGATAAAGTAGTGAGAAATAAGTAATATTCCTTTCGTTTCATGTCATGTACTTTGGCATAAAATTTGTTTTATGACCTTAATAAAAGATGCCTTCAGCTGTCGCTATGGGAACTAACTCCTCCCCCCACCCGCTCCATTCACGCACCAACACAGTTCACCACTTTACCCCGACATTTACATCCTGTGTTTTCAAGTAAAGTTTTTTTCGCTTTTAAAGATTGAAATTTTTTCCTGTGTCTCTCCCTCGCTACCTACCTAGTTGGGACGTGAACAGGATGGAATGAAGCAGTCAGTGGGGGGGGGGGGAGTTCAATCCCGGCAGTAAAAAAGACTGTTTGATACCGGTAGTATGGTGATGGTGGAGGGGGGACTATTTAAAAGGGAAGCTGGGGGAAAAAAACTAGTTGAATGAGTGGGAGGGTAGTGAAGGCAATGGAACCTGTTACAGTTGAATGAAAAGAAAGTTTTTCCCTTCTTTTTTTTTCTCAGACAGAAAAGTTAAGGAGGGCTCTGTTTCATTTAACAATGAAGGAAAAGAAGGCAAGGCATCAGTTGAAAAGAAACGCCTTTTTAACTGCGATAAAATGTATTTATAGTGAAATAATCAATACTTTGCCAGTTATCTAAATTTATTTACACACTTTGATCGCCGATAACGAAAGAAAGTCTATTAAACAATCAGACGGGGGGTCGGTTGGCTAGGTTTTGATGGGTGGGGAGGGCGTCGAACTTGACCGAAAATGAAAGACTTTCCTCTCCGACACCACCCACTATAACTATAATACGACCTGAAGATTAGATAAATTTTTCCTGTACTATGTTTTTAAGATAGAGAGTGCGGCGTGGGCGAAGTGAAGGCCCCGTATTGTCGCCAGAACTTGTTGCTTTTACCACCCTCAGCCAGTTTTCACATGCCGCTCATCATACCCTTCCCATCCAACTATTCACCTAATGAATAATCCTGTTTATATCAGCTCAAATGCGGGTTAAAGACTTTTTATTTCGTCCCCTCCAGCCACCACTCCTCAGACCACACACGCACCCACAAGCGTTTACTCGAAAATCCAAGTTGTTCTCAGAATTTTCCCAGTTCAATTTAATTTCAAATATCAAGTGAACAGTTTAAAACGACAATAGCACCAGACACTACAACGAGACTCTTCAAGGTCTTAATTTCATCACCATACAAAACCCTCTCACTTTTCCGACTATTTTACCATAAAATACTATCAGGTTTTCGGCGCTTTTCCATTTTAAACTTTTCCTTCTTAATGTTTACCACGCGCCAGGGTCAAATTAATTATCGGTTTAACAAGAGGCTAAACAACGCCCAGGACTCAAGCTCTTCAAAATTTCCCCCTAAAGGTGTGGAAAATGTTGAGAGTGTGAAGCCCCCCCCCCCCTGGAGGTTAGAGTGAGGGAGGGGAGTTAGTTAAACTTCTCACTAGCTGAAGCTTGTATAGTATAAAGACTCGAGCTAAGCCGTGGGAGGTCCTTAATATAGTCAAGCCGGTTTAACACTGACAGCCAAATCGACAACCCTGAAATATTTTGTTGTTAAAGATGCAACTTGCAAGGCTCTAAAGTATTTTAGAAAGAAACATTTTTCCAAACCAAAACATTTTTCAACATTTTCAAGAGGACTTAAATCCCGGAACTGAAAAACACATTATTCATTCAATAAACCCTTTTTTTATTGATTGACGTAGTTTCCCTCAACACCTTTCTTCAAACAATGCATTTTCTCTTATTTCCCTCAAGACGACTCTAGTTGCACTTTTTCCCTCTCTTTTCTTCCTTTCCAATATCCCTTTTTCTTCTCTATTTGATCGGCCAATTTCCACCTTTCTATATATAAAAATCTTAGGAATAAATATAGTATATATTTTTTTTACTCAATCGTTTTCAGGGAACGAATGATAGAACAAACAAAAGACAGGGACCGAGCAAAGTGATACAAATCCCGTAGTTTGAAAAGAACGTTTGTCCCCCTTGGATGCTGTGGAAGGGGGGGGGGAGAAAATAAAAGAAGGGAGAAATAGGTCGAAATCTTCTCGATATTTCCAACGTACAATATTTCGTTATTTATTTAGTCACAACGCCCGGGCAAACTCTGCCTCCATATAACCCCGCATTTTGCCTTGAAGCGAGAGGGAATGAGAGAAAAAGAGAGAGAAAGAGAGAGCGAGAAAGAGAGTGAATCTGCGTTTGACATTTTGAAAACTGACGTAATTGAGCCTACCTGGCGCTGGCGAGACGTGGAGGGGAAAACTCGGGGTTTTTGGGTTAAATCTTTGAAAAATTGCACAAAGATATAAGAACCATTTTTTTTGGAATTAGCACCTTGCACCCTTGCCATCACATCCTTCAGGTGAGTTTGAGTCACGCTGGATCTGGACTGCAGTAGCATTGAGCTTCCCCCCCCCCCTCACTCTTTTCGGCTCGTGACGTCTTTTGGTGTGACCCGCCCGGAATCTTGAACCTCCAGGTATCTTTATCGTTCAGTTTACTTGAAAAAAAAAAAAAAAAAAAAAAAAAAAAAAAAAAAAAAAGAGCAGTGACGTTACGAAAAATGATTCCGGGATGGCAAGATCTATTAATAATAAATAATTAATAAATAAATAAAGTAAATAAATTCCGTTCGTTCGGCACTTGCCAAGTCCAAATATTTCATGGATTTAGCCCTCACAGAGCCCATTGGCAAATTCAATAACCAAATTTTGCTTCCGGAACTTATTAGAAAGCGGCTTTTCACCGGTTTGCCTCTTTCTGAAACCATTTTTTTCGGATCAGAAACTACTCAGGGCGAAAAAATCCCTGCGAATACCACTCAAGTAGGACGGGACCCAAAGTTCGTTCTAAAGGGGAATTTCGTGGGTCTGTTTCCTTTCCGGTCAAAAAAATCCATCAAAAAACAATATCGTGGAGTTGGCTCATTTAAAACCAATTTCGTGGGGTTGGTTCCTTGAAAACTCGAATTTTGCGGAATCGGCCCATTAAAACCAGATTTCGCGATGCTTGCGCTATCTCAGTAACCAAATTTCGCGTTGTTCAGCCATGGAAAAAGCAATTTCGCGGAGTTGGTTCATTTTAAAGAGTAATAATTTAAGAAGTTTGACTCCTTTCAAAAACCAAATTTCCCGCTGCTGACAGTCTTGTGACAATTTTGTGAAGTCGGCTCATTCAGAACATTCAATGCGGAGCTGGCTCCCGGAAAAAACAGCATTTCGCGGGACAGGTTCAGTGGCGTAGGTAGGAATTTGTCCTGGGGGGGGGGGATCAGATTGAAATCTCGTAAGGGCGAGGGGAGGGGGGTAATTTCACATTTTAGTCATCATTCCACCCAGCCAGCACACTCTTGAATCTGGACATCTTGCTGGCCTCATCATAGCCTCAATCTCTCATTTAAGGGCGATTTTTGGACTCTACCCGCAAATTAGCGCTTTTCTCAATTCTGGCCGAGTGTATCGTTCTTCTCAATTTCAGCCGCTGATTAGCGATTTTTCCCGACCCCCTCCCATAGCCATGAATTAGCGCATTTTCTCAACTTTAGCAGCAAAGTATCGTTTTTATCCCGTGAGCGATGTTTCTTAATTATCCTCGAATTTTTGGCGTTTTCCTCAATTCTAGCAGCATAATTATCACTGATTTTTAAATTTTTTTTTTACCAGAGGATTAGCACTTTTCTCAGTTTCAGCTGGAAATTAACGATTTCTTAATTATTTTCCTCAATATTAGCCTCAAAATAGAGGACTATTTACGAATTAGGATTTTTTGGTTCACCATACGCAATGCATGCGTGACTTTTCTCAGTTTACTCGCGAATTAGCTGTTTCTTCACCTAATGCCACAAATTGGCGCTTTTTTTCAATTTCAGCCGGAAAAGTTGCCTTCAGAATCCACGTACTGGCGTATGTTCAGTTTTTTAACGAAAATAAGAATTTTTCTCAATTTCAACCGCGGATTAGTGCTTTTTTTTATTGTAGCGGCGACGCGTCGTAGCGTTTTAAACCTGTGAATTAGCAAATTTTCTCAATTTTCTCAATTGGCGTTTGGCGCAATTTTTTGGCTATAAATTGGCGATTTTTCCCATCTTTAACAGCCAATGAACAGTTTTCTCAATTTTTAGGCTTAAAATTAACCTGTCTCTTAATTTTGACCAGGCTGATTATTTTATTTTCTAAATACTACCCGCAAATTAGCGGTTTTTCACATTTTACCAATGCATTAGCAATTTTATATAACTTTCAATGGTATAGATTATTGCAGTTTTTCTGTTCTAGCAGTGAATTATCGTATTTTTTAACATTGTCATGCATTGCCATGCATGAATTTGCAATTTTCTGAATTTTAGCCACAAAAATGCCTTCAGAAGGTGCGAATTTAAATTATAAATGTTAATTTTTTTTTTCAAACCAAAAAATTTACATCTATCCATTAATTTCCGCCAAAAAATCATCATTTTTAAATTATAAATTTCACGACACATTCGAGAATTAGTGATGTTTCTCAATTTTAGCTGCGAATTTTCGCTTTTTCTAAATTTTAGCAGCGTGGTAGCGTTTCCAACCCGTGCATTATCGACGAGTTTTGTCAATTTTTGCCAAGAATTGTCGTTTGACTCAATTTAAGCTGCAAAGAAGCAATTTTTTCCATTTTTAACGGAGAATTAGCACTTTTCCCCAATTTGAACTGAAAATTAACGCTCTTCTTCATTTTAGCTGCGTTAATTGGTGATTTTTTCAATTTCTGCCGCGAATTAGTGATTTCCTTCGTTTTGTATCCGCGAATTAACGTTTTTCCATAATTTTATATATCTGCAAATTGCAAATTAGTGATTTTTCCCAATTTCAGCTGTGAAATAGCGTTTTGTGCTAATTTATTTGCAGCCATTCAGCATCCTATTCCCTTTTTCATACGTGAATGGGCGATTTTACGCCATTTCAGTTGTGAATTTGCCATTTTTGTCCAATTTTAACATGAAAGCGTCTTTTATTTGTCAATATTATAGCGTGTTTTCTCAACTTTAACCGCGGGGTTTGCCCAAATACAACACTTTTGCGTTCATTTCCACAATTTATTCGTAGAATGGCCTCCATGTACCACGAATCAACGATTTTTTTCTTAATTTTAGTCAGGAAGTTGCATCGCGAGACCACGAATCAGCGCTTTTTAGCAGCTATAGCCACGAATGTTACTGATTTTTGTCTGATAGGGTCCGGGGGGAACCCCCCCCTCCTACCACGGTATACTACTGCGTTGGATCTGAAGTACAAGGAAAAAGCTGGACGTACTCGGACCTTTTCGGGCTGCTCCAAGTCCAGAAAATCTGCTAAACCTAACTTCAATGTGAAACGCTCATGGAGATTTTGTGGGGCTCTTCGTATGGTACTGGTGCTCCTTCGTTCGTATACTTGTGGCTCTGGGGGGTATCTATCCCGCATATCCTCCCGTACCTACGCCCCTTGACAGGTTAGCACCCCCCCCCCCCCCGAAAAAGCAATTTAGTGGTTTTAAGGGCCTCAAAAATGTTTAATTTCGCGCTTTTCACCCATTCACAAATCAATTTCATGGGGTTCGGACACTCGGAAAACTAATTTGAACGTGTTCGACGCCGTAAAAAAAAATAGAATTCGTCCAAACCTAATCTCGCGCGACTGGCTCCCCTCACCGATGACCGAAAATCGAATACCTACCCCAAAAAGCAGTAACCACAAAAAGCTCTTACATAAAAATACTCTAACATTAATAAACACGAAAGACTCAAATTACAAAAATCTCTAACCACCAAAAACTCTAACCACAAAAATCACTAACCCAAAATGCTGCAACCACAAAAAGCTCTAACCACAAAAAGCTCTAACCACAAAACGCTCTAACCACAAAAAGCTCTAACCACAGAAAGATTCATTCCCGAAAAGTTGTAAACAGAAAAAACTCTTACAAAAAATACTCTAACAAAAATAATCACGAAAAGCTCAAATTACAAAAATTTCCAGGCACCAAAAACTCTAACCACAAAAAGCACTAACCCAAAATGCTGTAACCACAAAAAGCTCTAACGACAAAACACTTCAGCCACAAAAAGCTCCAACCACAAAACACGCTCAACAACAGTTCGTCTCAATTTTGGATTTTCAGTGTCGAGAAACCCCAAGCGTAAACGCGGTTCCATCCATTTTTTCAATTTGAACCAATATTGGCCTGAGTGCGGGTGATACTTAGGGTCATTTTTCCCACGGTTCCAGGCAAAACGCTTCATCTGATACATTCATAGAAGCCGAGCAGACGGTCCCTCAGCTTAAGCCGGATACACACATGCGGTACTTCAATCAATTTCTAGCAATTGCCTAGAAACCAACCAGCTGAGAATTTCAAAAATGTGTTGCTCGTTACTTGGCAAGTACCGCATGTGTGTATCCGGCTTTAAAAGAAAAAAAAGAATATCTTGTGAGATTAGCTTTCCTTCATCTCTCTAAATGACTTATCCTCACTCCTTATCACACGAAAAGCTCTGAGAGGGGTGTGTGGGGTCTACTGCAGGGGAAAGGAAGCGTCCCTCACTCCGCAACACATAACTTTGCCTTTTCCACAATAATTCCAGGAATAAAAGCCGTTACAAAAGCGAAGGAAGCGACTGGAAATTGCATGATTCAACAAGGGAGAAGCTTCTCAGGTATGAAAAGGAACGGATTTTACTGCTGCATTCGCCACTCAAGGAGAGAAAGAAAGAAAGAAAAAAAAAAACACTCCGTATAGGGTGTGACTTTTCAGCCGAGCGGATTAGAAGCTTAAAATACTTTATGTGCGGCACTTATTATTTTTTAACGCTTTTAAATTGAAAACAAGAGTGGGGGCGTGTTGTGATGGTGGTTGGGGGGAGAAGGACCGAACAAACGGGTTGGAATTGGTTAAACGTTTTCTTTACTCTTCATTGACATTCAACACGAAGCTCCGATCAACCCCCTCCCCAACAACACCATCGAACCGACGCACAAGCGGTAAGGGGTTCGGGGGGTAAGAAACACAGTCTCCCGCGTTCTTTATTCCAAGCATGCTGTAGCTCAACCCCCCCCCCCTCATCGGCGTGAGCTCTTTCCACAAAGCAACCAACTCAACCAAGACCACCATTGTGTGATGCTTATGGCAGGCGGGGTGGAGACGAAACTCCACGATTAGTTTAGCCCTAGATGAAAATTGATGGTTGTCAACTTTTGAAAATTACTTTAAAAAAAAAAAAAGCCGTCATGAAGATTTTTTAAAGAGCAAACTTGGGCGGTGTCAACATAAGGCCGATAGTGGTGGTGGAGGGTGGAGTTAAATAATCTAACTTGAAGAAGATTTTTCCTTTAAGGGGATAAAAAGTAATAAAAAACCTGATGTGAAGGCGCAAAACAATTTGCTGCCATTCCTCTGCAGTCTCCCTCCCTTTTTTTCTCGGTTTTTATTATTCAATTTATGGAGAGAAAAAGTTTCACACTTTGTAGTTAAGAGCTCGCCTAATTCCAACGTAACTGAATTATACACAGCAACGCGTACGGTTTGGGAAGTTAAAACGAAAAAAGTGCCGCCCCCCTCCTCCTTCCAGCAGATGGAAAACTACCGGCAATGCCGCCTATTGAGCACATCCTCCTCCGTCAAAATTGACGGTGAGCTGATTATCTGGTCTGGTCTACTCGTGGCACTGCGATTGCCGACCGCCTCCAAATTTCGTCCTCCCCCACCCCCAGAGTCCTGCCGGCAAATTTCGACAATGACGGTGGTACGGTCGGGACGAGAGCGAACTGGTGGCACCTCCTGGCAAGGAGGTGGTAAGAAAGCAAAATGTGGAAAGTACTGAGAAAATGCGTTCATTCCCTGCTAAAAGTCAAGGTATAAGTGAGAAATAACGCGACTTCACAGTTGAAATTTAGAAAACGCCAACTTCGTCGAATATTATCACACAAATCTTTCAACAGAGCTCCAACCACAGCATATGGCTCACCACAGCAAAGTCCAACCACAACCGAAGTCCAACCACAGCCAAAGTCCAACCACAGCCAAAGTCCAACCACAGCTAAAGTCCAAACGAAGCAAAGGTTGCCAACCACAGCGAACCCCAACCACAGCAAAGGTCCAGTACCCCACTGGACCTGGACTGACTTGGTGACTCTGTGTCTGAATGCCTCTGTTAATAGTCAAATTTCACTTCCAAAGCTATACAGCTCGTGAGTAAATAAATAAATCCACCTGTTGAATGCCACTTTTTCTCCTCATACTTAAATTATCGGTTTTTTTGACTGATACTTATTGCATTCGTAGCGTACAAATAAATAGATACAGCAAAGAGGGGGACAGGGGACTGAAAAGGCGGTGATCCCGTATCAGACTCAAAGCAGAGAACACCTGGTTAACCTATAGCTTCCTCCCCCACCAAAGGTATTTTCATCGCCTTTTTAAATAAAGCGACACTCCATTGCCCTGGAAAATTGTATATTTATTTTACTCTTTTGTCACGAAAAAAAAAAAAAAAAAAAAAAAAAAAAAAAAAAAGAGAGACAGATGAAGTATTGACTCGCCAAAGGAGTTGGCGGTGGTTGGGAAGGGTGTGTGAGAAAAATATTCTTTTCCTTAAGTCCTGAAGGATAAAAAAAAAGCAATCAACTCATTGGCTCGGAAATTCTAGCCCTCTCTCCCACCCTCCACGATCCAACATCACTTTTTTTTTTCAATAGGAGCGCACATAGCGCTAATATAATACCCACCAAAGAGGCTATCAAATAAATTTTCAAAGGTGCGGAAGACGTGGATGATGAGAGTAAGGGGTTGTGGAGGGGGGTGATTGGGGGTTTGAATAATTGTTTCTCGTTTCTTGAATGTTAAAATTTTAATTGCTTCAAGTTTTTTTTTTTTTTTAGATTTTTATTGTAAGAAAGGTACACGAATGGAATTTTAAAAAGCCAGTATACCCCTGGCCGTCGGAAAATATTTCCTTTCTTAGGGCCCTTACAGCCTTTCCGCCTATACAGTGGGGGCCTCTCTCATCACAACCACCAACACCACAAACTCTCACCCCTTCGTGTCAACTCATCCCTTTTGAAAAGCGTTTACTATTCTGTTCGCTCCAGCATGAAAACGTGGCAAAGTCTAATTAGTGCTTTAGAAAGAGGAGAAAACAAGAATACGAATTTTGTTCAAAAAAGAAAGAAAGTGAGACAAAGCCCTTCTCATGCCATCAGACGCCAAACCATCCCCCCTCCCCGTGCAAATGGTGACGAATAGAAGGGTGTGGAAACAGTTATCGGTGGAGAAAGGGGTTATAAGGGTCTGAAGAGAAGTCTCTTGGCTTGTGGCAATTCAAACTAACTCGCTCCTCAGGGAAATATCCTTTTGCACAAGGACCGATGGCGAAAGGATCGGATGGGAAAAGGATGAGTGGCCAATGAGGAGGGAGGGTGGGTGGGGGTACACATTTGAAACTGCGGTCATTCATTCTGCAGCGACGCTATAAAAAGGGGACCAGTGATGAAGGGAGGGATGGAGCGGAGGTGAGTGAGTACTTTAACGAAGAAAAGGCAGCATCAAGGGTGATGATGCGTATAACAAGTAAAATTTAGTTCATTCTTCAAAGTTATTTTCGTGACATCGAGAGACGGAGGACAATGATAATCGTTAAAAAGTAGAACAGAAAAATAATGTGGTTGATTATTTCAGCCCGGAGCTGAAAAAGTGGACAAAAGCCTGCGTGAATCAATTTAAAAAAAACACCAATGAATAAAACCATAATTTTGTTCGGCTACAAAATATTAAATTACGCCTTAGGTAATTATGCTTATAATACCGTTAATAATATCGAGCATGAAAAAAGAATGGGTTAGACAAGTAGACAATAAGATAATGAAACTTAGGGCAATTGAACTAAATGGCCAATTCGCTCCAACGTAGGCCATCATCCGCGCCAACACCATCTCAATTAGGCAGGCTTTTCTATGAAATAGTGAGAGGGAAAGGGATTTAGTTGAATAAAATTAGCAAAAGACTCACCCTCCGCCATGCTATATCACACACCAGTATATAGTTTAGGGTTGGATGTCTCAAAAGACAAATAACACACCCCTTCCACCAACTAAACTTGTTTCACATAGCCGAGGCCACCAGTTGATTGAAGCTAATTAGCGATGAGGTTTATATTATACGGTGTCCAAAGGGGGAGTGGGGTTGTAAATATTACGAGAGGAAAAATATTCGGAGGTCAAAACTTTTCTCTGATGATCGGTAAAATTATGGTATGGCCTTATATAGCGACGAATGGGCACAGCTATGGCGGGTCGTTAAGCCTAATTTTCGGAACGAAATCCCTCCCCCTCCCTCCGTGCACTACACTTTCCATTACAGTGCACGAGTTCAACTCTTCTTCAAACATCTTCCTCGTCGCCATCCCCCTTCAACACTTCTTCCCTACAACTGACTCCCCTGACTCCCAGGACGGTTTCAGCCAACCCCCCCCCCCCCCGATTTTACACAGTAGCGTGAAAATCTAAATCAATTAGACGAATTAAGTTCACCCAAAACCTTCTCTCCAACTTTTCCCCTTCTTCCTCGCAGAGTTAAATTAGTCCCTCCCACCGTCCGGGGTCGATGTTTTGACGTTTTCACAAATATAATTAGTTGGGAAAAAGAGAGGGAGAAGGGTTGGAACGAGCAAATTATTGGGAGTTTGGTGACAACGATGCGGTACAACAGCGATGGCGAGAGAGAGTGTAGAGATTAATATCAGGTCGAGGACTTTATTTACTGGATGACTTTTCTTGAGCCCTTTCCCTGTAAAATTGAAGCGTTTTAGGAGAGCTTAAAATTAATTTTCACACTTATCTCCTGTAGTATACGTTTACTGAGGGAATCCATCCGCAATAGACCGTTCGAAGAACGTTTGTCAAACGTTGTGACGAAAACTGTGGAACGTTAGGAATGGTAACTAAAGAACGGTATTCGAACGTAAAAATGTCGCACCGACATAACCATAACCCGTTTGCCCATAACATCCAGGCAGGTTCATCGAACAGAACAGAAAAACGTTGGATCTAAAATACTTGTTTTCATTTTGTTCGTTATCGTTATAACACGCGTAAATCGGTGAAAAAAAGGGGGGAATAGAAATAATGGCAATCCATACACGATTGTTTCCGCAATACTGGGATACAAAACATTGTAACAACATCAGCAACTATCTGCTTTCTCCAAGGGTTGACACTGCCACATATTCATCTCCCTGGTGCGCCAGCACTAAAAATATGAGTTTCATTGGCCCAAGTTGTAACTATAAGAAGAGGGGAACACTACGAAACCTGGCGATTGCTTCTTCTATTCCAGGAGACACATTAGAAAGGAGGGGGAAGGGTTGGCCCATCAACTCTATTCCTGAGCCTTATATAGGTCCTTCTCCCCGACATACATACTCGTACATAGTTCGGGTCAGGCCGAAAGGCGCCTCCGATCCTCGGAGAACGGTCCATGCGCGCCGCCGGTTCACCTGAATTGCCGGGCTAGCCAGAGTCTGAACCGAATAGCTCTGTAAGCCCAGTGGATCTCCCAACGGCCGCAAACAGAGACAAGGCCGTACTTTACGAAAACAACAACAAATTCAACCTTCTGGGCTTGTAATTCTAATTTACGATATATTTTGTCCCCATCCCACCTCAAGCGCCTTTAACCCAGCCATGGACGCAACACCATTGTGTAAAAGTCATCCGGCGGTCAGCGGCTGCACAATCGACAGTACTTAAGTCCAAGGAAGACAAGGCTGAATATGATTAGGGTCAGGAAAGTTGAATAAGAACAACCAATTTCGAGGGGTTTCCGAATTGATAACAAATTTACGTTATACGTCGCACTGAATTTTAAAAAAAAATCACAAGCTTTCACTCATAATAAAGTCAGTTACGCGGGATTCGCTGACTGTAGTCTGTCCACTTCGTGATGGACTCTCGAACGTGTTGCTTCATTTCGATAGTTCAATTTGTTCACTCCCACCAAAAATATTTAAAGAAATCAACAACAAAACTTTTACTACGGGTTTCGTACAGACGCTACACAGTGATCATTTGTTCTAAATTTATTCCCGGTGCGTTATTTTTGGGAGAAGGGGCAAAGGGGAAGCTCATTCCACGCGGGCGAGAGTCCATCCCTAAGTGGACAGACTATAACACAGTCATTTTACGGGTTTTTCTCACCAAAAAAACTGCCGCAAAACAGCTTTCTTATTCACTAAAACACAATTTCTCGGGTTTCGGTCAACTGTTAGGCAACTTCGTGGGTTTTGCTCGCTCGAAAAGCAATTTTGCTTTCTAGGAAAAAATGCGGTTTTCAAAGTAATTTCGCAGGTTCATTTCTCGGGTTTCGGTCACTTGAAGTAATTTCACGGGTTTTCCGCTCTGAAAAGCCATTTCGCGGGTTTTCTTCACTGAAAAAAGCAAATTCACGGGTTTCGCTCGCTAGAGAAGTAAAACGCCGGTTTCGGCCGTTAAAAAACCAATTTTGCGGATCCCTAAAAAAACTCGCTCCCCCCCCCCAACAATTTTGAGAGATTTGCTCACTAAAAAAGCAATTTTGTGGGTTTCGCTCGCTAGAAAAGCAAAAAAGGTTTATTTTTTAAAAGGATGAAGACCTGCGAAACACCTGCGACCAGGGAACTTTTGCTTTTAAAGTTGTAAACGCTTCAGACCCGCGAAATATCGCTTTTTAAAATGAGCCAAACTTGTTGGAAATTTAATTTCAAAGGTGTCATTAGTCCGTTATCTTCTTAAATCAAGGAAGGCAACCGATGCATAATTGAGTTTTTCTGACGCACAATATTCCCAAAATCTTGTGTGTCAGATGAGTGGAATTGTGTTTGTTGAGAAGCTAAGGTCGAAATTCGTTCTTTGAATAGCCAAAACTGCGAAATTTCATTTTTAAATTAATCAATCGCCTCAAAATTGCCGTTTTTGACGGATCGTCCCCATGAAATTGGCTTATTTTAGGGGAGTCAATCGTGCAGAATTGCCTAACCAGGGAGTAAATCCTGTGAAAGTGGGTTTTAAAGAGCCGACCCTACGAAAATGGCTTTTCAGGGAGTCAATCCGGTGAAAATGTTTTTTTTTATGGATTCAATCCTTTGAATGTAATCTTTTGAGGGGTGAATTCTGCAAAAGTGGCTTTGTAGCTGTGAAATTGCCTGCTCAGGGAGTTGATCCTGTGTAATCGACTTTTTAGGGCGTCAATCCGGGGAAATCGGAATTTTTAGGTACTTACTCAATCCTGCAAACTCGGTTATTTAGGAAGCCAATCCTGTGAAATCGGCTTTTTAGCGAATCAAACCAGCGATATTGGCTTTTTAGGGAGTCAATCCTGCGAATTTGACTTGTTAGGGAGTCAATCATTAAAAGAGGAATAATTAAGGATCTAGGGCGGCAATGCATATACTTAAGAATAAAAGCGCTTATTTATCACTGAAATATGTCTAATAGCGCGATTTCATGGCTGAAATTGAAAAAAGTACAAAAATTGCTAATTCGCGCTGGAGATAAAACGTTAGTTCGTAGGTGGGATTGAGATGAAACGCTACATTGGGGCTGAATTGTGATAATAATACGCTAATTCACTCGGGAAAGAGGTGTACGAAAATCTGGCGGAACACATATCACGAAACATGACGAAATTGGAGCCATTCGTTTGTTGACGTTTTTTTAGCCCACATTTTCGTTTGTTTGGCCCTGCAGTACACAATTTTTTGACAAACAAAATGTATGCCGCCAAGTTCACGTAACATCACGCACATGACACGAATCAACTTCCTTTGTTTACGTTTGTTTGTCCCAAAATACTTGTCGTTGCGTGAAGTTGACGGCGCACATTTTTTATATAAACAAATAAATATCTTGCAGGGGCAAACCAACAGAAATTTGGGATAAACAAACGATGTGTGCCCGAAAGTGTCATTGAACAAACGATTCGGGTCATGTGCGTCGTTGCGTGACGTTGGCGGCACACATATTGTCTTTTCTAAAAAAATAATAATTATTTTTCAGGTCTAAACAAACAGTAACTTGTGATAAACAAACGTAAACAAACGATGCTGTGTCCGAGTGTGTCGCTGAACAGACGATTCGGGTAATGTGTGCCGTTACGTGAAGTTGGCGGCACACATTTAGTTTTTTTCAATTTATTTTGTAAGGCTAAACAAACGAGAATTTGGGCTAATCAACTCAAACAAAAAACAAATTAGGAATGGCGCCAATTTCGTCGAGTTCCGTGATATGTGTTCCGTCAGCTTCAAGTACATCCGGTGGAACGCTAATTAATGTCTAAAATCGGGAATAAGCGTCTGTTTGCCGCTGAAATCGAGGAAAAACTAATTCACGGACCAGCGCCGGACCCCATTTTACGTTTTAAAAAATCAGAAAATTGAGAAAAAAACGCTAATTCATGGTTAAAAGTGAAAAAATACTAATTCGCAGTTAAAACTGAGAAAAAGCACCAATTCACTGCTGGAATCGAGACAAAACGTTAATTCGCGGCTGAGATTGAGGAGAAACGCTAATTCGCGTTAGTTGGGGAAAGAGCGCTAAAAATTGAGAAGAAACCAATTCACGAACAATGCTCGGAAATTCCTGTTTTTAAGGAAAATGTACTGAGAAAAAACGCTGAATCATGATCATGACTAAAGGTGAAAAAACATGGAAGTAAAATCTCTTATTCGCGGCAGAAATTGAGAAAAAACGCTGTTTCACGGCTATAGGGAAGGCGGTAATTCACGGCTAAAATCAAGAAAAAGCGCGCATTTGTAGCTAAAATTGAGGGAAAACCAATTCTCGAAAACAAAATCCGAAAATTAAAGGAAAAATGCTGATTCATGACTAAAACGCTGCAAATTTTACACATGGGTTTATTATTCATGAACGTATTCAAATCCGGCTTGAAATTACATGAAAATTGACACCCCACTCCCCTATGATCACAAAAACTTTGAAAACCCCCATTTTAGACCCACTTTTGGCGCATAAAACGCCAGGGAGTTATTTGATGAAACTGATCAGATGTTAGGACCAACTAGATCTTAAATGGAGTCTATGTGTGAAAGAACAAGTTTTTTCGAGCAATCCTAGGGCAAGATATGGCCCGGACGGCGTACGGCGGACGGACATTGTAGAAATCGATTCTAGATATGTTAAAACGTACACAGAAAAAGTTTGAAAGTGGGTTGTAAAAAAAATGTCTGACCGAAAACATAGGTGTATTATTCAGAATGAATAATAATCCAAAAGTGAAAAAATGACTACCTACCCCGCGAGAAAATTGAGAAAACGCCACTTCACGGTTTCCTGAGGCAACTTTGTGGCTAGAATGGGCAAAAATAGGTAATTAATGGATGAAAGTGAAAAAATCGCTAATTCACTGCTACGCGGAGTAGACTCTTTCAGACTCAATTTCGCGGTGGGTTATTGCTTTCTCACTTAAAAAAAAATTTCGTGGGTTTCGTTTCATCAAAAACAGAATGTCGCATCGTTGATCCATTCAGAAAGCCATTTCGCTGGCTTTTTCGATCCAGAAAATCTAATTCGTAAAAGACGTTACGCGGGGTTCGCTCCTTTAAGACCCATTTAACAGAAGTAACAGAGAAAACCCGCCCTAGAAATCACGGCGATGGTGTCTGGCGAGTGTGCGTGCCCCTTTTTTGCACCTACTTTAATCGGAAATTGGGGCTTACTCGAAGCAGATGGAACCTCGGCGGCATATAGGTCGACCTGACAATAGTTCGATCCTAGTTTTTTCTTTAATCCGTTTATATTGGATTCCTCAGTGAACTAACCGCTCAATTTATTGTCAGCCTTTTTTTTTTCTTCTTCTTCTTTCTCCTACAACGACCATCCAACGTCCACGCCTCGCGTCAGGGTAATTTGAACTCGGACTTTCCCCGGCGATTTAATTAATCGCGTCGTTTAATCCTTGAAAGCTAGAGGGAATGATGGTGAGAGGTGGAGGGGAGGGAGATTTGGTTCTTCCACACCGTACTCCCGTTCCCCCTCTTACCATCCACCCACAGGGTCTCAAAGCTCTTTTCCCTCGCCCCTGTTGAGGAGGGATTTTTCGGAGTATAATTTCTTCTTATTGACCCGACTAATGAATGAGTGTTAAATTGGTCCCTTTTTCCAAATTATGCCCCCCACCCCACCCCCCATACTCCTGACGCAACAACCAACCGACAATCTAAACAACTATCCCTCAGACAACCCCTCGCTCTACCCGTTTCTTATCGCACCTAGCCTTTTAAATTCAATTATATTCAAACGATGAAAACCGAGCACAACCCCTTTCCAGTCATCATTTTAAATCTTATTACATCCCTCTCGACCTGTTAAAATTAACCTTGAAGATGCTTAAAAAACTATTTTCCGTTTATCAATCTTATTAAACGTTAGGTGGTGGGGGTAATTTGTAATTTTCTCGGAGGTTACTGTCCAAGAGTAAACGATTAAGAAGGGGTTGTTAAAACGACCTAGTCTTATGACGTCAGATTAAAGTAAGAAAAAAAATGTTATTTTTTTTTTTAAAGATTCGATTAAGTGGAAGTGATTCCTTCGGGCAAGTTAATTGATTCCAATTTTGGAATTGAGTAGAAGTTGCGTACTATTAAAAGAGCGCGGTGCCAGTGGCTGGCGAGAATAATGTCGTTGATGAGAGTGAGACCGTGAGACGGTGGATGGTGAAATTGGTGGTGGGGTAGGGTGTGGTGGGGTGGGGGTCTGACGCCTACCAATTTGACGTCCAACAATGCAGCGGACAGGAAATCAATCGAGGGAAGTTCGGTGGCTTGATTGATACAAATTAGAAACATTGCGTCTCTTTAGGGGTTGTCAAGTCTTCAAGGATGGAAAACGGAGGGAATTCGGGGGGATGACAGTAAAAAAAAAAAAAAAAAAAAATGTTTGACGTGAATGGTGAGCGTCCCTTTTTGTTTGTTTCCCCCTGTACTGACTAAAATTCCTTATAGTGGTAGTGGCGGAGGGGGCGGTCATGTTTAAATTAAGAAGGGTGGCGTCCTGGGTTTCGTTAACCCTTATTCCACTATCTCAGACGTTGTTACACAGAGGCAATTAATTGTTCATAACCGGGGAGGTGATAGAATCCCCTCTGGGGTGAGTGAGGGGCGTTTATCTAGATCTTGAGATAGAATAACGTTGGTTTTGAGGTTCAGGAGCGTAAAAGTCATTTCAGGAATTTCCTCTTCAGACTCTTTGGAATGCTACAAAGTTTTAAAGCTCTTCCCTGTAACCGTTTTAATTCCAAGAAATCAGTCGTAACCCTGCATCCTACAATTTTGGAAATGTTTACCTACTTTGAAATTACGCCCTCCCTAGAAGAGCATTTTAAAATGACAAGAGCAACAAAATACCAAGAGAGGTTTGTCATTCCAATTGAGAAGATCTGCTACACTCTGACAGACGGAAGCTGAAATCCCCAGAGTTTGAACGAAGAAAGCTAAAATGAAAAGAGTTGGTTGTTAGGTCTGGGATAGATTTTGAACTAAATTACAGGAGAGATAGTTGTAATTAGAAAGGAGATTTTCGGGGTTAACAATTGGGGGGGGGGGCTGGGTAAAGGAAGATGGGTTCGTGATGAGAAGAGCAGGCGGATTCTTCAATGGGAAAAGCGTGGCATACCGGGGCGGGGGTGTAGGTAGGGGAAGGGGGTTAGCGACGTCGACGGCCAAACTACAGGGCCCAGGGTTGAGTGATGAATCTGTTGGGTTGACGGTGGGAATGATGAAGAATGAAGGGAAAGGACTGAAAATAGGGCCAGTGCATGAAATGGGGTGGTTGTTATTAGAGTTTTGGTGCGGGGGAAGGTCACGAGGTTTTCTTGGTGTTGACGCCAGAAATTTACTCAAAGTTTTCGATAAAAGGATTGAAGGGAAACAGAGGAAGAAAGGATGTGAGAGAAAAATAAAAAATAAATCCGGATTGATTCACGGGTGGCACTTGTGCTAACACAAGATCGGACAATGGAAATATGTCGACGCATGATATTTCGAAGACTCAAAATACAATCACGCGGATTTGGCTATTTCAATGACTATTTTGGTCCTTAGCTCCTTTAAAAAAATGATTCCACCAGTTTGGATCTTTCAAAAACCACCTGGGAGAACGATCGAATATCATCCATCATAATTTTCGGAATCTCCGCGTCATGAAACTCTCTGACTTTAGCAAGTTCGTCTAATTTAAATTATCGTCAGTTATGCAAAAATAGCCCAGCGGGGGGGGAGGTTGAGAGGAAGATTTTCATGCGTTTTTTGACCAGCCGATTATACGATTTAATCTGCAAATGCTGTTGTCGAGGGGCGGGGGTAGTTTGAAAAAGATTACCTTGGTTCTCTTCCACATATACCAGAACTCGATTAGTTCATGACAGAAAAAGGTTAACCCGGAATATCATTTTCTTTTTTATGGGTCTTAAAACCACGATCCTTCGCAATAACCAACGAACTATAGTTATAATTTTTATTATTGCCATTATCATTGTGGGAATTATTATGCACTTTTAATAAATAGCCAAAATACTAATGGATTTATATGAAGAATAGTAATTTGAAATGAGTTATTAAAATAAAAAAAGTATTATGGATTTGAATGTTAGGTTATATCCGGCTCCGGAAGAATAAATTCGAATAATTGTGTGGGGGGGGGGGAGTTGAACAGAGATGTGCTCAACAAGGAGTTCCGGATGTAATTTTTCCTGTTTTACGAAAATGAATGTAGTCTCTCGGATCGACCTATCCTGAGTTGGTACTGGGAGGGGGGAGTTCGGTGGAATTCAGACCATTCGTTTAAAAAACAAACGACAACAGAAAAAATGGCCACACGCTCACTCTCTCTCCCATTGCAACTTGTCAGAAGATTATAGCCTCGGGTGTAATTCCATTCAGGTCGTATTTTCTTTCATTAGTCGTGCCCGAAGTGTGTGGGTGAGAAAGGTATAGAAGAGTACATTAATTTATTAAATAGCCACGGTTGTTGGGTTGGGCGCTCTGCGGAAAGATATGTGTAGGGGTGAGGGATGAAGTGACAAAGTATAATGGGGAAACTCTATAAATTGAAATGAATTTGTGGAATAGACACCCCCTCTCCATCGCACACCCTCCACCCATCATTCAACAAGTACGCGGTTTGAAAAAATACCTTCAGCTCAATAAGGCGAAAGCTCAAAAAAATAAAGAAGTAGAAGATGCAATAAGCCAAAGCCCTAAAAATAAAATATTAATCAAGTTGTATGGCTTAAAAAGCAATAGTATTAATAACGTTTTACTTTTTAGGGAGGAATTTATCAAAAACCCTGAAAATTTGTCAGTACGGGATTATCTGAACTGGGAAGTACGGTGTCAATATACATATTTTCCGCGTGGTTAGAAAATTCGATGATTACAAGACAAAACACGCGAACTACCTAGCAAGACTCACCTTCCTGAAACCATGTCGCGATCATAAAATCATTCCAGACTGCGTAAAAATCAGATATCACAAAACAGGAATACTAGAAAAACAAGCCTTCTACTTCTTCAACAAGAAATTCGAGCTTGTCATCGAGAACTAGATATACTTGGGAAGAATATTTTGGAGCTATACTTCTTGCTCACTGGTTGCTACACTTCTTGCTGCTGGGATAGCGTAGACCACTTCACATCGTTAAATAAAGAAAATACTTTTCACTCAAGAAATGAAAACCTGAAATAAAAATTTTCAAAGTTTGAAGAGAAGGAAAGAGGCATTTCCAGAAGAAAAGCATCAGAAGAAACAACCAAAAAGAAAAGAGTAATCAATCTCAGTAAAAGAGAACTTAACATCTACGAAGAAAACTCTTCGTAAGGACTCTCGAAAAGACTTAATTATGCCATCACACTCAAGAACATTCCTGTAGAGGATTTCATCGTAAACATATCTCCAACTATCAGAAAAGGGACAAGAAGAAATGAGGCAAGACGTATCACCAGTGATCGGACGCTCAAAACCATCAAAAAGAAATGTGAAAAAAGAAGAATTACAAGCCCTACTGGAACTCAAGAACTGTGAAGAAATCGTAATACTACCAGCGGACAAGGGAAATTGCACAGTAATCATGGATCAAGGCAAATAAAGAAAATACAAAATATCAAAACCTCTCCAACAGGTCTTCTCGTTAGCTTTGACGTCGTCTCTTTCTTTAAAAAAATTCCGAAATCTTCTACCGGAAGACCTGGCAGATATGACGGAATTCTGTCTAAGCACAACGTACTTCAGTTTTCAAGGACAACTCTACAGACAGAAATTAGGAGCAGAAATGGGCTGTCCACTGTCACCATCGAGCCATCAAACTTGAAGACAATGAACATCTTGAAGAAGAATAAAACACTTACAAGAAGTTCTACAAAAAAATGAATACGCGGAGAAAGTATTCTCGAAAGCGATCAAAAACATTCTTCGGGTAAGAATACAGAAAACCCAACGTCCCAAGAAGAAACTGCAGAAGTCAAAGGGAACGTGGTGCTACCAATCGTCGAAGGGACTTCAAACAAATAGCAAGAATCCTCAACAAGTACAAAATCATACCAACAAGAAAAATTAATCGGGTCCTCAGAAATGTCAAAGTTGAAAGAAAACTCGAAGACTCAGGCGTCTACGAAATGCCATGCAGCTGTAACCAATCTTACATTGGTTAAACTCTTCGAAACTTCAAAACAAGAATGAAAGAACACATGTCAGCCGAAAAACACCGCTATATTAAAAAATCAACAATAGCTGAACTCGTGTACAGCGGACAATCACACGTCATCAAATTTGAAGATACCAAAATCCTGGAAATAGAAAGTTCGTAGTAGAAACGAAAAATTCGAGAAGCCATCGAAATGAAGAAAAAAGAACAACAGAGATGAAGGAATTCATGTATACCGCATGCCTGGAGACCACTGATTGCAAACTTGAAAAGAAGGTAACCAGAAGACGTTCTCAGTGGCAATCAATAACAAATTTTCTAATCAAAAAGAAGAAATTGACACCCCCTCCACTCGTCACATGTCTGAGATTCAATAGTATAATTTCACGAGTGGGAAAAGCGTCACTTTACGCGCGAGTTTATTTTGGCGATCGAGGCGAAGCCGAGGAGCCGAGAGAGCTCCTCACGTGTTGCGAACGCTATTTTTCCAAGTGTGAGGCACTTCACCTCGACTCACACCAAACACGCCACTCCTAAGAGTGACGGAATAGTACATTTCATACCAAGTGCGGAAAGTAAGAAATATCGTGCGATTGTTGTTATTACAAGAGCACATGATATTTCACTTTCCGAAGAGTAATGAACGACGTTTTTCGCACGACGATGGGGAATTTATAGGCAGGTGCTCATTCTGGAAATGTTATGGTATTTACGTGTGAGAAACCCAAACACATTGAACAAACCAACAGGCACAGACTGGAAGAGGAACCAGAAAAAAACAAAAAAAACAATAGCAATTAACGTCATATCACAGAATTCAAGTTGAGACCTCCAAGAGAACATATTCTGTGGACAGCAAACATTGGTCAACTGTAAAAAAAAAAAAAAGCCAAATCAGCTGTTCTCTTAACACACACCCGTGCCTTTTTCGTTTTTTCCGCACGGGTTGACGAAAACAGATACTTTCGAGGGAGGTTTTCAGTGCGGTTCTCATCACTTCCCGTGCAAGTCGTGCGAAAAGTACTTTACATCACTCCTAGCAGTCGTGCTCGTGAGGTTGCCATGTAGTACAGGAAATGAAGCAAACAAACAACATCAGAATAGCGGCGAAATTCGGCCCAACTTCAAATGTGGCTTAACAAATTCCTCTTGATGTATTCTTCGAGGATTCGATGAGTCTGCAACGATACGGTGTGGCAAACATTCTTGTAAGAGTGGGTAGACGTTGGTGAAGTAATGAAGTTTTGGTGCCAAGTCTATAAAAATCAACCAAAAGTCCTCACGACTTAGTTTTTGACGATTAGTTTTTGAGTTACAACGTAAAATGTAAAAACTCGGTTTTTGGCTTAAATATTCCCAAAAAATCCTCACGTCCAACGTTGAGTAATGCAGTTGACGTAGTAGATGTCATTTCTGAAGTAGTTTTTGGCGCTGAATCGAATACATGGTGGCTCGTTTCTCTTCGATCAATATTCTTTCAGTTACTAACAAAAATACCCGGAAAAAACCAGTTTTTCCCCATACTTTGATGTGCTTTAAAAATGTGTATTGAGATTTTGGGCAGGACTAACCATGTTCTCTGATCTCACGTAGTTTTTTGTGCTGAATGGAATGAGCATTTGCCGGGATCGATGGGGTTAATGCTTTTTGAGATACGCCCACAAATAAAAGAACAAATCCTTTAAAAATGCTGTAGACGTTTGTCCATAACTCAAAAAGTATTGATACCAGCGATCCCTACTCCGGCTCATTCAATTCAGCACAAAAAACGACATACGGTGAGAGAACATGGTAGGTCCTGTCTAAATCATGATACAAATTTTTTTGGGCACTTTTACTTGAAGACAAAATCGCGTTTTTCGGGTATTTTCGTTCATAACTCAAATAGTGTTGATCATAGAAAATCAAGTTACCGTGCATTTCATTCAGCTCCAAAAACAACCTCAGAAACGACGTAAAATGTGAAGCGACTTCATCACTAAATGAAGGGCGTGAGGATTTTAAAAAACTTTTCAAGCCAAAAACAACGTTTTTTTCGTATAAATTATGCCGTAACTCGCTAAGTAAACAGCGCATCGACTTGGGGCTCATTTTTATCGACTCGCAGCACACACAACTGCAAAGTATTAGTCACTTCGTTTGGGCTATTTTCTTCATCCCTTAAGCCCCATTTACACGAGTAAGTTTTTGGATCAAAAATAAGCACAAAGTCTAGCGGCGCGAATTGGAAACGTTAAGGTCAAAATTATGTTCAAAATTTTTAACGAAGCCAAAGGGGGGTTTTACACGCCTTGTACTTAATTTTGATCAAAGAGAGCTATAACCTGAGTTTCTAACACAGCTGATGTTTAACCTATTGTTTAGTTTAGTTTTGGGCAGGGGGGTGACACAATGATAACAGCCCCCCGCGAGAAGAAACCTATCCACTTAGCGACACATACCCCCAACAATTATTGAGAGTGCCCCTTCTGTACGTTAGTACAGTAATTATTCTGTGGTTTTGGGCTTTCATGGGCATGAAATCACGAATAGGAAAAGTGTAATTCGCAATGTTAGTGGCGCACAATGCCAACAAACAATACGATTTATCCCTCTTGATGACTCTTGAGAGATGAGTTCAGTATTAACCCCTCCCGTTCTCTCCAGTGATAATGTGGATGTTTAGTTCAAAAAGTTCTCACACGACAGCAGCGCACTTTGATCAAACAAAAAACTTACTGAGGGTTTTATACACGGTTAAGTTTTTTGAACAAGCCCGTTTGTTCAAATTTTTGAGCAAAAACATACTCGTGTAAAAAGGGTTTTATAGGGGTGAGTTGGCCAACGTCTACCGCCCTTAAAAATAGGTTCACCACCCCGCATCGCTGCGGACTCTTCGAATACTCAAAGTATACATCAAAAGGATTTTTTTAAACCACAATCAAAATTGGGCCGAATTTCGTCGCTATTCTGGCTTTATTTCCCGCACTAGTGGTGAAAATAGCCACTTTCTCGTAGGCCAATCAATAAATTATAAAAACCAAAAAACAAAAGCTCTCTGACGATGCCTTCAGCACAAGAAGGCGAAAGCTCAGGAAACAAAGAAGTAGATAAAGCAATAAGTCAAAGCCCTAAAAATAAAATATTATTCAAGACAAGAAGAGTCGAAATCCTGCCGTCTAGCCGTTGAAATCACGGAAATGGGAAAGCCATTTAGAAATAAATTAATTGGTCAAGGAGCGAGATCGTTGATAGGAGAGAACAGCGACGGAGCGTTTTAATTTTTCCTCGCCCGTATTGCGTCACAGAATTAGATTTTTTTTTAGAGTACCTATCATCTCTCACACAAAGCAAATTTACGTAATCAAAAACTTAATTGTTTTAACGGGAGAAACAAAAATACGAAGAAGAGGAAAAAAAAAGGACCGCGTAAGGTTAATTGCCTAGAAACAACGACCCCTTTACGGATTACGTGTAGAACAACAACTGAGTTAAAAACATTATTGGGAGAGTCGGGCATGGTCAGCGTGTGAGTGTTAAGGGGATGAACAACACGCCTTGTTTCCCAGTTCAAAAAAAAAAAAGTATGAATGTTTTAATCTGTGATGGATGGGGAGGGGGTATCATAAAGGTTGATGTTCAGCCTTTTTTTAACATTCTACCCATTTGCTCTCGAATATCGTTAGTGTCGTTCCGACGGCCAGCGTTGATGTTTTCACTTCTCTAAAGGCTTTGTCTGGACAAAGAGGTGTGTGTGAGAGAGTGAGGAGACAGCCAGATTTTGGACATAGCCAGTTTTTCCAGTCCTAAAATTGTTCGATTTGAACAAGACGCGGTGTACAGCTCGCACTTGGAAAAATGAAGCCACACTGTGCGGGGCTGCCAGCTCACCTTGAATCAGCCAAACGAAACTTGAATCGTTCCTGTTTTGTTTTTTCAAATGGTGTATTTCGAGTAAGAAAAGATGGGTTTTTATCAGTACAATTTCTCTGAAGACTTCGTTCTGTATTCGATAGGAGGGAAGGGGGTAGTCGAGACTTTTCCATTGGGAGACGGAGAGATAAAAATCACGAGGAAACCCTACTTCCCCCCACCCTTACAGAAACCCTCAGGTCAAACATTTTCTTAAAGAGCTGTATCTGAGAGTCATGAATATTAAATAGACGTTTCCCGTTTTTCTTTTTTATGCAAAAAAGGTTTGAAGAAACCGAGTCTTTTTTTTCTTTGTTTGCTCATTCATTGCTCTTAATTTGTTAACTTTTCCGGCGAGCCTCGGTTTATTCAACAAATTATATCGTCGTGAGTTTACTATATCCGTAAGACCGTCTAATGCTGTATTCCAGGAAATCTCAACCTTTATAGAGTGTGGAGTACCACTTTCTTCAATTAGTCGAACGGGTTTATTGAATTACCCGCTCCAAAGACACAGGCCAACATCACGAAATTCCACGGCTGAAGGATGAAAGAGCCAATATCAAGAAATTCGAATACTGAAAGAGCAAAGACAAGCGAGTCAAACACAGAGTTGGTTGAAATTTGGAATTCGATGGAGTCAAATTAACCGAATTATGGTTATACTCCAACCCCAAGATTTTTTTTTTTTTTTTTTTTGAGAGAGGAAAACCCAAGAGGCAAATCAAAGAGCCAAGCTCGCGAAATTCGTTTTTTATAAGATCCAAGCCAAGCGGAACTTGCGCCAACTCATCCTTGAATGATTCGACCCTAGAAAAACACACCCTGGAATGAAAATGTTTTAGTCATTTTTTAGAAATTCGAATTCGGCAGATATAATTTGGCGTCAAATTGGCAAAGGAACCAGGTTTTGGGCTGATCAACTCAGTTTCCTTGAAGAACAGATAATTTTAGGGGTCAATGAGCCATTTCTAGCTCAAATAGTCTGTTGAATGGGGGAGACTGGCCATCGCGATTACAGAATTTTTGGGAGGAACTAAAGGCTACGGGAGAAAAGGCTTGGGGACGATTGTTCATACCTACCACCCTTGGCCTTTAACGGCATTTTTCAGTTTTGCGCACGTTCTCACGAGCACCACAAATATTTCCGCGGATAATTGGTACCGCAGGAAGGCCGTCGGCGTAGATGGGCTCATTCTCAATATTGCTTGTCCAATGAGCACAGTTCAATTTGAGCCTAATAAGGACACACTGAAACCGAGAATTAGCGCCTTTTATCAATTTTAGCTGCCATGAGATATTTTTATCAATCATAGCCTATGAATCAGCGCTCCCCTTTTCTCAAATTGTAACCGGTTATAGGCCCTCTGAGAACCGTGAACTAACGATTTTTCTTCATTTTCACCTCGGAACTGCGCCGAGAAACACCGAATACGCGCTATTTCTCAATTATAGCAACAAAAGAGCGCACTATCTCAATTTTAGCCATGGACTATGGCCTTCGGAACAGCCCAATATTGCGATTTCTCAATAAAGTCATCTAAGAACCTACAGAATTTGTAAATTAGCGTTTTTTCTCCATTTTAGTTGCGAAGTTGCCGCCAAAATCGCGAATAGATGTTTTTCTCCAATTTATTCACGCAAGTGACAGATTTTCATCCATTTTATAGCCGCGAAGAGCGAGTTTTCTCGATTTAAACCATGAATTAGCACTTTTTTTCTATACATTTTGCCGTCCTTTTTTTTTCGGTATGGCAACAAATTGGGTTTTTCCTCAAACAAAATTGAGGTGCGTATTGAACAGCTCATTAGCGTCTTCTCTCGATTTTGGCCGTTTACGGTCCTCAGTCAATCGAGAATTAGCACTTTTTCTCAATTATTGTCTGGATGTTGCTTCGAGAATTGGTGGCCTTGGTGCCCAGTGAACAGCACACAATTATGAGCGCGCGATTCCAAACGAGTCTACGGCGGCATATAAAACACCGTACATGTACATGTATACGCATGTAACTTGTTACATAAACAGCCATAATTAGCACTTTCTCCCAATGTCAGCCCTATAGGGCCTCCGTGAACCAAAGATTAGTGCTTTATGTTGATTTTATGGCCATTGCAAAGGGAAGTCACGATATAGAATAAACGACCGCTCATTTGAGCGAATTCTCCATTTTACCCGCTTTTAGGGGTCTTAAAACCGAGGATTATAGGTTTTTTTTTTCAATTTTAGCCGCAAAGTTGCCCTTCAGATACAATATTAACAAATTAGTGATTTTCCCTCAATCAGTGAATCAGTCAAATGAGCGCTTTTTCTCAATTTGAGCCGAGTATTGACGGATTTTAATTTTAGCCCAGAAAATTTACGCTTCATAACGAATCTAGAAATCCCTACTTTTCCATTTTAAGAAGCGTTTCAGGGGGCCCTCTCTATTGGCAATTAGGCTTGGCTGATCTTAACGGAAATTACGATCAATTTCTATACGTCTCGAGAGCACGATCCTGAGTGTCCGCTAATTACGGGTTTTCCTCTATTTTAGCAGCAGGTTGGCATTTTTTTTTTAACTTTTAGACGCGGACAAAAAACACGCCAATAGCGCCACTTCTTCATTCAAGCCGCCTAAGAAACTATGCAGAAACGTGGGGACAAGCGTATTTTCTCAATTTTAGCCACAATGTTGCCTTCAGATACCACAAATTAATATTTTCCCATCAATTTTAGACGCAAATCAACTCTTTCTCTCAGTTTAACCCCGAATGACCGTTTTTAAACCTATAAATCTCGATTTTTCCGCATCTTCAAGCACCGGTGGCCCGGGGCACCGACGATTTCCAACTATTTCATCCAAGCCCTCCATCCAATCGTTTTTAGCCCCTTCAAGACATAGAATTTTTAACTTTAATTTGAATAGCATTAAAGGCCGCCTGGAACGGTAGGGCTTGTTAAAGAAAGCAACCCGATCCCTGTACTCTCTACAACACGAAGCCTGCTGCGGATGTGCAATGTCGAATGCTCAATTTGTACAATTTATACTTCTTTCTCAAGCCAATAAAACGTGATTGACTTCTATTGGAAAATGTATAACTCGTACACCCTCCCAATTTCAGATTTCACTTATCTGTGGGAGAAAAAAAATGAATTTACGAAGTTGCGACGTTCGTAAATCTAATTAGAGGAGAGAAACTGGAGAATTTTTCTTGAATGATAACTCTCCTTGGGAGTTTCGTAAAGTTAAACTTTACCGTTTGAATTACCCCAGTGCGGCAGCCTTTTTTTTTTTTTTTTTTTTGGTCTCGTTAAACTTATCAAGACGAAGAGAAGTGTGATTTGCCGGGTTCATACTAAACAATCGAGCATCACCGGAAGACATCGGATCAGAGGGCGAGATATTGGGGGAGGGGAAAGGATTGAAAAAGCGTGATTTCTCCAATTTTTCTAACTCCTCACCCCCGCCCCACGCCATGGCTCACCCTGTCCTGTTCAGCGTTACAGAATGATCCTCTCACTGACACTCAAAACCTATCAGATTGAACGTTGAAAATCGATATTTCAATATAGAGCAAAACAAGACTCTCGGGAAGCAGTGTTCATCACTAGGATAAAAGGGAGGGATATATGAGAAACACAAGCCCCTCTGAGGTTTTACTACATTACAACGAGGTGAAGAGCACTGAACAACAGTTGATAGGTGAAGAGGAGGGTGAGGGGGCAGGTCGTGTCTTTGTACTTCGTATACAAGAAGGTGAGTAAAAATAAAACTCCTGTGTAACGGGGGAAAAGGTCAGGGAAAAAAGATAGGTCTCTTATTTTCATTCTATTTATTTATTTTCCTCAACGCAGCATATCCCGCTATACAGTTTTATGAGTTTCAGGGAATTTCCCTAACAAATTGTAGCAGTATATAACTTAATTTGAGTTAAAATAAACCCTCCTGACACCCCTTTTTTGTATAATTTGAGTTCCTTTCAGGATTAAACTAATCCCTGGAATTGCCCTTTTCTTGGCTGAGATAAGGGATTTATACTTTTTGAAGAAGAAGAAAAAAAAAAGCAAAGCGGGCAGCAGAATTACACACAACTTGGGTCGGCGGTAGGTTGATTCTGAAAATGGACCTAAACTCTGGTTCAGACAGTTCTCTACAAAAGCGAAATTTTGTCGCTTCACGCAAGTTTTAGACGGCAATAGTTGATAAAGAATTTCTACTTTCCATGGAATATTCCGAAGGTTTTGCCACTTTTCAGCGTTCTATAGATTTGCCTCTGAAATGCACTTTAAATTTTCATATAATTATCTAGTTTCGTGATATCGAATTTAAGTTTTGACGTAATATAACGGGCTCTCCCTTTAGCCTCCTCCCCCCAATCAGTTAGTATCACCATTATAACTATACCAAAGGGCTATACGTGGAGTGTCTGAGAACACCCTCGCCACCTAACTATACTTCGTCACTTTCAACAGCCTCGCTATTCCCTTTTCAATTGTATCAGTAATGAAGTTGATAAGGGAGCGAAGCGGTGAACGCCTTTAACGAGAAGATAGGAATAGTTACTAGTAATAGAACACCTGGGGCCCCTTCCGATACGAGGGATGCTTTTTTTTCGAACAATTTTAACTTTGTTATAAGTGCGATTCGATCTTTTTTTAAAAAAGAATTTGACAATAATAAAACCCCGTAAATAAAAATAGAAGTTGTTTTTTAAAGACCATTAACCCGAGTAGTATAGTGTATTAAAACAACAGTGTCACCTAACTCTCGCGACCTACAAAGATTATCTTCTTTATGAAGCCAGAGACCTCTTAAAGGCATAAAATCTGATGAAACGGGATACCCTTTTGCCCTGTTTCTTCAGATACACTCGTATATTTTCCTTCTTTCTTCTTGGGATGTAACTAAAAGATCAGAAGACCATTTTCTTTTTTCTTGCGCCTCGCACTCACCACGATTCTTGAAATTCACGCTTTCTGAACTGTAGAGGGGAGATATTGACTTTACCCTTTTAGTGTGTGGATTTTTTTTTTTTTTTTTTCTCAAATAAACGTCATACAGAGCCTCTTTTGAACAAAAGATCATCCTGGGTAATTAAGCGAAACAATGGGCCAAACGAGCAGACAAAGCGTGCACACAGAGGGTATCTAACCAACTATCATCTCCTTCCACCACCCCCTCTTCCCCCCTCTTCACACTCTTTATTATATTCCGGCCCAGCGGGGCCGATATAACACCTTTTACAACAAGAATAAGGTGGGCGAATAAACCTACTGAACTAGGGAGCCGTGCAGATGATGATAGGGAGGGGTAGTGGGGAGTCGTCGGGTTATCGTCATTTTCATTATACCTTCAGTTGATGACTCGGCCTGGATTACGGCATTATTACTTTTCTAGCGTCATTGTAAGGAAATTAAATTCAATGAAGGTCAGTTTCAGACTAACCTTTTAATTAAAAAGAAAAAAAGAAGTTACGCTCTAGCCTTTCATACAGGTTGGTCGTGCGTTTCTTTGCCTAGCCTTCTCCGCCCCATTCATCGCCTAACAACTAACAAGAACATTTCACGCGTCAAGGAGCGCCCCACCTAGTTTGGCAGACCACCACCGGCCGGGTTCCGAGCGCAAATTACAGTTCGCGGCTACGCGTTTCATATACTAATCGAGGATTTACGAGACAGTCTAGCCCATCCCCCGCCATAACCCCTTTTGTCAAACTATTTCACCTTTTCATACTCACACGGGGCGATGTTTATCATGGAACTCACGGGGAGGAGTTTGCGACAGATACCGGTTGGTGGTGAGGAGGAGTGGTGTCAGGGAGAAGGAAGGATGTATCTTGGAACATTGCACACAGGCACAATAACAACGCGTGGGCTGCATAATTTATGTTCGCACGGGTTGAATGAAGACATTTTTGCAGGAGAACGGGGTTAGGGGGGGGGGGTAGAGAGAGAGACTTTGGGTGGGATAGACTCACGGGCGATGAATTGCGTTACCACCGAGGAAAATAAAACTACAAATGACCACAAAGGGGAGAGCCTTCGAAGTGTCCGTTATGAATTTTAAAATTTTGAGCATGAAATTTTATGTATTTATTTATAAAGTCTAGCTGGGTGGTAAAAAAAGTTTGATCATTCGCTTTGAGGGGGGGGGGAGGGATTAACTATAACCTGGGGCTAAGTTTCCTCTTGTCCTAGTCAAATAGTGAGCTTCTTCGGCCCAATTCACACGTTTTATACGCTGATTTTCATTTTCTTCGGCTTAATTTCACCAAAAACGCCATGCCATTGGGTTTGCCGATTTTTCCAAGTTCTTGAGTAGCCTATCGAGGTCCATCGGCGAACGAAATTGAGAAAAAACGCAAATTCGCCGTTTCTGTTGGTCTTTAAAGCTGTGTTTACATTTGAGAGTATTTTGCTCTCGAGAGTACTCTCGAGAGCTTAACTCGCCAGTCTAAACGAGCCAGAGGGTTCTCCCCCCCCCCCAGCCGCCTACCCGTGCTTGGCACTCTCAGAGAGTTCAACTCTCGAGATTTACTCTCACGTGTAATAGCACTATAAAATAATTGAAAAAAACAACAACAACAACACGCTAATTCGCAGCTTAACTTTACTAGACCGAAATCGATCATTCACGGATTAAACTGACAAAAAAGCTAAAAATGAGAAAAGCCCAATTCACAGTTTCCGGAGAAGACTGATTGGCTAAAATGGAGAAAAAAACGCATATTCATGGCTAAAAATGAAAAACAAAAACAAAAAACCGCGAATTCACATCTAGAAACTGAAAAAACGGCGACAAACGCCTTTCGACCCGCACTCACCCGTTTGGGGCCGGATTCAAGCTTCTCAAAATTGTCTATCCTACCCAAAAAAAAAATCCTTCCATAGGGGAACATTAGAAATAAAACAAGAAGAAAGACCCAGTCTCTCGAGAAGCTTGTTATCGAGGGATTAATAACCACAAAATTTCCGGTTACTGGTAAAAAAAATGGCAGTGAAATGAACTATTTCTGGCTAAATATTCGTGCAATTACAAATTCCTGAGATACAGATTGCCACGGAATTAAAATTCTAGGGCTAAATAGCCACAAAATGGCAAGTTTTCAGGGAGTAGAGGCGAAATAGCCCCAAAATTTCTCGTGAGTGGGAGGGGATGGAGAGGTAGTAGCGGTGAATTCCAAGTTTCAAGGGATAGGTATATGTATAGCCATAAGATTAGAGGTTTCAGTGAGTGAATAAGCAAGTTCATGTAAATTGCAAATTATGTTAGCTAAACGACCAATTTTTTCGCAAAATTGATGCAAAAAAAACTGTTAAAATTCGGAGGATAAACAGCAGAAATCGCAAATTTTTATGCATACAGGTAAAAAGTAGGCACGAAATTGAATACATCGGAGACAAGGCGTGAAATTAGATGTTCTCCGTAGGCATGATTCGCAAAATTACCGGATTTTAATAATAGCCAGCCGCGAGATTGTGAGTTCGGAGGATGGCTAGCTACGAAATTGCCAAGTTCGTAGGATTAGCCACTAAATTAAAGTCTTAGGGCTAAAATCCACACAACGTTGTAAGTTTCGAAGTAAAATCAGCTGCAAAATTGCTAGTTCCATGGGGGGAGTTTCAAGATTAAAGTTTCAGAGTTAAGAAGCAACGAAATTGTAAGTTTCTGAGTACAAATAGCCGTGAAGTTTGAAGTTTTGGGTAGGTAATAAATATAGCCACTGCAATCAAGGGCGTGGTGTGCGGTTCTGCCCACCCTTTTTGAAGCAACCGTTTTTTTTTTATGACGATCTTCGAAACTAGCTACTCTCGTCAATTTGTCCCTTCGAACTGGGCAACGGCCGTTAAAACTCAACATATCGAGCTTGAAAAACAAAAGAAATCATGAGATTTCTACCGGACTACAAACACCACAAACGGACTATAAACACCAAAAATGATCATTTTTGTGGGTAAACTGTCAATTTTTAAATTTATTTTTAAAACTGTCAAAATCCCTTGAAGACTGGCAAATTTCAACCCTCTACCCTCTACCAGTCTGACTACCCAACCCGAGAACGGAAAATTTGGCCCTCTAAACCTAACTGAGATGACTCTAACCGTAAGACGTCTGCTACGGTCCCAAAAAAGCAAATTTTAATCAATAAGGGGCAATCAAATTGTTGACCATTTTTCTAAAAGAAATCGCCAAGTGCGAATAGCCACACAAAAAAATGCGACGAGTTTCAAGGCTAACTATTTGTGACATCCAAACTATGAGGCTAGCGGCAAAACTGCTTGCTTACGGGGAATAAAGAGCCTCAAAATCGCTATTTTAGGGAAAACAGTGAAATTTTGAAGCAATTATATTGCGTTTGAACGCGTCTTTAAGCTGTGTGATCAGTCAATAAACAAATTGAATGCCTAAATATACGCGGAATAGCAACTTTGGGGTTAAGTAGCAGCGAAATTGCGATATTCATAGCGGAATCAGCAAAATTGCATGATGTTGCTTAAGAGCCGAGATTCGAAGAATAAATTGCCGCGAAATTGCAAGCTTCAGAGCTAAATATCCGCGAAGTGCTTTGTAACGTTTTTTTTTTCTTCTTCTTCTTCTTCTTCTTTCTTTTGGTGAGCGTGGACATAACCAAAATAAAATGTTGCCCATGTTGGAAATAACTAACCCTGGCTCTAGCTGGTCCCCACAGCGCCCCAAACCCTGACGAATAGCCGCAAAATCGCAAGATTCGGGGGCCTTTTTTTGCGGGCTCGTGGAAGCCACGAAATGCCTCAAGAAACCACGAATCGGCAAATGTTTCGAGTTTTAGCCGTGAACTTGACCAAAGAACGGCGGTAAGCGTTTTTTCTCAATTTTAGCCTTATTGAGGTAGCCTCTTGAAACCGTCAATTATATAGTGATTTTCTCCTTGGTATCCGCGAACTTGCCCAAGGAACATCACATTTCTGATTTTTGCCAATTTTAGCTGTTAGTAGGCGAGAGGCTGAGATCTGTGCCCCATTAAGTCTCAAAGTTTGGCGCCCTGACGCGACCATTCCTTTTGCCCTGGCGTATAGCTGGGGGTCTGTCTCTGTTACGAGGAATTGTACAGATAGGAGCCGACAAAGCCAAAGAGCCTCTCAGAAACTCTAAGCAATAGCTAAAAATAAAACTCTACCACGGGAGACTTCACATTTTGAATCCTTAAAGAAAAAAATTAGGGAAATGTCAAAACTGGTTTAAGTCTCTTTCGCCGTATTTGTTAATTCATTTACGTCCATGAAGAAATCAAATAAAGATGAAAGGATAAGTAAGCCTTTTTCTTTCATCATTTTTTCTTCCTTAATTTTGGATTGAGATAAAAATGACTTACATTGTTTCAAAGTTTACTTGAAGCCACGTCAAGAAGAGTGGGGGTGGGGAGGTAGAGGGATTTCCAGTCCTATCTTACCAACAGTGAAGAAAAAGAAGCCTTTGATTAAGCAAAAGGTGGCGAAAAAGGGCTTTTCGGCCCAAAATTCTCCCCTCGCCCTCGGTCCAATGACTCGTGTTTCGGGGAAAAGGGAATCCCTCCCACCCACCTCTCATCACTCATACTTTTGCGCCAAAAGCCCCTTAGAATTAGATTCAGGGAGAAAAATTAATTTTACTTCGTCGGTGAAGAAGCTCTTTTGGAGAAGACAACAAGTAAGATGGAAAAGTAATGCCGGCTAGAAGGTGGTTGAAGGGTTGGAAAAAAAAAGTGGGAGGGATGGTGGAGTAGGACAAAATGAAATATGATGGCAGTGAGCGGTGAAGAGGGAGGGTCAGAATTAAGAGCTCGGGGGCGAATGAAATTTGCCGACCGATTCTTATAAAAAAAAAAAAGAAAGAAAAAAAAAAAAAGATAGTAGAGAAAACCAATCTTATTATGACTCTAGTTGATTACCTGGACGCTGTGGGGTGGAGGGTTACTAGTGTCGTCCTCTTTATCAGACGCCCTCTCACACACCTGAACTGGACTAATGCTGTTTATTAAGGTACTCTTATTTTCCATCTCAAAACAATAATTAATCTCCTCGGGGGGCTGAAGGACTGGAGCGAACTAAAAATAAAATTCCTGGAGACTATGCGGTGATGCAGTGGAAGCGGGTATCTCAAGAGTTAGTTGAAGGAGGTGTGGGGTGGGGTGAAAGAGGAGGTTGAAAGCTTGAAAGAGGAAAACATCATTTCCGTTCTGAAGCTCTCGGATGTCCGTTCCTAGGGTGGCTTCTTCAACTTCGATGAAGAGCGAACTTTGTCCATCTCACACACTCCCACCGCCAGTCCGTTTAAATATGTATTTACGGAGAAAAAGAGAGAATTTCACGGAAAATTAAGCCAAAAATTCTTCTCGCTTTTTTTTTTTTTTCGATGCATCCGTCATGGTCAAAAGACAAACCACGCTACAAACGGCTGTCATCCTAGTAAGGCGACATGGTAGCGTTCCTAAAGGGGTTGACAAGGATTAAAACTAATATAAATGCTAACGAGAATGTCTACTAACCGAAGACATTCCCTCCTTTAGTGAAAGCAATTAGGGCAAACATGAGCTTTGAAGGTTTTTATCATAGCCGCCGTCCCATGAAAGTGTTTTTCCTTCCCTCCATGCAAAGCCCCCTTCCCCAACCACTACAACTGCTGTATTTTTTTGCCCTCAAGATATTTTTTTGTATTTTCGGGGGGGGGGGGGAGCCGTTGGAAGAAAAAATAAACTCGTGGACTTTAAGCGTGACAAATATCTGAAGAAGTAAGAAAAATGAAAGAACGTTAACTCATAGGCCTTATTCCAACGAGAAAAGCTGTTGATGGGAGACATGTACATATTTGTTAACTCCCACGGATCTCTTTCGTGAAAATACTCATTTTTCGCACCCTGGAGAAAAATTAGTTTATCCCTTTCTTTTGCCTACCGTCACTTAGTTATTAATGAAACCGTACAAAGGGTAAAAGAGCCGCCCTCGCCGAAAAAATTATAATTTCGGTAACAAAGGAGAAGAGATGAAACAAATGAATAATTATCCCCGGAGCCGGGATGTTAAAATTATGGACGACTGCTCAAACGACGGCCCCTACAAAAATCTGCGAGGAGAATCAGAGGCAGCTCCTCTACTCAAAAAATGGTAGAAATAGGACAAGTCACAACGTGACTTGAGTGACGTGTACTCAGCACCTGTCTGAAACGTCATAATGACGCGGAAAGGCGGCACTTGGCATGCCCCCCTCTCACCCTAGCTACATTTTATTGTCTAATCCCACGAAGTGTTGGAGTCGTATCGGATAGACAAGGCCTGGTCACAAGGGGCAAGTTCGAAGCCTTGGATGAAGCTACACGCGTGAAATAAATTCACGGCTTTTACGACAAATTTAGCTGGAAGCTGGAGCCTGAATTTTTTTTTTTTTAATTCAAACGTTGGGAGCGTTAAAGCCAGATATATTGACTAATGTTAGCTAAATATATTGTGTGTGTCATGGGCGTCACCACAAGATATTTTGCCAGGATTAAGGAACTGACCTAGATCGGTGTCCCCGGAAGGTGGACCCTATTCAACGGCTCGCTTCGATTGTCGAATTCCCGGTGTTGAGAACCCCAGAAAATACGCGGTTTCATCCGAATTCGGCCAAAATCAGCTAGGGGGTTGAGAGGGTCATTTTTTCCGGTCCCGAACAAAACGCCTATACAAGGGGCGCCGAAAATGGAACATCTTGCCCTGTCATTGGTGTTTGACAATTTTATTCGACTCCTGGAGTAGACTATGGAGGTCCTTGTTTTCTTAATTCGCTGCTCAAAATGGAGAATACGCGCTCACCCTTAGCTAAAAGTAAGAAAAAGCGCTAATTCACGGTTTCTTGATCAATCTTCCAGGCCAAAATTGAGGAAAAATGACTTATTCACGGTTTCTGGGAGCCCTATTATGGCCAGCATAGACAAAAGGCGATAATACTCTATTCTTGAGGCAAGTCTTCCGCTAAAATTGAGAATACGCGATAATTCTTGGCTAAAAGTGAAATAAATCGATAATTCGCGGATATATTTTAGACGAAGCGATAACTTGCAGGTAACATTTCGAAAGGCGCACTAATTTGCGGCTAAAATAGAAAAAACGTCGTAATTCGCCACCTAAAATTCATAAAAGCTCTGATTAGTGGCTCAAAATTGAAAAAACTATAATTCGCGACTAGAATATTGAACGACTATAAATGACTGAAACGCTGATTGAAGACTGAAATTGAAAAAAAACACTCTAATTCGCCGCTAAAATTCAAAAACCACTCATTTGAGGCTAAAATCGAGACGATGCGCCTAATTGAGGCTGAAATGTGGGGAAAAAGGCTAAAATTATGATTTTTTAAAAATTTTGTCCAAAATAGCTCAGTCACAGTTTATATGCGCGGAACAGCCAGAATCACGAATTTTTGCAATTTTAACCACGAAATTGCCCAACTCAAGGTTTTCCCTTCACTTGGAGACGAAAAACAGCCGAATTCTAGGGTTTTCTCTTCAACGCGCGGATCAAACTTGAAATTTCTTTTAGACTCATTTAGCCGCAAACAAAATGGCCTCGTGGGTAAAATCCCGATTTTTTAGGGAATTAGAGCTACAAAATGACCCCTCTCGCGGTTTCTTTCAATTTTGTGCGTCGAGCAGCCAAAACTGAGATTTTAGCCACGAAGCCATTTTTGGAGAAAAAGCTCAAGCTTGGAGAAAAAGCTCGTGTTTGTGCCTGATTTTAACCGCAGAACAGCCCTGTTTCACGGGTTTTCTCAATTTCCACGATAGCGGAATATCGGAGAAAACCAGGGACAAAACTCGCGGATTTTCTCAATTTAACCGACCGAGCAGCCGAAATATCGTCTTTTTGAATAGAACCTAACTTGACGGAGTTCGCCTGTTCAAAATAGAAATGCCCTGGGTGTTGTCTCGTTTCAAAGATCAATTTCCTGGGTTTTGTTCCCTTCGAAAACCGAATTTTGAGGGATTAGCCCTTTCGAAACACACACTCAAAGAGCCCGATCCCGCGGATTTTGTTCCTGCAAAAAGCCAATTTAGCGAAATCCAATGCGATACGCGGTTGACTCTTTTTTTTTTTTTTTTTTTTTTTTTTAATGAGTTGGAGTGGTAATCCAACGTGGACGAGTGCGAGAGCACACGCTCTACTTTTCTCACGTGGGTTATCATTTTTCCTTAAATAATCCAGCCTACAGTTGGAATCGAACCCACTCAGCAGACGATACCTGGACATGAGAGTCGACGCCTCCTAACGACCTCGGCCACTCTGCTGGGCGGTTGACTCTTTCAAAAGGAGGAATTTCGTGAATTTGGGACCTTCAAAAGAGAGGATCTCGAGGTTTTGGCTAATTTAAGAACTTACGCTTTTGGTTCCTTAAAACAACTGATTCACCGGTTTAGTTCTTAGTAACCATTTCCGCAGGGTTGAGCGGTTTCTTTTACCCAAGAAGCTCGTAAAAATACAGTAGAGAAATATAGAAAAACCCACAAGGGGTGTTGTAATTTGTGTACTACTCCCCAAAGCACAAATTTACTTAATAGAGATCCTGATAAGGACAGATAAATGCTTAAACTCATGAATGCCACGCCTAAAAATAATGAAATTCATGAGCAACAGGGGGAGTTGGAGTTATAGTGACTGGATCTCGATCGAAGGGAGAGAATGTCGGGGTTAAAAGGCCCTTTTTAACCCCCTTCGTTTCAGTCAACTATAGGCCCTCCGGGGCTCGTAATATCTTAAGTTTTTAATTTTTAAAAAACCTAGTAAGCTACTGACGTTCAAGCCTTTTACTGTGGAGCTTTTAAAAGCATTTTTAGTCCGTGCTTACGCCTTTAAAAACTACGTCTTTTCTTTCTAGGTTTAGGAAAACACCCGGATCCTGTGAACCTTTCTACGATTAATTTACATTTGTTAATAACGATTGCAGTTTGAATTGTAACTAAAGCTTATCAATAAAGGAGACACTTTTAAAACGTTTTACTTCCGGACATCTTCAATCGAAGTTCCTACAAAAACAATTCGAAAGACAAGAAGAGTTTCCCTTTAGAGTCAATTAGACCTTTTTTTTCTCGACTAAGACGAAAGTTTGTATTTCTTTTTTCTAGTTGTCCGCCCTCCCCATCTCTTCTTACTTGCCTTCTCCTTCTCTTCTTACTTATTCATTAAGAACCCAAGTATCCTTTAAATCCTCTGAACTATTAATTTGAAAGGCAAAAACGGAATTCATTTAACTACTGAGCTTCAAACTCCTAGCACCCCATCTCACCCCCCGCCCAACACGCAACACTGTCACTCTTCAATCCACTTTTCAGTCAAGTATCTCATTAATGGCCCCCAGTGTGAAACAAGCCCACCGTTCCTTAATCGGGCCCTTTTCAACCCTTCGACCCCTTCACCCCCTGACCACAATCTAGTGCGCTAATTTTCATTGATGAAAATAAATCCCCTCGCAGCCACCATTCCACTCAGTTATGATTGGGTACACAAAAACCAATTGATACTGGGAGGCCTTGAGAAGGAGAATAAAAATATATAAAACCACTGCTGGAAAGAAAAAACGGCGGTGGAAAAAAAATGGAAACAAACGAAAGAAATGAGCAATTATAAGGATCGTTAATTTTATATGACCCATCGTAACGTCGTATCATTTTCAATTTTCACGAGAAATGAATAGCGGGAAAGAAAGCAACGAAAACACGCAGAAAATGAAATTATTCTGTTAATTTCTTTGTAATCATACCTTAAAATTTGTTGAACGACGCTCGTCGTATGAATTTTGAATTTGAAAAAATGAGAACCTTAGCTTCTTGCTAGTGTTTTTATTTTTAAATTTTAAATTTGAGTAGGGGAGGGAGGGTATCCCTAGTTTAATTCTCGTTCTCGACGAATCAATCAGCGATTAAAAATTAAATCTCGAACCTCTCCTCTCGAGGATTTTACTCTCTTGCCTTCGAATTTTAAGAAATTTACGTCGAGAGAGAATCCCGAATTCAACAGCATCCGCGAATAAACTGAAGAGTTTGAGACTCACTTGTTGTAACTGTAACCGTTTCCCTCCCCCCTCTATCAAACACAGCGGGTTATCTCATACTTCTCTTCTACCACTGCCGCCCCACTGTGTTTCCAGTATGACGTCACAACCGCCCACACAAATCCAACCACCCCACCCCACCACTCAACCACCTGCATCCATCGTCGTCGAACTCCGACCCCTCCCCCCCCCCTACAAACAGCGGCGATGGCATAACTCACACTCTCTTTTTTCACACCCTCCACCACCCTCCCCATCTACAGGCCGAGTGTAAGAACTTTAACCGGATTTTCCTAATCTTTCCAAGCTCCTCTTCCTAACCACTCTACCCTCCTGCAACCAACCACTCGAATTCAAGGAATCCTATGTTGATCGTTTCCTCTAGCCCGGAAAAACTTATGTTTTTAATCATCACTAGAAACTCTCACGCAAAGGAAAAAGAAAACACTCCATATTATGTTGTATCATCTTGGTTCTTGGGAGGTTTTTGGGAAATTATGGAGGAAAGCTAGAAGGGAGGCGGAACAAAATTCCCGCAGCTCATTAAAAAAAAAAGAAAGCTATCGCTGAAATTAAGAGCAGGTGGTCGGAAAAAGTGTTAAGGTGCCTTGGCCTAAAAAACGAAAAGAAAAAAATCCTTTTATCTCCTTGATTTCCAAACACTCGCTCATTAAGTATAATGAGTAATACAGAACATTAGCGTTTTTTTTTAATTCGCAGGGCCCAGCAGGGAGCCAAGCACTCGGGCACGCGGGGGTGTGATGGGACGTGACTGCCTAACGGACCTCGTCGCGCCACCTTTTACGGTTTGCAACAAGTCGTAACTGGCAATTAACCGACTAGTACATGCGTAAGGTCAAGTCGACGCTATAATTTTATTCGCTCACTTTAATTCTATTTTACCTTTTAGTACCACTGGATAGGCAATCGGACTCAAACCGGGAGCGCCGTGCGGGTTTCTGCCTAACCTATTGTGATTTTTAACGACCCCGTGGTCTCATCCAGTGAAATTCCGGGCGCTACTGCTCTCCGTCGTTTACCCTAGTATGCATGGGCTGGGTCAAAATGGCCCACTGGACTGATATCTTTTCAATTTTTTCGGTCTTACACAGGGTGACTGGTACTTGGTTGAACAAAATGAAATGGGGGTAGGGGGGGGGGGGTACACTCAAGATGCAACAAAAAATGTTCTATGACCGTGGGTCCGATTTCCATTCTTAGTCGAGATAATCGATTTTTTCACGTTTTGGAGCATAGCACGGGGTTTCGCAACAAAAACAGCTGTTACTTGGGAAATAGGCGTCCTAGGTTAAATCCAACGACACCCCTGAAAAGAGCACATTTCCGCGTGAGTTGAAAAGATCCAATTTCAGTGGAGTCGTTGGATTTAACCTAGGACGCTTATTTCCCAAGTTACAGGTGTTTTTGCTGCGAAAACCTGTGTGCTGAAAAACATGAAAAAGTCGATTATCTCGACTAGGAATGGAAATCGGACCCTAGGAAATAGGACATTTTTTGTTGCATTTTGGATGTATAATCACCCCACTTATTTTGTTCACCCAAGAAACCAGTCACCCTGTATATTACGCTTCATCGTTGTGAGCCTCTATGACATCTTCAAGTTGATTGTTTTCAACCCATTCGTAAAATGTTGGAGCGATTTTTTTTTTTTTTTTTTCGATTTTCGAGATTTCATCGATATTTTTCTGGCAACCTATACGTAGAATTCATGCACTGGGTCTGAGTGCTTAAGAGTAATTGAGAAAAAGAGTTTTCCAAACGTTTTAAAATGCATATATCTCTTTTCTTAGTCTAGTGCGACTTGTCGCTTCCAAACGAACACCTGGGAGGTGGGGCACTTCTTTTCATTAATGAGTCAAAGGCAAATGGCTTATATGGGGGGGCGGCAAACCAAGAATCGTACTTAAGGAGCCCATAGACGGTCAGTCTGATTGATCAAAATATTGAACAAACAGATTGAAGTGAGCTTCAATCATTTCTTCAGTTGTTTGAACAAAACCCTTCCCAGTATCAGTGTCTCTCGCGGTGTTGTGCTGAGTGCAATGAGTTCAAACCAGGATTTGTCCGTGCTTTTTTTGTTGACTGCGGCTGCACTCCAACTGAAGAGAAATAAGACGAGGAAGATAAGGAAAAGGCGGTGGTCATTCAATCTTCTTCAGTCATTGACTCAATCGTAAAACACGCTTCTAGACGGTCAATCATGGCTGTCACAGTCGATTGATCCACCACGTTTGATCAAAAAACTGATCATCTAGGGGCTCCTTAATTTACATTTTTTGGAAAATCAATTAATTATGAAAATAAATTATTGTTTGATGCTTTGGGACGTTTTTTCAAGGGTGATTGGTGGGTTTTATTTTGAAAAATAAAACGTTGACAGATCATAAAGAAAACTAAGGTACATTTCTGTTATTTAGGCCTTTATAACTTAAAATAATGATTATTCTCTTCAAAATCGCTTGTTTTGACCTGAAAAATTTGAACAAGTTTTGTGATTTGTTTTTAGACAAACGGGGACTGACTTTAAAAAAAAAAAAAAAAAAAAAAAAAAAAAAATCCCCGATTTGCACGACTTAGAGCCGCATTTGAGGCCACATAAAATAGTTCATATCCACCGCAAATTGCTAATCCTGACAGAAAATAGTGTGCTATTTCCGAATCCATCACCAAAAAGTTGCAAAAATGCAAATTGAAAGCGATTTTCTCGCAGTTAGTTGAAAAAATTGATGTAAGTAAGCCATGAAAAAGCGTTTGAAAAATCATATCTCGAAGGGTTTTGATTTTCGGACATGGTATAGGGTGATTTCGGTCGCAAATGAGGTCTATTTTCGCCCAATTTTTTTTGTCGCACTTATCTCCTTCCACCCTGTGCAATTACTATTTTTAAATTCAATTTTAGTGAAATGAGCTGCAGTAACTTAAAAAAATATTTATTAGACCACGTTCATAAGTTCTGCATGTGCCAAGCGCCTGTGAAGTCTATGCAACCAAACCAATTTATTCCCTAGAAAAATAAAGCATTTTCATAGGTCTCACAGGCTCCACACTTCCACAGGCTGAAACTTCCACAGACGCACGTCAATGGGTTGACAGACAGTTTGTAAACGGGGCCTTATTACAACCAGGAAACTTGAACTTACTATACAAAAAATGTCATGTTCTGACAATAATAAGTAGGTAACTAGTTATTATAATTCGTTCAAGATTCCTGAAATAAATATAAATAAACATTTAATTTGTTGCAAAGGTAGCCCCCCCCCCTTTATCGTTAACCACGGGTGTTCCGGTTTGATGGGTCTACTATCTCGTTACCCTAATCATCCTTACAACACGCAGTGCTACTTCTGTACTTCAACCTGGTGTGCTTTGCAGCATTGATCCTGCGTCTTTCACAGCACTTAGTTTTAATGTTATGATCGTATTGACGAAATGTTCGTTGAAACTGTAACGAAGGGACAAAAACACGATGAGAACAAGTAACGTCAGGAAGAAGAACGCCCAATTTTACAGCTTCTTTGGTGGTGGTGTGGGGGGAATCCGACTCTCCCACCCAGAAGAAGTAGCCTCAGTACGACACTGATCTTCAAACTATATAATTTCTGCTCTGCAGTTCACAAAGGGCTAAAATAAAGGAACCATGTGAACTGAACTTGAATAAAGTAAAGAACGCAGTGCTATCTTGTGGGATCAAAAATGAGAAATTAATTTGAGACCGCTGATTTATGGCGGGAGGGGGTGGAGTGGTGCAACTTGTAATCCGTATGACTTTGGTTTCTCCCTTGGAATTTCTTTGTAGATCAAGCAAAAAATGAATGAAAAGCCAAAATAAGTGCTTTGAATTTTTTGACTTATTATTTCTCAAAAATAAGTCTTTGTAATCGTATCGCAAAAACATTTTTTTGACCCCCTCCCTCAAAATTTGTAGTTTTACGTTTCAAAGTGCGGAGAATCCAAATCTGCAATAAAAAAAAATGTCCATCCGCCGTCCTGGCTCTTGTTCGCTGCAGGACCGATGGAGAAATGTCAAATTTCGTACAAAGGCTCCACTCAATACCTAGTTGGTCCTAACTTCTCGTCAGCCCGAACCTCAACTCCGAAGGGGTGGAAAGTGGGCGTTAAAGTTTTCAAAATGTCGCTGAAATTAGCCCTTTGCTGCGATTGGTCCCAAAATCGACTCAGATAATCACCAATCAATTATCTTTCTTCTGAGACCACGATGAACGAAATCGGTTGAGTTTGAGAGCGTGGTTCTGGGTGGGATTCAGTTATTTTGTTCACCTGAAATTTCAATTTCCACTCCATTATTATCCATAAAGTGAACTGGAACAACCTCCACTTTATTTTTAATATTAATTATTCATTTTTTACATTTGTATATTTGAAGTTTTGAACCAATAAACGCTCTACTGAAGAACCACAATGGGAAACTGAGGAGATGCTAGGACCAACTATAGGCGTTGAGTTGAGCCTGTGTACGAAATTGGAGATATTTCTATTCATCATGCAGCGGATAAAGACCAAAACGGCGGACAGACTTTTTTATTATTACGGATTTGGATTCTATACGCATCTTGAAACGGAAAATAACATGATTCTAGTGAGGGGAGTGCGATGCAATAAATAGAATTTTAAACTCCAGCCGTGTACCTCGGAACGCCGATTTGCCGATGCAAATCGGTTATTTACAATAAATAAAAATAACCGGGTAAGGTAAACCGACGACCGATGACCCAAAATCGTGGTTAATGACGCCAATAACCAGGTAACAGCAGCATTACCCGAAGCGCTCGGTTAATGGTGTGAATACGATTGTGATGAATTATTAAAACTATTGACGTTAGGGTATTGACATTGATAACCATCAACGCTTAGTGGCCGGGTTGAAGGTAAATAACTGGGTGATGTTGATAACATGAACATTAATAACAATTCTTAGAGGTTAATTACCGGTTAATGTCGAGAATATCCGACTTGGACGGTTAATTATGTTATTAATAGGTTGATAATGTCGTGCATGTATACATACATGTCGTTTACACAAGCTCCAGTACAAATGTTGTATGTATCTACTTTTAGTTCATCCTATCAATTAAATAGTCGAAATAATAAGGCATTGTTCGATAATTCGCAGCGTTTTTTTAAAAGCGATATAATTTGGCGGAGTCGTTCCTTAGACCTTATGTACCGTTGTAAGGCCCAGTTAATTGATACGTACCACGTGAAGCCCCGTGTATTCAGTACAGACAGCACTCGGCGCAGTGACGGACGAGTTTATTGTGTGTATCAGTGAGAAACGACGAGTGAGCAAGAAGGGTTTTCCTGCTGCCCGCGACAATCACGCTCACGAGCATATCTTAGATAGGTTGGACAATTAAGATGAAGTTTAAAAATGTTCCTTGTCATGTATAAAAATAGAAGTAATTTAATATTTTAGCATTAGTGGTGTCCTTCGACCAGAACCCCGGCCTCGAACCTAGCCGTATTCAATCACTGTCGATATTGAGGAATTTGTTTGCCTCATCTGGAGCCTTAGTACAAACTCGTGCGAAAACGCCGCTAGACGTGATCGCTATGGCGGGATAATGTTATTTCTTATTCGGCGTCCTTGGATCCCGCGTGCAGCTTTTTCCCCGACCGTTCATACTAAGGCCCCTGGCCACATACGCAGGATGGAGTAGGGCGATTCACACACCCTCACCATACGAGCGCATTGGTCGATGTGCGGTTTATTGTCCAAACACCGTCGAGAACCCTTAATACGAAGCCAAGTGTTTCGAGGCGCTTATATTATTGTTAATTGGAACGGTGGCGAGGTCTCTATGTTGATGAGTGTCACGAAAACTCATTGTTTAACGAGAAAATTGCTCAACTTAGCTCTATCTTATAAGAATTTCTAAAAGTTTCAGAACTGAGGTGATACCCTGCACCTGCAGCAGTTTTCTTTGCTCCAACCATTGGGTAAGAGCAGAACGCGGAGGTCGGAGGCTTGCTTGAGGGTGAGAGTCGATAGCGACACTACACCATTGAGGGCAATTCATCCGGCCTCTTACCAGAGCTACTCAGAACGCGGCGGTTGCTAACGCTAACGCTTAGTAGCTTCGGGTTCTTCTTAACACTAAAAACTAAACACTAAACTAGGTCCTGAACGCTGTGAGTGTGAGAATGAGACTTGCTGTATCCTGCTATAATGTACTACTTAAAGGCCGGATTATATGCAAATGCATATGCAATTGCATATTTAGACGTGGAGGCCGGAAGCATATTTTGCAGATGCAAAATAGATGATTTTTCCTAATGTTTCTTCTATTATGATGCATATTTCGGCACTTTTTTCTTGGAAAATACGGAAATATGCAAGAAAAAGAAAGGAAAGCAGCTCTAAAAAATATATTTTTAAGTCAATAAGCCCAGGAAGGGGAAGCTCGCTCTCTCTCAACTCAATGGTAGGGACGGCCACTTCGGCGCAATCAAAAGCGTGTTCATGGATTTATACATGGCAGATTCGGCCCAGAACTTTTCTGCCCGGCTAGGGAACCTGTAAACTAAGTGAATTCACCGCCTTTTTGGGCTGTAGATAGGGCTGGGCTTCTCGACATTATTTCCACCTCTATTCGCATACAATTTTATCAATATTCTTACCCCAAGATGGACGACGCGTTCACTGCAAGTAGGCAATTACACAGTTGCCCTATCTTGGAGTCTGTTTGGCTCCAAATCCAAGTGCATATTTTCTACTTTTCAGTGCATATTTCCGAATTTTCGATTCATATTTCGAGGAATAATGTGCATATTTGCATGCATTTATTCATCGTTTTTATTTCCATATAATCCGGTCTCTCTACTATATCATCTAGTTCAAAGTTAAGAATCAGCCTTTCTCAGCCCGTCCTTGTGAAAGCCTTGCGTTTCTTCCACTTTTATAGGAACGACAGAAAGAGGTTTTTATTTTATTTTAGGTTTTATTAAAGACCACAATTGAACTGTATTTAAAATTGCTTGCGCAAGCATTTTTGTAGAGCGGTCTCTCCTCTCAAGAAAAAACGTGAGCAAAAACAAGTTGAGGGTAACGCCTTTCAAACGGCCCAATCAGGAATGAGGATGCATGGATGAGCTAGCGACCGCGACCTCCTGGGATCAAATAAGTTTGAAAAACAAAATCATCGACCCCTCAGCGAGCCCGCTAGCTTCGCTCCTGCCTCTTTGTTCTGTACAGTCCCACTCTATTGAACATTCTTGTTTGTGTGGATAGCTATCGCGATAGGCATCGCCATCGACCCTCATCCTCAAGCCAGCCTCCGACCTCTGCGTTCTGCTCGTACCCTTTAGGGGCCCTGCAATCACTTCTTTCACAGGAACATTGTCCTGCTGGCAATAATGCGTAGTTCTCTCGATTTAAAAAGTGGCCACAGAAATGTTGATAATTTTGTTTTATTGAAAAAAGTCCTAGGTACCTGTTAATTTTTTTAAATTTGTCATCCCATGACGTCATGGCACAAACAATAATAATTGGTTGAAAATTAAGAGCATACCTCTTTAGTCTATTTACCTTTAGTCAAAACAAGAAAATTAACTATTTTTTGTATTTTTATACTCTTCCCTTCCTCTCAGTTTTTGTTAGATATGAATCGTCAGAGGGAATTCCGCTCCCGAAGAGATTGCAGTGAGCAAACCTTTGCTTTGTGCATAATTCGCAAGCGACTATTTTAATGGTCAGCATTGCTTTTATTTTTAACAGTATTTTTCAAGTTTTAGGCCCGTATGCCAAGTCCTTCCTCGAAATCCTCAACCTACCTTACAAACTGTATAGTCACGTGTTATTTTATAATTTTTCCAGTTTGTGAGGGAGCTTTGAGGTAGAGGAAAATTCGAGGAACGACTTGACATACGGGCCTTAGTTTTTCAATTACACATTTTTCACCTTCTTGAACACGCAAAGATTACTGATCGGACGACTTAACTTGATCAACTCACGCGAGCTCGATCTCCGAATCAGTAGAAAAAAATAATTAGCGTTGTAAGATTCACTGAAATACTTGAGCCTCTAAATAAATAATTTACACTCTCAAAATGATAATTTATAGGACAACTAACACTAAAAATCAAGTAAAAATATAACTGGGTCAACCAGACCCAGTGCATGCATTAGTGGTGGTTTCAAACGTCATGCATACTAGGGTTGAAAGAACGGCTATAGAAAAAGCGTTACGACACACAAATACACTATAATGAGAGAGTACAAATACACTATAATGAGAGAGTACGTGGTGTTTTACATTTTTTGTAACTCTATTTAAACCGAAATCATTCTCCCATCACCAGTGGTACGTGGACTCTTCATTCTATAGTAACAACGTCCATCACTTAAAACATTCAAGAGCTTACCATCACGTGTAGCCTCCTTAGTACAAGGTAACTAAATAATCCCGCTCACTGCTACTGTGATTGTCAATTGTAGATTTAATTAACAGACCCTCAATGGTAAAATTAAAAGAAATACGTTAGCTCCAATAGGACAGACGAACATTTAGAGCAAAATGACTTTATCCTCTTGGATAATCACGAAATCATCGACTTAATTTGTCGCTAATTGATTTAATTGCTTCTATATCAGGCCTGTTCAGTTCTCTAACCTTTTAATTTTCATATAGCGTTTTCCTTATGTGCTTCGAGCTTTCTACTTATTTCAGGGTCAGATGTTTCTGCCTCTAATTCACCTATTAATTTAATTTATCGGGCTTGCAAACAAAAAAATTTACATAAAAAACAAATTTTAAGGACAATGGCTTCGTCCGACCCTCATTTTTACCTTTCACGAATATGATTTTTATGAAAGTAAGTGGTAAAAATGGAAAGATAAAAATAAAAATCCTACCTTTTAATTTTTCGCTTCAAGCTCATAATCCGTTCCTTGTTTTGTTTCATATTCATAGCACTGGCGGCCACAGGTTAAAATCATTTTACGATCGGGCGGGTTTGCACGCAACCGTGGGGATGGGACACATTTCGCACATTTTAAAAAAATCAACTCCCGCGTGATAGCACAGTGATGGAAAGGGGGGGAGGGTAACGCATTCGCAAAACTTATCGCCGAGACGCCCGCCTTTGATAATGGTGAAATCTGAAAAAAGTAAAAATAAAAAAAATTAAATTGTATTTTAATGCGCGGCAAGTGTACTAGTGAAAAAAAAAACTCGATAGGCTGGCAATTTGGTGGGCCCCCTCAAAACTCGGAATTTCACCCCTCAAAACTGATGACGTAACTTCCACTTCCAGGCGCGAGACTCACGAAATTGCTCTTTGAAATGAGACCCCCCTGAACACCCTGTAAATTCTTATTCCAAACGGGTGAAATTAGTTTTTTTTTATTTTTTTTTTTTCCAAGTCGGAATTTCGGCTACTCGGTGGGCGAATGAAGAAAACTAGATAGTTTAGCCGTGTCACGGCTTAAGTTGAGAAAAATTACCAAATTTGAGAAAACTCGCGAGTAAGGCTCTATTACGGTTAAAATTCCAAATCGGCAGAAGAATAAATAACATAAAATTGGATTCTGTAACGAATTTAGGCTAAATGGAAGTGCTTTTATGATGTTCCCAAATCTGAGAAATCGGGTTTTCGAGAGTCAACCACGTGAGACTGGATTTTCAAATGGGGTCAACCGCACGAAATTGGCTTTTTGAGCGGACAAAACCCGCAACATTGGTTTCTGTGTGAATTATTTGGCCTATCGGAACTTGTTAAAAGTTTGGTGGATTAAATTTAGAAAATCCGCTAGTTTTGTCGCTGGTAAATCTCCGGAGTTTCGCTCATGGAATTTGTGAAAGCCCGTGAGACGGGGCTGTTCTACGGTTAAAATCAGGCAAATACACGACTTGAGCTATTTCTCGAAAAATGGCTCCGTGGCTAAAATCTCGCAAATCTCGGACGCACAACATCGAGAGATATCGAGAGTGGTGCCATTTTGCGGCTCAAATTCTCTCAAAAGTCGGAATTTTTCCTGCTCGGTCCACATTACTGGGAAATATCCACGAAGCCATTTTGTTTGCGGCAAAGTGAGTTCAAAAGAATTATTAGCGAGTTTTGGCTGTTCCGCGCATTATGTGCATTTGAGAAAAACCCCCAATTGGGAGAAGTCCGTAAGTTTAGCCACTTCTAAAATTCCAAACAATCGATTCTGGGTGTTCCTCGGATAAAAATAAGGAATCTTACGGAACATTTTTTGCGTAGATCGTCAGTTTATTCATTTTTAATAGGCGAACGGCAAGTTTTGCGATATCTGTGGGGCTTTTTGTAGGATATGAGTCTTCAGGTTGGCCACTTTCAAGACGTAAATGGTCTGTTTGCCAATTTCTGGATCGCGAATGTTTGGTTTTGCCAAGTGTAGGGCATAGGTCGTCAGTTTGAACATTTTCACATATTTTTGATATAGAGTCGCATTGTTGTTCAGTCAAGTTTAGTTTGCGAATGGTTTGGTGTAGCCGTTTTCAAGGCGCTAATCATTAGTTTTACCATATTCTGGACGCAAATTAATCAGTTTTGCCATTGAGGTTGGGGGAGGGGGCACCAGCGAGAGAGCGACAGTTTTGAGCGCACAATCCACTTTTTAGCACCTACATCACGCTCAAATTCATACGACAAAATTGATGGAACATAACCCATTTTAGAGCAAAAAATCTCATACTGGGTAATATTATCGCGAAACACGATTCGCGAAATCTCATTTTTCAGCGAAGATGCTGACAACACTAGGCCGGTACCCAAAGACGCTTGTCCCAAAAACGCACAATGCAAACCCAAAAAAACTGACTACTGTCATTTGTTGCCTCAGAAACTCATTTCACTCTATTCAAGACCGTTTCGAAAGTTACAGTTTCGAAATGGACTATTTGGTCTAGCCCGTCTACGGTCTACGGTGACTGGTCCCAGAACCCCAAAACCAAACAAGTCAGTTCCTTCCCCCCAGTCAAACGAGAATGTGTGGAGAGATTCCTCAAAACTTATCCACTAACATTCAGTTCTTTTTGTCTCTCTCACTCACTCTCTCTCTTTCCAGAAACAGCAGTAAATCGTGTTAATAAGTAACAAGCGTCCGTAAATTTAGATTTCAGAGAAAAAAAATAGAGGTGGTTGCACTTTTTAAATTATCATGAAGCTCTCACTGTAATAATTTATACAATTTTTTTTTTTTTTAAACAGACAATAACTCCCCATAAGGCAAGCAGCTGCTGCAGCCTATCCACCCTGCGAACAACTACTTATATACGAGCCGTTAGGAACACTGAAAAAAAAAAAAAATAAACAAAATAAAATACAACGCCGGGAGGACGTTAAAATACGATAAATCCTCCACGGATTGATGATGAGGGGTAAAATTAGTAGGTGGGGGGATGATTTAGGGTTGATTCTCTCCAATTCAAATTGGGAATTGGGAGGGAAAAAACGAGAAAGTTTCATTTAATTTCATATTTTTGCCAATTTATTGGTCATATTTTTTTTTTTTCAAAAGAAACGTACAACGACCTCGCAATTGTTAAATAAAGTCCCCGTATAAGGAATAAAAAGAATGGATGGGGTTAGAGCTAGGTGTTTAAATGGAAGAGTCGAACCGTAAAAGTAACTTTTGTGCTCTCAAGTCAATAATAATGAGTGAAGTAAGCGAAAATTGGTAATGGATAATTCAATAGCGGTGGGGTGGAGGTGGGGGTAAAAACAAAAGGGAAAGGTCTTTCCAACTCCTTTGTCGTCTTATAGGAAGATGCCATATTGGGAAACAAAAAAAGAAGACAGAAACAGTAGAAACGACCGTGGAATAATTAAAAACCGTCGATAGATTTTAGTGTTTCTTCGTTAGGCCTTCACTTAAAAAGCGGATTTCTTCCTAAGCCGTTGGTGCGAAAAAGGTCTTATAGGTTTTCTCTGTATAGAATAGAGAAAGAAACAAAATTCTATTTCACATAACAGGGAGTCATTGAGAAAAAAAAGGAATGGCAAGAATCTTTTGATGATTGATGAATAAATTAACACGGAGAATCCTTTAATTAGCTTATATTAAAGGGTGAGAAGAAGGCAGGTAAGAAGCGTTTTTGAAGGGGTGAGCAGAATAGAGATTTCCACATCAAAGAAAAATGGGGGGAAAATCGGCGAGCTCGCATGATATAATATGGTATGTAGCAATAAATAATCTGTTTACCATTACTAACAACATTGCTGTTACCCACGTTTCATTAACAGAAATGTTGAATACCTATGACGCAATGCATCGCATTCATAACCATTGTGCCAATGGATATTAAATGACTTTCGACGACAACAGGAATGCGGTACCTTAAAGGCAGGAATTTGGGATCAACATTCCGTTTGCTTTGAGTATAAGCAGACCAATTAATAATGTTTTGATCAGCGAACGCTGTTGGTGCACTCGCGGAAAAAATGGGCCATGGGCTGGATCAGGTGCCCAACCACTTCCAAAGTTCCGGGGGCCCACGATTTTCACCGATTGCGGGGGGGGGGGGTTTGGAGCGCGGATCCAGAGGGAGGGTAGCACCGAAATCCGAACCAAAGGAAATATGTATAGCCCGAAACACATCAGGGATCTGGGTGCGAGAATCCCGGAAAACTTAGCCCAAATCTTGCAGTATGAACCTTGCGGCTTCGTCATATAGCACGGTTTGCTAAATCCCTTGCGAAGAGTTATCAGAGACACCAATAAATTGTTACTTGTGTGGTGATGTTGGGGTGAATGAACAAAGTACTCAAATTTAGTTCATTTTTTGACCCTACTTGACCAACTGGTTCAACAGTAGCCCAATTAACAAACCTTTCCTATGGAGTCTAACAATAGTCTTATAATTTCTATTATATTTAGCTCGTTAGAGCACGCAATACCTGAACGTTTCTAAATTCAGATCTCGAGAATAATAGCTTTGGTGGAGAGGGGGAGGGATGTAGAACAGCTCTTTGACTTAAATAAACAATTACTATGATTTGATTTAATCTCGAGGCGCCGTTAAAGCTAAGAAAAAGAGAAAAAGGAAAACAGTTTTAAATGTCAGCTAAGCTGCTTTAGAGTCGTATAAAGGCATAAATAATTGAAGTTATCTCCCCTACTCCTCCACCCTAACTAACGATATTCCTGTTTAAGTTAAAATAAAGTGTTGCCTCACATTACGGTCAGCCATTTATTATGCATTCGCGATTACGGTAATGCCATTTAAGTTTTATTTAAATCACAGCTCCGTTTTTAGAACTCCTTTCCAACTTCCAGTAGAACCCAATTACGCGCTCATTAATTTCTATTACCGGAAAAGGACATTGTATTTCATTTTACGATGATTGGGTCCCAATATGTTTTTCTTTTTTTTCTCATGCACTACCCCTCCCCCTTCCTACCACCTACAGGTTTCTGAAATCTCTCACAGGCGCATACCGATATTCCTTTTTTTTTCTCTCTGTAAACAAGATCAGTTCTGGTGTCAACATTTTTTGTGTTCGCGTATCTCATTCTCCCCCCCCCCCAACCAACCCCCTGCCCCAAACCAACAAACTACAACGACGATACAATCCTACTAGTTTGTCTCTATCCTGTCTATCCTTCTAAAACAGAACCGTGATAAAAACTGAAGACAATGGACAATTTGTATTCAGAAACGTTCGTCTAGACTTATGATGCTATCAAGTCAAAAAGGTAATTTCAAGGATGTAAAAAAAGAATGATGACTGGGGAGGATAGTGAGGGTTCGAGGGGTCGACCAAATTAAATTTGGACAACTTCAAAGTAATCAAAGTGGACAAGAATGTTAACATTATCTTTCGTGTCGTTATAGCTCTACTTTAACAGTTGGGCAGAGATCCAATTTCGATTTTCTTTGTTCTTTCGAGAATTAAATAAAAAATAATATGACACGGATAGTCGGTTTAGGCTGGGGGAGGGGGAGTGAAGGATAAATGATCGTCTGTGGGAAAAAAAACTCGAAATAATGAAAAAAAGGTTCCCTTGAAAGAGTCAAATAACTGATGACAGAAAATGTACGGCGGTTGATGATAAGGTAGGAGGGGGAGGAGTGGGCACCGAGTGAATCACGCGAGTAGTCGTGGGTGCGGTGGTTGGGGCTGGGGAGGCCCAGACGGCGAAACTCGCGCGGTGCTATTTTTGTGATCGCTGGGTCACTGATCCAGTGTTTTTCTCTCACCCACACGAGTTTCTCCTTTCTGTTTTTGTATGTAGCCGAGAGGCCCTAGACACATCCCCCCCCCCACCACCGTTATTGACACAGCCGTAAACGTAAAGCACCGATTTTCAAAGGTTTTGTGTGTGAATAAGGTGCTGACATTGTAAAAAATGCAGGGAAAAAAGAATTTGAGACAGATAAAATTGCCTTTAAAAAAAGTATAAGATTACTTTGTTAAGCGACGGATTTAGGGTCGTTGAAAAAACGAACAAAATACCGGGTTTTGTATAAAAAAAAAACACACAAAAAAACTCGAATGCAACAATAGAAATCCCATGGTAACATTGCATTAAAAGCAGCCAATCAGTAAAATAAATCAACGGGGAATTGATCTCTCCCTTTTCAGCCCTAGAAAGTACACATACGTACTATACTTTTACATTAAGAAAGAGCAGGGAACAAAATTTAAATTTTTCAGGGTTCGAACCACTGAGGATGACTCGGCAGAATCGAAAACCAGTTCCGGAAATTGAAAAATAAATCTTAAGTAGCAGGGAGAGAACATCTAATTGTTTCTTTTCCACTTACATTTTTGTTTCATTTCAGGGGGGGTAGTCAGAACGGTGCAGGGGCTGCTAACCACCCCATCATCAAACAGTGAGTATGTATTTATGGTTTATTTTCCATTCATTCCCATCAATCCTCAATCCAATCTTCCACATCCGCAAATTCAAGGGCTAGAAGCGAGAAAAACGCTAAATCTCGGCGAAAATGGAGAAAAGGCACCAATTTGCGGCTGAAATTGAGGAAAAGCGCTACCTAATTCACTCCTATCCTAAAATTGAAATAAAAAAGATAACTTAATAATAATAATAGTAATAATAATATTTAGTGGGCGCTGGGCTTCGAACCCGGCAGGCGGCAAAGCCTCCTTTGGGCTCATACGCCGAACCCTCATCGAGTGTGCGCTTAACGGGCGTTTCGGTCGGGCGCGCGGTGTATTGAACGCGCTCCACCGTAGGAACGCCCACTCGGAACCAGGTGCTCTGTGTCAGAGTCTGACGCCCCCTAAGGTGCATATACGTTTTGGCCTGGTGCATTCCGCAATTTACAATCATGATCCAAATCATGAACCACGTCCGGCTAAAATTGGAACACTTTGAAAAAATTTGCCAAAACCGTAAAAAAAGGTCACTGTTCCTGGGTGATTTAGTGATTTGGTGGGGGGATGGCTAAAATTTAACAATTTAAAATTGGACGAGACTGCGAACGTAAGGGTTTTGTGACACAGTAGGCCTATCGTAGGGCCGTAGGGTGGTTATTGTGGTTCGGATTTTTTTTTTTTTTGCCCCGGTGCCAAAAAATGTTTAGGAGCCGCACAGAAAATGTATGGCGGTTACTGATGTGTGGGTGGGCAGGATACTGTGAATCGAGCAGGAATAGGACGGTGTGGTACGGGGAGCCCCGGCAGCGAAAGTCCCTTTGGGTCACTTTGACTCTTTTTTCCCCCTTAACCAAACAGGAGCGTCTTCTTAATACTATCCGCGCGCCGAAAGAAGGCCCCTGACAAAAAATTCCCTCCACCCACCCCCTCGTCTTATATACTGCCTTTTCTAAAAAAGATGAGTGCCCACTGAGCAAGGAGGCAGACCACTAACCTGAAGAGGGGAAGAGGAACCCTGTGCATCATCGAAGAGCCGAATGTTTTTGAGACTGTAATACAAGTGTCACAATTCTTTTCTCAGGGTCATTCTTTCGGCGCGCGGACTGTAATTGGTCGTCTCGTCTATAACTGACCTCAGTTATTTCCTTGCCCTGAAGCATGTTCGCAGTGCCGTTCAGTACGGTTCTTAAACGTCCCGCGCACGCGGAGATGGGATTAGAGCATTATAAAATCTCATACACGCGCTTGCTTGGAACATTTTGGAACTATCCAGAACGACTCTGCGAGCAAGCCTACAGCCAAGAAATGGTAAAGTGGGAACTGTTAGCATAACCCCAGTATACCAGTAACAGGCAATTCATACCCTTCAAACTGGCTACTTGGCCTTACTTTGAAAAAAACAATTATGGAAATTTTGCTCGAGAAACAGGCAAAAATAGCTAATTTTCGTAAGAAACTGCTAATCAATGAATGATGAAGATGTAGAGGGCAGGACCCACCAAACAATCACGAAAAATTGCACCGACGGTGCGGTCCAGTCCCCGTTTCGACCTCAGACCTTCAGCTACCTGAGCTACTCAGCCCTGGTCCTATCAGCCCGGCAATTGAGCCGATTACGGAGCTGATGGACCGCCCCTCGGTGGAAGCGGAAGTGTGCCACTGCACTACGATCTCCGCCCCCGGCACTCAACCCGACCCGGCAAAAACGGAGTCAGGGAGGACGACCCGGCTCACCAGGACTGATGAGAACGTCTTCATCGTTCGTTGCTGAACTCGGCCGTGGCGCCTAGCCCTGCACAACATCACCCCCCTCACGGTCCTCACGGTTTTCACAATAAAAGTCCTGGTGAGCCGGTCCTCCTTGACTCGGATTTTGCCCGGACAGGCAACAGAATAAGGGGGGAAGTGCGATTTAAATGACAGGAGCACGTATCCATGATTTGCCACGTCCTGCCGAGTATGCAAGTTCGTTTTTGGCTCCGTGGTGTTTGGCTCCAGTGCAAGCCCGTTTCGACCAAAAACTCTCAATCTTGATGGCTAATTTCTCTTCTCGATTTTGGCCATAGAACTGAAATTTGTCCTCAAAAATCCTCTCAAATTATTTAAAAACCAGTTACTAATCAATTCTCATTTCGGAATCGCCAAAATTCAGAGCTACAAAACTGGAGATATCGACCAATTATCCGGCTGTTAAGCCTTGAAAACAGTTCTACCCCTAAAAACGACATATTAATGGGTTTCTCCGCACGTAATCTTGCTCGAAAATAACGTTTTTCGACCCAAAAAAGACGCTAATTCAGCGCCTGCTTTGTAGCTGAATTTCTGGCAATCTTAAGGAGAGATAGCTTCCCGGCTGAGTTGGGAGTTCCCATTGTGAAAAAGAACGATTTTGTTACAGAAAGAAAGCTTCTGAGGCTGAATAGTTTTAATGGAGTCGGAAACCACATTTCTGTGGTTAAACCAGCGGTTTTTGGACTTGTTACGATTCTGATGGCCGAATAGACGGTTTTTGGGTCACTCGAAAGTGCAAACAGCACCTCAAGAGCGCTTGTCATTTCAGGGCTGTCCAGATTCCTCAAGTCAAGTGGAATTGATGGGGTGCGTAAAGGTCTTCTTTCTTCTTCGGTGGGCAAAGGTGTAACAGCAAAATCCCGCACCCCCCCTGAAGCTGGTAAAATCCCTTTAGACATGAGGGCGCAGGTGGTGGGGGTGTACAGTGGGAGGGGAGGAATTTCGATCCCCCCCCCCCTGAGAGAGGTCCCAGATTCGCCCTTGCTTTGGACCCATAAGACAACAGAGCGCTGGCAAGCCCTTGTTCTCGTATCCAACCACGCTATATTTAATTAGGTTTTCATAAGAAATTAATGATATTTCCTCAGCACAAAAGAAAACAACATCATCGGCTAGAAGAAGGGTTGACAGCCGACTATACCCTTGTACCGTCGTAGCTATGCCCCTGTCATTCACCACTGAGGTGAGGCTGGACTGACAGCTGTAGATAAGAATAGCTCCAGCACGCATCTTTCAGCTTACCTGACCAAATGACTCAAATTTTGAACTCAACCGTAGTTTACGGTAAACTCAAGATTATTGTTTCCTCTTTTTCGCCCTCCTCCTCCCGCCATCCATCCTTTTTTTACGACGTGCCGTAGCGTAAAAAGCGTAGTGGAGTGCGATGACTGAAGCGACCGGGAGGCCTCCTCAACGATTATAACGGAGAGGGGTTGGTGGGGGCGGGATAGATGGCTGGCTGTCGAGCCAAACCAAAGTGAGGCGGCCGGCGGTGGAGGAGGAGGCCTACACCCCGCACGCTCCTCTTCTAACCACCTTGTATATTTTCAAAGGCAAAGACAAGAGAGGACTGTGGAGGAGAAGAGGAGACTCCACTGCCACTCCATTTCGTTTGGGTTTTTACTCAGTTCGCTCAGTGACGTGCCGGCGTTGAGGAGTTGGAACGGTAGAAAGCAGTGCCATTCTTAATTAATCAAGTTGATAGCCCTTAAATTATTTATTATTTTTTAAATTGAAATTCACGTGGTTCGGCAATATTTTTTGTTAGTTTTGGTGCTATTTTATTTTTATTTGTTTTTTTATAATACATTTTCAACACGTTAACTCAAGTAAGTAAACGGTCTTCATGTTTTTTTCGTTTATGACAATTGTTTTTCATAATTAACACCACGAAAAACATTAGTGCTGCCGTTAACCCGAAAAACAATTAAAATTTTTAAAATTCTCTTTCATTGTGATTAGCTTAATTTTGATTAAGTTCTTGAAATACGGCAAAACTTATGGCAGAATAAGCTGAGATTCCTCAAGAATCTTTCTTTTTTTCCTCCGTCTTCTCATCTTCTTTTTCTTTTAAGTCCTTGCGAAGGACTCCCAATGGAACGCCTTTAAACCGGTTCCCTTCTTCTTCATCTTGTAAAAACCGTCTCCTTTTTCTGTGTACACCCCCTTCTTCAACAGCCTCTTTCTCTCTCTAACCACCCCCTTAACAAAATAACTGAAGGTGTACCTACACGCTTTGCGAAGAGTGAATTTCAGCCGATGGACACCGCACATTTTAGCGGCGAACATAAGGCTTTGAGCTTACGAACAGGATATTTTCAATGAATTGACGGCTTTTTTTTACGCGCCTAAGAGACGATTTTCTCACGCTCTTTAAGAGAAAGAGAGAAAATAAAAATAAAAAGATCGTTTTTTTTCCCCCTCCTCCCAATAAAGTAGACCTAGTCTCACGGACCACCTTATTTGGCGAATTTAAATCGTGAATGGCATGCCAATTAGGCGGTTGTAGCGTTAAAAACTAAGTATGGAGCTACTGTCCATAAGTGTAAAATGTTAAATGATTGATGATAAAGCATATCCTCCCACCCTACTTCATCTTACCGACGGCATTACCTTCTGTAATCAAGTAGGCGCCGTTTTTTCATGGTTTAATTAAACGCCTCACTATGGTCTGAAACCTGTAAGATTTCAATTTATAATTCGAGGCTTTTGTCCTTTACGATTGAAATCACTTAACAAAATTATCTCCTGTCTCTCTATCTACATCACCTCTTTTTAAAAGGAAATAATTTCTAAGAGGTGACGGCTCCAAAATGTTCTCTCTTCTGAGGAGGAGGCAGCAACAAGTTGAGTATCAACCCACCGTGTTTTGAGGGTCGCAAACTACTTCCCTCCCCCGCCGTCAACTCTTTAAAAATACGAAATCGCAAGTCAGAAATTTTAATGCTGGAGCAAATAAAAAATTAAGACTGACGCCTCATTTAATGAAGGGTGTCGGAAGGAGGGGAGGGGGTCCGTAATTGTTGCCACGCCTGCAGGTTTCATCAAGGGAAAACTGTAAAAGTAAATCCTAATTTTTTTTTATCGTTCGTGACGATATTAACAAGTGTACCGATTGGGATGTGCGAGGCGAGGGAGTCACTCGTTGGTAGCTCGTCTTTTTAGATTTCCTGAAAAATTCCGTCACGTTCTTGATTTGCCACTTGAAGAAATCAATTTCGTGTGTTTGCTTCTTTCGAAACACACATATACATTTTGGCGGATTATTAGCACTCCTAGAACCCAAATTTCACGGAGAGATTTTTTTTCGCCGGTAACCCGAAAGCTACGGGCTGTGCGGACAAATATTCCATATTAATTTTCTTGAATTTAACGCTCTTCATCGTTTTACATAGAATACTTGTCCGTAGAACCCGTAGCTTATAGCGTTCGAGTTACAGGCAACAACAAAAAATCTCTTCACCTACCCGAGCGAAATTTTGGGTCAAACGCATTGTCTGTTGCAGTGATTCAAAGAAGGTAAACGGATGATTTGGTTTCTTTCTTTCATCTCAATTTTCAGTTATAAATCCCAAAAACAGGATTTCTTGGGAAAAGCCCCGTCCCGAAAAATATTTTCAAGTCCCGTCTCGCATTCGGGACGCATACCACTATATGTCTAGCTTATTTAATAATGAACTTTCGTGGGTTTGTCGCGTTAAAAACAGTGCTGTCTAAAGCCGGATGCACACAAGCGATACTTGCCAAGTAACGAGCAAAATATCAATCAATTTCTAGCAATTGCCTAAAAACCGACCAACTGAAAATTGTAAATTTTGCTCGTTAGGTACTTGGTAAGTACCGCATGAGTATATCCTGCTTAAACCCCAAATTAACAACTGCGCATCATCAAAAAAACTTCTGCACTGTCGACCACAATATCTCTGTTTGCAAACCTGCTCTGGGGCGCACCAGTCAGCACCCAGCGCACCCCAAAAGCGTTCACGAGAAATTTGAGCAGGTTGGTGCAAGCTAGTGTAAAGATGAGAGGCGGTGAGAGGGGGCTTTAGGTTACAGAGAAGGCAACACGGCTGTTTGTGTTCTGCCCTGCGCTACACTACACTTTTCGAACAGACTTGTTCCTGTGAGATGTTCCTTCAAATAACCAATTTCGTGGATTTAGCTCTTTCAACCCACAAATTTCGTGGATCTGGCACGGAGCGCACCAGCAGGCTCCACCTGTACGTCGAGGCTCTTCCTTGAACTTCATGACTGTCGATGTCCAAACGCTGGAATCATGGGAAGAACTCGTCTGGGGGGACTCGTCTGATCAAAAACTTGAAACCCTCTCCTTTTAAGATTCGCAGTTCCGTTCAATTTTCTGGCTTTTCTGTTTATTTGGCCGGCCGCGGTTTATGAGTCCCTCAGACAATGCTTAGCTGAAAAGTGCAGACGCTCAGCGTCCCGCAACCCAGCCCGGAAACTCTTGTCCCTAGGTACTCCCTCTTGTAAAAAAGTACTGAATTGCTTATATTTTGTCGTCAAATAACGATATTTTCGAGCTAAATTACTTGAGGAAGAACGTTAAATTGCCCTCTTATTGCCGCTGTCATTTTTACGGGTTGAATAATCCATTTCAAAGCCACACAGCACAGGCGCTTAGCCAGGATTTCTTGGGGGGGGGGGGGTCCAATGTAGGTCCGGTGCGGTGGGGGAAGGGGGTATTTCCACTCTATGCCTACTCTTTTCATCATTACTCTTATTATCATTACTATTATCATTATTGTGCGATATTATTCAAATGCGTGAGCGGAGAAATTGAAAATAAAAAGTCTCCTTCAGAACATGGGAAATAAATCTGAAATTTCGCGCCTGACAAAGCATACAGCCAGATATTTGGGCTAAATCTCCAGTACCAGGTTTTTTAGGCCCATCAAGAGGATTCCGAGCAAGAATCTTCATAGTTTTTTATTGACAGATTTTCAAGCCGAAGAACCAAAATCGGTTGCTAGTCTTTAGGTCTCAAGAATGAGACTTTTCGGCCTAAAAATTTTGATAACCAGACGAAAAACGGACTTCCATGCTTTGAACAACGGTTTTAGGGACCGTTGGTACAGGATGACACGCTGGAAATTTATATATATATATCACGCTAGCGGGAAAAAACCTTTTAGTTAAGGGGGAGGGGGGAGGCGATGCTCAAAATAGAAAGACTGCCTGCTCCTTTTGTGTACTCACACAATTTGTAAGCCTCTATAACAAAAATTACATAATTATTATCAATTTGTGCACTTTTTCCCAGAATGGGATCTCGCAACTGTAAATATTTTGAACTCGTTTACACTTTTTCCCTCACGTACGCTTTCCACGACACTCGATTCATTGTTTCATAAATTGGCAGCCACCGTGGTGTGCAGGTGGGAGGGTGAACTCGCCCCCGTCCCCCTCTTCCCCGACTATAGAAATGGAATGTTTAGAAAAGATTTCGGCATTCTTTCTCTCTTATACTTGAAGGTCATTTCGATGGAACTCACCAAAGAGACCTCCAAAATTAAAAAAAATATCCGGGGAATTATCATTTTTCTGCTTTTTCGCGCCATAATTACACGGGTTTTTTTGACAGACGTTTCTCTCTAAAGGTCCTTTTTCTCTCCTCACTCTCTCTCGCTCTTTCTTTTTTTCATCTCTGCAGGACTCCGTGGGTAAAGAAAGAGACACCCCGTGGAAAGGCCTGCCGATGGCCGTTTGACCTTCAGGTATAGAAGAGTCTGTGGCGTGGCATCCCAAACCTCTCGCTCCCCCGCCCATCCCGCTTTCCAACACATGAAATTTTTTTTTTTTTCAACCTCTTCGCCCCTTAGGAACACTTGAACGCATTCATATCCTATTTGTGTCTTTCTTTCACGGGTTTTTTTTTTTCCTCCAGAAAAGGTATTTTTTTCACGAAATAACTCTTAAGGGTCGAAGTGAGTCACACACCGGTTATGTAGTGACGTCATTTCAAGTGTTGATTGTCTTCAGAGTTATGTAAACTATTTATTGTAGACGAAGACCCGTTTGTTAGTATGTATTTCGCCCAGAATGGTCCACGAGCTTGACGCTACATTCTTGACAGTATTTTTTTAATGGCAGGATCGTCTTTTGTTTTTATATTTACCCCCGCGATAATTGCACAGTAGACCCTGAGTCATAGCTCAAAATCTGTAAAATGAGGAAAATCGCGCGAGTGGCGTGACAATGGGAATTTAGTAGCAAGGATTTTTCGAGTTAAAACGGACGAAAAGCCTCGGGGAGTGGACGCTTTGTAATCATCGTGTACAAAGCGAAACACAATCACTGTAAGAGCAACCCACGCCGATTTTACCAGTTCCTGCAGGCTTTTGAGTATGCCCTCGGAGTACGGCTTCCCAATTTCTATATTTCTTCTATTATCCTTTATTTTGACGGCTCTGGAAGACACGTAGATTTTAGGGCTGTCCGAAGTCCGAACTAACTCATCGCCCCCTAAAAGGCTCTGTCACGTTTTCGGAGCCGTTTGACGAGTGCCTCGAATTTAAGAACGCCCTTGAAGGCTGTGAGAGTCGGAATGGCGGCTCCCTGTATATTACGAGAGATAATGTTTATATCAGCGGCGTAAAATAGACCCCTTTCCTTAATTGTCATGACTATAAAGGTCTTAATTCCAGAAATAATAGTACAGCTTGGTTCATGGGGTTTCGTTTACGCCAAGAACGAGAGCAGCCCAATGTTATTAATACGGTGGAGGGGTGAGGGGGAGATCCTTTTCATACTGCTCACCTTAGCGAGCTTTCCAGGAATTGTTTTTAAGGGCTCGAACGGTTTCAACAAGGCTCCTATCTCTCTTTGGTACACTAAACACACATTATATGATCCTTAATGCACGAGAATAACAGAACCATTGTACTCGTGTACCTTTTTTACACCTTCCCCCCATCACCATGAGTGATTCTTGTAATCAGTGAGTTTTCGCCCCAGTTGACTGATTGATGGTCAATTTTTATAGAAAAATCAGTAGAGGAGTAGAAACGAAAGAAATTGTTACAGTTAGATGGACAGAGTCGCACAATTTTCAACTGATTATTCAAGAGGAAAAGCGCAGACTTGTGTTGTTTTTTTTTATGAATGCTTCGCAAGGGGCGCGCCCATATTCATTATAATCGTCTCCCACGCGTTATTTTCTGCATCCCACTATTTCTTTCAAGTTTTTCTTTTTTTAAAACGGGTTTTTTTTTTTTAAATGCAAATTCACTGCGCGAGTGTATTGAATTAGAATGGCGATGACGACCTTAAAAAGCTTGAATCAATAGACCTGTAGATTTTCCAAGAATGTGAGAAATACCCCGCCCCCTCACTCCCCTAATATTGCGAGTGTCAGTGTCGGAGTGTGCGCTGGGGTCACCAATTATCTAACGCGTCTTGGAAAAAACTCTGTAGAAAGAAAGCAGTTAGCTTCACCGAGCTGCGTAGCTGCAAAGTCCTTCCTCTCTTCCCCTCCTATTAATAGAGCAGCTAATGAGACTCAATCATGCGACTTGAAACTAGAAGAGTATTTTCTACGAACTCGCTCCATCTATTCTTCTCTCTCACTCACTCTCTCACTCTCTCTCTCTCGCACTCACGTAAGAAAACTAGCTGTTTGACTTCTCGCTGCCGCCTTTGCCTTAAGCTTCACAACTCGTGTTTGTGTACAGCTCATTCAAAACAAATGGTTAAGTTCAACGCTCCCAGTTTTTAAAGAGCTACCGAGAAACGCTGCAATAGTGCAAGTTTTTTCTTTTAATGTGTTTCTTCATCTTTTTAATTTTTTTTTTTTTAATTTCTCAGTAAGACAGGAGCGGTGCTCTTAGGGGATGAACGATGTCTTATTTAAAAATTATCAATTAGAAAATGATGAAGAAAGGCGAGGAATTTATGCATTATGACGTGACTCAATCTCATCAAGAATTCACAACGGAAAGTCGAACGAATGAATCAATATTTGAAGCGATGACTTCATCAAGCATCACCTATCTCCGTTCAAAAATCCATACCACTCAAAAAACATCTTGAATTCTAATTTTCACAAATGGCCCGCTTCTTTGATCGGGAGGAAAAGAATGTCAGACGAGCGAGAGAGAAACAGAGAATTCAGAAATGTTTTTAACAGATTTTCAACTTCTTGGCCTTCTCATTATCTCCTTTTTCTCTCGTGGAAAAAAAAAAAAAAAAAAAAAAAAAAAAAAAGAAGTGAGAACAATGCAAGAATTAAAAATAGAGCCGAGCCCATCCGGGGGAGCTCTGGTCACTTACCCATGCACCCCCAGAATTGTTTTAATCTTTCTAAAATAAAATAAATCAATATTTAATTTACACCATTTTAGATAAAAATAATTAAACTTCTTAGCGAAAATACAGCAAAGACAACACAAACAAGGAGATTAATTGCTTTTCTTCCTTTAATAAGTCAGGTTTTTGCTGACGCCTTCATGATTTCATGAGTTTTATACAACCCTCCCTCGTCTTTCCACCAATCACACTCTATCCGCCGCACCGTTCCGTCAGTTTTTTGCTTTCCTTCGCCAAATATTTATCACTTTTCCTTCCACTATCTTCCTCCTTCAAAGACAAACCATTTTCAAACCACTCCCCCACCACCACCGCGCCCACTGTCACTGGCTACTAAAACGGAATTGTTTGTCAAAACGAACTCGACCTCGATTATTGTTTTAGACATTATCCGGTGAAACCGACCGATTCAACTTTGTGATTTACCAAAATAACGGCGAGCTATGATGCGAACCAGTTAAGCATCGATGTAGAGGGTGAGGGGAGGGGGCAAAATGTCAGATTTCGTGCGCCTCAATGGCCTGATTCTTGAAAGGTAAAACTCCGTATAAGACTAGCCTAGGGCTAGTCAGACAGCTTCCCAAACTCCTGGAGCTTGTGGTGTGTTTACTCAATTTGAACGGTAACCGGTACGCTCATGCAGCGCGAAGAAATCGTGCAAAGGTTCACGTCTTAATAGAACTGAGTCGATCAGAAAACAGTTTGCGCATTTCTTTGTTTTAAATCCGCCGTTACGCGTTCCAATAGGCCAGCACGGAACGCGGAGACGGACCCGGCTGCTGTCAGCCACCCCAGGATAGGAATCCCGCCGGCCGCCGGTACGCCGCGCCGCCCCCTATCGATGCCTTACAAAATATGCCCGGTTTATTGCCAAAAATGGGCAATAATTGAAATAGCAAAGTCAAATCGTCTTTGCTGTTGGTTTGGCTCTTTTGGAGGTCCAATTTGGCGGATTTCGCCCCTTTTTAAAACCATCACTCAATGTTTTTCCTTTTTGAAGGAGCCAATTCTGCAGGAATTGGTTCCTCTAAAGCCAAATTCACGTGTTTAGCTCTTTCAAAAATCAATTTCACTAATTTGTTCCTTTCATAAACGAAATTTCACGATTTTTAATATTAAAAAACACAATGTTATGAATTTTCACACTACTAAACCCCAAGTCTTGCGGGTTAGGCTCCTTCACATATCAAAGTCGCACAGTCGCGTGTTTTGCATCTTTCTCGCCATTTCGCGAATTTGGCTTTTCGGAAAACGCAATTTCACGGATTTTCACACATTCAAATCCCAATTTCACGGACCAGCCGATGCTCTTTCAAAAGCTAATTTCGCGGATTTGGCTCCTTCGAAAAACCAAATTCGCCGGTTCGGCTGTTTCGCAGAGTCTATTTGGTGGGTGTCACTCCGTTCAAAACCATAATGGCAGTATTAGAATCATCCAATTTGGCTCTTTCGGAGACCCTAGTAAAACAATTAGTAAATTAAACCGAAAACCCCTTTAACACACAAGGAAATTTAAGGCGGCTTAAGATGCGAGATGAGGCAGCTGAAACATTGAGCTGAGCTCTGGCAACACTCATTGACCTTTCAATGGACACAGCTCAACGTTTGAACTGTGACTGTTCATTTATGTGAAAGAGCCTTTCTTTTGCCAAGAGTCAAACATATGTTCCAATACTATAAAACTCACTGTCATAAAAGTTTCCATCTCTTTGTAATTTATTGCTTTTTACTCAAACCTGAAACATCTGTTCGAGGAATCTTGTTTGTACTATGTACTTTTCATTGTGAAAACAGCAGCCTGACTTCTTAGTGTCTGTGAAAGAAATTTGTAAAATTATTAAAAAATTTGTCAATGGAGGCAAGAGAAATAAAGAGAGAGATTGATGAGCCCGTCAACCGTGTGGAAGTGATCATCGGGGAAGACCAGGGACCGGGTTTTGGTGTGTCATTCGGCGGAAGTTCAGCCACTTTGAAGATGATGAAAAAGAAGAAAAAGGGAGTGGTGCGCCTGCCGCGTAAGGTACCTATTTCCGAAAAGTTTTTAGAGGGAAAACTATTTTATGGTTGTGTTAACGCTACCATAAATTTTCCACGTTTTACTACTTTCGTATTGAGCCAGAAAGCCTGGTGAGGAGACGTCCAATTTATATGTTTCATCCCGACACGTCCTCGAAAGGAATCGCTTTTTTCTTCTTTTTTTTTTTCGTCGGTCTATTTCTCTACAGTCTTACGACGCCCAGCTAATTTTACCCACAGCCGCTTAATTTACTAAACCGTCTTTGATTGACCAAAGTCCACCCGTGCGCGTAATTTATTTTCGCGACAGTGTCAACTCAACTTATCAAAGCAGAAAAATCTTTCTCGTCGCTCCTGTCTTGCCTGATTATAGACTTCTCATTTTCCTTGTGAAGTCAGTGTATGCTCATCTCCCACGCCTTACTGCGTGGCTTAAACACGCAGAAGGCTACTACTTGCCCCTCCGCCACCCCTTTTGTGGTTCTATTGAGAAACTTCCCAGATCGCGTCGCCAAAAAAGAGATCTAAGGCCCACGCGGTTTATTTATTTTGTTTGTATCCTCGAACGAGGTTTCGAAAATTGGACAGCTGATAACATACATGTAGGAGTTTTTTTTTGCTTTGCGGGAGAAAAATTAAAGAGATTAAAATAGGTCAAGGGCGCACGTGTCCCACCTCAATTGTTGTCCTGGCAACAAATCTTTTTTTCCCCCACCATTCCATCTTCACCCCCTTCGTAACAGAGATTTTTACGTCCTTTTTATCCAGCCAGATGCCGGAGTTGACCCCGAAGTTACATGGAAAGGTTTGAGGGAGTGTGAGGATCAAAGCGATTATGAAGGGAAAAGAAAGCCCCGGCAGTAGAAGGTATAAAAAAAGCAACCCTCCACCCCTCCCCATGTACCATTTTTCCCTTTTCCTTTGAAAAATCATCCCCCAGTCTCAGCCGTTCATCTCTTCGGAGCCTTCTTGCGTGCCCTTGATTTCTAACGGCGCCGAAAGATTAATTATGGTAATGGAGTGTCTAAAAAGGAGAAACTCAACAACTTCTTCGTTTTTATGAGTTGGTGGGATGGAGGGAAGGTGGTGACAGATCAGCAGTGCGAGCAGCGTATGAGGTGGGCCCCGGGGGTGGTAGAGGGGAGGAGGTATTTTCCAGGAAAATTAAGCGATCCTGGAAAAAAGGCTCCCTTTTGCTTTCTTGGAAAAGCCCTATAGCTAAGCTGCGCTGTTTTTAGCTTAGTGCTGGCAAAAGATGTTGGTAAGTTGATGAGGTCGAAAAAACAAACTGGAGCATTCTGATTATGATTACGAAGAGGTATGAGAATCGTGTTATTTTTCGGGGATTACACCCCCCCCCCTCACCGGGGGGAGGGCCTGAAAGGGCTCTATTATGGCCAATACTTTCTGCAGTCACGCTTTTGTATCGTTTTCAAACAATTAGTTAGGATGAGGCCCCATTTTTTGATCGATCTAAGGGGGGGAAATATACCCCTGACACGAAAAGTGAACTCTTACTTATCGCTAATGCGTGTTTTACTAGGAAAAGCTCTATAATCTTCCTTCACCTCTCATGTTCATTTTATTCAAGATTAGGTGTAATTTCCGATTTGTTTTGACCTATACAGAATGCGGTTGGTATGATGAGATCAGGGGCCGGGGGCCTCGTAACGCCCCCGCCGCTTCGTCTGACCACCATGTACGGACCACCGCAGCCGTCGGACGTGGCCGCAGTGGCGGCGGCAGCGGCGGCGGTCGTGCCCGAATTTCTAAGGCCGTTGCCTCCCCGTGGCTATCCTCATCCGACCAGTGTTCGACCGCCGACGCTCAGCTTTCGTAAAGAGGACGATGAGCCGTTCACACCGAGCTACAGGTAAGAACCCCCCCCCCACCTCATTTTGTTGCCAGTTTCCGACTCTAATTTTCCCCGTATTTATTTTTATTTTCTTCAGAGCGTACCCCTATCCATACCCATACCCCTACATCTATCCCATGATCCGACCTCTCGAGCCTTATCCGTACAATTCGCCGCCCCAAAGCCCTCTTGTTCGAAAACCGCCCGTACGCCTTCCACCGACCAAAGAGGCGACGACGCCGACCAGTAAAAAATCGCCATCCTTGAAAAGGTCGCGAGCCGGACCGGTTCGAGGATTCACGAGAGGTTCGCTCATTCGTCTCGCGACGGGCGAACTAAAAAGGGTAAGTTTTGATCCAAAAATCGTTTATTTTTAGCAAGTCAGCCTGTTTTGAAAAAAAATCAATTAATCAGTTGTTCAGTTTTATCTTAACAAAAACTGTTGAATCGTTATTTAAATTGTCCTTTTAAGGTCGTTTTTGTGAACAATTTAAAATCAAAACTCGTTATCAATTAAATGAAGGCGATATCTCTAAAAACATTACTTTTTTGCTCGAGATTTCTCGTAAACATTTGATTCTTTCATTGACCAGTATCGAACTTTTGATATTTCTTCAGACAACAAATTAATTCACCGGTCATCGCGTGACCAAAGAGGATCATTTCTATGGGATTTTGCGATACCTGTCGGGGTGCGTAAGACAGGATTCAGTAATTCTCAAGAATATTTTCTATCATATCACCTCATTCATTGCATTTTTGAGGGAAATGACTCACAACAGTAAATCTGATACCTTAGATTACAGAATCACCCCATTGGAAGCTATCAATTTTGGCGGGTTTTCGGTACGACTTTAAGTTGTTGTTTAAGGAATATTTAAATTCGGGTGAACCGTCACACACCCTTGGGTTTTCTGAGGCTCGCTCACCGAAAAATCATTTCTTGGATTTCGTTCACCTTAAAACCAATTTTGCGGATTTTTCGTTGCTGAAAACAGCAATTTTTGCGGGTCTGCGGTTCACTGAAAACTGAGGTTGCTCATTCAAAAACCAATTCGCGGTTTTTGGACCTTAAAACCCATTTTCGCATGTCCAGCTCACCGCACCAATTCTCTGAGTTCTCTCTTCGAAAAACCTTGATTTCGCCCTTTTAAACCCCTGTTTCACTCACTAAAAATAAAAAAACCCGCGGGGTTGCGTCATTTAATAAACAATTACAGGGATTTTTCACACTAATAAACTCATTTTCTTCGCGACTCTGGGCTCACTAAAACTACGATTTTACGGGTTTTACTCGCTAAAGAACCATTTTTGCCGGCCTGGCTCACTAGCAACCGAATTTCGTGTGTTTTGGTTCGCTGAAAACAAAATTTTGCTGTGTGTAATCAGGCAATGGTGCATCTGACATTCTCAAGTGAAGATTCCCCGTACACCTAGGTCAAGGGCTGACTAATGGCATTTTCCATTCCATGGAATACACTGGTGTGGTGGACGTTTTTCCATCCGTCCTCTCTGAATTGAAACATAATTATGTTTATGGAGAGGACGCTGCACTACACTTGAGTAGTGTGTTGAGTGGAAATCGCTATGAAGTCAGCATTTCTCCAATGCATGGGGCCATCTGCGAGAGACAAAAAACATAGAGACCAGCGTGGAATCCGGAAACCTAGGAGTTTGATGTCAAAGGAGAACGTACTATACACTAAAGACTTACAAACCACAGTTCGTACTTAAAGTGTCCAGTACGCTCAAGTATTATCTCACCAGCCTCTCACTATCTTGCACTACTATGTATATTGCCAACTCTAATTTGACTAACAATAAGTGCAGTAATTCCGATCAGTTTTTTGTCTCTCCACTTTTAAATAAAGTGGAATAAATGCTAAGTAAAAATTATATTTATTGTTTATGCAGAGACTTGCATAAACAAGTCTCTGGGGGGTAGCTTGGAGATTTCCGCCCCGCCAGTACGCCAGATACGCGGTTTCATCCATTTCTAAATTTTGGCAATTTCCTCCAAAAATCGCCCAACTGAGAGATTTTTAGGGTTATTTTCTCTGTGTATTTCGATTTCAACCGAAAGTATGAGTCCCGTGGAGAGTGCTCAATTGACCAATGTACGCGGTTTCCTCCTCGAACATCGTTGAGTGGCCACCACTGTCCCTTAAATTGGGGAGAACTTCATGAGACTAGCGAACCTGCTTCTACTCTACTCCATTCCATAACAGGGAAAGATTAATCGAAAAGAAAACTCTGGAATGTCTGGGTGAATTATAATCCAATCAAATGGTGTTCAAAATTGCCCTGAAGTGGGGAAAAATGGAAACCTTGGAGTTACTTTTGTCTGAACTTTTCCAACAAAATTGCCTGTTGCGTTTTGAGATGTCGGCGAAAAACGGTGAAATGTTGATAATTTTTCCCATTTTTCAAATATAACTTCGTGAGAGTGTGACTGACTACATAGAATTTCCTATAAGTCGTGATCCAAACTGATTTTTTTGGAACATCCGTTTTTGAAATACTGCCCTTCAGAAAATGACCATTTGTCTATACATATAACTGAAAAGTTATAGAGTTCAGAGTAGGGGTGTTCGGATGTCAGCCGCAGGTGGAGAGCCAGTTAACCAATAGAAGTACCGTCAACAACGCTTGCAGATATCCTGATACAGGCTGGTTTTCGCGAAAAAGTGCCCAAAAACATCAAAAAGTTCAAAAATCTCGCAGTTTTTCTATAATTTAAAAGTGATCCCGAAGTTTTTCGAGGTCAACAATTTGTACACGTCATACCTACACCACACGTGGATAACGTCCTTCGTAATATCCATCATATCTGAATCAATCCCAGATTCCCCCCCCCTCCTGAGATCGAAAATATCCATATCTCATTCAATCCTAGACACCCCCTCGATTTCGAAAATATCCAAATCTCATTCAATCTCAGATTCATCCCTGAGTTCGAAAATATCCATATCCGATTCACACTTTTCACACCATATCTTCGGTCAAATCCTTCTCTACAGCTCATCCGAAAAACTAATCTCTCGAAGAAACTTGAATAGAAAATTAACTCAGTCTAGGATGTGGGGTCGTATGTCAGATTATCAGAAGGGATGGGAAAGAAAAAGTGACGTAATACATGCACTGACCCGATAGGTGCGGTTTGAGTTCCGAGAGGGAATTTCTCCTGGGTGGATTCGCTCTTTGCGTGGACTCCCGGCTCAGTTGGTTAGAGCACCTGCCGCGAAACCGGGAGGTTGTGAGTTCGAAGCCCACCTTGGGAGCAATTTTTTCTCGAAACTCAAAACAAGTAAAAAAAATGGTAAGTATTTAATTTAAAGATTAACTTCTTTATCTTCAGCCTTCCACCCTCTCGAATTCACAGTTGTGGCTAGGGTAGTGCGGTGAGGAGGGGAGTAATCCCATAACTGTCCGTAGAAAGGGTCTTCCAAATTCAATTAATTGAATAGTACTTTTGTTCTCGGGCAAGGCTTTGATGGGGCCATCAAGATGTCCGCTAGATTCAAAAGTGACCCGCTGGCCACAGTTTGTTGGGACTACCCCCCTCCCCCCGCCCCCACACCCATAGTAGCTGATGTACTGCAACGGGGCCTCAGGCCTCGTTAGCCGCCCGAACTCGGTAGTCTATAATCAGGGGATTGGCTTATCGAGTCCGTGTTTCGATATTGGTAAATTCGAGGGTGAGCGGGAAACCACAGCTATTCCCAAATGATCCTGTTGGGAATTTCCCAAGGGCTGGCTGCTTACCCAACTTGAAAAAAAATAAAATAAAGTAAAATTTCATTTTTCGCGATTTCTTTGTTGCCCAGGTGGAGGACATGCGAACGGAGGATTTCATTTCATCCGCCGAATCAAGTCGTATTCATCGATTGGATCCGTCAACCGTCGTCCGAATCGAAAGTTCGAACAACGAGGCGTCCACTGCTGTCCTGACGCTAAGTTACGGCCAAGATCGATCTCAGGTAAATTTATCGCTTTGTTTAAATAAGAAAAAAAAGGGCGTGAGGGGGGGGGGGGTGCCCCACTGAAATTCCAAGAATTCTTTCGTGAGGGGGCGAATTCCAATTAATTTACGAGTATTTTCGTGTATACCTACCCCTACCAATAGCCCCATCAGGGATCCTAATGGGTTTTGGGCTCGCTACAATCCTACAAACAGGGTGAGAGAGGTAGAGGAGAAGATGAGCACCATATCTTGCCCCTCTCCGAAACCCCCACCACAACTGCAGCGTCACAGGTGGGGGTCCTTGGTTGGGAGGGGAAAACCTGAAACGATCACGAGGAACTTTCGCTGAAAAGGAAGAAATGCCTTAAGACTTTTTTATTGGTGGGGAGTGGAAAAAATCGAGGGGGTAAAACAACAAGAAATACGAAGTTCAAGAGGAGACGGTGAGAAATGTTGAAGTGACCTTGGTAGTGGTCGTCCTTGGTAGTACTATGGTACCCCCACCGGATTGGCCGTAACTCTTTAGGGGGCGCCGACCTCTTGCCTTCTTGTTGATGGGACGGGGTATAGATGAAGAGGGGTTGAGTGGTTCACACGAACGCTTGAAAATCTCGTCTGTCTCCTCTCCTCTTCCTCATACTCCTCTCTCATCATCATTATTACAAACTTCCTATACTAGATTCGACAGTACTATAATTATCATTTAAATAATTAATACAATAGCGTTTAAAAAACTAGCAAATGCAGCCTAGCGTTTTTTCTCCAGTTTCGTCGTAGAGTTCTAAGAAGTACTGTCACTGAACAAAACAATAAAATAAATGGTTCACATTTTGATATGGCGCATTACGAAAATGTTAAAATATAAACACTATTTCGTGGAAGTTGAAACGGTAAAATCTAGGCCAACAATGAAGCTCATTAACAGAGCACAATCGGAGTTTGAATTTGGATGTGAAGGGTAGGGTACTCGGTGTTAGTTGTTAGTTTACTCTTTCGTATCTAATAGACTAGTTCCTATATCCTGTTTCCGTTACGTTCTGTTCGAGTAAGTACAGTGTTGCTGTTTTATCTGGGATAAAAAGTACAGCTTTTTACTGAAAATATATATTATATATATGCTTTTGTTTTCATGCGTGCCTCTCGGGCCACACTACTACCACTATCAGACATGGGTCTCATCTCTGTGGCCAACATGTAGAGAGATAGGCTTAACTAAATGCACTCATGCTCGTGAAAATCTTAAATTATATTCCCGCAATTGCAACACAACCAGGGAAAACACACGGTTGGTTTCCCGAGCGTCCGGCGGTTGCCGGTCCTGGAGTACGAGGAAGATCCTCGAGCCAAGAAAATTGAACGAAACCAACGAAAAAGCAAAAAGGCCCATTTTTGTGGCAATTTCTATAGGTGGTTTGGCCAGCTATACTCCATTGTCAGACATGTTTGAAAAAATTGCCCTTCATGAAAATCTAAAATAAAATCAACCGAAACCACCAAGACCATCTGCTTTGAACTCAAGTTGGTAAAGACTATAATGGTTTTAACCAGGCCAATTCCCCCGCTCACTTCCAGGAAGTCTAATGTCTCAAGCATAGAAGAGGGGGGGGGGTTCATTGCTCTGTAATAAATTCTTATCTTGATGATCTGTTTTCCTCCACATTGTTTAGTTGGAGGTGGAGATTAACTCAGAGAGAGAGAAAATATGATAAAATTGAGTTGAATGTAAGGTAGTGCTATGTTTATACTACAGAAGCATGAGTGTATTGTGCGATTTGTGCGTGTTCGTGCACGCGATAATTCAGACAGCTGCACAATAATCAGCGCGAGCCATGTTCACCTTTTTCCATTGTTATTTAAATGACATCTTAATTTTATAGTTCGAGTGCTAAAAAAAGGGAACTGAAAGATGGAATGGGTGAGGGGGCAAGTTGCAATGATTTAATTAGTGTTTCTCAGAGGATTCGATTATAAATAATTACATTAAGGTCAAATCGCGTCACCGCCTTTTAAAAAGCGGGGCCACTCTTTTAAAAAAGGAACCTTGCTCTGTGCAGAAATTCTCAGGCTTTTCAATTTTAATTAAAAGCGTATTTTATACAGCAGCGCATTTAATGTATGTGCCTCATGAAAGAGCGGGTTTTTGTTTGTCAAGTCGAAAGAACTTGTCGCGAGAAACCCCCTTCAGACTAAAAAAGGGCAATTCTTTTTTTTAATTGACTATTTTTAAAGTGATTGACTAATTGAATTTTCCGTCTATTCCTTTTTCTCCCCTGCTAGAATCAATTGATCATTCTAACTAATTAAAAGCTTATCCCCGCATTTGATTCAATCTATAAAGACTGTATTTTTCATCGTCTTAAAAATTGCTTTATCGCCACTTTTAATTCGGTAAAAATCGCCGAGAAAACTTCGTGTCAACAGTGCGACGACTATAGGAAAGATTTTAATTGCGACAGGACATGAGTCACAATTCTACTTTTGAGTCATCAATGTACATGAGTCAGTTTTTTGATCTGAAGAGGAGAGCGTAAAACAGTTGTAGGAATATGCTGTGGGTGGGGTGGGGTAAAGTGACGTTTTCCAGAAAAAAATTGGCTGAATTGTGCGGTTCATGTTTTGACAGGAAAAAAGATTGTCTTTAATCTGCTCGACATTAAATAAAGGAAGATCAACACTCCTTCCGTAATCAATAAAAAAAAACACTTAGTGACGTGTTTTCATGAGAGAAAAGGGTTGAAGGAGACGGAAGGTTGGAATACGTGAATGAAAAAAGGGTTTCCCCTAGTTTTAAAAGGGGTTTGCTGTTGGTGTTTGGGTGGTTGACGGTCGAGGTAGGTCATCGTAAAGAGCGGTGTAGAAGTGAAGTCCACTCCGCACTCCACTCCACCAAGTTTTCTGGTGTGCTGTTCAACCATCAACCCCTCCACGCTTTTTACCACGGGCCCGGAGGTGGTAGTTTCTACCCGCCCACATTGTTCCGCCTTCAACCCTCCATGTTACTCACATTCACTACTCTCACCGGCCACTATTCAACAGTGTGCAATTCATTTGAAACAACGCTCTAACCCACCCTCCCATCGTTCTTACAACTGGGGGGGGGGGGATTTTAATCCATTCAACATTTTCGAGAGAGGCCGTTGTGGAAATCGTGAGCTTGGGGTGGAGGGACAGTGTATATACTACCCCAACAAACAACCCCTCAACCAGTTATGAAGGTCGGCGTGGGTGGGGGTGAGTCTAAAAAATCAATATGTATTAAAGAGTAGGTAGTACTTTTTCAATGCTGACCTTCACCAACTTTTCAACTTCTAAATGGATTTATTTACACTTCTATCACTAAAGTTTCACCTGAGGCGAGGCGAGCTCTTGAATGTCTCAGGCCAGAAACGGGTGTTTTGAAACCTTTTAGAGCCTCTAAAATTACGAATTTTGCGGTCCCAAAATTTGGTAAGTTCAAAAGCAAACACGACTCAGGAAAATCTTGCTGTTTCTGAAGGTACAGACGGCTAAAATTGAGAAAAACGCGCAAATGGGCTGTTCTGGGGGCAAGTCCGCGGCAAAAGGTTTGGGTAAATCTCTAATTAGCGGCTAAATTGAAAATAAACGCTAATTCGCGGTTGACGGAGGTGCTTGATGCATGGCTGAAATTTGGAAAAATCGGTTATGTGGTGTTCTACATGTATAGCCTGTTCGTGAGGTAGATTTGTGAAATGTTCTTCAAGATTGTGAACATCGGTCCAACGTTTCAGCCGCTAAATTCCAGGCCTGATACTGAGAAAAAGCGCTCATTACCCGCTGAAATAGATAAAAAACGCTAATTTGCCACTGAAGTTAAGGAAGAAACGCTAATTCGCGCTACCTGAAGGTCCTTAATTAGGCGGCTAAAATTGGGAAACCACGAAAATAGGCTGTTCTCGGGGCAAATCCTCCAAAGTTTGAAAAAAATTCTAATTAGCATTAAAATTGAGAAAAAGGGCTAATTCGCAGTTTCTTGATGTCACTTTCACTAGGCCATAATTGAGAAAAAGAGCAAATTTACGGTTCACGGAGGACCTTAAACAGCTAAAATGGAGAAAAGGCGCTTATGAACTGTTCTTGTATCAATTCCACGGCTAAAAATTTAGAAAATGCGCTAGTTCGCGCCGGAAATAATTGAAAAAAATCACTAGAATGGTGGGCGCTGGAGAAAAATCGCTCTTTTGGAGGCAACTTTGAAGGTTAAATTTGAGAAAAAACGCTAATCTACAGTTTTCATAGGTCCCTATATTCTGCTTAAAGTAACAAAAGCGCTAATTTGCGGCTAAAATTGATATAAAGCGCACATTCTTAGTTCAAGTTGAGAAAAATCGCTAATTTCCAGTTTTTTATATGTTCTTAGGGGGCTAAAATTGAGTAATCGCGCGAATTTTGGAGTAGAAACTGCTTGTTTCGCGAGGGAAACGGAAATTTATCATCAGAAACCTGAAATTTCGCTCCTTGATAAAAAATATGGGCCTTTATGTAACTTGGAATTCCACCAAAAAACAGTTCCCATAGATATGAATTGAGCCACTGAATTAGTTTTAGGCCCAAAAACCGAATATTCACGCCTGAAATGTAAAATATAATCAAACTCAATAATAATTAGTGGGCGAAACAAGTTCCTCGCCTCATAATACATTAGCATCAAGCCCATCTAACGATAAGTCCTATTTTAAAGCTTAAACTCAAACTTCCGAACATTGTGATGGCGGGGGCGGGCGTCAAATTTGAGCTTTAACGTGTGGTGTAACGTGTCTATGGTTGTGGTGGTCGGCGCGGCGTCTCGTCGGCGAGACGCAATCTTCCCGCACGGGGATATCACTGTATCTACCCCTAAAACTCTCGCAAGTCGGGTTCGTCCGGCTGGAGAATGAGGGGAATATCCGGCCGGACGAACTGTCCCGCCGAAAGCGGAAAGTCTGGTCATTTTTCCCACATCAATTTGGCTGGGCAAGCATTGTAAAACGTGCAGCAAGATCGTTATGTTCCCACATTTTCCATCAAGTCGATAATTTTTGTGTCGTTGGAATGTTGTGTGAGGGTAGGAGACAAAACGTATGATTTTGCCAGCTTTTGGATTCTCCCCCCCCCCCTTTTATCTCTTATTGACTTCTTTTCTATACCAAATCTCCATGAAATTTCGTTCCAAGTAAAATAGCGCCCTGTTTTCGCTTTTTTCTTTTTTGACAAAGAAGAGACGCGTCTGTTTGAACAGAAAGAAAAGATCGCGTGTAGTATAAGGAAGGTGTATGGAAGGCCTTGAAAAAATCTTTCAAGTGCATTGCCTCCCCCTACTCCCTTCACATCCACATATTATACCCCTCTTCCCACCGTATGTTTCGTTCTCAAATAAAAGAGAAAGATAGACTAGGAGGTTTCCCCATACAAGACGCGTCTACACAATACCGAGCAGGGGGCTCCCCATTGTCACGGCTAAATGGACCCCCCCTCCCCGCCCCGTTCTCATCACCATTCCATCTTCTTGGACAACAACACACACACAAGCATCAATACCACATACACTCGAGTGAGTGTGATGATGTGGTAAAGGGGGGGGGGATGATAGAGTGAGACAAAAATGGACACGAAGCCCCTACCTGCCTATTGTATCGCTACGGGCATTCACATTATCTCGTATAAGATCAGAGGGTGGAAAGGACTTTATTCTGTAATTTTCATCTTTTCTTCCCTCTACGTATTGTAACGAGACATGACTGACTCTAAAGAATGCACAATAGGAGCTGTTGAGACCGGGAGGCCTCGTCTTTAATGGACTTCAAGAATCTAAAAAAAAAAAAAAAAAATGTTTCAGGTGGAAGTTGAATGCTCGATAGAGCATCCGTACTTCGTCTACGGCCAGGGTTGGGCCTCTTGCAGCCCCGACAGAACTCTAGTCGCCTACGGGTTGAAAGTTCATCAGCTTCAAGTGGGCGACGTCTGTATTTCACTCTCGCCCAGGCCAGGCGCCCCAGTATCGGTGACAACAACGACTGGTGGAACGACAACGACGACGTCGAACAACCTTAGAACTACGGCGCAGTCATCGTCATCCTCATCCTCCTCCCTCTCGTCATCGTCGTCGTCATCCTCCACGTCAAACCCATCCTCCACGCTAACGACAGCGTCCCACCCTCAACACCACCACCACCACCACCTCACCCATCATCATCAACATCATCATCATCATCAGCCGCACCACTATCATTCGCCATCGTCGGCACCTTCGCTAGCAGCAGCGGCCACTTCCCTGTCACTGTCGGCCGACCGAAAGCGACGTTGGTCAGCCCCGGACGAAATCCACGAGCAACAGGCGAACAAAGAAGCCTGAATTTTAATCATGACTGTTTGTCCGAACAAACACAACAAAAAGTCCATGACATACGTAAAAACTTGCCATAACGTGCATGCCAAACATAACGGCTGAATTGCTTGTATTTTTTTAAAAACTCTTACTATGTTTAATTTAAATGTGTACATAACTTTTGTATAAAGTCTAAGCATGCGTTTGTATTTTGTTGTTCGTGCCTTTATTATTAGCAGTCTTTCATTTTTTTCTCGGCATAAATTAAAGAGAAATACGGGGAACTCGTGCAATTTTGTATTTCGGAAATTTTAAATTAAATGTTGAAATTATAAGATTATCTAAAATTCGTTTATTATTAATTTTTTTTAAACGTGCTTCCATGAAATCAGCGTTTCCCTGTTTTAAAAGTTACTGTAAATATTTTTTAAATGTTGTTTCTGTGAATTATTGATCTCTTTATTTTTTATATTGAACGTTTCATCTTTTATTTCATTGACATCTACTCTTGCACAAGAAAAACATTTAAGTGTCCAGTAGTGAGTGAATGTAAAATTGTATTCATTAAAAAAAACAAAAACAGAATGTAGTGCCTTCAATACGGGGCTGGGAGGGGGGATAAAACTTATGAATAGACTGAATAATTCGATGGTAGAGTACGTGCCATAAGTGTTATGATGTTAAAAACTAAACTAAAAACCTCATTGAATAATTACCTCAACCTGAATCTTTTTAAAAAGAAGATAAAAATTAAAAATAAAGAGTTCTACAGAACAATGTGGGTCTGTAAATTTATTGATGTAATATATTCGAACATGCGGAAAAAAAAAAACGGAGAAAAAGAATAAAGACAAAAAACGTTAGCGAATAGTCGAAATAGTTTTTTTGTTCGATTGCAAGAAATCCTTTTAAGTGGAAGATCCAAATTTGACTTTTGGAGGAGAATCCTAAAAATTGACGCCGTGGTCTGCACTGATTGCTTGGTTTCAACCCTTTCCGTCAATTCAACTCAACTCAACTAATTTATTGCCAGCATAAATACATTTATAAGCAACGTCAATAAAAGGCAGACAAACCATAGGTAGTACAGACAGGTAAAAAACTCCTCAACAGAGTAAGAGCAGCGTTGAGGATTAGATCTCGGAGTGGACGACGGAACCTGGGGTCCGGAAGGTTCGGCCTGAGCTAAGCGGGGAGCGCATTGTAGAGACACCCAAGAAACCAGGATCGACCCGAGCAGAAGTCGCAAGACGCTCAGAATAACCGCTAAGTCAGCGGCTAAGTCGTGGCTTTTTTTCTCTAATTTCTAGCCGACTCGAAGTCGTTTGGACCAGAATTAATGCTCACTGCAGGGCGCAGAAGAGATCTTTAACTCATGGATCTTCCTATTTTAATTTCTGATTCTGATGATATGGTAAGTACGCTAATCTTTCTGAGCGACATACAACGGTAACACAGACTGATTGTGGGTCGTGGATGAAAGTCAGAATATGGCGTTCGAGAATTAGCGTTTCCTTCGAATTCGTTGACTTCAACTGTCATTTCGGTGTAATTTCCTAGAAGTTTAAGAGAAATGATGATATTCGCATTAATGTTACAAAAGACGAGTTCACAGCATGCCAATTTTTTTTTTAAGTAGCCGACTCACTTAAAAAGAAGAAAAAATGCCCCTCCCCTTTCCCCGAATCTACTCCTTAACGAGAGGTTGTTAAGGCGAATCAAATGCATGCTGGTAGCGAAATTCCCATGTGTTAAGGGTCAACCACGTGTTACCCCTACACTCCATCGCTCTCAAAAATGCTTCACTATAGTAGTAAAGGCACGTTTTTCCACTTTTTTGCATCCACCCCTTCCTCTTTCATAGGAATTTTTTTGTATTCACCCACCAACCGCATCTTCTCCTTAGAATACACTGACGGTGACTGAACGCTTTTTGTATACCACGCCAAACCTCAACCCCCCCCCCACAACACACCTTCTCATCTTCTCATACTAACAACAGCACACCCAGACACAGGGGGCACTCTATTTATCTTCATATAACTCGTCCATCCACCTCTCCGCGACCAAACCATTCTTAATCACAGCGCACAAGGTTCGGATTCAGACGCCCCCCCCCCCAACACAGAAAGTTCCTTTCCACACCAATGCTACATATTTTTTGGCTAAATGTACACGCCTCTTTTTAACGCTGAGCGCACTATTTTTAAACGCGTTCGCGAGATTTGTTTTTTTTTTCGGTAGACAAGTTGGCTATCAAAAGGTATGTTGATAGGGAAGAAGGATGAATTGTACCCTTGTGCTCGCCCCGATTGTCTTCTCTCAAAATCCATCATAATTTGATAGGATTGATTTTTATTTTCTTCTCACACAAGTTAACATTAACATGGGCGTCGCGTCCAGGTGTCCTACTTGTTGCAAAATAGCCTGGTTCTGCGGGTATCCCTGAAAAGCGAAAGGGTACAAATTTGCCCCTGAAAGTAGCACTATAACAGCCACAAAATGGTCAAACCATCAAGCAGTTTAACCTCAAAACTGAATTCTGTGACGCACAAAATGGTTTAACCACAAAATGGCTTAGCCACAAAATGGTTTAACCACAAAATGTTTTAACCTCAAAATTGGATTCCGTAACACACAAAATGGTTTAACAAATATAATAATGGTTGAACCACAAAATATTTTAACCAAAAATCAGTCCAACCACAAAATAGTCGAACCACAAAATGTGTTGACCACATTACGGTCTGGACGAAATGAATAAGATTCTGCCTTTGATGCCGACACTTTTTGGTTGGCGTTTATGCGGTTATTTATGCCAACGAATCATGCCCACCCCAATTAATTACAGTCCTGCCCGTCCCTGGCTAGAGCTGAAGGAAGATGCTCAAAGCCATGCGGACTATGGCATGCAAATTGAGTCGAGAAAACTAAGCAAAAAACTAAAGGCAACGCGTAACGCTCATTTTGTGGCCGCTTCAGGGGAGACGGAACCCCTCCCCCCCACACCACTGAACAACTTCTCAGTTGGGTTTCGACCGGGACCGGATGGATTTGTCAATTGGGCTAGATCCAAGGTATACTTTGAAAATATTATGGCGTTTTCCATTTCATAAAATTCCGCTCTGGAGCCGAGCATTTCCACCCGTCTTCTCCGTTACCATATGATATAATTCAGAGAAGACGGGTGGAAATGCTCGCCTTCACAGCAGAATTTTATGGAAATGGAAAACGCTATAAGACCTGTTAGGACGATTTTAGGGAAAACAACCAAATATTTTCTGATTGACCCTATTTTCAAGGTGAACATGGGCAATTTTATTGCATTTTAGCCAAAATACAGTAAAATTTGTCCACTGTCGAAGTAAAAGAGCAGCCTGAGGGGTTAATGTTTTCAGCCGCAGGCACAAACTGCCTGTGATCGGGAACAAAGGAGCTCTAAAAATTAGGCACGGAATCTGGATTTTTGATCCGAGAATGCGTAATTTTTTCATTGTAATACTTTTTTCGGTTAATTTCTGAAGATAAAGGAACGAATCAAATGCAATGTTGACCCCCCCCCCCCCTATTAATCTTCAACCCCGGCTTGTGGGACGGCATTCGTTCACCCCTCTATGTGTCCGCCTTGCCCACGGGAAAGGCCATGACTACGCCTGCTGAACATTTTTCATTCGGTCGATGATAAATGCCGGGCAAAACCCTCCGGGCCCGGTAGCTCGAAACGCGGTATACCCACCTCCGGTCACGATTGTTTAGGACACAGAAAAGCTTTAACCCGATTCAAGGACGTTCATTGTGTCTCCCAGCTTAGTGAACAAAATTTCCTTTATTTTTCTCTCTTTTTCCTCTTTAGCGTTGAGGTGTACTTTTGAAAGGCTTCTCGGAATTCATCAAAATGACATCATACGCGCACGTAAAGCGTACAAGCTATTGTTTACGTCCTGACCGTTCTTTTTTTTTTCTTTTTTGTCTTTTCTGCGGAAAAGGGTTATTTTCTCAGAAAACCTCGTCTTCGAGAAAGGAACTGTTTTGATAAACTTTCGTGATTGCTTTTTCAGAAGGCATAAGGCGAAGCATTTTTTTTTCTTTATCTTAATAGCCAATCCCTTTCATTTTCAGGGTCGATGATTACAGTGGAGTATAAACAAAATTAGTGAGTTATTTTTAACTGGTTTAACGATGGGTGGCGAGGAGGGATGGAATAAACAAAGAAACGATATTTCACAACGACTCCCCCCCCCCCATAACCAACGTTCCACCACGATGACTACGAGTATAGTATAGCACACCTGAGTACTGTTCATCAATTTTTTTCTCTGTTGGCGGGGGGGGGGGGGTTGGATGTTGTGTTGTCCTGGGGCTCGAAAAACAAGTACGTGCTCATGAGTTGAGGGATTATTGCTCGGGTGTCTTGATTGACTGCTCAAACTCAGCCCTTCCTTCCCACATAATAATAATTTTGTCGGACGGTTATTCAGACAAGATGAGATTTAAAACCGAGGAATGAAGTTTGGGAGCGAAGAGGAGGAAAAAGAGAGTTTCAGTAGATTCTCTTTGTTGTTTACTTCTTCAAGTTCCAATAAACAAAGGTAAATAACGAGGGATTTATCAATTTTGAGAAAACGCGGTTCAAATACAAACTCTCTGAATGAAATCCCAACGTTTGAATGGAAGTCATACCCTTCATTTCAGCCCTCACCCCCATTTATGAGCTCGTCTCCAAGTACGTTGCCATGGCTCCCAGTCTAGGATCGAATCTCCATTGATACAGCCCGTGGATACAACTTTACTCCTTTTCAATGCCCGCAGCGTCACTATAAAGGGCTCCGTGCGGAACCCGAACAACTTCTTGCATTTCTTATTATTATTTGCTTATTATTAAACTTCAAAACGATCCCTTCTTAAGATTCAAATACCTATACTACGAACGTACCTACTTAAAATAATGTTTAATAAAATTCATACGATTCAGAAGGGTGGGGAGTAAAACAACCGGGTGGGGGGGAGGATTGGGCAAAAATGTCTCCCACGGTGAAAAACGGATCCCACCACAGACTTCTTGGGTAAAAGTATCTCATTTTCAGAGATGATTGATGCAGTCGCCTCCTTGAAAACACCTGCTCTTGAAGTTCATCAAATTCCCCTTTGAAAAAGGCGAAGTGCTTTTGTAAAAAAAAAAAAAAAAAAATCCCTCTGGCTGGTAGGTTACTCTCTCTATTCATAGAAAAGACCGAAAATATGTGAGACGAGGCTGACACAAATGGTTTTTTCTTGGGAGTAAAATGCTGAAGCAGAAAGAGGGATGGGAAGGGTTCCCACGTGTCTACAACGTCAGGTAAAACTGTTAAGATTTTTTGTCACACCCCCCCCCCCACCCTCGTACTATTTTGTCTATTGTGCTCTATGGCGCTACTCAAGTGCTTTGCAAGGTGTTTAAAAGACGGTGAAAACTTTTAAAACAGGTTGAAACCACTATAAAGGGTGTTGGATGGGTAGGCACTTGAGGGTATCAGTGCAGTTTTTTAATTGCTTTCTCGTGACAACAAAAGGTTTGCTAGGAACAGGACAGAAAGACGAAGTAAATGCGAGTGATGCCATGCTGGAAAAGCCTATTAAAACGTCTAAGTAGGCCTATTTGAGAGGTCGTAAAGATATTATGACTGTAACAAACATTGTAAAGAAAACTGAGTAAGTATTCAATGTGCAGCACAGTGCATGTAGGGCGGACATTCAACAGTTCGAAATCAATCGTGGTTTAAACCGAAAGGAATCAAGGCAAGTTGAACGGCCAAACATTACCTGCCCGGAGGATTTTTCGAGAAGGGTTCAAGGCCTGTCCGGGAGTAATACACGATAGCGCTTGGGACGAGTATTAAAAACATTTATAAATCTTCTTTCCCTTAATGGCTTTATCCCCTCTCTCTTACAATCAAATTTAGGTAACTCTTAAAAAAAATATTGATAACGGATCATATATTTTTTGTTTTTATTCTATCCACGTCATCTTTCACAACCCAATATACCCAAAGCTTTTCATCTTCTGTTGTGAACATGTCAAGCGTGGCAGGTAGCCTCTCTCTCACACACTCTTCTCGGTTCGCTCCAGGCGGGCATAAAGGTGTACGATGTTGGCTGATGAGGGGTGGGAGGGGAGGGTGTAGAAGACCCCAAAGATAGGCCCAAGCAAAAACGCCCAGGAATTCCGTCTGAGACTTGAGAGAGTATTATTAGATATTATCTCTTTTTTTTTTCATCCTCATCCTCATACTTCTTGTTTAGAAACTTCGGATCGGATGGCTTTTACCGGTCCTTACACTCTCCCCCTTTATAATTTCCCTCGTCCTAAACCCCCCCCCCTCTCACAATCACTCGTATTCAAAATTCAATCCCGTTTTGAATAAAGGCTACGAAATGTCTCAATTAGCGAAAATAACGAGCCGTGACCAAGACAAAAACCGTATAGGTATTGTTCTTGAAAAGCAGGTGCTTTTTTTGTGAATGTATGACGAAGTCAAAACTTTTACTTCTGATCTGAGTCATCAACAGGTGGGTAGTGGAACTAATAACAGTCGCGTAAAAACTACGAGAGGAAAAGAGGGACGGGAAACAAGAGAACGTACCTACGTCTCGTGTCCGCGAGACCCCCCCCCCCCACCATCATCATCATCACACTCCACCGTAATTGTATGAGGAAAGGAAAAGCGTTATAATCGCAGGATTTTTTTGTTTGTTTCAAGTTGAGGCACGAGAACGATTGTTTTTCGGTGTTTAGCCTTTAAGACAATGGGCTAATTATTTTCAGAGAGGTTTTTTGATAATTATCGAAGTAGTGGCAGGTGTGATTTGTATTTTAAAAAGGAATTCAACTCGAACGTAGTAAATGGGAGGAAGAGCGTGAGATTGGGGGGGGGGGGGCGGAGTAGAACAATGAACAGTTCTATGCTCGTGTTTTTTCTTCTTTTTTTGTGACAGGTCTCAAAAAAATCGAAGCTATCAAAAAGGTCCGGTCGAAACAAAAGAAACCATGCTTTTAGGGTGAGTGTGGAAGAGAAGGGGTTAGTGTCATCGGAGATGTATATGGGAGGGGTTCAAAAAAATGCACTCATCCAAGAAATACGTGACTCGACGATGGAATATAAGTTTGCTTCACGAAGGGGATGCCCCGAGGGCTAGTAATTATAAAAAATCTTGTTTGACGTGAAAATAAAAAACTCACGATTGCTTTTCGATTGAACTGGGTGCCCACAATTTTTGTTTGCCAGAAAGAGGTGGGATTGAGATGAGGGCGTTCCGAGAGCCCAGGAGACATTTAAGCATCTCCGCAGGCACACCCAAAGCAAGAGGTCAAAAAAATTACGGAGATGGGAGACTATGCCTTGACGCCGTGGTGTTTATTTCATGCCGCCTATTAAATACGGTAGTATGCCATAAAATGGTGAAGCTAACCACAGACCATCTGGCTCATTATGTCCATGAGCTCCATCAGGCTCAAACCAAATAGCCTGCAAGCAAAATACGTATACTTTTTAGGGAGTCAATCCTGCGAGATTTGATTTTTGAATGTGCAAAACACGCAAAGTTGAGTTCTGTGAGTGTAAAATCCACAAAATTTGGGTGTCATGTTGTCCTCGTTGCTTAAGTTTTTTGCCTTCGCCTGGATGTCAAAGCTCTGGTCACCGAGAGCACGACGAGACGATGACTGGACAACGAGGCCAAATGGAAACGAGACCACAGTGCTTGAAGAAATTGCCACGAGCCCAAGGTGTCGGTACTCAGACCAGTCCGTATCTGGCTAATAGTGTGAAGAACTGGGAAATTTTGTCAGAAACGTCCATGTCTGCCCATGGGCTGATCATGTTTGAGGCGGAGTTCCCAAGGACAGTAACGCAGCTGATCAGCATCCCAAGATCGTGGAACGAAATGTCTTGAGAATACAATGTACGATACATTCGTCGACACGTTTCTTGGCATAGTTCATTGCGCGCTTCCACTTCGCCCGGTTAGAATTGATGCGTCGAGACCAGCCCGCAGCCGTTGGTCTTCAGGGCGGCTTCGTGAATTGAGGCGCCGTTGTATTGAGTTATCAGCCCTCCGCGGCTGTCTCCCCATCTCGGATACTTCGAGATCTGGTATTGCCTTTAAGCTGAGAGCAGATCGTAGAGAGTTCCGTGCGTCCGTTATTGAGGCAAGGAGAGCCTATAATGATTCCCTGCTTAGATCAGCACCCAACATGGCCAAGGCTGCTTGGCGGATTATTAAGGGGGAGCTTCCAGCTGAAAGCAGGGCCTCGGGAACGTCGGTCGCCCTCCAGAGCCTCGACGTGGACACATTCAATCGCTATTTTGTCAACGTTCCCGCAGACGGAGAACGGTCTTGCCAATTGTCGCGTCCAGCTTTCAAGACTTCATGTCTTCTGCTTCGTTCTCTCTCGGGGATGTGAGCCGAGCATGCGGATTATTGCTGTGTGTGTTGTACTGTAGGACTTCCGTCCCATCTCTATAATCCCAGTCTTCTCTCGCGTGGTTGAGCGGTTGGTTTTGTCTCGCCTCCTTGAATTTCTCGAGGCTAACCACATTCTTGGAGAAAGCCAGTTCGGTTTCCGGAAGGGTCGCTCCACTTCGCTCGCTGCTATTCGACTTTTGCGGTCGATTTTGCGTGGCCTTGAGTCAGGATCAAGGGAGTGTCTTAGACTATTCGACCTCTCGCGCGCGCACCATTATGGCTTCGATGAATCCTCTCGCGGATTCTTTCAGTCCTATCTTGTTGACTGGCAGCAGTGTGTGCACTTTGTGGGTGAGCTGTCTGGGCTTGCTGGGTCCGCCAACATGGGAGTTCGGCAGGGTTCTATATTGGGCCCCGTATGCGCGCCTCGATGGTGTAATGGATACAATGCTCGCTTCCCAACCCAGTGGGCCTGCGAGCGAGGCCTGTATTGCGCACCGACCGAGACGCCCGCGTAGTACGGATGTGAAGTGCGCAGTTGGATCAGGGTACGGCGTATGAGCCCAAAGGAGGCTTTGGCGCCTGCCGGGTGTGAAACCCGGCGTCCTCCAATTATTTGTATTTTATCTTGGGTCCCATACTATTCTTGTGGTTCATGAACGACCTGTGCTTGGCCCAATCTCCCTCCGTGTTCAATTTTTTTCTCTACGCTGCGCTGATGACACGACGGTTCTATACTCCAGTAAAAATGAAGCAGATCTCTCTCACGCTTTGGACAGTGCGATCCTGATCCTGCGGTCCGATCCTGGTGTCTTGCGAACCGACTGGTGAGGACAAAACGCAAGACCTGCACATGAGGTTTAAATCCTCGTCTGAAACGGTCAAATTCGTCGGTCTTGTCTTCGACTCACGTTTGACCTGGGTTCCCCAAGTTCAGGCTTTCTCGTCTCAGCTTTCGAGGCCTGTTTTTGTCATTCGCCGCCTCAAGGGCTCTGTCTCGCCGGATCTGCTCAGGCAAGCATTTGTCTTTTTCTTTTTTTTACTCCCGTAAGACCTATGCATCGAGGTATGGGGAAATTCCGCGCACAGCGAGAAGATTTTCCGACTCCAAAAGGCCGCAATTCACGCGATGTGTGGCCTGCACCCCCGTTGTTCGTGCCGGGAGTGGTTCAAACGACTTTCGATTATGACGTTGTTCGGCGCCTACATCTTTCGGACTTTGCTTTTTGTTCGCACGCATATCGAGGAATTTCCTTCCTGCACCTCTGTCCACTCCCATGCTACTAGGCGCGCCTTTGACCTGAGGGTGGATTCCACTCGTCTTGCGTCCTCACCTCGCCTGAGCTTATACGTTGACAGGGAGCGATTCTTTATAACGCGCTTCCAGAGACACTGAAGGAGCGTAGCATTTCTTTCGAATGCTTTAAAAGACGGCTTCACTGTATCATCGTGGATGCGGCTCCCTAGTCCCTACTCAATTGAAGAATTCATTTCCGAAATCGCTTCGCCTCAACTGTGATTTATTTTTCTTGTTTTTTTTTGGGGGGGGGGGGTCTGTAATTGCGATTAATCCTTCCCTATTATTTTAAATGTGTTGAAAACAAAACTTCATCAAGTGCCGACCAAGTGCTGAGCAATTTTTTTAGTTTTACAGCGGGGCCTCGTAATTTTAGTTTTTACGTTGGGTTGGCAATAAATTTGAATTTGAATATTTGAATATAGACCTTGAAATTCATTGTCAGGGTGAACTGGATAGAGCAGTGGAGATGGCTAACTCAGCGATTCCCAGGGCGTACGCCCAATGGCATCCTACCCCCAAAATAAGGACACTTCCGCCTCAAACTTAAGTTCCAGATCTTGCCCAGAGTTTCAAGCCGGGGCCCATATGCATCCGAAATGCCGTAGCACCCCACCACAGTAGGCATGCCATCCTTTCTCGCCAAAGCCTCTTGTTAATCACGCCGAGAGCCGCCCCCCCTCTTCTAAATTTTTCCAATGCTCATTTTCTGATTTTCAACTTTAAGAATAGTCCTTCACGTCGTGAAAAATTATAGTCTGATACATGCCCTTTTTACCCTCAGGGTAGGGCATGATGGGAGTGCCGTTCAACATAATTTCCCCCCCTCTAGCCTAAAGGTTAATATGGGCCGCTTACTCTACCCCTCCCACCCACATAGAGAAGTGCAAAGCGCCCTCTCTAGTTCTCTTTCATCCTTGTTCAGTATTTGAGAATGTTGTACTATTAACTACAGTCCCTTTCTTCTTATTTTTCTACTTTTTCTTTTACTCTGAAATACTTCGGCCTCCAGGTAGTAACCATTCATGGCATAGAACGCATGTATGTACTTAAAAGTCTTCTCCAGTCAAAAAGTGGTGGCTAGAAAAAAAAAGAAGAAGAATAGGCCAGACCCTTCAAAGCCTCCTTTCCTTCCTCCGTCACCCATTTACCAAACGGCCCTTTTCTATTCGAATTGACAGATTCGAGTACTCTTTCGTGTGTACCCATAGCGCTACCCTACACAGTACACACCCATCCTCTCAAGAGAAGAAGCGAGTGGCCCAGGATGGCGCCAGAGCTGAAAAACCTTTAAAAACCCACAATGAAATGACGCCTTTGTGTCAAAAACGAGTGATAGGGAGAGAAAATGGACTAAAAAAGAGTGACAAAGCGAAGGAAAGGGCAGCGAAAACGATATAAGGGCGAGCCCGCTCCTCGCTCTTCTACCAAACTCTATTGCTTATCGATGACTAAATTGAGGTCGCTAAATTGTGTCAAATTTTCCAAAGCCGACTCGCTACCACGGGCAATAACTCTTCCGGTTCAATAGAAACATTTATTCGGTGTAAAAATTGTGAGCGAGTAAGTAAAGGTGGAGATGGGGGTCGGCGAAAAGCAAACGATCTTTTTCCTTATTTGTCTCCTTCCAGAAGTAAGGATGGCGGGTGGGGGATGTCTTGGTAAAGTAAAGGGATTTTACCACCGGTTGAACGCACCAACGCTCATACAATTTCTTCACACACCGAAATACTACCCTCTAGCGAGTCACACCCGCTCGTCCGACATCCCTCCTCTCAGGGGTCGTTAGGAACGTGCCTTCGGTATCATGAGAGCACGTTTTGTGCTCATTAATGACAGTCATGACGGTGTTTGTGTGTGTGTGTGTGTTAGTTTGAGAGCTTTGAGGGTGGGGGGAGGGCACGGTGAAATAAAAGGGCGTTGAAGCGAAGCCGAAGACGTGAAAAGAGGAGCCGGGGGAAGAAGTTCGTGCTTTAGGAAAGGTTCTTGAGAATGCGGGAGCGAGCAATAAAAATAAACACACACTCTAAGAAAGATTGGAGAGTGAGAGGGAAACATTAAATAAAAGTGTTCGACTGGCGTTGAAAAAAAAAAAAAAAAGTTTTGGATACGGGTTGTGACGCGAGTGGGGAGTGAAGAGTGCACGAACCAGGCGTCACGATTTTCTGAACTGAAGCCTTAATACCTGAAGTGGCGGGACGGGGAGAGAACGATTCGAGAAATGGAAATAGGTAGCTCGTTTAATGAGATCTTTCCATTCGGTTCTTATAAAGAAAAAAAGGGCGTAAAATAAATAAATAAAGGAATTTCTTTTGTGCTTCTTTTACTATTCTTTCAAGTATTAAAAGGCCTGTACAATAATCGGCCAGTTTCCTCTTGATTACACCCATAAATTCGTGCCAATAAATAACGCTTTCCTGAATGACGGCAATTTTAGAAATGAACCGTGACATCTCATGTTAAAAATTACGACACGACTAGGGGCGGTGAAGAGGGTTTCTAAGGTTCCAAGAATGTTTACCCTCGTGGTAAGGTCAAATTAGAAAGAGAGGTCTTGTCAAACCTTTTGATATCTTGGCTGGAGGCAAGGCAAGGATGGGAACTGGACCTCCGCCAACTACTTTTTCTTCTTCGTCATCTCAAGTGTATAGATGGTTTCCATCGTAACCCTACAATCTTTCACCTTCACCTTCGACACTCGCTTCGGCCCTTTTTTTTACGATGTCGGCTCCAAAGCCATTATTATCATCATCATCATTTAATGATGGGACTTGAAGATGGTAAGGGAGAGGGGAGACGGTACTTATAAGGCTTTTAATTTTCGCTTGACGATTGATTAGTCTAAAATGAGGATTTTGAAAGTTCGAAAAAAAAGTGCTTGAGATGGAGCTTCTGGATTTTGAGAGTGCCAAAGACACGTATTGCGATTGTGCACCCCCCTCCTCCTACTCCTCTACGACCCATATTTATCGTAATTTTAATTACTCTTCCAGAGCCTTGTTCACACGGCCCGAAGACCATCACAGCCAGATATTTTGATGCTTCAGTATAAGAATTCAAGTTTTTGAGTGAAGACGAGGGACTTCTGGACACAGCACTCTTCAAAGTCTGTGGCGACTTGGCGAGACGCTGACCATTATAGGACTGGAGAAGAGGGGTGTCGAACTCACTTCAGGAACTTCTGGATGGCTTGAGTAGGTAGAGATGATTGCGTCTTTCATTGGTACTCAGGGGGTACTTTGATGATGTCCCCCCCCCTCAAAGTGAAGCTCTCTGCATCGAATTCTGAAGCACATCATTCGATGGCATGATCAATCGTCCTCCTGTAGGCTCAGTTAACAGTTCCAGGGCCTACGTGATATGAGTGCCTAACGACAAAATTCACACTGCCATTGGAATTTATACCGACCACGGGATTGACCGAATTCGCGGTTTCACGGACTAAACCGCCCTATACCCCTGGACTAAAGGAACCTATAGTAGCATTAGTGCCGGCTCTAGAGGTTCAGAGACCCGGACAAGCTCAAAGGGGCTACATTAAACAAGAGAGGGTCAGGTAGACTTAATCTCTCCAACAAGTGCACACCCTCTTGCATACAAATTCCAGCGGGAGTTATTTAGCTTTGGAGTTTCGAGCCTAGTGAGATTCTGGGGAACGATATTCCAAGTTTCTTGTCCATTATAATGATTTTCTCCTGGTTTCCTTTCTATGGCAGTTTCCATAGTGTTCCATCCACTACAGCTGGATGGCATCCAGTTGTCAGGTTCCATCCGTATAATTACCGCTAAAATACCATTAATTGGGGGGGGGGGTGACACCTTTTATGGGAAAAGTAGTCAAATTTGTCGATAACGCCAACCAAAGCCCCCTTTAGGGGCAACGCTGCCAGCTTTTGACACAAAATTACAAATTTCCTGCCGGAATTTGTCAGATGGCGAGGTAAAGGTTAGCACTTGAGCAGCCAGCTCTTGAGCCGTTGAAAGTCACTCACAGGGAAACATGGGCGTAAGCAGCTTTTCCATTAGGGGTGGGGGGGGGCAGTTGTCTAGCACCGCGAGCCTCAGAACTCAGTCTAATTGCAGAACTCGCACCCAGCTAATTTCATTTACTCAGGCACGTAAAATTGTCCCTTAGCACTCAAATGAATAGGTATTTAGAGATGAAGGGAAGTTTCGAACAACCGATACATTTGTATGACAAAAAACCTCACCACCAGGCGGGGGGGGCAAGGCCCCTCTGCGTAAGCCCATGCAGAGAGATAATCTGTGAATTTCATACCGGTCAGCTCTATTGTAAAGGGCGAAACGGGTGCAGGTTTTTTGAGCCAACGGCTTAACGGAGCAAAAGCAAAAGCAGAACATTTAAGACAAAAAAAATTTTCAAGCTTTGTTAGTGCCATTTTGTAGGCCGGATTATAAGCAAAAAGGGTCTCATTTAGTACCTAACCACAAGTGTTTCAATCCTCAAAAAACACTGCCAACGCAAAAAAATAAAACGGGGGTCCCTCAAATACTGCGGACAGTGGCTCCGGCAGCCCCTCAAAAGACAGCACTTTAACTTATGCTCACAGACGTTGTTAAAACCTTAAACGCCGTTAAAGCACAGAAATCGTGTCAAGAATTGTCTAAAATGATGAAAAGAACCCCTTAGAAAAAATGTCATTCCTCTCCAAAAAGGCCACTCACGGTCGGGGGGGTTAAAACAAGCTTCTGAGCTCACCCACTAGAGCGCAGCACGTCCTTGACCTCCTCTAGGCATTTCTTTGCATTATTGCTAATGAATTAATCCAAGTTCAGATGAGAAAATCAGTAGTATACTCAACTGTTCTAGAGGTTTCCTATTAAATGGTTGAGTCTATGGAGATGTAACTTCCAGATTCCAAAATGAACAGACACGAGCCTTCGATTTTCCGCCCTCGGCATCAAAATATCACGCTACCCCCAGGGCACGATTCACGGCGACAGGGCGAGAATCACGATAGTCTCTTTGGGGGAAATCCGAAAATGGCTTAGTACAGGTAATATAGTACAGTCAGAAAGCCTAGTGAATTTATCTTTGAAAAGTTCAGGTTCCGGTTTTAGAGGGGCGAAAATTCTCAGTTATTGAGCCCAATTAGGAACCCGCACTTTTTTAAGTAGGTGACTCTTTAATTTCACAAATGAGAAGAAAAGGATTCTGCAATTCTTAATTTTCAACGAATTTTCAAAGTTTGACCATGTATTCTAGGGGTGAACCGCTGCTTTTCCAGAGAAGATGTCAGATACGTGAGTGTCGTACAGTACGTACAGGAGCCATATATTCAGGGATGATCCCCAGAAAGAGGATTGGGGTTGCCAGACACCCGATTGGGTTTGTCCACAGGTGAGGGTCCTAGAGTTGTTGGTCTTTTGAAGATCCAAAACAAGGAAAATGTTTTTTTTGGAAGGAGCCAAAACTCACAAAATTGATTTTGAGAAAGAGCCAAACCCACGAAATTCGATTTTCTCAACAGCCAGAACCAGGGCCGAAACTAGGGGGGGCAAAGGGGGCGGCACGTGCTCCCGGCGGCAACTTTAGGGGGCGGCAATTTTTTTTTTATTTGCTTAGTAAATATTATGGGAATGTAGCTTTGCCAACGGTTCAACTGTTGAATTACTGTATTAGTAACCACAGTAATACAGGCTACTGGAACATGGAAGTAAAACGATAATTCGTGGCTTAAATTAAGAAAAAACGCCCATTGTTACGACCCAAATTGTGAAAAAGCAGTGATTCGTGGATTAAATTCAGAAACAGCGCTAATTCGCGCTTGAAATTGCTAGTTCCAGGATAAAATTGATAAAGCGCACTTATTCGCAGATAAAATTGAGATATAAACGCTTCACTTCACGGTTAGTATAGAAAAAAATTGCTAATGAAAAGCGGTATAATTCGCAGCTAAATTTGAGGAAGGACGGCTCACTCACATCTAAAACTGTGCAAAAGCGCAGATTCACGGACGAAATCGACGAGAAAAACGTTAATTAAAACGTTTATTTATACTAATTTATCAAGCACGCAGATTTCTTTCGCCAGAAAGAAATCATCAGGATCAAAAGTAAACTATACATAACAGGAACCTGCAATTTTGATTAAATAAAGGCAGGAAACTAACAATCTCGCGAAAATTTAGACCCATGACTTGCAATTCCGCTCATAAAACTTTAGCTCAAACTCGATAATTCAAAAAATTGATATTGTTAGTATGATCGCTTAGACTACGAGGGTTAGTAGGTAATGCATGCATGAAAACGTAGCCGTAGGAGCCTACGTTGTCATTCTTCCCTCGTTGAGGTGCGTTAGAAACGAACCGGTTTCGGCTGCTCGCCATCTTCAGCGTCTGTAAGCACAACGCAAGCAGTTGTGTGTGTTTTGTGTAATTCAAAAAACTAATGGGGAACTTGCACATTTTTCAATCACTGGTGTTTCTTGAAGAGGGCTCTTCAACAAGACAATTGCCCACATTAAACATTGAAATCAATCTAGGGGTTTTTTAAGGCGAATTTTTAAAAATTTTGAGTGGGGATTTGACTACGTCAAAGGGCAGTTAATGAAATGGGTGGTGTTGAAAAGATAGAAGACGCGTTTTCTGGGGGTCAATTTTTCTTGTTATTTGTGAACAAAACATTTTAGAGTACCCTCAAAAGCTTCACAACTGCACATTGACGTCATTTTCCCTCGCACCATCCATCCCCTCCTGAAGAACTTTGAAATTTATTTAAAAATCACCAGAAGCACCAATCGGTCTGCATCTACCGTTGATATCGTTGTCCGCGTGTGCCAATTCACTGGTATACTTCCCCCCCCCCCCATCGGGCATTCATGCAAGTTCCCCATTTGGCACATTCAAAAACTGAATTCACTGATTTTGTTTCATTCATCCCAAAGGCAGATTTCCGACCATTAAAATGAAAATGTTAAATTGGTTCCTCCAAACACAAATTTCACGCATTTTCGCTTGGTCAGTAATACATATATTTCGTGGTTTCGGTTCTTTTAAAACCGAAGTTGGCTGGTTTCCACGCTTCCTGGATTTTTCCTCTTTGATTCAATAGCGGTCTAAAACGAACGTGTCAAAAGAAAACTATTTAGAGACCAAGATCCTAAGGAGGGGTTACACCCTAACTTGTATTAGCTTTACCACCGATTCGAAAGTGATTGAAGGTGAATATTACAGGATTTGGGAACTCTTTGGTGAGGATGAGGGGGGCGGGTAAAGGCGGAAAAATAGAGCTAGCCCCCCCCCCCCCTCGGAAATTCCCTAGTTTCGGCCCTGGCCAGAACCCACAAAATTGGTATACCTTAAAGATGGAAACCCTAAAAACTTGATTTTAGATCACCCAGACCCGCAAAATTAAGTTTTTTAAGTGGTAAAAGCCCGTTCACAAGCTCTATGTTTGCGTTGTGTGGAGTCTATGCAACCAAACTAATTTATTCCCTCCAAAAATGAAGCAATTTGATAGGTTACATAGACTCCACGAGCGCGTAGCATATAGCTTGTAAACGGGGCCTTAAACATTAGAAATTCGGTTTTTAAACAACTGAACTCCAAGGTGACTAAATTTTCTATAGGTGCCGCAGATCACTGTCCTTCACCTACGTCACGAGCAGTCCCAATCGCCATTGCTCTGGACCCAGTACATTATTAATTGTTACTGGTCTGAGATTTTTGAGAATTCATAAACTTCAATTTCAAAATTAACTTGCTCTGCTGCTCTGGGGTGAGCAATCGGGAGCAATGGACTGCTGGTGACGTCAGTCTCCACCCCTCCCGACCGATGGGCAGGGGGAAATCTGCGGCACCTATAGTAAAGTTTAGTCACCTTGACTGAACTCCGTGAAATTGTTTCTTTTTTTTGGTGAATAAATTCAACGAAATTGTTGTTTAACGACTAAATCCCGCGAAGTTTGGTTTTTGAAGAGTCAAACGCGCGAAATTGGATTCTTTTGGGAATCAACCCCGCGAAATTCCGAAATGAAGTTGAGTTTTTAAAGAACCAAACCCGTGAAATTGGCAGTATTCAGAGCCAAAGAAGCGAGAATGGGGTTTTCAAGAGCCAAATTGGGCGTTTTGAACTACCTATCACCGCGAAATTGGTGGTTGGGTGGATGAGAAAACTCTGCTAAAGTGGGCTTCCATTTTTCTGGTTTCCCCTTTGAAGACCATTCACGCTCGCTCCGTTCTCTACAAAAGCCTTCGGTGGGTATCAAAACCAGAGGTATAGAACCTATAGTTACACACAGGTACTGACAAAATCCACCATACGTGATCCTTAAAAGTGAGGAGGGCTCGTGATTGGCTGGTGACCGTAAACCTCTACGCGACCGAACCAGCGAGTGAGAGATACCAAATCTATTTGATCCGTACATGGAGGGGGGGGAGACCAAATATGGCGGCTGTCAGTACTCGTACGAACTTATAGAGCCTTACCGGAGGGTTTGATACCCTGTGGTTGGGTGGTGGAGGGGGGTTGAGCGAGTAACCCAAAATCACGTTTTTACTTCATTGAAATAACCCGAAATCACTGTTTAGCGTTTTTTCTCAATTTTAACCGTGAATTAGCCTTCAGAAAATGGCTCAAAACGTGGTTTATAGCATTAGCCTTCAGCGTGGTTTTTAGCCCAGTCTGGCAACTCTGCAACCCGTTGACTCATTCCAAACCGTCTTCGTCTCTCCATCACCTACTCAACACATAACAAATATTCAGAATATATCAGGGAGGGGGCGCCGTTACTACCACCCTGGGCATCAAAATGTCACGCTACGTCCAGGGTTACGCGACGGGGTCACAAACTCGATGGCGACTATGGTTCATGGTGGCAGATGGTGATTGTGAATGAAGTACAATTTCCCGCAATCACTCTGTCTATTGCAGGGGCGTAGCAAGGGCAAGTGATACACGGTGCGGGTTTCTTTTTGATGCCCCCCCCCCCCTGAGGATTAAACTCGGGTTAAACTTTTGACCATAAATACCCCTAACGTTCATTCGTCTTTTAAGACCAAAACAAAAAAAAAATATCGCGTTTTCTTTCAATAGCTTAATTATACCGACAGTTCTAGGCATTCCAACCTCGATAGATCATATCCACTCGCTATTCCCAAACATGAACAAAAGAGGATCATCAAGCACACAGCGATGCGAGCATAAATCAGCGCGGAACTATGAGTGAAACCCCTTCCTTCTCAGTTCAAATGAGTTAGCACCACCCATCGGATCGGCGGGGTGCTTAGCTGCTTACTGCTTGGGTTTCCTAGGAAGGCACAAGGCGTGCCGTAATGTTGCTTCGCTAAAAACGTTCCCTTACAAATTCACGTTCTTGTTTCCTATTCCTAGGTAGCGGTGATCGCATAACGTAACAGCGGGTTTGATGCCCCCAGAGTAGTGATGCCCAGTGCGGACCGCACACGCCGCACGCCCCTTCTACGCCTGTGATCTATTGCACACAGGCAAAATTACATATCCGTATATCCCGATTCCCCAGTGTCGTCGCTGGAGAAACTAAAAGTCGAAATGCTCTGAAAAAAACTCACACGTTATAGCTCGGCGTCTGGTCTGAATTTATGTCTAAGCAAACAGACATCAACCTCATAGAATCATCGCACCATTTTTTCAAGGCAGCTAATCCCCTCCACCAATTCATTAACTAAAACCATACCCTGACTCTCAAAGCTCTAAATTTCGCCCTCAAAAAGCTCACAATAGGTCGCTGAAGCCATGGGCGAAGCCTGATGGAGGGGGGCAAGGGTGGCAACTGACAGTTAAACGAAAACCCTGTAACAAGAATCAAAACTCCAAAATTTGGCCTTTTAAGTGAGCCAAGGCCTCGAATATTTTCTTTAAATCCTTGAAATTGATGATTGAATGGTCCAAATATGTGAAATTTGGCCTTTGGGTGAGACTAGCTTCAAAATTTAGGTATTTATAAGAGTCAAGGCCGCGATTTTTTATTTAATTTTTTTAACGAACGCACGAAAGCAGGGTTTTAAAGAGCCAGGGCCCCGAAAGTCGTTTTGGAAAGAGCCATCTCTTGAAATGATTGCTAAGGAAGGGTGATCCTCCATACATAGTAGGGGTGGAAACGGGCCAAATCCTGAAATGTTATGCTTTGAGACGTGTCAAACTCCGAAATTTGGCATTTTGAAGGAGCCAAGGCCACGATTTCATTCCCATAAATCCTTCACATTGGGGCTTGAATGTTCGGCTTTTGCGAGGCAAGCTTGAAAATTTGGCTTTTTGAAACAGAATTTGTTTTTTCCAGTGTTTGAACACCATAATTTTTTTTTTTTTTTTTTTTTTTTTTTTTTTCAAGGGCCGTTGGTAGCCGCGCGCGACATTTGTTTCCCGAAAGAGGCAAACCGTGAAATGATTAATTCTCAAAACTGGGGTTTGAACGGGCAAAATCCACAAGAGTTGGGCTCAGGAGGAGCCAATCTACAAAATTTTGTTTTTAGCACAGGAAATAAAGCCAGAATAGCGGCAAAATTCGGCCCAATTTCGAATGTAGCTTAAAAAATTCCTTTTGATGTATATTTTGAGGATTCGAAGAGTCCGCAACGATGCGGGGTGGCGAACGTATTTTTAAGGGCGGGTAGGCGTTGGCCAACTCACCCTTACAAAGGATGGAAAAAATTGCCAAAACGATGTGACTAATCGTATGCAGGTGTGTGTGCTGAGTCGATAAAAATCAGACCCAAGTCCGTGGGCTGATTACTTCTCGAGTTATGGCATAATTCGTACGAAAAAACGTGGTTTTTGGCTTGATTTGTTTATTAAAATCCTCATGCTCTACATTTAGTGATGAAGTCGTTTCATATGTCGTTTCTGAAGTTGTTTTTGGTGCTGAATCAAATGCACGGTAACTCGATTCTCTGAGATCAGTATTATTTGAGTTATGAACGAAAATACCCGAAAAACAGCCTTTTCTATGCTTAAATCTGGCCTTGACAAATTGTATCACGATTTAGGCAGGACTGATGATTTTTTCTCACTGTACGCATTTGGCTGAGCTGAATTGAATAAGTTGTAGTCGAGATCGCTAGCAGCAATACTTTTTGAGTTACGGACAAACATCTCCAGCATTTTAAAAGGATTTGTTCTTGCGTATCTCAGAAAGTATTGACCCCAGCGATCCCTGCAAACGCTTATTCGATTTAGCACAAAAAAAAAAACGCAATATCAGAGAACATGGTCAGTCCTGCCCAAAATCTTGTTACTCATTTCCATGACACATAAAAGTATCGGGAAAACTCGATTTTTAAAGGTATTTTTGTTAGTAACTCAAGTAATATTGATCGCAGAGAAACAATCCACCATGCATTCGATTCTTTCGTAAACCAATTTTGCGGACTTCTGCTCTTTCAAACCCCAATTTTGTGGACTTGGCTCCTCTATACCCCCATTTTGGTTCAACCTTAGAAATTGACTAGGCACGGAATTAACTCCCTCTGTTTATGTCTGCTTGGACTAGGCAAGGAAATTTTGGATACTATATACATGACCCTTGTGGCATTTATTAATGCGATGTAAGAAGTATATAAGATAATTGTATATAAGACGCAGAGCCACCGTACTTGGTTTGGTCCTGATTTGCTTCGCAGGGGCTCCCCCTGGCAACTTTTATTATGTTTCGTGAGATAACGTTTGACTGCGTTCCATTGTATTCTTCAGGGTTCACTAGTGAAGTGACTGACTTGGCCTCTTCTCCTTCCCCTTATTAATCGTGCCGGCTTACGCGGTGCTTTTGTATTTCTTAATTTGTGGAATGAAACTTTTTTAAACTGTGCGTAAAAAAAAGTAAAAATATATTGTATGTTTCGCCGTAAAAAAGTCCGGTCTTCTATTTTTTAAACTTGTGTGTGTTGAAGAAAACTGCTCGCCGTTTCGTCCATCGGAAAGTCGCTGGATCAATTTCTTAAAAGGTTGACATCTTGTTTTAAAAAGAAGTAATTAGGGGGAGTTTATAGTAGCCTCGTAGTGTGCTCTCTTTTTGTTTCAGAAGATGAAGATTGAAGGCTAGCAAGGTAAGACTTAGTTAAACCATGCACTGATGCATAATTGGACATAGCGCCATTGCATGTCGAGATCTCAACGATGATGGTCAAAAACCAGTTTTGAAGGCCTACTTTTAGGTGGGCAGATGTAGTGGAGTTGAAGTTATACGCTTCGAAAAAAGTATTGTTGTAGTACTCTCCACAATTTTTATTCTCAATTACCGGTTTCGGTCTCTACCAGACCATCTTCAGATAATTTACCAAATTAGTGATTTTTTTTTTATTTTTTTCCTTTTTCTTTTTCTTCGTACTGCATAGTAGAAGGTGACGACAGCAATCAATGATCCTCTAAACAAAAAAAGAAAAACAACTTTTCACTACTTTGGTACATTATCTGAAGATGGTCTGGTAGAGACCGAAACCGGTAATTGAGAATAAAAATTGTGGAGAGTACTACAAAAATACTTTTTTCGAAGAGTTTTTAAGGCAGTTAACAAAATATGCGGGACGCCATGTTCAAAAATAACCGTGGATTTCAGCATTTTGACAATCCTGTCTAGCGTGCCTATGGTGTCCATGCCACTCATGAGTGTCACTTATTATAATGTTGGTGCTCCGAAAGATGCATTCTGAGCATGCGCACGCGTTTTTCACTTGTTTAGTGTGGAGGGGGGGGGTTCAGATTGATCTTCGTAAGGCGAATGAAGAGGGACTTTTCTATACTAACAGATAGAGATGCTTCAACCGTGGTTGTATGGTTTTCTAGTTTATTGCACGCGTAATACGTGTAATTTCATGCACGTATATGATGTATAGTACTACCTCATTCGTGCAGTGCCCTTTGTGGGGCCTACACGGCCCTTAATTGGTTAGAGGACAACGCACGGTCGTTACTTCGCTCGTTTTCTCTCGTTTCCGCTCTTAATCCCCATGGATATTGCCTTAGAGTTTTCCAGCACCCACAATGCTTGGCTCGAACCATCGACCAACTCCTCACTCATCCGCCCAGCCTCAACCCATGATAGATGCGCCTCTAGCTATCTATTGTCGCACAAACGATCCCCTCGTTCATTCCTTCATACCTACGGTCGTAAGCCTCTGAAGACAAATATCATAGGGATTCCACTCAGTACCGTGTGCGTAATTCATTGTGCTTTAAGTCTGTTCCAGCAAGTGTCTGAAACATACGCGCAGAGTTGCCGTGGAGCCATCTAATAAAATTTATAATGATAACATTTTACTGGCTGGTCCCTTGGCAACTCTGCTCCGAACACGTTCCAAACACCTTGCTGGGACAGAACTATTATGTGAGACACAACATATGTGTTTGGGATCAAAATATTAAAAACGAGCAACCTTGGGATCGCGAAACCACCCCTAAAATGTTAAAAATGTGCTTCCACACCTCGCCTAACTCCATCTTCAAGACTCTTCCTGCCGAATAGAGGGGGAAAAGAAGTATAAAAAGCAGCTCAAGTGAAAGCTCATTTTACAGCTCAATTGCTTCATATCATTCACTTTGTCGAAAAATTGTAGCTCTACACAGTTACGCCCAGAAATACCGAATAATAAAATCCAAATGCTTCGTTTTTTCGTAGTCTACGCAACTTTTCTCAAAATTGTCCCTCAGCTACCCCAAATTTTGAGCATAGATTACTAAAGTAGACACCTTGACGAGTAATCACAATGTCTGGCGACCTTTTTAGACGCAGTCAACCGGAAGGAGCGGCGTTTGAAAAATGCATATAATTTTTTTATGTTTGAAAGGCGACGGACGGTACAGTTCAAGGGTGATACCGAGGATATTGCGTGAAATATAACGCATTAACATGAAGAAAACATCAGCCGAGGCCAAAATCGAATGCAATCTTTTCCCCCTCTAGTCCCACCGGTTTTCATACTTTTGTCAAGCAACAGTTTTGCCCCCAAATTCCACGGAGCATATATCGGTAACCGCTACGCAAATGAAAAAAATTAATAGAGGCGAATTTATCAGATATTATGCGAACATTATTTTTGCATTTCGGCGTCTAGGCGCTAACGCTAATAGTAATAAACGTGTGAATTTAAGCGTTTTTTTGAAATTTCACCCCCCCCCCCCAGAATCAAAGTTTTTGATAAATCTCAATGGAACCCAGGGCTTTCGTTACATTAAATTAATGAGTCGAATTTTATAGCGCTAAGATGAACTAGTGAAGTTCAACGCTATTTTTACACTTCCACACCGGAAGGACCACCCCCACCACCTTGACTAATTTCGAAAAATTAAAATGGGAATCAAAGGCTACTCTAACATGGAGTATTCGTACTGAATGTGATACTTCTAGATCAACTGGTGATTTATAGTGATTTTTTGACCATATCAACCCCTATTTTCCCCCACTCCACCTATACGGATTTGGCCCAAATGCAATACCGACCGGGGTCTTATGACTACTGATTTTTGTGCCAAAGCGCGTTCCGCTTAATTAACTTCTACGAGATCGTGCTAACAAGAAAACGGCCATAATATTATATATAAATCAATCAATATATATATAAAGTAATATATGTGTATATATAATATAGTTAGAGGGGGGAAAGTTGGGCTTGAAGTGGTCAAAAAATCACTAAAAATCACCAGTTGATTCTAGAAGCATCATATTCGGTACGTATACTCCATGTTAGAGTAGCCTTTGATTCCCATTTTAATTTTTTGAAAAAGTTGAAGGGGAGGGGGTGTTGCCCCCGGGGTGGAATTAAGTGTGTGGTCATGTTAGCACGATAACTCTCAAAGAAATTAATTAAGCGAAACGCGCTTTGGCACAAAAATCAGTAGTCATACGACCTCGTTTGGTATTGCATTGGGCCAAATCGGTCGACTTGGTTGGGGGGGGGGGAGTAATATGGCTTGAACTGGTAAAAAAATCACTAGAAATCACCAGTTGATTCCACTGATTCCAGAAGCATTATACATATTACGATGATTTCATTTTGAAGTAGCCTTTGATTCCCATTAAGTTCAGCTTAAACAAACCCGGCAGCAAACAGTACGATGGAGGGTCAAACGTTAACGAAACAAATCATGGTCTCAACATTACTACTTCTGGGACGGCTTAGGGTATCCATATACAAAATGAAATGCACTCATTCCGACCGCCAGCTGCCGGAGCGAATTTTTTTTATTTTTTTTTTCTTTCTTTTTATGAGCATGATGCTGACCTAAGGCCGTTCGCTCCCTCATAATAGTGCCTCATCTTTTTAACTTTTTTTTTTCTTCTTCTTTCTTTTCACGGTAAGAAAAGGGCACCAAAACAAAAATGAATTTACACACACAAAAAAAGACTAATCTACAGTGTTCATTAAAATAAAAAATAAAATCAAAACTTAAGGCGCGTCCACACTATGCCGATCGGTTAGGATCGCCCTTGCCGATCTGCAAAGCAAGCATAATGTGGACGGGTGAATACGCAAAGCGGAACGTGCGGAAGGCGACCCGACTCAGGGATATCGTAACCCGACCGATGTCGGTACGCATCAAAGGAAGGGGATCCTGATGATTCCAGTATGCTTAGTGGGGACGTGCGTGTCGGCCTCAGTTGGGTCGCGTTCATCATTGAGGCAAAAGTTGTTTGTTTTTAAATGCGGTGGGCCGATGAAGACACTTTAGCTCTAATCGAGATGTACCGCGAACGTCCCCTGCTATGGGATTCTACGCATCGGGAGTATAAAAACAGAAATAAAAGGCACGATAGCCTTTCAGAAATTGCCACGTTTTTCGGATTGGAGAAAAGTGAAGTCGAAAAGAAAATCAAATATCTCCAAAGCCATTTCGCTCGTGAGAGGAGGAAGAAAGAAATAGACAGCAAGAAAACTGGTTCTGGCGCGGACGAAATGTATGAAAGCAAATGGTTTGCTTACGAAGCACTTCTTTTCTTAGTCGACAAAAATAAACCAAGAAAAACTGTGGACAACGTTGAAGTAAGTAGACATTTAATGACTACCTACTCATAATTTCTATACTTACCCAAAGTTTTACAAGTGTCATTTTTAAAGGTAAGTTGGTAACATTTTGAAGGACAACGTGGGGTTTTTAAAAAAAACGGAAAGCTAAATTTAAACTCTATTTTTAACCATATTTTATGTGTTTACTCAAAATGTAGGCAAAATGTAGGTAGGTTACTTATCGTACTGGAAACTAATTTCGCCTTGCGGAGACACAAAATATTCCACAAACTCGTCTCTGATAGCTTGGGCAGTAGCAGAACTTCTTCTTGGAACGTGTGGAATGTTGTTAAGTTGAGAAGAAAACATGTCTTGCCTCCAAAGCCCAGGAGTTACTTCCCCATCTTGTGTAGATTCAGTGTCAAAGGCCCCAACGGGGCTGTAGACAGACCTTGAAGCACTTTTCCGCAAAAAATTGTGTAGGTACACAGCTGCCATGTTCACTTTTGTAGCTGCTTCAGGTTCCAACTCCATGGGAGATCTGAAGACACGAAAGCTCGTTGATAGTACTCCAAATGCGTTTTCGGACACCCTTCGAGCCCTGCTCAGCCTGTAGCTGAAAGTCGTTGCATCCAGACTATGGCTTCATCATATTTTGGCTGAGTGGGAAAGCATCGTCCGCAACTACAACGTATGGAATTGGGGGGTCGGAGCACTGAAAAAATTGATACGACCATGGAAGTTTTCTTGTTTATTTATTTATTTTTTTGTTGTTGTATGCATTATTGATGAAAGCCAAAAACGGGAACATGGAATTTAGTTTCCACTTCTTCGCCACTATTCACCAGTATAACCTAACCTAGTGACACCATATTTGGCACAAAAACCCGGTGTAATAACAGCCTTCAATTGACGTTTTCATTTTTCGAAAAAGTGGAGTGGGAAGGGTGGGAGGTGGAAGTTCCGAATTTCTTGTTAGCACAACTGCCGAAAAATAATGCTAGCGGACGGAAACTTGGCACAAAAATGGAGCATACAGAGCCCTAGCCTAAGTTCGTTAATCAGCCATTCGAGGTTGAGGGAAGCTGGTGAAAACAAGGGTTAACACATTTAAAAATTCACCATCATTCAATCATTCACCAAGTAAACCTAGCGACACCGTATTTGAATCGAAACTATGAAGTAATAGTATCCTTCGATAAACGTTCTTATTTTTCGAAAACGTGGAGGGGAGGAGTGGTTCGGGGGAAGGAGGAAGAGCCGAAACGCGTAAAATTCCTCTTTAGCGTGGAAGTTATTGGGAAAATATGGGTTATTCAGCTGTAATGTAATTCAGCTAACTGACCCAGAGCTATCCCTCCCCCCGACATCCCTTTTACAGTCAGCCTCATATCCTTTTCAGATCACGAGCCACCAGTGCTCGCCGGTTCGGTACTAAATACTTGGTGATAACTTGTCTACTTTTTTTTTCGCATCGGCAGCAGGGCCATTTCGCGCAGCTACATTTTGTCAACTTGTCTATTGAAGGTCCTAATATTTTTGAATTATTTATTTTTCGTGTTTTTCACACTATTTGCCATAGAAATCAAATTTTTGAAAAGTATTTTAAATTGTATTTGTATTTTGTGCAAAATACAATTCAAAAAGTATTTGTATGTCAGTATTTAAAATACATTTTTGAAAGTATTTTGGGTTTTGTATTAAAAATACATTTTCAAAGTATTTTGCCCACCCCTGCCTGCAACCCATTCGGAAGTGTTACTTTTTGATGAGTATTTCGGAGTGTAATTACTGTATAATTGGTTCGCGCATTTAAATAAAAGTTGTTTTTTAAAAAAAGAAATATCCGTTGCCTAAACTTATTTTATATCTATATATTTCTTTATAATATATATATAATATTATGGCCATTTTCTTGTTAGCACGATAACTCTCGAAGAAATCAATTTAGCGGAACGCGCTTTGGCACAAAAATCAGTAGTCATACGACCTCGTTTGGTATTGCATTGGGCCAAATCGGTCGACTTGGTTGGGGGGGGGGGGGGGTAATATGGCTTGAACTGGTAAAAAAATCACTATATCACATTATATTACGATGATTTCATTTTGAAGTAGCCTTTGATTCCCATTAAGTTCAGCTTAAACAAACCCGGCAGCAAACAGTACGATAATGGAGGGTCAAACATTAACGAAACAAATCATGGTCTCAACATTACTACTTCTGGGACGGCTTAGGGTATCCATATACAAAATGAAATGCACTCATTCCGACCGCCAGCTGCCGGAGCGAAAATTTTTTTTTTTCTTTCTTTTTATGAGCATGATGCTGACCTAAAGCCGTTCGCTCCCTCATATTAGTGCCTCATCTTTTTAACTTTTTTTTTTTTCTCTCTCTTTCTTTTCACGGTAAAGGGCACCAAAACAAAAATGAATTTACACACACAAAAAAAGACTTAATCTACAGTGTTCATTAAAACAAAAAATAAAATCAAAACTTAGTTGGTCCCAAACATCTCTTTAGAGGCATGAAAAGGACAGAGAATACATGGGATATTACGTTGCGGAAAATGCTCGTTTTGGCGGGATTTCAAATATGCCAACTTATGTTAATAAATAAAGAACACTTCTGAAGGGTTTTACATTTTAATTTATTTATTTACAAGGAAGGTTTGACATGCCTCATCGAAAAAAACGTCCTCATTGCACAGATAGTCAGTCCATTAAGTGTCAATTTCGCTGATTTTTAGCTCTGATCTGAGTGATGTAATTTAATGGCTACATTTGTCTGGCTTCGGGTGCTGTCGCGGCTGCAGGCAAGTCCTGGATCTACGTCCTCTAGAAAAACAATCCGAAACTTGTAATTTCGCGAAGGTTAGGATTATAAACTTGCAATTTGATGGATATTTAGGGCCGAAACTTACAGTTTCGCAGTTATTTAGCTCCAAATTATGAAATTCTGCGTCTATTTCTCTAATTTGCGGGTAAAATTGAAATGATTTTCCTCATTTCAGCTGTGAATTAGCGTTTTTTCTCTATTTTATCGCCGAATGTGCGACTTGCACAATCTTAGCTGTTAATTGGGGTTGTTGTTGAAACTTTTAGCGTTTAATCAGCATTTTCCCCAAATTTTAGCCGCGGACTAGATCCAAGGACTGCGTATTGGTGCTTTTTCAATACGTTAGTTTCCTCCAGAGACCGCGCATATAAGCGTTTTTTTATATCAGGGATGGACACTGTCTGTTTGGCATCCAAGTTTTCTCCATCGTGATTCGTAGATTCTTGGATGCCACATATGATTTGATAGACCAGCGGGGGTGGGATATCTATAGTAACGTTGCCATTTCAAGACCGCGCCCGATTCCGATTCAACCGCGAATTGGCGTTTTCTCAATTTAGCTGTGAATGAAGCTTTTTTTCAAATTTTAGCAGCGAATTGAGCGATTTCTCTGAATTTTAGCTCCGAATGAGAGTTTTTAAAAAAATTTTAGCTGTGATGTTGATCGATTTTTTTCAATTTTAGCCGCTAATTAGCGTTTTTCTCAAATTTAACCGTGACGCAACTGCGAATGGTCATTTCTAGGTTATTATGCTTTTTTAACGGTATGTGCTGATTTGATGCTAATCAAATCAAGTTTGACTGGACAAATTGACGGTTTCAGATTGTAGCTGGTTTTGACAAAGACGTATGAACGCCCCTTCTGGCTACGCTACTTTCCCAGGACATGTCTGTTTCGGCCTCAGACCACACAATGGGGAACTTGCATGAATCTCAGATTGGGTAGAAAAGCATACCGGTGATTTGACCCGTGAACTGAAGGATAACAACGGAAGTTGCAACCCGATTGGTGCGTTTTAAGATTTTTAAAAAAGGTTCAAAGTTCTTCAGAAGAGGATGGATGGTGCGAGGGGAAATGACGTAAATACTTACTTGTGAAGCATTTGAGGGAACTCTAAAATTGTTTGTTTACAAATAACATGAAAAATGTCCCCCCATTAAACTCGTCTAACCCCCTCTTCCCCGCATCATCCATTTCAATAAGTAAGTTTTTACGTAATCGAACCCCCACTCAAAATTTTTAAAAATTCCCTAAAAAAGCATCCTTGACTGATTTCAAAGCTTAATGTGAGCAATAGACTTGTGGAAGAGCCCTCTTTAAGCAACACCAACTTTTGAAAAATGTGCAAGTTCCCCATTTGGCTCATAAATTAAAATAGTAATTTAGTACCAAAAACGTGCTAATGAGGGCCAGCCACGGGGCGCTCAAATTTATCTTTGCTGTTTTATAAACCCCACTCGTTATAATTATTAGTATTTTTCAACATTAATTAATCATATGCTTAATATATTAATCACTTCCCCTCCTTCCCCCCGACATGCGGCCCCCTTCGAAATGTTTGTGTTTCATCGTGGCCAGTATAAAAAAGACGAAAAACATGAAGTAAATCCCGCTTGAAACGACAAGGAGAAGGGTGTCGATACCAAATTTGACCGATCGAGCGTAAATTTCTATTATGACCGTCGCACCGTCCCTAGTCAGCATGTAGACCGCGATGATCGTCGCTTTCAACTTCTCAGGGGACTCTTTGTACAGGAACACTTGTATCGGAATCTTACCGCACGCCTCGGACAACGATTGAAGTATAATGGGGGGCAGCATGTTGTAGATGGTCATATCGCTGGGTTTCACTATGTTGTGAATGACAACTTTGACGTCGTTTTTTTTGTCGACGAAGGGGAAAATTGCGTATTTACCGGCGAATTTAAAATTAAATTGGAACGAAGAGCAACTCAAGTTGGACGTTTGACGGACGCAGCCAACGGAATATTCACCGGGTTTGACTGCGAAAATGAACGAAGCGAGAGGTCCGGGAACGGCGTAGCGATGTTCCGTACTTCGACTACTGTTGAGAAGGAGTGCGGAAAAGTCCGTGGGTTCGCTGTAGGGGTTGATTATATAACAGCGAACGGCGTCAGGGTCGTTTGTTCCCGACGGCCCGCTAATTAACGGATCGAATCCTTTGACGCGGAGTGTGACGTTTCGATTGGTGACGTATGTGACTGACTCGCCTTCGAACACTTGAATTGAAGCCGTATAGTTCGTGTGTGCAGAAACGGAATATACGGACAATTTTAGAATAGCCTTGCCGGCTGTGTCGATATTCAAAGCGGACAACAATCCACCCGGAGTCAGAAGGACTCTTCGTTTGATCCATTGCGGAGACAGCACTATTTGGTCCACGTCACTGTTGAAGACTCTCAATTGAGAGTAACCGACGTTTGGGAGTATGGTCGAGTGTTTCTCGATTTCGATCTGAAGCATTAACGTACCGACAAGGGACAGTCCCGTGAGAAAACTGAAATACCGATCCGACGGAGTTCGGTGAGCTTGGGCAAGTGTCTGTAAGATTTGCGTAGCCTCTCCCATAGTGGCAGAACCACATACTCGATGAACGGAACGCAGACGAGTGTCAAAAGGTAGTGAAACGTTGAAATCTCCAAGTACCAGCTTTTTAACTTTTGATCTTCGAGAAGCCTTGTATTCTGTTCAATCCAAGTTTCCTTTATAAGCTGCGTAGCAATGCCATACAGAGTCATAGCCATGAAAATAAAAATCATCGAAGTGACTTGTTTTGTAGTTCTTATTTGCTCGTTGTCGAATTCAGGTTCAGCGTGGTCGAGCCAGTGCTCTTTGGTTCGACCTTCGGTTCTGAGTTTCTTCAGAGCAGTTATAACGCACATTATTGTTTTTCGAACTATTTTAAAAGTGGTGTGTTTCGATATGTAACGTCGAACACCGATGATGAAGCCATCGTAAATTACAGCGAAAGCTAAGGCGATGCCGTAGATCAGATAAATGACGTATTTAAAGAATGCGTTCAGCGTGAGCGAGATAATTGACGCCAGCGACTTAATTTCAATAAAAAACAGGAAATAATGATACAAATGATGGTTCTCAACTTGACGAGGAACCTGATCGAAAATCAAAGCCATTCGAACGGGTTCGACTATCTGATACGCGACTATCCACAGGAGGAACACCATTCCGGCAGTTTTGTACTGATCCGTGGTGTGATCCATGACGCCGTAGCAGAAGACGGTCATAAGTGGAGACACGGTGCTCAAAAATAACAGGCCGAGGCACATCCAGAAACGACTGACTCGAGAGTCGGCGAAATAGCCGCAAATGATGCCGAGGGTGGACGCCGCGAAGGATGCCGTTCGCGTTTGAAAAATCCAATTTCCAGACGGAATGCTCAGTTTGTCTGCCGAGGCCCAATTGCGGGTTTTTGCGATGTGCGCCGTCAAGATCTGGAATGGAAGCTCGAAGATGAGAAATAGTTTGGCGACTAAGGGAATTTTCGCGTGCTTATGCCTGGGAGCGTAGTACATGATTTTGGTTTGGGAGTATGTTTTCCAAAAAATTCAATTTTGCATCAACATACGTTACCAACAAATTATTGGTTGCCACAGTTACTTGGTTTTAAGAGGATGGTGAAGGATGTAAACATCAAAGAACGCCTTTCCAGAGAGTGCTAGTTTGAATCATGGTGAAGTGCCGGGTGGTGGGGTATTCGACCGCTAAACAATTATTGTCTCTCCAACGATTTTTTAGACGTCTAACTCAAAACTGGCGTTTTTTAACCGAAAAATGAAAATTTCACTCTATAATTCAGTATTAAACCGACGATTTTACGCCAAAGCCGATGTGTTACTCCTAAACTAAAGATTTCACAGCATTTTAAAGCCCAGGGTTTACCCCATAATTGATTATTTCCCCCTAAAACTGGTGGCTTTAGGGCTTTAACCCAAACTGATGAAAAACGAATGAGCTTACCAGAACAGGCCACTCTGCATTAAAACTGCCGATTTTATCCCTCAAGTGGCGATTTTACTCAAAAACCGTTCAATTTCTCGCCAAAGCTGACGTGTGACCCCCCCCCTCCAAAGTGAAGATTTCACTACAAAACCGGCGATTTTAACCTAAAACGTTTCTATTTCATTTATGGCGGATTTCACCAAGTTTTAGTTAAAGTGCGGGCTACTTAACTCTCAAAGTTAAGAGTGACTCGAGGTTAAGAAAGGTTTTGAGCTCTCATTGCTAACCCGCAGGCCAAGACTAACTCGAAGAAGTGAAACGAATTTTTTTCGCTAACCCCAAGTTAACCGTAAACTCGAACCTCAACTCTCAGCTGAGAACAAAGAATTGTCAAATTTCTGTTGTAGAAATAGAGAAAACTACATTTGGTCGGTGTTATAGTGAGGGCTATCTAACTCTAGGAGTTAAGAGTTCGTTCGAGTTAGGAGAGATCCCGTTTCACCATCAATTCCAAATTGGAGTTACCAAACCCTTTTTTCCCAGACCCCTTCGGGTTTTCGCCGAGAATATAGCACATTCAAATAACCTCACTGAGGACAAATCAAATGAAGACAATTTTCGACATCATTTCAGCTTACCCGAAAAATAAAACGAAAACAAGAGAGAGAAAAAGAAAAGAAAAACTGCGGGAAAGAGAAAAAGCCAAGAGACGGAGTCAATTCTTCATGATAAAGCTGTCTACAGTAATAATTTTTATCTACACAGCAGCTCATCAGACCAATGAAATTTGTTCAGTGCAGACGTGCTCGGACAGTCGTTTTTTGCTAGATTCGTTACAATTTTGGAGAAATCGTTCTATTCTACACGAACGCAAAATTTTCAAAGTGTCGGTTGTGGCGAAGAGATGAGGAGTTCTTGATCATGAAAAACAGACGCAGTTGTGTGGAAAGAAAGAAAGACAGGTGGAAGGAGATCGCGGACAAATTCGACAGCATCGACTCATTCGCACTGACCCAAGCGTTATCGCTTCAGAGAGAAAGCTCATCGTCTCAGGATTACGACTACCGTCCGCCTCAGTTCCACTTCGTGCTATAGACTCACAATCAGATGGTATTGCCTTTTCCAGAGAATCTGATGTGTCCCGAAGTGACCGACAGGCAAAGAGGCAACTCACAATAATAAGCAGCATAATAACGTGCGTTCTTTAGCTACAGGCTGTGGAATTCATTTGAAGCCATACGGCGGAATCAACAGTCCGGTCCGCCGATGAAGGACCGGACGACCCACAGGTGAACAAGCGATCTATCATAATATAGGATTTTGATACTTTATACGCGTTGTAGTTCTCATTTGTTATGCAGACTTTTGTGAATTAAAACATCACTTTATTCGTACTATGGAATTTACACCGACCTCCTTACAATTACAAACCCGCAATATCATGAGCCGTCTCGTCCTAGCCGTCTTTGAGAGCGGATTGTTACCCTTCCATATATCCCTTTATGATCGTTGCCCTTATTGAACCCGTCTAAATATTGTCATCGTCATCGTCATCGTGAATATAGCAGTGCGCTGTTTCATTATCACTTTTTTTTTTACATAAAATTCAAGACAGAAAATTTAAAAAATATTTTTTGAGCCTGACACAAGGTTATGTCCGAGTCAAGAAATTATTCCCTAGAAATAGTAGAGAATAAGATCTGGGAGTTAAATCTCTTTGTAACCCGCACGTTACGACACACTCAAAGTGGAGAAACGCATTTTTTCTTTTAACTCCGGGTTATCCTTAACTCCACCTCTAACTTTTGTTGATGAAACTCATTATTTGAGTTGAGACGGAGTTAAGATGGAGTTAAGAGAGGAGGTTTCTCTTGGTAACTCCAAGATTAAGCATAACTCGAAGTGGTGAAATGTAGTATTTAGAGCTACTTAAAAACACCAGCACTTTTTAATAATAGCGACAATAATCGAATAATTATAATTATCTTTTTTTTTACAATCAATCACAAACATGTGTCTCCTTGATGACATAGACAACCTAGTACATTCCTCCTCAACTTCATTTAAACATATGGAAGTCCTTCAATCTTTCCGGTATTTTTACTTGACGACCACTTCTTGTGAATACCATCGGCATTCTTTCTTCGACGGTTGATTCACTCTTACATTGAATGGACGGATCTTCTAAAAACGATGATGATTCAGTCATCAAATTTTCTGTCAAACCTTCATCTTCCTTGTCAGATGCTGTAGACGAAGTTGACGCAACAGGTGGTGGTATTTGCTTGAAAAATGACGAGTTCCGGGTGATCGTGCAGTCTTTGTTAGCTGCAGTCACTTGCGTCCCCTTTACATCAACAATTTCGAAAGGAATCGGATTCCAAGGAGACGTATACTTGTTTATTTTCTTTTGTTTCAGTAAAACCATATCACCTTTCTCAAGTTCATGATCCCTCACATGACGTTTGTTATCTGCATATTCCTTCATCTTCTTTTGACTATCCTCTTCGTTTTTCCTCAACATTATTTCAATTTCATCATCTAAATTATTTGAAAAGAAAGGAACAAGTCCTCTGAAATCTCCCCTGAAGATAACTCTAGCAGGTGCTATATGAGTCGAACAATGAGGTGTGTCTCTATATTGCAACAGGTATTCTGGTAAAATGTTTTCCCAATTTTTCTTCTCAATAACAGCTGTTCTGATTGTTTTATTCAAATTTTGCATGAAATGCTCGACCCTTCCATTTGCTTCAGGCCACAAACTTGTGACCCTATGATGTTTAATTCCAAAGTCATCACAAAATCGAGAAAATTCATGGCCATTAAAAGGTGGACCATTATCTGTCCTAATCGATAACGGAATACCAAAGATGGAAAAAATTTCGAGCAATTTCCGAATAACTACACTCGAACACAATGATGAAATTGGTTCAGCAAAAGGGTATTTGCTGAAATCGTCAATGAGTACCATGACGTATTTATTGTTTGGATAAGGTCCTGAAAAATCCATCGATAAATTCTGCCACGCCCCCGAAGGAATAGGAGTGGGTTTAATGGGATCGCGTCTGACTTGAGACGAATTGACTTGGCATGGAACGCAACGCCGCACAGTAGCTTCAACCATAGAATCCATTCTAGGGAACCAAACTTTACTACGAAGTAGTTGTTTCGACTTTGTAATGCCCTGATGACCCCGATGAGCCAAATCGACGACTGATTGCTGTAAAGAACATGGCATCACGATCCGAGGCCCTCTCAGTAAAATTCCATCTGAAGTTACAGCCAACTCATTCTTTAGGTTTTTGAACTGTGAAACGTCTTGTTGTAACCAATCTCCTGAGAAAATGGCAGAAACAACCTTCATTAAAGACTCGTCCTTCATTGTTTCCTCGGCAATTTTCGATCTTGACAAAGTCGAAGGCAATGAACTTTTAGTTACCAAATTAATGAAATTTTCCGCACTAACTGGGGCTTGCACCTTCAATGGGTGACGGGACATGTAATCAGATGGATTGTCTTTCCCTGAAATGTGCTGAATTGAGTAATCGAAACCCATTAACTTAAAACGCAAACGCTCCAATCTAGGCGAAGCTGGGGCATTAACATTGGTCAGCAGAGACACAAGTGGTTTATGATCAGTGTGAATAACAAATTTTGAACCGATCAAATAATCCTGAAAGTGTTCAACACCCCACGCGACGGCAAGCATTTCTCGCTCGATCTGAGAATATCTCTTTTGAATGTCGTTCAAACTGACACTAGCACAAGCTATTATTTTTGCCCGTTTTTTACCTGGTTGCGCCAAAATTGCTGCTAACCCTTCTGGACCAGCATCCGTGTACAAGTGAGATGTTTTGGACAGGTCAAAAAAATTGTTTGTGACTGCATTCTCAACTGTTGTTTTTACTTCTTCAAAACAATTTTGTTCAATTGAAGTCCAGCGCCAATCACTTTGTTTTTCTATGAGCTTGCGTAAAGGTTTTGTTTTATCGGCTAAACAAGGTATAAAACGCAACAAGAAACCAACCATCCCCAAAAAACTCCTAGTTTCATGAACATCCTTAGGGGGGTCTAATTCTTTAATAACCTTGACTTTAGCCGGATCTGCTTCTAATCCATTTTTTGACACCACATATCCAAGATAAGGAACAGATTCTTTGGAAAAAAGACATTTCTTTGGATTTACAGTCAAGCCTATCTCCTCCAACCGCCGAAGAACTCTGTGCAACATAATATCATGCTCTTCCTTTGTTTTGCCAAAAACTAAAATGTCGTCACTGACATTAATGCAACCATTAATACCAGCCAAACTATTACGAATAATTTTATGAAAATTTTCAGGAGCTGAAGTAAATAAATAAACACTTTTTACGCTAACTCCGAGTTACCCGTGACTCAAACCTTAACTCTCGGTGGTGAAATCCACCATTAAAAAATAAATATTTAACACCCGGAACGGCGATTTCCCCCAACAATGGATATTTTACTCTAAAACTGACAATGTAATACTGAAAATAAAGTTTTCTCCAAAACGGATGATTTTAGGCCAAAAAAGACGACTCTGCCTTGAAATTCGGCGATTTCACCACAACACTGACAAATTCATCCCAAATGTGACGATTTTATACCATAACAGACGATTTCACGCCAAAGCTGACTTGTTGCCCCATGACTAAATACAGCACTACAAAATTGGCGGTACAACCCCAAAAACAAATTTTACGGGTTAGCCTCAGGAATGAATATTTTACCCCAAAATGGGTTATTTTACCACAAAACTGACGATACTCCAAACCTGAAGAATTCTTCTGAATATTTTTCTACGAAAACTGACAACTTTACCCCGAAACTGACTGTTTTAATTCCAAAACTTACGATTTCATCTCCCACAACTTCCTAAACTAATGATTTTACCCTAAGGGTGCGTTCAAAGTGAATCACCTTCACTGCGATACCTCGATGAGCGATGCCCCGATGAAACATCGATGAAGAACAAACATCAATAATTGTATGGGACTGTTCATAGTGAAGCACCCTCACTTCGATGTGATCTTCGATACCTCGCTACTATCATAGATGATTTGAACCATATGGTTCCTCGACCCTCCTCCTGACCATTGCCTTTTTTTTTCTTTTCAAAATCTTTTAAAGTCCACCTTCAGACAATTTACGTAATTCACGAACACCTGTCCCCATCAAGCTTTGACCCCTATTTTGAAAAAAAAAAAAAAAAAGAAAAAGAAAAGCAACCGGCAGGAGGGGGTCTAAGAACCATATGGTTCAAATCATCGATGATAGTAGCGAGGTATCGAAGATCACATCGAAGTGAGGGTGCTTCACTATGAACAGTCCCATACAATTATTGATGTTTGTTCTTCATCGATGTTTCATCGGGGCATCGCAGTGAAGGTGATTCACTATGAACGCACCCTAAAACTAGCGGTTCCCTAAAAAAAAAAAAAATATTTTACGTCTTGAAAAAGCTGGGGATTTCGTGTTTTTTTGTTTAAAGAAGCAATATCTGAAAAATTGACTTTTTGGTTGTGTCAGATCTGCAAGAACGGTATTTTAGAGCGCAAAACCCGCGAGATTAGTCTTTGAATTATGTTACCCAAGCAAAATTCGTTTTGTGGGGTTCAAGAACCCCGAAATTGATCTTTATACGTGAGCGCCGACGAAACAAAATGTGGTTATCCTGAAGGATTTATGGTTTCAAAACGTATCTAGGAGTGGGCAGCTAGCCCACTAAATCTGCGCTTTTCTTGGGGTAGGCAGTTCCCTACCCCTGACCCCTCTGGCTACGCCCATGCCAGGGCGACTCCTGGCAGCTGAGAGCTGTGAAAGGCTGCAGTAGAGCAGGATGGTACCGGGAAGATATCAAGTGTCCTCAGAGCAAAGTACGGCGAACTAATGCCGCGAGCATTGTTTACCAACCGTTTGCACTAAGCCACCCGGAGAGTTAGGCGACCCCGGATAAAAAGTACATATCTTTTTCCGCAAAAATCGGTAAAAACGAGTTGTTAATTCACTCGCGTTTCTTTTTATAAAATTTTCCCAGCACAGGGAACAAAATTTGTTCGAAACAAAACGACAGAATTCTCTTGGTAAAGTAAACCCCTATTAACAAAGCCGTTAAAACGAAGGCTAGTAGGTCCAAACAGTGACGTTGAACGAAATTCAGTCGGGCACCCACTGGTTGTAAAACGTTGCCGTGGCGTAGCACGTACTCGATCCAATAAATTCCCTCGTCAACAGGATCCATCGCACGATCCTTCAAAAGGGCCGAACCTTTTAGAATTGTGTCTTTATACCTATGAATAGCGGTTGGCGATTAATACGGTGGGGGGGAGGATCGTCGCCACTTTCTTATTCTCAGGCACGCCTTACTTGGGTTGATAAAGTACCTCGTCCAATGACCACTTCAAAGAGGACTCGGTGATATTGTTTAACAACAATGTGATACCGTAGCCGTGTTGAACTACCGCTTGAGAATTTCTAACTTGGTCGGCAAACGATGGGATGACTATGACTGGAACGGCGTGGGTTACAGTTTCAAAGATGCTTTGCAGGCCACCGTGTGTTATAAACAATTTGACGTTTGGGTGAGCTTCGTTTAAAAATTAAAAACCAATTCAGATAAGTTTTATAAAATAACGGTTGAAGTAGGATGTTACCAAGAATATCTTGTTGTGGGAACCATCGCGATAATTTCACATTTGTGGGAAATTTATCTGAAGGTTCGTCAGGTAATTTCCACAGAATTCTTTCCTTTCTTGCGGCAAATATTTTTAAAAATGTGTCCTTCACATTACCACCAGTTTTTTCCCAATTGAAAATCGAGCCGAGACTAAAATAAATGACTCCATGTTTTGCTCCAGTTATGAAATCGTCGAGATCCTGAAGGGTATTTAAGAGTTTGGAAAAAAATTAATATGTGCATAGTTTTTCTGGTCAAACAGAAATGTTTAATTCACCTGAGGTAACGGTTTTTTGGGTTGAATGACTGCCCCTCCGACTTGTTTCACATGAGGAGGCCTCGGAAACTGAAACCCAACGCTCGGATGATTGTTGACAAGAATGAGAGCCTGATCGCCCACCAGTTTCGTCATTGGCGGTCTCGTCTCCCACCCCGGGTACGTGTAACATTCATCGACGACACGTTGAACATTATTCAAATGATTGTACTCCAATAATAGAGAGCCCGCCAATTCATAGGCATTGTGAAGTCTCTCGAAAAAATCCATAGTGTCCGAATGATGAGAATAGGCCGGCACCATGTATGATGGGTTGACAAGGAGACCGGAGAAATCGTTTATTGTTAGGAAATCGTCTACGGCGCCGAGAACAACGCTCGGAACGTTGAATTTATGTTTGAAAATGAGGCCGGTCTGCTGCATGTACATTGACTCGTGCAGATACAAGTCATACGTCTTCTTTGAGTTAAGGAGCTCTTTCATGGATTCGGTTTGACAAAGCATCGATGCGAGTTTTACACTGATACTCATCATCTCATAAAGCTGCCGTAAAAACGAAAGCTTCCAGTGGTCGAACAATGGACCGTGATCTTGGACATCAATAAATAAATTAAATAATCGACTACTTTTCCTCCAGGCGGTCATTGACTTCTTACCCGTGATCGACTTGGACCAGTTTTCAATCGGAAAGTGCGTAATGTTCTCATTAGGGACCTTCAATGGAAAGGGGCTGTAGTAATCTATTGTGTGTCCACGTTTAGCCAGACCCTGGAGAAAGGGATGATAGAAAAAATGGTGGCTCGGAGCAGCCAGAGGGAAGAAAGCTAAAATTCTGGCACAGAACCCGATAGCTGGGAACGCCAACAGTGAAATCAATACGGCGAGATTCCTGTGGTAGGAGGAGAGGGTAGTTATGAGTAAATTAAGAGCACCATATTTTCAAAAAAGAACAACTTACTTCATCGGTCGACAAATCGAAGGTCACAACTTCTTTGGTAGTTACAAGGTACAGGGAATTACGCAACCGTGCGTACACGCTCTCACTTATCACTCGAAGAGAGACTTGTGTCTTTTTTGGTAGCGGTGTCTGTTTGAGCACAACCCCCACCAGTGGTTCTAACTGTTAATTTTTCTCTGTTTCTTCTTTTTCTTCTTCTTCATCTTCTTCTTCTTCTCATTCTTCTTTTTTCTTGTTCTTGTGGCTCTGTGAAATCTTCGAAATTAACTCTTTTTTTATCCTTTGGCACGCGTCCACGCAAAGTTCTATGAAAATTTGACAAAGCACTGATTTCAATCAAGCATTGCAAATTGGACGGTACTTGGCATAAAAAGGAATGCTAAAATGTGCTTGACGAACAACTAATCTTTATCACTTATTCCGTCCGTCCGTAACTTTGAATGTGCTAGGTCTTATTGTTAACCGAAAAAAAAAAAATTGCAAAAAAAAAATGCATTGCAAAAGGGGTCGAGGTGGTACCGGCGTTCAGCCCTTATCCTCCTTTATGCCTATTCCATATTTTGGAATGTTCGTTTGAATTTACTGTCAAAAAGCATACAAAACCTGGATGAAAACCCCAAGAAAACGCTGGAAAATATTTAATAAATCACCTCTTAAGAAATTCAGCTAGGTACAGGAAAATCTGAGTAAATAAATGCTACAGCAAAATAAGAAATAGTACGGCCGAGGCTTTGTACTGCGGGCTCAAGGAACTTGTTCGCCAAACACTCGGCCTAAACGCGAAACCGTTGGGGCAACGTTTCTCGAATTAGTACACAATTTTAATTCGAGAAACAACGTATATTGAATCGCCAAGGAGCGAGTGGTCAGTTTTTCAATTTTCAGGGCACGAATAAGACAGTTAGGCAATTTTTAGTGCGTGCAATTGCCAGTCAAGTCATTTCATAGGGCGAGAGCTGTCAGTTCATTAGACGCCCCTCAACCAGGAATGCCTGCGGAAGGTCCTGTTCGGTGCAAGAACGAAAACCCGCAGGACTCTAAACGTCAATTACCTAATCATTTTAGTGGCGCGAATAGCCACACTATTGGTCATTTTTTGGGCGCAGATAGTCAATTTAGCCATTTTAAATGGGCAAATGGTAATTTTGACAACTTTTAGAACGTGGATTGCTCCATTATGCGCTATTTTGCAACTTTTAAGCCGGGTTTTCCAGGCAGTGGACAACGATTAGCACAGCGTCTTTTAAATTTATTTATAGTTACCACTTCTCAACTTTGTAACTAGGAAATAAAACACGCTGCACTTGCACTAAGCGTTTTGCACTCTAGGAAAAACCAGCTTTAAGGGGGAGTTGTACACGTGTTTCCTCGACCCCCCTCCAATCATACCTCGCATACTCCGCGTTACGGAAATTACCGCCGTATTTCTGCACCAATCCTGGACTTCAAGGGCTCATTTAAATCTTCAGGAAATTCCGCATAAGCGTACGATCTTGCTTTCCTAAATAAGTCGTCGAAAGAGTGTGAATTTTGAAGGTAAAAGTTTATGTGCGTTTTACAGTTATTTTAGGGATGAAATATGAGCGCGAGTCGTCTGTATTGCTATTTTAAATTTTAGGCCACAAATTTGGCAAATTTTCGAGGGTGAATCGACAGCTTGCTATTTTTAGAGCGTGGAGAACAAGTTTGACCATTTATAGGATACGAATCGTTAATTTAACAATTTTCAGGGCACGGGTGAGGTCCGTTTTGGTCATTTTTTGATAGCTATGCCATTTCCGGGGAACAGATAGTTTAATTTAGCGATTTAATGGCGCATGAAGCCATTTTGGCTACTTTTAGGGCGTGAATTTGGCAATTTTCTGAGTACGAGCCGTCAGTTTAGGCGTTTTAAACGCGCGAATCGTCAGTTTCACAATTTTAAATGCGCGAAAAGACCGGTTTGCCATAAGTGGGAAGGCGCGAAGTACTAGCTTGGCTAGTGCATAGGGCTATTTTCAGCAACGAATTCAGTTTGTCGATTATACGAGCGAGTATTGCCAGTTGGCTATTTTTAGGCCGTCAATAGTCAGGCTATTTGTAGAGCACGAATCGTTATTTTACTAGTCATTTCAGAGCGGGAGTGGTCAGTTTGGCCATAAATATTTGGATCGCCAGGTGCGGCTTTCCATTTCCAGACACGGATTTAAATGGCGCATAACGTCATTTTGGCTTTTTTTAGCGCGTGAGCAGTGAGTTTTGGTGTTTTCAGAGTATGAATCGTCAGTTTATTCAAGTTCATAATGCGAACGGTTTGTTTAGCAATCGCCAGTTTTTCCACAACTTTTATGACGCAAAAACTTCAGATAAGCTATTTTCGAGGCACGAATAGTAAGTTTTGTCATTTTATGGCACGAATGGTCCCCCAGGTTTGGCTATTTTTGAATCGAATGATCGGTTTCGACATTCGTACGACACAGATTGCCAGTTCAAGCATTTTCAAGTCGAAGAACTGTATAGGCATTTTAAGGGAGTATGTAGTCATTTTTGCTATTTTCAAGGCGCGAATAGTTCGTCAGGCCATTTCTAAGGTGCGAATGACCGTGCAAGTCGTCAGGTTTGACATTTAGGCTGCGAATTTTTTAGCAATTTTAGTAGGCAAAGGCTTGGCAATTCTTCGAACGTGAATTGCCAGTTTGGTCTTCTTATGGTGTAAATAACCAGTTTGGCTATTTTTAGGGCGTTAATAGCCAGTTTGGCTCTTTTTAGGGCATGAATCGTCAGCTTAGTCTTTTCAAGACACGAATGGTCAGTTTGACCATTTTAATGCCGCGTAGAGGCTTTTTTGCCATTTGTAGGGCGCCAGTTGGTGAATGAGGTAAACTATGTGCATCTTATTGAAAAGGTAAAACAAGCGGGAGAAATGTTTTATTTCAACTTACCCCGAGTCCAAATTTGAAGGAGCGTCATCCGAAATTCGGATGAGCAGAAAACCTCGTAGTGGTGTGGCCCATCAGCTTGGTAGGCCCGTAAATTTAAAGCAATGCGGTCACACTTCGCCATTATTCCGGCAGCAGTTCCTATAAAATTACGCCAAATTGAAAATATTAGATCCTGAAAAGTGAGGATTTTTTTTTTTTTTTTTTTACCTCGAGCACGCTTGATGCCAAAAGACCGTTGAGATCGATCGATCCATTTTTCTTTAGCTCTTCAACAGAGCTTTTTAAACGATCAAATCTTTGTTGAAGTCTTTTCTGTTTCTTTGTATGACAATGAATCCTAGATTTCAAAGTGGTTATTTGCTCTTTTGCCAAATGAAAAAACTTTTTCGCTTTACTCGCGTCATTCATATCCGACTCGTCGAAGTCACCGACATAACTGCAATTTTGAATTTAAAACGGAAATTTTAAATTGCTATAGCACGTTATACGTACTGTCGTCGGAACTGGCGAGGTTCAGGTGTCGTAAAACTTGGCTGAGGATGAACAAACACTGCTCCGCCTATCAGGTCGGCCACTTTCTGTACTGTAGAACTTGACGTGGATACCGACAACGTCGATTCGTCCAACGTGGAGCATATTGGGGATTCCGTGAACGGTGGTTCATTCGAATTTTGACTCGTGGTACTTGACACGAATTCCGATAACGGTAGTTCATGTGACCAAATTGTTTGCGTCCCAGAACTTTGGACTGCCTGTTCCGGCCCAGCCGGACACTGTCCTGTGTCCAAGCACTGTGCTAGAGGATCTGTTGAACTGCCTGCAAGAACTGCATCGGTGAAAACAACATTTTAAACTAATGACTGATTCTGTGTAGACCTGGATGTGACTCAGGAACATCTGATTCGCCGGGATCAATGGAAAGTGGGTCTTTATCATCGCTTAGCTCATTTTCTAGTAGTTCGGAACCCCAAAACGAATAATTATTAGCGTTAATACACCAAGCCACCTTATAAGATCATTGCTGGTATTATTCACACCTGGATCCGTCACTGGCAGTAAACACAACAAACCCTCTTTGGTATCCACATCTTCCGTCCATGGAGAAGACTCGGCCGTCTTACCTGTGGAAAGTATTGACAATTTTTGTTAATTAGAAAAACGAGAGTCGTCAGCACCATCTTAAACTCGCCATTTCCGTGATCCGACTCAGGTGGTTTTAGACCAATCGTAGGGACGGCACTTTTCTTAAGGACGGACCCGAAACGCGGAATCGAACACGGCTTGAAGACGTAGCTGTCCAGTGTGAAATGAGCGGAACAGACGCCAGAATAGACGCTAATTTTTTCCAAAGGAATGCCGAGACCATCGCACCACGTTTGCTTTCTGATGGGATCCCGAGGAAATCTGTTCATGAATGGGCAGGGGGAGGGGAAGAGTAGTTAGTGCCAAGACAATAAACACATACCTATGGATAGCATTAGGTAGGTTCGTTTGTCGTTCAAAGAAGGTGAGCTCTATGAAACACACTTGCTTGATGCTTAAATAATCAAACAGAGGCTCTTGTCATTATGAGCTGAGAGTGAAAAACGCCTGGAACCCTTAGGCAAAAGATGCAGAAGGGGGTACTCCTAATTTGCGGACCAACAAAACGAATTCCGCGGATCAGCCCATAACTCTCCGTAAAGCGTTCCGACTGGGCTGATTTTCTGTAATTATACTCCACTCCAGTGGCAGTACACGCCATCAAAATTTGATGACGATCCGGTAATTTGCCGACCCCCCTCTCACCCACACCACAACGAGTTGAATTCTGCGGACCAGCCCATAACTCTCCGTGAAGCGTTCCGACAGGGCTGATTTTCTGTAATTATACACCACTCCGGTGGCAGTACAAGCCATCAAAATTTTATGACGATCCGGTAATTTGCTAACCCCCCTCAAAACACCACTCCAGTGGCAGTACAAGCCATCAAAATTTGATGACGATCCGGTAATGAGTACATTTACAGAAAATCAGTCCAGTCGGAACGCTTTACGGAGAGTTATGGGCTGGTCCGCAGAATTCAACTCGTTGTGCTGTGGTGAGAGGAGGGTTAGAAAATTACCGGATTGTCATCAAATTTTGATGGCTTGTACTGCCACCTGAGTAGAGTAAATTTACAGAAAATCAGTCCAGTCGGAACGCTTTACGGAGAGTTATGAGCTGGTCCGCAAAAGTCAACTCGTTGTGGTGTGCGGAGAGGGGGGTCAGCAAATTACCGGATCGTCATAAAATTTTGATGGCTTGTACTGCCACCGGAGTAGAGTATATTCAAATAAAATCAGCCTAGTCGGAACGCTTCACGGAGAGTTATGGGCTGGTGCGCAGAATTTAACTCGTTGTGGTGTGAGGGAGAGGGAGGTCAGCAAATTACCGGATCGTCATCAAATTTTGATGGTTTGTACTGCCTCCGGAGTAGAGTATATTTACAGGAAATCAGCCCAGTCGGAACGCTTTACGGAGAGTTATGGGCTGGTCCGCAGAATTCGTTTTGTTGGTCCGCAAATTAGGAGTACCCTGCAGAAGTGGTATATAGCTCTAGACTCTAGGGTTACCTCTACCCTTTTCCGCGCAAGAACTTAAGTATGTCGGAAAATAAATTCTGTTTTGACGTGATTGTACGAATTCACTTAAGATTGAAAGAATAAATAATGAACAATTAGGTAAGCTAAAGCCTTACAAGTGATGAGCTAAGGCTTTCTTGTTCCGGCATCTGCACGCAATACAATACTTGGTCATGTCCCAATGGGAGAAGGCGCGATTATTCACACACTGAAAATTATAAAACACTAATTGGGAAATAATTCACATGTCAAACAATAAACAAATTCACCAGGAAACCGCTAAAACCGCTACACTGAGAAAAGAGAAATGTGAGGTTCATCGAAAGGTTCTAGGGTTCTAGGCTACCAAGAGAGGACCCTCCCCCCCACCATCAACACTGAGATGTCTGACTTTGGTGGGGGTAAGGGATTTCTCGGTTTAAAATAGTTAAATAGTCCGTTCAGAGGGGTTGTCAGTTCCATAGAAATACAAAATTACAATTAGAAAACAAATAAGTTACAAATTTGTACAAAATAAGAAACTATCAACCAGGACCTAACATACTGTTCAGACGGCAGTCACTGAGGTTGAGTACATTCCGTCTAAACAGCCCCGTAGCGTTGTCAAGAGAGTATTATGACTGAATGACTGCCGTAGGATGCTGACATTGTATACGTCTAGACGTTTGCTGTAGTATCAATGTAATTGGAATGAAAACGCTGTCCTCTCTTGACTACGGGAGTCAGACTAGGCAGTGAATACGTAATCAAAACCCACCGGACAGGGCCTTAGCGAATAATTTTCCCAACTGCGTCCCAATCAGAGGCGTAGCCAGACCTTGGTCTAGGGCAGGGGCGTAGGTACGGGGGAGGATATGGGGGATAGATCCCCCCCCCCCCAGAGTTACAAGTATACGAACGAAGGAGCACTAGTAGAATAACGAAGAGCCCCATAAAATCGCCAAAAATGAGCGTTTCACGTTGAAGTTAGGTTTAACAGATTTTCTGGAATTAAAGCAGCCCGAAATGGTCCGAGTACGTCCAGCTTTTTCCTTGGACTTCAGACCCAACGCAGTAGTGTACCGAGGTACCTTGGGGGGGGGGGGGTTCACCCCGGACCCTCTATCAGACAAAAATCGGTAATATTCGTGGCTATAGCTGCTAAAAAGCGCTGATTCGTGGTCTCGCGATGCCACTACCTGATTAAATTAAGGAAAAAATCGCTGATTCGTGGTACATGGAGGCCATTCCACGAATAAATTGTGCGGAGATGAACGCAAAAGTGTTGTATTTGGGGTTAAAGTTGAGAAAACACGCTATAATATTGAAAAATAAAAGCGACGCTTTCGTGTTAAAATTGGACAAAAATGGCAAATTCACAACTGAAATGGCGTAAAATCGCCCATTCGCGTATGAAAAAGGGAATAGGAAGCTGAATGGCCGCAAAATTAGCACAAAACGCTATTTCACAGCTGAAATTGGGAAAAATCGCTAATTTGCAATTTGCAGATATAAAGTTGTGGAAAAACATTAATTCGCAGGTACAAAATGAAGAAAATCACTAATTCGCGGTAAAAATTGAAAAAAATCACCAATTAGCGCAGCTAAAATTAAGAAAAACGTTAATTTTCAGCTCAAATTGGAAAAATGTGCTAATTCTCAGTTAAAAATGGAAAAAATTGCTAATTTACAGCTTAAATTGAGTCAAACGCCAATTCTTGGCAAAAATTAACAAAACTCGGTTGGTATGCACGGGCTTGAAACGCTACCACGCTGCTAAAATTTAGAAAAAGCGAAAATTCGCTGCTAAAATTGAGAAACATCACTGATTCTCGAATTAAGTGTCGTGAAATTTATAATTTAAAAATGATGATTTTTTGACAGAAATGGATGAGTAGATGTAAATTTTTTGGTTTAAAAAAGGTTTGAAAAAAAAAATACATTTGTTATTTAAATTCGCACCTTCTGAAGGCATTTTTGTGGCTAAAATTCAGAAAAATGGCAAATTCATGCATGGCTACAGTATAATGTTAAAAAATACGCTAATTCACGGCTAGAACCGAAAAGAAGCAATAATCAATACCTATATACAAGTTATACAGTTTTGCTAATGCGGTGGTAAAATGTGAAAAACCGCTAATTTGCGGGTTACATTTAGAAAATAAAATAATCAGAAAATAAAATAATAATTTGCGGCTAAAAATGAAAAAAATCGCCAATTTACAGCTAAAATTGCGCCAAACGCCAATTTGTGACTGAAATTGAGAAAATTCGATAATTCACAGGTTTGAAACGTTATGACGCGTCACCGCTACAATTTAAAAGAAAGCGCTAATTCGTGGTTAAAATTGAGAAAAATTATAATTTGCTCCAAAAACTGAATATACACCAATTTGCGAATTCTGAAGGCAACTTTTCAGGCTGAAATTGAAAAAAAGCGGCTTTATGGCAATAGGCGAAAAACCCGCTAATTCGCGAGTAAACTGAGAAAAATCGCTCATGCATTGCGTATGGCGAACCAAAAAAATCCTAATTCGTGAAAAGTTCCCCTATTTTGCGGCTAATATTGAGGAAAACACTTAAGAAAAACTGATATTGTTAGTATGATCGCTTAGACTACGAGGGAATGCATGCATGAAACTGTAGCCGTAGGAGCCTACGTTGTCTGTCTTCCCTCGTTGAGGTGCGTTAGAAACGAACGGGTTTCGGCTGCTCGCCATCTTCAGCGTCTGTAAGCACAACGCAAGCAGTTGTGTGTGTTTTGTGTAATTCAAAAAACTAATGGGGAACTTGCACATTTTTCAATCATTGGTGTTTCTTGAAGAGGGCTCTTCAACAAGACAATTGCCCACTTTAAACATTGAAATCAATCTAGGGGTTTTTTAAGGCGAATTTTTAAAAATTTTGAGAGGGGATTTGACTACGTCAAAGGGCAGTTAATGAAATGGATGGTGTTGAAAAGATAGGAGAAGACGCGTTTTCTGCGGGTCAATTTTTCTTGTTATTTGTGAACAAAACATTTTAGAGTACCCCCAAATGCTTCACAACTGCACATTGACGTCATTTTCCCTCGCACCATCCATCCCCTCCTGAAGAACTTTGAAATTTATTTAAAAATCACCAGAAGCACCAATCGGTCTGCATCTACCGTTGATATCGTTGTCCGCGTGTGTCAATTCACTGGTATACTTCTCCCCCCCCCCCATCGGGCATTCATGCAAGTTCCCCATTTGGCACATTCAAAAACTGAATTCACTGATTTTGTTTCATTCATCCCAAAGGCAGATTTCGCAGAAACGCACCTCAAGGAGGGAAGACAGACAACGTAGGCTCCTACGGCTACAGTTTCATGCATGCATTACTTAAGAAAAACGTTAATTTCCAGCTGAAACTGAGAAAAGTGCTAATCCCCTGGTAAAAAAATTTTAAAAATCGGTAATATGCTGCTAAAATTGAGGAAAACGCCAAAACTCGTAAGTAATTAATAAACATCGCTCACGGGATAAAAACGATACTTTGCTGTTAAAGTTGAGAAAATGCGAAAATCCATGGCTATGGGAGGGGATGGGGCAAAACCGCTAATCTGCGGCTGAAATTGAGAAGAACGATACACTCGGCCTAAATTGAGAAAAGCGCTAATTTGCGGGTAGAGTCCAAAAATCGCCCCTAACTGAGAGATTGAGGCTATGATGAGGCCAACAAGATGTCCAGATGCAAGAGTGTGCTGGCTGGGTGGAATGATGACTAAAATGTGAAATTACCCCCTCCTCTCACCCTTACGAGATTTCAATATGATCCCCCCCCCAAGACAAATTCCTTCCTACGCCACTGGTCTAGGGATGGGCAGAAGATGTCAGAGACCCCAGCAAGAGATTTGGTAGTGTGTCTACTCAGATATAGGCGCTTTAAATAGTAAAATATTGTTCCACAGAAACTGAATTTTCACTAGAAGGGTCACAGAAACTGAATTTTCACTAGAAGGGTCAGAATGTGTCAAAAACTAACCCCAAACCCAAGTAGCAAAAACACGTGAAATTTACGTTAATTTTTGGCGTTGGCCGTGAAAATTACGTATTATTCGTTATTTTCACAAAATATTAACGTGAATTAATGAACGTAAATTAAACGAGTGCGTAATTCACGTGAATTTAACGTCAAATCTTGGTAAAATAACGCACGTGCGTTTTTTAACGTTAATTTGACGATAATATTTTAGCGGTTATTTCACATAAATTTATTTTCCCTTAATTTTACGTTAAGTTTTGGTAAAATATGGCACGTGTGAATTTTAACGTTAATTTGACGATAATATTTTTGTGGTTATTGCACGTGTATGTATTTTCCCAGAATTTAACGTAAATTTCTGGTGAAATACCAACACGTGCGCATTTTTACGTCAATTTGACGATAACTTTTTGACGGTTTTTGCACGTACATGTAATATTCCCCCCGCCCCTCATAACCACGCCACTCGTTCACGTTCATATACCTCTCGAAAATTCTAATTTCTGGGGTACCCAGCCCAAATATTTGATGAATTCCAAGATATCGAATAAAAGAGATTTTGTCCCCAAACCGTACCTAGTGATGACTGTATTTCAATAGAAATTGAATCAGCTCGAAACCCTTCTGGTAGTTCTGGTTGATTTTTACAACAATTTTTTTTGTGGCCACAGAGCGTTTCTCAAACCAAAGTGAATTCGCCAAAATTTTGCGGCAGCAGCCACCCCTGCCATCATAGCCATTTTATCGTGCTCTTATTTGAGTTATAATCGTGAAACATTATTTATGTGCGTTCGCAGAGCCTGACAGTTTTCGTCTATATGCTGATGATGGCGAGCAACCGAAACCGGTCCGTTTTTGACGCACCTCAACGAGGAAAGACTGACAACGTGGGCTTCTACGGCTACGACTTCGCATGCATTACCCAGTAACCCTCGTAGTTTAAGCGATCTTACTAAAAATATCAAATTATATTTTGAAATCGGTGGTTCCAATATCATAAGCTATTTTGAAGAGAAGGGACAACAAAATGATCATCATTGCTGATATAGGTATGAATATGTTTCATATTTATTTTCTTCTGTGAATTGGACAATACATTTTTACAGCTATATCAAGATCAGCCTAATTTTGTACTGCCATTCGCTAGGTCTATTCCAGCAAGGTGTCTGAAACGTTTTCGGAGCAGAGTTGCCATAGGACCAGCCAATAAAATGGAGGGATACATATTGCCCGTGAATTGTTCATAGATTTGCCGGTGCACTTCACGTAAAATTAATGGTTAAATGTTCGGACATTTAATCACTAATTATGCGAAAATTTCACTGTAAATTATTCGTAAATTCGCCGGTGTATTTTACGTAAAATTGACGGTAAAGTATTCGAAAAATTTACGTGAAATATACGAAAAATTACCCATCAAAATTACGAAATATTAACCAGAAAAGGGAGTCATTTTCACGTGATTTTAACGTCGATATGACACGTGAAATGCACGTAAAATTTACGTAGTTCTCGTCGAATATTTCACGTAAAATTAACGCAACTTTGCTACGTGGGAAAACATTGATACTTGTAGGAAGAAGCCCTCCAATAACAAGGTGTCCGAATTTTCAACTTCTTTTCTGAAAGATTTTAAAAACTGACATTTTTAAACCCCAAACTGAAGATTTTATTCTGAAAGTAAATATTTTATTCTGAAACAAATAATTTCACGCAAAAGCCGAGGTGTACCCCAAAAAGTAGAGATGTCACTGCAAAACTGGCGATTTTACCCCGAAACATTTGGCGGTTTCAAAACTGACGGCACCGTCTCAAAACCGGACATTTTACTCCGAAACAGACAATTTCACGCTACTATAACTGACGTTTTCCCCAAAACGGATGATTTTACGCCGAAACTATTACGACTCTGCCTTGAAAAGTCTGACGATTTCAACACAAATAAACTGGCAATTTCACCACAATACTGACGATTTCACCACAATATTGATGATTTGTTAGATGGATATGATGAATAATTCTGTCGCCGGTATTTTTAATTAGTAAATTAATTAAACTGATGTTATTCGGACGACGATGGAAGGGCATAGCCCAACACGATTCGAGTTTCGAGAAAAAATGGCTCCCCAGCGGGATTGGAACCCTCAACCTCTGGATTACCAGTCCAGCACGCTGCCAATTGCGCCACGGAGACGCCTTTGGGAGTCGTTCTCCGATTTGTTCCCAAATTAGACGATTTCGCGCCAAAGCTGACCTGTCCCCCCCAAAATATGTCACTACAAAACAGGCGATTTTGCCCGGTTTCGCCTCATAATTGAATGTTTTACCCCGAAAATGTTTATTTTACCATGAAAAGAACTTTTTTTCAACCGAAAAAGGAAGATTTTACTCTAAAACTGATGATTTCACTCCTAACCTGTAGTCAAGTCAATGGTCGCGTTGCAAAACTTCGGACTTGTTCAGCGCTTAATGAGCACTTAGGCCCGTATTTATGAACGTCCCTCGAAGCTTCCTTGAGTCAAGGAACCGTTGAAAACAGTTTTGACCACAATAAAAACATCTGTACTCATGAATTTCAAGGGTTCCTTAATGTCAAGGAACGTTCATAAATACGGACATAAGTCTTTTGCCGTTGCAAAACTGTCAGTCTAGCTCAGCGCTGAGTAAAGTTTAAGGGTAAAATCTTCAGTTTTGATAAAAAACGCCACCATTGGCGTGAAATAGTGTTGGACTAAAATCGTCACTTTTCGAGTTGCAATCCTCCAAATAAGGATGTCACGCCAAAACTGACGTTTTATATCAAAACTGAAGATTTCAAGATAATGTTAGGGATTTTACCCTTGAGCTAAATTTGACAATACATTTTCCTCAAAATGAAACGTTTACCTCCTCCTCCTACGACTTGTGGTTTTACCACAGAACTGGAATCGTTTCCTCAAAACTGTCTTTTTTTAACCCAAAATTGAGGTTTTTACCCCAAAACTACAAATGGAAAACTGATGTTTTCATGACAAACTGGTGGTTTCACCCTTATAATAAATCGAGTAATTTTACCTCAAAAATGAAAATGTTATATCGAAACTGGCGATTTCAGCATACAAATTGTGATTTCAGCATAAAATTGCGGGTTTAGCACCAAAATGGTGATTGTAGCACAAAAATGGCGATTCTAGTATATACTGATATTGTGATTTTACAAAAACCCGCTAATTTCATCGATTTTAAATTTCGGAGAAGCGTAATCCGAGAAATTTGGTCTTCAGTGAGTTAAACCTGCGGAAATGGTCTATTTGGTTTGAAAAGTCTGCAAAACTAGTTGTTGAATTCAATGGCGGACCTACACGTATCGGGGGCCCGGGGCGAAAATCTCCAAGAGGCCCCTAAAAGTCTCTAATTATACATACCTAATACAAACCTCTATTAGTGGAGTATTCCCACCCCCCACCTTATAGACATAAACACGCGCTTTTTCTCAACTTTAGCAGCAAAATAGCTTTTTTATCCCGTGAATCAGCGATGTTTCTCAACTTTTTCTCGAGATGGCGTTTTTCACAAATTAGCGATTTTTTCTAGCAGGGACCAGAGAATTAGCACTTTACTCGGTTTGAGCTGAAAATTAGCGTTTTACTCAATATTAGCCGCAAAATAGCGGTTTTTTCTAAATGTTTACGACAAATCATGAACACACACTTTTATCAATTTTAGCCGCAAATTAGCGCTTTTTTTCACTTTTAGCTGCGTAGAAGCGATTTTAGCCTGTTAATTCGCGAATTTTCTCAATTTTAGCCATGAATTGGCGTTTTCCTCAATTTTTAGCCGGGAATAGCTCTTTTCCCATATTTGAGCTGAAAACTAGAGTTTTTATTTTATTTATGCCGGGTTAATTAGTGAATGTTTTCAATGTTAACTGCGTTTTTTTGTTTATTTATTTTTTTTTTCACATTTCAGTCCCATATTGGCATTTTTTGTCTTTCAATTTTTGCTATGGATTAGCTTTTATTGTTTAGTTTTAGCCTCGAACTTTTTGTGATTTTCCCCAATTTCGGCCACAGGTTAGCGCTTTTCCTCAATTTTAGCCACGAATTATCGTTTTCCTCATTTTCAGCCACATATTTTATTTTTAGTAGAGAATTAGCACTTTTTCTCAGTTTGAGTTGAAAATTCGTGTTTTTCTTAATGTTAGCCGCCCTAATTAATATTTTTTTCAATTACAGCCGTGTTGTTTATTAGATTTTAGGCCCGCATAAGCAATTTTTTTCCATTTTCCGCTATGGTTTAGCGCCGGTTCTCAGTTTGAGCCTCGAATCTTTCAGAAGCTATACGGATTTGCGTTTTATCAATTTCAGCCGGGAATTAGTGATTTTCTTCATTTTCATATCCGCTAAATAGCGTTTTTCCTCACGACTTTATCCGCTAACTAATTAGTGATTTTTCGCAATTTCAGCCGTTAAATAGCGTTTTGTGATAATTTTGCAGCGAATTAACATATCTTTTCGCCGTTTAGTTGTGAATTTGCCATTTTGGCCCAATTTTAATCCGAATTAGCGTTGTTTTTGTCGATATCAGCCGCGATGTCTTTTTTTTAACTGTGCAAACTTGAATTAGTAGCGTGTATTCTCAATTGTAGCCGCGGGTTTGGCCCAAAAACAACACTTTTGCATTGATTTCTACATTTTATCCGCGGAATGGCCGTCATACACTGCGAATCGACGATTTTTTTCTCAATCTCTGTCTGGCAGTTGCATCGTGAGACGACGAATCAGAGCTTTTTCACAGTTTTACCCACCAGTTAGCGCATTTTCATAAGTTTTTGCCGCGTCAGCCAGTTCTAAATTGCCTGTCAGTACGTTAGTGCGCTTATAAGGACCTAACGAAACTGTGGACGGTCTATTTTGTCTATTTTATCCATGAATTTTCCTCAAGAAGGTGCAAATTTCTGTATTTCAGCCACCAGAATAGGACTCTCGGGGGCTCAATCGAATAGTCAGCCCACACTCTTTGCTGATATCACTTGTAACGTAATATTCTCCAGGTCGGATATAGACTGAAATTCGTAGAAAGGAGCCAAATCGCTGTCCAACCTTTTCACATGAATGAACCTAAAAATCCTCATTTTTCCTTATTTAATCTTTTCGGGGGCCCCTACCTCGGTACGCTACTGGTTGAATTGATTTTCCAGGACCAAAACTAGAGGGTTTCGCGAAACGAAACCGCGAATTGCTGTTTTTTAGACAGCAAAATTTCATCAGTTGGTTTTGAGTGAGGCAAACGCGCAAAAATATGTTTTGAGAGTAAAATGCGCGAAATCGGTTTAAAAATTCGCAAAATTGGGGTTTTGATGCTGTAGTATATGAGAAATTCGTCTTTTAGTTGAGTCAGATCTGCGAAAAGGTATTTTTAGGGCGCAAAAATCCTCGAAATTGTTTTTTTTTAGTGAGTGAAATTTGAGAAATGATATTTTTTGCAAGCGTGAACGTAACAAAATGTGGCGATCCAAAAGAATATGAACATCCGACTGATGAGGGGGTTGGGGGCTCTCTTAAGCCCTCGGCGTATTTGGCTCACGGGGAAACGGGAATACCGACTATTATTGAAACGATCCGTTGAATAGGTTCCACTATCCAGTAGCACTGGAGATTGATTGTTCCCATAGTCATTCTTAGTCACCCTGGTTGGCATGTAAAAAAGCATCCGATACCGGAATTCAAGTGTGAAGAAGCATTGGCTGTAGTGTATTTTTAGTATCCTCGATTGGGGAATCGGATACCGATATCTTCAGTATGAAAACGCCCTAACTTGGTGCGTTAGAGTCTTGCTACCTCATGCTGCAAGAAAGGAATTTTGAAGGATTCATTATGGGGATTGGTAGTCCTCATAACTCAGTTTATGTGGGCCTTTTTTGTGTGTGTAATTCGAAAAATGTATGCTCGTCTTGACCAATCTCAGTTAGGCGTTTGAACTCTTGTTTAGTGAGCGGGCGACCAGCTCGCGCGGCCCCGATGCATCTGCAGTTAAATCGGAAGGTTGTACATTTCTAGATCTAAAGGTTATGTTATGTTGTAAAAACTAAAGTATGCCACGGGGCGTACTTTGAAGCGTTAAAAAAATGGTTCGTCAATCGTCATTGACCAATGCAGGGCCAATAATTGAAAAAACAACCTTTTACTTGTTGAATTGTACAATAATTTACAAGGTGATGGTATTAGATGTTACCGTCGTTAAATTAAGCAAAAAAGAGATGATTGTGGATGTGTAGAGAAGACTCCTTGGCTGATCTAACAAAACATAACGCTGGGAAATTGTCGTAGAAAGACATTGTTCACCGTCGTAACGTAGAAGAACGAACTTCAGAGTTCAGCTGTCACTTCATTTTTCTACGGCCTGGCCGTCCGCCCCTCATCGTCACACCACTCTCACCGTCCTTTTCATAGCAATCAATAAACGCCGTGTCAATCCTCGCACCTCACACTATCGCAGTTGTCGCTCCAAAATATACACGATCCGAGGCCCGAGTAGCAGATGAGAAACACTGCCGCTAGAAAGACGATCGTGCAAATTGTACAGGGCTTCCTCTCGAGAAAGAATCCAGCCAAGTAGAGGACCATGAACATGACGTGGGTTTGAAGAAGGGTCGGATTGACCGGTTTCGGAATCAGAAGCACGGGAATGAGCCATTGGAGGCAATACATCACGTCATGTCGAAGGGAGATTCTGGGGGGCGAAAATCGCGAAAAATGTTCTCTCAAAGCGAGAGGGAAAACATAAAAAAACAACTTTTAGGCCGACCAAATTCCGTGGGAGTTATGGCATTCTTTTTCGAAACAAAAGGGGCTGACAGAAAGGGTTGAAAAGGGGGGAAATATGGGGAAGGGGAATAGAAATCTGTAGTTATGACTCAACTTAACAAGGACATGACAACACTAAAATACAGCACTTTCGCATTTCCAATCAGTAAGGGGCGCTGCTATCGGTGATAACAGCAAAATTTTAAAAACAGACACCCTGACGATTTTTCCTCCCGCTGATTTGATCGATAGAATTAAAGATGTGACGTCATACTCAAATTTCCCAAAAGGAAAGTTTAATTTCCACGTAGCAAGTCGCGTACTATGTACACGATACATCTTCAACCATATTGCCACACTTAACATCTAAGTTGATCCAATTAGAAAAAAATAAAACACTGAACACAGTACAAAAAAAATATCACTTAGAAAAGGATAAGGAAGTTACAAGGGGATAGGGCAGGGGCATAGTTAAAGTCCTGAGTTCATTCTCTATTGTACTGGGATTTCTTAAATAAAAAAGGGATATTATTTGACTTTTTCTTTAACATTAAAAGTCTCTCCAGAGAACGCACATTCTTTTTTTTCTGTTTTCAAAGCGATCTCTCCATTCCTCAGTCAGTTATTTCGTCTCCCCAATCAATGCAACACTTCATTTATCCACCTTCCTCGCTCTGGGACTTGTCTTGGGTGATTTGGTTACCCGAGGAGATTTATCTGTAAAACAAAACACAATAAATCAATCAATTTGTTAGGGGAGATCTGTTGATGTGAGATGAACTCAGTGGAGGGGGGGAGGGGGCTGATCAAAATAGTCACCACCTACATTACTGCCTGAGCAAGCTTTTTGAATATGGAGTAAGGAAAAACTTTGATAACATCACTTGTGTCAAAAAAATGAATATTCCATTTATGGATGGATCATCTTGTAAGTGCAAAGATCATGCGAAAAAAAAAATGCATTCGTGCTTTTTTCAGGGCCCACAAAGCCTTAATTTGAGACTAAATCAACTGACTCATTCACTTTTTGGTGGCAGAGATTGTGTACTTTGCATGCGTCCTCCGCAAAACTGTTCTAATCATATAGCCAAGCTACGGCTCGTCCGGGCGGGTGGGAGCGAGGCACGTGAGCCAAAAATTAAAAGATCTCGAGCCAGTTCGCCGTGTGTACTCTTCGCAATTTTAGCTCACTCGCCTCGACTCTGGCCCACGCTGACAAGCCGTGTGACTCCTCGTGCGAAATAATCCCAAAGGTGGTATTTCTAATAAGTATCTTGTGAACCATTCAACATAATTGTTGATGTAGGCTGTATCTGAGGCGTTTTCTACGTAACAAAATAGCTACTTCACATGCAACAAATCAAAAATAATGCAAAGATCTATCAAACAGACACTCGAATTCACTCAAAATCATACTTTCACCGTCGCCCTTGTCTTTAATTTCTCCTTTCTTGTTAAATTTTTTCTGTCTTTTTTGTTTCAAATTCTTACTAGCGGCAATTTGACCATTCTCTGCGTTGTAGGCACAAACAAAGAGTTACATTTCGATTAGAAGGGCCTATGATGAGTGGGGGGGGGGGGAGCTGCACAGTTCAATTTGTTGTGCCAGTTAATGAACAAATGCGCCGTATGAACTTACTCAGACTTTGAAGAGTCTCCTTCGGTATCCATTCGTAGTCAATATCGTCCCGATTATTCGTACCGGTTTCGACGGGTTTCTTACTTTGACCACCCATGGACATGACTCGTTTTTTACCGACGGAAACGAGAAATTGTTGACCGACGACGAGACAGAGAACTCCGCAAACGCCGAGGAATAGGTAGAGGAAGAACGTTTCACCGTCAAGACCTTCGTCCAGTTCAATGATGTTGACCGTTTCATTGAAAACACTTTCGTAGAACTGGTTGCCACTCTGAAAACAAAAAAGAAGCGAAGGGTGAGATTTTCGCCTAAAATGAGAGCACTATCAACAAGTGCCGGCGAATGGTCCACGGAGAAACCCCCGTTTGGCCGATATTCGGAAACACAAAGTGTTGGACTTGGCATTTATTACTGAAAAACCAAAGAATTTGAAGGCTGTGTCTAACGCCTAACAGCCAAGGACTGCAAAACGCTAGAGTTTCAAGCCTAGGGTCCTCAACGCCTTTTTAGATCTGAAGAAGACCCCATGGGTCCTAAAAAAAAAGGGTGGTAAACTCACCAAGTCCCGATAGCGAAGATTGACCGAGAGACCGAATGGTCGCCCCGAAAAAGCTTCAGTAGGGTAGAAACTGTAGAACAGCGTGGCCTCCTGCTGAGTTTTGACTGTTCTCTCGTAGTTGATGGTGGAGAAGTTTTGAATGTAGAAATTGAAATCCATCGGGTACCGGAACGAGGCGTCCAGTGTTTCCAAAACGAAGTCTTGAGGGCCGTTATTTTTGAAACCGACGAGAAATTCGACAATGACACCAGCCGGGAGATCTAAAGTGGAACACGAGAATAAGGGTAACGGCGACTCAATGAAAAATCCCAAGATTTTATTTGATTTACCGAAAGCGTTTCCTGGAGTGCGGACTGGTTTTGTGAATAGGATCGTTGTATCAGCGTCGGGAGACCCAGTCGGTTTGTCGGCTGCCTCCTCTTCTTCAACGGCATCTTCTCCGGTTACAGCGGTGTCCTCACCTTCGACGTCGACCATTTCATCATCGACGTCATCTTCTTCGGCTCGAGCAAAACTGGAAGAGCCTGAAAGGCAGTAACAACATGAATTTATGAACATCAACGAATCATCGTTCCTCCAAGGAACCACCAAAGCATGGCGAAAAGAGCGACCCATTTTCAGGGAAATGTGCCAACACGAAAATATCCCAAGAATCGTTAAATTAAACGCGCGGAAGAGCCCTTAAAAAAATAAATACTCACCACTGTTGAAAGTCAGAATCACTGCAGGTGCAGCTAGCAGAAATAAAAGAACCCACTTCATCTTCCACGTTAGTCTTTCAACTTATTAAGAAATCTACCAACGCCGAATTGAGAGAACGACAATGCTGATCTTATTAAGAACCCCGTGGCATTAAAACTGGGAGAATTTTCAGTCTAGCACCTTCAGAGCGAACACCCGGACGAAAAAATTTAACAGTACTGGCGACTTCGTAATCTTTTAAACGTGGAGGAATCACTGATCGGAATAACCTGCCGGTAGGAAAACTTTCTTCCAACCACTCAACCCCCCCCCCCCCCCGGATCATTCACTTCGCCTATCGCCATTCGTCAAATTAATCAACCTGTACCTGTATCTTGAAATTAACATGAAAACAATAGCCACAGATTAACGAGGAAAATGGGCAGGGGGTGCAACAAGAGACTTCTGGATTGGACTGTTTAGTACTTTTAATGTAATTTATTACTTAAAGTACAAAATAAACATAGCGTGAAATAGAACGAAAGAACCACTCCGACTGTGACAAGGCAGCATACTCCTAGGGGGGTTGAGAAACGACAAATTTAGTGCACGAACTTCGACTGCTTTCAAACATCTCTCGACTGAGCTTACCTGTCGCTTTTTCACCTCAGACGTCTCGCTTCTCTCTCGGACTCAAGCAGAGTCAAAATATCGCCATCCCGGACAGGTCCCTTGACGTTCCTGATGATCTGACGGTTTTGCTCGCCGATGAACTCGACTTTGACTTGAGTACACTGGCCCTGCGAACCGGTACGACCCAGGATTTTGATGACACGGGCGAGAACGACTGGTTTTTCCATGTTTTCAGGCGATTTATCGACAATTCACAGAGGGAAAAGGCCGAAGCACGTGAGAGATAACCTCTGGATTTGTGGAAAGAAGGAGCAGATAACTTCTCCCCTCCCGACAAGAAGGAAGCTTTGCAGTTTTGGTGCTGAAGAGGGGGGAGTGTATACAGGGCAGCCAACAAAACGAAGGCTAACTCGCGCAAGTTAGCGCCAACTCTTTGAAACAGTTTAAAAAGCGGTTCCACCCCCCTCCACCGATCAATTTTGGCTAGCTGTGACATGTAATTATTGTTAATTTTCAGGGCTGGACAGCACCGCGTCACTCGTTACTAACGGCGTTAAAATTGTCGGTAACGTATTAACATTTTCGTTACTTTGACAATAAATAGTCCAGTAATCTTAGGTCAAAAAAAGGCATTTGAAGGAAAGTTTTTGGTGTAGTTTCGATTTTTGGAGCTTCATGGTATTTTGAGCTGCTAAAATTTCGCTCCGGCAGCTGGCGGTTGGAAAGAGTGCATTTCATTTAGTATACGGATACCCTGAGCCGTCCCACAAGTAATAATGTTGAGACCATGATTTGTTTCGTTAATGTTTGACCCTTCCTCGTACTGTTTGTTGCCGGGTTTGTTTAAGCTGAACTTAATTGGAATCAAAGGCTACTTCAAAATGAAATCATCGTACCGAATATAACTTCTGGAACCAACTGGTGATTTGTAGTGATTTTTTACCAGTTCAAGCCATATTACCCCCCCCCCCACCATCCAAGTCGACCGATTTGGCCCAAATGCAATACCAAACGAGGTCGTATGACTACTGATTTCCGGGCCAGATCTCGTTCCGATAAATTAATTTCTTCGAGAGTTATCGTGCTAACAAGACCCCACACTCACTTCCATTCCGGGGGCACCACCCCCTCCACCTTGACTTTTTCAAAAAATTAAAATGGGAATCAAAGGCTAGTCTAATATGGAGTATACGTACCGAATATGATGCTTCTAGAATCAACTGGTGATTTGTAGTGATTTTTTGACCATTTCAAGCCCTATTTCTCCCCCCCTCCACCTTGACCGATTTGGCCCATGCAAATGCAATACCGACCGGGGTCTTATAACTACTGATTTTGTGCCAAAGCGCGTTACGCTAAATTAACTTCTACGAGAGTTATCGTGCTAACAAGAAAACGGCCATAAAGATATAATACATATGTATATACATGAGCGTGTTTGTGAATTCCGGAGACCACTGAATTCGTGTTCTAGAGGTTCTGAAACCAGAAAAAAACATGACATGACCCATGTTTGCCACCATCACGACGAGACCAATATTGCATTTTCAGAATGAAATGCACTAAAAACGAATCAATGGTTTGCCAACACAATTTTTGACAAGAAATATGTTTGAAATATGACAAGAAACAATGGAAAACATTGCATTTTTCTAGTAGGTATTTTTTAAATAAAACTCAGAAGCTATGCGTTTACGTAAAAGGGCCCCTTTTATAAGATAAAAAAGGACACAATCTCCTACATTTTATGTATTCAAACATTATTTCTGTTGTCAACCGTTCAGCCTTATAGAGAGCCGCGAAAATGGGGGCGTAAAACGCTTTCAGTCCCATATGAATGCTAAAATACACGGTAAATCGCTCACTTACTGGGCTTTCTTGCTTGTGTGGCAGTGAAATCCTTCGTTATAAGGCCAGACCACTTATTAAAGTCAAAATCACTCGAAATCAGGCACCAATGACCTTTATAGTGACCGTAGTTTCAGGTAGGATATTAGGTTTTGAAAGAACTAAAACTAAGAAACTGGGGTTTGAAAGTGCTAAATCTATTAAATTATGGTTTTGGATTAACCTAATCAGCAAATTAGGTTTTGAAAGAGAGGAAGCCCTCGAAACATGGCTTTGTGAGAGCCAAAATAAACAAACTTTTGTGTTTGGTCGAGCCAAAAACCCATGAATTCCTTTTAGAAAGAGCGACCGTGTACTCCAGAAAGAGCCAAACCCACGAAATTTGGCTAGTAAAATAGCTCAACAAAATTTGGGATTTATAAGACCCAAATTGACGAAATTTATGTACCTATGGATTAAGCCAAATTCGAGAATTGAGATTTTAAAAGAGCCAAATTAATTTTCTGAATTGGCCAAACCTGCGAAACAGATTTCCAGTAAGATCTAAAACCACGAAATTTTGGTTTTAAACGCGGGAAAAACAGCGAAATTGGGGTTCTAAAATACAAAAATCCATGAAATTTGGTTTTGATGGTGCCAAATTGGAAACCTTTAGTTATAAGAAATCGGCGGCGAAATTGTGGGTTGAAGAAGCCAAAATCACGAATTTCATTTTTTAGTCATTATTGTTATAGTATTATTATTATTATTATTATTATTATTATTATTATTATTATTTTATTTCACCAATTTTGGTTGTTGAGTGTACCGAACCCGCGAAACATATTTACAAAGAGCTGAAGCCACGAAATTTGGTTTTTCATCATGCGAAATTCCCCCAAATCGGGATTTAAAGGAGCGAAGTTCACGAAATTTGGTTCTGAAACTGAAAGTTCGTAAAATTGGATGTTCAAAGTGCGAATCCCAGTTAATTTGGGATTTGAAAGCGAGAAAATCAGCAAAATTGGCGTACGAAATTATTTAAATTTGTGGAATTTTGTTTCTAAAGTGCCAAATTTGAAACTTTTGCTCATGAAAGAGTGAAAATCTCCAGCAAAACTGCAATTTGAAAAGCCAAAATTACGAAATTGTTTTTTTTTTGTTCGTTTTTTGCGAAATAAATTATTTTTTTAATGAACCAAACCTGCGAATCTGATTATGTAAAGAGCAAAAGCAGCGATATTTGGTTTTTGAAGAGTCGAAAATCCCAGAAATTGGGTTGTAAAGGCGCCAAGTCCACTAAATTGGGTTCTGAAAGAGTGAAAGTCCGTAAAATTGGGTTTTGAAAGAGTAAATTCCACAAAATTTGGTTTTTGAATGAGCGGAAGCCCGAAATTGGGATTTGAACGAGACGAATCCATCAAATTTAGTTTAGAACGAGCGAAAGGGAGTTTGAAAGGGTCAAAATGACGAAACAAATTAAGTGCCAAACGATCATGATTGGTTTTAATCTGACTGTGAGTCTAATTTTCCGGAAAATCGAGTTAGAGAGGAGATCCCGATCCGGCTAACCTTCAAAAAATGAGGGCCGCGAGGGCGAAACGTTGACTGGTGACGTGGTGGCTGAGCGCTGCATCTTGAACTTGAAATATATGTCGTGAGTTAAAAATAACAGACGTTACAAGAAACCGAAAAAGTAGGACAAAAATGGTCAATTTTGACCTCTCCCCGGACACCTGAAAAGCGAGCCCGGGCGCTCAAAAAAGTAGGACTTGTCCGGGGAAAGTAGGTCGTATGGTCACCCTAGGTAGGCTAGTACGTCGTATTGAGCTCTCGTGGGCTGAACAGTTGACAACAGAACAGAAATAAAGTTCAAATAGGTACAAAATTAAGCAATTTTGTTCCTTTTTATTTCACTATAAGGGGTCCTTTTACGTAAACGCATAGCTTCTGAGTTTCCTTTAAAAAATACCAGAAACACAATTTTTCCCATGCTTTTTTGCGAAAAAAATTGTTTCCCGTCAAAAATTTGGTTAGCAAACCACTGATGATTCGTGTTCAGCAGCCCAAAATGCCATATAGTACCAAAAATCAGAACTATTCCAAAACCTGAAAACACAAAATGCCTGGAATAAAAAATAGTAAATCATGAAGTAACTTTCGTTACCCAGGGCCTTATTCAGGGGTGGAACACGTGTCTTTGCAGAGTTGTTCCAATAAGCAGCCCCATAAATTATAGTGGCATTCACCCCTCCACACAACCACAAACGCATTCGTTGTTGTCCGGAGGGGCGGGGAAGTGTCTAGGAAATCTGTTTAGTCTCAAAATCCATATTGTTTGCCAAAGACACACACAAAATTTTCCATTTTGCCGAGAGAAGTTGGAAAATATGGCTGTACAGCAGAGATAATCGAGTTTCCGTAGTGGACAGCGCCAGCGGCGTATTCAAGAGGGGCACGTGCCCCTGGTGGCAACCAAATATCTTGCAGCGTTTTTGCAGAGCGGCTTCTCTCGCGCACGCTCTCTCTTTCTCTCTCGCGCGCTCTCTCTCTGGGGTAGCAGCAGAATGGGCGTCAAATGAGCCAACCCCATGACATTTAATTTTTGACAGAGGGCAAACCCCCGAGTTTTCTGAAGGTTCTGGATTAAAAACCTAAAGAGCTAAATACATATACGCTGAAAAGTGTTAAATCCACGAAATTGGTTATTTGAATGAGCCAACTCAGGGAAATTGCTTTTTGAGTGGGTCCACAGCGTGAAATTTAAACCAAGCAAAATTGGTTTTCTGGGGTAAGGCAGCCGCGCTAAATCGCTTTTTTAATGAGCCATTTGAGCGAAATTTAGTTTTTTCAGGAAGCCAGTCCCGAGAAAATGGTTTTGAACGGGCCAGCTCCGCCAAATTTAATTTTTTAAGAAGGTGTACCCGTCAAATTAGGCTTTTAGAGTGGGCCAAATAGGCGAAATTTTTTTTTTTTTGGGCGAGCCAAATCCCGCGAAATGAATCTTGAATTTCAAAATTTCAAAAACCCCCCCAAAAAAAAATTTCACGCCAACCCTGCGTGAAATGTTTTTGATAGACGCGAAACCTGTGAAATTGCTCTTTACGATGGGCCAACGCCATGGGAATTGACTTTAAAGGTGCAAAATCTTAGAAGTTGGCTTTTTTGAGCAGCCAGCCTAGCGAAATTGTGACGTGCCAGACCCGAGAAATGTATTTTTTGAAGCCGCCAAACGGACGAATTGTTTTTTGTTAAGGAGCCAAAGGAGAAATTAATGCCTGAATTAACAAAAAAAAACCGGTTCTGTAAGCGTCAACTGTGACTTCGACTGAGTCCAACCCGCGGAATTGCTTTTTTGAACGAGCCTAAACCTGTGAAATTGATGTTTTGAATGAGTCAACCACGCGAAATTGTCTTTTTAGGGAGTGCCGAGTGACCGCGCTATGAGATCTGTAGCCAGTCAATGACTTTAGGAGTATCTGCGCTGTGGGATCTCTTATTGGTCCTCCTATGAGCGGGCTGGCGTTGACGTCATACGTCTAATGGCGTTGAGTCGTTAATTTCACTGTTAACTAACGTAATTATACAAAATTTCCCCCATTGAATCTTGAAATTAGCCCAGGCATTTTACAGAAGCTATCCAATCAAAAAGCGAGGATTATTCTAAAAATGTAATTAAATGAATGACTTAAAATTAAACAGTTACGCTTCGTTCAACCAGATCAAAGGCTTTATTCAAGCCTTTCACGCTTTTAAATTTGCCCTGATATCTGGAACCTTTTCCATTGCCTTTTCCGTCCAAAATCTCACAGATCCTATTCACAAAAGCGTAAAAAATTACACTCGAGAAACGATTCCCCTCGCCATGTTCAAACACACTTACTCGGGTCCAAGTTTTGTCACACCATCTTCCGGACCGCTAAGAACGAATTGAGCGTCATCGTCGGGTCCGAAGACAATAAAAAGTAGAATTGTCTGAAAATTAATGTTTTTGTTTAGAAAAAAAAAGTTATTTGATATTGGCTAACTTTGCTTAACTGGATCGTTTAATTGTTTGATGAAAAAATTAGCGTAATCCATTTCCGCTTCCTTCCTATGAAATTAACGTCTAATTATAGTAATTTCCGCCGGACAGCCAGTAATTGCTATACCTTCGGTGTACGAGAAACTTAGGTTTGCTTGAAGACATTTTGAATTTCTCAATTTCTAGTGAGGCCACATCCTTGAGAACGTTTTGCAGGTTCTAAAAATGTCATTACGAGTCAGGTCAAAGGATAAATTTGCAACTACGGTGATTACCTTAGCGGTGTTCTTGTTTGTGGAAATTAACTTTTTGATGATGTCTTCGTGGGAGTCTGGACCATTTCTTAGTAATAGATTGAAGCTGAGCTCACGTTTGTACATTTTGTCGAGTCTTTTCAGTACTCTATTCCCTACAAGGAACAATAGGTTGATTTTTCCTTTCTTCCCCTTTTCGATGCCCATTAGTTTTACGGCCTTTCCAAAGGATTGCGAGGTTCAGAATGTTTTTCGATACATTTAGAAGGGTGAAATCAAAGGGAGTTCCACCTGTAATTGACTCAAGTTGGTCACGTGAGTTCCGCAGCACATGTTGGACTCAATGCCGTCGATCGTGACAACGCGAACGACACCGACGTGATCTGATGGCAGACCGCGGGTATGCGCGTTCGACGTTTCGAGCTCCGTCTTGTCGAACTCTGCCACCGTAACCCTTAAACCTAGGCGAATTTTATCATTGACTAGACTTTCTAACCGAGCGATTTCCTCGTTCGTGACTTTTGTGGTGTCTGTGAAGTCGATAATAAGATACAAATGGAAAGAGACGGTGTATAAAATGGGTGCAACTAACCAAGTTCTATGTGAGAAATATCCTCGCCTAGCCACCACGAAGTTGTGGCGTAACCAAATTCAAGGTCCGCCAAGGCGGTAATAAGGTGTTGACCTATCATACAGAGGCACCATAATAGGCCTGTGAAGTCCTGTAATGACAACCCACTTCATTCTAACCACCACCTCACCAGAATGTTGCTGCATATGATCAAGACGCCGTTCCCAGTCAACAACTTGTTTCACTTCAGTTCCAGGCTCAATTGCATCGCGAAGATAGTGTACCGCTTGGTCCCCTCGTCGTAGGATTTGAAACACCGGTATCTCATTGACCGTTCCAAGATCACAAGGCTAAAAGATGCCGTAATTTGAAATAATGCCATTTCCACGTATGATATTGAATTCTTACTTGCCCTCCCCCCTCGGGGAACAGAACAGTGTCCTCAAAAACGATTTCGAAGCATTTTTTGGTATCATTCGTCCCAAATTCGGCAGGAGTACACGATACAACTCTCGTTGTCAACTATCAGGCAGATTGATTTGATCGAATTGGACATCAGGGGTTCTATTAAAAATGCAATAACGCATACCTCTTTCAAAAAACTGTCTTTTTGACAGGCAAACACCATCTTCAAGGAGCTCTACGACACTTTTATCATGCAACTGGGAATCAAAAAATTGAAAGAATCGGGAAAGAATAAAACAGTAGGGTAACCTCTTTTAGAAAATTAGAAATTTTCTGGTCGTAAAACGAAGAAATTAATGCGTTTCTCCGATTTTCGCTTTAAAGTAATTCCGTGCCTTAAAAAAAAACTTTAAATTTAAATGTTCGGTTGGTGACTGGAGCCCAGACGCATACAATTGTAAGGAAGACTATTTTTAGCGTTAGAAAAAACGCCGATTGAAAAAGTCAACGGACAAAACGCCCAGGACGTGCTGTTACCTGGCGGCTGTTTTCAAAAGGTGTTAGTCTCTGTGGACCGTTGCTTCTTGTTTCAGGCCCGTCGTCCACTGGAAGCGTTTTCAAGCGGCGCTACAACGAGCGACAACGAGCGTACATACAAAATGACTTAAATTGAATTCACTGCAGCTAAGCCTGCAGTGGACGATGTCACATTCAATTTGAGTCTTTGGGAAGTACGCGCGTTGTAGCGCCGCTCGAAAACGCTTCCAATGGAGGACAGACCTCAATAATAGTTGGGCGACTTGGGAAGACGTAGCCCATTCAGAAAATCCCACGAACCGACGGCCCCGATGGGCGATCGAGTCTTCGATTCGGCCTGGGACCTTTTTTAATCGGGCCTGGCTCTCATTAGCCCGGCAATTGACCCGAGTACGCTACGGTGCAGATTGACCACTCTGGCACTCAACAGGATCGGTGGTGCCTCGCCGGCCGCCACGTTCTCATATTCATATCCTTGACTTATTGTTAGTTTTCCCGTGGGTTAGGTCAGGCATTCCAAGGGAGGATACAACAGGGCTGTGAATGCAGGGGGCGAATTTAAAGTCTTTAGCGTTTAGGAGCAAATCCTTTCAAGTTTCTTACTTTCTAACTTCCGCTTTTTTAATGTTGCTGTGTCAAAATTATACGTTTTTGACGGAAAATCAAGTTTTGTGCCCAAAATTGACATGTATGACAGAACCCCACTTCTCCTTCACCAGTTGGGGCCCCTGACTACTCCACTAAGCGCCATTTGGTCTTTGATTTCTTGGTCAAACCAAGTACGTAGTCATTTTGTCACGGCGTGAACTATCCTTTATTTATACTTTGCTCGACATTTTTGCATAGAAACAACGCCAATATTATAGCCAAGAAATCATGTTTTCGGTTTAAAACTTGGTGATGTTCCTGCTGAAACTGACTGATACATAGGCTCAGAAACTGTTCAATCCAGTGTGAAAAACTACAAATTCAGCTCTGAAAGTGATGATTACACCGCAAATGTTTCATTTCATGTTTATAAAATAGCGATTTGACCGAAAAACTGACATACCGCCGTGAAAAAGGGTCACCTAACATGGTTCGCTGCAGTAGTAGAGTACCGAATTTTAGGAGAGAGGGGGTTGTGGACCGTCCCGCGGCCTCGACCCGAAAGCTTGAAAGTGGAAAAATGGGGATTTTTAGGTTTTACATTCATGGATGTACGAACGAGAAAAGTATAGATTTGTTATCTGCATGGATGGTGATTCGCCTTGTCTATTTTGCGTGTCATACGAGGCGATTCTTTGTTTCGTAGTTATACTGGGGAGGTAACTTCGCGGATTGAAGAAGTGCTATGTTTGCTATTCTGGAAGCTAGTTCACTGGCTGAAACTGGAAAAAGCACCAATTCTCGTCTTTTGGAGGCAATTTCGCGGGTAGACTAGAGAAAATACGCTAACCTACAGTTTCTGTAGGTCCCTAAGAGGCCAAACAATTGAAAAGGCGCGCCGATATACCGTTCTTGGGTCCACGGGGATAAAGTTCAGAAAAGGAGCTAATAATATTCGTGGCCAAAACAGCAAAAAACGTTAATTCGTGGCTAAAATTGAGAAGAAGCGCTAATGAGGAAGTAACATAAAAAATGAAAATCGCTGGAAACATTTTTTTCCGAAAGAAAGTGGCTAAATATGACAAGGAATTGAAAAGGGTCATTTATTTGGCTGGGCAAAGCGCAATTATCTCTCAAGGTATATTTACTCTAAGGTGGGAAGCTATTGTGACGGTTATGCGAATGCTCTTCATACGTCTTCAGTCTATCTAGCCTATTTCAAATGGGTCCTACAACCCAATAGTTTTAAATATTAATAAAAAAAATATAGGGCCTGATTTTCTTTGAACGGATCGTGTGTTCATGAGTTTTGGTAACCACGCTATCACGGCGGCATGATTTTGGAAAATGTGTTACTTTCTCATTCGCGGTCGAAAATTGAGGAAAATCGCTCATTCGCAGCCAGGGCCGTTTTTAGGGGGTAGGCGACCGCCTAGGGGTCCCGACCCACGTGGGGCCCCCGGCTTGGAATAAAAATAATCACAAAATAATCGTTCAGGAGTTACACTCGGCTTAATTTTTACAATTTTGAGGCACTTCTGCTGATACGATTAAAAATCGTGTTATTTTTAATGGAGAGAAAATCCGGGAAATTTGGGTTTTACAGAGCTAAAAATCCGAATAATTTGGTTTTTGAAGAATTCATCCCCACGAAATTGGATTTTCCAACCATGAAAATTCGCGAAATTGGCTTTGAGGCGCCTTATCCACAAAAAGGGGTCTTGAAAGATCCAAACGTGAAAGTGAAATTGGCGTATTTGAGCCGAACACCCGAAATGTCCATTTTAAACCGCCAAATTCAAGAAATTTGGTTGCTAAAGTGGAACGAACCGTGGGTTTTAAAAGAAGAGAAATCTGCCCAATTGACGCGAAATTGCTTTTTCGAAAGAGGGAAACCTCGCGAAATTGTCTTTTGAAGAAGACATAATTACGAAATTGGCTTGTCGGTTAAGCCAAACCCTCGAAATTGATATTTGAAAGAGCCGAACCCACGGAACTTGTTTATTCAGTTGAGACGGACCCCCTCCCCTCCCCAATTGCTATTTTAAAGAGCTAAGTCCAATAAATTCGGATCTTGAAGGATCTCTCCGTACGAAACTTAAAAGTGTTTCAACTTCTTCCTCATAGGAACGACGTGTCTCAATGGAGGCCACTCTTGCTGTGCTTGCAGTCTGCCTCTGCAGTTCGACAATTTTCCACTTTCGATTAAATTGATCGTGTCCCGGCCAAGTTTGTGAACATTCCCCGTCCAAGTCCTTCGTTTCAGCCGCTTATTTGGGGCACTTTTGACGGCTGCGGAGCCGAACAGACAGGTAATTTCATTGGCCGGACTAGCAAAATATCATTTCCATAAAAGTGCAAAATAGGTACTGTTCGGTTTAATCTGCTATTAATCGCAAAAAAATCCCGCAGTTTCATGGCTGAATCGCCATTTTTGAACATCATTAATTTTATTGACAAATAGTCTGTTTTGGGGGGCTATTTGGATCTTTTTGTACGTTGTAACTGTCTTGGGATTGCAGAATTTTCATAAAGAGGGCAAAGAAATGAAAAATCTTCTCCCACTTGTTTTATTTGAACTATCGTGACCGCGGTTTCGGCAACGTCATTATTTTCAAACCAGTCAACGAATAAAACACAACCGGTGTTGATACTTTTAGCACACGAATCTATTTTTAGGGCGTATAGAGTCAATTTTTGCAATTTTTCTGGGGCGAAGTAAAGGCGGGAGTGCTCAGTTTTGGCCATTGTTGGCACGCTTTTGCCATTCCCCAAGCGGGAGTCATCTGTATAGGCATTTTTAAGGTGCAAATCGTCAGTTTTTAGTCATTTTTAGAGTGCGTGGAGCCAATGTAGCTGTTTTTCGGACGCCAAGTATCCAGAAAGCTAAGGCCACTTTTCGTGCGCGAATGGTCGATTTAGCCATTTTTAGGGCGCGAATCATGTACTTTTCAAGTATTTTCATGGCTCCCTAATCGTACGTCTAGCAATTTATAAGGCACGAGAAGTCAGTTTGGCTACTATTAGAACGACAATCGCCAGTTTTGCTATTTTTAGGTCGTAAATATCAAGTTTAGTCATTTTTAAGGCGCGAAAATATTCATTTTTTGGTGCGACTGTAGTCAGCTTATCCAGTTTTTTGTGGGAATACCTAGTTTAGCTATTTGAAAGATGCGAGTGGCTATCAAGCCACTTTTTTGTAGAACAGAACATGCAATTTCTAAAACCCCTGCCATTTAAGCAAAACCTGAATAATCCGCATCACCACCGGTTGCTAGGGGGCCCCCCGATAGTTCTCGTCTAGGGGCCCCGCGAGGGCTAGAAACGGCCCTGTTCGCAGCTATCGATAAAAAGTGATTATTTTCAGCTGAAACGAAGAGAACATCAATTCACGGGTTCTGGCAGGAACTTTTATGGCTACTCTGGTGAAAATTGAGAAAACTACCTAATGGTTTCGAGGCTTCTGGAGGCAGTGTTGCGGCTACAATAGAGAAAATACGCAAATCATGAAATTGATAAAAATTGCTAATTTTCGGCTTCGCTGAAAATTAGCAATATCGCTAATTCGCGGCTAAAATTGATAAAAAACGCTAAATCACGAATAAAATTTAGAAATAACAATTATTCGGGGATTCGGGTCAAAAATTGTGGAAATGCGCAATGGCGACGGAATTATTTTGGATCGGGGGGGAGTTCAAGCCTCTCCTCCCAATATCCCCCCCCCCTTCCATAGTTTCTCTTAAAGAAGTCAGCTCGGACTCGATTTTTTTCACGAACACCATACTGACTGCTAAAATTGTGTAAAAGCTTGAATTCGCGGCTAAAATTGGGAGAAAGCGTCAATCGTAGATAGGAAAAAGCGCCCTTTCTCATCTAAAAAATGAGAAAACTCCAATTCCCGATTTCTGGAGACAACTTCGAGGCTGTAATTATCAAAAAACCATAATTGACCTCTATACGTAAAAATTATATTCCCTGTTTATACATAGAGACCTATACACATCGGAGCCTCGTAGAGATTTCCGCATCCGTGTAGGTACGCCACTGGGTCGCTACTACAATTTAAAACGTTATATAGTGCTCTCTTTCGTCTCTTTCCGTCAATTAAATATCGCGTGTCTCATTGGACAGATATATTTTCTTTTAGAGGAGCCTACCACCAAGTACCCGAGAAGCCCACGACAAGAAGCCAAGGAAGGAGAAAATTCGGCGCCGTTTTTTCCTCGAAAATTGTAAAATACGGGCCACTGGGCTTACCCAATCCACGCTCCTTTTCCGTGATTCTGTGGGAACAGGTGTTGAGCCCCCCCCCCTCGTTACTTGACAAATTCTAAAAGCTCCAGAGCCAACGATTGCCGTGGAAGACACTATGAAAAGGGACTTTGTGGTTCATGCCTTTCTTTGTTTGAGCTTTTTGGGGTTCGAGCGTATTGTGGGGCCTTATTTTGGTTGAAGGCATTTGGTGATTAGAGCTTTTTTAAAAAATCTTTTTCGTGATTGCTAGTGATGCACGAGACCGAGACGAGACGTTACAGCTAGTGCACTCGGTCTCGAATCTACATGATCGGTATCGACCATGAAAAATCATCCCCCCCCCTCGAATCCCCCAGAGTGAAAACTGGATGGAGCCAATTGAACAACTGGCAAGTTGGGTGCTTTATGTCAAGTTACAGTGTTTTTCACTTTTTCCGCATCGGGCCTCGATATTGGTGTAGGAGAGAGGGGGAGCTATTTTATTTATTTATGGTTAGGGCTTTTCGTGGTTGGGGCATTTTCGTCGAAGGTACTAACGTCCGTCTACTATAGGTTTGTGAGGGGGGACAGTTATCATTATTGGGTCTTGGGTGAAACCCTCGCATGCTCTGTGACTTTGAGGTCATTTTCATCGCCCCGTCCTTCCCACATTTTTCTTTGATCACTCTTGTACCCCGCAGCTTTTTTCTAGTAAGGAGCAAATCTGAGTTTCAGTGTTCCGGATTATTTTACTACCATAGTGAAGCCTCCAAATTACTGATTTTGAAAGCGCAACTTTTGAGCGCAAATTTTGCAGTCTCCAAATTTTTGGACAACTGTCTCGCATTTTTGGAGACAGTTTTACAGTGGCGGCGGAAGTCAGCCGGCATTGGGGGAGCAAGAATCTGAGCAGTTCAGATTTACCCCCCCCCCCCCAGAAAATACCATTTTTCGAATCAACTATGCCTCCTACATGTGCAAAAATACAATTCTTGAGGCAAAAATTCCAAATCCTTCACCAAATTTACCGCCTCTTCATGAAATTCTCTTGTTTCTGGGTTAATTTTCCTGGGTAATTTGAGTCCTGAAGACACAGTTTTAGCTACATTGGCCATAAAATGGCGTATTCACACAATTCAGACAGAAACTTAATGTGAAAGAGCAAGGGTATACCGTGAACAGTAGCGTACCGAGGTAACGGCGAGGGGGGCGGACCGCCCAGGGCCACCTATGAGAGAGAGAGCCCCCGGAAAAGCTTAAATATGGAAAAATTATGATTTTTAGGTTCATGTTCATAGATTTAGGTACGTGAAAAGGAGTTTTGGTATACGATTGGACGGTGACTTGGCTCCTTTCGAAGATTTTCAGCCCATCCGACTTGGAGAATAGAACGTTACTGGTGATCAGCAAACAGTGTGCCTAATGTTCAATCAAGCCCACGAAAGCGCAATTCTGACGGCTAAAATTGAGAAAATTTGTGCCTTCTGGAAGCAAATTTGCGGCTAACATAGAGAAAATACGCTGATTCCCAAGTTTCTTTAGGTTCTTAAGCAGATAAAATTGAGAAGGCGCTCTGTTGGGGGGAGTAGGCGGCAAAAATTTGGAAAGAGTGCTAATATTAGTGGCTAAAACTGCAAAAAAGCGCTCATTCCTGGTTTCTCGATGAAACTTTTAGACCGTAATTTAGGAAAAATCGCTGATTTTCGGTGTATAGTGGCAATTTCACGGCTAAAATGTACCAAAAAAACCGCAAATATGCTGTTTTTAGGCCAAGCCCGCGGCTAAAATTGAGAAAAATCGCCTAATCCGTCGATGAAATTGAATATAAGCGCTAATTCGCGAATAGTAGAAAAAACGTTATTTGCGGATAAAAATTTTAAAAAATCACTTATTCGCGGATAAAATTGAAAAAACGCCTATCTGTATCTTCTAAAGGATATTTCGAGGCTAAAACTGAGAAAAAGATTAAATTGTTAGTAGAATCGCTTAAACTACGAGGGTTAATGATGGATAAAGCATGCATAAATCTGTAGCCGTAGGAGCCTATATCGTCTGTCTTCCCTCCGACGACGAAGACAGACGATGTAGGCTCGTACGGCTACAGATTTATGCATGCTTTACTTAGAAAAAGTGCTAATCCATAACTAAATTGAAATGAAATGAACTAATTGAAATAGCTAATCGGATCAACCAGACCATTGGGGGAGCATTCGCTGACCCTGAACCCCACTTCCGCCGCCTCTGCAGTTTTATAACGTAGACCATTGTAAAATGCCCACTGTGACTTTTATATTTCACTTGAAATTTTGTTCTCCTCTTTAACTGTATTTTCAGCTCGCGGGTGTGTTAGTGCGGACAAGATTGTTTTGGCGCTTTGACTTGTGTGTGAGTGCGTTGGCGTGTCCATTTAGATGAATTCACGCGAGAGAAATTTTTAAATTGTGCGTTAATAAGCCCTCCCTCCCCCCGAGTAAGTCCGGTCGTAAACAATTTCAACTATGTGCGTGATAGTGGGAGTGCTTCGAATGAGGATAAAAGCCAGTGCTTCGACTCGATGTGATCATCCACTAAACGACTTAAGGTAGGATTTTTGTTTTTCGCTGTTATTTTCTGTTTTGTTTCATACAAGTTATCTTTTTAAGGTTGAACAAAAATTATAGGGTTCGTTAAAGTCTTGTTTTCCGTCGCTTGTGGACGGCTTTGAATGATTTGTGTCCCCTTTCTGTAATTATCCCCTATATAACTTATTAGTTGGCCTGTCCTATATCATACACCTTCCCCTACCAAGGATCAGGGATCGGAGGACAAGGTCTCCAAAGCACAAAGGCCTATTATTCCTGGAACTTGTGACTGACTTCAAGTTTGCTTAGGCCTACAGACCTTGTTAACGCGTCAAGCCTAATTCACAATGATACCCTCAGCTGTTTCCAGTTTTCTTTGTATAGTCGCACCAAATCAGGTTGACGCGGAAGAGACGAGATTCAAACTTTCTTGACTGCGCCTTCGCTCACCCTCACCACTATAGTTGAAATTGTATGCAATTCGACAGTTCGTGGTTAGCACTCGGGTATTGTTGCCAGGAAAGCTCTATTTGAGGTTTTGAAGACGCGTCTGTAATGTATGCAGACAAGTATAGGGCTTAAAACTGTTCAATGTGTGCATCCTTCTGTTTTGCCTTGCCTTGTCAAAATCTCAAAACGAGAAGGGTTATAATGAAATAATGACGTATAAACTGTCTTGACCCTTCCCACCGTCACACAGGCATGAAGGGGATAAAAGAGAACGATGTTAGTTGTGGAGTGAGGGCGAGAGGGTTAAATTAACATAATGCTTCGAGTGTGGGTTGCACAGATAAGAGGATTCCAATATTCTCCCTATTACGCTAAAGGTAAAGAGGGGGGGGGGCTGCCGCGCGGGGATTTTTCCCGAAGAGCTTTGCTAGACGTGCGGGAATTTGAATAAATCGGTGACGAGGGGGAGGGGAGGTTGAACGATATGAATAAAAAAAGGCTCACGGATTTCATTTTTGAACTATCGCTGTGGAGAGGGAGCGGAGGTTTTTTCCAGATAACACTCGTATTATCTACTCAGGATTTGTAATTTCTTTTTACAATCGCCTCAAGTCGTATGCGCGGTTGACGTCTTAAATGTCTCACTTCCGCTAAAAATAGTAATTAGTAGAGAATGCGAAGATTAGTCACGCATAACGCCTTTGATCGTCAATAGTAGCAAACTTCGCCTTTCCAGTCAAGAAAATGTGAAGTTTGTTAGAGCTGAAAAATAATGTTCAAGTTATTCCAGCCCCTCCCATGCCTCACAATTGAGGTCCACTATGAGTCAGAGGAGTGGAGGGGGGTCTTCGTTTTCGTTATGAAATGTAACTTTTAATGAGGTCTAGGCATCCCTCCGTATCTTATATGGGTTCTCCAATTTCTAGATGACTTGAAACTTCAAAATAGGTTTCTTTCTTCTATATCCACGATTAGAATTGGACTATCTAGAGATTTCCCAATAGAATTCCTGTTGCTTATTCACCTTAGTCCCTTGACAAAATAAAACTCATTTCACGGTCATGATTCATGGGACTGAAACGTGGCAGTGCTGCTTTGAAACATATTAGAACCCTCCTCTCCTCCAGCTGGAAACGAGAGAATAATTTGTCTCCCCCTTCTGAAATGAGCTAGAAGAGGGAAGGGATTTTCGGTAAAGTTTTCCAGGCCATTATTTTGGCTTATAGCCCAACTTAGAGCCCGAATAAGACTCCGTATAGACAAACAGCAGTTTCCAGGGATCCGGGATTGATGCGCTGCGCTGTTTTCTCCTATCCTCTACGATCGCTGTAATACACCCCTGACCCCGGACTATGGTATTGGATTCGTGCCTTAAGATTGCACTGTGCCTTGTGCTCGATGCGCTCCAAGTATTTTTTATGATTTTCCATTACGAAAGTTACTTTTTTGAAATTTCTCCTATTATTCAGTGACTGTTTTCTGCCAAAGTTACAATGCTTCCGTTTGCTGTCCGTTTTGTGAGCTTTCCAATGACTTCGTCAAAATTGAAGTTGGTCCAATTTTGAGAGAGATATAACATACAAAATCCGAAAAAACGTGGTGTAAACGTGCATAATCCATAATGTTTGTCCCAGTAGAAAAATTGTCTATATGTGCCTTAAATGTACCGTTGTGCCTTACAAAAGGCAAATATTGCTTGGAATTTAGTCCGAAAATGTCACTTTAACACAAAAAACGAGTAATCACTACCCCCCCCCCCGAAACGATGGCGAGGGGGGTGGTTTTTAACTTTTTGCGTTAAAGTGACATTATCGGATTGAATCCCAAGCAATAATTGTCTTTCGTAAGGCACAATAGTACGTTTAAGGCACGAAAAGACACTTTTTTACTGGGACAATCCTACTAATTTTGCACGTTTAGGTACACCTTATTTTTTCGGATTTTATGTGTGTTTTCTCTCTCAAAATTGGACCAACTTCAATTTTGAGGACGACATTGGAAAGCTCACAAAACGGACATGTTTTTCTGATATTGGGACCATATTGGAAGCATTGTAAATTTGGCAGAAATCGTCGCTGAATTATAGGAGAAATTTCAAAAAAGTAACTTTCGTCATTTGTGGAAAATAAAAACAGCGATGCGTTTACAGCGATGCAGAACACTGTTTTCTGAAGTGAAATTTCGTGCTTTTTTTCCAAAACGTCAACAGTTTTTTTTGTAAACCCAGCGGTTGGGCCGTGAAATCGAGTTTTTGGAGAAAATGTAGGCAGTCGCTGAAAAAACACAATTGTACGTGTATATTCTTAGAAGGAAAGCATTTGCGACCCTATATGCTCATAGGGTGATTTTTGTCGCAAATACTTAGTACTACAACATACTTCAGTATATGCATCTCCTCCTGAATCACCCTGTATAACATCAAAACTACTGTTGACCTATGTGTATGCAGCGAATTTCAGACATCTGTCAGTTCAGCGGCTGCATTTGATTCTGCTTAGGCGGGGAACGGTAATTGCAAAGCTCAATTTCACATTAAAAAATATTTAAAATCTCACTTTAGTTGAGTAATTGCATAGGAAACAAAAATTTCCTATCCTATCACAATCTTTTTTAAGTCCTACTCTTATTGCGATTGCGATTTCCAATCAACACACTACACAAGTGTAGTGCAGCGTCCTCTCCATAAACATATGTTTCAATTCAGAGAGGGCGGGTGGGAAAACTTACACCACACGAGTGTATTGCATTGAATGGAAAACGCTAAAAAATGCCATTAAAAAAAAACAACAAATAAACAAGATTAACGTAAGGACGCTGTAGGGCTATTGATTCTGGTTTTCTCCACGTAGGTACAGGAGTAGGTACCTTTTCACTTATCTGGCTGAGCGGATGAAAAACTGTTTTAATTGCCAAAAAAAAGTATCATGGTCCTTAAAAGTGATGGATGAAATTAAACAAAATTGTAAAAAGTATCTTTTAGGAAGGGGGCGAGTTTAATTAGCGATATTAACATAGTCGTAAGGGAGGTTCTTGAGGAATGATGTACAGGGCGGGCGAGGGGGGGGTCCGTGATTGAGTCAAAAATGGTAATGCTGTAATAAAGCGGTGGAATGAGGATGATGAGGTAGCAGAGGGGCGAGAAAAGGGGGGAAAAAAGAGAAGAGACTCTCGGCGGTGTAAATCGAGGGATGCTGCCTGCCTGCGCCAAGAAGGAGGGGTCGAGCCTCCGTGGTAAAAACTTGGGAAGGCGGAACCGGCCAGTCTGCGTCAGTCTTCCGCCGCCGGTTGGTAGTTATGTCGAGTGAAGTGTAAAAGAGAGAGAGAGAGAGAGCGGTAAAGAACGGTTGTGTCTCGTTCAATTTTTTAGTTATATGCGGTTGGATTATGTTCGCGGTTTTCGTGTTGCTATTAGCGCCCGGTTGGGCTCTCGCGGGCCCTGACTATCTTCGAATGTTCCCAGTGACTTCGACGCCAACTGACCCGTGTTACGATGACAACCGGCCCAAACGGTGCATTCCTGATTTTGTTAACGCGGCTTTTAACAACCCGGTCGAGGCAAGTAGCACGTGCGGTACATTCGGTCCCACGAAATATTGTGACTCCATGGATCCGTTGTCGTGCGCCGTCTGCGACGATACGCAACCTAAGAAACGTCACCCGGCTAGTCATTTAACTGATTTGAACAACGCTAATAACGTCACGTGTTGGCGGTCTGATACTTTGATGCCACCGAATTCCCATAATGCTCCTCCTGACAACGTAACTCTTAAACTGTCATTGGGTAAAAAATATGAGCTCACTTATGTGTCCCTTCAATTTTGCCCAAAGGCGCCAAAACCTGACTCAATTGCTATTTACAAGTCGATGGATTATGGGAAAACCTGGCAGCCTTTTCAATTTTATTCGAGTCAGTGTAGGAAATTTTACGGGCGTCCCAACCGTGCCAGTATCACAAAAGCGAACGAACAAGAAGCCCTGTGCACTGACTCTCATCGTTTCTCCGGGGACTCTCCTGCCGCCTCTCGCATCGCCTTTAGCACGCTAGAAGGCCGTCCCTCGGCTGCTGATTTTGACAACTCCCCCGTACTTCAGGACTGGGTGACCGCGACTGACATCAAAGTCATCTTCAATCGTCTTCAATTTCCCATCATCGAATCACCCGTCGAAGAGCCATCAATCAAAGATGACGAACCCAAAGAGAAAGTCATACTAAATCCAGATCAAAACCTCGCTGCGGACGACGAAACGGTGGCGGCAGTCGCCGCTCCCGCTGGCCTCGGCCTTTCATCCTCAGCCTCGCTCACCCCTCAATTGATTACAACAACCGCGGCGACCATGTCCTACCAGTACGCCGTTTCGGATTTCGCTGTCGGCGGTCGTTGCAAGTGCAACGGCCACGCTTCCAAATGCTCCTTGTCCTCGGCCGGTCACCTAGCGTGCGATTGTAAACACAATACGGCTGGCCGCGACTGCGAGCGTTGTAAACCCTTTCATTTCGACCGACCGTGGGGCCGAGCCACGGCTCGAGACGCCAACGAGTGTAAAGGCATGTATTTGCATTTTCCCCCTTCCTCTTCTTTTTCTAACTTCAAAAGGGCTTGGTTGTGGGTCTAGGGTTTAAAATAAACCGCAGTGTTTGCTGAAGTTATCTTGAGGTACTTTTTTATCGTCTTTAAAAGAGCCGTATTTATTTAAAAAATTTGAGTTCAATACGTTAACTTTTGTGTCCTGCCAAACGTGAAAACAATTTTGAATATCAACCCCGAAAGATCGCCCAGATTTCTCTCTTAAAATAGGGCACTCAAGTAAATTTCGTGTACTATTATCCCTCGAAGGAGCTTATAAAGATTATTGACCACAAAGATTTTTGTGATTACGTACAAAAAAAGTAACACTCCTGCCTTTGGGGCCTGAATCGAATGCCAAGCCTTTTTTTTTCTCCACCCCCGTCCAGCACACTGATGAGAGAGAATTCTCCGTTAATGCCCACAAGGCGTTTGAAGGTAAAAAAAAAAAAAAAATTCTCAACATTCTATTAGAAAGCTTCCGTAGTTTCACGTATTCCCCCCCCCACCCTCTTACAAGAGAATAAGGAAAAACAACGCGAAATTACGGCATCAACTATCCCGCTTTTTAGGGCTCACGAGTTAGCTGATGGCTGCACTCCTCCTCCATCTCCATCGCCGCCTCTTAACTTCTTTTCAGCGTCACTTGTAAAGCTTGATCGGAAGAAGGATCCCCCCCCCCCACTGCTCATCATCCAGTGGTATAAAGTGCTTGATGAGTGCAAAATGAAAAAAAAAAAAACAAGTCCGAGGGTAATTGCAAGGAAAAAGACAACGAAGGATGTTACGGGTAAAACAAAGTTTGTTTTTTTTTTCTCCAACATCCCAGAAAAGTCGTCTTTTTCAAGGTTTTGTTGTTGTTTTTTCTCCTATTATTTTTTTCCCCCCTCCCGGGAAGCCTTTAGGCGACATTTCCTAGCGGAATTAGTGCCCTATTATTATGGGTTGCTCACAAACAAGACTGGCAGCCCCCCCCCCCCGCGCTCGGTTTGAAAAGCTGAAAACTTGTCCGGAGGCACTAGTTGAAATTTTATAGTGCGATTGGACTCGATGGTGTAATGGGCCCGTGATCCAAAATTTATTTAGGATGAGCTCGAGGAGTGTCTGTAATCTGAAGGTGCGATCAGAGAAGGCGGAAAAAACCTCAGGATGTTAACGCAGCGTCAAAAGTGATTTTTGTTGCGAACATTATAATTTCGAAGTGTGTGGAGGGGCGACCGGGTAGGGTGCTCACAAATTACGCTTTTTGATCGTAAAAGAAGCAGTAAAAACTACGTTTAAAGGGAGCGTTTCGTACTTCGTAAATCCTCGCTGGTGCATCGATTGAAACGCACGATTTCAATCTTTTGAAATAACCCCACTCTATCGAAAGTACAATTTCCTTGTTCGAAAGAGACTTATGAGCGGGAAGTAACGGCTCATACGGGCCAAGGTTCTGAGGACGAAACGCATCGGTGCATTTTCGTTTGGTGAAATAGGTTCTGTCCATCCAACAAGCGCGTAACCACGCGAATGAGCGTTTTTTCTCATCTTTAGCCGCGAATTGGCGCATTTTCTAAATTGTAGCCACGGACTTGCCCCATCAAGAACAGCAAATTTTAAAAAATGTGACCTGAATGTTGCACTGAGAAACCATGAACTGACGCTTTTTCTCTATTTCAGCCGCCAATTAGTGCATTTTCTCAAATTTACCCGTGAACAAGCGCATTATTATCTCATTATAGTCACGGATTGGCCCCTAATAACTCCACATCAGCGTTTTTCTTTTTACTTTTCAGCCGTGAAAAGCCTTTCATTTAAGGTAAATTAGCGATTTTTCACAATTTTGGCCCTTTCGTTGCTTCTGTTGAAACCGCGAATTGACTCTTATTCTAAATTTAAGCCTCCAATTAACCGCTTTTCATCAATTTTAGCCGAGCATTTTCCGTAAGAGCAGTGCACGCGAATCTACCAGAGATAGGCTACTCTGGAACTTAGATGTCGATGTGTGAAAACGTTTCATTTCCTGACAATTTGAGAGGCGCTGACCGGCTGACATTGTCGATCAACCCCCTGGGCGTATTTCTGCGATTATTGGGCTCAATTAGAAAATTTCACTTAGACCCGGAGACCATTAATTTATTCGTCCCGGAAAACAATCAATTTCGCAATTAGGCATTATCGGTGCCTAATCTTTGAATTTTTCCTACCCCGGGATAGCCGTAGCCTAATCCTTTCCCCGCCCGCAGGGTTTCTGGTTGTACCCCTTTTATTCAAGTTTGTTTTGAGAAAAAACTTTCAACCTTATTCGATTCCCCGGGTTTTCCCCCCGGGAGGGAATTGTAAAGCATCACACCGCCATCGCCAGGCAAATAACGCATTTTTTTTTCTCTAAAAACTGCGGCGTGAGACTGCATATGTCTCTTGATTGGTTCCATGGCCTTAAAAACAACACTACAGTTTTCTCTCTTTCTTTGTTTTCATTTTTTTCTCCCCCCCCCCCCAGCTACGCCCTGCACTGCAATGCTATACGCATTTGGGGGCATATTTATTTACCGATGAAAAAAAATGAGTAAGGTTCGTTAAAATAGGGCAGTCTTCCACAAAATAATTGTTTGGACTTGGAAAATCCTCTTTTTGGCCTCGCAATTATTATTTCGAAAACAAAGTTTGGTGATGGGGGGGATTTAGCAAAAGGTCTAAGTGTTAAGAACCTGGTTTAACGAGAATGATGGGCAAAATAACAGAGAAAAGTTTTGGAAACAGCTTCGTAAGTGGTGTAAATGAGGTAAAAACACGGTCTAGTGACTCAACTGGTGTAAAAAAAAAAGGGAGGCGGCTTTGATGTGGTTGGAGGCGGGAGATTCTTGTGTGGAAAAATTCTCTGTGATAAGGAGGCGAGGGTGAAGGGTGAATTTCTGGAGAGGGCTCTGTAGCTTTTTTTTGTTTAATATTTTATTTATGTTTTTAATTTTGCCGGTTCGATAAATAAAAATGTTTGTTTTCTTTCCCTTGATGTATAAATGATAGCCGCTTCTTCCCTACCGCCCCCACAGCACACCAATGGCCAGTCTCTACAAAGCCTTTCTATTTTCCAGAAAAATTAATTTAAACATCGATTTTCAGTTTCGTTCCTCTTTAAAAAAAAAAAACCAAACCCATTTTTCATTCTTTGACATTACTCTGCCTCTGAAATATCATCAGTGGAGAAGAGTGATATACCCGTGTGAATTAAATCTCGTTTTGTTGAACCGAGAGAACAAAACCGAGGGGGCGTGACGGCGCTCAGAGATTTTCAGTCGCTCTCGGAAATGGGGCATAGCGGATGGGGCTCTGGGAAATGGGGCAATTTTAGAATGAAAATTCGCATCACTGTGCACTTTTTGTCTATGAGTTCAGGGGGTGGGGGGTTGATAGTTTAGGCTTAACGCACCCCATTCCTACCCTCGGTGAACATTTTTGTTTTGCTTAATTGAATAACTTATTTCTAAGATTTATTGAGGAGAGGGGTTTTGCACACGGTCTCGCACTCCCGGAGGAGACCCGTGCAATTTTCAAAATGGTGTGAGGGGCGGTTGTTAGATGGGCAAAATGGGCAAGGAGAGTGTGATAGCGGGAAAGGGGGGACCTATGAGAAACTCGAAGGTTAACGAAGTTAGTTCACATTTTATTGCCGGGGCCGAATAATTAACTTAAGGCCTCGAGAGAGTTGAGAGAGTTTAATGAGGAGAAGGGGTTGGGGGTGTAGTAGAGGGACCTCCCCTCCCCCTCTTTTCCAGCGGTGTTAGAACACACCAGATTGCGCTATATAGTTCGGACGGATCGTGATCGTGCGGTAGGGGAACGGTTGCGAAAGGGAGAGGAGCATCAATGGCCAAAAGAAGGGATCCTAAAGGGCTAATTTCATTGTTGTTTGAATTGCTTTTATCGCTTTATAGTGTGTAAGAGCAGACGAGGGAAATTATCCAGTTAACATCGGCAGCCCCTCCCCCCCTCACCACTGTTCCATCGGTGGCAAAAGGGTGCGCGACACACTATATATACAAACTTTCCCGCTACCCCTTGCCCCTAACCAGCCACCATCCATCCTCCATCCAATTTTACCGTCACAGGTTTCCCACCAGACTTGATTTTATAGAATTAATGAACAGTTGTATGAAGAGGATATAAAAAGAATGGTTAAAGCCTTTGGGGGAAGTAGCCATTCACTTCTGTTACAAGCAGGTGGGGAAAGGGGTTGATGGAATCTAAACAGAAATGTTGTTCGGACGCATTATTGTTTTTAGAAAACCCCGAATCGAATGTCCGACGCTTTGTCGCGTGCAAAAGCATGCAATTCGCGCGTCGGAAAAGCCCTTACGCCTGTGGGGATGAAAGTTTTGCCAATTCATCGTTAAAAAGTTCCACCGGCATAGCGTGTGACGAACCACTCAATTAGATTTATTTATCCCCCCTCCTCTCTCACGACAAATTTAATTAGAAGAAAAAACACGGACGGGGTTGCTGCAGCAACTTTGAAAGTAAGGCCGTGATGCTCTTTTTTTTCTTTCTTCTTTTCAACTCTGCAGAAGTAGAAACTCCGTCAGTCCCCAGAGTCAATTGAATTCCAAACACGAACTCCTTCGTTTGAGTTTGTCTTGTCTTTTACCCATTTACCCTCCCCATTGGTTTACCTCCGGCTTCTTCTCAGTGCCAATACTGAAAACCGCCCTGGTGGTAAAAGACGCATCCTCGAATCTGTCGTCGAAGGAATTCACTTCTGAATTTTGGGTCGAAAAAAAAAAAAAAAAACTGTTCCCCCTCCCCCCTCATACATACACCCCATAAATCCGTTCGCCAATCAATTCTCGAAATCCCCACATTCGCAATTTATTCGAACAAAAAATGTGTCATCTTTTTTTTCGGTTAGAATCGGTGGGAGTGATAGAGAGAGTCAGCTTTGACCTTTTGCCTCTTTGTGAACTCTCTACCCTTACGACCGGCAGGGATGCTGTTTTCTCTGTTTGAATAAATAAAAAAAAAAAAACTCGAGTTACGAGAAGAAAAGTTGTTTTTTTAATGAAAGGTTGCCTGAATTATAATATTAATCACTGGCTTTATAATCAGGATTTTTTATTTTAACGTTCTGTTGATTTATCGCTGCGTTATATTCATGAATCCTTCTCTCTTAAACACAAAAAATGAAGAAAAATGTTGAAAATCCTTCTTTGTATTAATTTTTGCGTAAATAACAGCCACGGTCCATCAGTCTTGTTTTTCGCTTGAGCCCATTTACTTTATGAACCTCTTTAAGGTACTTATTAAAACCTTTATTTTCAATTAACCGTCTTTCCACTCAATTTTAAAAGGATTATCCATCTAAAAATCCCAAATAGAGTCAAAATGAATCATTTACAAGTTCCCCCTCCCACACCTCATGCTTTTAAAAAATAATGACCAGGTGGACATGGTTGAATCATAGGAAAACAGCGATCGAACGCGTACAACGTACTAAATGAGGGGAAAAAAATGAATTAAATAAAGCAAGGGGTAAGGGGAGAGAGGAACAAGAAAAAAATTAAACCCTCAAGGTGATAGGACGACTAACGACTCTTCTTGAGGAGGCAGGTGCCTTAATGGGGGTCTCAATAAAGATTAGGCGTGCTTGTTAGCAGCGGTAGAGGTTTTTTTTTTTTTTTAGCTTATCGCGGGAGCTGGGAGAAATTTTTATTAATAAAAAAGTTTTCTCGTCTCATTTTCAATCGTGTTTTTTCACTTTTATTCCTATCGTATCGATCATTCAAAAGGGAATTTAAAAAAAACCCGTTCATTATTGCTTTGATGACGGGTAACTCGATAACTTTATCAAGTCGTTAGCCGACTCCCATCGGTGAATTGTTCGAAGCACGAACGGACGATCCCGGGCTTCTATAGCCAGTGACACCTTTTTTTTTGTTGTCCCTTTTCTAGTACCAACAAACTTTTTTTTCTTGTTGTAAAACTTGCCTGTTTTCTTTTTTTTATGTGAGGGATGAACTTGAATTGCTTCGGGGCAAATTCTTGGACTACGACTTCACTCCGCCCCTCCCCGCCCACCACTGATTCTGACGCCAAGCCTCTCAACATCACCAATAATAAAAGTAAACGAGGAGCTCAGGATGTGTTTGGAGCTGTAACATACATATATGTAGTACACGTCAATAACTATAAAACTCGGGGAATATTTCCCGAATGTTGAAAGCACGGGCAGCGCGTGTTGTACTTCGATAAAAACCTTTCGTGTCCCACCGCTCATTATTTCTTCTTTCGAATTCACGTTTTTCCCATGCAAAGTCTCCAGGTTTTCTGATCATGTTGCCAAGTTTTCCAAGTTTTGAGGATCTATTGCTGGCCATACAGGACAGCCGTACAGCTGATAAAACTAGCGTTCAATAACTAGGGCGGGGGGGGGGAGAGAATGCAAGTCATAGGATAGGCAGCTAGGTGACAATTACCAAACTTTATTTGTTCGGTGGATGGGAGATTTTGGGGCAAAGTTTCCTTTTTTCTGGTCTTACGACCAAAAATCATCAGGCTATACATCCATACATCATTCCTGTTTGACATTGCTGGAGCGAGTGGGGCTAAAAACGATTTCGCCAATCAACCTAATAGGTCCAAATTTTCAACTTAGTGGAATGGACGAGAGGGCAAGGTCCTTGGTTACAGTGAATCAGTGATCGCTATCCCCCCCGCAGTCCCGTTCCGTCAATTGAGGGGGTAACACTACGAAAACGGTGTAGGATCTGCCGTATCTGTGTGTAACAATGAGCTCCAAGCTGTTCTGGTTGATGCATGCTGGTAATTTGCGCGGCGTCTTTCTGGTGCCCACAAATTTCCCCGTATAGGTACGGTGACCAGAGGTCCTTCTTTTGGAAGGACGGTACTTCTTTTCGCAACATGGTACTGCGGTCCTTTGCTTTTCTCGAAAGGGCCCTTGAAGGTACTTCTTTCAAAACAGGGTACTTCCTGGGAGCCTCAAGGACCTCGTGAAGAAAAATAGATTGTCCCAAAATAATGATAGTCCGGGAGCCCACCGTATGAAAAATCCGAATCATTTGATCGTGTCTGCGCCTGCACAGGACGTTTTTTATGATGCAGTAGACGACACTTCTGAGATCACCAGACATTTTATGCGGGACAGGGGCCCACAACACAGCTAGCTTCAGGAGAATACCCCTTTTTCGGGCCTCTCCTACACCGTTTAGGATCCTCCGGAAGCTAATTTCGTGTTTCGCCTCTTCCTAAACCCAATTTTTTGTTTTCGCTCCTTCATAAGCCAATTTCGTGTTATGACTCTCTCGAAAGCCAGTTTCATGTTTCGGCTCGTCAAATGCTAATTACGTGTTCTGCCTCATTCAAAAGCCAATTTCGTGTTTTGGCTTCTTCAAATGCCTATATTTTGTGTTTTAGATTCTTCAAAAGACAATTTCGTGTTTTAGATCCTTCAAAAGCAAATTTCGTGTTTTGGATCCTCCGGAAGTCGATTTCGTGTTTTGGCTCCTCCAAATGCCAATGTCGTATTTCGGCTTCTACAAATGAAGCAAATTTCGTGTATTGGTTCCTTTAATAGCAAATTTCGTGTTTTGGCCTTTTCAAGAGTCAATTTAGTGTTTTTGGTGCCTTCTAAAGCCAACTTCGTGTTTCGGCTCCACCGAATGCCATTTATAAGTTTTGGCTCCTTCAAAAGCCAATTACGTGTTTTGGCTGATTCAAATGCCTATTTTGTGGTCTCGATCCTTCAAAAGCCAATTTCGTGTTTTGGATCCTCCGGAAGCCAATTTCATGTTTTGGATCCTCCGGAAGCCCATTTCGTGTTTCGGCTCTTTCGAAACCCAATTTTGGCAAAAAGACAATTTTTGTCATATCCTAATTAAAATCAAGGGCTTAACAGTGGAAATATGATCAGTGGTGGAGGGGGGGGGGCTCCGTTCTTTCTCCTCCTCCAATCCCAAATCCCCGCCCCATAATATTTCTTCTTTATCATTATAAAAGTTGGGTCCTTCTTTCGTTTGGGAAAAATCTGGTCACCCTACGTATAGGCGATCAACGTGCTGTGATGCGATTGGACGGCGTCTTAGCCTTCGTGCTCTCTTTCAAGACGAGCCTTCGCTGATATGAAGGGGCACCTGACTTGTCTGGGTCAATAGCGACCAAGCGTGCTGCATGAGTAAAGTACACTGACGAAAAAGATGCGTGGTACGTATCTAACGGGAATCGCAGCAGCACCTTTGAGGGAAGATTGATGTGCGTATAGAATTTCGCGGTGCTGTTAAAAAAAAAAAAAAAAATTTAAAGGGGTCGAGTCGTTCTCAAAACCAAATTTCGCCAATTTAGCAATTGAAAAACTCATACTCGTGGATTTGGTTCTAAATGAAATCAATTTTACAGGTTCGATTCTCTTCGATGTTTATTTATTATTTATTTATGCAGTTTTATTGTTCATTTGTTGAAATAACGTTCAGTCATTAAAAACCCCAATTTCGCGGGTTTAGCTCTTGAAAACCCAATTCTTGTGGATTTGGCTCTGAATAAAACAGATTTCACAGGTTTTTCCAGGGGCGTAGCCAGCCCTCGATCTAGGGGTAGCCAGCTTCACTGAAGAACAAATCCGATACACCATTGCTTTCTTGCAGACTTTTATTCAGGCTGAGTCCCCAGCATATTCCGAATATTCTGTCCAAAAACGGGCAATTTTCCCCCTGAAATAAGTGATATTTTCCGGCGGTAAACTTAAAATTTTGGTCCCACTAGGACTCCCCCATTAGGTTCGATAACGCGGTATTTAAGCCCCTCAAAATGGATCCTTCTATCGCAGAGCCGAATAGTTTCTTGTCAAGAAATCCCATCAAAATTTGTCTTAAACAAGCGCGTTCCGCAAAAACTGGTGGTGAGCAGAATCCGCTAAATTGCGTTTTTAGTTATTCGAGACGACGAAAATGGTTCTTTAGCGAGCAGAAGCCGTCAAATTGACGTTTTAGCGAGCTAGAATCGCGAAAATGGTTATCTAGTGAACGAAATCCGAAAAATGTGTCTAATAGTGAGCCTAACCTCGTTGAAAATGAGAGTTTTGCGAGCTTGTTTTGAAAAAAAAAAGGAAAACAAAATCACGGGGTTTAGTAGGTAATTGAAAACCCAATTTTGTATGTTTGGCATACTCCATGCTCCAAGAAAAAAAAAAAAAAAACCTTTGAGTCATTTGACTCAATATGGGCTCAGTTGTTGAAAACGCAATTTCGCGGATTTAGCTCTTGAACCCCCTTCCCCCCGATTCTTGTCCCTTTGTGCTATTCAAAAATTCTATTCAGTTTTGGTTTAGTTTATAGAAAACGCATTCTCGCGAATTTGGCTCCTGAATAAAACCGTTTTCACGGGGGTTTCCCGTCAAAAAACCAATTTCGCAGGTTTGGGCTCTTGAAAACTTCATTCTAATTTCTAGTGGATTTGACTCTGAAAAACCCGATTTAGCGGCTTTGGCTCTTCAAAAATCCAAATTCGCGTGATTCAGTGGTTGAAAAAACCAATTTTCAACTAAAACTCACCATTGGAACCCTTTATTTTGTGTGTTTGGCGCACTCTGACACCGGTTATGCAGGCTTAGCAAAGAAAAAATTCCCTTCCCCTTAAGCTTGGTTTTAGACCTAAACTCTGCGTTATTTTCTTATCTCTGGAAGTTGCCAACAACCCGATTTTACCATGTACCCAAACGTTGTCTATTATTTTGCTACGAACGGGCGAAGTCAGCCCGAAAACTTTAAAAGAAGAAGTTCCTACAGGGGCGTCGTAAAATATTTAGGCCTGAGTTTGTTCAGCCAGATTCGTATTTAATTTTTAATGTTTATAGGTACACGAACATGCTTACAGTAAGCAAAGGCACTGAGAATTACAGCGTGTAAATATACATCCCTTCAGACCCCCACAGTGTTGAGCATTTGGTCCTTCCCACTTGCATTTTGGGCTCTCTCGAGACGTTCCATAGTTTTCAGCAATGTTGTAGGGTTAAATTAAATTACTCGTTGCAGCAATGGCATCTCGCACGTTTCTTTTATCGTCTGCCGTAAGCTTTTCAGTCACGTATAGGAGCATCATCAGTGGCAAATTCTGGGATCACGTTATACATTTAATTCGATTTACTGTGATAGCATGCATAGCTAGGAGTACGGACCGAGCTCCTCTTGACACAATAATTGAAATAGAATAACGAGGTTAGGTTATTACGGAAACATGATAATCATCAGACTTGAAAGGTGATTAATATCAATCAGTCAAAGTTGACTGTTTAAAAAAATAAATATATTTGAAGAAGTAAACACGCGGTTCACGGCGCGCAGGAATCAAAATGAACCTTTAGGAAATGATATATTACGTACCTGAGATAGTTAGACAAGACGACCGACAGTTTCAGAGCGGGGGGGGGGGGTCTTGAGAATATACAACGTCGGAGCTATTGGATCTCCGTCCAACTCTTGCGACGGACTTGAATTTCTTTGCTCGGGATAAGATTTATCAATTCCTTTACTTTTATTTCAATATTAATGTGATCCGAGGGAACTTGATTATTTTAAAACAAAAAGTATTCATTCCTTTCACTCCCGAAGTAGAATTCTCCTTCCTCGTTCTTCGGGGCCCTTTTAACTTCCCGAACTTTTCGAATTTTTCTTTTAATAGGAAGCCTTTTATTTTATTTTTAAAACTTTTGAAACAAGGCTTATAAAAGGCAATGAGTTATTTAGATTGAAGGTGGCTTGCTTAGGGTGGTAATCTTTCCCGTCCAACCCCTTTTACCATTATTTTTCTTGTAAAGAAGTTCTCCTTGAATTAATGTATCTCCGTGAAAATCTGTGGTAATAATTAAATTTGATCGATGAAAATACGCACCGCCCCTTTTTTTCTGTTAAAAAAAGAAAATCTGTCGTTATACAGTTTTGCTTATCGTTGAAACGAGTTTCAACATGGTGTAAAACGAGGATCACACGCAGTGATGACGGAGAAGGGAAAAAATATAAAAGGAAGTTCAAGCCGAGGTCTTCTGAGTATAGAAATGAAGAGTGAAGAGTGGTGAGCGCGAGTTCTTTTGAAAGAAAAACAAAACGTCCCGAGCAGCCTCGAGCTTTTGGAAGGGTCGACTTTGCCTTTTGAATTCCCGTGGGTGACATGACGAAGACTTCTCAGGACCTTAACTCCCAGCTCCCAGCCTTCTCTCCTCTCTTTACCGAACACCACAAACAGTCGTTCCCTACGACACCCTGGGGGCCACGTTCCAGCTTGAAACGACGCAACCCCCTCCCGCCCCCTTGACGCTACTACTAGTTTTATCGAACTGAAAAATGTCTCCGAGGCTGCCAAACAATTTTTACGGGGCGCGGCTTGAGGGGAAAAGTCGAAATGTTTGTGTGCTCCCATAAAAAAAAAAAAATCTAGGCGGCGGCGCCCATATCGTGAACATTAACAAATTAGAGCTATGAGAGACGTTCCCATCGCTTTTCTTGCGTGCGTCCATCAAGTTGATTTAAAGACGGCCAAAACGAATTAGAAAGAATACGCTACTCTCGCCGCGAAAACCCAGAAAGCCGTTAAAGCGAAAGACTACTTTTTCTCATTAAGTTAATTCGAGTAAATTAATCTCCAACTTGGAAAAAAAACTCTCCTTCTCCCTCTTCTATGAGTTGTGTAAAACGTGTAAATCTTTCAGTTCTCATCTCTCTCAAGGCACTTCCTCCCCCTCTTTACCACTCTATTCCACCATTCGACTCATCTGAATAAAAGTCGGATTAATTTCTCGTTTGGAGATTTTTTTTAAGAAGGGGATTTGTCTTTCTTTTCTTTTTTCGATTCAAACAGCGGGAGGTTTTGGCTCCAGAGCCAAAAACAAGACACGGAGAAAATCCCTGAGGCCTCTTTTTCGCCCTTGATTAGCCCTCTGGAAGGGAAAACATTGGCAGCAATTTTATCCTTAGAAACAATCTTTATCCTTTTTTTCTTTCTTTCCCTCCCCTCACGAATGATTACATCGGGGCAATTAAATTGTTCGAGTTTTGTGAAATTACCCCTCCCCCTTCATTTTCTTTAGGGGAACAAACAATTTTTCCACAGAAACTGATTATTCAAGCTGAAAACCGTAAAAGCCTCCGGAACTTTATTAGTTTTAATGAAAAAAAAGAAAGTAAATTTAGCCCAGAAACCGCGACCCCCCCCCCCACGAGTTCTGTAACTCTCTACATTACATATTCATCGACTACCACTTTTATGGTGGCACGAAATCTTGTTTTTTGGTCCAAAACTGGTCATTTAATGCTGAAACTGATTATTTTGCAGAGAAACCGTTCAATTTAGGCCAAGAAACGGACAATTTAGCGACAGAATGTTATTTTCGGTTTTGGTACATTTAATTAGCCCAGAAACCTTCCAGAAGTTTCTTTTAAAATCTTGGAGAACTTGGCTGCTTGGAAACCGTTCTTTTTACAGCACAGGGACACGCTCGGCGAGCCCCACAAATCAGATTATAATTGTCTAAAACCGCAATTTTTCGTGCAGAGACTGCACTAATAGACTCCATAACGGCAATTTCGCCACAAAAACATCTTAAAATAAAATAAATTCCACCGTTTTGGCTCTTTCAAAAACCAAAATTCGCGGATCCGGCACGTCAGGAACCAATTTCGCGGAGTTGCCTCCAAAAAATATTCTTCACGGGTTCAACACCTTTGAAATAATTTGCTTCGTTTTTTATTTATTTATTTATTTATTTTATTTTATTCATTTCATTTATTACATGATGCAACTGCTATATATTATACAAATAAGAATTAAATAACATCTAGCAACTTCATTTTCACTTTACACAGTTTGTGGCTTCACTACACTTATATGTAGCTACCAAGTCAAGGGGTTTGGTCCTTTTTAGCCGCCGGAGGTCTCCTGCAGTATCCAGCTGGACGAGTGCCTCAACATTAGGGTGTTTGTGGAGCCTTTTTTCGTGCTCCGCTGCTCGTTTTTTGATAGCTTCTGCCACCATTTCAACTTGCAGGTCAAGCCCTCGTACATACCAGGGCACATTTGTTATCATTTTCAAAATTTTTGTTTTGAAAAGTTTGTATGACTTTGACATTGCTTTTCTTGGTGCAGCCCCAAAGCTGACACCCGTAGGCCCAGATCGGCTTCAGAACTTGCTGGTATAGCAGGAGCTTGTTGGCCATCGAGAGCTCAGAATGCTTCCCGAGCTGCCAGTACATTTTTCTGAGCTTGGTGTTGAGTTCCTCTTTTTTCTTTTACGTGAGGCTTCCACCGGAGTTTAGCATCCAGCGACATGACTAGGTACTTCGCCGTGTTTGCAAATGGTATTACGTATTTTCTCATTGAGTTGCACGGGGATTGGGCTGGTCTTGCGATTTGTAAAGTTTACATGAACAGATTTCTCCTCGATTTAGCCTCTTCAACATCATTCCCGACTGCAAGAAGAGCTGTGTCGTCGGCAAACGTTGCAATGATTGAGTCCTCTCTCACGGGTAGGTCACTCGTGTACAATAGGTAAAGCGCCTGGTCCAAGGACGCTTCCTTGAGGTACTCCAGCCGAAATTTTACGCAACCGCGAATATTCAGCCTCGTGTTTCACTCGGAAGTGTCTACCGCATAAATAAGATTTCAGAATTTTGCAGAATTTTTTCGGAAGGAGCTTTCTGGTGTCAAGCCTTCGAGGTACGCCGAAAATTCTTCGTTCTTTACACGCCTTATAAGCGCTTTCAGCTGGTTACAAAGCTTGTGTGTTGTGTTTTGGTGTTGGCTCATTCTAAACAGCTATTTCGCGGGTCTGCACTTTTCAAAAACTCGATTTCATAGCCCGTTTACTCTCATCTCAAAAACCAATATCGCGGGATTGATTCATCTCAAAAAACCCATTTCGTGGGTTTGGCCCAGTCGAAAAGGCAGTTTGATCGGTCTTAGTTAGCAACAGGCGAAATTGGTTCTTGAATTGGCCAAAACTACGACATTGGGTTCCATAAGTGTAAAATCCGCAAAATTTGGATTCGAAAGAGCCCAACTCAAGCCCAGCTTTGCGAAATTCGGAGTGTAAATGTGTTAAGTCCGCGAAAGTTTTTATTCAAATGAGCCAACCCTGCGGATTTCGTTTTTTGGAAGAGCCAACCCCGCGAATCTCGTTATTCGGAAGAGCCGCGACTCCGTGAAATAGCATTTTGATAGGGTCAACAGTGCTCAGTTTTGTTTCTAATGCAGTGAAACGAAATAAATTGCATTTTTGGGTGAGCCAGCCCTGTGAAATTGGGTTTCATTGAGTCTAATAGGCGAAATTGGGTTTTGATAAGCCGTGAAATTCGTTATTCGGAAGAGCAAATCCAGATATATTGCCTTTTGAATTGGTCAAATACGTTAAATTTGTATTTTTCATGAAGTGAAACACAAGAAATCGTTTTTTGTATGTGACCCAGCCCGAAAAATCGGTTTTTAATGAGACAGACCAGTGAACCGACCCCGTGAAATTGGCTTTTTGGGGAGTCAATCCTACGAAATTGCCAAATTGGCTTTTTTTTTTAGCACGAAACCCTCGAAAGGCCAGTTATGCGTGTTTGACGGGGGGGAGGGGGTGTATTTGCGTATTGATCAAGTGTGAGGCTAAATTAACGGTTTTAAAAGTGAAAACAACAGCCACGACTTAGTGAGAATTTCTTAGGTCATGAGTGTTCGAGCCTCACCAGAATAATCGAATCTTTTCTACGATTGACGTATAAGGGAGTCCATCACCGAAACTGACCATCATGAGCCCAAAACGTGCTCTTTCCAGCTGGAATCTTGTCGTTTTGAACACAAAAATGACAATTTGGCCCTCGAAATGGGCTGAAATTTGATTACTTTTGTGGGAAGGGGGGGTTTTTAAACTCGTTTTGTGTCAATTGTCACTACTCATTTCCATGGGGACAGCATATTAAGAGAAATCAATCTTGCTAAACTCTACTGCCCCTCCCTAAAAACCATAGTCCTGGGAGATGGGGTGGACCTGGTGCGGCCCGCACTCCCCCCCACCCTCCCTCGCGCTTGCTGGGCTGTATCGCTACTGCCGTTGTTGGTTGAGAGACCCTAAAAATGAAATCAAACAGCCTTTAGAAACCTGCACGATATAGGCAAAAACCTGCACAACCTTAGGAGGGTAACATTTTTGAGTAAGCTCGCGGCCAATGAATAAAATTTCCTTGAAACGTAATGGACTGCTTGGTTCCTTCCTTGAATTTTTTATTATAGTTGTTGCGTATAGAGCTCTGCCTCGCTTCTTGACTAATTACCTTTCTTTTTGTACTAAATAGTTGTTACCGGAGAATTTTCTGGGTTTTTATTATGAAGAATACACAAAAAAAATTGTTGATAAGGTTAATTATTAGCCTTCAAACCCTTTTATTTTATAACTATAAGTAGGGACGTCGTGGCAATTAAAATAGGCTTGTTATTACACCTTTTTTTATTCCCTCTAACAAGGAAATTATCGTACTTGGAAATCTATTCCGAAAAAAATAGACCGAACAAATAAGTAATTAATACGCCTATTTCTTGGATAATTACAAGAAAAAAAAATGTGTTCTCACGAAAGGTGTTTAAATCAGGGTGTTATGCCACGGGTTGAGACGACTGATGTTACCAGGATTTTTAGGGTGTTATGATGAGATGGATGGAAAGGTGTAGTAGAGTCGAACCGATAGTCTGTCATTAGCGGCGCGAGTTCGACTCCCCTACCTGCTTTCCTAGCCTTCCTTTCGACGGTTGAAGGGGGGGGGGGAGAGGTCACGATTAAAAGAGAGAAAAAAAGTCTTTATAGAAAGACTTTTAAGGCCCCAAAAAATACTTAGTAATAAATGGTGGCCTTGTTTCGAAATGACTTTTAATGGGGGCGGGCTCTCGGACTCACGGGGTCCACACATTTTTTTTTATTTGTTAAAGCGTTTATTCAAACCGATGCGCTTGTAACGGTAGTATCGAGTTAATTCATTTTTCTGGTTTTCCGCCCTTTCCCCTCTCCTGACGAGTGGGGGGGGAATGAACAAAAGACCGTTTTGTTGTTTTTTGTTTTGTCTCGTGCGTCCTTCTCCGTAAGCGAAACCCTTTACACAAAAGAAGAGGGAAAAGGCGGCTTCGAAGACATTTAACATATAATATGTGTTTTACATGCGGTTCCAACCTTATGTATGCAAATTTTAAAAAAGAGATAGGTTTGTTCGGCTTGTTTAAAAGAAAAATAAATCCTCGAACTGTGTGCAACACTTCCCCCCCCCCTCAGGATGTACGACCTTAAGCACCTTCAAAAATTTTGGTGAACTTTTTTTTGCTAGTTCATAAGTTGGGCCGTATAGTTTTAGATGGTTTGGGGGATACAATAATTTATCTGTCTCGAACAAAACTAACAACATTTTTTTCTTCTGACAACTTGTTTAGTTTGGCGACTCACGAATTGCTGACCTGCCCTTTTCTTGGTTTAAAAAAAAAAACGCGAAAAAATCGTATTTTGTTTATTTACTTCCTGAGTGAACAATTTCTCACGGGTCGAATAACAACGTCTTGGCAATGTCACAAGTTTTTCTATCATTCTTTATTCTTTTTCATCACTAACAAGTGAACGTTACAGTGGAGTGTTTATTCCGCGCCGAGGGGGGGGGGGGTTAAAAAAAGATAGAAAGGGAGCTTTAGTCACTTGTTTGCTTTTATCCCCCCTCTCCACCTCTAACAGGGTTCACGGGTATGTTTCTTTCAATTTGTTGCAAATTGCCTCCCATCGGAAACATAATGGCGGTGCTGTTTCAAGGAGCGCATTAAATAGTTTCTTGAAGACAAATAGTGGAGTTTAGAAGTTTCGTGTCGTGGGTGATTACGTTGGGTGCGGGGGATCCTCTTGAAAATCCATTTTCAAACCCACACCATCTTTTTCCCCATTCATAAAACGGTGGCCTTCCTACTGAGCAAATTCGGGACAGTAATCATAACCCGACATCCCCCCCCCCCCCAGTTACGTCCAACACTCGCAAGCACTTAAACGCTTCCTTTTCCCATTGAAAACCTTCTAAAGCATTGTTCACAAGATGTTTGATTTCATCCAAGTCAAATAGACCCCCCCCCCCCTACTCGTCAACCATCCCCCATCAATTCACCTTATCGTTCATTTCCCACCTTTACAACCCTATAACGATGAAGAGAGAGTCCATAACTAAAACCATCATCATTCCACCTCATCTTTTGGAGCTCCGTAAAGTTTCTCCCTCGCTCTTCAAGTCCCCTCCTTTCATTCATATATTATTCAAAGGAGGTAACCCCGAAAATTAACTAGGCGGGCCACGCGAGCGGAATTCGTTTGGAATTTTGTTTTTTGTTTTAAACTGTCAAAAACGAGAAGGGAGAAAATGGGCACTCAAATATTTTAACTGTTAATGAGCGACAGAAGAAATTGTCAAATTGACTTGTTAAGCGCAAACAAACCTTCGTTGTTTAATTCATGAATGAGTCAAATGCTCAGAAGTTCGCTTCATAAAGAAAAATAGAAGAGAATGAGGCCGACAAACTTGAAATTAATTTTGCGCGTAGCGTTTTTTTACAACTTTTACACTTTCCTCAACCCGGTTTTTAAGCCGAAGAGGAAGATTTTCTTGCTCATCTTTAACGCAGGAAAGATTCCTGAATTTTTTTTTACGATTAGACATAATCCCGTCAGCCAAATAAAATTCCCCGCTGGTTTTTGCTGGGGGACAAAAAAAAAGCGAAACAGCGCCAACAAATTCTCTCTTATTCCAGTTCGTTCGAGTCCTTTGAAGCGTTCTTTTATACCTTGGGGTTCTCCCACTCCTCTTTCCCACTCTCTTTTTTTTACTTCATCAGTGAATTCCATAGATGAAAGAGAGTTGCAGCGAAACAGATCGATGGAACTTCTCTAATAATTTCTGATTTCTACCGAAAAAAAAGAGAGCTTCCCCACCGTTTCCCCATGTTCCACCCCCACCGTTTTTCACCAAGCGAGATAAATAAAACCACTTTTTTTTCTAGTGACCACCACCAATTAAATGGAAGGTTTCTGGTGGCGCTGACCCCCCCCTCACCTCATTTTTGTGGAAAAGCATTCCTTTAACCGCTCTTTGCCAATTTACCAGAAACAACAGCGGAGGAAATCGTGGCAAGAGTTGACCAGGTGTAAAAATAAATAAAAAGGGGGAAAAAAAGAAATACCTTCGGGCAGAGGGTCCTCAATTACGTAAACAAATGAGCTTTAAACGGGCGCAGGAACTGTTTTCCCTCCCTTTGTGTCTGAATAACAAACCCAGAGGGCTACTTAATCTCAAGGGTGGGCCTGTGCTGTATTTACCTTTATTTTTGTTTATAGGAGCTGACTTCCGCCCAGTCCTTTTTTAAAGAGAGCCCTCGGGTTCATTATCTTAATTGCAATCGTACGAACTATACGTTTTAGGGAAGAGTGACCAAAGAACAAAAATTGGAAAGGTACGAGTATCAGTGCAATCAGTTTTTTTTTTTTTTTTTTTTTTTTTTTATATAAAACTGGTTGAACCTGATCCCTAAGCTGAGGATGGAGGACCAGAAAAGAAAAAAAGAGACTGTGCATTAATTGTGAGCGACTCAAGAGGTTATTTCTTTCAAAGGAATCAATGCGATACGCATCGGAACGTGTCACGTGCAATAATAAAGCGTTAATTAATTTTAGCGTTCCCGCGAGACTTTCTCAAGGAGAGTCTCAGGTATCAGACGGTTAAGAAATCGGAATTTTCTTTTCTATCAGAAGAAAAAAAAGGAAAGGACAGCTGAGGTCAGATTATAATATTACCGGCCATTAGAGACATCGCGATTTATACAGTAAAGCTTCCCCCTCTCCCCCCGATCGTCTAACTCTCTCTTCTCACTCACAAGCTCTTTATCTCACACTCCGGAGTCAACATGATGCATGACTTGTTGTGTGCCTTGTAAGGCGCCTTTTTCGAACTCTCCTTACCCCCCCTCCCCATCGCCAACACCATAACCATCGAACCCAGCGGCACCCTTGTCCAAGCAGTTCACTAAACTTTTTTAATATTGAGATTTACCGAGGTTTTACTTCTCGTAGTCGTTCTCAGAGTCCCCCCACCGCCATGGATATAGCCGATCGTCCTGCACGCTGCATGCTATTGCGAGGAATGGGCTATTGGTCGCTGTGGACGCGTGGAAAGTGGGTTCACCCCTCGCCCCCGCCTCATAAACGCCGTATCCTCGGGTATTTTCTAGGTTTGCATCATAAAATCTAGTTATTTATTTACTCAGCGTGTTATACGCGTATAATTTATAATTATTGCATTACAAAGTAGATTCCATTGAACCAACAAATAACGGCATAGTTCCCCCTCGCAATGTGTGGAACTTAAAACATTTTAAAAAGTTTGCAGCCAGTCCTGCGTTATAGGTCTTGGAAGAGACGGGGCCGTATTTTAAATGGACTTTCTGGGTGAACAGCGTGTCCATTTTTATTTTTATTTTTATTTTCACTGCATATAGGCATCCTCTTCTTCGTAAAACGGTAACCCTTGATCTCTACGTATAGCTCTCTTCCGGGACATGTAATCCGGGTGTGATCTAACGCCATAGTGAGTTTTTAAAGGTCAAGTATCCGCGAAATTTGGTTTTGTAAAAGCCAGGATGGCGCTAAGCCAGTGGAATTGTATCATGCTAAACTTGCGGAATTGGACGTTGTCATAAGTCATAAACGTGAAATGGTTCTGAAAAATAGTGAAAGCTGCGGTTGGAGCTTTAGGTGGTCTGGAGCTATGGCTCAACCACGTTGGAGATTTATTGTGGTTTGAAGCTTTGCTGTGGTTCAACTGCATGGGGGGCTTCACTGCGGTGGGAGCCTCCAACAGTGCGGTAAGAGCTTCTTGTGGATGGGGCTTTTCTGTGGTTTGGACATTCTTTGTGGTTACTGATGTGGTTGAAGCAGGGCCGTCTTTATTAAAGTTGGGGCCCCGGGCCCGGGATAAAATTGGGTCCCCCTTTTTTACCGATTTTCGCTCACTAAAATAAATTGTGTACTACTGATTTCACGGGGTTTGCGCCGCAAAACCCCTTTTTTGCGGGGTCTATCTCACTAAAAAAAAAACATGTTCGCTGATTTCGCTCAATAAAAATCATTTCGCGGGGTTTTCTAGCTAAAACCTCCATTTTCGCGGTTCTGCGGCTCACAGAAAACCCAATGTCGTGGTTGTTCTGTTGATGAAAAACCATTCGCCTCTTCAGCGGAAGAGTCCAGTTTGAGTGACTAAAACATCGCAGTTACCATTCTAGGAAACGAAAATTCCAAGTTCAATTCCAAAAATATCACTTTCTGTGGGGGGGGGGGGATGTCAGTTATTCGACGGAAATTCCGAAATAGAATGCAAAAAAGACAGTTTCACAGCAGAGATGTTAGGTTTTGACGGTTCACGACCCCTTTAACTGTCGATTTACCTTGCGTTACCTATATAATTGATGAGCTACCGAGTTCTCTTTCTGGGGAGTCATCCCCGAATGTATTAAGCCGGCAATTAGGCATTGGGATGCATCTGACTTGTTCTCACGTCAAGCTGTCCACCCCTAGATCAAATGCTGGCTACGCCTCTGCCATGAACTAGCGATTTTTCCTATTTTAGCCAAGATTAGCGTTTTTTCTCAATTTTAGACGCGAATTAGCTATTTTTCTCACTTTGATCCGATTAGCGTTTTCTTAACTTTAGCTGTGAATGAGCGCTTTTCACACATTTCAGTCGAGAATAGTGTTTTTCTCGATTCTAGGCATGAATTAGTCATTTCTTTTGCTTTAGCTATGACTTAGCACATTATCTGAGCGTGAATTTTCTCATTTTTGTCTGTAAATTAGAATGCCCCGCAAATTATCACCTTTCTCAAATTAAGCCGGGGATCAGAGCTTTTCCGAAATTTTTTCCAGCCATGTCATGAGTTAGCACTTTTTCTCCATTTTTACAGTGAATTAGCTATTTTCTCAGCTTTAGCAGCGAATTGTCAATGTTGTATTCACACAACAACAATTTTGTCGCGAATGAGGGATTTTCTCAACTTAAGCGGTAAATTAGTGCTTTTTCTCTATACTACCATTGACGATTTATTCACACATGTAGCAATGATTAGCACATTTCTCATTTTAGCCCTGAATTAGCGTTTCTTCTCGATCTTTGAAGCTGTCTCCAAAAATCGCGAATTGGCGTTCTCCCAAATCCAGCTTTAAATATAAGAACTTTTTCTCATTTCTAGCCGTGAATTAGCACATATTAATTTCGGCCACGAATGAGCGATTTCATCACATTTAGCCATGCGAGTTAGCACTTTTTCCTCATTTTAGCAGTTTATCAGCAATTTTTCTCAATTTTAGCAGTTTATTAGCAATTTTCTCAATTTTAGCAGCAAACAGCGAATTTATGCTGCTAAAATGGAGTAAAATCCTGATACGCTAATATACCTATGACTTAATGGGGAAAAAGCGCTAACCCATAGTTAAATGTGAAAAAATCGCAAATTCTTGTCGAAAAAACAAGTATTAACGGTATATTGACAAATAGCGATGAATTAGCGCTTTTTTTCAATTTTAACCGAGAATCAGGGTTTATCACTAGTTTGAGCGTGGATTAGGTAAGGGACCCCCCCCCCCCATTACTTTTAGCCCCCTCATTCCTAATGTCGTTGCGCTATAGGGGTTCCGGATCAAAAACCAAATCCCTAAAAAATTTAGGCTCGTAAAAAATATCTTATCCAACGTTGGTCGCCTATCGACGGAAGATGAGTATCATTCATCCACATTAGAACAAAAAATCTTAATCCCGGGCCTAGGGCTGTCGGGCTCCCGCCTAAAGACGGCACTGGGGTTGAAGCTTTGATGTGGCTGGAGTTCTACTGTGTTGGGAGCACTACAATGGGTGGAACACGCTGTGAATGGAGCTTTTTGTGCTTTGAAGCTTTGATCTATTGTGGTTGGAGCTTTGCAATGGTGTGGAGCACTGCTGTGGTCAGAGCTTACTGTGATGATTTGGAGCCTATACTGTAGTTGGGTGGGCTCTCGCTGTGGTTGGACCTTTGCTGAGGTTGGATTATGTTAAACGTAAACACGTGGGATGGGATGGTGTGTAAATTGATCGTCATTTCTGGATTATGGATTTGATTTACAGATTTTTATGTTATGGAGAGATGATGGTGTGCGGGGGGATTCTTTAGTGGGTGAAATCGCTGTCTAGCTCTTTCGAATGGATCTGTGTCTGGTGATATCAAACACTTTTTTTTGCGTTAAACCATTGGCTAGCCCAGATGGACGATATGAAACATGACGATTTGACTTTGCTGTTGAAATCTGCGCATTTTTTCTATTAACCAACCGAAGTCAACCCGAAAACTTTGGGAGGCTTCGGGGTGGCGACGACGTATGGCTGCCCCCGCTCGAACTGAGGATGAATTTTGGAAGTTGTAAACGTTACAAATAATGATGACTTTCTATATAAATTATTAAACTTGTATACGCTTACAGTAAGTAACGATGCTGTAAATTACGTCATTGTTTAACTATGGATAATAATGCTGAGAGGAAATGGTGTAAATTACGCGTTTTATTCGGGCAATGCTAAAGACAGCAACAGAACTATTTTGACACGCGCGTCAAATAAGGCCTTCTAGCACCATCGAAAGACCCGCAGAGAGCTTTTCTCTCAACATCTTAATTCTTAACTGGTCTTCCCCCCGGAAACAATATCATATAACACCAAAACCCGGCTTTCTATGTAACTCCCCCCCCCCCACTCACCCGCTTAGAGGAGGCCTCATGTTCAGCCGAGAAAAAAAAATTCGTTGAAATCGGCGAACCGAGCTCTCTGTATAAGGAAACGGGGCCCCTCTTGTCGGAAGCTTCGGGCTCTTTTGAGTTTCAATTTTTTACTGCCTTGTTTTTTTTTTGTAACATGAAAACAAGCTTAATTTGATTGGACAGCATCGGTTAGGATTTACACGAGGAAAACACCTATAAAAAGGGGTTTTATTTAATTGAAGAAGAGATTCCCGTGATAAAATAATCCTCCGGCAATAAAAATCAATGAAGAACGAGATGCTCACTGGGAGGGATTTGAATAAGACCTAGTAAGCTCCAACTATATTACCGCTCTATAAAGTTTTCCTACTTTCCTTTTAAAAAGTTTCTCAATAAAAAAAAAGTTTTTTTTCCAGACATTTTCCTTTCAAATTTAACGGACTCCCTCCTGGTAAACGTTCCAATGTGTCCGTGTGCGGGGTGGGGGTAAATTAGATGGGAAGAGAAACGATCAGGGGAAATGATGGGTGTGACGCGCTTAAAAGACCTTCCTCCCCTTATTAAAGGACGTTTTGTTTTCTCTCACTGTTGAATGAAGACCCCCCCCCTTCCCCTTCGCCACGTTTCTATTTAAATGAAGTGCCGTACCCTCAGGATCTTCTTCTTTGTCACTTTTGAGATACTGGTTGTAAGGGAGGAGTGGTTGGTGAGGGGGAATGTGGAGGTTGAAAAGGCTATTGAGGGAAACTTTGACGGTGAAGCCTATAATAAGTGAAGGAGGTTCCCTCACTACTGTGAATTAGACTGAGGGTGAGGGTGAAATAAATATTTAAAGGGCTGAAAAAAACCTTGGTCTGGTGGTTTTCGAGTAAATTGAGCCCCACGACGTAAGTTATTGTAGCTGTTTCAGATTGTATCGTTTCAGAGGGGCATTTCGATATCGTTAATGGAACAGAAAATTGCTTTTTTTAATTTTTTTTTTTTTTTCGCTTCATCCTTTCTTTTTTGCTCCCACAAAAGTTGATTTTATTCAAAGTTTTATTTGATACTCGCCAACTATGTATAGCTGCATTCTTCCCCTTCTATATCTGCTACCGATTATAACGATAAACCCTTTTTTTCTTGAAAGACTCCGCCTTTCACCGGGGAGGGGGGGGTGGAGAAACATACGCGATATTTTACAGTATCGAATTGGTTACGCAACGTCATTCTCGCGGTCGACCCTTTTCTCTTTACATTCCACTTGTACCTATCGAGAGACTCGAGGGAAATCATATTGAAAGGGTCGAGAAAGTTCCGATCCCCTTTGCTTCGTCCCCTACAAACACAAAGGGGATGTTCCATAAATTCGTTTTTTTTTGTTTTTTTTCCCCTGAAAAACGAAGAAGTTACTACACTGCAAGACGGGGTGATTTGCCAGTCGGTCATAAAAATATATTGTTACTTAAACCATTTTTACGTTATTTCCCTTCCAAGACTTTCAAATCTGCTTATGAATCGTAAAAAAGTGTGTACGACGACTAAAAAGAAGGGTGGGGACAAACCTCATATTTCATCAACAATAAAACACGACCAATTTGTCCTCCCTCGTTACAGCCCTCCTAGACTTGTTGATTACAACCCCTTTTCAAACACGCACCTTCCACGGCTGCGACAACTTGATTAAAACGTGCTCTCGATATTGAAATGAGCCGTGATATGGGGGGGGGGGGTTGAAGCTGAACCGGATGAGCGGGGTTGGGTGGAAGGACGCTTAGTTCAGTATGCCTTTTGGCAACAACCCATAAATAACTTGACGACGAGCGACAAATAAAAAGTAAGACTAAAGGTGGAGGAAGGAAAAGAAGAAGATGGAGACATTTGAAACGCCCTAGAGAAATTTCTTCCCTCCCCTCCACAAATCGAGCGACGGCTCACTTTTTTTCCTTCAAAGCGCATGCAAATTCAGACTATTTCCAGTCTGGTGCTCCACGCCTGAGAATATTTTATTACTTTGCTCCGCGGAGCAAAGAGGGGGGGGGACAGGGATCAAGCTTGTTGATTTATTTGAAACTATTTGATTTAAGAATTTAAATTAAATTTTCAGAAAGGGGTTCACCAACCAACAAACAAGACAGTGTGAAGAAGAAAGACATGTTACTTTTTCTTTTTTGTTTTAAGCGCACTTTAGTTTTACGCTCTTGTTTAAATAAAAACCCGTGGGTGAACAACCACTCTCTCTCACAACCCCCTTCGGGAGATCGCAGGGCTTATTTCTTTTGTGGACAGGAACAACACGCCCATTAGGCGAACTGGTAAAATTATAATTCGAGGTGGAAAGGAGGCAGTGTTAGGGTCTGGGGGGATTTAAAGAGACTCAAATATATGAATGTTTAATGGGGTGAAGTTCGCTATTCTAAAACACGGGAGTAAAAATAAATAACAACGAGGGATGAGAGGGTGAGAAAAATATGGCCGGTGCTTCGTGTACTTTTAGTGATGTACCTACTTGTTCGCGTTCAACAAAACTTCTCTTTTTGAGATTTTAAATGTCTAATAAACCTTTTTGTGTTGCAGGTGAGTTAAAAGGTGGTTTGTCGTTGCAGCCTGGAGAGGTGAGTTTGCTTGTTAAAACCATAAACGAAAATTCTTGAACTCTCACCAATACGATTCTATATTTCACGTCGGCTAATGAGCTCCGTGATCGAACGGTCTCTTATTTGGTTTCCTTTTAAGGGCTACGTAGCCAAATATTTAGTTGATAAGGCTAAAATGCCACAAAATTCGCCGAGAGATCGTTTTCTTATGAATTATTTTTATTTCAGTGGTACAGGGCTTTCCATAGCTGACATACGCATTGGCATTCGCGTATCCAAATAGAGACAGTAAAGCAAAATTTCGAGGTTTTTTAGACAGATTTCTAATTCTGTAGAATTTACCCGATTTTCGGACTATATAGGCACTGACTTTCAATGCCCCCTGTAATGCCTCTACAAGGACCGGATCCACAAATCTGGCTATAAAAAGTTAGTTCAGCAGATTTCGCTCCCTAACCTGACCGGTCAATTCGAAGAACAAATTTTGCATGTTTGCCTCATATAAAAATCAATGTCGAGAGGGTTGGGTCTGTAAAACAACTAATTACGTGAATTTGGCTCCTTCAAAATCAAATTTCGTAGGGCTGACTTTCATAAAACACCTACGTCTCGGGGTTGGTTTTATAAATTAAATAAATTTCGTGGTACGATACCATTGAAATCACAATTTCTCGAATTTTAATCGTTGTAATTTCGCGGGTTCTGTTATTTAAAAAACCGAATTTCGCTGGTTTGGCACTTCCAAAACCAAATTTTAGGATTTGTGTCTCAGAGAAGAAGTTTCTCATTCAAAAACCCAATTTCGGGGGTTTCACTTCGCTTATTAGGGTTCCTCCCAAAAATGAATTCCACGGGTTTTGGATCTCTCAAAGATCAACCAGAAGAGGGATTTTTTTGTCTTCATAAAACCAATTTCGGCGTTTTCACTTGTTCAAAACCAAATTTCACATGTTGGATACCTTCGAAAATCGTGTGTTCGACTTCTCAAAAACAATTTCTTGGGGAGGAGGAGGTCTAATTCCAAAATCGATTTTCTCGGGTTTGCCCCAAATTTCGTGAGTTTGACACTATAGTCTCACGAAAATAAAAAAATTTTGGGTTTCGCTCATGAGAAAACCCAACTTCTTGAGGGCAGGGGGAATCGCATTAAAGCCAGTGAGCGAGTCAGCTCCGACGTGCGTCAGGAGTTTACTTCCTTCGGAGCTTTTAGTGACGGTTACCATACCATGGTCACTCTACCATTGAAACTGTTACTATGGTAGGTAACGGTTACCATAGCAACGCGGTTGCCATTGTGATCGTTGGCATGGTACGACCGAGAAAGAGCAATTAACGGAGAGGGGAAGATGTTAATCGATTCCATGGTAACAGTCACTAACGGTTGCCATGGTAGTTGTTGATTTTGGAAAGAAGTATCGGGTAAAATGGCTAATCACATATTAATAACAAAACCTAAAGCTGCGTTTACATTTGAGTTTTACCTCTCGAGAGTACTTTCGAGAGCTTAACTCGCCAGTCTAAACGGGCTAGAGAGTTCTCCCCCCTCCCCTGCCGCCTGCCAGTACCCGGCACTCTCAGAGAGTTCAACTTTCGAGATTTACTCTCACGTGTAATAGGACATAAGTTTTTGCCGAACTTTCGAAACTTTATAGATCCTTCACCCGAGATATTCTAACAGAAGCTCTGATGAACTTCTCTGTTCCAGTTTCTAATGAAGGAACTATTAAGCATCGAAAGCTCGACAAAAACGTCGGTTTTGTTATTTCTGATGAGCCATTTTACCCGGTACTTTCCCTCATTGCGAACTTGGCTGAGAGATTGAGCCATATGAATAAAAAAGAGCATGACCTTATACTTCAATTATGCTCATCTGTTTATGAATGAAAATGACGATTTTTATTCATAATTGACGGTCATATGCTTGAAAAAATGCAAGCATAAGATGTCTGTTCGCGAAGAAAAAGTGTAGTGTAGTGCAGGTGAACACAAACAGCCGTGTTACCTTCTCTGTAGCCTAAAGTCCCCTCTCACCCACACTTTCCTACATCCATCTTTACACCGGCCTGCACAACCTGCCCTAATTTCTCGCGAACGCTTTTGGGGTGCACTGGTGCGCCCTGGTGCACCCCAGAGCAGGTTCGCGAACAGAGCTAAAGTCATGCTCTTTTTTACTCGTACGACTCATTGTGTTTAATATAAATTTGTTTTTGCCATTGTAATCTTTACCATGAAAACGGTTACATGGCAACATCTTCCATGACGGCCGTTGCTATGCTAACCGCTATCATGATAACTGTTTTTAAAATTAAGTGTCCATGGTGAAAGTGTCCACAGCAACAGTTGGCATGTAGTTGTTGCCATTATAATCTTTTCGAAACCGTGACATCGGACTGCATGGCAACGATTATAAATGGCAACAGTTACCATGGAAATCGTTTCTATGTTAACCGTCAACATGGCAACCATTGCTAACGTAACCGCTACCATAATATCAGTTTTGCTGCCAAGTTGCTTTGCTTAGGTTAAGGTCACCATAGCAACGGGCGTCACCGCATCTGTTGCCATTTTAATCGTTTCCCACGGCATCGTTTTTCGGTTACCACGGCAACAATGGTATCAGATAACATGTGCTACAATGTCAAGCGTTACTATGGTAAGTGTTACCATGGCAACCGTTACTAGGTAACCGATACTAAACAACCGTTGTTACGGTAACAGTTAGCAAAGTAAAGTTGCCATGGTAACAGTCGTCATAGCAACGATTGCCATGGTAGTTGTTCCATTAAAGACCACAACTGAATTTTACAAGCTTGGCTCCTTCATAAACGTGTTTTCGCGGGGTTTGACTCTTAAATTCAATTTAAATTTTTGATGATATTCAATTTCTGTGGTGGGAAGAGGTAATCTTGGACATAATAAGCGAAAGCGCGACTGACCTGGGTGCCCCGGGACGGTTGGCATCCCTAAGCTATACCCCCCCCCCCTATTATATACACAAAATTCGACTCGTACTCGGAGGATGTGGATCGCCAGGTTGTCAAGTTGTTGGATCGCAACGAAATTGGATAGTTTGTAATGCATCGTGAGTTGGCACTTGGTATCAAGTGCCAAATTTGTACTGGATCAGTACACAAACGTCGGACGTTTTAGGCTTGTCTGCAAGATTCGATTCGTAGAATAATTGCGGGAGGAAAGGGTAGACACTGGTCACGTTGTCGGTTACAATTTTATAATTTACTTATTTGTATCTACGCCATCAATTAAAATGGGGTACCTATAATAGCAATGTGTCCGGGTTTAGGTTAAGGATGTCAAGTGAGCACCTACTTGTTCTTTACGAGTTTACGCGTGCCGTTTCTCTCCTTACGCGCTTATAGGCTTGAAGCGTTTCTATTCAGCCCTTTTGTTTTTGTAGCCCAGTTTTCACTACTTTATTACGAGCTACATGAACTCATTTCTATAGGAAATTCCTTCATAGATAAAAACCTTCGATTCCTTTATTTTTATTTCTGCAAACCCTGTAAGTCATTTAACCATGAGCGCGTTTCGCCTGGGTCTGCTTGGCATTATACGCGCTCAAATAAGACCCCCCCTCAACTTAAAAACGTAAATTGGGGGTAAACGATTCAAAAACAAGTATTATTTGTCACGTTTGTTTTGAAAATAAAAGGGGGAAAAATAGGGAGTTTTGTCGACGTTTAGACCATTATTACCTCGGCAAAGAAGGGTTTCCAGAAGAAAAAAAGGAGTGTCGTGCAACACGGTCGCTAAAACCATGAGAGGCACAAGGACAGGGCGTGAGAACGAGGAAATCTGCTTCTGTGCCAAGTTCCTCGCTGCCTTTTCCACTTGAAAAGATTTAATCAATTTTAATTTTATCTGAATTTGAAGAATCTCCTCGGCCTCAACCTTTAAAAACGGTTGGTAAGAGGAGGGGGGTCTGGCTATCTCCGTCTGTGAAGAGCGAGCCACACTTTGAGAACCAGAGTCTGTCCCTCTTGGCCAGGCTAAAAATAAAGAATACCTACCCATTTTTGAATGAACGAGTTGAGCACTCTCGATTAAATTTACTTTTTAAAAAGAGTAGTTCCGTTTGTCTGGTTCAATCGGGTGTAAAAAAGGCGTGCGCGGTCTAATCAAAATCCCTAATTGCCCTTCCAATTCCAATTAGGAATGCCTCGGGTGGCTCGCCTTCCCTTTGCCTTTTTTATTTAATTATTCTTTGTTCTATAGCTTTTCGATCTTTTGAAGTATCGTCGGGATTTCTCTTTACACTTTGAAGCTTCAGCAATGCTCTGCTTGTGTCTATAATAGTTTCGGGTGAAAATCAAAATTCCCCCACCTCTAACATTCTTCTTAAAACTGTGGGTCTGATCGTGAGTTGTTCTGGTGAGGGGCGGGGGGATTTTGAGTTTCGGTTTATTATTATTGTTATTGCTGGACATTCTCATTGGGCGTATCTACATAGAGATAAGCACTTTTGTATTGTCCGTAAAAGGCTCGTATTTGAATGGACGCTATATCTGTACCCTGCCCCACTCCCCCCGGAACCACCTTTAACCCTAAAAGTAAGCCTCTCATCCTCATCATCATCCCACTCTTCGTCGTCGTCCACTGTCACGACACAAGCCCTCCCCTCGCCCCTTACTATTTCGTCAGTCCCCACAAGCCATACCAGAACTAAACAGTAACAGGTGCTTCTCATTCTCTTGACTCCCTTTTCAAAAGCGAAAAGACAATGGGTGGGAACGAGAAGAATGGACGATGTGCTCCCCTCCCCCCTGCCTCTCACCAACGATCATCCTGGTAGCAATAACCCGCGAGGCAAGATAAACTCTCTCCCTCCCCTCCTATCAGTTCTATTTCGTTTTAATTGCCCTTTAACGCCCTTTTGTTTTTCACATCGTGCCGCCGACAATCTGAAGGAGGTAGATGCGGAATGAAGTGCTAAAGTTGACAATAAAGTCCGTGAAACGTTCCGGTAATAAAAATTTGTTTTTCCGGGCAAATAATGTAAAAAAAGAAAGAAAGAAAATACTAAGGTGTGGTGAGAGTGGAAAAGTAATTCTGTATTGACGGGCGTTCCACACACGGAGCTAACAAAAGAAGTGAAAAGAAATGAAAGTCTAGTGAATTAACCCTTAACCTAATAATTAAATAGACAATAAATTGTAATGATGAAGCGCTTCACTTTTTTTTTTATAATGCTGTCATTGAATTTAATATGACCTCTCACCGATGAGTCACTCAAAAAATTAGGGAAGAAGTGAAGGGTTGGCACTCTCACTCGACATAAAAAAGAAAGACATGCTTTTAAGATACTTCACGTACATATGGATCGCTCCAAATTTGTATACTCGTTAACGATCAGTGTATAAGCAAAGTCCTACAAGAGGCGAACATCCATGTTGTAATGCTCTAGTAAGTGTGACGGGGCCTTTTTAAGAATGAAGGCCATCGGGTATAAAAATGCATAGACACTGCGGTTATGACCGGCAAATAAGATGGAAAGTTGAAAGAAAAAAGCGTTTAAGAACTATTGGAATTTTTTCCCCTTGAATATAAGCACACACTTCTCCCAGTGGTGTTTCCATTGGTCCATGCCACGGGACTCTTCGCTCTCTCGCCGGTAGCAACATAATAATGGGTCTCAAATAAGCCAGCCCCTCGTAATTTCGTTTTTGACGGAGGCAAACCTGTGAAATTGGTTTCTGAAAATGCCTGATACGCGGTACTTTGAGTTTGAAAGAGCCAACCACGTGTAATGTTGCTTTCTTATTGGTTATGAATGAGCCAACTTCGTGAAATTTATACGAAAAAATTGCACCGAAAGTGCGGTCCAGTCTCCGTTTCGACCTCAGACCTTCAGCTACCTGAGCTACTCGGTCCTGGTCTCATTAGCCCGGCAATTGAGCCGAGTATGGAGTCGATGGACCGCCCCTCGCCGGGAACGGAATTGCCACTGCACTACGATCCCCGCCCCCGGCGCTCCACCCGACCCAGCAAAACCGAGTCAGGGAGGACCCGTCTCACCAGGACTGATGAGAACCGCGAGAGCGAAACGGGGACTGGGGATGTTGAGGTAACGATTCCGTTCATCGGTCGGGTCGTTTTTCAAAATGCTCAAATAACGAACATTTTGACTAAACAAACGAATAGGACCGTTTTGGAGGGTTTTATGCGTTATGGGTCGGGTCGGGTTGAATACTGTGCCGTAATCTCCAGTCTTTTGTTCTATGCAAGAAAAACACGCTCTCTGTTGCTCATTCTCGTATGCAATTACATGTGGGGAATGGGGATTTGTGGAGTCAGCCAGTTTGGGGGATGAAAATTGTGGTCATCCATTAAATTGTTTCTAGAGAAGGAATAGCAAATTATGGTGATTTCCACCTTTTAGCCACGGACCTCCTGAAACCACAAATTGGCGTTTTTTCACACAATTTTAGTCGTCTAAAAGGTTTCCACAAACATCAGCGAATTAGCGCTCCTCTCGACCCAGAGTTATCGGAATAGGCTACTACCGCTTATTCTCCATTTTAGCCGCGGATTTGCCCGAAAAACACCACATAAGCGTTTTTTCTCAGTTCAGTCGTGAAGCTGCTTTCAGAAAAGAAAATTGCTTTTTCTGAAACTGTGAGAATGGGCATCCCTCCCCCCACCAATTATCAGCAATCGCACAGTATAGCAGCTGTGTGGCAGCTCTTTCTTAGGGCGGGTTTCCTCTCACTCACATCTCTCTCTCTCTCTCTCTCTCTCTCTGGTCTCTCTTATATAGATAGCAGTAGAATAGGTCTAAAGTGAGCCTTGCCCCGCGAAATAAAATTGGTTCCTGAAAGTGGCAGGGAAGATTCGCAGGGCTTGTGAGATGGGTGTGCGGTGGTGGGGGGGCACAAATTTCTTTTGTCAATTAGTCAAGCCAGGAAAATTATTTATTTGGCTTGATTGACAGCTCGAAATTGTCATTATGAGAGGGCCAAACTTACGAAATTTTGTGTATGTAAGGGGCAAGCGAGTCAACCACGCGAAATTTCCTTTTTGAAGATTCCAGACCCACCAAATTGACTTTTCGTGTGGGCCACGTTTCTTTTTGTTTTGTTTTTCGCGTGCCCATCCAGTGAAATTGGTTTTAAATGTGCCAAGCCTGCAAAATTTTTGTTTTTTTAAAAAAAAGCCAGACTTGGGAAATTTTGATTTTGAATGTTTTGATATCCGTGAAGCTGGGTTTTTCAGGGAGCCATCAGCTATAAGCCCGATAAAGTGGTTTTGCTGGTGCCAGACCCGCGAAATCATGTTGTTTGTTCAGCCAAACATGTCATAATTGGGATTTTTGAAGAGCGGAAGACTAAATTAGTTCTTGAATTAGCCAGACCCGCAAAATTTGATGACAAATCATTTGAAATTTGAACTTAGGAAGAGTCAACCCCATGAAATCTGGGTTTTTTTAGGAAGTCAATCCTGCGAATTAGGCTTTTTGGGTGAGCAAGACCGAAGCGAAAGGCTCTATTCCAATAATTCACACTATTTGAGCGTATTGTTAGAAGGAGCAAGCCGGCGAAATTGATTTTGCCCCCACTACACGAATTATTTGTGTTCGATGGGGGAGGGCAAGAATATATGTGCCCCTCCCCCCCTGTCAGAAAACCTTCAACTACACCCTTGGTGTTTTCTCAATTTTCGCGTTGGTGTATGTATAGTTTCTCTTGCCCCCCCCCCCTCTAAGCAATTTCAAGGGTTTCACCTTGAAAAAATTTCCTTGTTACGGCTCTGTCATTCCAAGATCTCTTATGTCAGCTCCACTTTTTTTTATGAATAATTAATTCCCTGAATGAATTACTTTAATCTGTAAGGGTGCGTTCATAGTGAATCACCTTCACTGCGATACCTCGATGAGCGATGCCCCGATGAAACATCGATGAAGAACAAACATCAATAATTGTATGGGACTGTTCATAGTGAAGCACCCTCACTGCGATGTGATCTTCGATACCTCGCTACTATCATCGATGATTTGAACCATATGGTTCCTCGACCCCCCTCCCGTCCGTTGCCTTTTTTTTTTTCTTTTCAAAATCTTTCAAAGTCCACCTTCAAACAATTTACGTAAGTCACGCACACCTGTTTCCTTCAAGCTTTAACCCTTATTTAGAACAAAAAAAAAAGCAACGGGCAGGAGGGGGGGTCGAGGAACCATATGGTTCAAATCATCGATGATAGTAGCGAGGTATCGAAGATCACATCGCAGTGAGGGTGCTTCACTATGAACAGTCCCATACAATTATTGATGATTGTTCTTCATCGATGTTTCATCGGGGCATCGCTCATCGAGGTATCGCAGTGAAGGTGATTCACTATGAACGCACCCTAATTCTAAAAAGATGAAACTAAATTGTTTTTGCGATGAATATGCGGCTAAATTGTGTTGAATGTTGATTTATTTTCGACTGTTGCATCTTTGTTCATCGGATTGAATGTTCAGGACTCCCGGATTTTGATTAAAAATGTCTTTGTTGAATTTCAAACTCGATTTATTAAAACTTCGAATAACAGCCGAGAGGCAGACAGTTAAAGAGAGAGGATGAGTGAGCGAGCACGCCAAACCCATTTATTTATGGAGTGTTTGCAAGTTTTTACGAGTATTTTCCTTCGAAATGCCTCATTTCCAATTCTCAAAGATAAGTTATCAAATGTTCACCCTCACCCTCCCCCCCTCAAACCAACCCCTTCAATGCTCCTTATCTTCTCCACAGCATACTTCTTTCCTGATCTGGCCACTTTTTCCTCCGACTCGATTTCGATAAGAATGTCTTGTATTTCAACCGGTTTTTTTTTAACTGTCAACTTCCAGAACATGAAAACCCCTGAAATATTATTTAAAAAGATGACGTCAGAACAAGATTAATAGCCCGAGGCCAATAATTAATTATACGAATTTCTGATATTGATATTCGAATTCAATTATAAAGGGCTTTCCTGGCTTAACGTTTACAATTCACGTATATATCTACAAAATTGGGTCGCCATCACCAACAGCTCCCCTGCTGCACACTCTCTTCGCCCTTGGGGGGGGGGGGGCTCTCCCGTGTGCTAGCGGATCAATTACAAGGATTTTAACGTAACGTGACCCGTTTCCCTTTTTAATACATGGAAAGCTAAAAAAATGAGTTGTGAAAGAGAGATTTTTATTGTTGAAAACTCAACAGCTTCTGTGGCCTCTTGACCATTTCATTCGCTCTTCTTTTCTTATAAAGAGCCGTGTCTCTTCCCCAACATTTCAAAGTTCATAAACGAATAATAATTTTGAACTCCCATAGAAAACTAAAACCATTCAAGATAAATACGAATAATGTTCTGAAAGGATGCTGCACGCGTGTGCTTTCGTCTTTAGTAATACCCGTCTCGGTCCTTTGAATTTGAAATAAGCGACATTCAATGGCAAGGAGGTTCCCCTCCTAAAAATTAAACCAGATGAAGAGGAAGAGGGGGTGATAATAACGAAGTAAAATCCAGTTCTGTTGTTGACAGTTTGTTGTCGTCAACATCTGTCATCGCTTGAAGGGACAAACCTTCTCGAAGGTCGCGTGTTCCTTTTCCGCGATTGAATGATGAAGGGTGGCTTGAGAGCGGTTTAGCAAACAACTATATGAAAATGAAAAAAAAATTGTTAATTAAAACATTCTAGTTATTACTTCTTGAATTTGAAAAACTAGTACCTTTCCAAGAGACATAAAAAAAGAGAAGAAATTAGAGGAAACCCGTCAAGCAACAATTTTTTTCTTATTTTTATGTGCTTCTTGGTCCAGCGACGCCGCAGTTCTTTCTTTCAAATAGGAGGCGTGAAAAACGTATCCGTGAAGAATGGTGGGTTGTTCTATCTAACTATGTAAGACACGCGCATACATTTATTTTCTAGCTCGCCCACTCGAATTCCGTCTTACGATATTTGAAGAAAAAAAAAATCCAACTTTTTTTTTGAAGATGTCCCGGAAAAAGCCTCTATGAAGAGACCGAGAGTATAAAGAGTCGATTAAAGTTGCCAAAATATGTCTAATCTACGGCGATGGAGTGCCATATCAAAAGAGTATATAACTGACAGTTCATACTCAACCGCATCATTCTACCGAATTTTGAAATGAATGGCTGATGGGGGGCGGGGGTTGGATGGATTTATGTGAAAAGCAATAACCTTTCACCCCCAAAACTTCATAGGTCAATTTTTTCTCCACCCCCTCCTCACAGGTTTTGACTGACTTGAAATGATCAAAGCCTTGTCATGTCTTGAGCTATATGAAATATCGATCTTGTACCGTATTAAACTAAATGCTTAGTACGGTACGGTGCGGGGTGGCTGGCGAGGGGCTTGTCTCTCTGTCTGTTTCATGTTAGCACACGCATCAATATTTCGAAGTTGTGTGGAGGATCGAGGATTTATGGAACAACTTTGATTTTAAAATAGAGAACCGCACAAATTTTAAATCATGCGGTTGGGTATCGAATTTTTGTTATAATGTAATGAGGCATAAGTATATTCTCTTATAAACGCGACGGCACACGATGAGTACACGATTTCTTTAGGCAATCAAACCTTATAAGAGTCATCCCACTCCTTATTAATGAGACAGGAAATTCAAAACAGACCGCAGAATATTAACACCACCTTTTCATTTGAGAGTTATCGATGGTTTTCGTTGTCACGTCTAGGCATAATGCACGCAGTGTGCTATACATCCTATCCGAGTCACGACTACGCCTCTGTGGAATATTTTAAGGGTTTTCTGAACGATTTCAAGAGAATATTGATACTGGGGGTGCATGGGCGTAGGTTGCTCAAGACGGAAGGGCCAGCTTTTCGCATTCCCCTTCCCCATAACTTTCTAATTCGTTCTTCACTGGACTCTGCGACTGAATCCAGCCAGTTTGTGGAGGAAGTCAATTTCAGAGGGGAAAAAATTGCTTGGCAGCTAATTTACCTTTCTGATAGTGACGGATCTAGGATTTTATCTTCGTAGGGGTTCCACCATAAATCTCTCTCTTTTTTTCTGAGTTTCAGCCGCAAACTTGTCTCTATAGGAACCGCGAATTCTGAATTTAGAATTTTCTCAATTTTAGCCATGAATTAGCGACTTTTGCCGCGATCTAAGTCGCGAATTATTCCTTCATTTTAGACGCGCATTAGCGGATTTTCTCAAATTGATCCGCCATTTATCGTTTTTCTCCGTGTCAGCAGCGAATTTAAGCGCTTCTTGTCCACTTTAGCCGCGAATTTTCCCAATTTTTAGCAGAGAATGAGCTCTTTGTCTTGTTCCTCTCAGTTTTAACCTCCCTCCTTCCCAATATTTGCATTTTTCTTCACTTCTTATTCATGCGAATTAGCGTTTATCACCATTTTAGCGGCGAGTTACCCCTTTTTAGTGGCGAATCAGAGTTTTTTTTTTTTTTTTTCATTCATTTCATCTGAAAAATTTTTCAGAATTTTAGCCGTGAAATTATTCATTAGTTTCACCCCTGAATCCCCCCTTTTACTCAATTTCAGCTCAGAATTAGAGGATTTTCACAAAATTTAAATTTTAGCTTCACATTAGCGCTATTTCTCATTTTAGCCGTGAATTATTTTCCCAATTTTAGCGTTGGATTTTGTCTTTAGCTTTGAATCACCGCAGTCCTGAATCATAGCAGTATATAAATAAGCGCATTTTCTCAAATTGATTCGCGAATTAGCGTATTTCTCCATTTTTGCCGATGATAAGCGCTTTTTGTCCAAACTAGACACGAATTGTTGCAAATAAGTGTTTGACATCAATTTTTAGGCTGGAATTAGCTGTTTGTCTCAGTTTCAGCCGTGAATAAACGGTTTTTCTATCCGCACGTGTCCGTGAATTGTGTTTTTCTCAATTTTGGCCGCGGTCTAAGCGCTTTTTTCCAATTTCAGCCGCGAAATTAGCGGATGTTCTCGAATTGTTCCGCTAATTGGCGTATTTCTCCATTTTAGTTGCAAATGAGCGTTTTATTTCAATTATAGACCGAAATTAGCAGACTTTTTCAGTTTTAGCATTTTATTTTTAGGGTTTTGGCTTATAGCTTCTTCTGCTTAAATCAGCAATAGCAAGCAAAATTTGATGAAACCAAAATCCTGGCAATAGTTCGTGGAAGAAATGAAAAATTTGAGAAGCTATCGAAATAAAGAAAAAAGAAAAAAATTCAACAGAGATTAAGGAATTCTTCATCTCTTGGACTTGAAAAGAAGATAACCAGAAGACATTCTCAGTTGCCATCAATAACATAAATTTTCTAATCAACAAGAAGAAATTTACACCCCTCCATTCGTCACATACCTGTGATTTTAAATTTAAGGCGCGTTTACACGGTTCAATCTCATTGCTCAATATGATGGAAGACATTTCATTAAATGGCTCGGGCATCACGTTTATTATAGAAATTTGATGGAGCATTATCATTGAAAATATCGGCGTTTTCCACTCAATGCAATAGACTAGTGTGGTGCAAGTTTTTCCACCCGTCCACTCTGAATTGAAATATATGTTTATGGAGAGGACGCGGCACTACGCTTGTGTAGTGTGTTGAATGGAAATCGCTGTTTATGTTTACACGTTTCAATTTGATGGAATAAGTGAAATTGAGCCATGAGATTGAACCGTGTAAACGCGCCTTTAGAAAAAAACAAAAAAATAAAAGTTCTCTGACGATGCCTTCAGCACAAAACGGCGAAAGCTCAGGAACAAAAAAGGAGTAGAAGAAGCAATAAGCCGGAACCCTAAAAATAAAATACTAATCAAGTTGTATGGCTTAAAAACTAATAATATTAATAACTATAGATTTCACCGATAAATTGATATGTTCTTCTCGGAGAGTTTCTCTCGTTCCCTCTCACCAATAAAACAGAAAGCGACAGATATACTTTTTTCAACCTTTCAAAATGTTGTTGTCCATCAAGAATAAGAAGCCAGCTCGGATTCGATTTTATTCAACTAAACCGCATACTTCCATTCCTTGGGGGAACATGGATGTAAAATTCAAGTCCGCCAATCTGACAAGGGCTGAAGTTTTACACCAGGAGCAGATCGAGAAACCATCAAATTGTCAGTTTAGCCTTTTTTTTTTTTAGAGCGCATGCAGTCACCAATTTTAGGGCGTGAATATTGCCAGCTTGGCTATTTTCTGCGCCCAAATAGTCAGTTTGGTCATTTTTTGGCCACTTAGAGTGAGTTTGGCCATTTAGAAGCGCTAATAGTAGTCAAGCCCTTTTTGGGTCGCAATTAGTTCGTCAGACTAAATATAATAGAGAGAGTGACCGTTATCGGTCATTTCAGGCTCGAAAATGGTCAGTTTGGCCATTTTTGGTGCCCGAATGAGCAATTTTTCCGGGTGGTAAATCATGATCTCTTCAGGCATTTTAGAGGCTGCACGATCCGTCAGGTTAGCCGTTTTAGGGCTCCCGAAGTAATTTGGGGGTTTGCCAGTTTGACTATTCTCTGCGCACAAACAGTCAGTTCAGGCATTTTTCAAGGAGTAAATCGTCAGTTTTGCCTTTTCGGGGGCGCGTGTATAGTCAGTTCAGCCGTTTTCATGGTGGGAATCGCAACGTTTTTGCAAATGTACTCCCCCCCCCCAACATTGACACCCCCCCTGCTCTGTCACCGTTACCAGCACGGGGAGCAGGTGGAACTGTTCGTCAACTGCGTGCCACAGTCTCCATTAATATGAAATTGACTGTGAATCTAATTGGACCATTTACTACCAGTCCGAATTTCGTGTTCCGGGCAGTGACGGATCCTAGGGAGGGGTCACAGCGGCCGTGGAGTCAAGGCCCCTTGTGCAAAAAAAGTCATCGAAACATCCTCCAAAATTCCATCGAGTGGTGGTCACCTTATATTGTAGGGCCATTTTCACAGAGGTACCGGTCTGGGACAGGCGTGATTTATGATCCCGTGCGTGATTTGTATCCCCTGTACCATGCTCAACCAAGAAACACAGGCGATTCTAGCCTGACAAACAACAGGAGTAGCCGCTAGTGCGGTGGCCCTTAAGCTGCGTTTACATTTGAGAGTCTAAACGGGCTAGAGAGTTCTCGGCAGAGCACCTGGCACTCTCAGAGAGTTCAACTCTTCGAGACTTAAGGTCAATGCAGTCTATTCGGACGTGACGTGGGAACACGCTGTCCCACGTGTGATATAAAAGTCCAACATAGGCTTTTGAATGTTAACGTTCACATTGCCCGGACACGCATCATCCCACGTGTTCCCACGTCACGTCATGTCAGAGCGATGTGAAAACAAACGAACAAAAGTGTTTTCTGGAATTTTGTATCACACGTGGGACAGCGTGTTCTCACGTCATGTCCGAATAGTCTGTGTCGACCTTTACTCTCACATGTAACAGAACCATTAAACGGTACAGAAATGAATATTTCGCGTCATAGTCGCTGGTATCAGCTGATTTTCTCGACTCTAAACACACACACACAAGCTCTATGTTTTCGATGTAATGTTAGATGTTATGTTAGATGTTCATGTTAGATGCTATGTTTTCGTTGTGTGGTGTCTATGCAACCTATCAAAATGCTTCATTTTTCGGGGGAAGAAATTTGTTTGGTTGCATAGGCTCCACACAACGCAAACATAGAGCTCGTGAACGGGCCTTAAAAAAAAAAAAAAAATAAATTTCGCATATTTAGTTGTCGCTGACATACCAATTTCATGGGGCAGCCCAATTCAGAGATCGATTTCGCTTATTTTTCGCGCTGTCAAATCATTTTCGCAGGTTTGCATCACCAAAAAATCAATTTATCGAATTTCGCTCTCTAAAACACCAAATTTCGCGGAGTTTTCTCGCAAAAGGAAAACATTTCCCGGAATCTGGCACACTGTAAAATAAATTTCTCGGATTTTGCTCACTGAACAACCAATTTTGGAGGTTTTTATCGCCAATAAATCAATTTCGCTGAGTGACCCAATTCAGATCAGTCTCTCAATTTGGGCCACCCAGCAAATTGCCGGCCACAAAAATCCCCGAAAATGCATTTTTCAGTGAGAAAAATCAGAGAAACTCATGCGCGAAATGCCACGTTTAGGGCAAAATTTGAGCGAAATGCCACACCCATATCTTTACGGGGAACGTCACATGGGTGAGAGAAAAACTGTTGCGAAACGGCCGCGGGACACCAAGAGTAAAATTGACGCGAAATGCCTCATTTTGTAGGCATAACACAGCATTGGGAAAAACACACCCGTGAAACTCTCAAATTGTATGTGGAATTGCCAAGTTATCAATAAATTATCAATATCATAACAAATTATTGTGTTGATATTAAGAGTAAGTCGCCCACTTGAAGCCGAAAATGGGAAATAATGCACGTGAAACGCAACAATGAAGGTGACATTTATGGAAAATTCCCAATTTTAGAGTAAAACCTCACATCCAGGCCAATATTTAAGCGTCAGTTCTCATTCATGTCAAATTCCATGCGAAATTGCACAATCTAGGCAATATTTACGTGAATTGTCGCATTCAAACCGGAATTTACGCACAATGCCCCACTGCGGGCAAAACGCAACATCCGCAAGCGCAACCCCCACGTGAATCACCAGTTTCAAGGCAGCATTTACGCAAAATGCCTCGTCAAAGGCATCATTTAGAGAAACCCCTTCACCAAGGTCAATTTTATGGTAAAATTGTCCATTTCATGAAAATAACTGAAAATAAATATTTCATGAAAATTGTCAATTTCAAGTTGAAATTGTCTGTTTTATGAGAAAACTTGCAATTTTATGGATATTCTTAAGCTTATGATGCAAATGGTAGATTTTATAAAAACATTTGCAGTTTAAAAGGGTCAACCAATTCAGGGAAGCACCCCCACATTTCTCATCAGACTTTGACTGCACTTCGGTGCAATTTTCGCCGGTTTGTCTGGGTGTGTCAAACACCCATTTTTAGAGATTTTGTGGATTCTAGCTTATCATGGTTGGACGATTTCGACGTCGAAGCTTTTTGTTGTAAAAGATTTTCGTGGGTTGTGGTGGAAAGCTTTTGAGTTAGGAGTTCCCTCCTCCTTGCGCTGTCCACGCTCTTGACTGGGTGCTATTTTCCGTCAAACAAAGTACACGCCAATTTTCCCACTTAACCAAAAACAGTTTGAGTTTATGAGAAAAGTTAGGATTAAAGCTCAAATGAAATTGTAATCTCCACGGTACTTTAATTATTTAATTCAGTGTAACCGGTTTTCGATCCACCGGATCATCATCAGCTTTTAAAAAAAAAAACATCAGAAAAATGACTTTGTCAATTGTAACATTAGGCTTCACCTCGCACCCCATGTATCGGCTTGTCAACACAGGTTGATTGTGTCGAAAACAGGTCGATTGTGTTGAAATTGACAAAGTCATTTTTCTGATGTTTTTATTTTAAGTGCTGCTGATGATCCGGTGGATCGAAAACCGGTTACACTGAATTAAATAATTAAAGTACCGTGGAGATTACAATTTCATTTGAGCTTTAATCCTAGCTGAAGAAAACTCCACAACATTGAGGTCATCCAAAGAAATGAATATGAGAAAAGTTGTTTCGCGAATTTCCACGTCTATTTCTTTTTTCTTAAGTGAATGTGAAGGCGTTGTGGGGTGGGTGAGTGAAAGGAAAGCTTTAACTGAGAAGACCTCCTGAGGGGATTCTAATAAACCTTCGCTTCGCCCCGAACTCCTTTCACATTACTTTTTTCCTTTTCAACCAACCCCAACCCATATAGAATCTAATAAAGAACAATATTCTCTCGTTTACCCCCTATATACAACGCCCGGGATCACCATGTTGGCAATATGTACCAATTAACATTCTATACCCCCCCCCCCTATCAAACTGTATTTCACCTTCACCCCTTCCCCCCTCATAGTTGTTTTCCTTCCTCTCCTGAAAACCCGCACTGTTGCGACGAGATTGTTAATGACGCCCCCTTCGTTTTTCACAATCACAACCATCACTTCCCTCAAAAAGTATTTTATTTCTTCCTATATGACTGTGTGTCAACGGCGCGCACGGCGTTTTTTTTTATTGAAGTCAAGGCAATTTATCTTAATTTAACGGGAGCGGTGAATTTCCCCCCTCTAAATCACCGTGGACTTTTACTCTTGACTTGAAACTTTTTCCACGACAAAAATATTTTTTCTTATCTTCAATACCCGACGAATGAATCTTTTACAGGATAAAGTATAGGGAAGGCCTCCGGAGAAATTGACGGCCCTAAAGTTGTTGTTGTTGGTTGGGTGTGGTGGGGAGTTAAAATGTTGAATAGCCAAAGCAGACAGCTGGACGCCCTTCTTGTCCTCTTGGCAGAGTCTACCTGGGAATTATTTCCATTTAAAAGAAAATAATAATGGGATGAAAAGGGGTGGGGGGTGGGGCTTGAACCAAACAGATTGTGAACAATAAAAATAGTGTAGGAAACCTCCACAAACTTATTTTCAGAGTTTCTTTTTTTCCGGCCTTTTTCGGAAACCATCCAACAATGAAAATAAACCTCTTCAGTCCTCAACATCCTGTTGTTTAGGGCTCATGCACCAAAAAGTCATCATCATCAATAAAGAGTTTTTATTTCTCTTATTTTTTTCAATTGACCGTGACTAAAATGCGGTCTATTTCGACTGTTAATAACAATTAAAAATGCGTATTCTCACGATTATCAGACGCGAAGCCCCCGTTTATGTGAATGATGCTTGTTATTCATCTTATGAAAAAGAGAAAAAATTTACTGAGGTTTCATGAAGGACACGGTACTGAAGTTTGTTCCTGGAAAAGCCCCACCACCCTTGCTTTCCTTTCCAATGGTTGAAAAAATGCGCCTTAGCATTTTTCCATGCAAATTCCTCAAGCGAATAAGGGTTGGTCAAGCTTTAAGCGAAAATCTTTCCTCGCCCTGGAATTTGAAGGCGATAAATGTTGTAGAGGGTAGTTTGAACAAGGGAATAGGCCGTAGTGTCTATATATAAAGAGCTTGTTAGTAGAAACTAGATAAATAGAAGAAAACTACCGAGTTCTCTCTCTTGTTTAGCCGAAAAAAAAAATAAAATTAAAAAACAAAAAATATTTGACGTGCCAGACAAAACGAAAGCAATAAAGTAAGATAAGCGCATCTTTATACGCCTGGCGTTGAGAAACAAGACAGAGGGTTGGAAAGACGACGGTTCTATTTACGGGTTTTAGGAGAGCGAGCGAGATGGTGAAGAGCGAAAGGAGCGAGAGAAAAGAGGGCTCTTAATTTCGGGGCCCTTACCGGGAGGCACTGGGAGCCGCGAAAAGAACAAATAAACTCGGAAGAAGATGTATAAACAAGTGTAAAAACTAGAATTTAATTACAAGGCTCACGGAATTAATTTTGGCGCTGTCGGTAGTGTATAGGGCAGGAAGGAGGAGCCTATACAAACAAAGGACAACCTTCTTGTGAAAATTAAACTTTGTTTACCCTCCCACCCCTCCTCACCAACTTTCAAATCTTCATCCCTTACGGTGTCCTACTTTTCCGGCTTCTAGGACCACTACATTTCTTGCAAAACCATCACTACATTTCTTTCAAAACCATCAGTCTTTTTTACGCAAGGAATGCGAATGCGACTCCGCGGGAGAAACTTGAAAATTTGTTTTCAAATGGCACGCTCGTAAAACTTGGGAACATTTTTCTCCGTCCATTCCCGAAATGAATTGCCATCCCCCGCGCAAACGAATGAGTGCGTCGCATTTTTCGCGTAACTCGATAAATCCGCAAGTGCAGTTGATTTGTTATTGTGTCTAATTAGAACGCCAACTATAATACCAAGCGCCAGTCTCGCGGGCGGCCTCACCGGCAAAAAAAGAAAAATCGTATGATGGAGGGGGGAGGGTGGAGACCATTATTCCCTATAAGGAAAGAAATAAGTTAAGACCAATTTCCGCGGCGTTTTTTTTTTCGGCTTTAATACCCCCAAACCCCCTTCGAACGAATTAATATCCGATTATGGTCAAGCCGTAAAACAAAGATGTAATGGGTAAGCGTGGTGGGGGTGCCGGGGGTTCAAATTAGCTTCCTCCAGGCACCCCCGTCATCTCGTCTTATAACCCACGTGTGGGTTGTCCTGAAGGCGTGGAACGTATTGGAGAGCGTGGCGCATTTAAAAAAAAAAAATGATTTATCGGCTCCCCCCGATTGTGACACTGTAATTAGCCCTGGATAACTAATAAGACCGATTATCGGACACAATCTTTCAAACTTAAAAGGATCACGCGACATAAAAACGGTTTATCCCTTCGTGATATTTTCGAAGGTTTTGAGAGAGTGTGAAAGAAGTTGTAGCGTAGGAGTTACGAAGATGTTAATCGGTTTTTCGTTGGAAGATTTCATTTCGGATCGTATTAACATAATTTTATTTATAGCGGGATAAAAAACAACAAAAAAGTCTCCTGGCTCCTGTACGACGACGGTTTAGTCTATAACAGATAGTTTCCTTTCGCTGATATCTCTATTAGTTTTGGCAAGTTGGCCGCAGCTGTCTTCTCTCTATTTTCGTTTTGGTTTTCGTTCTAGGCTGGCTCTTTGGGATAGGGTTGGATGGTGAGGGAGGTGATGGTGGTGTGGAGACGAGGCATGTATGTAGCAGAGCGTTCGTGTAATGAGTAGCAATTAGTTACGGGACCTAAAGTATGTGTGTAAATCATGTTTCCTTCCTTTTCTACTGAATGCCTACAGCAAAACAATTTCCGAACATGAAAAGAAAATAAATGGAGCGAGTGAATGGAGTTAATACGTAACCATCTGTATACTTAATCTTGGAGAAAAAGAAAAGGAATCATATAAATTATGGCTAATTAAACACTAACAGGTTGAATCTTCAAATGAACTTGAGGGTAAAGAGTTTGTATGTGTGTAGGGGAGGGGGGCAAAGGCCGCCTTTTCCGAGAACTGTTGGCAGTGAGGACGGGGGGCTGCTAAGTTATAGACAGAGGGGCTATATCGAAAACGGTTTCAGAAACGCGAGGAAAAGGGGTAGGCGATGTGTCTTCCAGATAAATGGGGAACGGTACGCTATAATGGCGTGTGCGTGTCAAGAGGGGTCGAGAAATTAATCGAGTTCAGGTGTTTCTTGTCCGCGAGGAGATTTAACATCCGTTTTCTGTTAACGGCTAGGGCAACAATTGACTGCGTAGGTCAAGGTCATCACTTGTAAAACACCAAATTTAGCAATGAGGAGATTGAAAGGAGTCTCATAAAATTTGACCGTATGTACGCGCGATCAGAATGATCCTCAGAACACCGGCGAAAGAGAAGGTTAAAACCTCCGTCCGAAGATGAAAAAATAATTTTCAAACCATTTTTATTTTCCACAAACCTAACTCTCGTTTTCACGTCCTAAAAATCAATCATAAAGAGGGGGTAAGGTGCGTAATACACGGAACTGGAAGGAAAGAGGGATGGAGGGGGATCTGACAAAATTCGCGAGAGGTGTAGAGAGAAGAGTAGTAAGTAGGGTGACCAGGCCATTGCGGGTCCATGAAACAATTTGGTGGGGGGGGGGGGATAAATTCCGACAAGAAGTGACCTCATCAACAGAGCATTCTCCCCGGACCGGCAATGCCCGAGTAGGGGCACCTTCCCTACTCGGGCAACCCGGGCAGGGGCACCTTCTCGGCCCGGTTTCGGTCCATGGCGCAAGCCAGCATCCTCAGCTCTGAAAGACCCACCTCCACGTGGTGCCTCTCGGGCGCGACTGGCTGGCCACCAGTCACGGATAACGGGTCGAGCTGAGTGATGGGACCGACTCTGCTGGGGAGTCCGGGCCAAAGATGGGGTACAGGCCAGGTAAGGGCCGGCAACGGCCTAGGTACTGGCCACATCTTAAGGAGATCCGCAGCAGAGAATATTCTCCAGGTGATATTTAGAAAAGACACTACTATTGAAGGGGGCAAGCAATTTCCCAATCTCCAAGCCACAAACAGCTCCAAACCACAAAAAAGTTCCAACCAAAAGAAAAAAAAACCACATCCTCAAAAAACCTTCGGCCTCAAAAAAGCTCTAACCAGTCAAAAACTCCAACAAAAATAAAAGCCCAACTACAAAAAAAATGCCAACAAAAACGCTCCTACGACAAAAAAGCTCCAACCTCAATAAACCTTAGGCCACAAAAAAGCTTCTACCACCCAAAACCTCCTACTCAACCCATAACCCAGCTCTTGCCACAAAAAAGCTTCAATCCATGGGCGTAGCCAGAGGAGGGCAGGGTTGGGCAGTTAAGCTCCCCTAGACTCGAAAGCGAAGCCGCTGAGGGGTAACGGCCCGCCCATACGTATCGTATCATAACATCAGAGCTAAAACAAAAAAAACAAAAAAAAAAACAATGACGCACACCAATTTTGCGTGTCTGGCTCACTAAAACCCCCATTTCGTGAGTTTTTGTTGCTGAAAACCACAATTTCGCGTGTTAGCCTAAGACAAGGAGTGTATTCGTTGATTTTTCCGCACTTATTAAAAACCATTTTCGTATTTCCGACTCACTAGAAAGATTTTTTTCGCCGGTCTCGCTCACGAAAGTGCGGGACTTCGCGCACTTAAAAATCATTTTGTAAAATTTTGCCATTTTGTAAAATTGAAGGCCCGGTACTTAAAAATCAATTTTGCGGATTTTTGTTGCCGACAAACCTATATTTTGCTCATTAAATAAGCAAAACATTTTTTTAAAGCAAAAAACAATTTTTGCGGGTCTGGCCCTCTACTTTGGTTGCTAAAAAACTAATAGCGAATTCCGTGTGCAAAAAATTCACATCTGGAGCCGAGAATTTCTCCTCGTCTTCTCTGATTTATATCATCGTTCTGTTATCGGTTATATTAGATCCGTTCCATTGTTTCGCGAGTGATACACTTTTGAAGAAAATCATCTGGTTTCATTCAATTTTTCAGGATAAGTCAATGAAATCACGTGGTTTTCTACACTCGTGTAGCTAGTGCAAAACAATGGAACGGGCCTACTATGTTTATGTTATGTTTATTAAGGTTATGTTAGGCGATTGGACATTCTCGGCCCTAGAGCAATATTTTATAGAACTGTAATTCGCGATACATTCGCAGGGTGGAGTGGCGGGGTTCTTAATTCAAACCCACTTTCACGGGGTTTCCGCGCTAAAAAATCATCTTCACCCCCCCCCCCCCATCACATTCTATTCTTCTGATCAGAAGGGAACAAAACCTGTCGAATATCTACTATTTTGTCCCTTTCTCGCTGTGGTTTGAGGCTAGCCTCCTGGGGGGGGGGGGGCTTTGAAACTTGCCATTTTGTAAAATTGAAGGCCCGGTACTTGCAATTTCACGGAAGTCAAAACCCGAAACTTTGAAATTTCGCTAACATTTCTCATCGGAATTGCAATTTCGCGCTTATTGAACTAGAAAACGTCTCATTTTTTGCTGATATCAAGCCAGGAAACTTCTAAATTCGCGAATATTCTGCTTAGTTTCTTCGCGGGGATGTGAAATTGACGATTTCTAAGCTCACTTTAGACCGTCAGTTAGAACGGATTTGCTTTTTCTGGGCAAAGAGACACGTTATCATAGCCGAACAAATGCGAGGTTCTGAGGGCTAAATTTCCAATTTTCGGCTCGAATAGTCACGTCTAGTGGGCGAAATTGTCAATTTCTGTGCGAATTTGTGAATTTAAAGGCAAAACTCAAACATATTCCGGCGAAAAATGGTCATTATCAAGATTTTGTCCGTGCGCGCGGGACATGATCGGCCAAACCCGGGACGTTTGGCAACTCTCCCCCTCCCTCGATCCACGCCTGCTAAATGCTTCAGTTTTCGAATAATCTCCCCCCCCCCTCCAATTGGTGTGAATTTCGGTCATTGTTTTTATTCTCGCGGGATATCATTCATTTTGGGTCTACTGACTATAGGAAAAGAGAACAATTTTCTCATCATTCGCCTCTATTCCAAAGTTAAACTATAAGAATAAGTCGACAACCAGAAGGGAAAAAAAGTTTGAGAGGTCTTTTTCTCTTTTAAAATCAAGTTTCTTAACTGTCCCTATTCTCTCCCCCCCTTCCACCGTCGCCAATCCACGCGCTCATTCAAAATTCAACCACGCTGATTTTGCACAATGAAAACCCATTGTCGCAGGCCTGGCTGACTAGAAAACCAATTTCTTCTAGTCCTCTCAAACAAATTTTTGATTTTTGTTTTGCTGAAGACCAAACGTGGGGTTGCCTTATTCAAAAACCAGAATTACACGAACTTTGCACACTGATGGCCCTGACAGATGAGGCCACTTGAGTGGCGCCATCGCCACCCTGTCACTAATAAGAATAAAAAATTCTTACTATAATAACCTAATAATTATAAAACTACTAATAAAACTAGTACTAATAATAATAATAAAACTAATAAAAAAATTCACTAATAGAGTTTGAATTAGCCTGCCACAAGCGGCTAGGTGCCTAGCGATGAGCGGCGAATGGCGAGGCTTCAAGGGGCTCACTAAAATGCCAATTTGGCAGGTTTTGCTCTTTAAAGAACTATTTTCGTGGGACTTGGCTCATTTAAAACCCAATTTTATTGGTTTTAGTTGCTAAGATCTTAATTTTGTGCAGTTGCTTCATCAAAATGACCTGTTTCACAGATTTGGCTCACTAAAAAACGAATTTTTGTTATTTTTTGGTGAGTAAAAATCCCAATTTGCATGCTTTAGCTCTTTCAAGACCCAACCTTGCTGTTTCTGATAGTGGTGGTGATGGTGGTGGTGGGTAGGAGGTATTCTAAACCCCCGCGCCCGGCAGGCAGGAATTATAGGCATGCACCGAACATTGAAGTATTGCTGGTTTGGTGGGGGGGGGGGAGAGAGGAAATGCCAGGCCCTTCTGTCCCTGACATCCCTGTCCCTGTTCCCTTCCCAAAGATCAAGAGCAGGCTACGCTTTATTGTTGAGGACTACAACTTGACAGTTCACAGGCCTGAGAGTTCCTGACGTGGAACTACCTACTCATTTCTACGATAGAAGGATCCAATGTGTAGAAGTTTACCCGCGTGCTTCCTCAATTTCAGCTGCAATCGAGCCCTTTTACTCAATTTATCCTTGAACAGGTCTCCATTAACCGTGAATTTGCATCGCTAAACGAGGAATTATAGTTCGCTTTCTCAATTTTAGCCGCGAAAGATCACGTTTTCTTAGTTTAACCGCGAATTTATGCGTTTATCTTCAATTTTTTCTTTAAATGAGTGCTTCCTCTCAATTCTACCGTGGACGATGCGAATATGAGCTCAATTTTCAATCTTATCCCCAAGTAGGCCTTCCCCCCCCCCCATTTTTTTGTTGTGAATTGGTGGAATTTTGGTGACGGACCTTTTCTAAGGAACAGGGCATTACTATTGCTTTTTTAACGTGGATAATGTTTTACTCGAGGCGCATAGTGAGTGATTCGATGGAAAGAAAAAGGACCTCAGAGCGCTTGCGCGCGGCCTTCTGTGCGGTTTATTGTCAATTTTCGCCTGAATGTCGCATGGGGGGGGGGACAGACACAAAATCTCCACCCTACAAAAAGCTTCAATCACAATAATAGTCCACAGACAAAAAATCCAATCACTAAAAGCAAAAGTGACAATTTGGTTCCTGAAATGGGTTGAAAACTTGGTCGGGCCCCTGGGCTTGGGAAGCCTCGGGCCTACCCCTTAAAACCGTGCCACACACCATACACTTCGTTGGGAAAAGCTCAATGTTTTGTCCTTTAGGATTAAATTAACAGTTTTCGTGCTGAATATTCAGTTGACATTTATTATCAGGAGGCCTTGTATCAAGCGAGTTTCACGGACGAATTTAACACAACCTTTGGAAGTAAAATTATTAGTTTTTGAGTAAAAATTTGCGAAGGGCGAGGGGCTAAAATAAACGTTTTACAGCCGAACCAACCATATTCTTAAAGTCAGATTTCCAGTTTTTTCTCGAATAATCAGATTCAGGGGCAAAATTGTCAGTTTCTAGACCAGTACTAGATAATATTGGAGGTTTCCCTCGATTTCCCGACGAAACATTGTAATTTTTTGTGGAGGAATGTCTGTTTTTCGTTAGAAAATTTCAAGGTTTTTAGCTCTTGGGGGCAAAATGTCCAGTTTCATAGTGAAGTAGCTTGGTATAATTTGAAGGAATAAAAAAAATCCTTAATTCTCACTAGCAGTTAGCCAGGGAATTAGTAAAATTTTGGTTTGAAGGAGCCGAATACGTGTAATTCGACTTTAAAAAAGCCTAAAGGTTGATTCAGACTATTCCCACGTGACGTGGGAACACGTGGGTTGATGCTCGTCACAGCAATGTGAACATAAACAAATAAAAGCCTTTTCTAGAATTTTGTAACACACGTGGGAATTCGTGTTCCCACGTCACATCCGAGTAGTCTGTATTGACCTTAACTCTCGAAATTTGGCATTTATAGGAGCCAAATTCGTGAAATTGTATTTTTTGAAGAGTCAGTCAACCCCCTGCGATGTTGACGTTATAGTAAGAGCAAAACTCGCAAAATTGGGTTTTCTCGGATCCAAATCCGTGAAATTTGGTTTCAATAAAAGCCAATCTAATAAAAACCCCGCCCCGATTTTGTCTTTGGAACATTTTTCCAAGTTGGCTGTTGAGATTGCCAACTCCGCACAATTTCTTTTTCTGCTAGTAAAATCCATGAAATTTGGTCTTGAAAGCGACAAACTCGCGGAATTTCGTTTTTTCAAGATACAAACTCTGAACTTAGGATTTTAATAGAAAAGTCACCGCTAAATACAGCATTTACTTTATTAACAACCAAGCCCGGGAAATTTTTCCCTTTTTCGTCTTCTATAAGTGAATCATAAGAAGGAGTGGGGGGATAGAAATGAAGCAGCAGATGCTGAAGCTGTCAGAGAATAACTCTGCCTGTGTTGGATTATAAAGTGTATAAGCGTAACATTACAGCCTACAGGTTCATACTGATCAGATTGTATACCGTTTTCAGGGCAATGGACCGTTAGAATATTTCAATAAGGTACACGCAATACTGCCGCCCTTGCCTCAAGCACCAAATATCGCTAGCAATTCTAATAATAAGGATCGGAGGATTCTTAGCCGCGTGTGGAGCTTGTAACACAAAGGAATGAGTTTCCCCTTATTCGTAAACAGTACAAAAAGCGTTTATCTAGGAAAAAAAAAGGATTCTGAGGCAACCCATGGAGTCACAGGGAGGGGGAAACGGGCATCTCTGAACAGTTTTGTGTTTAGGTAAAATATAGGCTTCAAATCCACGTCATTCGATTGATAAAAGTGGGGCGAGCGTCCTTCTTCTTTATACTAAAAAAGGGGATGCAAAATCGGTTTCCACACCCCATTTTTCCGCGTATTTAAATACTTTTGACATTTGGTCAAAATACGTTGTGAAAAATGCGTGAGGGGAGTCTCCAAAGGCCAAAGGGAAAAAAGGACATGCACAAATACCCCCAATTGTCCCCTTTCTATTATTCTGTCAATTTCCTTTTCCATACCGTTCTCTCCCTCAAAACATCGTTTGTTTGATCACATGCTCTTCTGATTTTTTTTTTTTTGTTCAATATGTGCTAAGCTTTAAGGGTCTTGGGGCATGGGTTGGGGAGTAGGGGCTAATACTTAAATGTTCCTCCCTTTCAAAAAAAAAAAATCGTCTTGTAACACTTTTATGCGCTATAAATGCTTTAAATCGAAATGGAGTCCCTTGAAGCTGTAAAAAAATATAACTCGGTGAAGGGAGGGAGAAAACCGAAGAAGATAACCCTACGGGGTCCACTTTTGGGGCAACGTCTTCTCCCCCTTTTTTCTTTTTTATCGTTTCCCATTCCCGGAATTATTGTCTCAAGACGTTTTTCCTTCTGTTTTTATTCTCCCTGTATAGTTTTGTGAGATGCTTAGTTTTTTTTCTTCTTAAATTGTAGCAGTTCCAAGTTTTTCGAGATAATCTCACCGCAGCATCATATACACAACAGTGACTTCTCCGGGATTTCTAAGAAAGTTTAACGAGCTCTAACAGGTGTACTTTTTTTTTCAAAAAAGAATTCCACGGCTGGCTCAAAGATACATACATATTTTGCTCTCTCCTCCCTCTCCAAACATCACCTCAAATCTGAGCTCGTCTCGCGGTAGAGTGCCATAATTTTTAAATAAGGTCGTAAAAAGAGCCCCCCTCCTCATCACCACTCACAAAACTCGCACGTCCAATAATGCCCATTACAATGAATCATAATTATTACCACGATAGGGTCTCTTTTTTCCTTTCTCTTTTTCTTTTCTTCATCGTCTTCGCCGGGGCTGCCTCCGCGCGAAGAAACACCTACAACCCATTATACCAGCATGGGAGCGCGTTAAATCAATCACGTTTAATTATATTGCGTTCGGCCTTCTTCTTCTTCTTTCTCGCCTCCAAAAAGTCCTTTCTCTATTATAAACGACTGTGTGGTGGTTTTTATACCGCTTCGCTCTTCAACGGAATGATTGGAATAATGCCGAAAAACTTTAAATTTTATCGGCATATTTCTGAGAATTCCCGATTATGCATGAGCGTAAGCTTAACAAGCTTTTAAACAAAGTTTTGACTTTCTTTTTATTATTCTTCGTTTCCCTCCCTTATACATCATCCTCAATCTTTTATTAATTGGGGCTTCGCCATCGGTGAAAGGTTCGTTAGCTTAAGAACACGTTAAGTGCCTCCTGGCTTTTTTTCCTCCCTTTTTTTTTATTCATTCTCTTCGCTCCCCCTGCTTTTTTCATTGACGCAAGACTATCACATTCTCTCCGACCCCTCTCACTCCTTGCTCCTTATATCTCATCTCGTTCAGTACAATCCCTTGAGTATCATGAGCGCCCTTGGGCGCTTTGGGAAGAATATATACGGGCATTAATATTATTTTTTCTCATAAGTCACGTACTAAAAAAGGTGGAGAAGAGGGGTCGGGATATTTTGGCGGAAGAAACTGACCGCCCGTCGTTTCCCACCCGAGAAAAAAAAATTGGTGTACTTGATGAATATGACAGGACGGGTTGGTGGAGGGGGGATGAGCAATACTAGGGAGTTTCATATGATACGATTTATCACGGAATTTGAGACAAACTAAAGAAGAAAAAAAGAAAGAGGGAGCGAGTATGATCACGCAAGCTACGCGTCAAGATGCAATGGGGTTACAGGGGCTAGATTTGGGTTGATTATGGCCAGTTTCGACTGTCCATCGTGAAAAAGATTCGTTTTATTTTCGCGAACCTCTAGCGTTCATGAAATTTGAAATTCTCATCAGAAATTAGCTGTCGTTCTCTTAAAAACCTAAAAAAATGTGTGCAATTACTCATATAATCGGTTCCCCATACATAAATCGAATTTCGCGGGTCTCTCGAAAAGAAAAAAAAAGAAGAGTTGACTCATTCAGAATCAATTTCGTGGTTCTGGCTTTCCGAAAATTCAAAATTTCGCGGCGCTGGCAATTTCAGAAAAGCAATTCGGTCGGTTTGGGTCCTTTACACGTACAATTTCGCGGATTGGGCTCTTTTGAAGTCCAAATTTCGCGGATTTTGCACTTGCAGAACCCAAAGTCGTAGTTTTGGTTAATTAAATGCCCAATTTCGCCTTTTACTAAAATAAACAACAATACACTTCTTTCGACCTTTCTTAAAAACTTTGCGGAACGGGCCTAGGAGAAACCAATTTTGCAGGGTTGGCTCCCTAAAAGCCCACTAATTTCACGCCTGTTAAAATAAAAATTCTAAGACAGCTGGATCGTCGTGGTTTCTCTCAAAAACAACCATCAACTCAAAAAAAAAAAAAAAAAAAAAAAAATCGCGGGTTTGGATCACTCGAAAAGCCAATTTGATGGGTCCGGCTTCTTCAGACTAAAAAATTGCGATCATTTGGCTCATTTCAAACGAATTCCGCGGTAGGTAGACTTCCGGGTGGAGCAAAATTTTGCGGTGTTGGCTCATCATATGGAAAAACGCCCTTTATTGCCCTAGGAACCGTGATTCCATTTTGTCGACTTCTGAGGAGGGCACAAATATCAATTTTCTGGAACTGGAAGATGCAATTTCTGTACTGAAAGACCAGATTTCGCACAGACGAATTTGTCTCGAAGAAACCCATCCTGCGAAATTTCTTTTATGAAGCAGCTAAACCCGTGCAATTGGTTTCTGAAAGTGCCAGATCTGCAAAATTTGGGATTTTGAAGAAGCGAAGAGCTTTCTTTTTAGTGAGCCAGCTCCACGAAATTGAGGTTTTAAGAGCCGAAACCCCAAAGTTTTTTCAGAAAGACGAAAAAATAAAATTGTTTTGAATCAGCCAGATCCGCGAAATTTCATTTTTGAAGAAACTGGACCCATCAAATTGGCCCTCCACTGAGCGAAATAAATGGTGGTTCCACTACGGGTTTTTTCTCAATATTAGCTACAGAGTGGAATTCAGAATTAAACCGCGAATAAGCGTATTTTCAATTACAGCAAAAATTGCAATTTTAGCCGCGAATTAGATATTTTTCTACAGTTTATCCGCGAATAAGTGAATTTCCTCAATTTTAGCTGTCTCTCAAAATTTTACCCGCAAATTAGCATTTTTTAAAATTTTATCCGCGCTAATTAGTGATATCTCTCAATATTAGCCGTAAACTAGTGGTTTTTAACCAGTAATTTTCACTTTCAGCTATGGAAGCGTCTTTTCTCTGTTTTAGCCCCGAAAATGCCTTCGGATGCCACGGCTTGGTGTATTTTCAATTACAGCCGCAATAAAACTTTTTTAAATTTTAGCCGCGAATTACAGCTTCTTTTACACATTATCCGTGAATTAGTGATTTTCTTCAATTCTAGCCTACTTCCTGTTATTTTAGCAGCAAAATAGCGTCTATATCTCGTTAGCGATTTTTTTAAATTTTTTGCCACGAATTGGAGTTTTCACCAATTTTTTCTGTAAATTTGCGATTTTTTACCTGTGATTTGGCACTGTTTCTCCCTTTGAACTGCAAATTAGCGTTTCTATTTATTTCAGCCGCGCTATTAATTTAGTGATTTTTTTTTTTCACTATTGGCCGCATATGAGCGGTGCATGAGCTATTTTTCCCCGCATTGTCACTGTTTTTGTCTCACTTTTAGCTGTATGGACTAGGGCTTTTCTCAGTTTTAGGCCCGAAGTTGCCCTCTGAAACCACGAATTTGTCGCTAAATTTTAGTCGCGAATCGTCACCGTCAGCGTATTACTGATTTTCAGCCGCGAATAAGCGTTTATCCCTATTTTAGCCGCGCATTAATTTACGATTACTTTCATTTTTGTCCGCGAATTAGGATTGACCCAATTGTAGCACGGTAATTTGCGCTTTTTGTCAATTTCATTAGCGAAGTAGCGATTTTTCCAAATTTTTGCTGAGAATTACCGTTTTCCGAATTTTTCCTGCTAATTAGTCATTCTTCTAAATTTAAGTCGCAAATTTATCAACGAATTAGCGTGTTTTTTAAATTTTCGTTTGTTTGGGTTTTATTTTGGTTTTCACCTTTAGCCGCAACTTTTGTACACTTTTACAGTCTTATCATGCCTTTTTTTTGGGCTGGCCAAAAAGGAAAACCCGGTGCACGTCTCAATTTTAGACGTGGGCTTGACCAAACAATAGCGAATTAGCATTTTTTCTTCATTTTAGCAATAAAATGGTGTCTACACACCGCGAATCAGCGATTTTGTCTAATTTTTTGTGTGGAAGTTTCATCGAGATGCCGCGTTTTTCACAGTTTCAGCGACGAATATCAGGTCTTTTCCCCAATTTTTGCTGCGTACTTGCTTTCATCTTTATCCACTTAAGGACCTAAAAAAACAAACAGAGATCAGCTTATTTTCTCTATTTTAACCGCGAAGTTACCCCCGTAAGGCGCAATTTCTTTTAATTTGAGCCTTCAGAATAGCGATTTTGTGGGCTATATTAGTGATCACCTGATGCCCGACCTGATGCAATGCTCTATTCCGACTTTCGTCGATTGGTCCGAAAATCTTCCAAAGGAGCCAATACCGCTGTCCAAACGCACACCAAAACTCGTTTTCAAGTGAACCCACATCCCCGTTTTGACCCCGATGTTTCAATTCCTGAAGCTTCACAGCCTGTTGATTGCCATCCACGAGCGATGGAGACTGACAGAGATCTAGGAAATCTTGAACCGCGGGTTTTGAAATCATTAAACATTGGGCCAAATGTGGGGGTAAATGTTGTCCTAATATACAACATGCTTAAGTGACGTGGAATTGAGTGCCTGGAGCCACAAAAATATTGAAAATGAGAAATCCGCCGAAACACTTTCCTGAAAAACAAAAAAGTTGCGAACATTTACACTGAAACACGACTGAAAAATCTGAAAATTTTGTTCCATAAAACTAAAAACCTTGAATTTTTCGTGCAGAATTTAAGTTTTTGCTGTTCAAAAAACAATTTTTCGCAGGAAACCCCTCTCCCCCCGACCCAAGTAAATGTCAGTTTTTTTTTAGTCAAGAACCGAAAAAGAGGTTAAGAAACTGGCAAATCAGTCATCATAACTGTCCACAATGCCCTCGATTTAGCCCTGCAAACTAACTTTTCAGCCAATAAAACGTTATTTTAGCCCCATACATTCCGATAAATTGGAAACCTGAATGGGAATTTAGCCTATCCGCCGCCTCATATACATATAGTTGTACAACAAAATTACGACATTCACGATATTCAACCCTCAAATAGAATGGAGGACTAATCGAGCGTGGAACATCGAAATGCATATTCCCCGATGGGGTTGCGTACTTTTTTCCCCCTATAACCTGTTGCCTCCCTGGCTTTTCATGTAGAAGGAGCTCAGAGCCTCCCTCCTCTTTTTTTTTTTGACAAGCTAATTATAACATTTATAGGGATATTTTCATGTAGCCCTTTAAATTAAGCCTATAATTTGGCTCGGCAATGAAGAAATTTTTGAATCTTTTTTTACACGAAAGGCGGTCCTTATGTTAAAAAGGGGGGCGTCGTACCTGAGGGGACGGAAATTTCTCTTAAAAACGAGTGCCTCGCGGTCTATAAATTAATGAAGTAATAATGCATGCGGCGGAGAGTATGGGGGATATGTCAAAAGATCTGTATCTTTCGAGCTGGAATAAAAAACTATGTACGAAGAATGACAGGGGTGGGAGAGGGATGTGGGGGTAGTCATTCCTGGGCGATGCCTTTATTTGGTCCGTTCAACGTTCCTTGAAATGGAGTTAAAAAAGCGTGAACTGTGGAAGAAAGAGACAGAGAAAAAAAAAACAAGAAGTTCTCAACTGGCCATGTTACCGGATCAGGAATTTCGATTTAAAAAGTAATCATCTGATAACTTTAGGAATCGAAATGAAAACAAGATTTCGATGAAGAAATTCGTAAATCCTTCAAAGGAAGTACAGATTCTTTCTACCGTGTTTAAAGACCGGAGATAAGCGAAAAGGATTAGTATCAAGAGACACCCGCCCTCGGTCTGTCTCACTCTTTAAATATTTCGACGTTGAAAAGACCACGCTGACAGCTTTCACAACTTGTCAACGTCTCAAGTAAAAAAAAAAAATGTACACATCCAACCAGATTACAAATAATATCCTGCCTTCGATTCCGGTTTACGAGTTTTTGAGTTTCCCCCTCCCATCCACACTCTCCCTTTCTGACGCCGGTAAATCCAAAAGCAGGGGTGGTTGACGTTTAACTCCCCCCCTCCCGGATATTTTAAGTGTGAAGTTTGAGGGGGGAAGGAAATCACGAAGGGCTCGTTTGAATGATGGCCAGGAGGAGAGTGGTTGTGACCTGCCCTTCTCGCGTTCACCCTAGAAAGGAAAGAATTTTTTTTAAAGAAGCGGCGCGGCGGCCGGCTGTCTCCTTAAAAATCCCCTTCCTCCTCTTCGCCATTCTTTTTTTTTTCGCACAGTCGTAAACATTCCGAATTTGCCTCACCCTGACGGCAGACTATTTCCTTCTTTTTTGGAACTTTGGATGAAATTCTTGTAGCTTCCTATATAAAACGATTCCTCGAGTTCTACAAATTCCCCACGCTCTGATGACTGAATTTTTCGCGAATTTGCTCCTCTTCCCTCCTATTACCCCTCCCTCCGACCGTCTCCAAAAAGAGATAAAACCGAGGAATTAAGAGGAGGGAAATGATTTCCCCCTCTGGAAAATCGCCCGAAGCCTTTTCAAAGACCCGCCCTCCCATCACTTTCGAAGAACAGGATAAAATAGGGGAGGGAACGACCGAGGCCCGGGTGTAGGGTTGAAGAAGCGCTTCCTTTTTCTTCCGCTCCCTCCCCCTCGTCACTGCTGAATTCAAATTAGCGTTTCCTGTTTCTCTAACACCGCTTCGGGCGGTTTTTCGCTCAGAATGAGCCTTCAAATCTAAAACTTAACTGTGGTGTGGGTTGAAAGGGAAGGGCAAGATATGGAGGAGAGAAGTAAAAAAGGGTCCTTTCGTAGGTGGGAAAGAGCGGAAAGAAAGAAATCTTTTAGGGAAACACCGGAAAAGCAATTTTCCGCTCAAATGGTAATACTTGAGACTGGGAGAGCTATTGAAGAATCTTGATTTTTACTGAAAAAAAAAGGCCGCGAGGTTTCAGAAAAAAAGAAGGGAGCGAACACGAAGTTCTTTTTTTTCTCTTATTACTCGTCAAAGCGCTCTAAAGGTTCGGTATTATTATTTATTATTCCTTCGCCATTCCATATTCATGTTTTATTCAAAGTTGTCTCCTGCCTAGTTCTTTAGAGAAAAAAATGGGGCGGTAATGGTTAAGAAAGGGTGCCAGTTGAGGGGACGATGGGGGGGGGGAGGCTTTAGGAGGGCTACAGCCTATTTTTAAATTGTAGTATTCAAAATGTATTGCACTCAGACCCTGAGACGACTTTAAAAGCCTCGCTCATGAATGATTACACGCTTTATCGCCCTCGACAAATGTGATATAATACATAACATTCATAGCAGGTCTGAAAACGTGTTTAGATGAAGATATGTGAGGTATGGATGGGGGGAGTGTGAAAGGCCACAAAAAAAAAAAAAAAAAAAAAAAAAAAAAAAACGGTGGAAAAAAAAGAGGGGATCGATTACAACTTTGTAATTGGTTGAAGTGATGAGGGGCTAATGAAACAGTCATCACCTAAAAACTCTCTTTCTATACCCGAGCAATTCCCTCAAATCAACTAATTTGACCGAAACTTCACAAAATGCTTTCACTTCACAGGCAGGAAATTCTCTAATCCCTTGCCAACAGTACGTCTGCTATCGAACAACCCCAACTTCAAAGTGGAAGGGGGTGAGGGGGGAGGGGTTAGCAGAATTCTATAATCCCATCTGTTTATAATGTCTGTGGCATAATCCTCCCATTCCTCCCGGCTTGATCAATTTTCCCTTTTGACCTTTTCGCGTGTTCACTCCTACGAGATTCCAATTACGATTGTGCTCCGTTTTATTGTGCGTAAGATTTTTTATTTTTTAATTGTTAGCGTACAAAAAGCTGAATAGGAAAGAATCGAACACAATTAAACACCTACGGATTTTTTAATAAAAAAAGGGGGCCCTTGAGTTTGTTTAAGTGGTCTATAAAAAAGTAAATTAAGGTGAGTTGTACCCTTGTACAGCGATAGTGAGAAAAAGGTTGAGAAATCTAAGCGTCTATGTCCATTTCCTAGTCAGGTTTATTGAAATAACTTCAAAATAATTATTTATGCTGATTCTTGTCTATATGTATAGAAAATGCGCCAAATAGCGAATAAAATTGAGAAACAGCACTACTGGGCGACTAAAATCGAGAAAACCCCAATTCGCGGTTTCTCTGGTCTCAATTCCGTGACTACACGTATAGTCTGTCCACTTAGGGATGGGCTCTCGCCCGCCCTCAAGTTTTGTAGATTGAGCTTCCCGTTTGCCCCTTCTAACTAAAAATAACGCACCGGGAATAATTTCAGAACAAAAATGATCACTGTGTAACCAAAGGTGATAAAACTTTCTATAGGTGTCGCAGATCTTCGGCCATTACTGTCCTTCACCTACGTCGCACGAGCAGTCCCAACCGCCTTTGCGCTGGACCCAATACATTATTAATTGTTAATAATTGGGTTGTGATTTTTGAGAATTTATAATCTTCAATTTCAAAATTAACTTGCTCTACTGCTCTAGGGTGAGCAATCGGGAGTAAAGGACTGCTGGTGACGTCAGCCCCCACCCCTCCGGGCTGAAGTGCAGGGGGATATCTGCGGCACCTGTATAGAAGAGTTTAGTCAGCTTGGTGTAGCCTCAATACCATAGAATAATTACTGTACCTACGGTACTCTATACGTAACCATACTGCCCGTAGTAAAAAGTTTTTCTGTTGATTCTTCAAATATTTAAGGTTGGAGGGAACAAATCGAACTATCGAAATGAAGCAACCCGCTCTAGAGCCCATAACTAACGATAAGTGAGACATTCTATAATAGCGTTTTCCATTATGAAGCATAAAATTCTGCTCCCGTGCAGTTCATTTCCAGTCGTTCTCTCTGAATTAAAAGATATGTTAATGGAGAAGATGGGTAGAAATGAATTGATGTTGAGAAGAATTTTATGTAAATGGAAAACGCTATTCTAAATACGTTAACTCGTGGCGAAAAATGAACAAAAAATCGCAAATTCGAGGCTTAAATTGAGAAGAAGCATATATTCGTGCCTAAAATCAAGAAAAAGCGCTGAATAGCGGCTAAAATTGAGAAAAAGTGCTAATTCGTGACTAAAATTGAGAAAAATTGGAAATTCGAGGCAAAAATCATCAGCCCTCCCTGATGCCCACGCCTCCATGCAAGGCAATTCCTCGACGCAAGCGCGGCGCAGCGCTCTCGTTGCCCCCTCCCCCTGGTGTGGAGAAATGGGCTGAAACCAATTACGTACGCGAAAGCTCTTGTTCAGATTCGCGTACGCTATTTTTAGGGGAATTTTACCTTAATACACGTCTAAAATATATAGGAAAAGAGGCAATTCGCGTTTTCTCAATGTAAATTTACATCTAGACGAAAATTGAGAAAATAATATAAGGCTGCTAGGAATAAGGTTGCTGTTCTTCGGGCAAGACCGCAGCTAAAATTGAGGGAAAAAAAACCCCAATTCGCGGCTAAAACTAAGGAAAAAATCATGTTCTGAGAAATTGCGCCCATTCACGGCTGATATCGAGAAAACGCACCCATTAGCAATTCACAGTATATAGTATAGACACCTTGTCCCAGCTAAAAATGAGAAAAAGAGCTCTTTCACGGTGGAATAGCCTAAAAGTCACTCATTTGCGGCTAAAATTGAGAAAAAACCGCAATTCGCGGCTAAAACGTAAAGGAAAAAAGCATGTTCTGAGAGAAATGGCGTCCACAGTCACGGGTTAAATTGGCCCAAATTTTGAGGTTTCGCAACGCAATGTCCAGCCAAGAATTAAGAAAAACCGCCTTTTCACAGCTAAAATTTAGTAAAAGGGCTCGTTCGTAATATAGAATTGTGACTGGTTTGCCGCTGAAAATTTGAGAAAAAGCGCGGAGGAAATTCTTTGTGTCTACAGTGTGGGTATAAAGTGAGACGGCCCTGTTCGGTGCAGGAACGAAAAACGTTAGTTTATTGTTTTCAGGGTGTGAAAAGTCCAACCTTGTCACATCTTTAAAATAGCCCAGTGTAGCCATTTTTTTGGTCTCTCAACTCTCAGTCAGAGATTTAGCTATTTTCAATAGGCGAATTGCAAGTTGCGCCCTCTGTGGGGCACGGAATGGTCATACTTTGACGCTTTTTAGAGCCTGCCACAGTTTGCCAATTTGCCACTGTAATAGTGAGTGAATAGCCCATTTGGATATTTTAAATTGTGCAAATAATAAATTTTCCCATTTTTAAGGCGAGAATATTCCGTCAAGCCATTTCTAGGGTGACAAGAGCGTATAGTTTGCCATTGTCAGGGAGAGGATCTTGTTACTAGCCCTTTTCAAGGCGAGTTTCGAGGCGTCATACCGCACGAATGGTCAGTTTTGCCATTTTTTAAATCGCGAGTGGACAGCTTTGCCATTTTCAAGGCGCAAATCGCAAGTTCAGCATAGAGCGTAGAGTCATTTTTGCCATTTGTAGGGCGTGAATAGCCACTTTTACTATGTTCAGGGGACAAAATGGTCAGTATTTAGTCAAGTTAAGGGTGCAAACGGTTAAATATTTTAGCCATTTTTAAGGCGCCAGTCGTCAGTTATTGAGCTATTTTCAAGGCGCGAATTTGTTCATTTTTGGATGGCGAATGGTGGATTTTGCAATTTGCTGATATTCCCCTCCTCCCCACAATAAATTGCACTGTGAACTGTGATAGCCGCGGAATGCTGTCCGGTGCTTTTGACGAATTTGGATCTCGAGAGAGAAAATCGCCAATTCGTAGCTAAAAATGAGAAAAATCACTGATAATTAGCGAATGAATTAATAAAAAGCGTTAATTTTTGGATAAAGTGAAGGTACAAGAAAATTACGAATTCACGGCTAAAGAAGAGAAAAACGCCAATTCGAGGCTAAAATTGGGAGAAAGTGCTAATTAGCAGATGAAGTTAGAATAAGTAAAAATCCGCGGATAAATCGTAGCAAAACGCTAATATAAGGACAAAATCACTAATGTACGGCTAAAATTGAGAAAACACCAATCACTGCTCCTCAAGGTGATTTTGTGGCTAAAATAAAGCAAAGCGCTAATCCATGGCACAAATTGGGGAAAAATTGCTAATTCGTGAGTAAAATTAAGGCAAATCACTGATTCGCGGTTAAAATTGGGAAAACCGTCAATTCGCCTCAAAATTGAGAATTCGGCGGCTAAATCAAAGAAAAACGCTAAAATCTAGAAAAATCGCTAATTTGCGGATAAATTAAGCAAACCGCTGATTAGCGGTAAAGTTCAAATAAACTGCTGAAATTGAGAAAACGCCAGTAACATGTAGATTCGCGCATAACATGTAAATTACACCAATTGACGGCTTCTGAATACAACTTTGTGGCTAAAACTAAAAAAAAAGCTCTGGGTCTTGGCTCGAATTGAAAAAAAATGCAAAATCACAAGTAAAATTGAGACAAATCACTAATTCGCGCCTATAAAATTAAAGTTGAGAAAAATTAGTGATGAATCGCTCAGCAGGGTCTGTTACTGTTGGAAAAAAATTGTCACTTCGTGGTTTCTCAATGTATCTTTGTGACTAAAATTGTCAAAGTCGTCAAATTTTTGATGTCCCTCATTATCACAGAAACGTCCCTTGCATGATTAGCAGGGTGCTAAACATTTCAGCCGATCAACTTTCCGATAGGAGCAACGAGATTTCGTGCACCCCTTTATGAATACATGTGCAAAATGTTACACGATAGTAATGATGAATCCCGGACAATGTGGCTCTGCCACTCCTGACAGGTGTGATCAGGCTGACGGCTTTGGTTTGTAGGACCGGGCCACTACTTATTCAAAAAGCAGTTCAAGTTAGGTTAGGTACGCGCTAAAGGGTGTACGAATAGTCGCTGCTCATGTCGGAAAGTAGGGCTGAAATGTTCAGTAGCGTGTTCGTCATGCGAAGGACATTCCTGCAAAAACGTGCCAAGGCGCCAAGAGATGCGCACTTCTCCAGATAGTGAATTGGGCACTGACGATGACGGATTACCCTCTCCCGGACCCTAAGGAAGAGATTGAAGAGGGTGAAGAAAAATTGAATGAAGAGGGTTTCCAAGAACTCAAGAAAAGGACGAGTCATGTGCCTCCATCACTGCACCAGGCGTTAAAAGGAAGCGGAAGTAAATTAAAGACCGCCAGTATAATAAATTTCGTAATAAACTAAGAAAATCGCTAATTCATTGCTAAAATGGAGAAAAAGTGCTAACTCGTGGCATGGTTGGAAATAATTTCGGAAAAGCTCTAGTCCCCAGCTAAATTAGAGAAACGTGATAATTTGCGGGGCATTCCAAATTACAGCCAAAATTGAGATTCACGGTTTAAACGGCCACTTTTTTGCTCAGATAAAGTGCTAAGTCATATGGCTAAAGCAAAATAAATGGCTAATTCGTGCCTGGAATCGAGAAAAAATTATATTGTCTACTAAAATTTTTGAAAAGCGCTCATTCACAGCTAAAGTTAAGAAAACGCTAATCGCGGATCAAAATGAGAAACATAGCTATAAGAGGAAAAATCGCTAGTTCATGGCAGAGGCGTAGCCAGCATTTGATCTCGGGGTGGGCAGCTTGCCGCGAGAACAAGTCAGATGCATCCCAATGCCTATTGCAGGCTTACATTCGGGGATGAGTCCCCAGAAAGAGAACTCGGTAGCTCATCAATTATAACGCAAGGTAAATCGACGCGAGAAACTGTCAATCCGACCCCAGAAACTGAATTAGCACAGTTAAAGGGGTCGTGAACCGTCAAAACCTAACATCTCTGCTGTAAAACTGTCTTTTTTGCATTCTATTTTGGAATTTCCGTCGAATAACTGACATCATCCCCTCCCTCCCACAGAAAGTGATATTTTTGGAATTGAACTTGGAATTTTCGTTTTCTGGAATGTAACTGGGGTATTTTAGTCCTCCCAAACTGGACTCTTCCGCGTAGAGGCAAATGGTTTTTCAGCAACACGCAGAACAACGCCCCAATTTTATCCCGGTCCCCCAACTTAGATAAAGACGGCGCTGCTTGGATGACATCTCTCTAGGACCTCTTGAAGGTATTTAATTGGTTTCCAGCTTGCCCGTAATTATTTCGATAGGCCGACTTAATTTTACTGGCCTATAATTCGTGGATCAAGTATGGAGAAAATACGTGAAAAAGCGATAATTCTCGCCTGAAATTGAGGAATAATTCGCGGCTCAAACTCAGAAAACTCACTATATTTCCCAACGAAAATAGAGCGCTTTAATTGGCAGCTGAAATTAGAAAAAACGCGTAATTCACCGATAAAGTTGACAAAAGACTCTCATTCTCAGCTTGAAAAGGTGAAAAACGCTAATTTGCCATTTCGCGACTATTAAATATATAGTACAAGGTTGTGATTCGCGACTAAAATTAAGAAATTATTCGCGGCTAAAATTATATAAGCTCTAATTCGTAGCGAAATGTGAGGAAAATTTCCTGATTCGCTACAAAAATTGAGACAAAATGCTAATAATTGTACGTGGCTGAACCACGTGAGGGGATAAATCACTAATTCCTGCGGCTAATATTGAGAAAAAGTGAATTCGCGGTTCTTACAGACAAGCTCGTGGCGTAAAATTTGGATATTCATCAACACCTCGATCACGGACAACCCACCCCACCCTACCACGGTCTAGCGTATACTCTTTCTTTAAGTTTAGAGTCCCCAGGCGAGAGGGCAATTGTGGCCCAATGCTGCCCTCCCCACAACCCTTCTTACGACCATGGTAGCTATTATTATATCTCATTAGTCGCAGTGGAATAAGGAGACAAGTGCGTGCACACGAAAGTTTATTGTCCGGGGAAAGAGGTGGGGAGGGGAAGGAGCATTTGTTTTCAAGAGTGTTTACCTTTCTCGCGAGCTTTTTTTTTTTTTTTTTGGCAGTCTTGCCGTCGAACGCGGATGTAAACAAATTCCGGCAACCGCCTAATCTTTTAATTTAAAACGTTGTTTATTCGAAGAAAAATACACACCACTTAATACAAGCAATCGAACAGCGTGGTACTTATACAAACAACTTGATAGATTTTCTTTTATGCCTCGTCCTCTCACACCAGTTTCACTACTTCACCGCCATCCCCTCACCCAACACCATTACTCACGCTTAATCTTCAGAAATGAACTGCCGCAATAATTTCCCTAATTCGTACTCGCCCCAGGGGTGGGAAATTAAGTTTTTTTTTATATATCCTCTCCTCCTCAATCCGCTGGGGACATACAAATTAACGGAGTTTAAAGAGGATGAATCTTCTATACAAAGGATTTATTTTTATGATGCTACAAAACTTCAAGGGTCCTTTCCTTTCGCCCCTTTCCGCAAAATGATTAATGGGTTGCTCATTATCAGCGTTACTAGTCGATCCATCAACTTATTAAAATGCACAAAAAAAAAAAAAAAAAAAAAAAAAAAAACCGCCCGTGGATTGCCCAACATATACTAAAGGCTGCTATTACGGGTCTTTATAGGCTTTAAAGAAATGGGACATGGGGCCGCCTTTGTTGTGTGCTCAATTTATAAAATAGAAAAAGTGATAAATCTTTATTAAATTTTAACTATGAAGGTACTGTTTCGGTTTGTATCAAACACGTTGGGATTTGTCTTATAACTCATTGTGAGGGTCTGTATAAGGGCGAAGAAGTGTCAGAAAAAAAGTCGTATAGAGCCTTTGAAAAATAAATAAAATGAAGCTAAAGTTCCTAAATGCGAGTGCAAGAGAGAAAGGCAGGATTGGCAGGTTTATTCAAATTGATTTGCATACATTTGTAAAGCCAATTGGTCGGTCCATTCGTTACTATTACACCCACAGATTCTTGTCCAATCTGAATAATAAACTCACGCTGGAGAAAGGATACAAAAAAAAAAACACTTTTATCATGTTTGCTTTGCCACTTCTCTCCCTCCCGCTTCCTATTCATATACAACACGCTCATGATTTTATAGACTCCTCGCGGTCTTGATTTTTTTTCTTACTTGAAATGTCAACAACTCATCGCTCACTGTCAAAAAGAAATACCGAGGGGGGAGACTAAAGAAGTGAAAAAAAATGGGCTGGCCGATTAAAATCGATTCGATATTCGAAGACGATAATGAATGGTTTTTCGCGTAGTATTTAAGCTTGTTTACAGCGAAATGGTGATGTGAGGGGGGGGGGGGTAAAAGACAGAGGGCTCTTGGGATTTTCTTCTCAAAAGCTCCTGGCATCATTTCCTTGCCAAGTCATCTCGTTTCATAAATCATTCTCTTCTCTTTTTTTCCTTTTAATTATGAGGTTACAGAAAAAAAATGAAAAATTTTGGTCAAACTTCCGGTGAAGGTTCATTCAAGAATAAAGTCCCCCACCGCCTCCATCACCGCATCATTTTTTGTGTGCTGTGGCAACTGAAGGAAATCCAAAAAATCCATTAGCGTTTCGTTCCCTCCACCTACAAACTGTAAAATATTTTATAATAGTCTATTTTATGCGCATTATACCAAATGTATCTCATAAATACACACGGAACGCCACCAAAAAGGGGAAAGTCGAGTGGGACAAAAAAAAAAAAAAAAAAAAAAAGGAATGAGTCTCAAATGCTCATTTGTAGGCCCTGGAAATCCGGAATAAAGTGGCAAAAGAGGTGGTGGTTACAGCCGCTGGTGTTCAAGTCGTTAGCGGGTTCATTCGAGTTTACTGGGGAGACCGCGGTTCTAAAGGTGATAGTGGAGGGGAGATTTAAAAAAAAAAAAAAAAAAAAAAAAAAAACTGGATGAATGAAAGAAACCCGAAAACATACATAGAGAGAGAAGTTGCCGCAGGTGGTGAACCAATTAACCTCCGACAGTGGCACCGCCATTTAAAACGACCCCCTTTAATTTGATCCCTGTCGGCTTTTCAACATTTGGAAAAGCCTTGAATTTGTTTAAAACTTTGTTCTCTCGAAAGGGGGGAAAAACGCATGTTAAGGTAAATCTTTTTCTTTCCGGCCTTTTTTTATATACTAACACCCCCCTCCCTTTCCTTTTTTTAGATACAGGGAAGTAAAACGTCTCCCTTGCTAGCTTTTTCCCTGCTCCTGCTCCCCCCATTTGGATGATCCCCAATGGATTACTTTGATCCCTTACTAAACCCCTCCCCCTTCTCCCTGAGCGGAAGAGAATCTGAAATTCCCCCCTATACGATTAAAATAGGATCGAAAATGTTGGAGTATGGGAAGATTGGTTATTGAAAACAGGAAATTCTGGAAGCGTGTAATTTAATGCGTTTCACGTTTATTCGGGTGATATTTAGCCGTATTAACCGCCCGGGGGGGGGGGAGGGTAAATTGTCCTCTTACGTCCTCTCGCACCCGGCATTTTAGAAAACACGAGGCACCCCGCTAACGAGCCCACATAGGTCCTGCATACAGAACGAGTCTCTCTCTTTCACTATAGGAAAGATTGAACATCTAGACAGTATCTTATAGGGTTTAAAAAAAAAAAAAAAAGTAAAGAGGCTATCAGGTGAAGGGGAATCAAGGGGGTAGTTTCTGACGGTAAACTCCTGGAGTTTTTTTAAGTCAGCCATCCCTTTTCCCACTTTCACAACCATCGTATCACTGCCCCCTCCCCCCTCATAACACCATCACCATTTCGTGATTGATGAGGGGTTAACGTCCCTTTTCTACGTTTCTTCGAGACAACAGCGACAGGGCACCTTAAAAAGGAGGTCTTCTCGTATAAAAAAAAAACAACAACAACAAACACCGCGCGTTCCAGTTTTCAAAGTCTATAGTCTTGTCCGATGGTGATTTTGATTATGCGGGGCCTTCGTGCATGCCTTCCCGCTTTCCTGTCACTTCTATTTTGTATTTTGTTGACCCGTGGCTGTGGGCTACTGATTGATGAGACTTGTGCCGCGGAGAGAGACATGGAAGGAAGTCTTTTTGTATCGTAGAATAAATCGACTATTGAAAAAACGAAAACGGAGCATGTGTCGTACGCCCGGTTTTCAATGGTTGGAATACGGCGACCTCAGTTTTTAATGATTCCACGGGCACAGAACTCATGATTTTTTTTTAGAAAAATCAGGGGAAAAGGACTCCTAATGATGGGGGGGGGGGTGTTTCGCTCAAGAGCATTGCGAAATAGTACTACAGCCTACGGGCCGAGACACGGGCCGCCGTGTCCTAAGGGGCACGTCTAGGGGAGACCGGGGCTGGTTGGCATCTTGTTTCGATCACGATTTTTAAAAATTCAGTGATTCAACACAGTCTCAATCCGACGAGAGGATCCTGTGCCCTCACCCCTCAGCTACAAATCAGAATACTGAAAGTTCCAGAAAAGTCACTTGGCAGCACGTAATTACTATGTTACTCTGCAAAGTGATACCGTGTGTGAGGTTATGTGTCCACTATAAAGTAGTCGTTAACACTCAGTTACAGGCTTCCCACTACCCTATTCCCAGAATAGAAGAAACGTTGCATAAACTAAGAAATGTCTCTTTTTTTTTGCACACTCGATCTTTATAAAGCCTATCTGCACGTTCAAGTTGACGACATCACAAGTGAAGTACAGACTATTTCTTCCCATCGAGGCACTTACAGGGTGAGGAGACTCAATTTCGGTATCAAAAATGCGCCAAGTGAATTTCACAGGATACTTTCCCAAGTACTCCGAGGTCTGGAAGGTGTCACATGGTACTTCGACGACCTTACAGTTTTTGGAAAAACCTTCCAAGAATGTCGTTCCAACCTGTTGAAGGTTTTACAACGTCGGAAACAGAATAATATGCACAGTGGCGTAACAACACCTATCGGGGCCCGGGGCGGAAATCTCTAGGAGGCCCTTTAGTCTCTTATTAAGCTGGGAATATATACTTTTTAGTAGCGTTGAAGTACATATTTTTCAATCACGAAAGTGCCTCCGAAAACCGCGTACCTGTATGTGTTTTCTCAATTTCAACTGTGAATTAGCGTTTTTCTCTCAATTTTAGCAGCGAATCGGCTCTTATTATAAATTGCTAGCCGTGAAGTTGTCTCAAGAATCCGAAAATTAAGAAGCGTTTGAGTGCTCTTTCCCAATTTGATCCGAAAATTAGCAATTTTTCTAAATTTAAGCATTGAATTGGCGCATTTCTCCATTTTAAACGCCAATTCATGTTTTCCTCAATTTATTATACCCGCGAATTAGCGGCTTTTCTCAGTTTTAGCCACTTGAATTAGCGCTGTTTCTCAATTTTATTTCCGAAGTTGCCCCAGGAATCCGCGAATTGGCGTTTTCTCAATTTCAGCTGTGAATTAACGTTTTTCTCTCAATTTTTAGGAAAAAATGGTCCAGTACGCCTCGATTAAATTCAATTTATTATTGTGTGCCGACGTTTCGTCAGCGTTTAGCAGCGAATTTAGCACATTTTCTCATTTTTATCAGCGAATCGGCGCTTATTGTAAACTCCCAGGCGTGAATTAGCCATGAAGTTGCCTAGCGTTTGAGTGCTCTGTCCAAATTTTATCCGCAAATTAGCGTTTTTCTCTACTTTAAACGCCAATTCGCGTTTTTCTAATTTTGACCCGTGAATTAGCGCTTTTCCATAGTTTTAGCCGCTTGATCTAGCGTTTTTTCTCAATTTGATTCCTGAAGTTGTCTCAAGAATCCGGGAGTTGGTGTTTTTTAAATTTTAGCTGTGAATTAGCGTTTTTCACCATTTCAAACGCCATATTCGTGTTTTTCTCTATTTTACCCGTGAATTCACGTTTTTATTTATTTTACCCGCGAGTTAGAGCTTTTTCACAGTTTTAGCCGCTTGAATAGGCGTTTTTTCTCAGTTTCCTAAGAAGGTCCCACAACCCAATAATTTTAAAAATTAATAAAAAAATATATGGCCTGATTTTATTTGAACGGATCGTGTTTTCATGAGTTTTGGTACCCAAGCTATCACGACAGCATGATTTTGGAAAATGTGTTACTTCCTCATTCGTGATTTTGCGTCAGCAAGTTTTTAAGTCGCATATTGTTGCGCTTAATCACAATTCTAGCCGCGAATTAGCGTTTTTCTCCATTTTTGGGCCGAAAGTACTCGTTTTGCTCAATTTCAGGCGTGAAATAGCGTTTTTCCTACAATTTTAGCGGTGAATTAGCACTTTTTGTGTGTTCTTTCCGCAAATTGGCGTTTCTCAACTATTTTTTCTCTCTAATGCTAGCCCACCAATTAACGTTTGTTTCATTGCATTGCAAAGTTACTAGTCGAAGAAACTATAGACGGTAAAATATATAAAATTGAAAAGAATATTCAACTCAACAAAACCATTTAAATTTATCCAAACTTAATTTACATTTTATTTTAACATTCAATAAAAGATTTTTTTCACGAACACCATTCTTCCATTCCCGTAGGGAACATGGAAGTAAAAATGAAATTGCTTCCGCAAAGTCACCCCAAGAATCCGTCAATTCGCGTTTTCTCAATTTCAACTGTGAATTAGTGCTTTTTCTCAATATTAACAGCCACAAATTTACAGCAATTTTTCTAATTTCAGCTGCGAATCAGCGTTTTTCTCAATTTTACAAGTGAATTTAGCTATTCGGTTACATCTCATGCACTTAAAAATTCTGATTCTCTCATATTCAAGCTTTTCAGGGGCCCCATCCGAAGGGGGTCCGGGGCAGTCCGCCCCCCTCACCCCTGCGTCGGTACGCTAGAGAATATGCACTTGAATCGTCGAAAATGCCATTTCTTTAAGAAAGAAATATCTTATTTAGGCTGCATAATCAAACATAATAGCATCTCCAAGTGTCCAAAAAAAGTAGAAGCAATTACTCAAATTGCACGTCCTCTAAACGCCGAAGAGGTAAAAAGATTTCTGGGAATGATAACATATTATTCTAAATTCATTCCGAACGTTTCTTCAATAACGGTCCCATTGCGATGTCTTCTGAAGAAACATCAGCGCTTCACGTGGACTAGCACATGTGACTTCGCCTTCCATTAAAAGGCGAAATTTCTCGCGAAAGGGTTCTCGTTCCGTTCGATCCGGAACTACACTGGCTTGTGATGCTAGTCCGACAGGCGTCGCGTCGCAGGCGTCTTGTCCCACATCATAGACGGCACGGAACGACCCATAGCATACACATCACGTTCTCTAACTGCTGCTGAAACGAATTATAGTCAGTTGGATCCGCCGTCGCGATAATATTCTCGATTACCAAATTTTTTCACTACCTCTGTGGTCGATCGTTCATCCTCATTAATTTGTGGTGGAATGTAAAAAAATTGCTGATTGGGGGGTTAATTTGAGAATATTTGCTAATTCACATAAAATTGAGAAATGGTTGGCCGCGGTTTCCGAAAGGCAACTTCGTGACCAATTAGGAAAAACCGATAATTTACAGCAAAAAATGAGAAAATCGCTAACTCACGTTTAAAATGGGTAAAAATCGCAAATTGGCGGCGAAAATGGAGGCAAGTCGCTTATTCACATGATGTAAACAAATATAGCGCTGAAATTGAGAAGAAGCGCTGAAGTGTAGAAAAAACGCTAATTTCAAATTTGCGGTTAAATTGGAGAAAATGTCAAATTGCCGCTTATTCTGAACGGTGACTTTATGTGGGCGCTGCTGAAGGATTCGCCTAGGGGCGCCAAGTGTCTAAGCCCGGCAGTGCGAAAGATACGTCGGCCTAACGACGCTAGTACCGTAGGATGTTTAGGATAAAACCGCCAACGTTTCTGGAGGGTATAATTTCAATTCAATAAATACCGTTGAATAGTCTGGATTGAATCGCCGCGAAAAGTAAGTTTTCAGAGTTCAGTCAAGTCATTTTAACGGAGTGAGTGGTTGGCCGGGAAATTTTCCGCAGAATTCTCAATGGTCATACTCCTGACAAATTGGTGGTCCATCAAATTGTCGGGAGCAGGACCTGTGGAAATGAAACGGGGATTTCTATGAAGAACGAATCCCAGCCCTCCGGATTTGTCCAACAGTTTTACCTTTTTCACACTTCTTTCAGCTAGGATTAGCCATTTTCGATCAAAGTTATTTATTTTCAGTGGCCTTGACAGCCACTAAAAGTTGTGAAAATCGAGCATTTACAAATTGAAACACCTTTCCCACTTGCCTGATCTATGCACATTGACTCCCCCGTAGGGCCAGACATTTTTTTTTTCAATATGTCCCTTTCAAAATTACTATCGGGACAGTCCCGGGTTGGCTAATTTATGTCCCGGTCAAGGCCATATATTCTTGGCCATAAAATCGCTTTTTCCACGCAATTTCCTAGCTTGCCCAAAATTGTCTATTTTCACGCATTGGCCCCGCGAAATTGGTTTTATTCAGACTCAAATCCGCGAAAATGTTCTTTTTAACAGGTAAACCTGGAAAATTGGTTGTCCGAAATGTGAATATCCAGCTCGACTATTTTTATGGCACGAATCGTTAGTTTACGCACGTTCGAGGCGTTAACGGTCAGTTTGGGCTTTTTTCTTGGAGCATTGAATGGCAATAGTTTTGCCATTTTATATAGCGCGAATCGTAAGTTTAAGCATTTTTAAGGGGCGAATCGTCAGTTTAGGCACTTCGAAAGGCGCGAATCGTCAGTTTATCGATGTTCGATTCGATATCAATGAGCGCCAATAGACAGTTTGGGCCATTATTTGAACGCGGATAGTCAGTTTAGCATTTTTTTGTGCTAATCAGATTAGCACGTCGTCAGTTTGGCAATTTTAAACGCCCTAGTGGTGGTCATTGCGCTCCTTTGAAGCGCGAACAGCGGGATTTGCAATTTTAAATCAATCATTTGCTTATGGGAGCGCGAATAGAGATTTTTGCCACTTTTGGGGGTGCGAATAGTCAGTTTAGCGCCATCTCCATGTATGACGCTAATCGTCAGTTTAACCATTTTCAGAGCGTGAATTGCCGGTTTATCACTTTCAGGATATCAACGTAAATTTCCTACATTTTGTCAAATCGTGGGGCATTAATTGCCCTTTTTCCCTTTTCAACGCGTGAATTGGCCATATTTGGAGTGCAAATAATTATGTTTTACCATTTTCAGGACGCGAGTCGTCAGCTTAGGCATTTCACAGACGCGATTAGTCACTTCAGCCATTTTGAGGGCACGAATAATCAGGTTGGCCATTTTCGGAGCTTGAGTAGTTGGTTTTGCCCTTTTCAGGGCGTGAATCGTTGGGTTTAGGTATTTTTAAAAGTGCGAATTGTCTGCACTTTATTACGCCTTACGGTAGGTGTGAGAATGGACAGTTTGGGTTTTTCCGAGCGTGAATTATCGATCGTTTTGCCATTTTCAGGACGTGAATAACCAGTTTTTGGTTATTTTTAGGGCAAAAATTGTCAGTTCGGCGATTTTTAGGGCGAAAATCTTTAGTTTGTCCATTTTGTCCGACGCAAATAGTAAATTTTTCTACTTTTATGGCGCTAAATAGTCTGTCAAGACATTTCTAGGGTGCGAATGGTGAGTTTGCTACTTTCGGCGCGTGAACCGGCTATGTTTGGGAATTCTTGGAGCGTGAATCGTCGGGTTTTGCCATTTTTCATCGCGCAAATCGTCTGTGCTGCCAGTGGGTGGTCAGTTTGGTCATATCTAGAACGTAAATTTCCTGTTTGCCATTTTCGTAGGTCGTAGCTGTTTGGGGTTTTTCGGTAGCAGCCAGTTTTACAGTTTGGATATTTTAGGGCTCTCATATTTAGCCGTTTTAAACGCCAGAATCCCCGAATGGCCAATCGGTCGTTTGCAGGGCACGAATCGTCAATTTAAGTAAGTATATGTAAAGAGCCAGAATCGTAATTTTAGCCATTTCTTGGGGGCTAAGAGTCTGTTATTGCCAATTTTAAGGGATCGTTTTAGATATTCCTCTTACCCAATTTTAGGGTGGGCAAGGCGCGGATCGTCAGTTTAACCACTTCTTGGACGAAAATATTCAGTTTAACAATTTTGAGGGCATGAATTGACCGTCAAGTGATTTCGAGGGCGCAAAAATGGTCAGCTTGTTATCTTTAGGGCGTGAATCGCCGCAGTCTGCGGCTGTTTTCAGGGCGCTTAGAGCCAGTTTTGCCAGTTGTTAGGCTGGGGGATAGACAGATTCGTTTACCCTTCATTATGGCGCATTTATTTTCAATTCTGCCATTTTTAAGGCGTGAATGGCCAGTTTGACTATTTTTCAGGCCTAAAATTGTCAGTGTGGTCATTTTTAGGGCGTGAATAGTTTAGTGTTCCTATTTTCCGAGTCAATTTTAGCGCGAATAGACCGTTTTAAGGGAAAGAATACGGCCGGTTTGACTACTTATAGCGCACGAATTATCATTTTGGCTTTTCTAGGGCGCAAATTGCCAAAGGCTTGAATCGTAAGTTTCGTCATTGTAGTCTGCGATTTAGTCAGTTAAGACTTTTTTAGTAGACCGAAGCACAAAATCGGTAGAGCGACAATGTTTTCTTCCGTACTAACAACCGGGAAATCCTTGAAAACCCAAGGAATTTTAGATTTCAAGACTGTCTCTGAACAGATTCTTGGTCGGGAGAGCCATTTTTGGCCGCTTGTGTACGTGGCCATGCGGGGCGGCACGAATCTTTTCCTGCGGGTGGCCGCCACGTGCAATCGACAACACACAAAATCTGCTAGGAAGAGCCTCGAAGCAGAGACGTTCGACTGTTCTTTCAATAACAGTGAAAATATGTCGAAAACCAAAGACATCGGTGAAACGCTCCATTTTTGCCCTCGGGGGGAGGGAGGGGGGGGTCACTGACGCCAATTTCAGGCGTGTTGATTCGGTGTGAGGCGTGGGGGCTCTGTTTCAGGATCAATTCCAAGCCAAAATCGTCCAGAAAATCGCAAAAATCGCCCATGAGCCATATTTTTAGGCCACCTGCGCGTGTTTTCAGGGGCGATACGAATTTGTTCGCAGCCCCTGTGGCCGTGTAATCGACTGTCCTAGAGTCCAAGGCTGGCCTATTAGCCAACGCTGGGCCTTCCAAGAGACGAGAAAATCAGTCGAACTAGACGGCATTTTTGCCTGCTCAATGAGGAGTGACCAATTTATTCGGTTTTTGAGATTTCAAAATTGCACCAAATATGCGGGAATTTGATTATTAACGCGTAAAGGGCGAGGGTTTCTTTCTTAAAACTAATAATCGACCCGAACACCGCTATACATTACTGACGCAAACGTGTGTTAACCGTTATAACGAGTAACGACATCCAGCGCTGCGCAGTTTTATCGCGATGCATTCTATTTAAACATGATGCATTCGTCCTTCGAATTAAAGGCAAAATAATAGCGAATCGTTTCGTGATATTTCAGCGCCTTTCATAACAATGTTTATCAATTTAGAACCGTTCAGTCGAAAGAAGCGTGGGGTTTCGCCCGAAAAGTCAGGCCGGCAATAATTTAACTCTCCGTTTCACAATTTCACGAGACTAAACATTTATTTAGCCATGATGGCGGGGGGTGATGCGCTTTTAATTGTCTCATCCTGGGAAGGTCACTGCTCACTCAAGGAAATGACTAAAATAACCTTCTCCAATATATATTTTAAGCTCGAATTAGAGTGTAAATCAAAACATCAGCAAAATTTTGTGCGCTCATTAGCGTTTTATTGGGCGAATAAAATCCAGGCGGTCGTGTCGGTCTCTATTTTAGCTTATTTCACGGTTTATTTGTCGAAAGCGAAGGTTTTATTGAGGGCGTTAAATCTTTTTAAAGCTCTTTTGGCTAGTTTTTAAAACTTTTTAAATTTTATAAACAAAAATTAAAACGTTAGGTTTTAATCCTTTCCTTTTAAATTATTTCTCCGTGCGTCTTTCATGAAGAAATCACCGCTAAAGCTCTTTATTAGTTTATTCAGGCGCGTCACTACAAATTTAACTTTATCCATATAGCAGCGCGAGGCGGTTGCATCTGCTCGCATCAATTTCACCATGCGTTCCCCCTCTCCCACCGTGGCTGGCCTTCTCTTCCCTACCCCACCCCTCTTCATCATCCCGTCAGTATCGTCTTTATCGCGTCATACCCGTAAAACGTACGTCCTTGAAAGGGCACACCCCTCTCCACCCGCCAACTTTGGTTGTTATGAGATTTCTAGCGATCACTGGGTAACAACAATCGTGACACAATCCCGGAGGGTAGAACGTGTTCGGGCAATTAATTTGCCCTCTTCCCCTCTCCCACTATCCGGCCAATCTTCGGCAAGTTTTCATATTGCACGGAGAGATAATAAAAAATACAAAAATGAAAGAAGAGTTGCATAATGAAATCGGGAAAGGTTTTGTGGCCTCAAAAATTCATGAAAAAAAAAACAAAACAAAAAAAAATACTAAAAAGACGGGACCCTCGGCGAAGTATCCTCTTTTGGCGACACGGTCCATAAACGACTTCTCTCGTCGTTCGCGTTGTTCTTATTATTAAAATATTATTATTGTTCACGGCGTTTTAAAACAAAATAAAAATTATTGGCCCACCCGCGGTGTTTTTCAAAGAAGACAAAAGTGTCGCGAAAGGGGAGAAAAGCATCTTATTCAATATTCTCTCCCTTCAGTTTTTTAAAACCCAATAAAAATCTTGGCAGTTTCTGGGGCCCCCCTCCCCCGTGGTGCGGTGGGGGTGGGGAGAAAACTTAATATTAAAAACCGGCAATTTTTTCCCCCTGAATCGTAGCATGGAAGAGGGTGCGGTGGTTCCACAAACTTCTGGCACGTTTATTAAAATAAAAATGAATCCACTTTTAGTGAACTTACAAAAATAAAAAAAAAACAAAAAGCGGAATAGATTGACATTTTTTGTTTTGTTGGATTACAAAAGAATTTTGTGGTAGAGGAATTTAAATAAGTTGTTTTAAAAGAAAATATTCAGAGCCGTGGAATGAGTTGTTAACCCCACCGCGACTAAGAACAATAGAGGGCAGTTAAGAGGAAGTTTTACTGCTTCTGTCAACAAAGTTCCCATTTTTTTTTCTTATTATAAAGATTGATATTTTTCCCTCTCTTTCAACTTTAAACGGAGTCGCTCTAGCGTAAAGTGGCGGCTTACTTTTGCGGAATATTAAGAATTTCGAGGAAGTGAGTTGTTTGCACACGGTGGAAAATATACGTATTTCCCCCAGAAAGTAATAAACGTTGCAGCGACAGAGCTAATTTTCCGTGGTTCTAATTTTGTGTTATTTAACTTTTTAAAAATGCTTTGTTTGTGTCACTCAAGCAGCCGATTAAAAAGTTGGTCGAAGAAAAGAAAAAAAAAGACCATTCGAAATGCCTACCATGTACTCTGTCATTAGCGTGAAGTAGTAACTGTCGATTATCATGTAAACAGGCTCTCGGGATAACTCATAAATAACAGTTATTAAAAAGAGGGGACTAGCTAGAAGGCACGACGCTTCTAACATGATGCCCCCTCCTCCCCTTTTCTGTCATATTTAAGGATTGACACACAGACTAAACAGAAAATATAAAAAAAAATCTTGATCGGCGCCTAAATATAACGTTGTTTTTTTTTCCTGTGTGTTTTTTACAGCCTGTAACTGCAACGGACACGCCAGACGATGTCGATTCAACATGGAACTGTACAAATTGTCGGGGCGAGTCTCGGGCGGTGTTTGTCTCAAGTGTCGTCATTCGACGGCGGGCCGCCACTGTCATTACTGCAAGGAGGGTTTCTACAGGGACATGAGTAAACCGATAACGCACAGAAAAGCTTGTAAAGGTATGGGGTGGATTTCCTTTCTTATTATACAATGCATGCCCGTTTTCAAGTTAAAGGATTTTCGTATTGATTTACTCTCGAAAGAAATAAGGGGAGGCTGGATGGTTTTTTTTTTTTTTTTAATAACGCTGAGGCTTTCTTTGCAAATTGTATTCTTCCCCGCTTCATTCAATCTTAAAAATTGTCCAGTCACCATTTAAAAATCAGTTAACTGAAGAATTCTTTCCTCTCCCGCCCCTCTCATCGTCAGTTCCTTTCAGTTTGATTCTTTTAAGCGATTCCTTTTTTTTTTTTTTTTTTTTTTTTTTTTTCATTTCATTTCTGCTACCAGCTTTTAATTTACAATTCGAAGTTTATGGCATTTTATTAAAAAATTATTATTCGGATTCCTCCCAAGAGTTACGAAGTTTCTTTTCATTTGTTGTTTGAAACATAACTACATCCGGGGCCTGCCATAAGCAAACTCGTTTCATTATTACTGGCCCGAGATATAACAATCACAATGTAATGGGAAGGAGGAACAGGAGGGGGATGGTTTCCCGACCTCTACCCTCCCCACTTTTACGAACGTCTCCAATTAGGCTCAGCATTGCCAAAGCTATATGATGATGTACGGGGCGGGGTGGGGTGTTTCCTCTACAAATATGATGGGGGGCGGGGGAGACTAGTGGTGAATATGTCGAGAGTTGGGAAAACAACTCTCGTTTGTTATTAATTGAGATCGAGTCGTTTGCCATGATAAGGGAAGGAGGAAATGGTCCAGGGGTCGGTGGGAAAGGGGGAAGCCGTGGAGCGCTATAAAATGAGGCGCAGGAAGCGTAAGGACATGGGCAGGTGTGTTATATGGTAATGCTGCGAGTGGAATTTACGCGCCCCTCTAGAGGAGCTATGGCCTCCAACCATATCAAATCTACAAATTTCACCAATTTCGCGAATTTGGCACTTACAAAAATCAATTTTACCAGTACGGTGCTTTTAAAGCCAAGATTATGCGGGTCAGTGGCCCTTACAGAATCCAATTTTGCTTTTGCTCTCTCAAAAGTCCCATTTCAAGGTTTGGGGACCTTCAAAAAAACAATCCCTCGGGTTGGGTATTTTCGAAGTCCAAATTTTGTTAATTTGACCCTTACAGAACTCAATTTCGTTTAGCTCTTCACGATTTCACACCTTCAAAATTGAAATCCCCCCCCCCCGGTGTTGGTTCATTCTAAAGAGCAATTTTGAGTGTCTGACTCCTTTAAAAGACAAACTTCCGCAGGTTTGGCCCATTATAGACCAATTTTGTAGGGCCGACTCGCCCAAGAAATCAATTTCGTGGGGCTGGCTCCCCCAAAAAGAAATTTCCGGGTCCCGTAAAAGCCAATTTGGAGGGTACAGTTTCATCCAAAATGAAATTTCGCAGTGTTGGCACCCTGTGAAAACCCCAGGCCCGTAGCCGTTAACTGGTGTCGTCCTTCGAACGAACAATTCGCCGGTTGGGCACTTTCAAAGCTCGAATTTCGTGGATTTGGCTCGTGGCAGAACTCAATTTTGTGGTTTTGGCCAATTCAATAACCAATTTCGCGACTGCTAGTCATAAACTAGTTTTAATCGTTAATGCCCAACAGCGTCCAAGGCGTTGGCTAATTTTAAAGAGTAATTTAGCGAGTCTGGTAGGTATCTTTTAAAAACAAAATTAATTTCGCAGGGTTTGGTCCATTCAAAACCAATTTCACGGGATTGACTTTCCCTCGGAAATATAGTTCCGAGGGATTCGCCAACTCTCAAAAATGAAATTTGAAGGAGATGGCTCCTACAAATAAAATTTCACGGGGCTGACTTGCCCAAAAAACAATTTCGCCATTTTTTGCAAGAACGGCCCAACAAGATCCGCGTGGGTCTTCACGGCTATGGGCTATCTATAGTAAAACTGCCGGGAAATTGGGCGCGACCTCTCGATACAGGCCAGCTTGGTTGAAGACACTGGAATAGTGGAAAGATCAGCAGTGGTTAGACCTTTGCTGGGGGTGGATCTTTTCTGTGGTTGGAGCATTGCTGTGGTTGGACCTTTGTCGTGGTTGGAGGTTTTAACTGTAGTGGACTTTAATTGCTGGGGTTTGATCTTAGCTGTGGTTTGAGATTTGCTGTGGTTGGAGGTTCTAACTGTAATTGGACTTTCGCTGTGATCGAACGAACCTTTGCTGTGGTTGAGTCTTTGCTGTGGTTGGTCCTTCGCTGTGGTTGGACCTTTGCTGTGGTTGGACCTTTGTTGTGGCTGGAGGTTCTAAAGCCCGGTTTCCACTTGTATCTTTTTAACCCGTTCCATACCACTCTAGACCTTTCAACTGGGCTTTAAACTGATACGCGCCGATCTTTTGAGGGGGGAAAAGGAATGGAACGGGTCGAGCCGCTATAGAGTCGGTTTTTGCCCGAACCATCAAAGGAAAGGAATGGAACGCGCATAGTCCAGTGGAAACGTGGTTCGCCGCGAGACCCGTTCCGTTCCCCCGTACTTTTTTTTCTCCACAGCTAAGCACGCCGTCCTATCCTCAGTATTGCTTGATCTATTCGCGTGAATATAGTATATGTAAGTGGCGGCGGCCAGAGCAAGTTGCCGCGGTGAACTCATCTTTGAAACTGAAGGAAGAAGGAACGCGTATCCAACGCGTAGCCCGTTCCTTCAAATGATACGGGTATAAGGAACGGAACGCTGCAATGACGCTGCTGGTACGCAACGGCAAAAAGGTTCAAGTGGAAACCGGGCTTAACTGTAGTGGGACCTTTGCAATCACCTTTCGGGGATTCATCCTGAATTCCCAAACAACGGATCGATGATCCAAGCCACCAAGCGAACTTTTCCGCCCACTTGTGCTTGTCACTCACTTGTACAGCAGCTTGTAAAACTCCCACCACTACGGGGTCCACAGACAGCGTGTGCTGTCGGCTTGGCTAGCCGGCAGTAGCTAACGGGTGGGGCGGTCGGTCAGTTATCCGGTCTTGCACGTGTAGGGCCATTCCTTGCATGCAGTGAAAACCGCTCCTGACAGCTAGCTCACTCCGAACCTTCTCTCAATGGGAATGAGTCAACCCTGACCTTTCATTTGTCCACGGGACTAGACACGAACCGTGACCTTTGAAGTGGTTGTACCTTTGCAGTGGTTGGACCTTCGCTAGGCCTGAATATTTGCTGTGATTAAGCGTTTGCTGTGGTTGGACTTTTGCCATGGTTGGACCTTCGCTGTGGTTGGACCTTCGCTGGACCGTAAATTGAACCTTTGCTGTCGATTTTAGGTTATTGGTGGATGGATGGGTGGGGGGACTTGAAGCGTGCGAATGAGCTCCATCCCTATGCGTGAATAACGTTTTTGGTCCTTTCTAGGGCGCCAATCGTGAGTTTAGCAATTTTCAAGGCGCTGTAATTGTCAGTTTGGCCATTGAAGCGCGCATGGTCGCTTTCGCCGCGTAACCAGAGGGCGGCAGGCTTAGGCAGCTACCTCCCCTAGACTGGAAAGTGCAGATTTAGTGGGGCAGCTGTCCCATCTCTCTCTCTCTCTCTCTCATTGCGTTAGGCAACACAGACCCTGATTCTCATGCCCCCCCCCCCCTAGTGAGTGGGTATAGGTCGAAAAATCTTTTCCCGGCTTGGATTTCCCGGCCTCTCGATACTTGACATCCCTCTGGGGGTCATTGATGTCCCTCCCATACCATTTCAAAACTTTCTCCTTAACTTCTAACCGACGAATTTAAAACAAATTCCTTCACAACTGCAGTCCACCAGTTGCCCTATTTCCCGCCACCCCCTCTCTTCTTTTGAAATTAAACTGGAGAACGGAGCACCTCATTCAGACTAATTCTAATTTAAAAGTTGTACCAGCCTAGAAGTTAAAAGTTCAATTAAAAGCTAACCTTTTTCTTTATAAGACATCTTCCGGTAGTTCGTAATCGTTTTACAAGGATTTTGTAAGGCTTGGGGAGAATAAAAAAAAAGAAGGAAGAAACCCCAACTCGTCGTTCCCCCACTTTTCTTTTCGCATGCAAATCGAGGAATATTCCCCTAGGAATGGGTCTTTTTTTACCGTCCTCAATGAGGTGGAATGCTGTGCGTTTCCCCTGTGAGCCCGGTGAGGGCTAAAAAAATAAATTACTCCTACGTGAAATTTGTAGTCACTGTACTCTTTGATTAGGAAGACAGGAAGGCAGGGACTACCCACTCCTTTCTCGTAACAGTCCTTCGAGCCTCGAAGGAATGAAACTTGAAACAATTTATTTAAAATAAAAAAAAAAAAAAATGGGGCAGACGGATTTCATTGCAACTTAATTACTGTTTCCCTTCATACTAGAACATTAGGGTGGATTTATGCATGAAAATTCTTTAAATAATTTATTGTTTAATTATTTTTGAGTTTCCTAAACAAACTATTGCATTAATCAACCCACTGGCTTAATGACACGTAATTTTAGTTTTCATTATGGGAGGATGGTGGAAGCGTTGAAAAGTGGCTTGTTTCCAAATAACCCGAGGATGTAAAAGAAGTTTGAACAAGAATTAAATTGTTCGGAAAAAAAGGGAGGGGAGGATAGAAGATTGTAATTTTCTCAATTTACTCTTCTCTTTTCCGTTTTTTTTTTGTTTTTTTTTTTTTTCCATCGCCCCTTCCCTCCATTCTCACGACCTCTTTCACCCCTTCCCAACTACTACAAAAACATTCAGGTGTTTTAGTGGTCGGGAGGGGGTGAAAGCGGAAAACGGAAGGTTAAACGAACACCAAATTAACGAAAATTCTCGAGCATCCCCTCCCCCCCACCAGTGCCACCACTCGTTCGTCGTTCTCTTAATTTACGCCGGCAATTAACTTCAGTAATGACCCTTTTCCCTACAGTTTGTGTGGCAACGGTTTAAGGAGATGAATTTAATTTTCGGTCCGTTTCCCCTTGTCCCTTTTGGAATTTAGTGCGGACGTTCTAAATTCAACTTTTTTTTCTTTTTTTTTTTACTCGTAAAGGGTGACAAATAATGATCTTTGACGGGCTGACCGTATAGCAGCGTGATGAAGATAACGTGGGAACTTGTTTTAGACATCCGAGCATAAATCACTTGGGTGGGGAAAAATTAAAACGCTTTTTATTAAGTTTCTTAACGCCTTACTTTTCAAGAAGATATGAGCTCAGGGGTGTTTCGGAAGATGTCTCCCCCTCCCGCCCCGCTTGTTCCAGTTGAATTGTTTTGGTCACAGACGAGGCCTGCATACGAAATAAGCTGAAAGATGACTTTTTTTGAGTGGGAGTTTTAAAGGGAAGGGAAGATCTCGGATTCTCTCCTCTTAATTAAAACTCATTTAAAATACTGCTGTACTACGAGTTTAAACTGCGAACGAATTTTCACTATAGAAGCTATCGTGGAAAAAGCGAAAGAAAGGCTGTATATATATATTTTTTTGTTCTGGTTGTTTTATTCTCGGGGCACGCAAGATGTTTCCCTTAACTAATCCATTTCCTTCATGGGCCTAAGCACATCAGCCCTCTATACAACCCCCCCCCCCCGTATATGTTCCTATAGCCCTTTTTTTTCCTTCTTTACAAGACGAAGCGCTCTAAAGACCCAATAAATCCTTATGTTTCCCAGATAAGAGACGGGCATAATCCTTCCTCTTGCAAGAGCCTCCAGTTCTCGTTTGTTTCCGAACAAGACTGCTTTAGATAAAGTTATCTCACAAAACTCACTGCTACCACCTCCAGCAGAAACGTAGGATTTTCATTTCATCCCCCTTGTCACACTCATTTCTTCCTTTATTGAGAGCTTTTATGAAAGTGTAAGGTGTGTGGGAGGGGTGCTAAAATGTTTTGACAAGTTGGACAGGTTTTCCTCGAGAGGATCATATTATTACCTCTAAAACTTTCACCCCCTAAACCTGTTCAAAATTCTTAAGTCAACTCAATCTTTTTAAAATTAATAAAATTTCCAGGTTTTATGAAAAGGTCCACTGAGCTTTTTTCCTCTCCTATACAAAAATAAATCATTTCCCGCGGAAAAACCTTCTTACCTCCTCCCCCCGCCCAGGGCGTCCGTCTCAAAGAAAGAAAACTTTTATTCAGACGAGCCGTCACACCTCTTAACCATCTCCCCCCCCCCCCACACACACACATTGACACACACACCCCATTCTTCTATTTCTCAAGGAACTAATTAATTGTAGGAAATGCTACCCCACCCAACCCTCTTCATCGCCTGTCGTGGTTTTTTGAGGATCCTCAATTCATGTGCTGAGTCACGCCGTCTCCCGTGTTTACTGACAAAAGAAGGTTACTTAGGCTCTTTTTTTTTATATTATTATTTGGAGGAAGGAAGTATTTTTTTTAAAGCGCAAGTTGAGAAAGAGGGAGAGAGATAGAAGAAAAAAAAATGACTTTCACACTTTTGTGTGAAGATGAAATCGGAAGATACAAAATAATGAAAAAGCTTATTACAAACTCGCTCCCCAGGTGTTAGACAAGCAATAGGAATGTCAATAAATCCCACTACGTTACGATAACAAGCATCGTCGAACAAGCCTGACAACACCGATTTTTATGGTAATTTTTAGTAACTGAGTGGGATGAGCAAGGTGGGAAGCTCTCGACGAAATTATCGAAAATTTCTGATTCGGAAGGCTTTTTTAAAAAAAAATGTATCGTCAGGCCGGTCAGGGTAGGGTTGGAGGGGATGGCGACAGATAAAAAAAATATAGAAAAAGATTCACAACTGCCCGTTTTCTCGCTCAAATGAATCACAAATAATCAATAGAGAAGCTCGGAATAGGGAGAAGAATAGCTTGTGTGGATGACGGGGTGTGTGGAAAAGAGACACTGTGAGCGGGGGTGAGGGGGGGTCGATAATATCAACTTTCGCTTCACGTACCAACCATCGAAGCGAGTATCAAGATTGAGACTCCTCCTCTCTTCTATATAGTGTATATCCCCATTGTACCTTTTTGAAGTCACCCTCCAACCACCATAAGACACCACCATTCTCATTCCTTTGGTATATCCTCCCGCCAAACTCTTCGGATTTTTCTTATCAAAGAAATCGTGACCAAATCCTTCGGCCTCATCGGCAGTATCGAGTTTATCCGATGAACCGTAGATGGAAAGGGGTCGAGAAATGTATATAATATAAATGCCTTGGACGTTGTTACGGGACCGACGGGGGTTGATTCGAAAGGTCAGTACATGCATGAAAGTGCGTGTAGCGTGAATGTTTTAGATGGAAACTATTGCGTAACTGAAGACAAAATGAGGATCGGTATATGATATCAAATTGAAAGGGAAAGCTCTTGCATAATTCAACATACTGATTTCTGGCGCTTGTACTGTGTACAACCTAGTGATTATACAGAGTTTCCAAGAGACTGAAAATATCCAGAAAAGACAGGGAAATATTATATTTCAGGCCCTAAAGTCAGGGGAATTAGAAATTCAACCAAGTTCTACCCGTTGAAAAACAGCTCTTCCGTTCTCAGAGAATCTATCGTCTTTAAGTTCCCCGTTTCTTTGCAGCAATCGCAGCTTTGAGAACTTTGAAAGTAAGGGTGGCATAATAACGGTGACCAGATTTTTCCACTTGAAAAGAAGGACCCTGAGTACCCATAGGAACTATCCAGCCCCCCCCCCCCCAAATTGCAATTTAGTGGATATTTAGCCCCGAAACTTGCAATTTCTTTTGTATTTGGCTCTGAATGATGTAACTTTGCAGCTATTCATCAAACTTAGGTCGGTCTCCGAGATGCATGTTAACCTGATTCGATCCATAACGCATGAAACGGCGAAAACGGTCCTGTACTCGTTTGTTTACTTAACATTTTCGTTTGTTCAGCATTTCTCGAAAAAAAGAAAAGAAAAAAACTGCAGCCAATTTCACGTAACCCGACTCATGAACGGAATCGTTTGTTTGGCGCCATTTTTAGTCATACGTTTGTTTAGCCTCTCGATAGGGTGACCACAGACGTTCTACTTCCCCCGTGGACATGTCCTACTTTTTAGAGCGTCCGGGCTCATTTTTCATGTGTCCATGGAAAGGTCAAAAGCGTCCTCTTTTTTTGTCCTAAGTCGGCTCAACTTATAACGTCGGGCGGGTCTGTATAACTTCAAGCTGTGGGCGACTTAGCCGAAACTTCCCCAGCCCATGTTTCGCCATATCACGGTTCTTATCCATCACGTTCTCACGAAGCTCTTCCATAACCAAATGATTCAAATTTGGCACCAATTTCACGTATTTTTGTAATATCCTACCTCAATTTTGCGAACTTTCAAGCTTTTTAAAACTGAATTTAGTGGGGTTCGCCATTTAAAAAACCAATTTTCGTGCGTTTTGCTCTTTCCTAAACCACTTTTACGAGCTTTCGCTCTTTCAGAGCTCAATTTCGTCGGCTTGGCTCGTTTAAAACCCAAATTCAAGGAAAAATTTGCCTGATCAGAGCCCAAATTTCATGGCTTCAGCCATATTTGTAAGATATGTTTCACACCATTGGTTGGTATGCGGTGTGGAGTTGGTTTTAAAAGCCAAATTTCGTGGGGTTTGTTTTTACTAAAATCAGTTTCGCAGGTGCATTAGCTAATTCGAAAAATTAATTCAACTCTTTCAAAAACCAAATTCCAGAATTCGGCTTCATTATGCAAAACCCAAATTTTGTCATTTTGGTCCTTAGAAAACTCAAGTTTTGCGATTTTTCGCTCTTTCAAAACGCAATTTCGCGGATTTTGCTCTTTCGAACCGAGTAAAGAGCAATTTTAACATTAAACTGATTTTTTTAGGCGTCCGAATGTTGTTTCGTACATTCTGACACAAGCGTCCTACTTTTGTCCTGCTTTTTTGTGCCAGGCGTCCTCGGAAACTACTTTTAAATCTGGTCACCCTATCCCTCAAGCACTTTAAACAACAAATAAACTTGGGTGTGGCTATAATAGCTTCACGCTCCCCGACCCATGATCGAGAGTGTTTGTTTACCGGCATAATATCTTAACGTAAAATCGGTTGTTTAGCCATATTTTTAGTTTGTTTAGCGTCTTAAGGCATTATTTTTTCAAAAAAACATAGATGAGTATGGCCAACTTCAGGAAACTGATCCAAGATCTCACAATGTGACCCATGATATTTTCGTTCATGTGTCGGGGAGCGTGAAGCTAGCTGCATCCATGATTGTTTGTTGTTTAAAGAGCTTGAGGCCCGTATTTAGGAACGTTCCTTGAAGCTTCCTTGAGTCAAGGCGTCCTTGAGAAGCCTTCCTTGACAAATTTCGTATTTATGAAACTTCCTCGAGTTGAAGGCTACCTTGACTTCAAGGAAGCCTTGGTAAAAATCGTTCTTGAACCAAGGTAGCTTGTGATCTGCCTTGAGGCATCCTTCACTTCCATTAGGTCAGTCGTTCACTGGAAGCCTTTTCGAGCGGCAAGACAACGAGCGTACATCCCCAAGGCTCAAATTGAAAGTGACATCGTCCACTGCAGTGAATTAAATTTAAGCCTTTTTGGATGTACGAGCGTTGTATAGCGCCGTTCAAAAACGCTTCCAGTTGACGACCGGCCATATCTATTATTTCAATTTGGTTTCGCGTTTCGGTGTGGAAATAATAATAAAAAAAATCTATGGAAGGAAATGATGACTTCATTGAATATTTGCTTCACAAAGTAAATTATTGTTAGGGTCACGGCAGTAATTGACGGTCGATTGGACCTTTTGGGTTGGAATACTCTCAGAAGGTCCGGCAAAACAACGATACGAACCGTCGTAAGAGGGATGAAGAAAATGAGGAAGGGGGCAGATTGCTTGAACGGGCCCTGCCTCACACTCACTTTCCGTCGGGACAAGTACTCCGTCATCTCGGAGAACGAAATTCATAGCCTCGGCCATGGCTGTTGTAGCATTGTCGACAGCTCCCTGGATTTCGCTGGTAACACATTCGAGCAGGAAATCGGCACGAAGATGGTGGGACCCTCTCTCTTTTACCGGGCAGCTTTAAGTAAAATTATTTCTGTCATAAAATGAGTTTAAACGATATTCATATTCAAACCAGATGATTTATTTCACTACTGTACTGGCGCACTAAATGAAACGGCGCTTTTCATAGGTTGAAAATAGGTAGTAAATCGTTCCTTGTTAGTCCCTTGAAGGCGACCTTGGTAAAAGAAGCCTTGAGCCAAGTGAAGGAACGTTTCTAAATACGAAAAATGGTCAAGGCGTTCTTCTCAGCAAAGGGCGCCTTTCTCGAGGACGCCTTGACTTCAAGTCGAGGAGCTGTTGAAGGAACGTTCATAAATACGGGCCTGAGGGGCTGAACAAACGAAAATTTCGGCTAAACAAACGTGTAAACAAACGAATATGACCGTCTTCGTGGTTTTAGGAGTTATGGGTCGGGCCAGGTCCACCTGCATCTCTCCGAGTAAGCTGAACCAGAGTACCCGGACACTAAAATAACTTCGAATCTTGCAATTTCGCCTAAGCTACGATCCGACCCCCCCCCCCATCGCGATTTTCACAATAATTTAAAGTTGCAATGCCGCGGATATTCTGCCAGTATACTTCTAAATTCATAGGTATAAGGGCCGGCAGGGCTGGATCATGGCGGGGGGACTACCGGGGCAGATTTTGATACATTTTATAAGGCGGGGTGAAGGGGTAAGACAAATCGATCCAGAAGAAGGAAATTACGGTGAAGAGCAAGGCTTTTTTTTGTGCGACACATTCCCTAATCGAGCTTTCCACTTTGTTGCCGTACTAAGCGGCCGACTCCTCGGACGATGCGCGATTTGTTGAACGGAGATAGACCTACATTTATCGGGGCCCGGAGCGGAAATCTCTACAGGCCACTCGTCGTCCCTTGCTTGTGCAACTGACCAAATTCAAGAGTTTGGGTATTAGCACTTATCTTTATTTTAGTCGCGGATTTGCCCGAAGAACTACACATGCGCCTTTTTTCTAAATTTTGGCACGGAAGTTGTTTCACAAAACCACGAATTGGCACTTTTATTCAACAATATTATAATTTTTAGAAATTTTGGCCGCATAATTGCCTAAGAACAGCAAATAATATGCTTGCCTTCCACAATTTTAGCCGGCTGAGGACGTACAGACAGTGCCGGTCTTGGACATTTGGCACCACCGGGCGAATCTTTCACCAGCCGCGATTCAGCGTTTTCTTCATTTTATAACCGCGAATTAGCGTTTTTCCTCAGTTCAACGCTTCTTCTCAATTTCATCGGTGAATTAACGATTTGTCACCATTTTAGTCGCGAATTAGCTATTTTTCTCTCAAGTTTGGCCGTGGATTTGTGTTTTTTGATTTCAGCCCTAGAAAAAGTGACGAGGGAGTAAGACCAGTTGAAGAATGAGGAGTCACGCGGTAGCTGAAAAGGAATCGATTTAGCGCATCGTCAATGGACATATTGGCATGTAGAGATATGCTTTCAAGGCATTTTTAAACGTTTGTACATATCGTTCAGCTTGTCCGTTCGATGCTGGATGGTAAGGGGCAGAAAATGATTGACGTATTCCGTTCCTGGCGCAAAATGCCGAAAATATTTTACTTCTGAATTGGGGGGCGTTACCGCTCACCATAATCTTCGGCATCCCAAAATTGATGTTTTTGATTGGCCCAGCATAGTCATATGGATTCTTTCCATGGGTCCACTGGGAGTTTCCCAGCAATGGAATTCGCATTTACTTGGATTATTTCTAACAAGCTGGCAATGTTCGCAGTTCCGAATGTAATTATCAATATCATGATCGATTTTCGGCCACCAAACAAAACTTCTGGCCAAGCTCTTAGTTTTTGTGACTCCCTGATGTCCTTCATGGAGCTCATGAAGAATCCTACGTCTTAGAGTTGAAGGAATAACGACCCTGGCACCGTGGAAAATGCAATCATGCTGTAATGAAAATTCATTCATATTCACACCGAATGAAACCTTGCACGTTTTTTCATTTCCCCTGTGAAGTGCGTCGAAAAGAGGTTTCAAAAACGGATCTTTCTGGGTCTCAGAGGCAATAGTTTCAGCCGAAACTGGGAGTACTTCAACTTGTCGAAGAGCAAACATATCAAAATCGTCCATCACTTCGGTTTCTGCATGGCTTTCTTGAATGGGAAGTCTTGATATTGCGTCGGCGTTGGAGTTCTCTTCTGTTTTCCTATAAACGATGTCATAAGTGAATGACTAAAGAAAAAGTGCGTAGTGTTGCATTCTTGATGCCGACAAGGGAGGAATTTCTTTATTCGGGTGGAATATTGACGTTAGAGGACGATGATCAGTAATTAAAGTAAACTTCCGCCCATACAGATATTTAAAAAAACGTTTCACCCCGAAGATAATCGCCAATTCTTCTTTGTCTATTTGACTGTACTTTTTTTCAGCTTCACTCAAGGTTCGACTTGCGAAAGATTTTGGTCTTTCAGAGCCATCTTCCATGATGTAGGATAAAACGGCTCCGACACCGTAAGAGCTTGCATCCGTTGCTAATGTAATTTTCCTTTTCGGATGATAGTGTACGAGAACTAACTCCGAACTGATCGCGTATTTGGTCCTTTGAAACGCTATTCGACATTTTTGATTAAAATTGAATTCTACGTTTTTCTTCAGAAGGTATTACGTCTGTTATGCCTTCTTACCTTTTCAGCCATGTGTATTATTGTTCCCCTTTTTGTTTACTTCTCGTTGAATAAAATATTTACCCAAAATTGTTGGGGATTCTCTTTCTCTGAAGACACAACAAATTGGCGACTTGGTGAAACTCGCACTTCGGCCATTCGGAAGAGGAATGCTCTTTTTCCGACTATCTCCGCACTCTACACGGATCGAAAACTATTCCGGACCGTTACCAGCTAATCGCTAAAGACGAAATAACATGGATCCCGAACAGTTTGAAAGACTCTTAAACGCTTTTACTCAGTCTCAACTCAGCTTCATTCAATCCTTTCAAACCCAACAATCGAATTCGTCTTCCTCGGCACAGCAGAACAGCGTATCAAGCGTGCAACCATTCGAACACTTTGATTCAACTAGAGAAAAGTTCAATTATTACATAGAACGATTCGAAAACTACACGGCCATTAAAAACCTCTCGGACCCAATAAAGCAAGCTCAACTTTTATGCGCCTCCATCGGGCCTACTCATTACAGCAATCTAGCCTCATTTCTCGGCCCGGAAAAACCTGTCAAAGACTTAAATTACAACGAGCTCATACAAAAATTGAAAGAACTACTCGTCCCAAAACGCAACGTCGTCGTAAATCAGCACTATTTTCTCAGTGTTACACAGAAGGACACTCAAGCGATTGCTGAATTTGTCTGCAGCCTTCGTGAATCATTAAACGATTGCGATTTTTTCGTTAAATGCCAGTGTGATTCAAACGTCTCTGCCTCCGACATTTTTTTGCGAGCCCAGTTCATTAGAGGGTTAAAGGACAACTGGATTCGTGAACAGATTTTGCAATCGCCCCTCCTAAACTTCGATGAAATCGTATCCAAAGCCGTCGCTCTCGAAGCATCACGGATTGAAAGCCAATAATGTTCGATTTCTCCCGGATTTTCGTCTTACACTCACTCGAATACTTTCAAGGTATTCAACCAGCCTCGTCACGAAATTGATAAAAACCAACGCAATGATGAACGACAACATGTTTTCCAAAACAAAACCAACGCCTGTACACGAACGGCACGAGGTCACTCTTCCACTCGAACACAAAAGAATATCGATTATCACGCGTTGGGAATAAATAATATATGTCTGAACTGCGGCAGATCGAACCACAGGTCGCGTGATTGCTACACGGACCGAAGAAGTCTAACTTGCAAATCTTGTCTCAAGAAAGGCCACGTATCCAAAGTCTGTATTAAAACACTTCTGCAGGTCAGTCGACAGCGTTTACCATCGACTCAACACCTCGACGAGTCATGTGACAGCGACTCAAGTCAAGGGTTCGGTATCGTCAACTTTATAAAACCAGTAGTCATCGACCTTTTTGAAGTGACACCTCACCCAGACAAGTACGTCGTCACAGTTAAACTCAACGGTGTGTGCCAAAATTTTGAAGTCGACTCAGGTGCAAAATATTCCCTGATATCAGCCAATGATTTTGCCTCACTTGATTTGGGTCTACAATTACAACCATCCGACCTACTTTTTCGCTCTTATTCAGAGAACATCATCAAACCTCACGGAAAAGTAAGAGTCTACGTCACGTACAAGAATAGATCGACAGAGAGTGATCGTTCCTCCTGGCCATCAAGCACTACTAGGGCGAACATGGATACGGAACCTCGACATCAATCTTAAACAAATCGACCTCGATCACCACACCACCCTTCCTAAAAGTTCTGTTTTCCTTAATCATACGCAACCAGAAGATCTCTTCAGCGAATTTCCCTCAGTTTTCGAAGAAAGAATCGAGTGTGTTCCGAAGCTTGAACTTCATCTAACCCTCCGTGAGAACATCACACCCATTTTCACACGCGCTCGAGACGTTCCTTACGCATTACGAGAAAAAGTCGAAACGGAACTAGACTCCCTTGAAGCCGCTGGCATAATCACACCTGTCGCAACAAGTGACTGGGGCTCACCATTAGTGGTTATACCAAAACCAGATGGAAGTGTCCGCATATGCGTCGACTACAAGTGCGGCGTTAACAAGAGATTAGTTTCGGCTAACCACCCTATTCGTCGAATCGATGATGTCCTTCACAGCCTCCGAGACTCGACATTTTTCTGTAAATTAGATTTGTACAAAGCCTATCTTCACCTAAAAGTGGACGCTAAAAGCAGCGAAATCCATACAATGGTAACACATCGAGGCACATATCGTATCAACCGCCTAAGCTTCGGAATCAAAACCGCAACGTCGGAGTTCAACCGCGTTTTAACTCAGATTTTACAAGGCCTTAAAAAAACCGAAGCCTACTTCGATGACATAATCGTCCATGGCACCACGCTAGAGGAGTGCACTAAAAATTTCGGGGGAGAAAGTCCCCCGAAAAAGTTCGAGCCGTAGCGGACCTACCTCGCCCTACAAGTGTGGACGAACTACGTCGTTTTTTGGGTATGGTCACTTATTACGCCAAATTCATACCGAAATTCTCGACTATCACCTACCCTTTGCGTCAATTGCTAAAAAAGGACAAAATTTTCCACTGGTCAAAACCCTGTCATTCGACTTTTCTCAAACTAAAACATGAATTGTGTAGCGACCGCGTCTTAATACCTTACAACCCAGCCCTACCTTTGGTGTTGTCTACCGACGCCAGCCCATACGGTGTTGCCGCCATTCTCAGCCATGTCGTGGATGGGTACGAAAAGCCCATAGCCTATGCATCACGATCATTGTCGTCCTCGGAAATGAATTACAGCCAACTCGACCGTGAGGCATTAGCAATACTATTCGGAGTTACTCACTTTTTCAATTACCTCTACGGCCAACGTTTCAATTTAGTTACAGACAATGAACCCTTATCTCGAATTTTCCTCCAGCACAAAGCCTTACCCCAGATGACGTCAGCCCGACTCCTACGTTACGCTTCATTCTTATCCGGATTCGATTACACCGTATCGTTCAAGAAAGGTGTCGACAATGAAAATACCGACTGTTTGTTACGTGCTCCGCTTACCAAATCGAAAACCGCCACTGACAATGCTTTGAATGAAGAGGTGTCCCATCTATTCGCACATAAAATTTTTCAAATTTCAAACGATGTCGTCACTTATGAAACCATCAAAATGGAAACATCGAAGGATCCCGAACTAGGACTGATTTTGCGACGTCTCCAGTCTCAAAGCTCTGATGAACCATACACACTCGAAAACGGTATCCTGTTTCGCCTCGACCGAATAGTAATTCCCGCCAGTCTGCGCAGACCGATCCTAAAAGACCTTCATGCCACTCACCTCGGCATCGTGAAGATGAAACAGCTCGCCAGAAATTATGTGTACTGGCCACGAATCGACAATGATATAGAGCGAGAAGTGAAATCCTGCGAAAACTGCGCTCTTATTCAAGCCAACCCTGCCAAAGCTCCAGCCCATCCTTGGCATGACCCAGATGGCAATTGGGATCGCCTCCATATCGACTATGCAGGCCCATTTCAAAGTCGTTACTTCCTGATTGTCGTCGACGCAAAATCCAAATGGGCAGAATTCCGTATTTTACGAGACCCGCCTTCCACTTCATCGACAATCACACTATTGGAGGACATATTTTCAGTTCACGGATACCCGTCTATCATCGTAACAGACAATGCCTCGATATTCACTAGTGAGCATTTCAGAAACTACGGCTCTAAACACGGCATTTCTCATAAGCTCATAGCCCCCGGACATCCTGCGACAAATGGCCTGGCGGAGCGCTATGTCCAAACGATAAAACAGCGTCTTCGAGCATCCGAAAACGATCCTACTCCGCTTTCGGACAAAATTAAAGCTATCATGCTCAGATATCGGGCCACACCTCTGGCTTGTGGAAAATCTCCAGCTGAATTGTATTTACATCGCCGAATAAGGATTCGACTTGACGCAATAAAGCCACGACTCACGACTGCTACCCCTCCTTTAGTCTCTGCGCACACTCGATCATTCAAAGTGGGGGAGAGAGTCCAGGCTCGAGTATACGTAGAAAATCACGACGTCTGGCAGTTTGGGAATATCAGCCAAAAATTCGGACATCGACATTACGCAGTAACTCTAGATTCTGGCAGAAAACTGAAACGTCATGTGGTTCAAATACGGTCAACGTTAGTCGGTCAGACGTAGTCGGGGTTCCAAAGTCTTCAACTGCAGCGACGGCACCAAGGTTATCAGACACTCCGGCTGAAGAACAGTCTCAACAATATTTCACTCCAGCACAAACCGATGCGGATCCTGGACCACCAACAGAACTGAATTGACAATCTGAAATCACTAATTTAGAATGCCCAGCACAAGAACTCCCTGATATCTGTCGCTCAACAAGAAAGAGACAACGACCGAAATATTTAAATGATTATGTCTGTGAATAGCTCCTTCCTGTTGGTCATTTCAATTAGTGGGGGAGATTATTACGTCTGTCATGCCTTCTTACCTTTTCAGCCATGTGTATTATTGTTCCCCTTTTTGTTTACTTCTCGTTGAATAAAATATTTACCCAAAATTGTTGGGGACTCTCTTTCTCTGAAGACACAACAGAAGGGCATATAGCGGTTGGGCTATCGAAGTCAAATTGGGGACAAATCTTCCATAAAAATTAACAAGTCCGATGAAAGCTTTGACTTGGGATGTATTTGTCGGTTCGGGAGCATCTTTGATAGCCGCCACTTTGTTGGGGCATTTGTGAATACCGTGTTCACTGATTTTAAAACCACAGTACTCAATTTCATTCTTGAAAAATTCGCTTTTCTCTTTGTTGATGCGCAAGGGTGGAAGGGGATAAGTGTGACAACAATTTTTGGGTGATAGTAGGCCTCAATTGCGACGAAATCACCATGTACACCGTGGTCCGAAAATCAAAACCCTTCGAGATATGATTTTTCTAACGATTTTTAAGGCTTACATAATTTTTTAAAACTAACGGCGAGAAACTCGCATTCAATTTGAATTTTTGTAACTTTTGGTGATGGATTCGGAAAGAGCACACTATTTTCTGTCAGGATTAGCCATTTTATAGATGTTAACTATCTTACGTGCCCTTAAATGCGGCTCAAAGTCGAGCAAATCGGGGATTTCATTAAAAAAAAAAAAAAAGTCAGTCCCCGTTTGTCCACACTAAATCTGAGTGTACGGACAACCCGTGATTCAGAAAAACATCTTCAAAGTGTCCTTTACAAAAATAGTCATAAGTGTTTTCTTAGTTGTTTGGTGATTTTTCGTCAGAAATGACGATTTCTTAGAAAAAATAACGATTTTTCTCTTCAAAATCGCCATCGCGAACGCTTTTCGGGCGCCCGAGTGTACCCTCGGGCAACCTAGTGTAGCTTCGCGAGCAGACCTAATACCTAACTCCCTCACATTCTCGTTTCCATGCCTTAAAATAACGTTTCAAAGTAGCCTCTGGCGTCAGGGGAACCTGCGTAAGCTAACTAAACGATAAAATTTTAACATGAAGTCGCTTATCGAAGGATCCCTGGCGTGGGAGAAATCCCCCTAAATCCTAATTTAAGGTAAACATTAAACCAAAAACTCCTAATCCTGATTTTTAAAACTCCTGATTCCTTGTTTTTAATATGATGGCTGTGTGATTTCTTAATCAATGCCAAAAAAAAAAAACTTGGCTAAGAGCCAACCCCTCGAATTAGTTTTTGTGAGAGTCAAACCCACGAAATTTGGTTTTTGAAAGAGCCGAACTCACAACATTTTGAGAATGTGAGACGAATAAAATTAAATTTTTATATGATCCGAATCCCGCAAAATGATCAGACCCTGCGAAATGATCCGTAAGACAGCAAAGTCCGCTAAATTGTACTTTATTAGACGTATTATACGTATACGAACTATACAAGACATTGAACGTATGTACCTTGATTCCTCTCTCACCACTAGCACTCTTCTCTTCTCACTCTTGTTTTTACGTCCCCCACCCTCCCCATTCTTCACTATACGTACATAGAATTCATCACAGGAATCGTTTCGCCTTTTCCATTATTCCAACCTTTCGATGTAATTTATATGGTCGTATCAGTCCAAGTCAGTGAGCTTTTTATTTCTGCTTTAAAGAAAAAAAAGAAGCGACGGAATGAAATTGTTATGGACGGGGAGGGGGAGTAGAGGGGCGGATTTCTTTTCTGTAAACAAGAAAATCCGAGATAGACATTTAAACCAGCAACTTATGTCTTCTGTCAACTCTAACCCTCCCCCCCTCCTTTTTCCAACCAGCAACCGAGATTGAGAGCTTCAAAAGATGGGTGAGACGAGATATGTTTATGGTGAGTGATTCCAAGGTGAAGGGGTTGGGGGATGAGGAGATTATTTTCTCTGTGCATTTTCCAAAGACAATGGTGTTACCGATGAAAAGGGGTAAAGTATCGCTGCGAGGACAAGGATGGATAAACCCGAGAAGGATTTATAAATCTTGTCCACCGTGGTAAGCGAGGAAAAGAAGAAAGAAACAAAAAAAAAGTTTCCGCACGGTGTGTCCCTTGGGGGATCTTGAGAAAGGTGTTGAGCGTGTAGTGGTTTTTAGTAATCTGAGAAGTTGTGCGAGACTTTACCGAGAAGTAAGTGGGAAATGGGCGAGAAAAAAGAGCACATGCGAAACAACGGAACTGAAGAAGCGAAAATTTTTAATTCAAAAGTTTCTTCGTTCTTACGTCAACTATAAAGAGACGAGGTTTCTCACTTAACAAACGGGGAGAAACCTACTGCGTCTTCTGATTTCTATCTCTGTCTTAAAGGATAAGATAAAAATCTTTTTTTATTTCTTTCCAGCCTCACCATCGCCCCCCCCCTTCACGATAAATAGCCGGTATTTCTCCCTAGGTGGCTCTTGTCAATGAAGACGCGACCGCTGGTCTCCTCTGGAGCCGGATTTTCTTAACTAGGCATATAAATGACTTTAAATGGCCCCCTCGCTTCCTACAAAAAAATGATAAAAACTATCGCTTTTTTTGTTTCACGCCTCTTTTTATTTCTATAGCGGCATTATGAGGGAAACAAAAAAATATCCGTTCTTTTATTAACGTTCCTCCAGTTCAGTGATGATGACCATTTGATGCACCTTGTCTTTAAAAAAAGATCGTGGATGAAGACTTTAAATGGCGAGTCTTAAGATATAATTGAAGTAATCAAAGGCAATGAAACGATATTTTCGACTGATATTAATGACAAAATGGGTGGTGGTAGAGTGGTAGCGTTGTAAGAGTTTTAGAGTAATTTTCCCACTGAAGATGTCTCAGTATTTAAAAAAAAAGTTAATTAACCGTTAATAATTAATTGAGTATGGAAAATGGAGTGCAGGAACCAACGGTGGGAGTGCGGGGGAGGTTTTGATGGTTAATAATCGCGTTATTAAGATGATAGTGGCGATGAGGGGGATGGAGCGACTGTTCATTCTTCTCGGTTAATGTGATTCCTTGTGATGTACCCATGAATCGATTTAATAAGTTGAGAGCGTTGGTAAATGATGGAAGGGCTTGTACCACCATCAGTGGTATGGAAGGACGGGAAAAGCTCTGTGAGCGTTGCAAAAGGGGCGCCGAGTTAATTTCTGAGACGATGACGACGAAGAGGATTGGGTTGTTCGAACGTATATAAAAGGGATGCACGGAAGATGTTTGATGGTGGAGAAGAGTGTGTGTGTGTGGGGGGAGTGTGCAGTTGGCAGCTTCGTACAGCAATTAGCGCAAGTCTCTCGTCTTGATGGGGCTTAAGTAAGTGAGGAGAATGAGTAAATAATTCATCATCCCCTTCTCTTTGCCTTTGACTTCGGTTCGTCTTGGAGCGAGATACTACGCGTAAACTCGCTCAATGTTAAATAATAATATTTGTCACCACCTTGATTTCCCCAACTTTTCCTCAATTTCCCTGACCATTTTGCGAAAATTTCCCCTCTGTGTACTTATGTAATGGAGCTCACTCGTTCAAAACTTGGAAAAACTCTACCATCAAGATCCGAAATACCCCAATTTCGCGTATTTGACACTAAGGGAAGTCAAAGTCGCAAGTTTGGATATTTCAAATCCCAAATTTTGTGGGTTTGGCCCTTTTGGCTCTCACGGAACTAAATTTCGCGGGTTTTTCTTCATCGAAAAGCCAATTTCGCAGGATTGACTCTCTTAAAAGCAAATTTCGCGGGTTCGACCCTTTCCGTTATCCCTGGGCTCAACCGGATATCGGTTTTGGGTGCCGGGGTATCGGAAATAAAGAATGGGAAGAAAAGCTTTACTGTGTCGTGGGACCTTCACTGTGGTTTGGAACTTTACTGGTGGTCGAATTATACTTGTGGTTGAGCCTCCTTTGTGGTTTGAGCTTTTTTTGTGGTTTGGAGTTTTGCTTTGGATGCAGCAAGCAGCTCTACGGTGTTTGGAGAGACCATTGCTCTCTCGGGGAGGGAGGGGGGTTGAAAAGGCCAAGATGATAGCAGCCCGAATATTCACTCCATGGCCCAGCCAGGTACCTATCGGTTCACACGGCACTTACATCAAGCTTCACTTTCATTGTCACACTGAGAGCACTCTCAGTAACAACCTTGAGGAATAAACAGCAGACACGTAATATGGCAATGCTCCGTAGCCCTGCCCACCACCACCTAGTGGCGTATTCCAGAGGATCTCTGCCAATTTAATCGCGGCCAAGACCACGGCACAGCTGTTTCTCCCCTTTTCGAACACATGGATGCCATGTCCGTATAGCATACTGGGGCCAGTGCAGTGCCGCACACACGGCACAGACCCACCACTATACACAGTCATCCCTGCTGGGGGAAATACGGGCATGGAACACATTTTACCCTGAGAGTCTCATTGTCGAAAAACGCTCCAACGACCAGTTCAGATCATCCATACAGCCCACCCACCACCGCCACGATCCTTGAATAACCGCCGTCACTCTCTTGTCAACTCCATACTCTTGTACATGCGTACAAATTGCGATTATCTGTGCACAAGAGTTCAAGTTCTGGTCAAACGGCGTTGAATGCAGTGGCAAACCAATTCACCTATCAGGGGGTCCAGGGGCGGAAATCTCCATGAAGCCCCACAGTGTCTGAATAACCAAAGAATTCCCGAAGAACCCTCCAGAAACCGAGAATTCGCGTTTTCTCGATTCATCAAGTCAAGCTAAGTCACAGTGAAATTGCTATAGGTACATATTGGGAGACAAAAATCTGTGAAATTGAAAGTGCCAAGAGCTGCCAAATAGAACGTTTTTGTTTTTTTAGTATTTATGGCAAATTTCGGGGCCTCTCCTTTATAGTGGGTAGTGGAGGATCTAGGATTTAATCTTGGGAGGGGTTATAATATAAATCTGACTTCCTCGTTCTTTTTTTCTGAGTTTTAGCCACAAAATTGCCTCTGTAGGAGTCGCAAATAGGCGTTTTCTCAATTTTAGCCACGAATTAAAGAATTTTCTCAAATTGATCCGCTATTTATCGTTTTTCTCCGTTTTAGCAGCGAATGATCTCTTTTATCTACATTTTAGACCGAAAGTAGCGGTTTGTCTTATTGTTAGTCTTAACCGTGAGTTAACGTTGTTACCAATTTTAGCGTTTTTCTTCACTTCTTACCTCGAGTCCTTTACGTGAGCGGGAATCGCGCGATTATAGCGGTTTTAGAACTTTTGTTTTAGCTTCAATCTCGGGTAAAAATGATGTTTCGTGGTTACACACATTACAAAAACGCACTTGATAGATCTCCACCACGGGCGTTTCTCGCTGTAAACGATCAAGGCACGCTTAAACCACTCGCTTCGCTGAAATCGCAGCTATTCACGCTCACGCAGGACGGAGCCTCAGTCAAACGTAATTAGCGTTTCGTATCCATTTTAGCCGCGAGTTACCGCGTTTACTCAATTTTAGCCTCGAATTAGCGGATTTTATCAAATTGATCAGCGAACTAGAGTTTGTTTTTTGTTTTTTATTTTTCATGTCATTTTAGCTGAAAATTAATTCTGAATTTCACCCGAGAATCACCGCTTTTACTCAATTTCAGCTCTGAATTAGTGAATTATCACAAAATCCGTGAATTAGCGCTTTTCTCCTTTGTAGCTTTGTAAAAGCGATTATTCACTATTTTTGCCGTGAATTAGCGTTATTTCTAATTTTAGCTGCGAATTATTTTCCCAATTTTAGCGGCAGATTATTTCTTAATACCAGCCAAACAGCGCATTCTTCTCAACCTTAGCTGTAAATTAGCTCATTATCTCAAATTCATTCGTGAATTAGCGTATTTCGCCATTCTAGCTGCTAATAAGCACTTTTTGCCCACATTAGCCGTGAATCTTATATTGTTTTCCATTTCAGCTGCGAATGAGCGTTTTACATCTATTTTTAGGCGAGAATTAGCGGTTTGCTTCAGTTTTAGTCACGAATAAGTGGGTTTTATAGTTTATGGCATCACATTAGCGCTTTTTCTCTACTTTTGCAGCGAATTAGCATTATTTCTTAATTTTAGCGCGAATTAGTGCATTTTCTCAAATAGATCCGCGAATTGGCATCTTTCTCCATTTTATTTGCAAATAAGCGTTTTACTTCAATTTTGGGCCGGACTTAGCAGATTTTTTAGTTACAGCCGCAAATTAGGTAATTTTCTTAATTTTTGCCGTGAATTAGTAATTTTTTTATCTTTATTCATGAGAATAAGCGCTTTTTCTCAATTTCAGTCCCGTTGTTGCCTCGAGTATCCACGAATTGGCGTTTATAGAAATGATATAGTTGAGCCTGCTGAGCGATGAGCTGCTGAGATTTCTCAATTATCGTACGATATTAGTGTTTTTCTGCATTTTGAGCCTCGAGTAGTGATTTGTTTCGTTTTTTTACTATGAATCGGTGCTTTTTCGCAATTTCAAGCGCAAATATTAGCGCTTTTCGCCTACTTTTCCCCGCGTAATTGCCCCAAGATTAGCACATTAGAATGCCTTCTCAATTTTGTCTGCCTACGTTGGGGGAATAGGTTATTATTATTTGTATTATCATTATTTTTATATATCGGTGTTTTTCTCCATTTTGGTATATTATTAATAATTCTAAAGTAATACACCTATAAAGCTTGCATAAATCTGTAGCCGTAGGAGCCTACATCGTCTTTCTCCCTCGTTGAGGTTCGTCAAAAACGGACCGGTTTCGGCTGCTCGCCATCTTCAGCATTTGGTTTCCCAACTTGAAACTGAGCGGTGGTCGTGTTACCCTGCTGAAGATGGCGAGCGGCCGAAACGAAGCAGTCGACGAACCTCAACGAGGGAAGACAGACGATGTAGGCTCCTACGGCTACAGATTTATGCATGCTTTATCCACTAACTCTCGTAGTTTAAGCGACTCTACTAACAATTTAAATAATACACCTATGTTTTCAGCCAGGAAAAAAATTTTACAACCCACCCTCAAACTTTTTCTGTGTACGTTTCAACATGTCTAGATTCGATTTCTGGAATGTCCGTACGCCGTCCGGGCCATATCTTGCCCTAGAATTGCTCGGAAAAACTTGTTCTTTCGCACATAGACTCCATTTGAGATCTAGTTGGTCCTAACATCTCATCAGTTTGATCAACTAACTCCCTGGGTTTTTATAGGCAAAAACCGGGTCCAAAATGGGGGTTTTCCAATGTTATGATATCAAAGAGGGGGGGGGGGGTCTATTTTCACGTAATTTCTAGTCGGATCTGGCATCATTCATGAATATTAACCCATGTGTGAGATTTGCAGCGTTTTAGCTTCAAATTAGTGATTTGTTTCGTTTTTTTAAATGCGAATCAGCGCTTTTTAGCTATTTCAGGCGCGAATATTAGCGCTTTTCCCCGACGTTTTGCCGCGCCCCAAGAACGCCTTCCCAACATTTTCTGCCTATTAAGAGCCTATAAAAACATAGGGTTAGCGTATTTTCGATGTTTTGTCTGCGAAGTTGCCTTCTGATACCTCAAATTGATCTATTTTTCCTAATTCATAAGTGGTAAATGAGCGCTTGTTCTCAATATTTACCGTTATAATCATGTATGCATTTAGCCTAAAAATCCATTGATCTGTTCAAGTCAAAGTTCACCATTCAGGCTTGTCCGAAAACCAATTTCACGATTGTGGCACTTTCGAAAAATAAAAAAAGTTATTTTGACTTTTTCATAAACCGCATTTTCTCAAGTTTAACTCTTTCTGAAATGAGTTTCCCAGGTTTTGGGTAATTCGAAACACTGATTTGGCACATTCAAAACGCAAATTTACGGATTTCATTTCTTCAAAATGTCGATTTTGTGATTTTGGATCTTTCACCCCAAAAGCCGATTTTCGATAATTAAATACAAATACCCAAAACCCAATTTCGTGCATTTTTTCTCATTCAAAAATTAATTTTGTGGGTTTGGCATCATCAAAACAAAATTTTTTATGTATAAAACCCCAACTTCCCGGGTTTGGTTCTTTAAAAAATAAAATTTCGCATTGTTTTGCTCTTTCAAAAGTCAAATTTCGCGAATTCGGATTTTTCGACATTTCACGGATTTTGTCCCCCCACCCTCTCTTTATTTTCAACCTTTGGATCCCCCGTGCCATGAAACCACCCCATTAAACGTAGTTCCAACGCTTTCGTCAAAGTCGTCCAGTGGGCGTCCATTGTTGGCCGCGGACGCTGTTTTGCTGTTTATGAGTCCCTCGTACACCGGTCATTAACAGAAAACGGGGACGGGGAAAGAAGAGTACACATCAAAAAACAAATAATTTAGCAATCGAGACACGAACGAAGTGATTTGTACGTTTTTTTTTTTTTTTTTTCATTGTTCCCAACATCCATTTTATACCTCTGAAAATCAGTGATCTCCCCGCCGAGGAAGCGTTATTTCAATGAATTGCCCAACACTTCTCCACGTTTCTTTCTCTGTCTGGTTCATTAGTTGACAAAGACAAATCCCAAAAGAGGAATCCCAAAGTGAGCGAGGAAAGAGGTGGACACTGGAGTATTAATTACGAAAGAATGACACGATCTGGGTCAAATCGATTTATCACTTTGAAGGGTCCCCCTCGTGTGTTTTTATTTTTATTTCGTGTGTGTGTGTTTTTTTTATTCTTTTCATTGACCATTTTCTTTCTCTTCATATTTAAATAAATGCCGTCTTCGAAAAACAAGCTCTTTCTATCTAGAGAGAGCTTCTGTGGCCCTAGGCGCGTGCTTCTAGCGCTCTTATTAAAAGCTATACTACGCTGCTACCACGCTCGCTACGCTTTTAACCCCCCCCCCCGGACCCACCCCTCTCATGCTTCCAAAACAGTCATTACCAGGAATATTAATACTCTTGCAAAGTTTCTCGCCGGCTTCACTTTTGTCGAGAAATAAGTTTATCGTTACCTCCTACTTTTACCCCCCCCCCACCGCCATCCCACCCACCATCTACCATCCAAGTGCTATCACTCGCTCTTAAAAGGGAAAATTCCTTCCGAGTTATTTCCCCAAAGTTAAGATTTCAAGTTAATTGCTCCTTCGTGCCATCCTTCAGACTAATATTGGAACCCCGCCCACCCAACCCTTTTCAACCTCTTTTTGAACTATTTTCTTCTCTGGTTGCCAATAATTTGATTATTATTAAAAACGATTACACGAGAGAGAAAAGCTTTTGTTTTGATGAGACGTTCTCTTTGCCTTCAGTTAAAAACTGTTTCGCTCAACTTTTTCGAAGGAGAGTATCTTTGAAGTTTTCCGAAAAACTTATGATTAAAGGCAATGCTTAGCGAAGAATTCTTGTTTTTTTAAAAATAAATAATGGCTCCAGCATCTTGATGGGCGGGGCGAGGGGTGGGTTGTTTAATTATTATTTATTGGTGAATTTACGGTTCAAAAAAATTATTTTCAGCCTGCGACTGCCATCCAATCGGCGCCTCGGGTAAAACGTGTAATCAGACGAGCGGACAGTGTCCTTGCAAGGACGGCGTGACCGGCATCACTTGTAATCGTTGCGCTAAAGGCTATCAACAGAGTCGTTCTCAGATCGCACCCTGCATTAGTGAGTTGTTTTTTTTAAAACAAAAAAATCTGTCGTTTTGTCGTCTTAAGTGTACTATAAATTTCAATATTTTATTTTGTTTTTGCAGAGATTCCCAAGATGTCAGTGAACTTGATGTCAGCCGACGCTGGTGACGACAACGGACAGGAAGAATCAACTCCACGTAAGTACTGAAGTTTGGTCTCTTTAAATATTTATACTCCACCACCCCATCCCCCCACTCCACTCCACCGTTGAAACTTATTCGAAAGTTTACACGAACACAGCGCAGCCTGAAACCACTTTTCCAATGTCTACAGAATATCGCCCTTGTTTTTCCCTTCGAAGGATAAAGTATCTTGGAGGCATTCCAACGGGGCAAAGGTCCAGTGGCTCTTGTTACAAATAAGCGTATAGTCAAAGTAACGTAAGATATAGTGCCGGTAGTGATGAGGGGGGGGGGGGGTAGAAACCAAAGAATGTCGAGTGGTCGTGTTTTCATTTTCTTTAAGTTATTGAGACAGAGAAGGGGGTGGAACAAGATGAGAAAAAAAAAGCTGAACAAAAGCGGCTAACCCCCTCCCCTCCACCTCACAGCCCTAGTAGAAGACACTTTTTTTTCGAGCATGTGATGCGTGTGTCAGTCACACCCTTTGTCTTCCATTGTAATTAATATGGTTGACGTGCGAGGATTCTAACACGAACGTTCAAGGTGGTTAATGGGATGAGGGGGAGAAGGTCATAAGAAAAAAAGAAAAGGGTTTTCTATAGGAGCCAACAGTAGCAGCTCCTTTTATATTATGTATTTTTCATTTCAGCCCGTTCCCCTTAATTAACAACAGGTTAATTACTGCTGTATTAGTCTCGTTAGCTTCTCCACATGTTCAGCTTAAAATATGTCTTGCAAGGGTTTTTCTTTCAACTTGTTAATTATGTGCGGCACCTCAGTACCCTGTAGCTGTGCTATATTTGCGAATGTACAGAGGGAAGTAAATTTACAACCCTTAGATTTTATAATAAGATGAACTTTTTTTTAGGGGTTTGTCGGTCCCCCCGTCCCTCGCGTATCCGATCGTGCCAAAAGCATTTCGACCCATACAACCATTCGGCATTTAATCAAGTCGCATCCCAGTCCCATAAGCCCTGCCTCAACCCCCATATGAGCCCGGTCTCTGATCTTGAAGTCCAGAGGTCTCAGGCCCAAAATAATCTCTCTGTATTGGTATTATCAAAAGTACACACTTTGGTATTATCAAAAGGCCGAGACGCTCTGAATAAAACGCACTTGGGGCCTGTTCAATAACTTCAACAACATTAGTTAACCACATTACCACAGTATAATAATAGCGTTTTCCATTTGCGCAAAAATGTGCCCTGGCGCACCTCATTGCAGTGCCGGCCTTAGACAGTTGGCGCCCCCAGGTGAACCTTTCACCAACGCCCCCCTGAAGTTACCTTCAGGACCCGCGAATTATCGTTTTTCTCCACACATCATCACTTCTTCCCAATTCAATCGCTGAATTAGCGATTTGTCTCTATTTTAATCACGAATTAGGATTTATCTCCATTTCAGCCACGAATTAGCGATTTTTCTTGCAATGAATTTGTGTTTTTCCTGATTTTAGCAGCTAATGAGGAATTTTACCTGTGACTTAGCGCTATATTTTCCAATTTTAGCCACGAAGTTGCCTCCGGAAACCGCGACTCGCTGTTTACTAACATTTATTTCTGTGAATTAGCAAATGTTCTCAATTTAACCCCATAAATAGGCATTTCTCCGGATATCAGCCATGAATTAGAGTTTTACCTAATTTCAGCCTCCTAGCGAGCCGTGAATGAGAGTTTGGTATCCCAATTGTCGACCCAAATTAACGTTTTTTCTGAATTTTATCCGCGAATTAGCGAATTTTTCTCATTTAGCCGTGTATTGGCGATTTTGTTCACTTTCAGCCACAAAGTTACCTTCAGAAGCCGCGATCTGGAGTTTTCACCATTCTAACAGCGAATTAGCGTTCTCTGCCGAGACCGGGCAGAGGCAAAATCACATCATGTTCGTCACTCGGCCGAGTATAACTGTCTGTGGTGATTACACACGGGTTTTTCTCGGCTGAGCACTTCATTCGTGTAATTGGGCCTTTAGCGATTTTCTCCACTTGAGTCATGAATCTGTGATTTTACCCGCTAAAGAGCAATTTTCCCAAAAATTTATCCGTGAATTAGCACTTTTTCTTAATTTTTCCCGCATTTTCTCTGATCAGTTGATTACTGTAATAGACCGAGAGCTGGCGACAGTCCCATTCAACCGAAAGAACATAGTCATGAAAGGTGTGCAAAATTCTAGCATATGGCCCCCTATTTACGAGTCCGGGAGTCTGCCATGCTGTATCTGGGGCCTAAGGATTTTATAACTAATTAAAGTCCTTAATTTGGGACATTAATTTAACCGGAAGAACATTGTCCTGAAACTGGTCTCATTCGACAGGTTTCATGAAGCTCAATACGAATATAATCGTCTGCCGGCGTCTGCTTGGGGCGTTTGCTCTCGACCGCCAGTCAAACTCCTTAAATTAGGGATAATAAAAAACCGGATGAACGAAGTCCTGAAAATGGTCTTATGCAGAAGGTTTTGCATAAGATATGTTTTATGGAGATGATTACAAACATGATCGTCTGCCGGCGCCTACTTGGGGCATTTGGCCCCGGTGGCCACTCAAACTCCCTAATTTAGGGATATTCATTAAGCGGAAGAACGAAGTCCTAAGATGGTCTTACGCAACAAGTTTTTATGTAGCTGAATACGAAAATGATCGTCTGCCAGCGGCATTTGCTCTCCGTGACTAGTCAAACTGTGCGAAGGGACTAACTAACCGGAAGAATTATAGTCCTAAAACTAGTCCCAAATTTAGTGAGTTTGTTTGATTTAATGAGACTAGTTTCAGGACTATGCCTCAGTGGGCGAGCACTTTGCGGCGCAAAGTCGTGCAAATCCACGACGCGTTTCCACGTAGCACGAAAATCCGAGGGGCACCAGCACCAAAATCCAACGTTAAAAATGATAATTTACCTCTGCAGGCCACGGGCGGGCCATTGTGAAAGGCTCAGCGGGCCACCCCTGCTTTAAGACCTTTTCCTTATTTTATCCAAATTACCGATATTTCCACACCCTATATCCGCCAATTAGCGCTTTTGCCCAGTTTAAGCCGCGAATGAGCACTTTTTGTCAACTTTACCAGCAAATTAATGATTTTTCCAATTTTGGCCGCGTGAAACGTTTTTCTCAATTTCAACCGCGGATTAGTGCGGGGTAGCCACCCACCACCCAAGACATAAATATGTATGCGCTTTTTCTCCACTTAAGCTGCAAAGTAGCTTTTTATCCCGTGAATTAGCGATGTTTCTTAACTTTCCTCGAGTTGGCGTTTTCCAAAATTTTAGCTGCAAATCACCGATTTTTTTTTTATAGCAAGGACCAGGGAATTAGCACTTTACTCAATTTGAGCTGAAAATTAGCGTTTTTCTCAAGTGTTTTGCCCAATATTAGCAGCTGAACAGCGGTATTTTCTACATTTTCCCCACAAATTACCAATTTTTTGTTCTCCCTTCCGCATACGCTATGGATTAGCGATTTCATCTCAAATTTAGCCGCGAATTCGCAGGTTTTTTCACCCAAAGCCATATATTGGCTATTTTTCTCAATTCTAGCCTCAAAGTTGCCTGCGGAAGCCTCGAAGTAGCGTATTTCAAATTTTTGACTCATAAATTAATTGAAATTTTTCTCTTGAATTTTTAGCCGTGAATTAGTGATTTCCCCCAATTTTTGCCGCGAACTAGCGCTTTTTCTTCATTTTAGCAGCGTAGTAGCGTTTCTAACCCGTGAATTAGCGAATTTTCTTAATTTTAGCCACGAATTGGCGTTTTCCGGTATTTTGGCTGTATTTATTACTGTACTGTAGGTATTTTTCCATTTTTTAACAGCGAATTATCACTTTTTTAAAAAAGTTAGGCTGAAATTTAACCTTTCTCTTAATTTTAGCCAGAATAATTATTGATTTTCTCAATGTTAGCCTAAAATTAGCCGGGTTCTTTTACATTTTAGCGCCGCATTAGCAATTTTGTTTTACTTTTGATAATGAATTAGCGCTTCTTCTCAGTTCTCGCCACGAATCAATGTTTTTTTGTTTTTGTCTTTTTTTTACTTACAGCAATGAATTTGAGTTTTTTCTCAATTTAGCCACAAAGTTGCCCTCAGAAGACTAGAAGGCCTGTATTTAAATTAGAAATTTTAACACGCTTTATCCGCGAATTTTTAATTTTCCTCAATTTTAGCCGTAAATTAGCGTTTTTTTTTCAATTATAGCTACGTAGAAGCGTTTTTAACCGGGACGTCCTAATTTGCGGAAAATCAGTAATGCTTGCGGAATCGACATAAAAAATGAACCGGAGGATGTTGGAAAAGTACACAGTTACTACTGGGACTGTTTTAGAGAATATTTGTCATCAGTTACGCCAAGTTACTAGAAAGTACTAGTACTTCTCCCCGCGGAAACGATAAAAGCTCGCGGAAACGATGTGTACAGTGATTACAGGACGCTCAAACTTCTCTGGCTTTTGTCGTTTTTTCAAGCCACCCCTCGGGGAGAAGTAATAGTACTTTTCGATAACTCGAGATAACTGCCAGCAAATATTCTGTCAAACGGCGAGTTCGCGGATAACAGCATAAAGACAAAACGCTAATATTATTGTGTAGTGACCAAAATGGTAAAATAGCCGTCGTTCGTGGCGCTAATTAACGGCTGAAATTGTGGGAAATTGTTCATTTGCAGCTGGAATAGGGAAAAAGGCGCTAATTCGCGGATGAAGTGGAGAAAAAGTGCTAAACTCGCGGCTCAAACTGAGAAAAAGGCATTTGCTCGAATTTGGAATTGACAAAACACTAATCCGCGGTTTATGGAAGCGGCATATTTGTAGCTGAAATTGTCAGAAAGGGCTAATTCGCGGGTCTTATGCAATGAGAAAAACTGGGGAAAAATGATAATACCCCGGTTACAATTGAGAAAAACGTTGAATCTCGGCTGAAATTTAGAAAATGCCGCAATTTTAGGCTAAAATTGTTTAACAAAAAAAAAAACACCAATTTGCGGCTAAAACTGAGAAAACCGTGAAAAATTATTAATTTTGGGATAAAATTGAGAACGTGAAAAGTAAACGTGTTGAGAAAAGCGCCAAATTCAGAGGTAACATTTTGATAAGTGCACACTCGCAGCTGGAATTGCGAAAAAGTGATAATTCACAGCTCTGAAACTTTGTGAAATCTCTCATCCGCAGCTGAAAATACTCAATTCCATTGTGCAAAACACCGCTCATTCGACGCTAAATTTAATAAAAATCGCTGTATCTAAGGTAAAAATTGATAAAAAAAACTATCGTTTGCTGCTGAAATTGAGAAAAACACCAATTAGCGGTTTCTGGAAGCGAAGAAGCGATTGTTCTCAATTTAAGCAAGACTTTAAGGTAAGCCTTTTTCAATATTTTAGCCGCGAATTAGCACCTTTTCTCCATTTCATCCTTTAAATTAGCGAATTGGTGGCGACTTCTTTCAAATTTTTCTCCATTTAACTGTCGCGAAATTGGCACCAGAAGCCGACGAATTGGCATGTTCCCAATTTTAGCTGCCACCCAGTGTTTTTCTCCATGTAAGCAGTGGATTTTTGCACGTGTATTCCCCATTAGCGATTTATTGATTTTTGTATTTTTTAAGCCGCAATTTAGCGCTATTCCTCTATTTTAATTATAGGCGCAAAATTGGCTTAAGAAGCCGCGAATTGGCATTTTACTCAATTTAATAGCAGCGCTTTTCCCATACTTTACCCGTAAATTAGCTGTTTTTCTCAAATTCATTGGTGGATTACTAATTTTTCTCCACTTTAGCTTTTCATTAGCGATTTTTTTCAATTTCATATGTGAATTAGTGTCTTTTCTCAGCATTAGACGCGAAGTATAGTGTTTTTATCCCGTGAATTAGAGGCTTTTCCTAATTTTACCCTTGAATTAAGATTTTTTTCTCATTATTTTATCCTCAAAAGTGCAAAGTGCCGTATTATCCGCGAATTACCGTTTTTTCTCAATATTAGCTTCAATGTCGCGTTTTTACCCCTCAAATTATCGAATTTTAGCTTCTTTTCTCTTCTCCATTTTATTTGCAAACTTGGCTTCAGAAGCCGTGAATTGGCTATTAATTTCTTCAATTTCAGGCGTGAATCAGTGTTTTTATTCATTTGAGCTTTGAATTAGCACATTTTTACGATTTTATCCGCGAGTTAGCGACTTTTTTGAAATTTTAGCCGTGATTTAGCGCTTTTTATCCTGATGTGAATTAGGGGCTTTTCCTAATTCTGGTCGTGAATTAGCACTCAGTTCTCATTTTTATCAGTGAAATAAAGCTTTTCCTCAATTTTACCCGTAAATTGGCGTTTTATTCCGCGAGATAGTGACAATGTAACTCGATTTTTTGCCGTGATTTAGCATTTTCATTCCGGGCTAGTTTTACCCGAAATGAAGCGTTTTTATTACACGAATTAGCCATTTTTCTCAATTTTAGCCCCGAATTAGCCTTTTTCTCAATGTTAGCCACGATTTTTTTTTCTTACTTTTAGCCATGAATTTGCGTTTTACTTCCATGTTCCCTGTGGGTGTGATGTTCGGGAAAAAAATCGAGTCCGAGCTGACTTTACATTCTTGAAGTGGTTTTCGGCATGCCGTCGGTCTGTCGCTTTTATGCGATAATTTGTTGTCTAAATTCCACCCGTATAATGGTTTCTACACCACAAATCAGTTATTTTTTCTCAATTTTGGACTGAAAGTTGCATCGAGAAACGGATAATTATCGCTTTTGTTTACGTTTAATCACAAATGTATCGCTTTTTCCAAACATTTTGCCGCGCACATGAGTGCGCCTTCTCAGTGTAGCGATTTCGTGGGCAGAATGAAATAATCAGCTACACAATTTGCTGAGCACCGGCGACATTCAATTCTCGAAGTCGCATTATCGCACGCACTGAAAATCGTCGAATGAAGCCAAATTCACCGTGCAATCGGGTGATGACAACCAGCATAATAGACGCCCCTTATTCTCAGCTCGATTCCCAGTTCAAATGTGAGATGTGTGTTCTTATACATATACGTTTTAATTTGCTGTTCTTTAATTAAGGCCCGGGTCGACCACATGGGTTTAAGAAATATCTAAGCGGAGCTTAGAGTTAAACAGGAGATAAATGAAAAAACCCGGTCGACAATATGCGTTTAATCTTAATCGGAAGAAAAACGCAGGATAAAGTTCCGATTAGTTGAACGCTGCTCTGGGTTACGTTTAGTACAATATTTATACATAAAATTGAGAAATTGTGATCTTCAGTTAATTATTACCGGATTATTACCTTGGCTCGAGGGCAAGATTATTCGATATCATTCTGTTTATTTCAATTGAACTTGAAATGCTGGACCGTGATTTAGCAGAGATGGAAGAATTGGAAGAGTTAAGCCGGCTAGTAGGGTACGGTCGGCCTCTACCTCGGCCCCGCATCTTCCGTGACCGGACGAATTATTTCGATATTTTGGACGATTGGGAGTTTTTACGCAGGTTCCGGCTCGACAAGAACTCTGTTAAGTCCGTCCATGACCGAATTGAGGATAAAATAAAATCCCCGTCGAATAGGTTAGGACTTATTTTTATTGCTTATGTACATTTATAGAATATATCCATCAGCGAGTGTTCTATACTTGACGTTTATTTCTTAATTTATTTCAGAAACCATGCCGTATCCAGCATGAATCGTCTTCTGTTATCATTACGGTTCTACGCTACTGGGTCCGATACATTGTCCATGGCGGATTTTATAGGGAACAGCAAAACCTCGGCCGTTGATTTTATCGGGTTGGTCACCGATGCTATTGCAGGCCTAAGAGATGCGGTTATTTACATGCCTCGATCCCAAGATGAGATTGCCACAGCGAAGAAAATATTCTATAAAATCGCATCGTTTCCTAGGGTTATTGGAGCGATGGACTGTACGCATGTGAAGCTTAGTGGTATTGGTAATTTGTATATGATGTAGGCAGTTGCAGTTTCCTTTTGACTATAGTTGGATTTTTCCATCATCTATTTCAGGGGGTGACAATGCAGAAGTTTTTAGAAACAGAAAAAACTTCTTTTCTAGAAACGTCCAAACTATTTCGGCATCCAATTTAAAGATCTTGGACATCGTAGCCAGATGGCCAGGGTCCAGCCATGACCAAACCGTTTTTAATAATTCAAAGATTATGAATAGACTTGAATCAGGGGAATTTGGCAACAGCTTGATTGTAGCTGATGCGGGCTACGAGAACAGGAATTATCTTGTAACACCTTTCTCCAGTCCTCAAAATGCCGCAGAAAACCTTTACAATGAATCGCAAATTCGAACGAGGAATGTCGTCGAAAGGCAGTATGGTGTATGGAAAAAGCGTTTTCCTATATTATCAATTGGGTTGAGAACGAATTTGGCTAGAAGTTTACGGGTTATAGTTGCTACTTCTGTCCTCCACAATCTTGCTATTGATATGAGAAGCCCTCTCCCGGAGTACGATATAACCTACATCGAACATGATGACCATGAAGTGCCAGTTTCTACTCTGGATAATAGAAAAAATGACCGTACCCGGCAAATATTGGTCAATACTTATTTCCAACCTCTTTTACATTAAAATAAATTACAAAAATTTATCATTTTCTTTGTAATTTGGCATTAATAATTTGAGCTTTCAACAGCTCTTTTTCGAGTTCATGCTTTTCTCTGGCCCGTAATTCCTGCCCAATTTGATGTTCCAGCTCAGCGTTGAAAATTTTCAATTTTACCTCATGCAACTCTTGTGCCATGCTTCTTGCTTGTTGCTGCAAAAATCTTTCGCCTTCTTTAAGGTCTATTTCGATTTTAGCCGAAACCGTTTTATGAGAGACCATTTCCTCGAATCCCGCATGACCATCTGACGTATTTTTTCCTCTTCTTGACGCTGAGGAAAGTGAAACATTAAGGCACAGCGCTCGCTTAATTATTTCGTATTAGTTTTTCTACTTTCTAACGAGCATGACTTAAGATTCCTGTTAAATTTCCGAGCTCATTGCTCAAAGATTTTCAGGAATAATGAGGCTTGTTCGCAGTACAGTTCCGAAAAAGGGCCTTATTACGAATGGTCGGGAAGAAACGCCGCAAGCAGAATCCAAAGGCACAAAACCGCATCTCGCGGCATTTTCACGCGGGTTCGTAATAAGGCTCCAGTTCGTAACATTCTGAGCCTGCAGTGATGGGATTTGAGCTTTCTACAATCTGTAAATGCCCATTGAAAGATCGGTGGGTTACAGTAAGATGATAGAAAATCCTACGATGCTTTATATAATTCCGGCCTGATGTGTTCGCCGAAGCAGATCCAGCTATCTCGGGAACTCCTTCCTCCAGAGGGTCACGTGGTGCCATAGCCGACTCATCAACAACTTCTGTGTCTAGACAAGTCACACGAGGCCTTAAATTATTTTCACAAACATGTTTCGTCTGGCACAAAGAATTATCGCAACCTTCGGTGATTGTCGATTGTTTTAGCGCGGGATGAAGGGGTTTCTTTAATGACACGGGATGCCAACTACTCCAATCGTATCCTTCACTTGGCAGACCGTTCCCCAAGTTTGTAGAAATATGACTCAAACTTCGACCTCCATTCTCGCTCCTCACGACCTTGTCATTCAAGAGCCCTGAGTTCTCATTCGAGTGAGCTCCAGAGGTCAGAGTTTCATAATCTGCAAAGGCGGTTAAAATCAAACGGGAAAGTGTGTGAAATATACAAATGGGCAATGCCCGTTCAATCCATTTATTACTTTCTGGCACTGCATCTGAGTCGGTCGTATTGTCAAGTCCCTCGGCGCTCAGAAGAATCATTTGTAGGATCTTCGACTCTATTTCAGACAGCGGCTGGGCATTGTTCGAACCACCTCCAGTACTAATGGCTTCTTGCCGTAGTTTTGCTTTTTTTGACCTTACAATTTTCTTCAAATTTTCGTACTTGTTCCGTAGCTGAGTGTGATTTCTTGCAACGTAAATTTGTGCCTATTAAGATAAGAAGGGCCTACAAAAATAAATTGTTTATTGATACCTCTGGTATCCTTCTTGTTTGAATCTGTCCGCAATGCCAATCCAGCATTTCTCCTTTTCCCTCCACATGACTGCATCAGTCTTCTTGTTTTCAATAATTTTTTTATTTTCAACGACCAGTTGAACCAATAAATCTTCTTCTTGAAAGGAATAATTTTTAACTCTGGCCCTTTTTGGAACCCTCCTCTCCAGATCGCGGTCGTTTCTCTGGTCCATCCTAGTCTAATAGCATGAATCTATATAGCCAATGATTTTCCCTTCGCTTAAATTATTTAACCTCGCAACGAGACAGTTTATACGCCCTAAGTTTTTAATTATTCCAACTCGCACAAGAAGAAAAACTGTAAGCACCCGTTGTAGTATGAAACGGTTTGAAATAAAAGTTTCGTAGGCATAGAAACAATAACATTTTCGAAACTAGAAGCAGCATCAGAAGCTAATTTCATTATCTAACCTTAAACGCCACTTTATTATTATTCTAACATATTGAAACCATTGTCGACCGAAACTTGATATTTCATCCTCCGCTAAGTGCTAAACCCAGCATTGCATTAATCGGAGCATTGCAATAAATTGTCGACCCAACCCTAAGTAGGTTTACTGTGAAATATCAATACTTACCTACTTAATCCCCTATCTAGGCCCAGCTAATTTTGCCCATCGCCCCCCCCCCCCTACGAAAAGCTTAACTCTACGCCTCTGTCTGGAGGTAACTTATTCACAGCTGAAATTTAAAACAAGTGCTAATTTGAGGGTAAAATTAGGGATTAATTGAAAATTGAGATAATGTAAAGCTCTAATCTACGTGCACGTGAACCTGACTCGACCCATAACGCCAAAAACGATCCTATTCGATTGTTTACGTTTGTTTAGCCAAAATGTTCGTTGGTTTAGCATTTTAAAAACACGAATTTAAAAAAAAAAATAGTTGGGTGCGGCTAACTTCACGCTCCCCGACCCATGAACGAAATCGTTGGTTTAGCGGCATATTTCAGCGTAAAATGGCGCCAAACAAACGATTTCGATTATATGTCGGATTATATACGTAAACTTGGCCAAACCACGCTTGTTTGTTTTTTTTTTTTTTAAATAATGTTTCGAAATGCTAAACAAACGATTTTGCCGCTAAACAAACGATTTCGTTCATGGGTCGGCGAGCGTGAAGCTAGCCGCACCCTAGTGTGTTTGTTGTTAAAGGAACTTGATAGGCTCAAAAAACGAAAATTTTGGCTAAACAAACTATGTTAAGGCCAGAAATGGCACTAAACAAACGATTTCGTTCATGCGTCGGGTTACGTGAAGTTAGCCGCACCCAAAACAATTTTTTTTTAAAGTTAGTGTTTTAAAATGGTATATAAACGAAAATGTTGGCTAAACACAAGGTAAATAGACTAAAGAGGTATGCTCTTAATTTTCAACCAATTATTATTGTTTGTGCAATGACGTCATGGGATGACACATTTTTAAAAAATTAACAGGTGGGACTTTTTCCAATAAAACAAAATTATCAACATTTCTGGGGCCACTTTTTAAATCGGGAGAACTACGCATTATTGCCTGCAGGACAATGTTCCTGTGAAAGAAGTGATTGCAGGGCCCCTAAGTGTAATGGTTGGAGCAAAGAAAACTGCTGCAGGTGCAGGGTAACATCTCAGTTGGGAAACTTTTAGAAATTCTTTTAAGATAGAGCTAAGTTCAGCAATTTTTTCGTTCCACTCATCAACGTAGAGACCTCGCCACCGTTCCAATTAACAATAATAAATATAAGCGCTCCGAAACACTTGGCTTCGTATTAAGGGTTCTCGGCGGTGTTTGTACAACAAACCGCTCGTATGGTGAGGGTGTGAATCGCCCTACTCCATTCGGGGAAAAAGCCGCACGCGGGATCCAAGGACGCCAAATAAGAAATAACATTATCCCGCCATAGCAATCACGTCTAGCGGCATTTTCGCACGAGTTTGTACTGAGGCTCCAGATGAGGCAAACAAATTCCTCAATATCGACAATGATTGAATACGGCTAGGTTCGAGGCCGGGATTCTGGTCGAAGGACACCATTAATACTAAAATATTAAATTACTTACATTTTTATACATGACAGGGAACACTTTTAAACTTCAGCTTTATTGTCCAACCTATCTAAGATAATGCTCGTGAGCGTGATTGTCGCGGGCAGCATGAAAGCCCTTCCTTGCTCCCTCATGAAGCTTACTGGTCGTTTCTCACTGATACACATAATAAACTAGCCCGTCACTGCGCCGAGTGCTGTCTGTATTGAATACACGGGGCTTCACGTGGTACGTATCAATTAACTGGGCCTTAAAACGGTACATAAGGTCTAAGGAACGACTCCGCCAAATTAGCTATATCGCTATTAAAAAAATTTGCAGGCACTTATTTTGACTTTTCATTCATTGTTTGCTTGATCTACAAAGAAATTCCAAGGGAGAAACCATGGGAGGGGAAGCTTCATATGTGAAGTTTGGTCCCTCATTAATTTTTTTACTCCCGTGACGTCAATTTTGACAAAAATTTCCTTAGTTACGAGCATACCTCTGTAAGTCTATTTACCTTGGGCTAAACAAACGTAAACAAACGAATCGGATAGTTTTCGTCGTTTTTGGCCTCGGTATGGTGTAGGTATTCGCCACTACAACGTGGGCGGAGATAGCCGACAGTCTTTGAGGGGGGGAGGGGTTTCAGTCATATGACTGGGAATGATCAATAGTGGGAAGCGGGGGGGGGGTCCCTTAAAAAATGTTCACGCCTTCATGCACGGAGGCATTTTTCACGCCACAAGTTCGGAAAACTTGTGAACCCTACCGAAGAAACACGTGTGTCACAAAGTTGTGCTGTGAAATAATAAAGACCCGTTCACAAGATCTATGTTTTCGTTGTGTAGTGTCTACGCCACCTATCAAAATGCTTCATTTTTCAAGGGAATAATTTGTTTGGCTGCTTAGACTCCACAGAATTCAAACATAGAGCTTGTGAACGGGCCTTAAGCCCCGTCATTTGATAGAGTCTGGCTACTAAACCGCTAATCTGCGGCTGAAATTGAGAAGAACGATACACTCGGCCAAAAAAGCGCTAATATGCGGGTAGAGTCCAAAAATCGCCCCTAACTGAGAGGTTGAGGCTATGATGAGGCCAACAAGATGTCCAGATTCAAGAGTGTGCTGGCTGGGTGGAATGATGACTAATAAAATGTGAAATTATCCCCCTCCCCTCATTCAATCTGATCCCCCCCCCCAGGACAAATTCCTACCTACGCCACTGTCGCCATCCAATTTCGAATGAAGCCTGGTTACTAGTAAGCCTCGAAATTTCACATTTTTTAAAGCTCACTCATGGCGCTATCTACAATCAAATTGGATGGTGGTGTTGGTTTTCGAGGGTAACGACTTTTTACTTTCGCCAGTCGTTTTCAAACCACCAAAAGGTGTGTTTGCCAACAGCTAGCCCTGTTTTGAGCCCCTGTCCCACGGAAAATGTTTGGCGATCTCGGGTCTTGCCGTTTTATTCAGATATACGCCGCAAATTCTGTGATTATATCTCGCAATCCGTCTGCTAATTATGATACATCAGTCTCTCGGACCAAAATGTTCGAAAACAGGGTACCTGGGGATTTTAGGATTGACTTTCCCGTCTCGATTTGACTTTTTACCTGAGCTCACTGTTTTACGCTCTCTCTGAAGTTTGAAATATGTGAATGAAATAATAAACTTAAACCATGTAGTCTTAGGTGGCGAACATACTAGAGCAATACGATATCGTTTCGATATCGCCGACGCAAATAAACAGCGTCTGGGACAAATAGAAACAACTGGAAATGTGTCAGAGTGATGTAGAAACGATATCGTATCGCCGCAGTATGAACGGCCTTAGATTAATATATGAAGTAACGGTAGCAAAAAGGAAAATAGTGGGGTGGGCACGGCCCTTTTGGATAAAATCATGGGTCGCGACCCAAGTGTGGATAATAGGTGGCGAACCAGCCAGGAAAAGCCCGCGACCCACTTTTGGGTCGCGAACCAAACCCAATCCAGTGGATGAAAACCACCGTCCTAGACCATAAAAAACGTCCTGCGCAGGTGCCAGACACGATCAAATGACTCTGATTTTTCATACGGTGGGCTCCTGGACTATGTTCTCTCGAAAAATGAAGCATTTTGATATTTTATAGGTTGCGTAGACTCCACAGAACACATACGTACAGTTCGTAAATTGTGCCTAAAAATGTCCCTGTGTGTACAGGGCTTTAAAAGTACGTACGGACGGTGAGGATTTCCTGTTTAGGCCAACCTCTCCGGCCAGACGGAGCGTCTGGACCTGGCTTTGACTTCAGTTTAAGTCACCTTGAAGTCGCCGTAAATCAATTGAAGTTGCGCAGTCCACCTCAACTAATGTCAAAGTCTGGGCCACACGCTCCGGCTGGCCGGTAGGTTGGTCTGAACGGGAAATTCTCACTGTGTACCGTGTGCACGTACCCTATAACTGTAGGGGTTAAAGAGTCTGTGGGAGGAGCTTCAGGAAGGAGTGTCTGGGGGGGGGGGGCTACAGAAAGTTTTGGGGCTATAGGACCAAAGCCCCCCTCTATCTCCGCTCGTGCACCACAAACGCCCGGTTGTTGATACACTTTTTTTTGCAAACATTTTTAATTGTATGTGTCATGTGTCGGTTATTTGTCCGTTAATGTGTTGCCCATTTCGGTAGCTAAGCAATACGAGCTCAAAGGCTGAGGCCTGAGTACAAAAAAGCGATGATGGGGGGAGGGGGTGTGTGGCCTGAAACATCTGCGCCCAGTGCCCCGCACAGCCTTAATCCGGCCCTGACCACCTGACCAAGTCTCCTTTTCACGTTCCAACGTCGATGAACATAAAACCTAAAAATGTCCGTTTTTCCATCTTAAGGGGAGGGGGAGGGGTCGTTGTTGGTTTTAGTTGATTCTATCGACCCCAGCGAGGACAGCAGTCTGATGGGCTCTTCCTTGGACTCAAGAGGCCTGTAGCCGCCCTAAATGCAACAAAGTTGCACCCCTCAGACAACTGCGAATTGCCCAGTTTTACGGTTCAGGCTACTAATTAAAATAATTTGTTGGCAGTTTGTAACCCCCCCCCCCTTGCCTTGTTGTCCATATCATGTAACTTCACTGTGGTGCTGGGGGACTTCTACCCTATTCGATATTCCAAAGCTCTGGCTGGACGTGCATTGAACTGACCAGCCATGTACAGCCCCTTTGAGCGTAATAATCATTATATCTGACAGGGAGTAATCATTATCCGTTTTTTTTTTCTTTCTCTCTTTGAAGGTGAACCCCCGCCCCCTGCCCATTAACCACATTCGAAACGCGTTAGAAATCACCCGTATCATCAAACAAAACTACGATTCTCAGTCATATTTTGATTGCTGACAATATATCATTCATTGAGCTCTCATTGCAATAATTGTATGTGTCATCACTCCCACCCCCTACCATTAGAGCTCCGTCATTCTTTCAAGGCATCCTTGATCGAGCAATTGTTATTCCGATTTCCTTTTCAATACATAAAATTTCAAGGGTATGAGAAATTTAATTTAGAGAACATGCAAAATAGCTGCGCTGCATGTAAGGAATCGAGACGCTCAGATTATTATACAGCGTCGCTTGCACGCCACAAGTTATGATAGGAATAGTGTTTCTGTTCAGGAAATCGAGCCCTTCGCGGTATTCCTTTTTTTCTTCTTCTTCTTTTTTCTTATTATACTTTTACGCCTTTTGATACACAGCGACTATTATATCGTGCTCATCACGAGGGGGACTTGGTGTGGCGGGAGGGTTGGGGAGGGGAGGTGAAGAAAGAAAATACGGCTAATCTCTATTCACTATCGAAGAGTTTAAATAATCCCAAAGTATACGTCATGCATGACTTGCTTTTTCTCTCTCTCTCTCGAGTTCTTTTCCGTCATAAACAGCGTTCGGCGTTTAGTTCCCTCCATTGTACTGTTGAAGTGATTGATAAAGTGTAGAAAAGGATGAAAGGTCAGAGAATTAGTTGCTTGAGGCTTGTCGTAATATTCTCAAAAAAAGGGTGATGTGGGTGAGGGGGGAAGGGAGTGAGAGGGAAAGGCTTTATTTTGTCAAGAAAAGCCGATTTCTCTGTGCGGAAAACGAAGAAGCTGGTCGAAATTGTTTTTGGGGGAAACTATATGGTGCGAGGGCGGAGGGTATTGAAGTCCAAATAAAAACAGTGGAGGAACGGTTCAATTTATTGGTTTAAGAGGGTGATAAAGGGGGTGGGGGATTGGCAAAGGCGGATGGGGTCATTAAGGGCTTTGTCTGTTTAATCCTGGAAGCCCCACTTACTCACCCCTGCACGTCTTTTCCTTCCACGAACACGGCGAAATTCAATAGAGGGCACGAACGTGCGTGTACTAATTCGAAACCATTGTAAATAACACTTTCGCTCTTTTCTAGTTTGTACAAAATGTTCGGCACGTTTCGTTTCGATGATAACTTTCAAGGCAGTTACTGTCCCCTGCCAATAAAATCCACGATGGCAAAAATTTGTTGGGGAACGTGCAGGTTTCACTGAACCTTCTTATAGGAACTAAAAGGAAGGGAAAAATAGTTGCACCCTGGAGTTAGGAATCTCTCGGGCTACTAATCCAAAGTTGGGCAATAGTCCGTGTCCGAAGGGCATTCTTTTTCTTCTTTCTCGTGCTCACTCTCTCTCTCTCCCTCATGGTTTGATTTCTTCCTCTTTGTAATAATTGGCTTTTCCTTTCCAAGTCGCGCGAGCCTTGTAATGAGAGACTCGTTGCCGCGCCCAGGCTCCTTTAACGATCCTCTAATGAAATCACCAGGAGAAGTTTCACCCCTTTACCTTCTCTCAAAACACTCGAAGAATCCGGTGCATGTTCTTTCCTCGGCTCTAATTTTTGAATATGAATTAAAAAATGTTTGTTACCGGCTTCTTCTCACCTATCAGAAGACTCGCGTGCATCCTCGTGCGGTGTTGCGTAAAACACCTCGCTCCTTTTACCTTCCGATACATCACCATATTATAACTTTTTTTTTTATTATTATTATTTCAACTCAAATGAACTTCACTCTTCGGGTGGGTTCAGTTCAAGTGTTTAACCAAGACAAGCACACACTTCAAATCCCCCACAACTTTCTCTTCATTTTTTCTCCACACGAAACCCCCTTCCCCTCCCACCCTATTTTACAACCATAGTTCTCCTTTCATTGCTGTACGGCCACCCACAAAGGATCTCGCTGCAACGAGATCCCCCCCCCCACCGCCACCACCACCAACACGACACTTCCCTCATTCACACCTTTCGCTTTTATTATCGGCTCTTGAAAGGAAGAAAATCACGAAGAACGACTCATTTCGTCGTCGCTTCACAACAAACAATTCAGAAAAAAAAAAAAAAAAAAAAAAAAAAAGAGGAGTAGATGAGTCTGGGCAATAAAATTTTCTCGAGGGAGATGATGATGTTGATGAAGTAGGAGCGAGAAAGAAAAACGAGGCTCTTCGAAAGGGCAGGAGGGGTGGGGAAGCCAAGGTGGCAGAGATAGAGTCTCTGAGAGTAAATTAAAGAAAAGCTAGTGAAAAAGACTTGACGGGCTTGGTTTCCCCTGGTGGGTGCAAGATCGAGGGGAGAAGGAACTTTCATTAACGATATTGTGACGGTGTACAAATGTTGACTGTAAACCCCCTCTACCCCCACAACCCATTCCTTCTTTGCAAAGGTTGAGGAGGATCATCATCAATAGCCCTTCTCTTTACTGCCTTTCCCTTCGATGGGGGTTTCTTGGTAGTGAAGGGGCGAGGGGGGGGTTGATGTTAAGAAAGAAGGGCGAGATTCTCTAGAATTCTTCGGTGCGTAAATCTGTGGGCATCAGTTTTGTTTTACAAATGGTAGCTCCTGTCAAAACGTTTAGCACAATTTAACGAGTATTTTTAGCGATGCTGAAACATCGAGGAAGAGGAAAAGTTTCGAAATGGATACCAAGGTCTCTATTTTCTGCGCTGGACTCTTGAAATGTCAGAAAAAATGCAGCGTGCCATTGTTTTACATAAATCTCGCGATCTTTGTGACCTTAACTTAACTTAGTCATTTAACTTCAAGTCGGTGTCGGCTTTAGAGTAGAGTAAGGCAGGGGCGGTCGTAGTTTGGATGGGAGTGAGGGGGCGCCGTCGGCAAAGTGTGAGGATATGAAGGCATCCCTCGTGCCCGAAACCCTTTTTAATCACAAAAATCCCTGATCGTGGGCGTTGCCAGAGGGGGGCAAGGGTAGGCAGCTTCCCTCTCCTAGACTCGAAAGCACAGATTCAGTAGGGCAGCTGCCCACCTCTATATGTATAGTTATGTTCTGAAAGTATAAATCCTTCGGAATCATCATACTTTGCTAATTTGCTTCGGCGCTCACAAAAAAAAAAAATCAATTTCGAGGATTTTTGTTGCTCACAAAACGAATTTTGCAAGGGTGACGTAATTCAAAGACCAATTTCTTAGTCTTATTTGCACCCTAAAATACCGTTTTTCGCAGATCTGACTCAACTAAAAAGCCAACTTTTCAGAAATTGCTTCTCTAAACAGAAAACAACCTGAAATCCCCGGCTTAGTGGTAAAATTGCCAGTTTTTTGACCAAAATCAAAATTTTATTGGAGCCTACTAACATCTCCATTTCTGGGCTAAAATCGCCATTTTTGCGTTCAAGAGCCGCCGGGTCGACAATGCCCATTTAAGCGTTGCTGTGGGTTTAAACGTTTCTGCATACAAAATGCTAAATTTTCATTGGGGTGTAAGCTCTTAAGCTTAGCTTAAGGATAAACGGAACTTATTAAACCCTTGTGGTCAACCCGGGGCCTAAATTGCGATTAAAAAGCCATTTATCTTTGAGCTAAAATCACCAGACTCGAGGTGAATTCTCAAAAGTTTTTGGGTGAAATCGCCAGTTTAGCAGTGAAAACATCAGTTTTCAGTTGACAGTTTTAGGGTAAAAACATCAACTTTAGGTTTAATTCTCAGTTTTGTGGTAGAATTGCCGGTTTGAGGTAAACCCTCCAAGTTTCAGGATAAAACTTTCTTTTTGAGGGAAAACTGATAAAATTAGTTTTACGGTAAAATCACCAGCATCGGTCGCGGTCATGTTGCCATGGAGGTTACACTAGTTGGAGGGCAAACGACCCCCCTTCACCATGTCACCATGACGACAACAACTGAGCAGTGGTGATTGAACCAATTGAACTATTGAACTTTGTTTGCCTACCAATCAACCTGACACCCCTGACCGCGACCGATTGTAGTGAAACTTCAGTTTTGGCTTGAAATCATCAGTTTTGTGTTAAATAGTCGTCGTCGTTTTGGGGTAAAATAATCTTTTTTGATGGGATCCGCTAGTTTTAGGGTAAAATCATCAGTTTAGGAACGTTTTTGGGATGAAATCGTAAGTTTTGGGATTAAAACAGTCAGTTTAGTGGTAAAATTGCCAGTTTTTGTAGGAGAAATATTCAGAAGAACACTTCAGGTTTATAGTATCGTCAGTTTTGTGATAAAATAACCAATTGTGGTGTAAAATATTAATTTTTGAAGTTGTACAGCAAAATTTGGTTTTTGGGTAAAATCATGAGTTTTGTAGTGACGTCCTAAGTTATGGGGCAACATTAAGTCAGCTTTAGTGTCACATTTGGGTTGAATTCGACAGCCTGGTGGAGAAATCGCCGTTTTTCAAGGCAGAGACCTCCTGTTTGGCTTGAAATCATCCGTTTTGGGGAAAACTTTATTCACAGTGTCACGTTGTCAGTTTTGGAGTGAAATATCCAATTTTGGGGGAAATCATCGGGTGCAAAATTATCAATTTTTGTAAATGAAAAAGAAAAGTTTTAGGTTAAAATCCCCAGTTTTTAATGCAGAGTGGTCTGTTTTGGTAAGATCGTTAGTTTTTCATCAGTTTGGGTTAAACCCACAAGTTTTAGGGTGGAAGCCTTGGGTTTTAAAATCGCCAGTTGTGCTGGGAAATCATTAGTTTAGGGGTAACACATCCGCTTTGGCGTAAAATTGTTTGTTTTGAAGTCAAATATTGAGTTATAGAGTGAAATCTTCAGTTTTGGGTTAATAAACGCAAGTTTTGGGTTAGAAAATGTTATATTTTCACGTCTCTCAGACAAGGCGTTCATGAAAAGCCGGCCACCCACTAATTCTTTTGCTGGGGTCTCTAGAAAATCCAACATTCTGCCCACCCCTGGATCAAGGGCTGGCTACGCCCCTGTCCCCTGTCAAATCGTAATCGTAATCGTCAAATTATGTAACTTCCTAAACATCCTAAACACCCAAACGGTCTGACGGCTGCAGAATGGACCGCAAAACATGCAACGCGTTCGGCTCTCGTTCAGGGTGATCGCCCAGGGCGCCCACTGGCGGATACAAAATGGGAGGGGGAGGGTTTCGTCACTTTTTTTCTCTCTCGCTCGTGTAAAATATAAAGAAAAGTCAATTCCTGGTCAAAATAAGATGGCGGTGGGGGGAGTTGGCTTCCTGGCCACTTTGTCAGTCTCCATCAAAGGTTTCTGAAACCAGCTAATTTAGGCGTGGTCGAATACATATTTGTTTTCAAGGTAAACATTTGCGATATTCGGCCGTGTAGTCGGTTTCAGGGTTCAAAATTACCAGTTTTTGGACTAAAAAGCCCCATGTTTTTGAAGCTAAATGACTATTCCCCGTAGAGAGCATTTTGTGAGGAAGGGTCAGCGGTTCCTGGCCTCACTGAGAGGGTTGAATAGATTTTAGCTTTATGTCTTTCGATAAATTGCCTCTCTGAATCAGATTTTGGGAATTCACGAATGGCGTGGACAAACAGTTGCCGGCTGAACGACCGGCTACGGGCAATGATGAGGAAATTAGGTGAAATCGTCAATTCCCTGCAGATAAGTTCAGCGTTTTTTACGATAACATGCCAATTTACGTGGTGGACTTTTTGTGGGACAATTTTATTGTTTGAGTTTATTGACAACTTGAAAAAAAAAACTAATTTAATAAAGGAACATAAAATACTGTAAACATTTTTTAAAAAATTTTGATTGAGTAGTTTGAGAAAGTAACGTGCTAGGGAACTGTGGGTTGGGGTGGGGGGCAAATTAGGCCTGGAATCTGAGGATCTTTGATCAAAAACGTCTTGTTTCACTACCGTAAGATCCCTCCCTCCGCCCCCAGTTTTGGCCAAAAAGCTTAAATTTCAAGCTGAGTAGGAGGGGAAAAAGCTCCCAGTGTTTAGGTCTGTTGTGTCTTGAGGGCGCTGCAGTGTGCTGTGTGAGCGTTTTTCACCGTTCCAAAAGCAGAGATAAGCCTCGCTGCACCTCTGGCAGATTCAAGAAAGCTTTTCTAGTTCGTGACCCACCGACTAAAAAGCCATATTGACATTGCCAGACACAGCTAGGCACAATTGTGTACTTGTCAAAGGCACAAGGGGCTTTTTCACTACGCAACTGTGGGGCGCAGTATGAAACAGTCAAAAAGTTCCTGGAAAAAAAAAATAAATAAAAAAATACTGCTCAACTTTACCGTAAATTGAATCGTCAGTTTTGCCATTATAACCAAAGGCGCGAATCGTCAGTCAAGCCATTGTTTTTCAGGGGAGCGAAAGGTCAATTGCGCCATTTTCTGGGCACAGGATTGTCCAAGCTGCCATTTTGAGATTCCGAATAGTCAGTTTGGCCATTTTTCGAGGGCAGATAGTTTAATTTTAGCCATTTTGATGGTGTAAATCGTCAGTTACGCCGCCTGAAGGCCGTAAAATGATCACTTTTTAGTGCACGAATCGAAAGTGAATGGCCACTTTAAGGTCATTTAGGGCACGAGTCGATAGTAAAGCTATGTTTTAAACGCACGAATGGACAGTATCGCCATTTTTGGAGATCGAATGGTCAGTTTTGCCATTTTCATGGCATGTAATGTCCTTTGTACGCCGTCTAAAGGGCGCATATGATCAGTTGGACCATTCTTAGACTGTGAATTGCCAGTTTGGCATTTTCACAAAGGGACACTATCCCATTCATCTATAGTTTTAGGATAAGAATGGTTACTGCAGATGGTCAGTTTGGCCACTTTTGAAGCTCAATAATGGTCGGTTTTGTCATTTTTAGGACTTAAAAGGTCAGTTTTTAACAATTCAATGACGCGGATTCGCCAGTTCGATATTGACTATTTTCCGCTCCATCCATTTCAAGGATCCATTCTGACACGATCTGAAGGGCGTGAATGGTCAGTCCGGTCATTTTTTTAGATCTTGAATTGCCATTTTCAGGACGTTCCCTACATGTAGTTTTAGGGCATGAATGGACAGTGTAGTTATTTTCAATGCCCAAAACGTCATTTAACGTTTGTAAGGTGCGAATGCTCTCTTTAACGATCTTAGAACTTGAATAGCCAGTATTTGCCCATTTTTAGGATTTAAACAGCCAGGTTGACTATTTGTAGCGCACGAATCGTCCAGTTAAGCTATTTTCAAGGCCCGACTGGCCATCAGTTTGCCCATTCTTAGGGCGTGAATGGTCGGTTTTGCTTTTTTCAGAGCACGAATATCGTCAGTTTCGCGCAAACTGTAGGGAGAGCGAAAGGTCAGTTCGGTCATTTTCGCAAATTTCCGTATTCGCCTTTTTTAGAACTTGAATAACCTGTTTTGTCTATTTGTGGGACACGAATCCGGGCAATGTTCGCGTGTTTTGTTTTGTTTTGTTTTTTTTTTAGCGAGAATATCGGGGTTTTGACTTTTCAAATCGTCAGTTCCGCTTTCTACAAGGCGAAAATGGTCAGTTTGGCCATTTTTAAAGCGCCATTTTAGGATGTGAATAATCAATTTTGCTGTATTGTAGGCCATGAATTCTCAGTTTAGCTATACTTTCATAGTGCGACTGGTCTGATTGGCGATTTTCAGGTAGAAAGGATTCAGTTTATACATTTCCAAGGCCTCCAATCTTCGGTCTACAATTTTTAAGCCACAAATCGTCAGCTTAACCATTTTTGATAATCTCCCCACGTCTCCCATTTTAGGGCGCAAATCGTTAATGTAGGAATTTTTTTAGTGCGCGTATGCATAAACAGTAAGTTTATGGTCAGTTCTGCCCATTTTATGGTGTGAAAAGCCAGTTTTACCATTTTGCGGGCGCAAACTGTTTGTACGATCATTTTTAGGTCATGTCAATATGACTATTTTGAGGGCACGAATACTTAGTTTAGTCAATTGCGAACATTGGGTTTAGTCAGTTTTGTGACGCGAATTGGTCGGCTTTGCCACGTTCAGGGCACCGCAGTCGTCATTTTTGGCATTTTCATAGTGCGAATCGTCAATTTAAACTTTTTTTTGGACGATTACAGCCTTAATTAAGCTATTGCGAGGGCGTGAATGGTCAGCTTGCCTCTTTTAGGGTGTGAGTAACGTGTTAATCATTTATAGCTCGGGAATCGCCAGTTTGGCTATTTTTATGGCGATAATTTTTAGATTAGCCATTCCTAAGATTTTCCTAAGAATCGCACCGTCCCGTCAGTTTTGGGTGTTGTAGGGCACGAATGCTCAGATAAGCCATTTTGGGGTCCCAAATAGTCATCAATTAGGCCAATTTATGAATTTGACGATGTTATTCCCCTCGATGTTATACGTGTTATACATATGTATACACCCCTCGTTTTTATACCCCCCCCCCCCAAGTACCGGGAGCTTACGGTGAGAAGATAAAACATGAGGAAAAGGCGAGTTCTGGGCCGGCCTAGTGAATTCTGTACCACTGACCTCAGACCTCAATCACTGCTTGTTGCTCTTAAATTAACCTTGTATCTTCATTTCAAGTGTCTGCATTTCGAACAATGATTTTTACCCTCAACTATTTTTATCTTAATTTTGACCTTTGACCTCCACTTTTTGTATCTTCATTATGACCTTTGACTCCTACTTTTTGTATGTTCGTTTCGACCTTTGAGCTCTACGTACTCTTGTATCTTCATTATGACCGTTGACACCTACTTTTTGTACCGTCATTATGACCTTTGACCTCTACTTTCTTATAATTTTGACCTTTGACCTCTGCGTCTGGATCTTAATTTTAACCTTTGACCTCTGCGTCTGGATCTTCACTTTGACCCCCCTTTTTTTGTATGTTCATTTTGACCTTTATCAAGTACTTTTGTTCCTACATTTTGACCTTTAACCACTACTTTTTGTACCTTCATTATGACTTTTGACCTCTACTTTTTGTATCTTCATTTTTACCACTACTTTTTGACCTTCGAACTCTACTTGTTTTAATTGCAAATTAGACGACCCTTGTCTTAGGACTTTTCAAGGGATAACTCCCTCCTCACTCCATGCAGTGAATTCGAGGGAGTGGGGAGGCAGAAAATAAAGAATTAAACTTTATTGAAGCTAAATACTTACCATTTTTACTTGTTTTGAGTTCCGAGAAAAAATTGCTCCAAGGGTGGGATTCGAACCCCCCCCCCCCCTGGGAGCAATTTTTTCTCGGAACTCAAAACAAGTAAAAATGGTAAGTATTTAGCTTCAATAAAGTTTAATTCTTTATTTTCAGCCTCCCCACTCCCTCGAATTCACTGCATGGTGACTATGGTGGTGAGGTGAGGGCGGAGTAATCCCTTGAAAAGTCCTAAGACAAGGGTCGTCTAATTTGCAATTAATTAATTGCTGGGACACATAAAGAAAAAAGAATCTACTTGTTTTATCTACTTATTGACCTTTGACCCCTATTTTCTGTAACTTTCTGGTGTAATGGTTCATTTCTACAAAAACTTGTCAAAATCGTCTGTTTTGCTCCTTTCTCCCAGTGTTCTGACGCGATTTTCAAGTTAACGTATAAGGGAGAAATGATGGGCATGGAGCTCAGGCCCAAAGAAGTTTATTGCCGCAAAGAGGTTGATGTGTGGTTTAAAAATAAAATTCAATTTTCACGGTGGTTACGGGGAATTCCATCCTAAATTGGCGGCCCAAAATGATCTCAGGGGTGTTATCGGACACCCCTATAGAAATGCCGATATCCCAATCCATTCAGAACGCTCCGTAACCATCTGTTAATTTATAATTTCATTTAAAACCACAACTATAACCACTTTTAGGCAAAAACTGCTCCGGGGCCGAGCTCCGGGCCCATTTTATTCTACTAATCATTCGGGACCAAAACTTGTCAAAAAAGGACGATTTTTGCCCCCCTTTCCCCCCGTGTTATGAGTAATTTGTGCATGGCAGAACACAAACAGCCGTGTTACCTTCTCTGTAGTCTGTAACCTAAAGCCCCCTCTCACCCTCCCTTCACTACAACCATTTTTACACCAACCTGCCCAAATTTCTCGCGAACACTTTTGGGGTGTACTGGCGCGCCCCAGAGCAGGTTCGCGAACAGAGCTAATACCTTACAGAACAATCTGGATTCTGGAGCCGTCTAGAACGTTCTACAACCAAATGGACTTGTTTAATTACAATTTAACAGGTTTGTCAAAAAATTCTCCTGGCAGCGGCAAACAATCCTTCGGCCCCAAGCTCCCAGCACATCCTATTCTCCTAATCATCATTCGAGACCAAAATTGGTCAAAAACGATTATTTTGCCCCTTTTTCCCCGGTGTTTAGAGGCGATTTTCGATGGTATCGTATTAGGAGAATATAATGTGCTTGGAGCTCGACTCCGGAGGAGTTTTTCCCGCAACGTGTGGATAGGGTGAATTAAATTGGTTTATGGAGCGTTCAAAATTGGCCTAAAATGTTATCGAGTGTTATCGGACACTCCCAGAAATGCCAAATCTTCTTTCCCATCTTTTTCTCGATCCTCTTAATTCGGTAGCAAATCTTGTCAAAAAAGACGACCCCCCCCCCCCACATTAACTTTGAGAGATCACAGCCACCCTCACTAAACAGCCCCCCCCCCTCCCACGAGCGACCACTGATGCCAATTGTAACAAAATTTGGGGAGTTCGTGACATCTGCTCACTAATGTTAAACGTGAATTTTTCGTGCATCGCTCTTGTTGAATTCAACACGATTAACGAAGTCTATTATACAGTATGGTTTTGGGCGTGAGTAAACCTAAACGGTATTCTCGCTTCTCCCTCCCTCCTTCTCTTTTTTAATTCGATTTTCATCCCTCATCGAAGGATTATGAAACAGTGTTAGCGACTGTATCTACGGGTGGGAGGTGGTGGGGGCCTGGATTATCTTAATTTTTAAACCTTTGAAAAACTTTTGGTAGGGCGATTTTAATCTCATTTTCCGTTTCTTGAACACCAATCGGACAATGAACGATTTAATTTAATTTAATTCCCGTCGTAAACCAGACCGGACGGTCGTGAAGGGAGGGTTTTAACAAACAAGGCTTAAATAACCGGGCGAGCTGGGCTACATCTTGGTTCTTGGTATATAACAAAAGGCTACCCAGCCTTGTAACTCCTTTTTAGTCCATTTACACCGTTACTAATTCTAATTAAAGATAAGTTGTTTGTTTTGGGAAGGGGTAAAATTCGACGTTCCCAGCGAACTGAAAATTCCGAGATAAAGTCAAATATATCGACGACGACATAGCAGTTCTATTTATAAAAAAGACAGTTAATGTCGTGAGATTTAAGGCGTTAGCAAGAAATCTTTCGTTTAAATTTAGATTGGCGGATAATTTATTTGTGAAGTCTTAACGCGCTTTTGTTTTGTTTTTTTTTTTCATTTTCAGCACAATGCGGAAAATGTCGCGCTGGAACGAGACGACTCAACATGAACAAATACTGCAAGAGGGACTATGGTGAGTTTTAATTTTGTTCTTCTCCACCCCACACTTCGCATTCTTTGTCGATTGTAATTAATTTCGAATTGAATTTTTGTTAAAGCCATTCTCGCTTTGGTCCTCGAAAAAGAATCCATCAACGACTGGGCTAAATTCAACACGGCCGTTCAAAGCGTGTACAAACGAGGACGCGACTCGGGTCTACGCCGAGGCGGCATCAATTTATGGGTGCACGGCGACGATCTCGCTTGTAAATGCCCCAAAATCAAAAGCAATAAGTAATAACTTATTCACACACACTCACAAAAAAATTCTCAGATACACGATTGTGACCGTCCATATTATTGTCATTTTCTAGAAAGTACCTGATCCTCGGCAAGGAAAAGGACGGCGACAAACCAGGATTAACCATCACACAGCGCTCCATAGTCATAGAATGGAAAGACGAATGGTTGAACAGAATGCGTCGCTTTCAGCGACGCTCAAAGCAATGCCAGTAAAAACAAAAAAAAAAACACCTTTTTTCGTACAACGTTGAGTCCTATTTTCCTCCACATCACCGAAAGAAATGCGCTCAAATCAGTGGGCGTACAACAAAATGAAAGCGAGTCATTTTTTTTTTCCTAGGTTATTGAAACATTAAAAATGATTGTAAATATGCTTGTAGACTATTTATACGTTAATTTTAAGTCGTATCAACTATTTATTGCTATTAGTGATTTATTCAGTAGATTTAACCTTGAATTTTATCGTCTCCTGTTCAGTATTCAGAGCAATCGCGTTGTATGATAGTTTTGTATATAAGTGTTAAATAATTTTACAATTTTATTTGTGTGTCAATTTTGTACATTTATTTAAACAAATTGCTCTATTCTTTCTTTAAATTGAATTGGCCTAAATTTCTGTTTAGTACTTAATTTTATTTTTTTAAATATTTTTTTATTTGGCCTAAACTGACAATTTTTTTTACCGGGTTAACATATCGCCCCCCCCAACCCCAACATCCATCTACCAGCATCCTCTTCCCATTTCATGTGTACATTTATGAACGAATGTATCTCTTTCTCTTCTCCTTTTTTTGTACTTTGTAATATTTGTGGCCCCGATTATCTTATTATATATTTGTATAAAACCTAATATTTGACTTATTATACGTATATAAAAAAAGTAATTTATTCGATGTCTAGAATTGTCTGTTCGGAATATTAACTGTTTCGATGGAAATTTTCAAAAAAATTAACGAGTATGTACCTCTTAACTTATGAAAAGAAGAAAAAAATAGATCAATGTTCTTATTCGGAAGAAAAAACATCCAAAATTACCAAATTTTTACGGTTGTAGACGTTTAGAAACCAATAAACGCGAATTTTCAACGAGTTTATTTCGCTTGGATGAGATATCCCCTCGCCTACAAGCCGCTTCAAAACACTCTGGAAATTTTGTGCCAATTTAATTCACACCCACCCACGTAGCGGAAAAAAATCCTCCGGAGCCGAGCTCCAAGCTCATTAATATTCTCCTAATACGGGAAATTGAAAATCGCCGTATTACGCAAGGAAAAAAAAGGCAAAATGGTATATTTTTGACAAGTTTTGTTAGGATTAGTAACATCATTATACATATACAGGGTGTTCATAAATTACCTCAACAGAGAAAGTATGGTGATAGTAAACCTCATTTGTGATCGAAATTACTATTTGAGGTTTTTTGGAATTCCTCTTGGTTTTCGAGATATCGTGAATTTCATGTTTTTTTGGTGACCCTCTGTTTTTTTTCGATAAGTGACTATTACGACATCATCAACAGGTGCTAGACTAAAAGTAAATAGCTCATTGAAAAGAGCACAAAATGTCCTTCATTATTGGTCCCCAACTCAATAAAATTACACCAAGGCCCTAGCCGCTAGGGCATGAGATATCCGAAGGAAACTCGTTATTCGCATTTCTGCCCAATTTTCATCAGCGATTTTCACCATTTCGTCAAAGGAAAATATTTTTTTGCGTTCATAGGGAAAACTTCCTCATGATGTTAGCTTTCCAATGACGTACAACATTTACCAGTTTTCACCATCTAGTGAAGAGGTAGAAGCAATAAACGAGCCCAATACTGAAAAATAACCCGTAATGAGGACCATTTGAATGAGGTATAACCAGCTCTAATTACTCGTTTCCGACGGATGAGACATACGGATTCAAGCGGTCAGCTAAATCTAACTCCAATTTATGTTGGTGAGTTGAAATTGGGTGGTGGTGAAGCTTAAAATATCGTTAGTGGATTGGGCTTCATGGACCTAACCCGCAACCCGCGAATGCAAAAATTGGCCCTCCGCACATCTGAATTGGATGCACGTTGCACCTCCAGTCGTCGCCTCTAGATTCGTCTACTTTCAGTAGACGTTCCAACACTGAAGATGCCGAACAGGCGAAACCGGTTTGTCTTGGACACACCTCAACAAGGTATGACTGACAACGTAGGCAACTACGGCTACTTATCTAATTTGTACAAGTTTTGTTCCCAGTCTGACTAGGAGAATAGAATGTGCTGGGAGCTCGGCTACGGAGGAGTTTTCGCCGTAAATGTGGTCGACAGTCACAATTTCAAAAGCATTTTGGAGCCATTTCCCAGCGAATCACATTCTCCTAATAATGCGATAGCTTGAAAATCGCCTCAAAACACAGGGAAAAAGGGGTAAAAGCGTCGTTTTTGACAAGTTTTGTTACCGAATCAGAACAGAATGAGCGGGGTGTTAATAGCTAGTGTTGAATCGATACCAGTAAAGTATCGATACTTTATTCATTAGAAGTATTGAATGGTAAGTATCGAATGGTACTTGCCTACTTGGTATCGGAAGTAAAGTATCGACGCTCATGTTATTGTTTATGGTATCGTATAAAAAGTATCGATATGTACTCAGCACCGGTACAGAAGTACCGTAAATTACTCGGAATTGATTCAAAAGTATCGATACTTTAGTGGTATCGATCCCCCCCCCCATCCATCTCTAACGAGTTTTCGAGTCGTCAATCACTCCTCCGTTATACGAAGACTCATTTTATTCAAAACTCACTGAGTTCAATGTTCAAATTACAAAAAAAAAAAAAAAAAAAATACAAAAGTACCCCGTATTGATTAAAAAGTAGCGAATCGTACTTAGTATAGAATGATTAAGTATCGATGCCTGAAGTACTCATTTGCAGTATCGAGTAAAAGTATAGATTAGTATTCGGTATCGAAAAAAAGCAAAAAAGGATACCAAAACTACTGGGTATCGATTGAAAAGTATCGATACTTTACTCTATTTAGTAGTATCGATTGCATTATAGCTATAGGGTTGCCAGATCTCCGGTTCTCGCACGGAGTCTCCGGGCCTGGGAACCGATCTTCAATTTATCTGGGAAATTAGTCAGAACGACCGTAATTCTAATAACATATTACCTAATTGAATTTTCTTTCCCCAATAAACATGAATTACGGCTACATTACGGCTAAATTGAGCTCGCAGCTGAAATTATCAAAACACTAAATCACGGGAAAAATTGAGATAATCGCAATTTTTGGGGATAAAACGCTACTTCGTGGATAGAATTTTGAAGAAAAGCTGTATTTCACTGATAAAAGAGCTGAGGAAAAGTGCTAATTCACGGCTAAAATTGAGAAAAACTACAATTAGCAACTGAAATTTAGTAAAATCGCCTATTATAATGCTAGTCCCTAATTTACTGGGTAAAAGGCGTTAAATAACGGCTAAATGGAAAAAAATTATAATTTACGGATGAAATCGGGAAAATGTGCTAATTCAAAGCTTAAACTTGGAAAAACACTGATTCGCGCCTGAAATTGAAGTTTGCGTCTAAAACATAGGAGACAAAAGTCGCTGGAATTGTAAGGACTTGAAAAGTCAATAATTTGAGGGGCATATACACGCGACATTGCGGCAAAAATTAAGAAAAAACGCTATTTTGCGGATAAAATAGAGAAAAGGCGCTAAATTCTCAGCTAACATTGAGAAAAATTACTTTATTAGCCGCTAAAATTATGTAAAAACTCTATAAATTACGGTTGAAAATCATGAAAAAGCACTATTCAACGGGACAAAAACGCCAACTTTGCGGCTAAATCTGAAGAAAAGCGTTATTTGCATGCCATTTTCTAGAAACCGAGTTCCGTGGCATATCTTATATGAATTTGCGTGGCTATCGGGGTTGGCAGAGCAGAGGGATACAACATTAAACAAATCATGGGCGTAGTCAGAGGGTGGCAGGGGGGCAGTTGCCGCCTAATTTAACTATACTAATTTTGCGGATTTTTCATACCAAAATAGAGACCATTTTCGCAGATTTGATCACTGAAAACCCAGTTTCTCGGATTATACATCACCGAAATTTAAAATCGCCAGCTTTGTGATAAAATTAGCAGTTTTATGCAAAAATAACAATTTCAGTACCTACTAGAATCGCCATTTTTGTGCTAAAATTGAGCTTTGACGTAAAATTTCTGAATTTATTTTTAGGGTGAAATCGCCAGTTTGTACTGAGTCTTCTGGAAGCAATTTTGAGGGTAAAAACTACAATTTTAGGTTAAAAAACGTCAGTTTTGAGACAAAGTTGCCAGTTTGGGGAGTGAACATTTCATTTTGAGGGAAACCGGCCAAATTTTCCTCCTCATCGCCAGTTTTTGGCGTAAAATCATTCGTTTTGGGGGAAAAGTTAGTTATGGTGGGAAATTGTCAAATTATCGGTTTTTTGGGATAAAATAGTCATTTCTGGGGTAAAATATTCAGTTAAGAAGTTTTTTTTTTTTTTTTTTATCTGATCAACAACTACTTTATTGTTCTACTTGATGTTTTTAACGACACGACTACAATTTATATTTTATGGCTTCAGGGTAGATAATTATAAGGCTATATCAGTTTAGAAGTTAAACTACCAAATTTCGTTACTAAAAAACTGGCAATTTTATTCTAAAAGTAAAATTTTAACGAATAGCACTCACTATTTGCCTTCAATTTTGCAACGGGGCAATTCTTTCCCACCCGTCTTCACATTAACATAATAACTTAATTCAGAGTGGACGGGTGGAAAGAAATTAATTGCCCAAATGCCGAACTATGTGCAAATTGGAAACGTCCCGGTATAACACGTCAACTTTGTCGAGAAATCGTGCTTTTTTTGGGTTAAACCACCACTTTGGGAATAAAATCGCAGGTTTTAAGCCAGAGTCGTCAGTTTTGACGTAAAATCATCCGTTTGGGTTCTAACTACCAGTTTTAGGGTAAAATCGCCAGCTGTATTGTGAAAATTTCAGTGTAATACCACTTCAGCTTTTGCGTGAAATTGTCGGTTTCGGAATAAAATATTCAGTTTCGGAGTAAAATCTTCAGTTTTGGGTTAAAAAAATGTCAGTTTTTTAACGTCTATCAGGCAAGAAGTTGAAAAATCGGACAGCCTATATTGGAGGGCAAGCCCTTACAATTCAAGTATCAATATTTCTGGGGAAAACATAGTCAGTTTTTGGACAGGAAATCCTGTATAATAGGCTACAACGATATTTTCCATTTGACATCTTCTGCCCACCCCTAGACCAAGGTCTGGCTACGCCATTGAATACACCAATAAAATCGAGAAAAACGGCTAATTTACGGATAAAGTGTGGGGAAAGCGGTCATTTGCAGCTATTAAAATGGAGTAAAATGCCAATTCGCGGCTTCTTAAGCTAATTTTGCGTCTAAAATGAAGAAAAGGCGCAAAATTGCGGCTAAAAAAGACAAAAAGCGCTAAATCCCTTAACGGGAATATGCATGAAATGCACTGCTTATGAATGGAGAAAACACTGGCATGCGGCTGAAATTGAAAACATGTCACTTCACGGTTTATGGTGCCAATTTCGCGACAGCAAGATAGAGAAAAAAAATTGCGAATTCGCGGGATAGAAACAGTATTTCGCCAGAAAAAAAATTAGAAAAATGCCAAATAGCGTCTTCTGAACTTTTTAAGGCAACTTCGTGACTAAAATTAAGAAATTGGTAATTCGCGGATAAACTATTGAAAAATCACTAATTCGAAGCTAAAAATCCATGAATACAGTTGGTGATTCAGTGAAATCGTAGAAATTGATTTTTTAGTGAGGCCGCCTGAGGCAGAACTGCGAAAATGGTTTTCAGGGTAAAAACCACGAATTAGCGCTTTTTCTCGATTTTAGCCCCCATATTAGCTATTTCTTCTCTGTTTTGGCAGCGATTCGGCGCTTTTTCCCAATATTAGCAGCGAATAAGCGGTGTCTCTCCATTTAACCCCGAATTAGCGCTTTTCTTCAACTTCAGCAGTGAATTAGCGATGTCTTGTTCGCTAATTCACGCTCTTGTTCTTGATTTTAGCACCGAATTAGCGACTTTTCATATTCGGCCATGAGATTTAGCGTTTTTTTAAAGCGAATTTAGTACTGTTTATCAATTTGAACGGTGAATTATACTAGCGATGTATTCACATTTTGCAACGAATTAGCGGTTCTTCCCAATATTAACGGCAAATTAGCAATTTTATCCCATTTAGTCATGATTTAGAGAAATTTATCAATTTTAGCAGCGATTTCAGAGGGTAAACTGACCATTCACGCCCTATAATTTGTACCCTGAAAATAGCAAAACTGACTAGGTATACTCATTCCATAAATACATATAGCCAAAACTGACAATTTATGCCCTAAAAATGGCAAATTTGTATTATCGCTGTGAAAATAAAGTCCAAACTGATCATTCGCGCCGCTACAGCTCACGTTAATTACGTTTTCAACCATGAAAATGACTCTGCGGACTATCTTAGCCAAAAGACCAGTCTACTAGAGCAAAAGTCTGCGGCGAAATTGGGGGTTAAAGAGCCAAAATGGCAACATTTTTGAATTTGAATTAGCCAAATGCAGGAATTTGGTTTTTTGAAAGAGCCAAATTAACTAAACCGTGCGAAACTAATTTCATTATAAGGACTAAAACCAAGAAATTAAAGTGCGAAAATTCGTGAATTTGGGGTTTTAAACGTCAATAACCCATAAAATTATCAATCAATGATGCCAAATTTCATAAATTTGATTATGAAAGTGAAAAAATCTCCAGAAAACGGGAGGGGGGGTTAACAAAATCTAAAATCCCGAAATTTGTTTTTTTTTGTCGTTCGTTTTTCATATAAAGTGCTAAAAGCCAAGAAATTTGTTTTTTGATCAGGCAGAAGTCCCCGAAATTAGGTTCTAAAGGAGCGAAGATACCGGAATTGGGTTACGAGAGCGAAAGCCCGTAAAATCGGTTTTGAAAGAGCAGAACCCACGAAATTAACATTTGCAGCTTGAAATATGAATCGAAGTCTCTATTACTTATCTTTTTATTATTTGAATGTTATGATAAAAAAATTAAACTAATTTCTCATTAACAACGTACCATGACGTGGAGTTAAGGCGTACATGATACCATCAAGAATTTAACACAGCCTAAAGTAACAATAAGACAATTTTCATTTTACGATGGGTGAGTTTTTGAATGGCAGGACAAGGTTTTCTTGTCAGAGCACTTAAAGTTGCAGATTTTACAAAAATACGATTTTTGTCCCGTGTGGTACCTCAAATGAACGACCAGGTTGCCTTTTTGCGAGCACTTGTAGCCACAGTAGGAGCAGGCAAACGGTTTTTCACCCGTGTGCGTTCTCATGTGACACACCAAATTGTACTTGCGAGTACTTTGAAAATCGCACTGTGTGCAGGCAAAGGGTTTCTCGCCCGTATGTCCGCGTATATGGCGAACAAGAACGCTCTTTTGCGAACACTTGTAGTCGCAATAGGAGCAGGTGAAGGGTTTTTCACCGGTGTGAGCTCGAAGGTGAGCGATTAGATACGCTTTAAGGGTGCACCTGTAGTCGCAGTAATTACATGAGTAGGGTTTTTCACCCGTGTGGGCTTTTAAATGAGTGACGAGGTAGGTTTTAAGGGAGCACTTGTAGTCACAGTAGGCGCAAGCGAATGGTTTGTCCCCTGTGTGGGCTTTCAAGTGACGAATCAAATGACACTTTTGAGTGCATTTATAGTCGCAGAAGGTGCAAGCGAATGGTTTTTCACCCGTATGAATCCTTAAATGACACGCCAAGCCACTTTTGTCGGAACATTTGTAGTCGCAGTATGAACAGACGTTGGATTTTTCACTCCCGCGGGTCTTCAGCTGGCGAGCCACAGCCACTCGTTTGGAATTTCCCTTGACATGAGCCTTCACAATGTGATTTCTCGTGCCCTTTTTGTCATGCGTCACGTGATTACAATGAAAGCAATAAAACACTTTTTGCCACTTTGTCTTCCTCATCACCTGAATATTCGGTTTGACCAACATCCCATTCATACTGAAAGACGCCGTCTTAGTCATTATGCACGAATCGAAGCTCTTAAAAGTTGCTTTCGCCAGGGGCTCATAGCACCAATCGACAATAATCTGAGAAAAACGGCCAAGTAAATGTTGTAATGTTGTGTAAGCCACTGATGCAGAGGCACCGTCTACATTGAACAACGGATGTTTGTATTGACGAGAGCTTTTAACCAGGCCATACCTTTAATAATTCGCCTTGGATTAATAAAAATTAACGACTAAATTATCAGATTACCATTAATATTACCTATTTTTGATGTAGGTAACGGACTTATTAATATGGGAGCCACGAATCACACTTTTTTAAACTACGCTCACCTAATTATGAGGCCACCGAACCTTGAAAAAAATGATCAGAATGATAGTTTTTAATTTTTAAGGGAAAAATTTCATTTCCCGAGTACTCAACGAGAACGCTTTCATTCAACAGGTTGCTCCATTTTATCAACGAGAGCGATACGCACTAATGCACTAAGGCTCGTGTGTCATGTCTGGGTTGAGCACAAGTAATTTGGCACCTTCAAAAACCAAATTCTTGAATTTGGTTCTTTTACAAATTTTTATGCCCTGAAATGATCTGTGACCCACACCGCTAAACCCAAATTTCGACCCATTTGGCAGTATAAAATTCACTTTCCGATGGCTTAAATGACCGATGTTTTGACCATTTTTCCCGGTTCCCACCCAAAACGCCTTTATTACAGGGGAGGGGGAGTCACATTAGCACCGAAAACGACCCGTTGTGCCTTGTCACTTATATTTTTGGACGATTTTTCCCGAAGCTGATCCCCAAGTACTTAGAGGAGGTTGAAATTGAGAAGGCACGCTGAATGTGCTGTTCTCGGGCCTCTATAGTATACGAGGCTAAAAATTTAGAAAAAGCGTTACTAATTAATGTGGCCAAAATTGCAGGAAAAACGCTCATCGATGCAACTTCCAGACCAAAATTGAGAAAAACACTTGATCCGCGATGTATGGAGACCATTAACAGCTTAAATAAAGAAAAACAGCTAAGGTGCTCTTCTTGAGACACGTCCGCGGCTTCAATTAAGAAAAATCACTAATTCACGCCTAACATTGAGAAAAATAGATCATTCGGTGTTAAAAGTCCGGGCAGAGTACGCCAACTCGCGATTTCCGTAAGGAACTTCGCTAAAACTGACAAAAAGCTCTGATTTACGGCCAAAACATCTGTAAAAAAGATCTAATTTGAGGCTAAAATGGATAAAAAGCGATTATTCCCTTTTAAAATTGGGAAACGCCAATTTCTGGCTTCTAGAGGCAACCTCTCGGGTAGAACTGAGAAAAAGCGGTAAACCTCTAAAACGAAGAAAAACGCTATTTCGTGGCTAAAATTAAAAAAACTCTATTTCAAGGATTAAATAAAGAAAAGGCACTGATTCACGGTTAAAATTGAGACAATTCGCTAATTTACGACCAAAGTATCTGAGAAAAATTGCTAATTCGCGGCTCTGACTCACGGCTACAAAGTCCAGTCAATGACAAATTGCTCAAAAGGGGATGTAGCTCCGGTGTGCGGTATCGGAACATTCTCCTTTGGGAACTTGTTAAGGGTGGTTAGAAAGTGAACAGTTGGCAACAGGTGGAGGGGAGTCCAAGAACGTCCCATTTTTAGGGTTTTCGCCTCTACCTCGAAAACAATCGGTCTTACTGAAATCGTCACTATGTACTTGAATAAAGAAGACACAATTCTCTACAACTTTGATCTCATACGTTTTATAGAAATTCCCAACCGTACCGGAGATATAACCTCGGGAAAAGTGGCAATTTTCAAAAAAAATGACTTAGTCCTGGTGCCAGCCTCGAAAAGGTGCATGTATTTTGTCACAGGTTTTGAAGATTGGGACTCATGCTCACGTACGGTCCATTGAGTGAGAAAATAAACGTCCGCCATGCCAAAACGGTTGCTTTCAAAATGCGGCCATTTTGATGATACAAATTTTTCCCACCTCTGCACATGCAGGGTGACTGGTACTTGGTTGAAAAAATGATAGGGGTGATTGTACACCCAAAATGCAACAAAAAACAAATTTCAGTGGGAAACAGTGCCGACGCTATTTCAAGGCTAAAATTAAGAAACCAAACGGATTAAACTGAGAAAAGGCGCTAATTCACGGGTAAAATTGAGGAAATAAAAGAATTTACTACCAAAATATTATACGTATGAGAAAAGGAGCTAATTCCCGGCTACAATTGGAAAAAGCAATCATTCGCTGCTAACATTGGCACAACGCCAATTCGCGATTTCAGTAGGAAACTTCGTGGCTATAAAATTGGAAAAAGCCTCTGATTGAGAGCCAAAATGTATGGGAAAAAGTGCTAATTTGCGGCTAAAATGGATAAAAAGCTATTTAAAGCTAAAACGGGGAAACCGGCAACTCCTGGTTTATGGAGTCAACCTCGTGGTTAAAATTGAGAAAAAACGCTAATTTGAGGACAAAATTGAAGAAAAAGGTTATTTGCGGCGAAAATAAAGTAAAACGCTATTTCTCGGATAAAAATAAGAGATTCTACCATTTAAAAAGTCAATTTTTAGTGTTTAGCTCTTTCTACACCCAAATTTCGCAGATATTTGACACGAAACGAAGCGTATTGCAGTTTTGGCTGATTCGAGTAGGAATTTCGCTTATGGCTCCTCAAAAACAATGCTATTCCGGTGGTTTAATAGCGAGACCGACCCGCCGCGAATTACTTAATGAAGTCCCCAGAAGTGTGAAATAATAACTTATTGCGTGGGCCAAACCTACAAAAAAATTGTTTCGGACCAACCCCGCAAAATTGCAATTTTTAGAGAGCCAATCCTTCGAAATTGGTTTTTAAATGTTCAAAACCCGCGGAATTGGATTTTGTGAGTGTCAAATCTCTCAAAACTCGGGCTTTGTAAGAGCCGCACCCACGAAAATTGGCTTAGGGGACGCAGTCGGGCGAAATTGGGTGTTGCGAGATCTGAATCCGCAAAACTTGGGGGCCTTCAAAATGGCTAATGCCACCAAAATTGGACTTTTTAAAGCACCAAATACCCAAAATTTGGGTTTGAAGGAGGAGGGGGGGGTGAAAACCGCAAATTCTAGCCATCGAAGTGAACACGATCATTAATAGAAGAGGAAGATGACTCGAGAATCCACTGTTTCGTCCCCCAGCCCAGTCTGGACTTTTGGTAGAGCAAATCCCACGAAACTGGGTTCTGCGAGATCCGGATCATAAAAAATTCAGGGTTTGGTAAGGTTAACGCACCCCACGAAAATGATTTTTAAAGTGCCAAATCGGAGCTTGGGTTTAATTACGGGGTTAAAAAGCCTATCAGGGCATCTGATTTGAGAAAAAGCGCTATAGCTCAAAGCTAAAATTGAGAAAATGTGTTAATCCGCGGATGAAACTAAGAAAAGGCGGCAATTCGCGGCTAAAACTGGAAAAAGCGCTGATTCGCACCTAAGATTGAGAAATCACCAACTAGCGGATTCCGGAGGCAACTTCGAGGCTCAAGTTAAGAAAAATTTGTAAGAAAGATTAAGGAAGGATTAAGGTTAAGAAAGATTTTGACGCTACGTGAAAGCTATATCCCTTGTTTATTTAGAGACCTAAGATGCCTTCCTATAGAGATTTCCGCCCCGGATTCCGATAGGAGTATTGGTCCACCACTGTTGAGGTCTTTAATTCAATTAAAGTGCTCAGCCCAGGCTAAAATTGAGAAAATGCGCTGCTAATTTTGAAGAAAAACGCCAATTCGCGGCTAAATTGATTAAAAACGCTTATTCACGGCTGAAATCGAAACAAAATCACTCATGCTGAGCTAAAAAATTCGCTATCCACGCGGCTAAATTTGAAGAAAAACGCCAAATTGCGGCTAAAATTGACAAAAATTGCGCAAGACCAAGGCAAGAAGAGGAAAAATGGCTAATTAACGGCTAATAAATAAATAAATAAACGCTAAAAAAACTTTACAAAACGGCTCATTTCTTGGCTGAAAGAGAATCAAATTGATAATTCACGACTAAAATGGAGAACAACGCTAACTCGCGGCTAAATGTGAGAAAAAATGCTAGTTCTCGAATATTAAGTGAGAACAAGCGCTAATTCACAGCTGAACAACGAACAAAAAAAAAAATTGATCGTGGCTAAATTAATGAAAAAACGCTCATTCTTGGCTGAAAAATAGAAAGAATACGGTAATTCTGGCTGCTACGTTTGAAGAAAACCGCTAATTCACGGCTACAATGAGAAATAATGCTAATTCGTGGACATGTTTGATAAAAAAATTTGATTCGCGGCTAAAATTGATAAAAAGTGCTTATTCGTGGCATAAACTTCCAAAAAAGCGGTAATTCGCAGCTAAAATTTGTCAATAACAGAGCCAAAAGCCCTGATTTCAGTTTTTCTACGAAGTGTAAATCTCTGAAAGTGGGGTTTGAAGGTGGCAAATCTAATAAATTTGGTTATAAAAGATAAATTGCTCGCAAAATTGAGGCTTGAAAGAGCAAAGCCTACGAAATTTGATTTTTTATAAAGAAAAATCAATTTTATTTCGCGAAATTTTAATTTGAACGAGCAGGAACCTCAAAATTTTGGTTTTCAAAGAGCAGAAATACGCAAAACCAGGGTTTGTAAGAGTCAAACTGAGAAATTTCGGATAAAAATAAGCCAAATCGAGGAGTTTAATTTTCGAAAGGGCCAAAATCACGAAATTAGTTTTTTCGTGGAAATTCGCGAAATTGGGGTTTGAAATAGCAAAAATCCACGAAATTATGTTTTAAAGGTGTCAAATCTGAGATTTGGTAAATAATGGAAGTGCAAATGCCCGCGAAATTTGATTTTTTGTTTTCCAAGAGTAGTCTATATAGTTGAACGTGAAAGATCCTGGAGGTTCGACACACCAGAAGTTTTGGGACTGAAAAGTAGGACAAAAAATTACTGAACAAACAATTTAGGCCAATCTTCATATTTAACTGCTGCTGCTGGGCTCAAATTCGACTTTAATTGTGTGGAGGACCCCACGATACTTCCATGTTCCCGTCGTTCGCTTACAACATGCCTTTCACATGAAACAATTCCGACACGAGTGATTAATCATTAAAACTCACCCATCAAAATTAATTAATTTGCCCTAGCCTGTCCTGAAGTTCTGTTCTCATAAAAATGCCAAAGTTCTAAAATTTGCTGGAAAGAGCTCTATGTCTCTCAATATTCATCCCATGTCAACGATTGATGCAATAATAACACACAAAAAAATATGAACACACAAATTCTAACGACGTGACGAATAATGAATTTTGTAGCCTAATATAGTTCTCTTTAACGGTAACTATCAATTTGAAATATTCAACACGATCAATGAATTAAATAATGGACACAATTTGATCAATTAGACACTCGCTAAAACTCGAAATAATCGAAGAGAAACGAATCTTCGAATACATCCTCGTCAATTTGTTTAAAAAATTAATTTAAAAATAACCAAATTGAAATTCGAAAAAATGGCCAGTTCATCGATGGGGAATTTTGTTGTGGTCATTTTAAGCCATCATGAGAGGAAATCGGACTAAAATTCTGGTAGGATTCTGGATAGGTTTGGGGCAAAAAAAGAGCTGAAACGCATTCCAAACCTTAGCAACTGTACCGCTCAACAAATCTTATTCAAATTTTAGCAGCGTCTTCTAGGAACCTAGATGACCATTTTGAACGATCGATCATCAAATTTTATAATATTCTCTTGGAATTATAAGGGTCCAACCATTTTTACTCCGAACACATTTGTTATAATATCTTCCAAATCGCTCAACCAATCGTTTTCAAATTTTACGGTGTACATCTAGAGATGAAGACACAACTTTTGAGCCATCACTCGTCCAGATCTGTCGAGAAAAAAGTGGACGATGGACGACGGAGGACGGACGACAGACGCCATACTGAAAATCGAGATTTAGGCGTTTTCGGGGTCCAGGAACACGAATCTGGTGTCAGCTAAATTTTTTTTTTTTTTGCCATTACCAAACTTCCTTCCCTACGGGAACATGGAAGTAAAAGAGGAGTATTTTGACCTCTCCAGGACATCTGAAAAATGAGCTTGGACGCTCTAAAAAGTAGGGCATGTCCGATGAAAAGTAGGTCGTCTGGGCATCCTATTAAAAAAAACGGGAGGGGGTGCGGGGTGTTCAAATTTGAACTGCTCAGATTCTAGCTCCCCCAATGCCGTCTGACTACCGCCTCCACTGCACATTAGCGTGCCTCAACAGCAGCACATTAGCGTGCCTCAACAGCATCACATTAGCGTGCCTCAACAGCAGCACATTAGCGTGCCTCAACAGCAGCACATTAGCGTGCCTCAACAGCAGCACATTAGCGTGCCTCAACAGCAGCACGTTGGCGTGCCTAATCAACAGCACATTAGCGTGCCTAATCAGCTGCACATTAGCGTGCCTAATCTGCAGCACAATGGGTTACGTTGACAATGCCCGTTTAAGCGTTGCTAAGGGTGCGTTCATAGTGAATCACCTTCACTGCGATACCTCGACGAGCGATGCCCCGATGAAACATCGATGAAGAACTAACATCAATAATTGTATGGGACTGTTCATAGTGAAGCACCCTCACTGCGATGTGATCTTCGATACCTCGCTACTATCATCGATGATTTGAACCATATGGTTCCTCGACCCCCCTCCTGCCCGTTGCTTTTTTTTTTTTTTCAAAATAAGGGTTAAAGCTTGAAGGAAACAGGTGTGCGTGACTTACGTAAATTGTGTGAAGGTGAACTTTGAAAGATTTTGAAAAGAAAAAAAAAGGCAACGGACGGGAGGGGGGTCGAGGAACCACATGGTTCAAATCATCGATGATAGTAGCGAGGTATCGAAGATCACATCGCAGTGAGGGTGCTTCACTATGAACAGTCCCATACAATTATTGATGTTAGTTCTTCATCGATGTTTCATCGGGGCATCGCTCGTCGAGGTATCGCAGTGAAGGTGATTCACTATGAACGCACCCTAAGGGTTAAACAATTTTGTATTCAAAATTCCAATTTCTGATTGGGGTGTAAGCACTTAAGCTCAGCTTAGTGTTAAACGGAACTTTAAACTCGTGTGGTCGACCCGGGCCTAAGTGCATTGATAAACGCACCCTAAACCACCAAGTTTTGCATCCAGAAGCCGCGTTATAGTAATTTTCTTAATTTTATCAATGAGCTAAGCTTTCAGAATATAAAATAACGCTTTTTCTCAATTTTAGCCACGTAACTACCAACAGAACCTGGGCATTAGCGTCTTCTTCAATTCACACACGGCCTACCACCCTACCAGTAAGCATTGCTATGACCAACGCACACGGACCTCGACAGGCTACTCTTGAGTCGAGAAAAATTGTACTGAGCCAGCGACAAGGCAAAACGGTTCATTTTCGGCTCTGACGACCCCTTTTAGCGGCGTTTTGGCAGGGGTGGGAAAAAATGACAGACTTTTGATCGAAAAATTGCCAAAACCTCGAGCTTTTTTTCACCCTGAGGAAACCAATGGCGTCGTTTTTGGCCACCTCCTTCCTGGACAATTACTGACCCCATAGGTTGAGATGCATCACTGGGATAACCACCCGGCATGGATTATCCCCGGAAGTAAATCCTTATCGTGGGCTGAATGGAATATTCAATCACAAAATCCCGCCTGATATCGTTTCAACACCCGTGAAAAATGCAACCAAAGAATCCACATTTTCCGACTTTCAATCTTTTCCGGGGCTAGGGCAACGCGCTACTGCTGGATCATGCACCCTTCATTTCGGCAAACAAAAATGGGATCAAAACAACAGAGGGTACTTCTTCGCGTCCTACGACTCAAGGAAAGGGACAATGGACTTCTGTGAAAACACATCTGATTCAGGGGGGGTCCTGTTTTATTAAAAGAAGAAAACCATTTCTTAAGACTTAAAAAAAAAAAAGGATGTCGCACCACCCAGTGAGTTTACTTCACTTCCTTGACTTGAAGACCTGCGGGGAAGAAGAAAAAGAAGAGGAAAATGCAATTACTCACTGAAAATCTTCATCTCCAACAAGGGCAAAGGGTCTAACCTGGAGGAAGCGACTGTTTCAGTTTGTCAGCCTTCTCCTTGTCCTTGATCACAAGGGTGTACAAAAACCTGGAGCATCGAACTTTGAATTTGACATTTTCCGCGTTTTTCTTTATTTTCACGGCTGCAAACACACAAAAAACGAGCGTCAGAAAAACGAGATAGCCAAAGAACTTGAGTGGATTACTTACATTTGGCGTCCTTCCTCCTTGCTTTCAAGAGAAAGTCTTTGATTTCTTTAATTTCTCGCGGCTGAAAAGAGTCGTAAGGATCGAAAAACAAGCAAAAACGAAGGGTTAAAATGGTTTACACGCGAATAAGATGTAGAGTGTAGAACACACATTCTTACCATATTGAATGGGGCGCTTCACGTTCGTGCAACTTTGAAGGAGCAATTAACCAGCTCACAATCTACTGAAAAATAATCACAATTTCAGTGGATTTCAAAGAAAAACGAAGATATTGTTGGATAAATCGTGACTTACAGGAACACAAAAAACGAGATGGTCTTCGCAAGAGAAAGAGGTTCGTGTGTGGTTCACGGAGACCCGCAGAGACCGACGAACGAACGTACTTGTGTTGTCGTTCACGAACGACCTTTATAATCTGCTGGCAGACTTGTCAATTTTGTCTGTTTTCAAGTGAAATGCCACTGGAATTATTTTAAGATTTTAATTTATTTCATGGCATTTGTGTCCAGTTCGTTCAAATGTTTGCTATTTGTCGCTACCGTGGCGTTTAGTTTCGCGGAAAATAAGACCGTGTTGCCCAGCCGTGAAGACGCTAAATATTTACCACACGCACCACTTGTTAAGTGTTCATTTCTGTACGTTTTATTTCGAGTTTTTATTTGGAAGTTATTTTAACTTTGCTCTTTTTTACGTAAAAGTCCTCTAGATTTTCTCGACTGTGACCCACCTGTTGACCACCGAGGCAACAAAACAGCTCGTGATGAGGCTGGCCACGGATGCATTAAGGTAAAATGTGAATCGTCGAAATCCCGCTCCCCCTCCAGACATCAATACCATGAACGTTCGATGGTTTAACAGTTTGGAAATTATCGCTACGAGGACGTGGAAAGGGCCAAAGCTCAGTGCGTTGTCCTCCCTCAAATTGAATGCTACGGACCTAAGACGTTCTACAAAGAAGGCTTTCCTTGTATCAAGTAAATCATTGTCACCCCCCCCCCCCGTCACAATACCAATAATCTCACGGGACGATTTTGCTTTAGGTATGGAGGGCACTACTTCGTCACAACCCTCATGTACAGCATACTGTTAGGATTTCTTGGAATGGACAGGTTTTGTCTCGGTCAGACGGGGACGGCAGTCGGCAAGCTGCTCACACTAGGCGGTGTCGGTGTTTGGTGGGTTGTAGACATCATTCTCCTTGTTACAAACGGTTTACTGCCCGAAGATGGAAGTAATTGGAACGCTTACGCGTAGATATTTGAACCGACGCTGCCTTTACAACGTGTATTGTCATGGAATGTGATTAATATCAGTATGTAGGTATTGTATAATAATTTTTTTAAGCTAGTTCGAGAGTCGTTGTATTGTTTTTGGTCACGAGAGAAACGAGGCTTCCATTTTTCGGCCGGTCTTCCCCTTTGGTCCACTTGAGAAATGTCCTAAAAATGTAGGAAGGGGTTAAACTATGTTTAGTTTAGAAATGAAAAAAAAAAAATCATCTTACTCGGCGATGAATTCCAATGGAGTCCAAGTCGAAGTGTCCGCATCGGGCATCCATTTGCGGTTCATCGGCGTGTCCAAAGTGATGGGCAGTAGGGCAAAAGCCGAAGCACCGTCAGGTAAACCGCTGTCTTTTGCGGCGAGGGATTTGGTCAACTGATGAACGGCAGCCTTTGCCATGCCATAGCCGATCATACCTGGAGTTCCCTCTTTGGCCGGGTGGGCACCGGGCAGTGTGACAACACCGCCGGGTTTGAGGTGTCGTGCAGCCAGCGAGGCTGCAATCGTGGAACTCCATACGCTCTGCTTCCACATAAGGTCGGCATTCTTGACGAAATCTTCCAACAGATGGTGTAGGTGGGTGTGTGACTAAAATTGTGGACTATCCATTGTCAGAATAAAACAAAATTACCATTGGAAGCAGCGTTGCCTCCAGCCCAGCCACCGGCCACGCACAAAATAGCATCGGCTTTGTCACCACTCAAGGCAGCCTCCACTGCTTTCAGTATCTTGTCTTGCTGAAAAAGAGAGATTTTTTAAGTGCGAAACACTTACTTCCAGAGGAACAGCCAGACCGTTGAAAGCTTAGGGTGTTGACCACCATTCAATAAGCGTTTGAAGATAACGAGGGAGGGCGCTCAGTTATAAAAGAAGCGTCAAAGTGCAGGGGCTTTTTTGTAGCAAATGAGCTCTATCGTAGAAAATGTCAACCTTTCAAGCAAAGTAAACACTTTGTGGGGCCAAATAATCAGTTGCCCGTGTCATGTGAGGCCCAAGAAACCAGCATGTCACCACGTATCGAGTTCTTCCAAGTTGAATCGTCAGCCAAATTTGCGGATTCTGAGCAGAAATACTCAATTTATAGTCAAAATTGTCTGACTTTTGGGCTAAATTCTCTGTTTTCTGTTTGAATCGTCATTATCGTGAGGGGGCCTCCAAGTTTTCATTCAAGTAGCTGGCGGACCTACAACTATCAGGGGCCGGGCGGAAATATCTATGAGGCTACTTCATCAGTTTTTACGCGGCGTTACATTATGGTTTTTTGCCCCAAATTACCGCTATTTCTACACGGTGTCCGCCAAATAGAGACTATGCTCATTTTAAGCCGCTAATTGGCGATTTTCTCAATTTTAGCCGTAAACTAGCGGTTTTTTTTTCAGCTGCAGCCATTATTTTTCGATTTTTCTCAATTTTAGGCACAAAGTTGCCTTCTGAAGCCGCGAATTGGCATATTCTTAATTAGAATTTTTCTGAATTTTACCCTCTGATTATCATTTTTTCTGAATGTCAACCGCGAATTAGCGTATTTTTCAATTTTAGCAGCGAATTAGCGATTTTCCTCAACTTTATCCGCGAATTAGCACTTTTTCTCAGTTTCAGTCACGAAGTAGCGTTGTAATCCCGTGAATTAGCGAAACTTCAATTTTGGCCACGAATTGGCGTTTTCCTCAATTTTGACTGCAAATCAAAACGATTTTTCCGCTTTATAGCTCTGAATTAGCACTTTTTAGCTGTTTGAATTGCAAATTAGCATTTTTCTTGATTTTAGCCGCGGGAATTAGTAATTAGTGATCAATATTATCTTCGAATACGCGTTTTTTTCTCACTTGTAGCCGAAGTAAGGAATAAAGGGTAAGGAAAAATAGCTAGAGGGCTGATCACAGGCATAGCTGGCTCCGACGGCGCCCATACCCCGACGAATAGCCTTGTAATAGGAACATTTAGATATTAATATTTGTTTGATTCGGGTCCTAATTTGCACAATTTCACAACTAAATTTGAGCACAATTTGAGCTCAATTTAAGCACAATTTCAAGTTTCCTGGCTGAACGTTTGCGAAATTAAGTGAAATTGCAAGTCCAGGGTCTTGGTTTAAGCAAAATTTCAAGTTTTTCGGGCCTTTTTCGTAGCCCGCCAACAGCCCGAGTAGGTAACCAGCAAATGGGAAGTTCCATAGCTGAACATCCGCATTCGGGTCTTAATTCATACAGAACTGAACGTTTCGGGTCTCAATTTCGGTGAAAATACAAATATCGGGGCTTTTAAACAAAATACAGTGCGTAACTTAAAGTTTGTACCCCCCCCCCCCATTTGAAGAAAAAACTTCCAGCCACCCCCGGCCTTTAAAACATGTGTTACAGTTTTTAAAACAAGTTTTCGCATTATATAAAGTTTCGGATCTTCATTTCAGCGAAATTTAAAAAAGATTTGTTCTTAATTTTTGCGAAATTGCAAGATTCGGGTTTAATTTCAACTAACAGGAAGTTTCGGGTCGTAATTTCAGCAAAATTACAAGATTTGCTTCTTAATTTCTGCGAAATTGCAAGTTTCGGGATCTGTTTTTTTAAGTGGCCGCTGCTTTCCCGGTGATCAAGCCGGCCCCGAGGTCGCTCAAAGCGTGATGAACAGCCGCAAATTGCCAGTTTCTGGACCTATTTTGTGGCGGCGGAAGCAAGGCTAGCCGGTACCCGCAAATAGAGCCAAAAGGCTGACGAATAGTCACGACATTCCTGGCTGAATATCAGTGTGATTGCTAGTTTCAGGTCTTATTTAGGAGATATCGATACGAAATGACTGAACTCCCCCCCCCCCCACTTCTCAAATATCCGACGCTTAAGTGAAATTGCAAGTCCAGGGTCTAGGTTTAAGCAAAATTTCAAGTTTTTCGGGCCTTTTTCGTAGCCCGCCAACAGCCCGAGTAGGTAACCAGCAAATGGGAAGTTCCATAGCTGAACATCCGCATTCGGGTCTTAATTCATACAGAACTGAACGTTTCGGGTCTCAATTTCGGTGAAAATACAAATATCGGGGCTTTTAAACAAAATACAGTGCGTAACTTAAAGTTTGTACTCCCCCCCCCCCATTTGAAGAAAAAACTTCCAGCCACCCCCGGCCTTTAAAACATGTGTTACAGTTTTTAAAACAAGTTTTCGCACTATATAAAGTTTCGGATCTTCATTTCAGCGAAATTAAAAAAAATGTTGTTCTTAATTTTTGCGAAATTGCAAGATTCGGGTTTAATTTCAACTAACAGGAAGTTTCGGGTCGTAATTTCAGCAAAATTACAAGATTTGCTTCTTAATTTCTGCGAAATTGCAAGTTTCGGGATCTGTTTTTTTAAGTGGCCGCTGCTTTCCCGGTGATTAAGCCGGCCCCGAGGTCGCTCAAAGCGTGATAAACAGCCGCAAATTGCCAGTTTCTGGACCTATTTTGTGGCGGCGGAAGCAAGGCTAGCCGGTACCAGAAATAGAGCCAAAAGGCTGACGAATAGTCACGACATTCCTGGCTGAATATCAGTGTGATTGCTAGTTTCAGGTCTTATTTAGGAGATATCGATACGAAATGACTGAACTCCCCCCCCCCCACTTCTCAAATGTCATTATCCGACGCGGAGGGAAGTGAGGAGTGGAAAATTCGTCTGGCTGCGTAAAAACACTCGGACAAATGAATCACTGAAGTAGAATTTGTGTTTTCGAATCGGACGAAAACGTGCTACTGATGACTTTAGAAAGAGCCAAACCCACAAAATTGGTGATTAAAATAACCAACATCTGTGAAATTGTGGTTGAAGTGAGCCAATCCACAAAATTAGGCTTTGAATGAATAGAAATCCGCAAAATTTGGGATTTAAAAGACCCAAATTGACGAAATTTAGGTTTGGAATAATTCAAAATCGGGAATTTGGATTTTAAAAGAGCCAAATTTGTTTTCTGAATGAGCAAAACCTGCATAACTGATTTCAGTAAGATCTAAAACAACAACGCGTGCAGCGTAATTGGGGTACAAAATAACACAAATTCCTGAAATTGGATTTTGAAGTTGTCAAATTTGAAACATTGAATGTTGAAACACTTGGTTAGGAAAACCCAACAGCAAAATGTGAATTCAAAAAGCCAAAATTACGGATTTTGTTTTCTCACCAATTTTGGTAGTTGACTTGGCCGAACCCGCGCAAAACATATTTTACAAAGAGGCAAAGCCACCAAATTTGGTTTGTCATCATCTAAATCGGGTTAATGAGCGCACAAAATTGGGTTTTTCGAACAGCCGGAAGTTCGTAAAATTCGTAAAGAGCAAACTCCCACGTAATTTGGGATTTAAAAGCGAGAAAATCAGCAAAATTGATGTAAGAAATAACAAAAATTAGTGTAATTTGGTTTTTAAGGTGCCAAATTTGAAACCGTTGTTTATGGATGAGTGAAAATCTCCAGCCAAAATATTATAAAGCCAAAATCACGAAAGTTTTGATTTTCTGAGGATCGTTTCTTGCGAAATAAGTTTCTTAATTAACAAAACCTGGAAAACTGATTATGTAAAGAGCAAAAGCCTAGAATAGGGGGAAATCCCCGAAATTGTGTTTTAAATTAGCCAAGTCCACTAAATTGGGTTCTGAAGGGAGTGAAAGTCCGTAAAATTTGTTTTTGAGATAGTAAACCCTCGAAATTTGGTTTTTGAAGGAGCAAAATCCACGAAATTTGGATTTCCAATTAGAAAAACCCCGAAATTGAGATTTGAACGAGACGAATCCACCGGTTTGAATTCGCGAAATTGACGTTTGGAAGAGTCAAAATGACGAAATTTTGTTTTTGAAAGTGCCAAACTGGTTTTAATGACTGGTTTTAAAATCAGACTTCCGGTTCGTTGGTCCAATGTTCACATGGGTTGAATGATGGGGGGGGGGGGTAGATTTGTGTGGAGGAGATTCAGTGGGCAAAATCATGTATTGTTCTCTGAGTGGACTTTTCGGTACGATCTCTCCGCCCTAGGCGCTCGACCTGACCTGGTAAAATCGAGTTAGGGAGGAGGACCCGGCTGACCAGGGCAGGGCGGGGTGAGGGCCGCGATGGCAAAATGGGAACTTGGGACAAGGCGGCAAGCTTTGTTTGAAGATGAAAACTTGAAAGATGTTGTGAGTTAGAAATACCAGACGTTACATCAAGTAGAGACCGAAAAAGTAGGACAAGTAAGAAACCAATTTCGAGGGGTTGGTTCCTTAAAAAAAACACATTTCGCGGATTTCACACCGTTGAAACCAAAATTTGTGGACGTGCGCTCATTGTAAAGAGCAATTTCTAGCTTTTTCAAAAATGAAATTTCGCAGAGTTGGGTCGTCGGCTCGTTAAAAAACCAATTTCACGGGGTTGACTCACCCGAAAACGCAAGTAATTTCGCGGGCTTCGTTGCATGAGATTTTGCGCTGTTCAAAAATCAATTTTGAGGGAATGTCTCATTTAAATAATCACTTCCGCGGATTCTGCTCGTTCAGCCCCTTAATTTCGTAGATCTGGCCCTTTCAGAGACCAATTTAGCGGATTCGGCATCTTCAAAAACGAAATTTCGAGGGGTTGGATCAGTTGAATCCTGGGGTTGATCCTGGAAAAACTTGAAAACCTAGCAGATTCGATTATTTTTCCTACTGAGTTGAACTCTGAATCCACGCCATGTTTAGTGTCTCATGGTTCGTGCGTTTGGTGTTCAGAGCTTTCTCTTCCTGTAATTTGAGCGTTTCGCAATTACAGTTTTTTGTGATTGGAGCTGTTTGCGGCTTGAAAATTGAGAAAGAGCGCTAATAGACGGCTAAATTTTAGAGAATACGCTATTTCGGGGCTAAAATTGAGAAAAAGTGCTGATTCATCGTTATATGTGAATAGATCGTTAATTCACTGCTAAAATGCATACAAAGTCTTCGCTGCTAAAATCGAATCGGGGAAAAGCACTCATTTAAAGCTAAGCTTGAGAAAACGCATTTTGCGATTTCTCGAGGCAAATTAAGGCTGAAATTGAGAAAAATCTCTAATTCGGGGCTAAAATTGGAAAACTCGTTAATTCGCGGGTAAAACTGAGCAAAGCGATAATTTGCAGCTAAAATTGAGAAAACGCCTATTCGTGACTTTTTAGGCAACTTAGTGGCTAAAATTCAGAAACAGTGCTATTTCTTGGCTAAATGTGAAAAAAATCGCTAATTCACCGCAACCACCCAATGAGCAATGAATGAACTGTCTTGAGCAATCAATTTTTTTAAGAGGTGCGAATATTCGGGGTCTGTCTGAAACGCAAATTTGCAAGATTAACAACTCGCATCTACAGATCTGCAGATTAACACCCCAAATTTGCAGATTAACAGCTAAAACTCCGTAATTCAACGAAAATAGGACTATAATAGAAAAAAAAGTTACGGTACGGTAGACCAATAATAGACAACATAGTCGATCGTATTTTGAAGAGACAATAATTATAAGCGACTCACTCCATCAATAACTTAATTCGTTCAGTCTTAAATTGCATGCAACAGCTTATTACCCCATTTGCGAAAGTTTGCCTCAAATTCGATCCTTTTTTATTAATAGAACTGGCACTTCCCCCCGTAGCATGCAGACCTGCAGATTCATAAAAGCCTAAAGATCGGCCCTTTTGCATCATTTGATTGGCCTCAAATTGCGTCCTAATAAAGATGTAAATTAATTGACTGATTTTAGCCGAAAGACACGGAAAGGCAAAGCCTAACACAATTCGAGCTCCGAGAAAAAATGGCCCCAGGTGGGGTTTGGCTATGTTTATCCCTCTTTCTGCTCATCCAAGGGCGTCACCGTGGCGCAATTGGCAGCGCATTTGACCAGAGATTACGGGTTCAAATCCCGTCGGGGAGCCCATTTTTTCTCGAAACTCGAATTGTGTTAGCCTTTGCCTTTCCGTGACGTCCGGGTGAAATCAGTTAATTAATTTAATTCTTTAATTAAAATGCCGGCGACAGAAACCCTCGTATTTATCATGCGTACTAGTAGTTTACATACGATTTACGAAAGTTTTTCCTTCATTTCGATCAGCAGATTCATAAAAGCCTGCAGATCGGCCTATTTGCGTCAATTGTTCAGCCTCAAAATGCATACTGCAGCCATTCACAACATAAAGATGTGCCTCAATTTTGAGTAAGTGCCAGTTCTATTAATAAAGAAGGGTCGAAATTGAGGTAAATTATCATAAATCTTTTGTAAACCTCTGTTGATCACGCAAAAGGCCCATTTTGCAGGCTTTTATGAATCTGCAGATCTGCACGCTACAAGCGGAAGGCCAGTTGTATTGACAAGGAAGGGTCGAAATGGCGGCAAATTTTCACAAATCCGCATGTAAACCTCTGGTATGCAATTTGAGGCTGATCAAGTGACGCAAAAGGGCCGATCTGCAGGCTTTTATGAATCTGCAGAACTACTTGCCACGGGGGGAAGTGCTAGTTTCCGTTACCAAAGAAGAGTCGAAATTGAGGCAAATTTTCACAAATGGGATAATGAGCTGTTGCATGAAATTTAAGGCTGAACGAATCAGGCAAAAGTGACTGATTGAGACTCTTCAAAATACGACCGGCTATGTTGTGTCTATTATTGGTCTGCTGTAACTTTTTTTATTATTATAGTCCTATTTCCGTTGAATTACGGAATTTTTGTTGTTAATCTGCAGATACGAGGTGTTAATCTTGCAGATCTCCAGACGCGAAGTGTTAGTCTTGCAGATCTGCGTTTTAGACAGACCCGAATATTCGGACTAGTTAAAATTAATCGAGTATCAATTTGCTGAGACTGACAAGGGGAGTGTCAGTAATGTCCGACGCCGATTTTTGTATGTGTTCTACATCGAAAAACTTGCCAATGGGCCCTGTAATCCAGTCAAATCGTATAAAAAAAATACCATACGTGGACAAAAATCTCGTCTTTGATTTTTTCACTTTATTCTATGTTTTTTGGGGTGAGGAACACGAATCTGAAGAGATCCAACACAATTTCCTTGTGCGTTTTGAGAAAATCGCGAAAAACTGATAATTTTTGGCACTTTTTTAAGTTTTTCGCTTGCAACTACTCAATGACGCCTTCCACGGAAAATTGTACCCTGTTCTTTTTTGAAGAGCATCAAGTTCTGCGTCGAATCACTTTTTCTTTTGTCACAATTGACCCAGCCGTTTCGCCGGTATTGATTTTTTTAAAATGTCGCTTTTGGCAAAAGTGCGTGAAAAAATAAAAGTAGTTCAACTCTCAGTCGAGTGATGTAATCTCTGACGCTACCTATAAGACTGGTGATATGGTGAGTTTTAACATTTGTGGACAAAGTTAGTGGGCCTAGCCACTTTTTTTTAAAACAAAACCTATTTTCCTATTTTCATCGCCCTGAATAGAATATTTTCCGGGTCTTGAAAAATTTGGCAAATATGGTTTCTGACTGTAAATTTTACCAGCTTTCACTGAAAAATAGTGCAATTTTCATCGAAGGCTTCGTTCGATAGTTATAGGCAAAAACGTTCGGCTGAAGAAAGGAGTTATTGGCAAATTACTCATTTTGCGAATTTCCCACTGCAACTTATCGGGTCTTTATAAAAACGCCATAGATGACTCCTTATAGGAAATTTAACGAGCTTTCAGATGAGTTTCTTTAAAAGTTTAATCGGATGGATAGTTTTTGAGTTAAAGGCCGAAATGTGACAAAAAAGTTTTTTTCCAGCAAATTTCAAATTGTTTGACGTTATGGCCCAGTCTTATATTAATCTTCAAATGAAATTTCGTATAATAGGTCTGATAGAAAATTCAATCAGCTTTCAGATCGTTTTTCATAGGAAAAAATTGGACTACGTGTTCTCGAGCTATTGGCAAAAATGTGCAGAAAAACGTGGCTTTTGGGCCGCCTTTTTTCGCGTTTTTTGTCGCTAACTGATACCACTGACTTTTCCTGTAGGTTTCAAGGCTTTTCACTTATGTAAAATTCAATTCTGAAAACTTTGATTTCTTGACATTTTTCGATTGGAACAGCCGTTTTTAAGTTGCAGCTGCCTTAGTCATTTTTATTAATTTTACCAAAAGTGGCTAAAAATGACCATTTCAAAAAATTAATATCGGTGAAACGGCTGGGTCAATTTGACAAAAGAAAGAACGATTCGACGCAGAATTCAATGCTTTTCAAAAAGTGAAAGGTTAATATTTTCCGTAGAATGCGTCATTAAGGAGTTATAAGCAAAAAACTGAAAAAAGTGCGAAAAATGACCAGTTGTGTGCGACCAAATGACCAGCGTTTGACTGGACTACTGTAAGGGCCCCAACGAAATCCCAAAGCCCAAAAAAGTCGGAATTTTAAAATTTTGTTTTTCGACAAATTCAATGTGTTTTTGCGAGGAAATTAGTGTGAGAAACTCGGAAAAAAATATGTAAAAAAAATCCCGGAGCGGTAGTTTTTGATATAACGGAGGAAATCACAATAAAATACGTCCTTCTACGAGCCTAACTACCTTTGAAAATTTTTCAACAATTCAATGCTCATCATTTTTGAATTCAGCACCGCAAGAAACCACAGAGTACAAATTTCAAACTAAAACGTACACCGGTTTGAATTTCCGTCTTAATGGCCTTCAAAAATGGACAAAAATTCGCCTCAAATCCTCATTTCGGGCGAGAAAAAATTAATATCTTGATTATGAAAATCCCTATCGACTTGAATTTTTTTTTGTAGTGGCATACTTATAAAGAATTATTCTCAGTAAATTGTTCATGCATTTTCAAGCATTTTTACCGCGTCAAAAAATTTGTTTCTGTTATGGCATTTCAAAAATCACAGCGCTCCCTCAAATTGAGGTACAGACTTAATCGTTTGACTCAATTTAAGCTGCAAATTAGCAATTTTTTCAATTTTTAACTGAGAATTAGCACTTTTCCCCAATTTGAACTGAATATTAACGTTTTTCTTGATTTTAGCTGGGCTAATTGGTGATATTTTTCTATTTTTGCCGCGATTTAGCGAGTTTCTTCATTTTGTATCCGCGAATTAAGGTTTTTCCACAACTTTATATCTGAAAATTGCAAATTAGCGATATTTCCCGATTTCAGCTGTGAAATAGCGTTTTGTGCTAATTTTGCGGACCGACTCAAGAGGTATCCAAAATAAATACAGGGTGGAAGGGGATAAGTGTGACAAAAATTTTTGGGGGAAAGTAGACTTCATTTGCGACCGAAATTACCATATACACCATGGTCCGAAAATCAAAACCCTTCGAGATATGATTTTTCTAACGATTTTTATACCTTACATCACTTTTTTCAACTAAATGCGAGAAACTCGCTTTCAATATGCATTTTTGCAACTTTTGGTGATGGATTCGGAAATAGCACACTATTTTCTGTCAGGATTAGCCATTTATGGTGGATATTAACTATTTTATGTGGCCTCAAATGCGGCTCAAAGTCGTACAAAATCCGGGATTTTATTTTTTTCAAAAAAAGTCAGTTTCCGTTTGTCCACACTAAATCTGAGTGTACGGACTACCCGTGATTCAGAAAAACATCTTTAAAGTGTCCTTTTCAAAAATAGACACGAGCGTTTTTTTCTAAGAAAAAATAATGTTTTTTCTCTACAAAATCGCTTGTTTTGACCTGCAAAATTTGAACAAGATTTGTGATTTTAACGTGATGAAAAGCACTAAAACCTCATCCAAAGCTATACGTTGAATCGAACTGATTATGCACGTCTACCAAAGTAACAAAAAATGTCGCTCCGGCTGCTGGGTGTCGGATAGAGTGCACTTCACTCAATACGAATTTCGTTAATTTCACTTAATTAGCGATTATTCAGCAAGAATGGCTATAAAAATGTAGATTAACAAAGGGAAATGTCAATTAATGCTGAATAATAGCTAAATAACTAAAAACGTCGAAACTTGTAGTAGTGTAATGCACTTAGCCCTACAGCCAGCTGCCAGAGCGACATTTTTTGATACTTTGGTAGGCGCACACATTGAATTCCACTCCATGGATAGCTTTGGATGTGATTTTATACCTTTTTAGCATGTTAAAATCATAAGGCTCAATCGAATTTTGCAGGTCCATGCAAGCGATTTTGAGGAGAAAAACCATTATTTTTTCTAAAAAATTGTCACTTCTGACGAAAACTCGCCAATCAACTAATAAAACGCTTATAACTATGTTTGAAAAGGACACTTTGAAGATGTTTTTCTGAATCACGGGTTGTCCGTACACTCAGATTTAGTATGGACAAACGGGGACTGACTTTTTTTGAAAAAAATAAAATCCCCGACTTGCACGACTTTGAGCCGCATTTGAGGCCACATAAAATAGTTAATATCTACCACAAATGGCTAATCCTGACAGATAATAGTGTGCTTTTTCCGAATCCATCACCAAAAGTTGCAAAAATGCAAATTGAAAGCGAGTTTCTCGCATTTAGTTGAAAAAAGTGATGTAAGCTATAAAAATCGTTAGAAAAATCATATCTCGAAGGGTTATGATTTTCGGACCATGGTGTATATGGTGATTTCGGTCGCAAATGAGGTCTACTTTCACCCAAAAATTTTTGTCACACTTATCCCCTTTCACCCTGTATAACACCAACGTAAAATAATTCTTAAAGTTGTTTTGGAAGAGACTTTTTGTTACTTCCAGAACTGAAGCGAAATATTTTTTTGCCCGGAGATATTCTCGGCCCGGCCGGAGACTCCGGGCGAAAACCTCCCTATTTACAAGGCAGTCAACCAGTTGTTGACTTTCTTCCCGGGAAACTTCGTTGAATTAATCGACCGACTAGTAAAATAAACATTCCATTCGTATTGCGTCACAAATCTTTGCCCTTAATGACAAGTTTCTAACGGTGAACGTTCCATCAATGACAAACATATAGGTACCTGTTGCTGCCAGGTATCATCGGGGTTGACCAAAACATTAGCGTCAGCGTCGTCGTTATCTTTTAAATCAATGCTAGCCACCCACTGAAAAGAAAAACCGAAATACTTCAGCATAGTACAAAAACGGCTACCTGGCGGTTTTAATAAAGACACTCACCCAATTTTGTTTTTTAAAGTAAGAGACACATGTTGCTCCGAGTGCACCACGTCCGCCGTAAATTACCACTCGTCCAGCGATCATTCTTAACACAATTTTCGTGATTTTTAAACGTAAGAAACTCTTTTGATTACGACGGTGAGAGAGTCAGTGTCTAAAACTAGTAGGGCGTAAAAAGTGGAATTCCACGGGGAGCTTTGAAAGTGGGCGTGTTGAAGGTTGACGGCTGGTTCTGTTTTGAAAAGCCGGACTTTCAAGTTCGATCGCCGGGGCTTTGGTGGAAGAAGTTGGTGATCGAGCGAGTGGGGGAGGTCGACTCATTTTTATTTACGCGGAAAAATCCGGTTTTTCCGGCCAATAAAAACTTTCAAAGAACGTCAACTTTGTTTTGACGACTCCCGGGCCGGGGAATGATAAAAAATTTGAAATTGCTACCTTCTTGGGAACTTGGAAAGCCGGGAACGGATGGCAGCACTGAAACTCTTCGTTCACCCAAATCCCGCCCTGCCCCGCACCACTCCCCTACACCAAGCAACGCACGTTCGGCCATGTACGTGTACAACCCCCACCACGTCACACCTCGCTCGCCCTTGTTCGGCCGTGTTGTTTATGTTGTTGTTGTTATTGCGCATCTGATAGAATCGTCGAACTCTTTACCATCTTGCGTGGCTCTTTCCTTCTTAATATTATTTCTATGTAAAAATCTACATTTTTTTTAATTAGTGAAGTGACATTAGGGAACAATTGAGTCGGGTAAAGGCAAAAGTTGGGCCTACAAGTCGTTTGAAGTGCTCTGCCCTTCGGCAAACGTGTTTCTATAAGACTCGAATAACACTAGAAACTTTTTTTTTCATCTTTGAACCTTTATTTTTTTTATTTTCTTTGATTTTATATTAATTATCGCGCGTGTGCCTTCCTTTTTCTTCCGTTTCTAAAGCTAATTTCTGTTTGGCAAAGTAAAACTCATAAATAGAAATGGACGCAGAAGAAATCATGGACAGCGTCGACGGAATGGACGAAGCGGCAGCCGGTCCCATGACTGGGGCAGGTCTTCGCGGCGGTGGTGAGTCGCTTTCAAAAAGCGCCGAAAATTTGGCATCAGGCGCCGCCGCCGCCGGCTCGGCCGCTGGCGGTGACGCTGGTCGCTTGAAGAAGAAAGCGAAACGGATCACGCGACACCTTTCAAAGGACGGCCTGACGGCTGTCAGCAACGGACACCTTCAAACATCCCGTAACTGGAAGAACACCCGACGTCCAAGAAATGGCTACGGTCGAGGTCTTCCGAAAAAAGGTATACTTTAGTCTCATTAAGCTTTTTATTTTATTATAATGTTTCTTCGTGTTCTATTACTAAATAATTTTCTATTTTAAGAGTACCGGCTTTGTGACGAGGGGGGGGGAGGGTGGCTAGCTAGAGTTCATCAGTTTGCCAACTATGCTCAGATAAATTGTTCCACCCGTTGCCCTCGCCTTAGTTTCACCTCTCCACTGGTTGTTTGTATTTTTCCATAATTCTTCCCGTGTGTTCTTTTTTGTGTCGCGCGTTTCGTAAAGGCTTTCAATTTTTTAAAAGGCTGAAGAAAGTTAAAACCGGCTTGCACCTCTTTCCTCTCCTCATCCTACACCTCGCCATCTCAATTTCTAAAAGATAGTTCTCCCCACCCCCCCTCACCGTAGAGCTGAATAGGAAAAAAAAGAGAAGGAAACACGTTCACTTTTAGCTGTCCGTCGAACTTTTTTATTTTTATTTTTTTACTGTGAACGACCGATTGTTCTTCACTATCCTAATGAGGCCAAGGCTAAGCGAGGATGAGCGTGTTGTTCAAAAACTGCCTAGGAAATTATATTAATAAAAATGCCGAGATTGACTTTTCTTCTCTCTGCTCGACCAGGTTTTTTGCCAGACTTGTAAAAAATAAAATGTGCGTGAAAAACATGAAACGAGACACTTCCATAAAGATTTAATTTTTTTTTTTCGACCTTGAATTTCATGCAATGAAGAGGTAGTATTTTGCTCAGTTTCAAAACTTTCTTATTACATTTTAATTGAAAACAGCACTTTCAGTTGTTTGTGTGCGAAATTGGTAATTTTTGTTTGAACTCCACACAAGGTCAACCACTTCACATTTAGACCCACATTTTAGAAGACAGTAAGTTGGAGTTAACAGTGCGCTTAAAACTATTTATTACTTGGAAGTCCATTCAGAGATCCTTTCAACCTTGGTGTAGTGAGTGTGGGCAGGGAGTTACTTCTGTCAATGCTAGGGTTGCCAGATACCCAAGCCGAGACTTTTCTGGAATATGCATACGATAAACAGGGTCGTAGGGAGAATATTCGGGGGGGATGAAACCCATTATTTTTTGCAGGTCAGACTCACAGGAAAAAAAAAAACATGTTCGCACTCTGAAAACAATTTCGCGGGTTATTTTTCTCGCTAAAACCCCATTTTCGCGATTCTGGCCCACAGAAAACCCAGTTGTTCTGTTGCTGAAAACCCAATTTTGTGGCTGTTTGTTGCTGAAAAACCATTCGCCCCTACGATGGAAGAGTCCAGTTTGGTGGACTAAAATACCGCAGTTCAGTTTGTACAATTCCAAAAATATCACTTTTCTGGGGGGGGGGGATGTCATTTATTCGAGGGAAATTCAGAAATAGGCAAAAAATACAGTTTTATACAGCAGGGATGTATGTTTTGACGGTTCACGACCCTTTCAACTGTGCTAATTGTGTTTCTGGGGTCGAATTTACGATTTCTCGCCAGGACCGTTTCTAGGGGGTAGGCGACCGGCTAGGCGACGCCGACCCATGGGGGGGGGGGCTTGGAATAGAAATAATTACAAAATAATCGTTCAGGAGTTACACTCGGCTTATTTGAAATTTGCGTTTTACGGAGCTAAAAATCCGAATAATTTGGTTTTTGAAGAATTCAGCCCCACAAAATTGTATTTTCCAACCATGAAAATCCGCGAAATTGGCGTTTGAAAGTGAAATTGGCGTATTTGAGCCAAACACCCGGAATGTCCATTTTAAATAACCAAATCCAAAAAATTTGTTTGCTAAAGTGGACCAAACCGTGGGTTTCAAAACGAGAGAAATCTGCCCAATTGACGCTTTAAGGGGGAAAATCCTGGAAATTCGATTTTTGAAGATCCCGCGAAATTGCTTATACGAATGAAGGAAACCTCGCGAAATTGTATTTTAAAGAAGACATAATTACTCAATTGGCTTGTCGGTTAAGCCAAACTCTGGAAATTGATATTTGAAAGAGCTGAACCCACGGAACTTGTTTATTCATTGGGCTAAGCCCAATAAATTCGGATCTTGAAGGATCTCTTAGTACGAAACTTGAACGTGTTTCAACTTCGGCGCCAGAAAAGACGGGTCTCAATGGAGGCCACTCTCACTATGCTTGTGCTGTCTGCCTCTGCAGTTCGACAATTTTCCACTTTCGATTGAAAATTTATCGCGTCCCGGCCAATTTTGTGAACATTCCCCGTCCAAGTCCTTCATTTCAGCCGCTTATTTGGGGCACTTTTGACGGCTACAGAGCCGAACAGACAGGTAATTTCATTGGCCGAACTAGCAAAATATCCTTTCCACAAAAGTGCAAAATAGGTGCTGTTTGGTTCAATCTGCTATTGATCGCAAAAAAAAAATCCCGGTTTCATGACTGAATCGCCATTTTTGAACATCATTAATTTTATTGACAAATACTCTGTTTTGTGGGGCATTTTGGATCTTTTTGTACGTTGTAACTGTCTTGGGATTGCAGAATTTTCATAACCTATGTTACACACATATGTACAACCTCTAAGTTGAGAAAAGTGGTTTTCGGCATGCCGTCGGTCTGTCGTTTTTTTTTTCGATAAATTGCGTGAAAATGAAAACCTGGCTATTTCTTGGTATGAGAAGCACAAATCTGGCCTTTGTTTTGAGAAAAAATTATTTATCGAACATGTTCTCCCTGTTCCGAAATGTCGTTTTAAAATATAACTTTGAAACAAGTGATTCCAGAATTTTTAAAATATTTTTTTCGGATTCCTCGTGAAATTAGAGAGATTTTGCAAACAGCTCCGCTAACGTTAACGCTATTCACATTTCAGCCAACAAAATGTTTACTACCCTAGAAACGCGTACACAAAATTAACTTTTGCGTTTACGGGACTGGTTGCAAAATCTATCTAAAGCTCGGTGCACACGATGCATTTTTTTGAAGCATGATGGCCTGCCTGTTCTAAAAAACATCCGGTCACTGAGGGGGATCATATGTTTTTTTTTCACCATGAAAGTAAACATGCTTCGAACGCAAGTAAACCATTCCCATGAACGCTAAAGTTAATTTTTGTGTACGCGTTGCTAGGGTAGTGAACATTTTGTTGATTGAAATGTGAATAGCGTTCACGTTAGCGTTAGCGAGGCTGTTTGCGAAATCTCTCTATTTTCTTGTGAATTGACCACAATATTGCCGAAAAAATGCAATTTTTTTTGTAGCCAAAATCGTCGTTTTTTTGCGCAAAAGGACCAGTAGCACTAAATGACGGTCGAAATTGCAAAAAAAGGGCCGCGAGAGCCCCTTTGTATCTTAATTGCAAATATTTGTACCCGAAAAAAACTGAGATTAAGAGAAAATTAGGGAAGGAGTAGGATTTGGCGTGACTACGTCAAAAATTATTTGCCGCAGAATGGGGAACTTGCATGAATCTCAGATTGGGAAGAAAAGCATACTGAACTGAAGGATAACAACGGAAGTTGCAACCAGATTGGTACGTTTTAAGATTTTTAAAAAAGGTTCAAAGTTTTTTATGAGGGGATGGATGGTGCGAGGGAAAATGACGTAAATCCTTACTTGTGAAGCATTTGAGGGAACTCTACAATTGTTTGTTTACAAATAACATGAAAAATTTCCCTCCAGTAAACTCGTCTAACCCCCTCTTCCCCGCATCATCCAATTCAATAAATAAGGTTTGACGTAATCGAACTCCCTCTCAAAATTTTTAAAAATTCGCTAAAAAAGCATCCTTGATTGATTTCAAAGTTTAATATGAGCAATAGGCTAGTGGAAGAGCCCTCTTTAAGAAACATCAACTTTTGAAAACTGTTCAAGTTCCCCATTACATAGTAATCTAAATCTAGTTGTTTCTTGGTATGAAAAACGCGAATATAACCTTTGTTTTGAAGGATTAATTTTTTTGAGGATCTAAATTCACGAAAATGGATTTTCCAATCTCCCACATTGCACCACACCTGTGTGATAATGGTGAGGTGTGGGGGGTGGCGGCTTATGCAGCAAAACGCTTTAAACGGTTCAACTAATTGAAAATTTGCCTCGATTTAAAAATGTTAGGCTCATTTTGGTCCATACTTAGTGAAATATTGCGACATTAATAATTTGTAGTGTACCCCCACTCCACCCACACTTCTGGATTTCCGCCTTTTCAGCTCTAATTTCGCATTTATTTGGCACTTTAAGAAATCCATTTTATGAGTTTGTCCTTTCGAATTCCAAATTTTGTTGATCATTGATTCATTGCTCACAGGCCCAAATTTCACGTGGTTTTAAAAGATGTCAATTTCCCAGGTTCGACTCCCTAAAAAGCAATTATCGCGGGGTTGATCCATTCGAAAATCAAATTTTACAGAGTTTGACTCATTCCAAAAAGCCATTTAGCTTGTTAGGCACTTTAGAAGTCCGAATATTTCACGGTTTTGATAGGTACTGACAGAACCAGATTTCGTGGTTTTGGCTATTTCGACAAGTAACGTGACGTTCAGTCTTCATTGTCATGTTTCAGGTGGCGCTGGAGGTAAAGGGGTTTGGGGTAAACTCGGCTCCGAACTTGAAGAGGAGGATCTCGACCGAAATGACCCCAACTACGACAGTGACTCGCTCGATAATGGCAATATCGAACTGGCCACCATCATACCAGAAGCGTCTGATGAAGAGCTCAGGGTAATTTTGTTTACCTTTTTTTTGTTGGTTCTCACATTTTTGACAAGGGTTTTTTGTGCGTAGAAAAATGGCGAGATGATAATTTTAGAATACTTCGAGCATGGTGATTCGGAAGAAGCAATCATCGCCTTTCAGGAGTTGAATCTCCACAACAAAAGACATTTGGTGGGTGTTCTTAGTGCTGAGTATTTTTAAGAATTAAAAAAATTTTTTTTGGCTAGGTGGTGCAAATGGCAATTGAGATCGCCCTGGACCACAAGCCTTCTCATCGAGAAATGACTTCGGTTTTGATTTCGGATATGTATGGTCATGTTATCAAACAACGAGATATCGCGAATGGTTAGTTTCACGGCTTTTTAAAAACGAATTTGGAGTGGTTTTTGTGTAATTTAACCATTTTTCTTCCTTTCGACAGCGTTTGACACGCTTCTCATGAATTTGCCGGATCTCATACTCGACACACCCGACGCTCCAACGGTCCTCGGTAATTTTCTCGCTCGAGCCATAGCCGACGACTGTATCCCACCAAAATTGATCCAAGCCCTGAGAGAGAAGGCTGACAACGATCTAGCTCGACAGGCCCTGTCACGAGCCGACACGTTGCTATCGATGAAACACGGCCTCGTTCGACTCGACAACGTTTGGGGTGTGGGCGGTGGTCTTCGCCCGGTTAAAAATTTGATTCGTCAAATGAAACTTCTTCTTCAAGAGTATCTGTCGTCGAGCGATATGAAGGAGGCGACTCGTTGTTTGGTCGACTTGGAAGTTCCTCATTTCCACCATGAGCTCGTCTATGAAGTAATTAACCCCCTCCCCCCTTTACAATCAAATCATCTTCCCACCACCCTTTTTTCTATGCGTTTCCTTCATTTTCAGGCTATCGTTATGACATTGGAGTCGCTCAATGCCAACGTCGAAGATGCCATGTGTAAATTACTCAAGTCCCTATACGACGCCATTATTATAACGCCTGACATGATGGAAAGAGTAAGTTTTGGCTTTTTTATAGCACAGTCAAATCAGACAAAATCATGGTCGCTGATAGGTTGGTAGAACGTTAATTTCTCCCGTCTTATGGTATAAAAAAAATTGGCCAAAAAGCGCCTCCGCCCCCCTTCTAGCTTCTGGATAATTTTTCAACCGATTTGTCTAATTTGAATGGACGACTGATCGAGGGGTGACTCATCTATAATCCACCCCCTCCCAACCTTCTATTTACAGGGTTTCATTCGCGTTTACGACGACATACCCGACATCATTCTGGACGTACCACTCGCCGGCAGCGTTCTCGAACGTTTCGTCACCCTCTGTCGCAACGCCGGTATCATCAGCGAGGATTTGGTCAAAAAGATGCCCTGTAGAGGACGTAAACGATTCGTGTCCGAAGGTGACGGCGGTCGCATTAAAGAAGTGATTCCTCCGCAATAAAAAAAAAGTATGCGACAAAAATAAATAAACAAAACAAAAAAAATAGTAAAAGTTGAAAGATGAATGACGGACAGGAAAACGTTAAAAATGATAAAAATTACAAAACAAATTGATACCGATGACAAGGTGAAGTACCTCAACAATTTTCCCCACTAAATATTGATATTCATTCATGCAAAACTAGGGGTATACTGACTATTATTAGTTCTTTTATCTTTTTTTCTGTTTTTTTCTCTAATTTTCAGTATTTCAATTGACTCTTAATAATTTTAACGTGTGAATTCAATTAATTTCCTCCTATTTTGTTTCACGGGTGTTAAAACTTCAGTTCTAGTGGGCAAAAAGGATGATCCATGCCTTTTGTTATGGAAGATTATTCCCTTTTTATTTTGTTCGTTTGTGTAGATCGCCTAGGTTTAATTATATAAAAAAAGACATTATTTAATGTTCTTTAACTTTTTTTGTCTACTATAGCGCTTAAAACAAAGTGTGCAAAGCAATGTAGTACCTCTCACCACCCCCTGTCCATAGATTCACTTTCTAATGAATCTGTTCCTTCTCACCCTTTCGAGAGTGATAAAAAAAGAACTTGTTTATGCGGCCTCGGCTCTTACCTCTTTTTTTTTTCTTCAATGCGCTTCTATCTGTAACTGCAAAAATATTTGTCAGTAAATGATCATTATGTTACTTGATTGGGGTAATAATCGAAACGCGTTAAAATTCGCAACATTGTCGGTATGAGGCTACTTCTTGCCCTTATATTGCGTTTTATAGGGTTAGAAATCAACAATAGGTAGGGTAGAGGGTCCAATTGTTACAACCTTATTTATGGTCAGCCAGAAGTATGATTTTTGGGAATATATGACAAACGCAGATCTTAGGGGGGGGGGGCAGCCAGAGGTTTTGGATGGAGCCGACTTGAATTGTCGCCCGTTCCAAAAATCGAGTGATTTTGTTTTAGGATGTCTGGACGAGTCTCGACGATCTTGAGTGCGCCCTGCTCCGGGACAAATTTTGTTTTTTTCAAGCAGTTTTGAATTGGAGAATTTCCACTAAGAAACGGTCAATAAATGATCGAAATTTGGTTCGTTTTTTTTTTGTGTGTGTGCTAATTTTCGACGCTCAACTAATATTTCCAGTGTATGAAGCCTAAAAACGCAATGGCGCCCTTGAGATTCAAGCGCCACTAGCTCGTGGCGCCAACTCGTACCTTCCCTCCTCTACAACCTTTTGCCGATGACTTGTCTCTTTTATCAGTTAAACAAGTTTTACCGCCTTTGACTAGCGCGTACAAGTGAATTTATTAAATTTTTGTGTTTGTTTTTACTTATTAATTTTTTAAAGTATGAAACTCGGAGAAGGCTCAGATGTAGCCATGGAAGTGGACGAGCCAAAGCCGTCGAGTTCATCATCGTCGAGCGTTCGCACCACGCCAAAGAGTGTCCCCTGGTGAGGCAAATTAGTTTTCTCTAAAATCGTTTTTTCCGATCAAATTTTGGACTCCGGGGGTTTGTTCTTGATTTTTAGGATCGAAAAATACCGACCCCTTAAATTTTGCGACATTGTGGGCAATAAGGATCTCGTGTCAAGACTCCAAGAATTTTCTATCGTCGGCAACACCCCCAACATCATCATCGCTGTCAGTATGAAGTTTTTCTTTGAAAAATCAATTAGCTGTGACTCTTTCCAACTGAAATAATCGAAATTATTTGAACAGGGACCTCCCGGTGTCGGCAAAACGACCACGATACTCTGCCTCGCTCGTGCCCTTCTTGGACCGTCGATGAAAGAGGCTGTGCTTGAACTGAACGCTTCCAATGACCGTGGCATCGACACAGTTAGAAATAAAATTAAAATGTTCGCTCAACAGAAAGTCACACTACCTCCTGGAAGGCATAAAATCATCATTTTGGACGAAGCGGACAGGTAAGCCTGGCAACTACTCCCCCTCCCCTCATCAATCACCAATAGCTTAGGCTCTTCGCCTCAAAGATCTAAGTATATGCAAGGCCGTTACTAGCCCTTCAGGAGTCCCTAGGCCCGGTCCAGCCAACCTTTTTTGGTCTTGGGCCATAAACCTGGTAAGAACTCAGGCGGGCCATCCATCCTCGCCCCCCCCCCTCATCGAGCTCAACACTTTGGTCTTAGCAAATGGCCGTGACGCTCTGAATAAAACGCACAGTATAATAGCGTTTTCCATTTGCACAAACAATGTGCCCTGGGGCAGTGTCGGCCTTAGACATTTCCATTTGCACAAACAATGTGCCCTGGGGCAGTGTCGGCCTTAGACATTGGCCCCCGGGCGAATCTTTCACCAACGTCTCCGTGAAGTTGCCTTCAGGAGGCGCGAATTACCGTTTTTTCATCACTTCTTCTTAATTTCATCGGTGAATTAGCGACTTGTCTCCATTATACCCGCGAATTAGTGATTTGTCTCAATGCCAGCCGTGAATTAGCGATTTTTCTTGCAAAGAATTTATGTTTTTCCTGACTGGAGCTGCTAATGAGCGGTTTTACCCGTGAATTAGCGCTATATTTTCTCATTTTAGCCACGAAGTTGTCTCCGGAAACCGCGACTTACCATTTTCTCAATTTATTTCTGTGAAATGGCAAATGTTCTCAATTTAACCCCATAAATAGCCCTTTTTCTTGACTTCAGCCGTGAATCAGCGTTTCCCCTAATTTTAATCTCTGAGCGAGCGAATTCGCTGCGAATTAACGCTTTTTCTGAATTTTATCTGTGAATTAGCGCATTATCTTCATGTAGCCGTAAATGAGCGATTTTGTTCACTTTCAGCCACGAAGTTGACTTCAGAAGCCGCAGTGCGCGTTTTCTCCGTTTTAACGGCAAATTAGCGTTTTTTCCATACGTCAGCGCTTCTTCTCAATTTGATCGGTGAATTACCGATTTCTCCCCATTTTAGCCGCGAATTAGCAATTTTTCTCCATTTTAGCCTTGAGTTAGCGATTTTTCTGAATTTTGCAGTGAATTCCTGATTTCCGCAAATTAGCGTTTTCCTCAACTTAGCCGCTAATTATGGTTTGTCTACGATTCATCAACGAGTTAGAGTTCCCCCAATTTTCGCCGCGAATTACCTTACGCCTTCTCTGAGATTTGGCCGCGGATTAGCGATTTTGTTCACTTTCTGGCACGAAGTTACCATTTGAAGCCGTGAATTGACGTTTTCTCCATTTAATCCGCGAATTAGCGTTTTCTTTACTTCAGCGCTTCTTCTCAATTTTATCGATGAATTAGCAATTTTTCTCCATTTTAGCAGTGAATTAGTGATTTTTCGTCATTTTAGCGATTGTTCATCATTTTAGCCGTGAATTAGCGATTTATCCGAATTTCGCAGTGAACACCGATTCGTGGTTTTCCTGATTTTAGCCGCTAATTTGCGATTTTCTCAATTCCATCCATGAATTAGCAACTTTTCTTAATTTTATCCTCGAATTAGCGATATTTGTTTCGCTTTTAGCTATGAATTAGCGTATTTCGCAGTTTGAGACACGAACTGCCTTTGTCATAAGCTGAAAATTGTCCTTTCCATACTTCTAGCCTTTCTTTTTTTCTTTTTTTTCCACTGTAGCCGGGAATACGTGATTTTATCAGCATTTAGCGGTTTTTTCTTTTTCACTTTTAGCCATGAATTAGCGTTTTTTCAGATTGAGCCACGAACTTGCCTATTGTACTGGTGCGAATTGGCGATTTTTCTCAAAACCATTCATGAATTACCGATTTTTCACTATTTTATCCTCGATTTTGCGAGTCTCGTAATTTTCATCGCAAATTACTGTTTTTTACACTTTATCCGTGATTTTAGAGCTTTTCTCAATTTTAGCTGTGAATTAACCATTAACCTCGCGAATTCACACACATCAGTGCCGTGAACGGGACGCGGACGGGGCACGTCCGACAAGTAAAATGTTATTCTCATATGGGAATTGAGAGGCTCGTTCACACATATCCGGCACGTTTCAGGGACGTGACCCTTCAATTTCCATTGAGAATAAAATTTTATTTGCCGGACGTGGCACGTCCCGTTAACGGCACTGATGTGTGTGAATAGACCTTTTTACATGTATTTCTTTAACTTTACCCGTGATTTAGCACTTTTTCTCACTTCTGCCCGTAAATCAGTTATTTTTCTTAATAATACCGCTCTAAAACTAGCCAAACTGGCAATTACTGATCTAAAAACAACCAAACTGACTTCTTGCGCCTCAAAAATTGCTTAAGTGACGAATCGTGTGCCCTGGAAATGTCTGGAAAGATCATGATTCACGCCCTGATAAAGGTTAATTTGACTATTAGCGTGCCAAAAATGGCCGAACTGAGCATTAGCGCCTTGGGCTTGACGTGCTATTCGCGCTGTATAAATAGCAAAACTGATTCTGTGCGCCCTAAAAATTGCTATACTGACGATTCGCGCCTTGAAAACGGCTGAACTGAGTTCTAAACCTAAAACTAAAACGACGGGTTCGTGCCCTGAAAGTATCAAACTAGCTGTATTGACACTTTGAAAATGTCCAAACTGACGATTCGTGCCCTAAACCGATGAGTCCTGTACGGAAACTGACATAATCGACTGTTTTCGCATCAAAAAATAGCCAAACTGAGCCCTCACCCCTTAAAACTGTCTAAACCAACGATTCGTGCCTTTAGCGAAACATGCTATTCACGCTCTAAAAATGGCCGAACTGATCACTCCCCCCCGCCTCCCAAGGGAACCCAGAATTCGCGTCTTCAAAATGGCTACTAAACTGACTACTCTTGCTTTATAAAATTGCTTGACGGGCTAATCGCACTTTTTGTTTTTTTTTTCCTTACTTTTCTTTTTTTTTCCTTTCCACAATTCGTTTCCGGAAAATGATGAAAATTACCATTGCGTGCTTCATGAAAGGCCAAAGTTAGTTTTCGCGCCTTATAAATGGCTAAACTGCAGATGATTTGTGCCCTAAAAATAGCTAAACTGGTCCTTTGCGCCTTGCAGAAGGCGTAACTCACGATGGATCCGCGCCATTAAAATGCCTAGTCTGACTTGGTGAGCCGAACAAATTGCCAACCATTCGCACCCTTGAATTAATTGACTATTCGCGCCCTGAAATCTATGAACTGGCCTTTCGTTTTCCCACCGAATAGGACCGTCGGCACCTTACCAACTGACTAACTCCCCCCCCTCGCCCACCAATGATGGTTACTGCAATACTTACGCGTGATAGCTCGCTCGCACTATAAAATGGCTTGACAAGTGCAGTGCAGCGTCCTCTCCATAAACGTATGTTTCAATTCAGAGAGGACGGGTGGAAAAACTCACACCACACGAGTGTTTTGCGTTGAATGGAAAACTCCATAAAAATTGATTCGCGAATTCACCTTTTTATCCATTTTAGCTGTGAACGAGCGCTTTTTCTTAATTTTAGCCGTGAATTAGCTTATTTTTTTTCACTGTTAACCACGCGAATTAGCGCTTTTTCTCGAGTTTAGTCACGAAGTTGCCTCGAGGAACCATGAATTGGCGTTTTTTCAATATTAGCTGAGCTGGCCGAACGATTGTCGCTGTTTTTTCTCAATTAGGGGCGGAAATAAGCGTTTTTTGTTGTTTATTTCTCAAATTTTACCCGCGAATTAATGATCGCAAGCGGTGGAAAGAGGGGGGGGGGAGGACTTCAAAATCAAAATGTCCCCAAGTCAACTTTACCGGATTTCACACCTTTTTTCTCTGTAAATGTGAAGTTTTTAAAGGGCTGTTAATCGCGTGATGTACGCTGACGACACTACGTATTGTTTTCCCCGAATACTTTCGTTTTTGTTTAGTTAAGCTCGGTGCACACGACGCATTTTTTGAAGGATGATTGTCTGCCTGTTTTAAAAAACCATCCGGTCACTACCGGGGATCAGAGTTTTTTTTCACCCTGCATGTAAACATGGTTCGAAAAATGCATCGTGTGCACCGAGCTTTACAGAACGATTTATCACCCTCGGCCTTCTTTTGTTTCCACAGCATGACTGACGGAGCTCAACAGGCACTTCGAAGGACCATGGAAATTTACAGTAAAACCACCCGTTTCGCCCTGGCTTGCAATAACAGTGAAAAAATTATCGAGCCGATTCAATCGCGGTGCGCCATGCTTCGATACGAAAAATTAAAGGACGAAGAAATCCTCGGAAAATTAATGGAAATTTGCGAGAAAGAAAACGTAAAAAAAAACTCGCGATTTTCTTCGACCAGCGTCGCTTATTTTGTGTGTTTGGTTTCTTCTTCTTCAGGTTCCGCACACGGACGATGGACTCGAAGCGATTGTGTTCACCGCACAGGGTGACATGAGGCAGGCTTTTAACAATCTTCAGTCCACGTTCAACGGATTCGGTCACGTCAACAGTAAAAATGTGTTCAAAGTGTGCGACGAGCCGCATCCGTTGCTAGTGAAAGACATGTTGACTCATTGCGCCTCTTCCAATATATCGGAAGCTTACAAGGTTTGGAATTTTTCGATAGCAATTCGGGTTGTTTTGACTTATTTATTCATTTGTCTGGGTGTGAGTAGATTCTCGCTCATCTGTGGCAACTTGGCTACGCTCCAGAGGACATTATAAGCAACATTTTTCGCGTAGCGAAAAATTTGGAGGTCTCCACATCTCTGAAACACGAATTTATCAAGGTAGAACCTGAATCCCCCTCCATTTTCAAGTTCGCAATAAAACTATTTGTCCTTATTAATATCGTTTGCAGGAAATCGGGATGACTCATTTAAGAATAGTTGCTGGCGTGGGTTCCCTGCTACAGCTGAGTGGGCTGCTTGGACGGCTTTGCTTAGCCGGTAAAAGTCACCCGTCGGATGGGAGCTGATGAATTTAGGTTTATGCGCGTTCTGGAATACTCGAATGATTCACTTTGTCCAGGTATTTTGTTAATTACATTTTTTTAAATTATTTACCGTTTTTATTTTCGTTGTCTGTAATCCAACAACAAGCCTATGCTCATACCATTGTTAAGCAAATGGGGAGGGGGTCGAACCCGTAGTCCTCCTAGAATCCTGTCATTCCTTCTTTGTAAACGAGACTGGGTTTCAGGGTGTGCTTATTCGGCTCCTATCAACTTGGACAAGGGAGGCACGCGCCCCTGGCGTCAATCATACAGTTACAGCCGCTTTCTTAATGGCGGATACTCTATCTCCCTCTCTTGAGTCTCACCCCATCACTCTCGCTCCCTCTCTCACACTCTTTCTCTCTCCCTCGGTTAGCAGCAGAATGAGTTTCAAATTAGCAAACCTCGCGAAGTTACGTTTTCTAATGAGCCAAGCCAGCGAAATTGGTTATTCGAATGAGCCACGAAAGGGCCTCCAGGCGAATGAGCGTTTTTTATCCACTTATGCCGCGAATTAGCGCATTTTGCCCCTTTTAACCGCGAATTAGCGTTTTTTCCCCATATTAGCCGCGAAATAGCGTTTTTGTTTCAATATTTTTAGCTACGTATTACCGTTTTTTCTCCATTTTACCCGCGTACCTGCCCTAAGCTGGAACAGCCTTCTTAATAATAGCCGCCTAAGGCTCTTTTCATCGACTACCAACGCGGCTTCTACGCGGGAGTGGTTTTCTCGCTTCATTTAAGCCGCAAATTTCTCTATTTTAGCCCATAGTCGCATAGTCGGGTTTTCTCAATTTCAGCCGCAAATTATTTTTTTTATTTACTTATTTACCTATTTTATTTTGTTATTTATGTGTATTTTTGTTTATTTAATTTTTTATTTTAGCCGTGAGCGAGTACTTTTTTACAATGGTGTCCGTGATTTAGAGCTTCTCAATTTTTTTTTCAGCAGTGAGTTAGCGTTTTTCTTAATTTCTGACGCGAATTAACAATTTTTCCCACTGTTAGTCATGAATTAGCGTTTTCATCGTGATATAACAATTTTGCGCGCCGGTTTGAGGGGCCGCGCGAAATTTTCCCTTCAGACTGCGAACTGCTCACTTGACAACACTGAAGTCCCAGGTGGATGCTCGCGAATTTCGCCAGATCCACAGCGTAGTTCGTAGTTTTCTGTGGGGGGGGGGAGCGATCGTGGAGCGTGTATGATCAGGGCTATAATAGACGTTGTCACTCCACGATATTTGTGCTATTTATCTCTTAGACTGGTTTCAACCATTCAAGGTCATCGTCAGTGGTCCTAACCATCGACAGGAAAAATAAAATAAAGAATTAAAATAAAGAATGAAAATAAAACAAAATACATTTTAAAACAAAACAAAATTGTTATTTTGTATTACTTTTGCCGTCGATGGTTAGGACCACTGACGATGACCTTGAATGGTTGAAACCGGTATGGGAGATGAATATCATAAATGATTTCTTGATCATACTCGTTTATGTTTATGGCTTCCCCAATTTTGGTCGCAAAAAAAAAAAAAAAAAAAATGGAAGTAAAAGACAATATTTTCACGGTTTTGGGTCCCCTAATTTGTGTGCTAATTTTGCCTTTGCCTCCTTGAAATTACACTTGGCTCTCTAAAAAAGGTCAATTTTACTTATTTCACACGTTTAAAATAAAAATTTCCAGGATTTTAGCTCATTTTAGAGGGCAATTTCGTGGGTTTCGCTCATTTCAAAAATTTTTGGTTGTGGCCTCTTCAAAACCCAAATTTTTGGCATTCACAGAGCCCAAATTGCGTGGGTTTTGCTCTTGCGAATACCAAAGTGTGCGGATTTGGCACCATCAAAAACGAGATTTCTTGGAGTTCGCGTGGTTTGAGACCCATATTCTGCTGCTTTCCAAGAGGTACAGATAGAGAGGAATTCCACCCTAAAAAAGTGCATGCTCCTTTGAAAACCGCCCTCCCCCCCTACCCAACCCGTAGATACGGTCCTGAGTCCATTGAGAAAAAGGAGGGGCTGGTACTCGTTTTTCGGGCTAAATTAATGGCCGCTTTTAGTGAATCTTTGAGAAAATGAGCTTGTATTTGCGGCGGGTATCGCAAGCGTAGTCCGAAAGTAAACTGGGAGAGATAGATGTTAGGGGGCATGACAAACCTGACATACTGAAGAAAATTGCGCCGTGTAGATAATGTAATGAAATGGTCACTAATGAGGGGGGCGATGCTTGAGGTTTCGATAGGCGCGATCTGTCCCCCCCCCCGTCCCCTGTGAATCCGCGCCAGACATGGACAGGCGCACGTGTCCAAGTAAACACTGAAAAAAAAAAAAAAATTGACATCCCATTTTAAAAGGCTCGCTCCCTCGTGGCTGTTTTTTAAACAACTTTCTTTATTTAAAATTTTAGAACTTAACAACAAAAATAAATATTCTCTTCAATACAATAACTTTAACTTTCCACCAAGATCACAACCTTCGTTTTCTTGTTTTACCCGCTAGGATTTTCGTCTTTCTAACATTATTTGTGTGTGTGTTTTTTTTTTTAAGTTTCTAAGGCACATTATTTGAAGGCATCCAACTTTCGTTCCGACTAGAATTATTTTTAACTGCACGGGCAGTGGTAAAAGGGGAGGGGGGAGAGGGACTGTTTTCTTTAAAATGCCTAGGAACTACGAACGAATTAAAGCACCTTGACGCGTTTGTATCTTCTACTTGTACTTTTTAGCTGGTAACTGATACGACTGATGACCCCCACCCCTCCTAATCCCTTGATTTCGCCTTTTCCTAGGCTGTTGAGGGACTTGAAAAAACTACTCTTTAAAGAGGGGGGGAGGGGGAAATGAGCAAAATTTAAAAAAAAATGGAAAAAGAAACTAACTCCCAGTTTGATAGAAAGGCGTGGATGGATTATGGTGTGGCGGTGATTCTTCTTTGTTCTGCTGATGCGGCGGTGTTGGTTGCTGCTGAGGTGGGTGACGATAGGACACGTGCTTTCGCAGAGCGTCTCGTGACCGAGACACGTGCGAGCAACTTGAACAGGCATAATGGGCGTTGCAATGGGTTTCCATGTGAACTCTTAGATTGTACTGATTGCTTAATTGTTTGCCGCAAACGAGACAGGTGGCGTAGAGTTTTGACGAGGGTGGTTTACTAGGCGGGGGTGTCACTTCATCTATCGGATATAAATTTCAGATTCAATAAAAAAAAAAAATTGAAAAGGGTTTCGGTTGGGAGGGGCTGGACGGGGGTACCTTTTACAACTTGTAAAGATGGTGGAGGACCCGGTGGTGTCGACGGTGATGAGCCGTCTGTACTGTTGTGTTTCTTGCTCAAATCCTCCGGTACGATCGGTGGGAGAGCGATCGTGGTTCGCAGCTCACGGTGATTACCGCCGGCGCTTGCTAGTCCTCGTCGCGGTTTTCGAACGAACATGTTTTTATTCGGTGAAGGCGCTATACACGGGTCGGCATTGTTCGGTACTGGGGAGTGATTCGTGACTGGCTCGTCCACTTTGACTCGTTTAGTCGACGACCATCGGGTGTCTTCTTCAGTTGGGCTCGGCACAGGAGAAACGTCCTCGTCGCATTTTCCCTAAATTTAAAATTTAAAGATCAACGTAAAAAACATATAAAATACAAATAACGAGCTTACCGTTGTGAAGTGAGCCAAACCGTTAATGTGCAGTGTATCGGCTAGAGCGATCAGACTGGGCAGTTGATGCTGATAAATGTTCACCTCTCCGTTGTACATAAACGTAACTAAAGCGGATAAATCGGAGAACTCAGCTCCCGGAACGACAATGACTGGATGTTGCATGGGTTGAAGCTCCTGAAGCATTACAAAAATTCAGTGATGAAACCCAAAAACCAAATACACCCCCCCCCCCATGGTCTTACTTTAAATATGCTCTTAAAATACTGACTGCACGCTGACAGCACGATGCGATGCGCTTTTATGCTGCACCCGCCTGCGCTTAGAGTGACATCAGTCAAATCGTCCCAGTCGAGCAACTGTGGAAGGCTTGACAAAAGACTAGTCTGATAGTTGTGCCATCTCAGGCAAAATTGTTGTGTTTCGCTCATTTTTTTTGTTTCTATTCAGCGTATTAAACGGAATGAGAATTTGCTGGTCCTGGAAATGAAAAGGTCGGAACTCTTGAGAATGATTTGTTTCTCCCTCCCCCGCACACCTCAAGGCGTTTAACTGAGTACCCCCACCACCACCAACCCCGCCACTGTAACTAAAGCCGGCTTTTTACGACCCTAGCAACGTAAAATCGTAATAGGCTAGCTCCCTTTTAAAATTTATGATAAGCAAACTCAAAAGTTTTAACGGGATTTTATTGTAAAAGTGTCACATTATCTCTAATTTATCGGGGGACTCTGAAAAATAAGTTAACTAAATAAATTTAGACCGAGCGAGTTTAGTCTAAATTTGGACCTAAACTGGAACGTCTCAAACTCGCAAGGAGTTCGTAAATAAGCAGTGATTTTTTTTTCTAGAGTGATACAATGTGAGGCGCTAGGCGAGGTCAGTGTCACGTCCGTGCTCTTTCTAACGTTTAATATTTTATTTGTAATTCAAAACAAAAACCATAATTAGTGGGTAGTTTAATAATTTTCAATTACTTCATTATGAAATTAAAAAGTCACTAATATCAAGGCAATCACAACACATGAAGAGCAGGATGACAATCGTACAATAAATTGATAAAAAAATCAAATATACAACAAATCTCAGTCCAGTATGAGAGGTGCTTTCATTCATTGCAGTAAAAGGGTACCTTTTTTTTCTTTAAAACAATCAATAATGTCTTTAATGTTTTATTTTCCGGTTGTTATTATGAGGAGGATCTAATTTTTGGGGAAAAGAAAACGAATTTACGAAAGGTTGTCCAGCGGGGAGGACAGGAAAAAAACTGCTCGTGGTGGAAAAATCGCACTGCCCCCATGGCGTTCCGCACGCCCCCCCTTGCCGGATGGGTGAAAGAGAGTGAGTGAGTGAGAGAGATAGAAAAAAATGGACCCAGAAGTTTTGAATTTGATCCAGAGAAGTATCTATAATTAACAATGCGTTTTCTGGACGTTCTCCTGGAAAAAAAGATGGGCTGGGGGCGGCAGGAGGGGCGGTCGATTTTTTTTCTTCTTTTTTTTTTAGCTAGGAGGTGAAACCTTTGTAAGTCGTCCAAAACGGAAGGGAAATAGAGGGAGGAGAATTTGAGGACAATGTGGACAGCTGTAAATAGCCGGGAGGGGGGGATTTAGCGGAGATTACGTATATACAGCACGGGTGCGGAAAAATAACCTTGAAGCGGGGGCGGCCCAATTTCTTTTCCTCCATTCTATAAGTCTTACCTTATATATTTTTATTTATATATTTTTTTATATAAAAGTATTCCACTTCCCGAGGTTCTGCCGCCCTCTTTCGCTTTATTGCAACCCCGCCGCCACCCCAAGTGATCAACCGCGGCCTACTGTCGCCCCAGCTGATACACATGAGGGTCACACTCTCTTTACACCCCCGCCTTCACCTTACTGCGTGGTTCCTCTTCTTTTTTTTTGTTCTCTGTCTCTCTCATTCTCTCTTCATCGTCTTTTTAAAAGGCACACCTGGTTTACCTCTTTAAAAAGGAGGCCGCCCCCACCTGAGTTGGGAGTTCGATTTTTCACCTTGCCGCGATATTCCCGCTCTTTCGCTTGTAAAACGGTATATAAAAGAAAAAAGGAAGCCGCAACGTTTTAGAGCCTCTTTCACCCCTTCAGTGAATGAATACGAAGATTTAGTACTGACGAATTTCGTCCACAGAGAAACGGCTATTTGGCCGCCCCCCAACCGCCAACACCACAAGCCGGGTCCTAAGCTGACTAGGCCCGCGGGTTCAGGATTAGAGATGGTCGTCGTTATTCTTGACGAAACTGTCAATTTACCCCTTTCAAACCGGCTATTTTATTTCATGAAAACTGAACTTTTTGCCCTTAGAAAACAAAAAAAATACGGTTAGCCCGAAAAACAGATTTTCAACGGTAATAATGGCCCAAAAAACTGGTAAAGTCGCTTACAAACTGGCGACTTCTCCCCCTTCCTCCACCCGAACTGACTACTCAAGCTGATAACTGGAAATTTAACCCCCAGCACTCCAATTTCAAAGAACCCGGGGCAAAATGTGGTTGGCAACCCTAAATGTAGCCGGTTTCGAGGATTGTCATGAACAATGACAAGTCCCCTCCCCCCTTCCCATCTTGTATACGTCCTTGTTCACAATTAAAATGGAGAAAACGCAGAGAGAACGGCGATTCATAGACAATTTCGTGGCTAAAATTAGGAAAAAGCGTTAATTCGCGGACGAAATTGGGGAAAATCGCTAATTCACGTCTAAAATATGGAAAAATGCTAATTCGAAGCTAGAAGTGAGTAAAAGTGCTAATTATCAGATAAAACTGGAAAAAGCGCGGATTCGCGGCTAAAATTGAGAAAACGCTATTTCGCGGTTCAAATTCTTGGTCAAAATTGAGTAAGAGATATAGTAATTCAAGGTCATGAAAAAATTATGTTTCACGTTTATTTAGCGACTGCGGTGCCTCATCATAGAGATTTCCACCCCGGGCCCTTCTCATAGGCTTAGATTCGGCACTGTTGTTGGATGGATCTAACCTGTGGTTCCCGCAGAAAAGCGATTTTGCGGTTTTCGCTGCATCAAAACCCTAATTTCTCGCTAATTAGGCGTTCAGCTAATTTGCATGGTCCAAAGCACTCTCTCTCTCTCTCTCCTACATTATGAGCAAATGGAAAATTCTTGAGAATTGACCGCTCGGCGGTGCATTTATACAATATGTATTTATAAAAAAAGAGTGGGCGGGATATTGGAGAAAAAATACATTTGGTGACAGAACTGTTGGGCTATATTTGCCCTCGATGATTCCCTCCCACTTCCTGCATTATTCTACTTCCAATCCCTTTGCCGCCCTTGAATAGACAACAACCTCCATTTCTCACCTCCCGCCCGCTCTCCCTCCACTGAAAAATGTTGAAAACTATTATTTGGGCATTTCTGGTCATCAAACCACTTCGTACGGATCCCATCAATTACAATTCGACCACACTCTATGACCCGGGTCGCACGACGCAACTGAATGAAACTACGACGACCTATTTAGGTAAGTGTTTTTGTTTTTTTTACCTGGTGTGAACACCGCCCATACCCCCTCGCCGTCTTTTTTCTCTTCACACGACAGACCCGACAAATGCGACGGCTAAAGTTGACGGTGATCTGGTTGAAACCACCTGTCACATCATTTCGGAAAAACTGGTAGCGACGGCCACGGCCACCGTTTCGTCAGTTTTCAAAGACTTGTGTACCACGGGTGATTTATTTGTTTTCATCAAATTCGCCCTTTTTTCTTCCTCTTATCAAGCCCGTTGCTTTTGTAGATTCTCTATCGAATGAGCTCATTAAAATGGAGTCGCGACTACTCGGGGAAATATTGACGGTCAAAATTCTTCTGGAAAAAATTGTTAACAGGCTGGAAGCAACGGAAAAAGCGAATAATAGCGCCGCAAGTGGAAACATTTGAAAATGACTTCTCCGAATGCAATGTATGAAAAAATAACAATATATGTAGGTATAACATATTTAACGAAAATACGAGCAGTAAAAATAATTTGTTCGGCGCAGTCTGTCAATTTCTGTTAGGGCAGTTTCTCCGGTCGTGACCTAAATGATTAAAAAAAAATCCTTGAGTAAAATCACTTGATTCACACAGTCCGGCTGTCCTCTTTTTGCCATGCCCCACCTAGCCGTCCGCAATTTCCGCATTTCCGTTGCAATTTCGGTGCTCCAGGTGCTCTGAAAGTGGACGCTGAGCGCGAAGACCCACCGCTTGTACTCCGACTACCACCACCACCACCTCTTGACGACGACGAGGAGGAACTTCCACCAGCCCAGCGACTAGTTGACGACGACGATCCCGAGGAGAACGCAGTCGACGATCCCGAGGAGAACGCCGTCGACGACGACGACGATTGGATGTTCATTTCGTCTTCCCACTGGAAAAATTGGCAGCCGCCGTCCTCTCGACGTGGACACAAATAGAAAGTTCGACCCTTGTTGGGACCTTCTTTCTTTACGACTAACCTACAGACAACGGTAAAGAAAAACACGTGAAATTTGATATAATGTTGAACAAAAAGATGAAATTTCCTCACTTTTTGGCTTGGAGAGGACACGAACACTCCACCGTTGAGTCTCCTTTGGAACAAAAAAAAAAAATTAAGTACAAACATACTAAAAAACAAGCAATATTACTTACCGCTAAGCTCATCCGCCCACGCATAGTAAGAGCACTTGTCGTCTCCATCTTTGACGCAAACTAAAAATTCTCGCCCCAAATTAGGACCGTCTTTTCTCACCGTTAGCCTGCGTCAATACAGTCTTCGTTGTCATTCACTCGACATACAAAAAACAAATCGAAGCAAGCGTTTACCTCTTGGCTGGATCTCCGCAGTAGCACTTGGGAGCAGAGCCTCCACCGGTGTCGTTATCGTCATCATCATTATCGTCGGGGTTGGATCTTTTATGACCTCGATTTTGGCTATCCGGTCGCGATCTAAAAACTGAAGAAAGGGAGAAATAACATTGAAACGCTTATCAATACTTTTTCTCATATTGTACTTTCGAAAATCTATTTTTGAATTTTGAGCATTTTCCGTAATTTTTCAAGAATGCTCCGATTGAGCAGAATGCGGTTTATGAGTCCCTCGGAGGTCATACACTCAACGGACGGCGTTGGCGCCTTTCAAAGTGGCCAAAAATGAGCGTTTCACGTAGCCCGTTGGTTTCAGATGAATTTCGACGAAAAAAGCGCTCGTTAGCATGCATATGAACCTGACGCGACTCATAACGTAAAAAACCGCGAAAACGGTCCTATTCGTTTGTTCGTTGTCTTGTTCGTTCACGTTTGTTAAGTCAAAATTTTCGTTTGCTTAGCATTTTGGAACATCATTTTTTCAAGAAAAAACATTGATGGGTTTCGCCAACTTCTCACGTAATCCAACACCATGAACGGAATCGTTTGTTCAGCGCCATTTCTAGCCTTAATATCGTTTGTTTACGTTTTTTGAGCCAAAATTTTCGTTTGTATAGCTACTCAAGTACTTTAAACAAGAAACAAACATGGGTGCGGCTACCTTTACACTCCGCGACCCATGACCGAAATCGTTTGTTTAGCGGCATATCTGGACGTAAAATCGTTTGTTTAGCCATATTTTTCGTTAAAACATTATTTTTGCAAGGAAAAACAAAAAAAAAACATTGACAGGTTTGGCCAAATTTACGTTTGTTTAGCCTATTAGCTTAGATTGTTATTATTTTGTTTAGCCTGTGAAGCACTTTAAACGCGTTAGGCCTATGACATACTGGGCGGTTTTTTATCGCGCCGCTCAGTATAGTATAGAATAGTTTATTTTTATCATCTATCTACCAGTAACACTGCGATAAATACATAAGTAATATAAAAGTAAGTTATTTTTTCCACCTGCATGTGTACTGTGTATGTGGCTTCAGTATGTGATGACCGTGCCAGATAGTTAAAAACTGTGGCCTGGCACGGAGTTGTTCCGACTCAGTTTTTGGTTAACCATTACCAATTTATATTGATTGATTTGTAGTACAGACTCCTTATTCTTCATCTTATATACTTATTAAAATCCTCTATTATAATTAACAGTCAACAGCAAGTGGCACCCCGAACTAATTTATTTATTTCCTTTCGCGTAAAGCGAGCTGCACCCAGTTTTTTGTCTAAAGTGCTTGCGAGTGAGAGGTTAAACAAACGAAAATTTTGGCTGAACAAACGTTTTATGCGTCATGGGTCAGGTCAGGTTCACATGCATCTCGTTCGGGACTACAATTAAAAAACACGCTCGTCGTGGCTAAAATGGAGAATATTGTGTCGCCCAATTTTTGCGGGTTTTGGATGCCATTTTTCAGCTAATTGCCTAATTGCTAGTTAAAAGTGGGGAAAGTGGCTAATTCGCGGCCAAAATCCCGAGAAACTGATTTTAGAAACAGCCAAAGCTACGAAAGTTTTTTCTTTTTTTTTTTTAATACAGCGAAATCCCCGGAATTAAAAGAGCCGAAACCACAAAACTTGCTTTTAAAGAGCCGAAAGTTCACAAAATCTGGAGTTTGGACGAGCAAAACAGATGGAATTTGAGGTTTAATGGTTAATTTTTTGAAAGAGCTCGAAACTGATTTTTTTAGAGAGCTAAATGGCTTGAAATTGGGTTTTTGAAACAGTAAAAATATAGGTACGCGAAATTAGGTACGAAATAAGGAAAATTCGTAGAATTGAGTTTTGAAAGACCCTAATCCACGACATTTGGTTATGGAAGAACAAAACTCCGCGGCGACATTAATGTTTAAAAAGCGCCAAAATCAAAGCCAAGGTCGTCGCCAGAGGGAGGCAGGGGAGGGCAGTTGTCCTCCGTTAGACTAGAAAGCGCAGACTTGGTGGGGCAGCTGCACACCTCCAGCAGATTCCATGAAAAAGTTGAAATCCAACAGGGCCACCGCAGTAAATCAATTTAATAAAAATAAATCGATTTTTTGGATTTTGCTCACTAACTCGCCAATTTCGAGGCTTTTATGTGCTTAAAACCGAATTTCGCGGGGTAGCCTGCTAATTCAAAAATTCAAATTTCATTCAAAATTCAAAACCCTATGGTGCTATTACACGTAAGAGTAGTAACTCTTGAGAGTTCAACTCTCTGAGAGTGCCAGGATGGTGTCCCGAGAACTCTCCGGCCCGTTAAGATTGGTGAGTTAAACTCTGGAGAGTACTCTCCACTGCTCAAATGTAGCTTAAGGTACCAATTTTCCTGATGTGCCTTGCCAAAAAAAAACATTTTCCTGGATTTGGCTCACTGATAAACAAGTTCCTCAGATTACGGTACTAAAAAAAACAATTTTGCGGATTTTTCTTTTAAAAAAATCGCGTGTCAATCAATTTCACGGATTTTTGTTGCTAGCAAACCAATTCAGAGACGATTACACTGATTTTCGTGTACATGATTACACTGACCGGGGGTAACACGACCACCACTCAGTTTCAGTTGGGAAACCAAACGCTGAAGATGGCGAACAGCCGAAACCGGTACGTTTTTGACGAACCTCAACGAGGGAAGTCAGACAATGTAGTCTCCTACGTCTACAGCTTTTTGCGTGCTTCACCCACTAACCCTCGCAGTTTAAGCGCTTCTATTAACAATTTAAATTGTGGAAATTGCTCGTACTTCGCGGATAAATTTGAGAAAATGCGTTAATTCACAGCTGAAATTAAGGAAACACGCTCATTCGCATCTTGAAATGGGAGGACTAGCCGCAAATTTCATCATTTAAAGCTACATATTATATCTTTGAAAACGTTTCCATTGAAATAAGTTTCGGGCCTAAATATCCCGTGAAATTGGTAGTTGCGGCTCTAAATGTCCGGGAATTTTCAAGTTTCGGGGGCTTAAAAAAAAAAAAAAAATGATCGTGGAGCCCAGAGCCTTCCACGGCAGCGCCCTGACGAAAAATCGCAACATTTTTGGGCAAAATCAGCAAAATTGGGAGCTTCCTGCCTGAAATTCACGGTATTGCACGTTTCACGTCTTAATTCAGCCAAAAGTTTCGGTGATTTTTTGTCGTGGTCGTTGATGCCGCGTCCGACAGCGCTCGAAGTCAGCCAAATATAGCTAACAAATTTCTAAACAATTACAATTGCAAGTTTCGTGACTAAATATCCGCAAAATCGCTAGTTTCCGGTATTTATTTTGTCAAAATTGCGAGTTCCGCGAAACCCGAGCCGGCTACGACTGAACCCTGACTAGTAGCCGTTCGAAAGTCACAACTTTTTTTTTTTTTTTTTTTTTTTTTTTTTTTTTTTTTTTTTTTTTTTTGGACAAATGACCGCTAAAAAGGAAGTTTTCTAGGTTTTTAAGCACCTGGCTTTCCGGGCTTCAATGGCATACAATTACACAAGCTTGACGCTCTTTTTTGTTCAGTGAGCCCGAAACCTTGGGCTGGACGGCCCTGACTGTGCCCATAGCTCATGTGTTTTTGCAGGTTCAGGTCCTAAATTGAACGAAATTACAAGTTTTCTGGTTGAATATCCGAGAAATTGTAAGTTTCGGGTCTTAATACTAGCGAAAATGAATGTCCCGTCTCTTAATTCTTGCTCAAATGCAAGTGTCGGGTACAAAATTGCAAGTTACGGTTCTTAAACTTCTCTAAATTGCAATTTTCGGGGCTAAGCATCCGTGAAATTGCAAGTTTAAAATTGTTTTTGTGAGCTCTGACCTCGGCCTAGCCGTCCACGATAGACAAGAGTGCATGTGGTAGGCTGACAAGGCTCCCCACCCGCCTACAAAACAGCAACTTTGGCTTTGGGATAAAAATCTGTGACCCCCCCCCCCTGCCTGTCTTTATCCTACACGTTCATTATTGAGACGAATACGCAGGAGGGCTCAGGGGAATGAGAAAAGCTGCAAACCATTAGGCCCGTATTCACAGTGGCTACTTAAGTTAAAATTCTCCTAAGTAAAAATCAAATCAGTTATTATTGGGAAAAAATAATCTGTTTTGACGCTCACTTAGGGAAATTTAAGTTTAAGAAATGTCTATGAATACGGGCCTTAGGCCCCTTTTACATGAGTAAGTTTTTTGATCAAAGAAGCCATTTTAAAAAAAAATTGACAGATGTTCCCTGCCTCAAATCGTCTGTTCGTGATCAGATTGAACATATTTTTTAACAAAAAACACGTGTAAAAGGGGCCTTATGCTTAGACAAAAATAATGTCGTCCGAATTGTAGCGAAATTTAAACTTTTGCGTCTATAATGCAAGTGTCCAGGCTGAATAGTCGCAAAAATGCCAGTGTCAGAGTACGTGATGAGCCGTAAATTTGCAAGATTCGGTGATAAATTATCGTGAAGTTGCAGGTTCCCGGGCTGACGAGCCGCGGAATTGATTGTCCCGTGGGGGGGGGGGGGGAGTATGAGAGCCATTGTGAACATTTAGTGAACCAGGCCCGCAATACTGGGTTTTCAGGGAGTGCAAACCCGCGGAATTACCGTTCAAGAGAACCAGGCTCTCTACGTGAGAAAACATTGTTTTTTCGTTGAGGCAGATCCGCGAAAACGGGTTTTCAGCGAGTGGACCCCACGAATTTGGTGTTTTAGCGAGCCAGAAGCTTCGAAAATGGTTTTTTTAGTGAGCCAGACTGGGGAAAATGGTTTGGGGGGGGGGGGCCGTGAAAATTGTTTGAGAAAGAGACAACCCCAGCGAAATTGGTTTTATAGCGGCAAAAGTCCGCAAAATCTGTTTTTTGTTTTTTATGGCGAATTCCATTCGAGAGAAAAAAAAAATTTCGCTCCGGCAGCTGGCGGTCGGAAAGAGTGCATTTCATTTTGTATAGGGATACCCTAAGCCGTACCAGAAGTAGTAATGTTGAGACCATGATTTGTTTCGTTTATGTTTGACCCTCCCTCGTACTGTTTGCTGCCGGGTTTGTTTAAGCTGAACTTAATGGGAATCAAAGGCTATTTCAAAATGGAATCATCATACCGAATATAATGCTTCTGGAATCAACTGGTGATTTGTTGTGATTTTTTTACCATTTCAACCCCTATTTTCCCCCCTCCACCTTGACCGATTTGGCCCAAATGCAATACCGACCGGGGCCTTATGACTACTGATTTTTGTGCCAAAGTGCGTTCCGCTAAATTAATTTTTACGAGAGTTATCGTGCTAACAAGACCACACACTTACTTCCACCCCGGGGGCACCACCCCCTCCACCTCGACTTTTTCAAAAAATTAAAATGGGAATCAAAGGCTAGTCTAACATGGAGTATACGTACCGAATATGATGCTTCTAGAATCAACTGGTGATTTTTAGTGATTTTTTTACCATTTCAACCCCTATTTTCCCCCCCACCACCTTGACCGATTTGGCCCAAATGCAATACCGACCGGGGCCTTATGACTACTGATTTTTGTGCCAAAGCGCGTTCCGCTAAATTAATTTTTACGAGAGTTATCGTGCTAACAAGGCCTCACACTTACTTCCACCCCAGGGACATCACCCCCTCCCCCTCGACTTTTTCAAAAAATTAAAATTGGAATCAAAGGCTACTTTAACATGGAGTATACGTACTGAATATGATGCTTCTAGAATCAACTGGTGACTTGTAGTGATTTTTTGATCATTTCAAGCCCTATTTTCCCCCCCTCCACCTTGACCGATTTGGCCCAAATGCAATACCGACCGGGGTCTTATGACTACTGATTTTTTTGCCAAAGCGCGTTCCGCTAAATTAATTTCTACGAGAGTTATCGTGCTAACAAGACCACACACTTACTTCCACCCCGGGGGCACCACCCCCTCCCCCTTGACTTTTTCAAAAAATTAAAATGGGAATCAAAGGCTAGTCTAATATGGAGTATACGTACCGAATATGATGCTTCTAGAATCAACTGGTGATTTTTAGTGATTTTTTGACGACTTCAAGCCCGATTTTCCCCCCCTCCACCTTGACCGATTTGGCCCAAATGCAATACCGACCGGTGTCTTATGACTACTGATTTTTGTGCCAAAGCGCGTTCCGCTAAATTAATTTCTACGAGAGTTATCGTGCTAACAAGGAAACGGCCATAAAGATATATATATATATGAATTCCGGAGACCACTGAATTCGTGTTCTAGAGGTTCTGAAACGTGAAAAAAACATGACATGACCCATGTTTGCCACCATCACGACGAGACCAATAGTGCATTTTTCAGAATGAAATGCACTAAAATCAGTTCTACAGCCCCTACGCTCGCGCCGTAAATGACAAAAAAACACTATCTCGTTTATGTTGATTGTAAATGGACAAGGACAACCACTGACGTACACAGTGGGATCTCCCCCCCCCCTTGACCCAGAAGAAAGAGCCCTGTGACTGAAACGACCCCTGAACGACGGCCCAGAAAAGCACTGAGATTGTGTTTGACATGGAAATGTTTTGCACATACCTGAGTTACCATTACCACCGCTGCTGCCACCGTCGCCACCACGTGGATCGTTCGGTGGTCGAAATAACGTGTCGGCTGGTACTGTTGACGACGTAACATCTGCCGGAAGAAGAAAACAATTTACAAAATAACTCAGAAATTATTCACGATGGGTATGGATCGTACCTGATCTTTGACTTGCGTTATTTCCTGGATTAAAAATACATGCAATTAGTAATAATAATGCTAGAGAAAACACACTAGTAAGTTTTCACGCACTTGAAGCACTCGGATAACTCAAATTGAGCATTTCCATGAAATGGTTGTCACATCCGTTGACGCAGCCCACGTAATGATCCGGATAGTAAGGCGTCAACGCTCTTGGTGAGAATTTAAATTCAATTTTTTTCACCCCAGGCCCACACTAGAAACAAAAGATGCAAATACGACGACCGTCAAGTCCACCGCCCCGCGAAAAATTATACCGACAATATTACCCCGTACAGTTTCACAAAATGTATCGGTGAGATTCGCTTCGAGTACAGTGCCCCTTGGGAACCACATAGCGGCGCGACACTGAGGGAACATCGTGCACCCGACGTAATGTCGAGGATCTCCCGTTGACCGCGTCGTTTTCAGTGTCATGTCTCCGCCGCACCGCAGCGGACATGGAAACACTTTCGTCGAGGCGAGCGAGACTCTGATCGACGTTGGATCGTCGGTCGGATCCAGCGGTCGAGCTTGCTCTTGAATGTATTTACTGAGAGCTTCGTCGATTTTTTTAACCTTTTTAAATAATTATAATTATTAGTCTCGGAGTTAAAAGACGAAACAGCTCCCTCCTCACCCCCCTTACCTGTTCTTTGGCAACTCTGAACAACTCGCGGTACTTAGCGATTGTTTCCGAGCGAACAATATTGGGACTTCGACTACCCTCGCATATTTTCACTAAATCCGCTTCGAGCTCCGCACGAATTGCCGGTTTTGACATGGCGAATCCCATTGTGTCGTAGCCTTCAACAAGGCCCATTCCAACAGCACTGGGAACGAAGTAGATATTGTTTTCAAGGCCGACATAGAATCGATTCTTAATTTTATCGATATGTTCGGCATGTGTGGCGTCAGTGCCTAATGTAAAAACCACAATTTTGATCGCACTTTAAAAGCAAAATAAAGAAAAATTCTAACCGATTCCGTGTTTCTCCATCAAAGTAATCAAATCAGCCTCGGTGAGCAGGTTAGGAGCCGTAGTTTGCCCTTCGACAATGTCCAACACAGTTGGTTGAAAAATTTGGCCGACTCTATAGGCGTGAATTACTTTGGTGTTCCAGTTTTCGTAAGGATAAACATCCAAGTAGTTCCTTTCCAGTATCATTAGCCCGTTAGCTGTGAACTAAAGTCAACAATGAAACGATTATATTCGTACAAAACGAACAAAATTTACTTTCTCGGTATTGATGTCTATGACGACGCTTGTTTCTTCTGCTTTTGCGTCTTTTGACACGCAGGCCAAAAAATGTCTCACGATAAATTCGTAAATCTTCGCTTCATTCCCTGCGGGCATGAAAGTTTTTCTCAGAATATCTTAGTGAGGGGGGGAGAAGGGATAAAAATTACCTTGTAAATCGTTCGTATATTTAATTGGGTGAATCGGTGGATGTGACTGATCTGATTTTTTCCCTCGCCGAGGATTTGCTCCATCTTCCAGAACTCTCTGAGCAAAATCTGAGAAGAGGGGTGGGGGAGGGGGTATGTCAATAACTTCCAATCCTTCCCCGTGTGATAAAAACCTGAACTTACCACCCCAACGATTATCCTCTGTTTGCATTTCAACCAGCGAGTTCAGATTGATCGAATCTGGGAAAATGTTAGTCTCTGTTCTAGGATAGCTGATGAACCCTTTGGTGTACAGCTTCTCGGCTGTATTCAACACTTCCTTAGCGGACATTTTTAACTTTCTTGACCCAATTTTCTCCATTTCCTGCAATTTCACGATGCAATTGGTGAACAGTTTTGGATAAATAAAATAAAAATCTTACAGTTGTGTCCAAAGGAGTAGGCCGCCACTTTGACTTTGGCTTACTCTCAACTTTTTCCACGACCGCTGACTCCTTTTCTCTACAACGCGCTAATATCGCTTCTACGATGTCCTTGTCGAATAGCCGGTCTCTATTCCAACGAAATTCAACAGTCAGGTCGTTCATTGTGTGACTAACTGTAGATTTTAAGTCAAAACTCGTTTTCATTTTTAAAAAATTCAAACCCCCCCCCCCCCCGCAACAACCGCACACTACCCCTCAGTGGAGAGTTTGAAAATATCCTTTACCTCTGATTCTCCAAAAAGCCTCGCCGATGAACTTCTCCCGTTCCATATAGCGCTCGACCACAAATCCCAAGGTGGGAAATTGACAGGGCCCGTAGCTCAGCAGGTGATCAGCGAGAACGGGAAACACTTTTTGAAGGCGCATCGTTTGAAATCGTGTGAATGCAGCTCCTTTGAACATACTAACCCAAATTTTAAACGGCTCGAAAATAACAACCCCCCCCCCTCCATCACGACCAGAAGGACACGGAGGATTTCAATAAAACCTTACCAATCCTGAGATCCAACTCAGATCGAACGTCAACGGCGTCACTAACGTTTTTATTCGGCCGAATTAAATTATTCATGGCTCTTCTGACCGACGGTCCGGTGATTTCGGAGAATTTCGCTCTATAAACGAAAGAAACACAAAGGGCATCCAATGAGGAAGTTTCACTCGCCATGAATCGTTAATCGCAATATTTGTTTTTGCGTAATAGTCAATGACAGAAAATGAGCTCCGCTAGTGTAGTTAGATGATTTACGTAGAAAATCAAAAGTTTCAGGGGTTTTATGAGAGTGGCAATCTTGGCTTTGAAGTCACGGGAGCATAACCCTTGGAGGATTTTATGACAAAGAGGGTACTGTGAGTGAGAGTGACAAGAACAGATATCATTGGCGTAGCTAGATAACGGGGGGGGCGGTTGCCCTCCTATTGGCGATTCAGATTATCACTTGTAGCGCTGGCGTCGAGGCGCAATGGCGGAAAAGAGCCCTACTCTTACCACCAACGTATGGGCTAAATAATGGTGTTTTTGCAGTTTTTAAGGAGTTTACAATGTTTTCCGTCTTAATTATCGCCACACTTGATTGAAAAAGGATTTTAGGTTACGACCTTTCTTCGATCGACCTTCTACGACCTGCTTTCAAAGGATTACATTTCGGGAACGTAGTGAATTTAGTTTCCTATGGTTTGTACCTATAATGGACAGTACGTAGTCATTATCTCTTTTTGTTGTCTCACAATGTTGCCTTTGTGAATCAATATAAATTTGATAAATGCACGGTCTCATCAAGGAGCTACAAAAAAGGGGAAGTGGAGTTAAGCACCAAATATTTTATACGCGGCCAAATAGAGGACGCCAAGGCGTAGGCCGCCGTGGGCCCAACCGAGAGCTCGCGGGCCAAAAAGTGGCCCGCTGACTCAGTGAGCCTTCCTAAATGGCCCGCCCGTGGCATACAGTGGTAAATAATCATCTTTAATGTTGGATTTTGGCGCCCCTAGGATTTTTGTGGAAATGAAAATCGCTACAAATTCGCGCCTTCTCGTGGTCGGCCAATCCCCCGCTTAATCCAGACCAAAACGGAAAATAAGGCTAATTGGGGACTGAAATTGAGATAAATGGCTAATTAACGGCTGAAATTATTGAGAAAATAAAACTGATTCCCGGCCATAAATAAGAACAAGTGCTAAATCACGGATAAAGTTAAGAAAACTTCGCAGCAAAAATTGAGAAAAAGCTTTAAAATCGCGGATAAAGTGTAAATTACAGTCATTAGCGTTTAAAATTATGAAAAACACTAATTAACTGATAAAATTGTGAAAAATCAATAATTCGCCAATGAAAAAAAGCGCTAATTCGCCCCTAAAATTACGAAAACATGAATTCTCGGCTTATTCAGAACGGAAGTTCGTGGCTCAATCTGAAAAAACGCTAATTCATTGCTAAAAGTGAAAAAAAAAGCTAATTCGTGAGGAAAATTAAGAAAAGTGCTAGTTCACACGCGGATACAATTGTGGGAAATCGCTCTTTAGCAGTCAAAATCACGTATTCACGGCTAACGTGACGAATAAATAAATAAAAGCGCCCAGATGCAAGATGTAAGGAAACGAAAATTTTGAGCTTCTGAAGGCAAGTTCGTGGCTCAAACTGCGAAAAAACGCTAATTCATAGCTAAAAGCAACCGAAGCAAATCGCTAAGCCGGAGCTGAAATTAAGAAAAGTTGCTAATTCATGGATGCAATTGAGAAAAATCGATAATTAGCGGCTGAAATAAAGAAAAATACGAACTCACTGCAAAATTCAGATAAATCGCTATAACTCACGGCTAATAAGGGTGAAAACTTGCAGAAATGACCAAAATTGCTAATTAGCGGCTAAAATAGAGAAAACTTGCTAATTTATCAATAAAATTGACTAATTCGTGGATTAAGTAGAGAAAACGTCAATTCGCGGCTTCTGATCGTAACTTCGTGCCAGAAAGTGAAAAAAATCGCTAATACGCGGCCAAATTTCAGAAAAAGCGTTGGGTAGTTCGCGGGGAAAATTGGGGGAACTTTTAATTCGTTGATGAAACGTAGAAAAATCCCTAATTAGCTGATGGACTGATGAAAATCGCTAATTTGCGGCTGAAGTCAGGAAAAAATGGATGTTTACGGCGTTAAATTGAAAACATTAGGGGTATTCATGAAAAATGTTAAACCTTGTATTTGTTATTTGCTAAATTCCGAACAGATGGGTAAGGCCATAGAAACGGAGAAACTGAACCCAAAAAATACGAAATAACAGAGTTTACGTCGATAACATATGTTAAACTTCCGAGCATGAATACCCCTATTTGCTATATTCCCCGGATTGAATAGAGCAAATGGCAAGTCGTGGTTTCTTGAGACAACTTCGTGGCTAAAATTAGAGAATTTAGCGCTAATTCACGGGTAATAATCACATGGCTCATTAGCGGCTCAAAACAGAAAAAACACGAATTCTTTGCAAGGAAAATCGCTAAAATGGAGATAAATCGCTAATTCGCGGCTAAATAAGGAGACAAATTGTTAATTCAATAATTGACAGCTTTTATCCATTAGAAGGCTACACCGATCGTTTAACCGGCAAAAGTGGAAGTTCTTCGGGGAACATATTGTCCCTTTTTATGTGAGCACAGTCAGTTTCTGGGATGAAATTCGCTTTCTTTGCAGAAAAGGGTAAACTCATGAAATCACGTCTTTTAATGCGCTAATTTTACTTGAAAACTTAACCACTTGGATAAAAAACTACCACTTATCCATAATCCGGCTTGTTCCAGCTTGTTCAATTCAAACAAGGCATTTGAGTCTCAAAAGGTCTCAAATGTGACTAGTAAAAATTTCATACAGAAAACCTTTTATTAATAACTCCTTTAATTACCTTCCTGTGCCTACTGGAGGGGATTCATGTGACGGATATTTACACCATGCGGAGAACTTTGCATTACTGTTTACCAAAAGGCCCGTAGCAACCAGACTTATCCCAGCTTTGTCTGTAGAATAAGTGCATTGATAAACACACCCTTGTTGGGGAAAATTACATAATATTTGGTTAAGGACAGTCTGTTTTTGGGGCTGAACAACCCTTCTTAACCGGAAATTCGCAAAGATATTTGAAAACTTATTGCGTTTTTCATTTGCACAATATTCTGCATAGGGTAGGGGGATTTTTCCATCATTCATCAAGGACGGGAGGAAAAATCTCTCTCGCAGCGCGAAATTCCCGGTAAATGGAAAACGGCATCATTTTCTCACCGCGAGTACTTTCATTTTATCTCAATTATTTCTCGATGGTGAGTTTAATTGTTAATAGTCGGTAGTAATACCAACTAATCACTACAACCAATGAACTATAAAAATCATGAAAACTCATAAAAAAGAACAAAAACTGCGTTTTCTCATAAGAGCCCATGGAAAGTCTACCGCTCTTCTTACTTCGGTGGGGCCGCCACCAGAGCGCATTTGGTTAATCTGAATCGCCAATAGACTTGAAAGCGGACCGTAGTGGGGCAGTTGCCCACCCCCGCAGATATTATAGAAAAGTTGAAATTTTCCAGACTCGCCACATTTTCGTCATAATATTCAGCCGTATGAATAAAAGAAAAGAGCATGAAGTTTCAATTTTTCCAAGCGTGTGCATATCAATTTATGAAAAAACAAAAATGCAAATTCTTTAATGAATCATTTTTATTCATAAAAATTGATGAGCATATATCTATTCAAAAAACTTAGGCCCGATTTCAACAACTTCTTAAACAAAGATCAACAACTAATCACGATTACAATGTAAACACTTGTATCAGAATTCATATGGGTCGCTATTGACAACTAATCACGATCAACTTTAAACGAGATCAATTTTGCTGGTGAAAATGGGCCTTAAAATACACGCCTCTGTCTAACCTCTCTGTTGCTCAGTGTAGCCTTCTAATAAGTAAAAAAAACTGTCAAATTTGCCTTAGAGAATGACATTTTGGCCAATAAAGTGACATTTTTGTCCCCAAAGGCTTTCAACAGGCTACATTAGGAAAATCTGTTGAACCCCCTCCCCACTACAGCCTGTCGTTCAAGGTATCAAACTCGTTTCTGACCTCTTTCAGACTGTAGAGCCCCAGGGGCGGATTTAAGGTAAAATGCTTAGAGGGGCTTAGCACTGAGCTCATGATGCCCTCCCCCTCTCGCTGGTCAAGTCAAATTCCAAATTTTGTGGATTTTTGCTCTTAGAACGAATTTCAAAGGTTTTCCTCGCTCAAAACGCCAATGTCACAGAATTGACTCCCTAAAATGCCCCTTTGCACCGGGTTGACTCTTCATGAATGTAATTCCGCTCATTAGACACTTTAGATGTCCAAATATCACGGATTGAACACACCGCAAAACCCAATTTCGTGGTTTTGGCTACTTCAATAACAAAATTTGCCAGTTTGGCACTTTTTGAGGACAAATTTGTCGGATTTCGTAGGTCAGAAACCAATTTCGTGGGGCTGGCTCCCTTGAGACAAGCCAATTTAACGGGATTTCACACCTTTTTAAAGGATAAATGAGCGTACTGGCTCATTTTAAAGATCATTAATCACGCTATGAAACTGGCTACATCTTCCATTCACGAGCTACAACTGGCTAAAACTAGCGATTCCCGCTCTAAAAGTGGCCAAGCTGACGAAACGCGCTCTAAAAATGGGCAAACTAACAATTCATGCTCCGAAAATATCACACTGACCATTCACTCTCTATAAATGACTATACTGACAATTTGCGCCCTAGAAATGCCAAGCTGACCATTCGCACCCCATAAATGGCGTGTCGGACTATTCGCATTCTAAAAAATGTCAGAACTGACTGTTTGCGTTTTTGAAATGGTTAAACTAATAATTCACGCAATGAAAATGTCAAAATGAGTTCGTAACATACAATTAACTAAAATGACAGATTCATGCCCTAGGAATGGCCACACTGGCAGCGTTAAAATTGCCAAACTGTCTATTCACGCCCTATAAAATTGGTAAAACTGACTCTACGCGGCCTACGATGAATGGTTAAACTGACAATTCGCAGTTTGAAAATCCTTTGGCAGATGATTCATGTCCTGAAAATGGCAAAATTGGCCATTCGCACGTCAGAAATAGCCACACTGAGCCTTCACACCTTGGAAAAGTATAAACTGACTATCCTGGCCTTAACAACTGGCTATTTACACTCTGTAAATGGCATACACAACTCGTACCAGCAATTCACGGTCTAAAAATGGCCTAAAACTGTCAATTTCGTCTTTAAAAAAACTCTCAATTTCGCCCCAGAAACTGACAGTCTTGACTTGGAATCTGTCAATTTCCTCCTACATAACAAAAGATGATTTCGAGATTCAGCAGCAGACCATTTGTGCTCACAACATGGTGTTTTTGAGCCCCTTCACCTGAAACAGTAGAGTTCTTAAAACTCTCAAAACAATTCCGTCTAGTAAACTGTCATTTCGGCCAGGGAACTGTCGATTTCACAATCCTAGGGCAAGATATGGCCCGGACGGCGGACGGACATGTTTTTTTTATTGCAGATTTGGGTTCTACGCACTTTGAAACGTAAAACTACAAATTTTGAGGGGGGGTCAAAAAAATTTTTTTGAGATACGATTACAAAGACTTATTATTGAGTGTTTAATTTAATAATTTTTATGACAATTAAAAAAAAAGACTTTAAATAATGAAACTCAATTTATTAGTTGTATCAATAATAAGGAACTGAAATTCAGCACTGCCGCTCTCGTTTTAATTGAATGGACGGTAGGTCGTCACTGGAACAATCCTCAAGCTCCTATTTATAGGATTATGGTCGTTATTTGTGGTTTACTGCAAATTATATGCAAAACAGGTGCGAGCTTCAGGGGAGGCTTACCTCGAGAAACCACGATGCGACACCTTCAGTCGACGGTCGGTCGCTCAATCTCAATTTTAGCCAGAACCTCGGTACGAACTCCGGCAAAATGCCACCGGACGTGGGCACGAATAGTTTTGCGAAACAGACTTCTTGCTCTAATTAAAATCGACACTTTATGACACTTTATAGACTTTATAGAACTTTATGATAAAAAAAGCCGCTCTTACTCGTAAACAGCATGGAGCAGTAAACGTTTTTTTTTTTTATTTGGTTATATCGGCTCACCTCCCTAGCTCGACTTAGCACGTGAAAATCTTTCTTAAAAAATCTTTCTTAACTTTCTTGAAGATTGTTCCTTATAAATTACGTTGTTGTATTATGAACCACAAAAAAAAATATTATTAAATTAAAAATAACTCTTAAAATACAAAAAGAAACTAAATTCGACAAGAAGACAAAACTAAATTTCTAAAACTAATCGATATCACCGTTGCGATCACGCGGTCTTTTTTCAACATCCCGCCCCACGCTGAAGCTTCCGTAGCTTCAGCAATTATTGCTGAGTTGGTAGGGGGACGAGCTTGACTGCTGGTCTCTTATACTCTTTAATTACTACACGGCCATTCTCCGTTGTTGCTATCTTAACATTAGCTACTCTTACTTGCCCGTCGGTGCCAGTAAAAATCTCAGAAATTCGGCCGATCTTCCATGATAGAGGTGGTGTGTCATCTTCCCGCACTATAACCATCGCTCCGACGGAAAGGGGCACCGTTTTTTTTATCCATTTAGGTCGATTCTGTAACGTGTGGAGATATTCATGGTGCCAACGGTGCCAAAACCTTTGTTGCATTTGTAATAAGAGCTTCCAACGCTTCAGATTACCGATATTATTGGTCTGCTGAACGTCTTCCTCCGGCAAAGACAGGATTGGTTCAAAAATTAAGAAATGTGCCGGAGTGAGCACGGAGAAGTCGTTTGGGTCGCTGTTTAGCGGCGTAATTGGTCTAGAGTTCATGCATCCTTCGATCCTGACCAACAAAGTGGTTAATTCTTCGAATGTGAGTATTTGGCTCCCAGTGATTTTTTTCATCAACGACTTCATAGATTTAACGGCTGCCTCCCATAATCCTCCAAAATGAGGAGCCTGTGGAGGGGAGAAGTGCCATCTGATCCCACGAGTGGAGGCGGTGGAAGCTACCGCATCCGAAGGAAGTGTCACTGACACGAATTTTTTAAGCTCCCTGTCGGCTCCGACAAAGTTCCTTCCGTTGTCGGAATAAATGTCGGATGGCAGACCCCTTCTGTAAACAAAACGATTCAAGGCTGCGAGGAATGCATCGGTCGATAGATCTGACACGGCTTCAAGGTGAACAGCACGTGTTGCCATGCAGACGAAAACTGAGACGTAAGCCTTTTGTTGGGGCGCCTTCCTTAATTTTGATGATTTAATTGTCATTGGCCCCGCGAAATCAATGCCAACTGAGGAGAAAGGTCTGATTTGTTTGACCCTAACCTCTGGTAGGTCTCCCATAAGTGGGTTGTTGGCCGGTGGCCGATTTCTGAAACAAGTGATACATCTGAATATTTCCGAACGGATTAGTTGACGGGCTGAAATTATCCAAAATTTTCTTGACAAGACCGAGTACAAGGAATTAATTGTCATATGGCCGAATTCTTTGTGGTAAAAATTGACTAACATTTTTGAGAGCACGGCCTTCTTGGGCAGTAGGATAGGATGTTTCTCGTCGCTGTTCAGCCCTGATGCTTTTAGTCGTCCACCCACTCGAATGATCCCAGCGTCGTCAATGAAAGGAGACAGCCTGGCTAATGCTTTTGGTAACTGCTTCCCGCTATTCAGAAGAGTCATTACGTCTTGAAACTCCGTCTTTTGAGTATGCTTGATCCAGTACGATAGGCTCCTCTGCAATTCAGGTGTACGCAGTGGTCCGAAGTATCTTTTCGACTTTGGGGTACATACGCGGAAACAGTACGCTGTTATCCTTTGTAGCTTGAGGAGTGAGGACGTTCGATCCAGGAGAGAGCTCAAAGGATTTATAGTCACCGATAAAATACTCGGAACGTGAGGTTTCTCTTCCAAATCCGATTGATCTAAATCTTCCGGTAGCTTGACATTACTTTGAGGCCAGTCCTCGGAAGGGTCGGTGAGCCAACGCGGACCTCTAAACCAATCGCCGCGTTCGCTGAGTTGTCGAGGCGAGAGCCCTCTTGAGGCGAGATCAGCGGGGTTGTCCAGAGTTGGGACGTGTCTCCACCACTCCTTTTTCGTATTTTCTTGAATGAAATCGACTCTATTCGCTACAAACATTTTCCAGCGGTCTGGTGACGAGCGAATCCACTGCAAAGCCACCGAAGAGTCAGTCCAACAGTTTACGTCGAGAATCGACAAGTGGCGACTTAAAATTGGCACTATCGATTTAAGAACACTGGCTAAAAGGCACGCTCCCAGCAACTCCAATCGAGGCAATGTTACTTTTCTTTTTGTGGGCGGGAGTTTCGTTTTTGCAACCAAAATTGTAGACGTAGACTCTGCTGCGTCTTGCCTTATAGTCACCAGGTAAACAACGCATCCGTAAGCCTTGAGGGAAGCATCAGCAAAACCATGAATTCGAAACGTAGGGGTTTCCTTTTGCCGTTGAACCGATCTAGGAACGCGAATGTTGGTGCAGTAGTTGAGATCCCGCTTTAACTCACGCCATTTTTCAGCGATTTCTTCGGGCACCGGTTCGTCCCAATCTAATCCTAGACTCCATAGGTCTTTCAATATTAATTTGCCGACCAATACAACCGGTCCCAACCATCCTAGCGGATCATAAATGCGCGCCAAATCGGCCAAAATGCCTCTTTTTGAGAGAGGACTCTCTATTTCTTGACGCTTGTAAGAAAAGGAGTCAGAGACCGGGTCCCACATGAGGCCTAATACTTTTAAAAATGAATTGTCCGTGTCGAATTGACAATTTTCGATGATCCTGAGGTCTTCTTCGGGAATATCACTTAGCGATCCTTGATGGTTCGACGCCCACTTGCGCATTTTGAATCCTCCTTTACTGAGCAGCATCGACACTTCTTTTCGCAGATCCTGCGCTGTTTCGACGGAATCACACGATGTTAACAGATCATCTACGTAGAGCTGGTCCTTCAATGCTGCTGAGGCTAGGGGAAAAGACGTTCCTTCGTTTTCGACGAGATGATGCACTGTCTTTATTGCGAGGTAAGGCGAGCACTTGACGCCAAAAGTTACCGTACGTAACTCGTAGTCTTCTACATCGCCGGTCTCTTTACTTCTCCACACGACTCTCTGAAATTTGGAGTGCTCCGGATTTATATAAATTTGGAGGAACATTTTCTTGATGTCCCCTATGAGTGCAATCGGAAAAACTCGGAACCCCATTAGCACGTCTCGAATGTCGTTTTGTAGCTTGGGCCCAGCGGCGAGGCAGTCGTTAAGGCTGCGGCCATTATCTGTGCGTGCGGATGCATCAAAAACTATGCGTAAACCTTCTGACGGATTGGACTTTGTCACCGCGTGATGCGGGAGGTAATAACCCGAATAACTTGCTTCTTCTGAGGGCACTCGACGCATGACTCCGTCTGCCTGAAGCTGCTCCATAGCGGTGTTATAAAGGCTTTTGAAGGCTGAATCAGAGTCAAACCGGCGTTCCAATGCACCCAATCGACGTATCGCTCTACTTTTGGACTCTCCTAATTCCGGCTCACCCCTTTTGAACAACAAAGGTACCGAATAGCGACCGTTCTCCTCTCGCTGATGCGTAGACTCAAAAAGTTCGTCACAGTATTGATCTTCAGGAGAAACAAATTTTACCTTATCCGGGACGTTCTCTAGCTCCCAAAACGATTGAACCATCTGATCCAACGAGAGACATAAGATGGTCTGAACATCTGCTTCAACTGTAGACAATGCACAGAGGGAGGCGTTTTTTCTGCCAGCTGGGCCGAATAAAATCCAACCGAGGGTTGTTTGCACGGCGATTGGGGTAGCGGGAGACCCACTCCTATATCCCGGCCGAATCAGCTGATTCAAGATGTCTGCTCCCAACAATACATCTACGGGTTGAGATTTACCGAAAGTCGGGTCCGCCAAGTCCAAATCAAGAATGTGGTCCCAGGTGGTTTCCTTTAGTGAAAGGGAAGGAAGGTTTCCCGTGATTTCGTCTACGCAATAGGCGTCTATCTTATACGTCGGTTTGCTTTTCCCCGCTGGGCCAAATTTTAACTTCACAATTCTTTTGATGTTGTGTATGGAATTTCCGACCCCACGAATTGGAGTACTGATCTCCTCTCCCGGCAGGTCTAAAGTTTTGACGAGTTTAGCGGTGATTAGCGAGCATTGACTTCCGTTGTCCAGTACAGCCCTAGCAAGCACTGACTTACCATTTTTATCTATGATCGATATTAGTGCTGTCGACAACAATACTGTAGTGGAGGGGGGGTACCCTGTGGCCGTGTTCACGTTTGGTAGCTGTAGAATGTCCGAGCCCCCGCCCTCATTGCCATCAGAGATTTTGGCGTTTTCGTCCATAACTTCAAGGTTTTTCTCAAAATGTAATAAGGTATGATGATTCCCTTTGCAGACGTTACATTTCAGTTTGCTGTCACATTTTGACAGTTTGTGGTTGCTACCGAGACATTGGACACAACCTCGAGCGCTCTTAATGGCAGTGTAACGATCCCGAGGCTTCAAAGCCAAAAATTTTTTACAAGCTTCAGTGGAATGTTTTTGTCTGCAGACCACGCACAATGGTTCTGAACTTGAAGTTAAAAATACTCTTTTTTGACTTTTCTCAACAGGCTGACCTGGCGGTTTCGAAGGGGACCCACTGTTTTTACGATTATAAATATCAGCGGCCTGAACCGAACGTGCCTTTTTGTCCAGAAATTTTAACAAATCGGTGTAAACGGGTTCGTCTGAACCGATCGTGTTCTCGAACTGTTCCCTAGTCTGATCGTCGAGTTTTTTCAAAATTAAGTCGATTATTATGAAGCTCCAAGAGTCCACGGGGTGATTGAGAGCCCGCAGAGCGTCCAAATTCGCAGTGACGGAGGTTACAAGATCAAGCAACGTGCTTGTTTTGCCGACAGGAGGATGCCTCACAATATTATTCCAGTATTTAGTGGAAATCCACCGAGTGTTATCATATGAGTGGCACAGCGTGCTCCATGCGACTTCCAAGTTTTCCGAAGCCAGGGATAAATGCTGTATTTTTAGTAAGGGTTCCCCTGAGAGTGAGCCACGCAAGTAATGTAGTTTTAAGAGAGGGGAAATCGATGAGTTATTCAGTATAAGTGACTCGAATAAGGCCTTAAAGTTCGTCCAGCTGTCCACGGACGGTTTAGAAAATACGGGGACTTCAATCGTCGGCAGCCTCACGGCTGGGAAGCTCTCGCGTTCCGCTAATTTTTTAATCGACAATTCCGACGTTGCTTTATGTAGTGATTCATTATCTACGGGTACGGAAATTAGGCTTTCAGCATCATTATCTGAGATCGTTCCCTCCCCTGACCCGATCACACTTGGGGCCTTCTGCGTTTTTTCTAACAGGAACATTAAATCTAGGAAATCATCATATTCTGAGGTCAGCAATTCCTCAGTAATGTTATCTACACGTAAATTCCGGGCAATTAAATCTAAGTATAAATCTTCATTTTTCTTTCGTTCCTGAATGGCCTCCGTAACCTCTAAAAGTTGGGCTTCATTCAATACTTCGAGGGCCGCGAGTTTTTTAAGGCGGGATTTCGATACTTGAAGGCGAACGAAATCTTTTTTGAACTGCTTAGTTTCTAAATCCTGAGACATTATGTACCATAACTTAACTCTAACAATAAGAATTTTATCTTTACTAAGTCTCTGAGATAAATTGAACGAGAGCGGTTTTGTAACTTCAAATTTAACTTTAAGAGGCCAAATCTGGCCCGGTAGGACCAATGTTTAATTTAATAATTTTTATGACAATTAAAAAAAAAGACTTTAAATAATGAAACTCAATTTATTAGTTGTATCAATAATAAGGAACTGAAATTCAGCACTGCCGCTCTCGTTTTAATTGAATGGACGGTAGGTCGTCACTGGAACAATCCTCAAGCTCCTATTTATAGGATTATGGTCGTTATTTGTGGTTTACTGCAAATTATATGCAAAACAGGTGCGAGCTTCAGGGGAGGCTTACCTCGAGAAACCACGATGCGACACCTTCAGTCGACGGTCGGTCGCTCAATCTCAATTTTAGCCAGAACCTCGGTACGAACTCCGGCAAAATGCCACCGGACGTGGGCACGAATAGTTTTGCGAAACAGACTTCTTGCTCTAATTAAAATCGACACTTTATGACACTTTATAGACTTTATAGAACTTTATGATAAAAAAAGCCGCTCTTACTCGTAAACAGCATGGAGCAGTAAACGTTTTTTTTTTTTATTTGGTTATATCGGCTCACCTCCCTAGCTCGACTTAGCACGTGAAAATCTTTCTTAAAAAATCTTTCTTAACTTTCTTGAAGATTGTTCCTTATAAATTACGTTGTTGTATTATGAACCACAAAAAAAAATATTATTAAATTTAAAATAACTCTTAAAATACAAAAAGAAACTAAATTCGACAAGAAGACAAAACTAAATTTCTAAAACTAATCGATATCACCGTTGCGATCACGCGGTCTTTTTTCAACATTGAGAAATAATAAGTCAAAAGTGAAGTGTGTGCTCTCGCCCTCGTCCACGACACCTTTATGGTAGTTGGACGTAAAGTCTCGTTGGATTACAGTCAATTCCAACATTCAAAACTGTGATTATCGTACTTCAACCTGTCAATTTTGACTTACAATACTGTCAATTTTGCCTCAGGAACTGACAATTTTGACTTGGAATCTCAATTTCCTTCAGCAAAACAAATATCCCAAACTTTGATTACGAGGTTTTGCATCAGAGTAGTAGAAACTATCAATATCGTCGTTCAAAACTGTCAATTTCGTTCTGGAAACTGTGAATTTCGTCCTCGAAACACTGCCAATGTCGCCCTATAGACACTGTCGTTTTCGGCGTTAAAACCTATCGATTTGACAGTTTTAGGAAAAGGGGCTTGAGAATAAATATCTTAGGGGGGGGGGGGCTAATACGACCAACTAGGGGGACTAAGTCCCGATAGCCCCCCTTAAATCCGCCAATGTAGAGCCCGTTATAAGAGTCCAACGTAAGAGCCGAAATCGAGTAGCCGCAGGGGCGGATCTAGGATTTTAACTTGGGGGCAGTTCCATCATAAATCTGATGAACCCTATTCTTCTTCAACTCGCCATTGTTCGAAACAACATTCGGGAACAGTTAATTCACCCCTTCATAACTGGCTGATTTGCATCAAAACTGAACATTTTGCCCCTAAGACCACAAATAATCTTAAAATTCTGCCCAAAAAACAGTTTTTCCACAGAAAAAAATGCCGTTTTTTTGAAAAGTGACTCGAAGGCTAAAATTGAGAAAAATTAAAACGCTAATGCAAGGTCAAAAGTGAAAAAATCACCAATTAGCACCTAAAATTGTGAAAAATGTCCCATTCTTCGCGAACAAAATTGAGAAAAACGCTCATTTGCAGCTAAAATTGAGAGGATAATAGCCGCAAAACTACATCATCTGGGGGTTTATCTTCGAAATTGTGAGTTTTGGGTCTAAATGTCCACGAAATTGCTAGTTGCAGGTCTAAATATCCGAGAATTTTCCGGTTTCGGGGAAAAAAAAAAAAAAAAATACAGTGGAGCCCAGTCTAGCCTCCCGCGACAGTACCCTGACGGTCGTTTTGGAGCAAACATCAGCGAAATTGGGAGCTTCCTGCCTGAAATTCACGGTGTTGCACGTTTCACGTCTTAATTCCCCAAAGTCCAAAGTCTCGGTGATTTTTTTGTTAAACGTGAATACGTTTTACGGGAGTATAGGGACCAATTCGGCAGAATTGGCACACTGCGCGTGCGCCGCCTATTGTGGGTGGTGCCGGGTGGAGGAAAATTGGGGAGATAGAAGGGTATCTCACCAAGACACTAACTCAACTGACATTTGGACCTATATCTTCAAAATTGTAAGTTTCGAGCCTGCAAATAACCCGCAAAATTGCTAGTTGCGGCTCTAAATGTCCGGGAATTTTCAAGTTTCGAGGTTTACAAAAAAATGATCGTGGAGCCCAGTCTAACCTCCCACGACAGCCCCCAGACGAAAAGTCGCAACATTTTGGGGCAAAATCAGCGAAATTGGAAGCTTCCTGCCGGAAATTCACGGTATTGCACGCTTCACGTCTTAATTGAGCCAAAAGTTTCGCTGCTTTTTGTCGTGGCAGTTGATGCCGCGTCCGACAGCGCTTGAAGTCAGCCAAATATAGCTAAAACAATTCTAAACAATTACAATTGCAAGTTTCGTGACTAAATATCCGGTACTATTAAAAAAATAGTACCGGAAACTATTTTTTAAATCAAATTTGCAAGTTCCAGATCTTTAATTTCGCGAAATTTTTTTGGACCACGGAACCCGAGCCGATCACAACAGCACCCTGACGAATAGCCGCAAAGACACAACATTTTTTAGGTAAATAACCGCAAAATTGGAAGTTTCCAGGGTTTTTAAGCAGCAGAAAATAGTGATTGTCGATCCTCGTCTAGTCTCCTCCGACAGCGCCTCGAGGAAAAATTGTAAAATTGCAACATTTTGGGCCAAATACCAGCGAAATTGGGGGTTTTCACGTTTTCGTATTCTGAGAATTCGAAAGTTTCGGCGATTTTTTTTTTTGTGGCCCTGGATGCCGAGCCTCGACTGCGCTCCAAGCCAGCCAAATATAGCCACACAATTACATCTCTCGGAGCCAGTAAATATAAAAATTGCTCGTTTCGGGACTAAAAATCCGCAAGATTGCGAGTTTCCGGTATTTCTTTTATTATAAATGCAAGTTCCAGGTCTTTACTTTCGCGAAATTGAAAGTTTCGCGGATTTTTTTTTTTAGTTGGTTTTAAAAAAAAGTGATTGTGGAGCCCTGTCTATGCACACAATCAGTCAGGCCCGTAACTTGCAATTTTGTTGGCATTTGCATTCTCGTGGAAATTGCAATTTTTGGGGCTAAATATCCGTGAAATTGGAAGTTTGCAATTGATCTTGTGGGCTTAGACCTCGAGCTATAACCGGCCACGATCATTCAGCTCATCAGCTAATTAGCGGCTAAAGTAAGAAAAAACGCTATCACGCGGCTAAAATAGAGAAAAATCGATAATTCACTAACGAAATTGTAAAAACGCGCTCATTCCACACATAAGAAGCAGAAGAAGCGCTAATTCGCGAATAATATCGAGAAAAATTAAGAGAAAGAGGAAAATTTGAGAAAAAAATTCCCGGTTGAAATGTAGGCAAATTGCTAATTAGCGGTTAAAATTAGGAAAAACGCTAGGTCGCGGCAAAACCCCAGAAGTTGTTAATCCGAGGCTAAAATTGAGAAAATTGCAAATTCGCGGATGAAATTGAGGGCGCAAAAATGCTAATTAATGACAAAAAGTGAAAATAATCGCTAATTTGGTGCTAAAATTAAGTTAAACTCGCCGCTAAACTTGACATAAATAGCTGATTCAAAGCTGAAATAGGGCCTTTGGGCTGCTTGACAACGGCTGGCAAGTGTAAAAATTGGTTCTTCGCAAACAATAAACAAGAAAACCACCACCGACATCCAATTTCGAATGAAACCCCGGATACTAGTGAGCCTCAAAATTTCACATTTTCTAAAGCTCGCTGACGGCGGCGCTATCCCCAATCAAATTGGATGGCGTTGTTGGTTTCATTACGTATTGGCCGTGGGAAACGACTTTTTACTCTCGCCAGTCGTTTTCAAAGCACCCAAAGGTGTGTTTGTCAACAGCTAGCTCTACTGTGAACCCCTGTCCCACGGAAAATATCTTGCGATCTCAGAAGGTTCATCTCCTAGACCACAAAAAACGTCCTGTGCAGGTGCCAGACACGATCAAATGACCCGGATTTTTGATACTGTGGGCTCCCGGGCTATTATTGTTTATTTAGAGGCTAAGGGGCCTCATAGAGATTTCCGCCCCGGTAGGTGTACCACCACTGCCCAGTGGTCCTTTTTATTTGAAGTTGAAAATCCTTCCGTCTTGGTGTTTCAGTGTATGGGACTAGCAAGAACTGAAACTTTTTATCCAATCGACTTGGGATGGGTGTATCTAATGGTCGGTGAGTGAGTGAGGGCGGGGGGCACGCGTCACCGGCGGCAAAAACCACGCAGATGCAGCGCCTTCAGGCGTCCTTTCACCCTTAACGCTGTTGGATACCCAGCATAATGGATCCCAACATCCGAAATTTCGTCTTTGAAGGAGCCGGACTTATCAAATAGGGGTTTTCGAGCTGACCAAACCTACGAAATAGAGTTTTTTGTGTGAGCCAATTCCGTGAAATGGGACAACCCTGGAGAAGTTTGTTTTTAGAATGGGCCAGTACCCTGGAAATTTTGACGTTGAAGGTGTGTGAGATTAAAAATCCGTCAAGTTCGCTTTTTTAGGGAGCCAACCCTGCGAAATTTTGTGCTTGAAGGAGCCAAACCGGCTTAGTTGCCTTTTTTTTAAAGAGCCAAAGGCCAAAAACACGGGGGAGGGGGAGGCTGCTTAAGCTATTACAACCTTGGCAATGGCCCTCGAGCAAAAAAAACGTTGGTTGGCCCTACCGTACAGCATGATCGAAATCAGCCCAATAAAGCCCAGCCAAAATAGGCTTTACGACGGATCTCTACTGACGACATAACCACGATATTTATACGATGCAATCGAAAGGTATTATTGGGTGTGTTTTTGTTTCATTATCCTATTTTTCCACATTTGCCAAATGTCTGGATCCGCTACGAACCTATGGCCACGAATGCCACGATGGACAGTGCAACTTACCGCCAAACGTCTAGACCAGGACGAACATTCAAACAGGTGTTGATTATTTCGTAGCCAATATTCTCCCCCTCTCGATCGCAATCGGTCCATATAATTAATTTTTGGCACTTTTTCGCCTCTCTCTCCAAAGTTCTCTACAACGATCAGAGATGTATAAATTAGGGCTCGCAATTCAACAACCAGACCCCCGCCAGGCCGGACCTTTATACCTTGATATTCTCGAAATCCTTGGGGCACGACTTCACAACCGGTGCGTCGAATAAATCATCAGGGCTGCACCTGTGCCACTTTTTATAGTCACCAGGAAAGTCAAATCCGAGAAGGTGGCCGCTCACGGACGTCATGATCATGGTGCAATTGACTCCAAAAGCTTGACTTTTGAACTCGTATATTTTGTTATATTTAGAGAATCCTTCCCTCTGCAAAATTTACGGTAAATACAGACGGGGAATTCGAGCCGAATTTTTTTAAAAAATGGGTCTTACCATACGAGAGGATCCATTCGAGAGGAACTTTGATATGTTTTTGGCCGCATCATGTTTCTCAGCCACGTTCAAGATGTTCATCGTAGGCTCTACTATTTTTGAGCAAAAAGCTCGAAAATGTAACAAAATTCGCATGAAATTCGACGCAAATGATTTATTATTAAATTATGAAATTATTTAACGCCAAAAAAACTGATTTCTTGAGTCCAGTCCCGCGTTTCTTGCTCTGTATATTGGAAGGGGAGGTTAGCACGGGTTACCCTTACCTTGGAGAAAGAAGGTTAGGACAGAAATGACAGAATTTTGGTTTCGGCTCCGGAATGAGTTTGTTATCCGCTATAAAAAACTATAATTTAATTCGTAAGTTTGGACAATTTTTGTTTTTAGCAACTTTTGAATAATTGTCTAGTGTCTTAACTCAACTTTGTTTCGTTTCAAAGGCTTGGGTGTCAAATATTCACCCCGTCTTCTCGAACGTAGCTTCTCGAGCAATGGTGACGGCGGTAACATCTCGGGTTGTCCTTTCGACGACGTTCAACTACCCGAGAAGCCGACTAATTGTTGCATGTCGGGATGTGCGAACTGCGTGTGGATTCAATACGCCGAAGAGGTGATGGCTATTTTTAGAAAAAAAGGTGCCGAAAGGGTGAGAGAGATCGTGCTGTCTAAAATTGACGACCCCAACATGAGAGCGTACTTGGAATTGGAACTGAGGAGTTTGGCAAGAAGGGAGGAGAAGCCTTGTGACCCTTGATGTTTGGACGCTATCTTCGCGTGAAATCGAGACCCGTCGACGTGGTTTCTTAGGAACTTCATTGTAGAAAGGTAACTTGTTAATTCTTTCATGGTGTAATCTAAACTTGGTGAATTATGTATTTGGAACGTGAGTCGAGGGCTCGTGACAATTCAGATTTTTCCTGTAGGTGTGCCAGACTTAACCAAGCGCCCTCGTCTGTTCTGTGATGGGTGGTTTTGGAAGGGGCTGGACTGATTTCAATGTTTATTCGCTCTCAAACAAGAATGAAACAATCTTTGTGATTTCACTCACCAATAAACGCCACTATAAGGTTCATTACTTTTGTTCTTCAAGTTTAGCGTGGAATGGTGGCCGATGGAGGGTCCAGTGTAGTACCACCAAGTTTGGCACCGTTGATGGTGGGAGACAATGATCCATTTGTGGTCGTCCTTCAACCGAAGTTGGGCGACCTGGGAATCCGTCTCCCCCCCCCCGCACATACACATTTCCCAGTGTACCAGAATGGCGGGATTGTGTCTCGCGCTACCAGTGCGCTGGATGAAGGGCCTTCGAATATCAAGGGGACTAGTGATGCCTGAAATTTCGACGACAGGCACTTAGGCGCGATCTGATGGCTGGGCTGGAAAGCCCAGTGGCACGTGAAGTCTCTCCCCGATGTGATCCAGTCCAAGCGTAGCACCCAGCAGCAGTTTCGCCCCCTCAGCAGAGCCCCAAGGTCACAGTAGCACAGGCATTTGCTGCACGCTTTCGTGACATATTGGAGGGTGACTTGACTCGTTTCAATCATCGGGATCCGTCGAATTTTAAATTTTGGCAAATTTTTACCAAAACCGCCGAAGACCTAAGTGGGCGATTCTTTGGGACATTTTTCCAGTCCCACGGCCCACGGCTCTATAAGCCGCTGTCAAGCCCTGAAATGAAACGTTTTTCCTTGTCGTGGGTGTTGGCCCGATTATCCCCCTCCGTAGAGTGGCCTGTCGATGCCCATGTGCTCTGTAATTGGAAGAAGCTCACGGGCAAGGCGAAGGCAAGTCCGCCTCTAAAATTGAGAAAAATCGCGAATGCCCAGTTTCTGTTGGTCCTTACGTGGATTAAAGTGAGAAAAATGCCGATTCCCCGGCTAAAATTGAACAAAACGCTCATTCGTGTCAAAAATTGAGAAAATGCGTTCATTCGCGGTGTCCCGTTCCATCTTTCAGACCGAAACCTCCGGTTTTGGTTGACGGAGGCCCCTCTATAGCCAAAATTAAGCGAAAACGCTCAATCGCTGTTGTTGGGGTAAGTCCTCGGCTGAATTTAAGAAAATTGAGAAAAAGCGCCAATTCACTTCACTCCGAATTTAAACACAAAACTTGCCTTCGAAAAACGTGAAAGGGCATATTCTCAATTTTAGCCGCGCATTAGCGTTATTGTCACTTTTAGCCAAAAATTAGCGATTTTTCTCCATTTAATGAGCGTAAGGAACTACAGGATCTGCGATTTTTTAAATTTAGTGGCAAGTTAGTAATTTTTATCAGCAGATTACTGCTTTTTCTCGATATTAGCTGCGAATTTTAATTCAGAATCTCACAAATTTTAGTTTCATAATATCTCAGTTTTAGTGGCGCAAAAGCGCTTTTTCTCAATTCTAGCTCAGAATTAGCGCTTCATTTCATTTTTTGCCACAATTTCAAGCCATAAATTAGAAGCTGAAATTGAGAAAAAACGCTGATTCGCTTTATCCAAAATTCAGCCACAAAACTTGCCTCCGGAAAACGCAAAAAAGGGCGTATTCTCACTTTTAGCGACAAATTAGCGATTTTTTCCAAAATGAATCCGCAAACTAGCTCTTTTACTTAATTTCAGCGGCGAATTGGCGTTTTTATCAATTTTAGCCGCAAATAAGCGTTTTTTAAAGTGCATTTCATATTTTGAAAAATGCACTATTGGTCTCTCCCTGATGTTTATTTCTTTATAATATTTATGGCCCCTCGCTGGTTAGCTCTAGGCAATTTTCGACTTAGGGCAACCGAATTTTCCCCAAAAATCAATAGTGTGAATATCTCGGACGAGTTCGTGATCCAGCCGAATCGGTCGGTAGGGTGCACAACAGGCGTTTGAAGTCGTGAAAAATTCGCTATCGAACGACTGTTGCTGCGATTGACTCCAAAATTGGTTCGAATCTCTGAAGTTTGAGTGGAATGTGGCATAAATGAAATGCACTTCACCCGACAGGCTGCTGTCGGAACACATCTTTTCAATTTTAGCCGTGAATTAAAGCTTTCTTCTAGTCTTAGCACCGCATGGATGCTTTTTCTCAATTTTAGCCGTGAATATGCGCTTTATCTTAATTTTACCCGGAATTGAGCGCTTATTCTCAATTACAAATCATCAGAGATTCATTTTCAGCCGCTAATTAGCGTTTTTATCAGTTTAATCCGTTTTTTGGAACTACTGAATCAGCATTTTTCCAATTTTTGTATCAAATTAGTAATTTTTATAACAAACTACTTAGCGCTTTTTTCTCAATTGCAGCCGTGGATTAGCGCCTTTTCTTAATTTCAGCCACAAATTTGAAATTTTATCAGCGAACTTCAATTTTTCTTAATTTTAGCCGAAAATGATAGTTTTCTCAATTTTAGTAGCTAATTAGAGCTTTCTCTTAATTTTAGCTGCGCAAGAGCTATTGCCGTGAATTAGCGCCGTTTCTCAATTTTAGCACTGAATAATCGCTATTTCTCAATTTTAGCCGCCAATTAAAGCTTTCTCTCAGTTTTAGCAGCCCATAAACGCTTCTTCTCCATTTTATCCGTGAATTAGCGCTTTTTCTCAATTTTAGCATACTATTAGCGATCCTTTTCAATTATAGCCTCTAATTAGCAATTTTTATCAGAGATCTAGGTCTTGTACTCACTTTCAGCCGCGAATCAGCGTTTTTATCCGTTAAAAACGCGTAGGGAACTATAGAATCGGCGATTTTTCAATTATTGTATCAAATTAGCAATTATTTTAATCAACAAACTACTGCTTTTCGAACCCGTGACCAGCCGAATCGGTCGGTAGGGTGCACAACAGGCGTTTGAAGTCGTGAAAAATTCGCTATCGAACGACTGTTGCTGCGATTGACTCCAAAATTGGTTCGAATCTCTGAAGTTTGAGTGGAATGTGGCATAAATGAAATGCACTCCACCCGACAGGCTGCTGTCGGAACACATCTTTTCAATTTTAGCCGTGAATTAAAGCTTTCTTCCAGTCTTAGCACCGCATGGGTGCTTTTTCTCAATTTTAGCCGTGAATATGCGCTTTATCTTAATTTTACCCGGAATTGAGCGCTTATTCTCAATCACAAATCATCAGAGATTCATTTTCAGCCGCTAATTAGCGTTTTTATCAGTTTAATACGTTTTTTGGAACTACTGAATCAGCATTTTTCCAATTTTTGTATCAAATTAGTAATTTTTATAACAAACTACTTAGCGCTTTTTTCTCAATTGCAGCCGTGGATTAGCGCCTTTTCTTAATTTCAGCCACAAATTTGAAATTTTATCAGCGAACTTCAATTTTTCTTAATTTTAGCCGAAAATGATAGTTTTCTCAATTTTAGTAGCTAATTAGAGCTTTCTCTTAATTTTAGCTGCGCAAGAGCTATTGCCGTGAGTTAGCGCCGTTTCTCAATTTTAGCACTGAATAATCGCTATTTCTCAATTTTAGCCGCCAATTAAAGCTTTCTCTCAGTTTTAGCAGCCCATAAACGCTTCTTCTCCATTTTATCCGTGAATTAGCGCTTTTTCTCAATTTTAGCATACTATTAGCGATCCTTTTCAATTATAGCCTCTAATTAGCAATTTTTATCAGAGATCTAGGTCTTGTACTCACTTTCAGCCGCGAATCAGCGTTTTTATCCGTTTAAAACGCGTAGGGAACTATAGAATCGGCGATTTTTCAATTATTGTATCAAATTAGCAATTATTTTAATCAACAAACTACTGCTTTTTCATAATTTTAGCTGTGAATTATTAGCGTTTTTTCTTCATTTTAGCCACAAATTAGCAATTTTACCGGCGAACTTTCACTTTTTAATTTTAGCCGCAAATTAGCGTTTTTCTCAATTTTAGTTGCGAATCAGAGCTTTCGTTTAGTTTTTGCATCGCAAGAGCGCTTTTTCAAAATCGTTGCTGTGAATTAGCGCTTTTTCTCAATTTTAGGCAAAAATGAGCGTGATCTTTTTCAATGTTAGCCACAAATCAGCAATTTTATCAGAGATCTTGCGCTTTTACTCATTTTCAGCCGCGAATTATCGTTTTTATTAGTTTACTACTTGTAGAAAACTTTCAATTTTTCCTGGGAATTAGCGCTTTTTCTTAATTTTAGTCACAAATTAGCAATTTTACCAGTGACCTTCCGCTTTTTTTATCCGCAAATTAGCGGATTTCTAAATTTTAGCCGTGAATGAACGATTTTTCTTAATTTCAGCCTTCAATTTGCGCCATTTCTCAATTTGTTTTGCCTGTAATTAGAACTTTAAGAAGCGAATTAGTGCTTTTTCCCTATTATAGCTGTGAATTATCTATGTATTTTTCTCCATTCTTGACTCGAATTAAATGTTTCTCTCAGTTCTAGCGGCGAATAATAGCAACAAATTAACAAGTTTTATCGGTGAACTAGCGCTTTTTTCAATTTTTGCCGCGAATTTGCTTTTTTCTCAGTTTGAGCAGTGAATTCACGTTTTTCCCCTGCTATTATAGTCATGAATTAGCGCTTTTTTGGTCAACTTTTAGCCACAACATTTGCCTCCTGAAACTGCGTATTGGATTTTTCTCAGTGGACACCACCCCCGTCAGCTCAGCCACCCTCAAAGAAACGAGAGGTGAATAAAAAGAGAAGGAGAAGGGAAAGTTAAGAGATACAAATGGAAGGGAAAGGAAATCAGATATCCAGGTCCTAGAACTATAGGAAATCGGAAAATTACTTGCTTTTGCATTAATTGGCAATACCAATATGCGGACAATGAAACTGGCTTTTGAAGGAGCTAACTCTAACTCTAAAGCCACGATATTTTGTTTTTGAAAGAGGAAAAACACGCGAAATTAGTGTTTGAAACAGCATAAATTCTGTTGTGAAGAAGTCAAATCCACGACATTTGGTTATGGAAGAGCGAATTTCCTTGGTGACATTGTCGTCTGAAAAGGCCAGTCGTGACACTTGATTCTCGAACGAGCCAAATTTGTTTTCGCATTAACCAAAATTATAGAAAGAGCTTATGCCATGAAATTTGGTTCATCGTAAATCTTAAATCGCCGAAATGGGGTTTTGAAAGAGCCAAACCAACGGAATTATGTTTTTGATCGAAATTCCCAAAAATTTGGATTTGAACGAGCTAAGTGCGTAAAATTTGGTTTTTAAGAGGTCGGAACTTGGGTTTAAAATAGACTCAATGGCGACATTTGGTTTTAGAAAGAGCCAAACGCGCAGGATTTGTTTTGGATCAGATATTGAGCCAAAATGCCAAGTTTTTGGTAGAATGTTCGGGATTCTGGGGCCGTATTCCAAGATTTTTGTTTTAATCAAATCTCTGTTGACGCTTTGAATGTTCGCAACTTTGTGGGTAAAATTGGGAAAAAGCGGTCAGTCGGAGCCATAAGGGTACGTATATACGGTGAGGATTTCCTGTTCAGGCCTGCGTCTGCGTGTTGACAAGACTTTGGACTCAGTTGAGGCTAACTGTAACTTCCAACTGATGTTGTGGGGGAGGGGGGGGACTTCAAAGTGTCTTAAATGAAGAAAAAGTGCTAAATTCTCAGATTAAATTGGAAAGAAGCACTTCGTGGCTAAAACTGAAAAGTGCTAAAATTGAAAAAAGCGCTAATTTCTGTCTAAAACTGAGAACAGCGCTATTTCGAGGCTGAAACATTGAAAATGGCACAGCAATCCGTGGTTTCTGAAGGTGACATCGTTTCTTGAAATTGAGAAAAAGCGCTAATTCGCGGCTAAAATTGACAAAAAAACGGCAATTAGCCGTTTTTCGCTCTCAGGTGTGCCAAACCCGCGAAACTCTTTACAACAAAGATTTGGGTTTTTGATGAGCCAAACATCGGGAAATTTCAATTTTTGAAGGAGCCGGACCCGCCAAATTGCCTTTTCAGGGATCTGACCACGTGAAATTGGTTTTTAACGTGCTAAAGTGAACAAAAGCGAAATTAAGTTCTGTGACTCTCAATAATCCGCAAAATTGGGGATTTGAAAGAGCCAAGCCCGCAAGATTTTGTTTTTGAAAAGAGCATGACCCGCGAAATCGCTCTTTAATGTGAGTCAAAACCCTTGAAATTCTTCTTTTATTTTTTTAGCCTTTTCTATAGTATTTTTGAAAATATGAGCATTCGGTTTTGTGGGGCCTGAATGCAAGCGCATAAATTTTTGAGTCACATCTCCACAAGGATTATTCGGGGGAGGGGGGATTTGACGTACTGAGGTCAAATAATCATTTTCTGGGACGTAGAAACAACGTTCGAGGCTGTATAGCTTGGCCCCCTATGGTCAGTTTCTGGATAAAATCGTCATTATTTAGCAAAAATAGGTTGGTATTCAGAAGGGTACCTTACCCGGAATCTCATAACAATTTCCCCAAGGTGTAGTGTTAGTTATTATTATTGTTGTTATTATTATCATCGATAAATAATAATTATTATTTAGCCCTCCCACAAAATTCAAGGGAAAGGAGCCACCTTTCACCCTTGTCATCGTTCGTACTGTACAAAATTCTAACAATAATTTTAGTTTGCACTTCTTACGCTTTTTATGTACAAGTGAGGGTAATAATTACACAATTGTCTAACAAAATCAAAAAACAGTTATTAATTATAGTCAGCAAGCAAGTAGTTTAGGTACAATGCCCCTTCTGAACATTATTCTGTATCTTTTATGCCATATTAGAAAACAAAGTTACAAAAATAATGATTGGGAGAGGGCCACTCTGCTCCCCCCCCCCTCGTTGCTTTCAGACTATATTCGAACAAAATGAACTTAGCGGGGAATTTAAGTGGAAGAGCCAACAGTTTTGTCTCAATGACGTTTTTTTAAAAACTATTTACACCAACCTTTTTTTTCCAAAATGGTCCACGCCTGTTAGCACTTGAGCTACACAGAGAAATAATTTATTTACACCATGGAGTAGTTTTATAACTACCCTAATAACAAATTGTGTTTGTCTTAATTAAATTACATCAAACTATTTTGATAAATAAGTGAAATGGTATTTGTCTTTTGGCACTTAAATCTAGAGCAGCGCATAATTATCTCCCTTTCTTTCTCCGTCTTTTAGAATTTTTGCTTTACTAACAATTTTAAATGTAACAAAATAAGCTTTTTTGAGGTATAAAGATTTCCTCTGCTGCCACAGTTTTGTCGTGGGAACTAAAATATTCACAAAATCTAATTGACCCGTTGCTTAGCGGCTGAAGGAAAACTGAATATTAAGTATGGGTAGAGTGGGTGGGGGTGGGGGTAGAACAATGGTAAGCAATGAAAGTGGAAGAAATGTTTTAACTTAGAAACAGTCTCGTGCCGCTGAAACAAACGCCATAAGATCAGGAGCGAATGTATTGGACGCGTGGTGATGCCCGTGAGCTGAAGTCGCTCCGGGCGGACCCCTGTCTCAGGATATGCCCGACTCGGGCGGTTGTCCACCCTGGGAGGCGTGGTGATGATGATGATGTGGTGGACCGCCGCCGCCGGCAACCGATGACGCGTTGTTGTTATTGTTATTATTACTGGATGACGCCGTTGTCGTTGGAACGTTTTGACTGATTTCCGCTTTGACTCGTCGAGCTATGTGACTTCGCGTGTGTTTTCTCAAATGGTCTTTTCTGTAGAATCCTTTGCCGCACTCGGTGCATACGTGACGTTTCTCCCCCGAGTGAATGACGAAATGCAGCGTTAACTGTTCTTTGCGTTTGAAAGCTTTCATACAGACGGTGCACACGAATGGTCGTTCAGGGTTATGACTTTGTTTGTGCCTTGTGAGATGGTCTTTCCTTTTCAAACCTGCACCGCATATATCGCAGAAAAATCTACAAACAAAACACAAGAGTTCCTCTAAATCTTCATTCCCCTCCCTCCACCAAAATCATTACCTTCGTTCCATCGTATGTCCCAATAAATGCTGCTCTAGCAGCGATTTATCAGGATACGCCATGTGACACTCAGGACAGCAGTACAACGTCGACCCGTCCAGAGCGGTTGTCAGACGAATTTCCCCCGGCTTAGGTCTTGGTTTCTTCTCTTTTGGGGGTTTCTTCTTTTTCTTTTTTTTCATTTCTGGTGTATGACCCACCTGGCCAGTCGGCACAATTGTCCCAACCAGCCCACCTGTTGATTGACCTAGAGCGTCGGGTTCCACGTCTTTTTTTATCGTTTCCGCTGAATACTGAAATTCCCACACACGAAAATTATTGTAAGTAAGGCCCTAATTTGTGGTTCTTGTGAGTGCTAGAATTGGATTTAAGTACTTTTAAAAAATGATGAAGGGAAATTGGGAGTGTAGACGCGGGTAGATGGGACAAATAGTCGGCTACAGTTGACCCTGGCGCGGCTATACTTTGCCACGATGGAGGCATTCCTGGTTGAACGCCACCCTGCGAGTAAACACCATTGTCACCGTTGTCGCCGTTTTTGTCGTCCCTCTTGAAATAACCCTTTGGGGGGGGGGGGTTTCATGATTTTTGTCTTCATTTTACTTAAAGAATATAAATCGAGTACTTACAGTCTGAAGGCTGGCATCGTCGTAACGCTTCGCATCATTTTGCTGGTTGTAACTCAGAGGCAGGGCGGCAAAATGATGAGGCGACGACGACGGTATCATATTCTCAGTCAGTTGAGTACTACTGTCTCTGTGGTACTTAATTTGCTGCTGTTGCTGTTGCAACGGGTTATTGGTCGCAAAATACCGATTGACGACAGACGGCACTGTATCCTCATTGATCGGTGTCGTTTGAGTACCCGTTGTTGTTCCACCACCACCACCACCACTGTTGCCACCACCGGGGCCGCCGCCCGACGGCCCCGGTGGTGGATTGTTGCCGGCTCCTCCACTGCCCTGGTTTCCATTACCGCTTCCTCCGTTATTCGGCGACCCGTTTAGTCCCCCGTTGTTGCCTCCGCCGCCATCGTGAGTGAATTTGGCCGCGAACTGGTGTATAGTTGGCATGCCGCTGGCGAAATGATTTCCAAAGGGGGAGAAATTCATCATCGATCTTGGTAGCTCCAGTTTGATGAATTGTCACTATGAGTGACTTGAAGCGTCAAATCACAGTCTGAAACACAATTTAGTGAACTATAAAACGATGGAAAGTTCAGCGTGAGTCAATTCAGGAAATTGAAATTTTTTTAATTCAAAATTCAAAAAGGAACGGGAATGAGGGGGGGGGGGTAAGTTTTTACTTAGATCGGGGATACTTCACATCGCTTCTGACTCAGAGTGAGCGGCGGAAGTATATCCGACAAAAGTGGAAAAAAGTTACGCACCTCCCCTCCGTGTATCATTCCGTCTCATTGATACTGCAAAGTGATTGAATCTCGCGAAGTGGCACGAGTGAACCGTGAGTAGTCCCCAGTAAGCATATCCCACTTCTGACACCAGTTTGTAACGGTGGGATTTTGGGATGAAGGGACCCTTAAGGGGGGGGGGGGTTGTCGAACAATCTAACGCTTTGTGGTAAAACGTTTATTAACCAATAACCACACAACGCCCCCGCGCGTCCACAACGCTAAGAACTAGGGGACTTATGGTTCGCTACCTACAACCAATTAAAGGGACGGGTTGGACTTGGGTGGACTATACATATATGTATATAACATGGGGCAAAGTGGGGCCTCCAAACTCTACCGAGGCTCGGGAACGGGCTCCCTTCCTTCTCTTTTGATATCGTCAGCCTTGAAAATGAGGACCGGTTAGAAAAAGTGGGACACTCACAGCTCACTCGTATCACTTTCGCTGTTCGCCGATATTATTTACATTTAATGCACGTTACACTAGTAATTTAACGGCTTCAGCTGCGTAACAAAGTGAACGAGCACCCGGGGGCGCTGCTACAATTTTACCTCCCCCCCCCCACACTACGTGCCATAACTTAAATCAGCGTATTTTCTCTAGAAGATCTGAACTTTTTGGGTACGGACTACATATACCAATTAATGCAACAGAGGCAGGCCAAAAGCACGGGACAATACAAAGAAGGTGCGCCCAAACGATCAATTTAGCGGTGGGCCACCCCAGGAGAGGCCTTGAAAGAGAGCCAAGCGCTCGAATTTCGGGTTTTGAAAGAATGAAAATACGCGAATTTAGGGTTTAAAATAGCAAAAATCCGTGAAACTCAGCTTTAAAGGAGGAAACTCCGTGACATTTAGTTACGGAAGAGAGAAATTGTGGTTGAAAAAGCCGTTTTTCACGAAATTTGGTTTTTGTTCGTCCATTTTTTTGACAATTTAGTTTTTCGAATTGCCCAATGCCAACGGAACTGATTTCAGAAAGAGGCAAACCCTTCGAAATTTGGTTTTTAAATAGTAAACACCTGTGAAATTAGGGTTCAAAGGAGCCAAATTCGGGAAATTACATTTGGAAAGACTAAAAATCTGTGGAAATGGGGTGGGGGTGTGTTGTAAGTGCCAAAACGGCGAAATTTAGTTTTTGAACTAGCCAAATCGGGGAATTAGCTTTTTTAAAGAGCCAAATTAATTTTCAGAGTTAGCCAAACCTGCGAAACTGTTTTCAGCCAAAACCAAGAATTTGGTTTTTAAAAGCGTGAAAACTCGCGATACTGTCGATTGAAATATCAAAAATACGACGTGGCGTCGTTGTGCCAAATCGGAGACGTTTGGTTATGGGAGGGGGAAAAATCTTCGTCAAATGGTGGAAAAGGGGTGAAAACCAAGTTCCTAAAATTTGTTTTTTCGTCATTCGTTTTTTGTGAAATTATTTTCTTAAATTAACCGAATCCGCAAAATTGATTTAAAAAAGAGCTGACGCAGGGCAACAATACCCTAAGTTTTGTTTTAAAGGAACCATGTCCGCAAACTTGGTTTCTGAAAGGTCAAAACCTACGAAATTTCGTTTTTAAAAGATGAAATCCCACGAAATTTGGGGGTTGAAAGAGCAAAATCTAAGAAATTTGGTTTTTAAAAGATAAAATCCTACGAAATTTGGGGGTTGAAAGAGCAAAACCTAAGAAATTTGATTTTTAAAAGAGGAAAGCCCACGAAATTTTGGGTGTCAAAGAGCAAAACCAACGAAAATCGGGATTTTAACGAAAGTAATCCGCAAAATGTAGTTTTGAAAAAGCAAAAATTCGCGAAACTGGGGTTTGTAAGAATGACGAAATTTGGTTTTTATCCGAACGAGCCAGATCCGTGAATTTGCTTAATGAAAGGGCCAAATTCGTTTTCTGGATTAGCCGAAACTGCAAATCCAGTAAGATGTAATAAACCACGAAATTTGATTTTGATTTTAAAGAGCGTGAAAACTAGTGAAATTGTAGTTTGAATGAGCAAAAACCCGTGAAATTGGGGTTTGAAGGTGCCAAATCTGAGACGTTGGGATTGACCATGTTGTTTTTTCGTCGTTCGTTTTTCGCTAAATTAGTTTGTCGAATTAACTGAACGTGCAAAATTGATTTTACAAATACTAGATAAAGCCACGAGATTTTGTTTTTGAAAGGGCAAAAGTACCCCGAAATTTGGTTTTAAAGGAGACAAGTCTTCCAAATTGGTTTTTAAAAGAGCAAAAAATCCACAAAATTTGGTTTATAAAAGAGCAAAACCCACGAACTTTTGTTTATAAAAGAGCAATCCCCACGAAATTTTGGTTTTGAAAAAGTGAAACCCATAAAATTTGGGGTTTTTAACGAGATGAATCCGCAAAATTTAGTTTTGAAAGATCGAAAATGGGCTTTGGAAGAGAGCCGAAACACGCATGATCGGTTTTGTAGTGAGCCAAATTATCGGGTTAGTACGGATGGTTTCGATTGATGGGCGATTTTTTTTTTTTTTTTTTTTTTTTTGGTGAATGGGAGCATTGTCAGTTTGGGGATTGAATTTTTTGTTGGTGTTATTTTTGTTTTTACTGTTATTCTTTTTTAGCCAAATTTATAGTTTTTCGAATTGCTAATTTGCCAAAACTGCCAAATTGGCCAAAGAGTGGAAATTCACAAAATTGGTTTTTGAAGAGCAAACCGAAAAGTTCAGTTTTTAAATAGCGAAATTCTGTGAAACTGTAGATTGCAAGAGTAAAAAATGTCGAAATTAGGTTTCTTAAAATTCCAACGCTCATGATTGGTTTTGTAACAGACTGTGATCCAAGTTGTCTGGTTTTTCGGTCGAATGTTCTGGTCTGTGGTGCAAATTTCCAGATGTGTTAGTCAAGTGAAGGCATAAACGGTGTGTGGAAGGGAATCAGCTGGTTAAATTTCCTGAAATTGGGGGGGCTGCACCCCTCTGTCGTCGGTAGGGGAATAAGTAAGTATATATAAGATACGGGGAAGTAATTATTAATTTATCATTATTTAATAATTAATTAATTATTTATTAATACGGGGGCGCCGCACCCCGCTAGTTAGGCTAGTGAACGGTTTCAATTCTGCAGACGACTGAAACAATTGAAAATAGCACCGAGGGTGCGGTCGAGTCTCCGTTTCGACCTCAATCATTAACTACTCGTATCAGAGCTATAAAAATGGTCCTGAGCCTTATTCCGAACAGTCGGGAAAAAATGCCGCAAGCAGGATCCAAGGACTCCGAATAAGAAATAACATTACCCCGCCACACCAAACACACTTGCGGCATTTTCCCCGACGTTTCTGAATAGGGCCCCTGGTCTCGTCAGTCCGGCAGTGCTGGACTGACGGACCGTCCCCTGATGGGCGCAGCGGTGTTACTGTGCAACGATCTCCTCCTCTTTGGCGCTCGATCTCTGCTCTGGTCTGGTAAAATCGAGGCAGGGAGGAGAACAGGCTTACCATGACTGATTAGAACCTTGAGGGCGAAACAAGGACTGGGGAAATTGCGGCTAAAACGCGGCAGATTTGTCTAAAAAGATGAACGTAAAATTTGTTGGGTGGGTGGGGGATTAGACCCAGCAGACATTACGTATTGGGACCGAAAAGTAGGACAAAAAATAGGTTCATTTTAACCTCTACCCGGACACCTGAACGTCCCCGGATGCTCTTAAAAGTAGGACATGTCCGAGGAAAGTAGGACGTCACCCAACACTCAGGACCTTCAGAGGACAGCACCTGCATTGACTCCCAAGTCCAAAATGACACAAAATGCTCTTATTAAAGACACGAATGCTCCCAACACCCCAGACACTGTGTATTTTGTATTTCAATATATTGTTTTGCATTTGTATTTTCATTCGCCCAGTCGAACGGTATCTTAAATGTGCCCCCCCCCCCTTGGTCATCATCTCGCACACATTTTCGGCGTTTGGGGAAATTATTAGAATTCGCCGCTGAAGACCAATCATAATTGCTCCCACATCCTTGTTTTTTCTCCCCCTCTCCACCATATTAGCCCCCTCCCTCTCCAGCAACAACATTGGGGGGTTGTACACTGAAACGATTAAATTAAGAGGAGTCTCGGTCGTAAAACTGTATTGAACGTTCAACGTCACGTTGCTACAAACGTTTCGTTTCGTAGAAAAAAAAAAAAAACTTGAGTTTTGTGAGGGAAAGGGGAGAGTTGCGAGTGATTAAAAAAGAGGGGAACAACGCAAAAGAGGGGGGCGGAATTTTGATAGATGAAGCTGATAGAAAGTATTATTGATCAGAAGCAATTAACTAGCTTGGGGAGACGCCGCCCCTTTTGGGCTCCTCATTAATTGTTTTTTATAAAGTTTTTTTTTTAACCCTACAATGGTCAAAACATAAGGACAGCCGTAGAATTCAAAGTTGGTAAGGATGGGGAGCTGTTCAAGAGAAAAGTAGAGTGAGAGGTTTGTGTGTAAGGGCTGAAAGGGATTCTTCCAAGGGTTCAGAGAGCGGGAGCAGGAGATGTGTCAAGTAGTGAGAGGGAGCCTCATACCCAATTGCCCGCCCCCGCCATTCTTCGGGCTTTAGATATCCCCAACCCCTTTTTAACAACTGTACGATCTTGCCGCTTGAAATCTACACATGCTACACATGTTGTGGAGGCTTACCTGATTTTAGACGATGCGTTGGTTTTTTTTTTGTATTTTTCAGGCTCGATGTTTCCCCCTCGTAGAGGCTATCGGGTCCATTTTGGTTGGTTTAAGGGGTGGGTTGGGGGGTATGAGTTGTGCTTTTTAATGACGTAAAATTTTCCCTACAATGAAGAAACTACACCGACACCTTGGCTAACTGGGGGTGGCATTTTGTTTTCGGGGTCCCTTCGTGAAAAAGGGGGGTGGGGTGGAAACTGCTCGTGCGCCCCGGGGATGGGCTCGCCTCACCCTTTCTCTGTTTTACAATATTCACCACACCACCGACGAACCGGCGGCGGCGGTGGTGGAGTGGAGGCCGTGTAAAGTCCGCCCTTCTCCACCAGTTTGGGGGTGAGTGTATGATGTGACCCTCCACCAACCACCAACTCTATTTGAGTGTGGGGGGGGGGGGTTGGTCAACAATCTCTCAGAAAAATGAAAACTTGTTTTTCTGTAGAGTTCTTAGCACTCGAAATTTTACTTCTCCTCCCCCTCACAATCCAAGGCTTCGTTGAAAATCGCAAGATGAGAGTGATTTTCCATTCATATAAAATTTTGACGCAATGTTCGGTTGGATTTTCCCTGTTCTCTATACATACGGAGCAATAATAGGTGAAATAATAAAGGTGGGAGACGTAAAAAAAAAAAAAAAAAAAAAAAAAAAATGCACAAGGAGGAGGCATGATGGAGAGAGAGTATGAGCGAGAAGGTGCCTAGGACATAAAAAAAGATAAGATATAATATTGTTGCCTAATTTTAGAGTGAGAGTACAGAGTTAAGTGACAGACCATTTTCCTAGTAAAAACGATGAAGTACGCCACGCACTAATCTTTTATTTTAAGTGTTTTATTTATTTACTTATTTTTTACGTGACAATAGTTATTTCGTGTGTTTTAAAGTCCAAGTTAACTGTGTTCTTATTTCTTAATTTATTTAAATAGTTATAGCAATCATGTCGTACTGTTGGGATAACGTCAGGGCCTCCTGCAGAAATTGTAAGTATATGTGAGAAATAGATTGGAAGTTGATTAGTTTGACAAAGGTATGAGGTCACATGAATTAAAAGCGTTAAACAAAGGTAAACAGACTTTTAAACGCGTTCTGTCCATCCGCCATTACTAACGAAAAATTGTTTTGGTAGCGGCGGAGGGAGGATGAGTCACATAATAGGAAATAATTAGGTTTCACGAAGAAAATTTGAACTGATTTATAGATACTCAGAGTTAGATTTATATAGATGCTCAGAGCTCCTGGGACCCTTTAACTTTTTTTTTTTTTTTTCAAGCGAATTTCTAAATTGGACTGGCCGTGTACTCCCGTACTTGTCCTTCTTAAAACAAGTGCTCTTTTGAGCTTTCCAACAATGCCGTAGAAACGAGAACAAAGCTAATGATGAGGTATGTCCTCGTTATCTGAATCTAAAGAATCGATGACAATCCACCGATAGAGAAAATTGCTTCTTTCTTATCGGGAGAATATTTACTTTTCGAACGAACACGAAGAAAAAAAAGAATCAAAATTTTCGCGGCTAAATTAAACAAAAAAGAAGAAAGAAAGGTTGCGAGGGATTGAAGAAAGGTCCTTTACAAACTGGCAGCGCGGACCCAGACCCAGAGGGCAGAAGGAAACCCGCAGGTTGAAGTCCTCCAAGAAGCCTCGGGGAGCCCAACGTACGTCCTTTGCGGACATCCAATGAGCTGTTTAAATCGCTACGGTGATCAGAGCTGCCCTTCCTTAGGAAAGACAGCGGGTACTGATTTATAGTTTTTGGTCCTATGGTCCTTTGGGACCCTAAAACGTACTACCAAGGATAAGCGGCTGTACTTGTGAAAAAAAATTAATTCAAATAAAACAGTAGAATTACTAGAAAGGGCATAAATAGTTACGAAAACTTGGCCGCAGAGGAAATATTCATGCTTTCGGGCCCAGGCACGAAACTCAGTGGAACCCTTCCTTCCGCGAATTGCCCCCCCCCCTTCAATGTTTTAGTGTTCCGCTTTAGAAACTTGATTTTCCTATTTTCTTAGCTATATTCTTCGATTTTATTTGTAATCCTGAGTTATAGGCCCCCATTCTTTTCCTCTTGTTATTATTCTCCTTTCTACCTATTGATTTGCGAAATCCGGACTTCCGAGAGAGGACAGGCAGGGTGAGAAACAGACCCAGTTCGACCCTCGATCTTCTCTCACAGGCCTGGATCCAACCACAGCGAAGTTCAAACAACAGCAAAGGTTGAACCACAGTGAAGGTTCAACCACATCGATAAGGTCCAACCACAGCAAAGGTCCAACCGCAGCAAAGCTCCAACCACAATTGAGCTCCAACTTTAGTAAAGCTTTCCTTTTTTTCTTGATGCCCAGTGCCCCCCCCCCTCCTTACTCGACAGGCCTGCACGAATCAAATATTCTGGGCTAAATCGCCATTTTCGAGGCTAAATTCCGTAAAGTGCAAGTGACGTCCTTAATTGTCGCGAAATTGCATGTTTGCGACGATAAACAGCCATCATCGCTATTGGGGGGGGGGGATATTGAAATTGAGAAACAATGATTTTGATTTTGAATGTGATTGTACGTGTCATTCAATGACTTGACAGAATAGTCAGTCAATAAACAATTCGTATGGCCAACAAGATGCTGAATTGCAACATTTGAGCCGATTCGCCGCAAAATTCCTAACATAGGGGATTGAAAATATGCAAAATTGTAAATTTCGCGTCTTAATATTAGCGAAATAGCAGTTTTCTGGTTTTTACTTTCGCGTAACTGCAAGTTCTAGGGATTTTTTAGTTTACAGTTGGGTGGAGCCCATTCTAGTCAGGCCCCGAGTGCACGAAGTTTGATGAATTGTCGCGAATTTACATCATTCACTCCTAAATATCCGGGAAATTGTAAGTTTCAGGTCCAAACAATAACACATTTATGGCTCTTGAAAAGGCGTTGAATTGCCACATTATGGTGTCGAGTTGCCGCGAAATTGCCGTACATTCGGCGTTATAATAAATTGCTCTTATAGTCAGCAAAACTGCAAGGCTCTGATCTTAACTTTCGCGAATGACTAGTTTCGGGGCCTTTTTTAGTTGCCGGCAGTCCATCCGGCACCGAGAGCGCACAAAGCCTGACAAATATAAATTACATCACTCTTTCGCGGAATAGAACTAGTTTCTGGTCTTTATTTTTGCAACATTGAAAAATTTGTCTGTGTGTGATTGTAGAACTCCAGCACAGCATTCTGACGAATAGCCGAATAATTGCAACATTTTGTGAGCTATATCGGCGGAAAAAAAAGTTATAGGTCTGCATATTCACAAAATTTCTAGATTCTGAAATTCATTTTCGCGAGATTAATTTATTTCTTGCAAAATTTAGTTATTAAGTGGGGCCGTCCAGGACTGCGTCCAATGTCCGACAAATAGCCGCAAAATTGCAGCATTTTGGAGCCAAATATGTATCCGTGAAAATGAAAGTTTTCTGACTGAACATTCGTGAAATTGCAGTTTCACAGCTTAATTTCATTAAATTGCCTGTTTCGAGAATTCATTTTCATGAAATTGCATGTATTGGGTCTTTGGGTGTTTTGAAATTGGTTGTTTATGGTTTTTATTTTGGCGAAATTTTACAAAAATATGACTGCGAAATTTAATTTTTTCGGGGCTGGCCACGAGAGCCAAACATCCGCAAAATTGGAAGTTTCTTGTTTGAATTTTCGGGAAATTGATAGTTACAGGTATTTATTTTCATAAAATTGCAAGTTTTGGGTCGAAATAAACGCAAAATTGATAGTTTCTAACCTTTTTTGTAAAAAAATTGCCTCGAATAAAAGTATTTATTTTATTTTCTCGAAACAGCAAATTACAGGGCTTTTTTGTAGAGACAGCCCGGGAGAGCCGAGCATGACAGTGGCCAAATTCTGACTGGTAGCCAGACAATTGAAACATTTTTGTGCTTAATTTACCGTAAATTCCTAGCAATTCTACGATACCTACCTACTGAAAAGTCGTGAAATTGCAGTTTCACGGCTTAATTTCAGCAAAATTGCTCGTTTCAGGTACCTATTTATTTCCGCGTAATTGCTAGTTTTGTATCTAAATATGTATTCGTAAAAAGGCTAGTTTCTGGTCTTTATTTTCGCGTAATTAATGGTTTTTATGCGAAATTTAATTTTGTAGGGCTGGCCACGACAGCGTCCAATGTCTGGCGAATAGCCGCAAAATTGCAACATTTTGGAGCCAAACATCCGCAAAATTGGAAGTTTCTTGTTTGAATTCTCGGGAAATTGAAAGTTTCAGTTCTAAATATTTGTGAAATTGCTAGTTTCAGGTTATTATTTCAACGAAATTGCAAGTTTTGGGACAAAAAATTCGCAAAATTCATCCTCTTTTCTCGAAAAATTGCAAGTTTCCTGAATTTATTTTCGCGAAACTGCAAGTTTCAGGGCTTTTACCCGTGAAACCCGGGCGAGCCGGGGACGACACTGGCCAAATTCTGACGAATAGAGCCGTAAAATTGCTACATGTTTGTGCTTAATTTAGCGGAAACCGCTAAATCGGAGGTTTATTGATTGAACATTCCTGAAATTGCAAGTTTCAGTTTTTTTTACGTACCTCTAACTACGCTCATGCCCTCGAAGTAGGTCTTTTGATGAGCCAAAACGGGGTAAATGTGGTTTTTGGCGAGTCGAATAGTCACAAAATTAGTTTTTGGAATCAGTCAAATCCTCGTACGTATTTTGTTTTCTGAAAGAGCCAAAGCCGCGAAATTGATTTTTAGAAGAGCGCGAAAATGGGGTTTTACGAGAGCAAAATAGCGCCCTCCCCCTTAACACCGAATCAGTTTTTGTTTTTTTTAATGACCAATCCCGTCTTCGTGTTCTCGCAAAACCAAATCTGCGAAATTGGGGTTTTAAACGACTAAATCTCGCGAAATTAGTTATTCGACGAGCCAATAAGGCGCGATATTGCTTTTTCCAACTTCTAAATCGGTTTATCGAAGAGTCAAACTCGCGATTTCTTAAAAGTATACATCCTAAATCCCGTAGAATTGGCGTTTTTAAGAGCTAATTTTGCAAAATTTGGTTGCGTGAAGAGAGCCAGAGGTGAGGTAATCCCGCAAAATTTGTTTTTAGAGTGTGCCAATCCCGCAAATATTGTTTTTGAAGAGCAAACCCGCGAAATCTTAGCTACCTATTTTTCAACTGCTAAACCACCAAATTTGGAGGGGAAGAGAGAGTATGCCATGAAATCCCCCCCCCCACCTATTACCCCAAATTTTGCGAATTTGGAACATCATATGATCAATCTCGCGGGGTTAGCCTTTTAAAACTCCAAAAGCTCACAGAACCAAATTTTGGAGGAGGGGGTTTGCTCAGCCAAAAAGCCAACCAGGGGGGAGGCGAAACTGATGATCACCCAATTTTGGCTTTGGAGTGGGGGGGGAGCTTTTTCAAAGTTCAAATTTCGCAGACTTGGCACTTACAGAACCAAATTTTACTGTTTTGGTTAATTAAAGAAACAGTTTCGCCTTTAGATCCTTTAATACAAGCAATTCCGGTGGTTTGGCTGTTTCAAGAACCAAATTTGGCAGATCTGGCGAGTTAGAAACCCATTCCACGGCTTTGGCTTCTTAAGGGGGAGTTGTACATGTGATTCCTCGACCCCCCTCCAATCATTCCTCGCCTACTCCGCGTTACGGAAATTACCTCCGTATTTCTGCACCAATCGTGGACTTCAAGGGCTCATTTAAATCTTCAGGAAATTCCGCACAAGCGTATGATCTTCCTTTTTCATATTTCATCCCTAAAATAACTGTAAAACGCACACAAACTTTTACCTTGAAAATTCACACTCTTTCGACGACTTATTTAGGAAAGCAAGATCGTACGCTTGTGCGGAATTTCCTGAAGATTTAAATGAGCCCTTGAAGTCCACGATTGGTGCAGAAATACGGCGGTATAATTTCCGTAACGCGGAGTAGGCGAGGTATGATTGGAGGGGGGTCGAGGAAACACATGTACAACTCCCCCTTAATACAAAGACGATATCCTCATTTCACATTTTTAAAATTAAAATGTTCAATGGTGTTTGCTCATTTTGACAATTTGGAGCATTGCCACGGGTCTGTCTCCTTTTATAAACAAAATTTCCCCAGGTTGGCCCATTGAAAACCAATTTCGCGGGATTGAATCGCCCAAAAAAACAATCGTGTCGGTTTGGCCACCACAAAGAGCCAATTTTGTGGTTCGGAAAACTCGTATTATAGAGCAAGACCAGTTGGCTCGAAGCTTGACCCGACCTATGGCTCAGACATTGCCCCCTCTGAATCCGCCCCCCCCCTCGGCCCGTTCAACAAGTTTAACAAGTTTGCGCCCTTTGGCTTATATGAGTTGTATTTTGTGTTATAGGCATGGTGAGTCCTATAACGAAGCAAAAGGCTTTGATCTTACTCGGAATACTTGCTTTTGTTATGCTATTTATCATACTTTTGGTAGTAGCTTTGCCTTCGACTGAAGCCACCCAGGAGTCGGGCAGTAGCGTCTTAACTGACTATCCAGTCGCTTTGGGGTGAGTTAATTCTCCTTTTTTCCGATTCATCTATTAATACATACTCGATTACAGGAGAAGCAATTTATCCTACATATTAAAAACGACGTACAAAAACCAAGTGTTCGCCAATAACGCGACCATACTAGAAACCTATCTGTCAACAAACACCACAGAATATACCGGCACGCAAACGTGGACGGTTGGAAGTTCGGATTGCTCGACGGCGGAATTCAAGGACGCCATGCCTCAAATAATGGATCAAATCGACGCCATTCAAAGTTTGACAACTCTGTCGGATGATTTCGTTATAGCGACTAGCGTTGTCGGTAAATGGGGAAACCTAATGCTGCGGTACTGCGTTAATTAATTTTGTGTTGTGTTTAGAAATAACGCAAGCGTTGACCAACCTAAAGAAAGCTGGCGTTTTAAGTTTGGACGGTGGCTACGCTATTGGAACTCGTGTATCGGCTCTGAGAACTTACTATAATTTAGGGGTGCGCATTATGGCCATTGGGGGTCCTACTGCGGTAGACTCGACGTCTCCGTGTAACACAAAATGGTAGAAACAATTTACAATAGCTATCAAACATTTATATATGTATAAAAAAAAACTATTTCATTGAACTCAAGGTCGGAAGCTGCTGATGGTAACGCAACTGTAGGTTTAACTGATTTCGGGAAAGTAAGTTCGACCTTTTAAACGTCAAATATCTCGGGAAACATTTTACCAAACGCCCCCCGTCCCCTCTTACCCATCTACAATCAGGAAGTCGTTGCTGAAATGAACAGGCTGGGAATGGCGATCGACCTTAGTGGTAGCTCAAACCAGACGATAGCCGACGCTCTTGGCAATTCAACGGCTCCAGTGCTTTTTAGTTGCGCTGGTGCAATTAATATCACGACGAACGACAACAATTTGAGCGACGAACAGTTGTATGCAGCGGTATGTTCCCCACCCCCCTCATCATTGCTTTGAGGAGAAATTCTGGCTTATTCGATACTACCTCAACGGAAAGCCTCGGTGAAGTCGGAAGTCAGGAAATTAATTTATCGTTAATTGTTTTTTCAAAAGAAAACCAATGGCGCTTTAGTGATGGTGAGCTTCGATAGCAATCAACTTTGCTCAAATCAAAGCAACTGTACTTTATTCGATTTGAAAGGTAAAACTATCGACGATTAGATTTAATTACATTACGCTTCATTGTTGTTTTTTCGACCCCTCAGACACTATAAACTACATTGCGGATATAGTTGGTCGCGACAATGTCGGCCTGGGAGGTGGTTCTTTGGCGTATACGTACCAAACTCCTGACGATGTTAACATGGCCGACGGTCTAACGACATTATTCGACGAGCTTAATAATCAAACGAGTAATCCGTGGTCGATCGATGAACTAAAGAAATTGGCTCGAGAGAATTTCGTAGCGTTCATGACTGAAATCGAGGTATTATGGCTTAATAATTTGTAAAAATGACGGACACGGTCGTAAAAAATAAACTTTGTAGGCGAGTTCGAAAGAGTTGGCTTCAGTTGTACCGAGCGAATTATTCGAGCCCGTGGCCGATCTGGGAAGCAACTCGACTCTCTACCCATGCGTCACGGATTGGGATATTTTCTACTCAGATAGCGAGACCACAGAAGCTTCAGTCACCGAAGCCACCACCAATGGAACTTCGTCCACCGAAGCCACTACCAAAGTAACTACGGCCACTGAAGCCACTACCAATGCAACTACAACTTAACAACACAACAAATACTTAACAATAAATACTTTAAATGAATAATTATACCTAAGTAACACCTTTTTATATGTACTTTCGTTATGACTGCGCCATTTTTTGTAAAATTCAATTGATGATCTCCTGAAATGAGATAAATGTCACAGAGAAGTGCAGCAGACGAACTAGCCCTCGTAAATGAATTACAGATATGACAAAAATAGAAATAGTCTCCAAAATTATGTCCTCTCCACATATAGGCCCATCCGACCCCCCCCCCCACTCAGGGGTGGATATAGGAATTTGTCTTGAGAGGGTTTCCACCATCTTGATTAGCGAGAGTCCACAAAAATGGTTATAAAATGCCTTGCGAACAGCCAAGCCAGTACGAGACGCTTGTATCAAGCGAAGGCTTGTATAGCACGAGGGATCTTGCTCGGAGAAGTATTTACAGTAACTACTATTGAAAGGGTGTGGGGAAGAGTCAATCAGTTGTTAAGGTGGAGACCTTCCTATTCGGCAGGGGAACAATGGCCAATTTTTCGATTTTAGGGCGCTAATACTCAATTAATTTTTGGCAATTTTTTGGGTGCAGTTAGCCACTTTGAAGGCGTGGAATCGTCTGTATAGCCTCTGCAGAGAGCAAACGGTCAGTTTGGCCATTTATAGACCGTGCATTGCTGGTATGAGTATGTTATTTTGAGGGCGGGTCAAAAGACATTTTCAAGGCGTGAAGGCTCAGTTTGGCTATTTCTGACGCGATAGCGATTTTCAGGACAATGATCTGCTTAGGGATTTTCAAGTTGCGAATTGCCAGTTTCACCATTTATAGGCCCTCATAGAGTCAGTTTTACCAATTTTACAGGGCGTGAATAGCCAGTTTGACAATTTTTACGGCGCCAGTATGACCATGAATCCGTCATTTTATTGAACTGTACGGTACAAACTCAGTTTTGACATTTTCATTGCGTGAATCGTTTAACCCTTTTGAGAACGCAGTCAGATACGCCATGTTTACGGTGCGAATAGTCCGTCAAGCCATTTATGGGGTGCGAATGGTCAGTTTGCCTTTTTGTAGGACGCAAATTGTCAGTATGGTCATTTATAGAGAGTGGAATAGCCAGTACGATATTTTCAGGGCTTGAATCGTCGGGTTTTCCATTTTTAGGGCTCGTAAAGTCTGTTTGTGCCATTTTTAAAGTGCGAATCGTCAGTTTTGCTGTTTTTAGGACGCAATTAGTCCCGTCGAGGCAAGGTCCGAATGGTCAATTTGGACATTCTTAGCGCGCAATTGGTCGATTTTGCAGTTACACAGGGCAGGAATTGACTGTTCAGGGATTTTCCGAGGCGGAATCGTTAGTTTGGCAAATTTTAGAGCGCGAAGCCGTCCGTTTGGACACTTTTAGCGCGGGAATCGCTAGTTTTGGCCTAGCTTTAGCGCGCAAATGAATGATTTAGCCATTTTCAGAGCGGGATTCATGATCTTTTCATGCATTTTCAGGGCTGCGCTAACAGTTAGTCTAGCCATTTTTAGAGTGAAGTCCGTTTGGCTATTTTTAGAGCGGTAATTTTTAGGGCGCAAGTAGTCAGTTTAGCCATTTTCATGGTGAGAATAGCTAGTTTGACACTGAAATGGCTATCAAACCATTTTTAGTAGAGCGAAGCACAGAATATCATGAGACCATTTCTTGACTAAATCTTGGATCCGTGTATGAAACTGCGGTATTTTGTTTTTAAAAAGATCCGGACCCGTGAAATTTGTTTTTAAAATGAGCCAGTACGCTGGAAATGTCTTGTTTTGAAGAAGAAGAAACAAAGGTGTAAAATCCCGTGAAATTGACTTGTCTTAAAGGAGCCATCCCTATGAAATGGGTTTTTGACGTACGAAGTCCGCAAAATTTGGTCTCAGAAAGTGCCAAACCGGCGAATTGCTTATCTTAAGTCGTCTGCGAACGCGAAATTTTGGTGTTGAAGTAGCCAAAACCGCGAAATTGGGTTATGCGGAGTGTCCAATCCGTGGTATTTGGACATCGAAAGTGTAAGTTGACCAGATGTCAAAGTAGTTTCCGAGGACGCCTGACTTGAAAAAGTAGGACAAAAGTAGGACGCTTGCGATGGAAAGTAGGGCACAATAGTAGGACGCCTGAAAAAAGGTTAACAACGACTAATTTTTGATCAGTTTAATGTTGAAATAGTTGTTCACTGGTTTGAATGAACCAAATCCGCAAAATCATACTTTGAAAGATGGGTAGGGCAAAAATGACGAAATTTGGGTTTTGAATAAACCAAATTCGGAAATTTGGTTTCTGAAAGAGCAAATTAATTTTTTGAACTAGCCAATTGACCGGCGAAACTGATTTTAGTAGGAGCGAACCTCAAAAAATTTGGTTTTTAAAAGCGTAAAAATCAGTGAAATTGAGTAGGAAATAACAAACATCTGTTGAATTGGATTTTTAAGGTTCCAAATTTGAAACATTTTGTTATATAAGAGAGACATTGGAGGTTGAAAAAGGCCAAAATTGCAAAATTGGTTTTCCTATCGCTATTCGAATTAACTGAACCTGCGAAACTAATTTTAGAAATAGCTAAAGGCACGGAATTTACTTTTTGATCAGGAAAATATTACCAAAATTGGGTTTTAAAGGACGCAAGTTGCCGAAATTGGGTTTTATAGGAGCCCTGTCAACAAAAGTGAGGGGGGGGGGGGGTGAGCGAAACTCCACAAAAATTGTTTATGAAAGAGCAAAACTCACAAAAATTGTGTTTTGAAAGAGCATAACTCACAAATTTTAGTTTTTAAAAGCGTAACAATCCACAAAGCTGTGGTAGGATATTACAAAAATCCATGAAATTTGGTTTTCAAGGTGTCAAATTTGAAACATTTGGTTATCGAAAAGAGAAAACGGGGTTTTCGCAAAAATAACAGAATAATTTGTTTTTTCGTCGTTCATATGTTGCCAAGTGATTTTGTCAAACTAACCGAACCTGTGAAACTGTTTTTTAAAAAGAGCTAACCGAAATGGTTTTATAGAAGTTCAGTCCACAAAAATTTGGTTTTGAATGAGCGAAAGTCCACAAACGTGGTTTTTGAAAGAGCTAAACCAACGAAATTTAATAGAAAATCCCGCGAAATTGGGATTTGAACGATTCGAATCCGCAAAATCGAAAGTGTCCAATCAGGGGAATTGCATTTATGAAGAGTCAACCAAATTCAAATTCGCTTTTTAGGGAGGAGTCAATCCTGTCATTGGCTTTTTGAGTGAGGATAACCTTCGAAACACGTTCTGAGAGCAATAATCCACCAGGAATGGAATTTGAAGAAAAAAAATTGACTTGATTCGGAAGAGGGGTGGGGGAGATCATGAGTTCAGGGCCAAGTCCCCCTAACATTTTACCCTAAATCCGCCCCTGCTTTTCTGAGAAGATTGCATGCGATGTTGGGCTCAAGAAATTGAGATTTTTAATGAACCAAAAAGTTTTTTTTTTTTGGTGAGCCATCCATTTCTGTGAAATGGACCATTTCAATGAGGCATCCCACGAAATTAGGTTTTCAGCATGCCCAAAACACACGAAATTCGGGGGTTTTAGATCTTCAGCTAGAAAACCCCGAGAAATCAGCGTTTGTGCGAGCCACCGCCAATAAGGCCCGACAAATTGGTTCTGTAGTGAGCAAATTTAACGAAATTGGCGTTTTAATAAGCCAGAATTGATTAGTGTGCTAAAACCGCGTAATTGTGGGTTTGAATGAGGAAGCTCCGCGAAATTGCGGATTCACGACAAATCCGCAGAATTTTGGGGTTTTCACGAGAAAAATCCGAAATAGTGTTTTATTTTTTAGTCACCCAACCAAAAACGTTTTTTTGGTGAGAAAAATACGCAAAATTGGAGCTTAAAGTTATAGGCAAACCCGCAAAATTGGGTTAGGCTACAAACAGTCGCGTTTTTCAGAAAATATAAAAAACAACCGTGAAATTGGGTTTGTTGGGGAGCAAGAACCGCGAGAAAAATCCGCAAAATGGTTTTTGATAGGTTATGACGTCTCAAAAACCATTTCGCGAATTTTTCTCATCAAAAACCCATTTCTCGAAATTGTATTGTACTAAAGTGTTTGTTGATTAAGTCAGACCTGCGAAAATTGGTTTCTATTGCGCAAAATCTGCGAAATTGGTCTCTTTAAATCTTTTTAGCCCGCGAAATCGGTTCATCAGTTACAAAAATTGGCGAAATTGTATTTTTTTTCTTAGGCACACGAGAATGTATTTTTGGCGAGAAAAAATCTACAAAATTTGATTTCATAGTACGAAATCCGAGAAATTGGTTTCTTAACAGTGAGCCATACCCGCAATATATACAAGGTGTTCGGAAATTAGATGCTCAGAGAAAATATGGTGATAGTACACGTCATTTGCGATAAAGTTCAGTATTTGACGTTTTTCGAAATTCGGCTTTGCTTCCGAGTTATAACTCATTTTGCTAATTTTCTACTAACCCGTATGTTTCTCCAATAAATGCCCTCCTAGCGCTCATCAATAGGTGCTGGACTAAAAGTAAATAGCTCATTGCATAGAGTACAAAATTTCCTTCAAAATGAACTATCAAGTGGATAAAATGATCCAAAATCGACGGTGGTAAGGCAGCCGATTTCCGAAGGAAACTTGTTATTCGTATTTTCACACATTTTTCACAGGCGATTTTCACCTTTCCGTCAAATAAAATTATTTTTTTCCATTCATTTGATAAACTTCCTCATTTGGTGAGCTTTTAAATGACGTACAATAATTGCTTATTTCTCAAATTTCCCGATGAGAAATGACAATAAACTAAAAAAACACAGACAAGGAAGTGAAATTCAGCGTCGTTTTCTACTACGACTTTTTCTCAGGAACAGCTCACAGCCTGCCGATTTTCAACTTTATGGAGGTGGGTTAACTGAAAATAGAATCTTGATTATCGTACTAGCAGTAAAGGCTGGTTGAAACCCAGCCTAAAAGCTCCACTAAAAGCTTCTAAAGGCACCAGTTATTGGGCTGCTCATTTCCGATCGATATGACTATTTGCACTTTTCCGAAATTCCGCTTTGTTTCCGAGTTATCCGCCATTTTCCGATTTTTTCAGAAACAGCTAGTTGCACACGCAATAATTGTTGCAATGGCAAAAATGATGTGCCCATTGGAAATAGCACAAAATATTCTATTTAAAGAGCCTATTTTTATCGAGATCAGACGATATCTACGACGTTTTGAATCAGCGAGGAAACTTAATTCCGGAACTATTGGTGATATGGTGATGTAGTCAGAAAATTACGTTTTTTCGCCAATAAGCTGATTCAAAACGTAGTACATGTCGTCTGATCTGGATTAAAAAAGGCTCTTTAAATAGAAAAGGTTGTGCTCTTTCCAATGGGCTCATCACTTTTGCCATTGCAACAATTACTGCGCGTGCAACAAGCTGTTTCTGAAAAAATCAGAAAATGGCAAATATCTCGGAAACAATGCTGAATTTCGGAAAAGTGCAAATAGTCATTTCGATCAGAAACGGGTTGCCTCTTCACTGGTTTTTCTCTGTCCAGTCGCTTTCTGTACACCCTGTAAATATATTTGCTGAGAAAAATATGTTGAGTTAAGGAACCCCAGAAATTTGATAAGTGACTCTGTATGATTTATAGTTTTTGATGGTACATTATCTAGGGGTGGGCAGCTGCCCCACTACGGCTTCGATAGCGAGTCAAGTGGAGGGCAACTGCCCACCCTTGCCCCCTATGACCTACATATTATTTATTTAAACCGGAGATGCTTTATGAGAACCCATCACCACCCTATCAAAGTGGCGGAAAATGACCATTTTGCCATCCGCGGCATTTCTTCTTTTTTTACGTTTATGTGAGTAGTACTGGCTGAGAAGTCAATAATGGACACGTTGGATGACGCCAAAGACAATTTTCTTTTGAGATTCGTCTCGGACATTCGGTGCACCGAAATTTTTGATCGTCCCGATGGTGGTTTTGGTCTATTTTACTTAAACGCAATTTTAAGGCCGTATTATAGTTTTTTGTGTGCGTTCGTTAGTCGGATCTTGACGCAATCTAGCAAGTTTTCGTGTCAGAAAAGGCCTAATTCTGAAGAGTTTCGAACCGCAAAGGACCTACTTAAGTTTCTTTAACGCCCTCCCCCACCCCCACCAATATATTTAAAAATTCCCGTAGGCAATATTTACACATTTTAATTAATTATTTACAACACGTACCTTACTTTGCTATTCAAGGAACATTTTTAATAGACGAAGACGTTTTTCATCGAGTAATACTATAAGTATTTCTCCCGTCGTTCAACATTTCGCATCATCCGGCGGTTCGTCAGATTCAGGTTGATCCGCACGAGTGGCTATACTTCTTGAATAAACGATGAGATACTCAATGCTCCAAGCTACAATACACGCTAGCATAAAGAGAGACTGTACGTGAATGCTCAACGGGTAGCTACCCGTGTAGTCTCGAATAAAACCTGGAATGAATGAGGGAAGGGTGAGACAAAAAAATTTACCAATACTTTTACAAAAAAAAAAAAAAACACCCCGAAATTGTCCTTACCGACAAGCGGACCAAATATGACGATGAACATAGCTTTTGAGACCATGGACAACCCTAGAACGGCGGGGAAATTCTCTTGAGTGGCGTACTCGGACAAAACGAGTGGGAAGTTGATGAGAGTGGCACCGCGGAAAAATCCGTGAAGGATAAAACAGGTGAGAAGCGGTCCTGTTTTTGTTTGCTCCGCCAGGGCTGAATTAAAATAAAATTCCCCCAAAATAACGGGGAATTAGTTTTATTAAAGGTGAGGACGAGGGTGGCAATTGTGAGAGAAGAGGGGGTGGGGTGAGTTACCTGATCTTGTGATGACGACGAAAATTCCCGCAATCATGAGCGTCGTACGTTTTGAACAGGTGATACGGTCAAGGATGGGCGGCACGATGAGACGGGCAGCGAGGTCGGCAATGGCCGTTATGGAGAGAGCAAGAGCCGTCTCTTGAAGGGTGTAGCCGAGGCTGCCCATGAAGAATGGAACGATCATTTTAAAATTGAGTTCAGCGACGTAGGCGATGGATATTCCGAAAAGAATGTTCAAATAGACGCCGTCTTTTAACAAATTGAAGTCCATCAATTCGGAAAATCGCGACCAACATCCTCCCTCCTTACGGTCAGGTATTTTTTTCTTGCGACCCTGTCTTTTGGCGCCGCTTTTCTAGAATTGAATCGACCGAAAAACAATGTTTTTACAATCACGCAATAAAATCCACCCCCTCTCCATCCACTCACTTCTTTTTTTACGTTTATGTGAGTTGTACTGGCTGAGAAGTCAATAATGGACACGTTGGATGACGCCAAAGACAATTTTCTTTTGAGATTCGTCTCCGACATTCGGTGCACCGAAAGTTTTGATCGTCCCGACGCCAGTGCCGGCAGTGGAACTGAAGCTTGTCGTTGAGCGAAGAGTGGGGCGGTTTTTGTTTTGATTCGGTCCTTGGTAATGTCGAGAAGGCTGAGAGTAACTGACGCTTCTTCGCTGTTTAAATCTTGAATACTCTGAACCGAAAAGCTTGAGTTTACTATGAAATCTGAGTTAAATTTTGTTCAGTTACCGGTTTTATTGGGTCGATTTTCTTCGGTTTTTCAGGCGAGACATCGGGATATTTCGTGTGCCACTCAACCGGTTGGAATAGCGAAGCTCCTACAAATGAATTCAAACTGAGGGCTGCTAAAATCATAAGAGCTCCCCGAAAATCGTAGTTCCCAAGAAGAAAGCTTAATGAAAGGTTGGGGGGGGGGGGTAAGTTAAAATCAAATGTCAAGTTATATTGTGCCCTCTTATACCTCACTACTTGCGGCACGGTCATGAATCCAATGGCTGTACCGGCCAATGCGAGGCCAACAGCCTGAGCTCGCCTTTTCAAAAAATAATTATTCAGACCAACGTAAGTACTCGCCTGTACAAATCCGAACCCAAAACCTACGGTACAAAACAAAAATTTGATCTTTTTGTACTGTAAAAAGAAGAAGAAGAAGAAGGAAAAACAAAAATCACCAGAAACGAACTTACAAACCTCCCAGCAGTCCGTAAGCCAACAATAAATGGGTCATGCTATTGGCGAAAGAGACTGACAGAAATGCCGTTGAAGTAAACAGGCCGCCAATCATGGCCACTTTTCTGTACGTTAGCTTCTTGACCAGAGGGCCCACAAAGAATCCTGTAGGTGGAAGAGATGGGGGAGGGTGGGTGTATAAGTCACTACCGCGCAACCACTATTATTTATACCAGAAAAATTGATACAAAAGTCCAGAGTGCTCATGACTACAGCGGCTCCCGTCGTGCCGGCGTTGAGCTGTCGTAAAAGGCCACCAAACAGCAAACCAAAAGACGGCTCTATGGCTCTTGTACAAAGCTATTTTGAAGAAAACAAGGGATTGTAAACGCCTAATTTTCATATTTCCGGAGAACTAATTAATTGTCATTATTACTGTAATGGGAGGGGCTGGGAGAAATTCTTTAAATAATACTCACGTTCATAATGCAAGAGCCGAGAACAATAAGCCATCCCCAACCACCGTCCGGTGGTACGCCAGCGCCATTAGTAGGACGCATCGTTGAAACTTTTGTACCACACAACAAAACAAAATAAATTAAATTACAATGAGAATTTTTTTGGAACCAGGAAAAGGGACGATCGTATTTTTCTGCAAATCGGAGCACCTCAGCATTGACAGGGCTGCAGTAAACTCCTCATTTGCCTGGAATACGAACAGGATTAGATAAGATAAATACAGTATCTTTTTTTTCGTCGTGAAGCTTTTGGAAAATATAAACAACGATCATGAAATAATCTTTTGTGAGTGGAACGATTTAGTTGACATAATTTGATGGTACATTAAATTTGAAAAATAATGTATCCCCAATCCCCACCTATAAAGACCTGCCTGAATGTTGTGATTATAGAGCGAAAGTCCCAATAATCTCACACTTATAGCTGAAGCCCCCCCCCCCCACAATCAACTCTCAAATTATAGAACTCGTGAGTTCTCCAAGAGTTATTCTTAACTTGAAATGTGGTATACCGACCAGCCTCAACAGACCGCTCACTTTTCGGTCACAAACCATTTCTCAAGAAGCAGCCTGAAACAGGCTATAATTATTACGTGAATATGCCAATTTAAGCTGCCTCCCCTCCTCGGTCACCATAAGCTGATATTTTGGACAAAGTGGCTGAAATTCGGCGAATTTTAGCAAGTACGGGACAATGTTAACTCGCAGTGGTAGTATAAGACTTCTCTCTTTTTCGGATATTGTCGTTTTAGGTGATGCCATAATTTTTATATTATAAATCATCGAAATCGCCTTGACCTATTTGTTCAGACATCACCAGTGGTAGTGGAATTGAGGAAATGCTCCGCTGGAATGATCTTGTTGGGAGAACTGTGCTCGCAGAGTTGCCAACAGACATTTTGATTTTTCCGTCAGAAATCCGTCAAAATGTACCCCATCAGGTTAAAAAAAATCCTTCAAATAAGTAATAATCAGTGCGGCGCCTAGGAAGGGTCCAGGGGGGCAGACAGACCCCTGTGTTCTGAGGTGAGGCCCCTAAAAAGCTTAAAGCTGGAAAAATAGGGATTTTTATGTTTTATGTGCATGAAATCATAAATAATAGGAACGAAATTCCAAAAAAAAAGCTCTCATTCGAGGCTAAACTTTGAGAAACGCATTTGGGAATTGCGGTTTATGGTGGCCCTTTAACGGCAAAGTTGAGAAAAATCGGTAATTCATTACCAAAAGTGGAGCAACATATATACCGTGCCTAAAAGGTGAGAAAAAGCACTAATTCATGGCCAGAATTCAATAAATCGCTGCTACAACATCAGGGAAAAACTGCGAAAAACGCAGCTAAAACTGCGAAAAACGCTAATTCACATCACAAATCGAGAAAACGCCAATTCGCGATTTCTGGAGGACACTAAATACATATAGATGAAAACGCGCAACTTAATTCATGACGAGAAAAGGAAAAACCCGTTAATTCAAGGCAAAAAGTGCTCATTTTCAGTTAAAATTGATCAAAAAACGCTGATTCGTGCATGGTAATAAAATTGACTATGCTTATATTCGCTGCTATACAATTAAGAAAAAAAGCTAATTTGCGGCTCAAATTGAGCTAAATCACTAATTCACGGCAAAAATAAAACGCAAATTTGCGGCTAAAATTAATAAAGCGCGAATGCTCGGTTAAAATTGAGAAAACCCGCTTCAGCTAAAATTGAAAGAAGCGCAAGTTCATGTCTATTTCGTAAAATGCTATTTCGCAGCTTATTAGCTTGACATAAGTAGAAAAAAAACGCCAATTCACGAGATTTCTAGAAGAAATTTCGTGACTGTACTGTAGATGAGAAAAAGCGCCATGCATGGCCATAATATAGCTATAGCGCCCTATGGCTATAGAAGCGAGAATGCGTTATGTATTTCGCGGCTACTATTGTAAAAAACGTTAATTCACGGTTAAAATTGAGATCAAGCGCTGTAGCCCACGGCTAAAAGTTTTAATAGCGCTGATTATCTCGCGGTTGAAACAGAGAGAAAGCGTTTATTCACAACTAAAAATTTTTTTTATAAAAAAAAAGCTTACTCATTGCTAAAATTGGAAAAATATGCTAATTCGTGGTTCCTAAATTCAATTTCGTGGCCGAAATTGACAAAAGCTCTAATTTTTTAGCTAAAATCGAGAAAAACGCCAAATCACGGTTATATATATATATATTTGAGCTAAATTTGAGCTGTCGATGCTGCACAAGCAATATTCCCATATTTTAGCAAACTCGGTCGTGAATTTACTCAGAATTTCCTCTTATTTATTGTAATAACGTACACTTTTCCTCGAACAATTGTGTTTGAAGTTATTTTATAAATTAAAAATCATTGGGCGATTCCCAAAATCCGTCACCCGTTAGACAGAATTTTGTTCCGTCAGCCACTTTTTAAATCCGTCAGATCTGACAGGCAGTCCATCAAATTGGCAAAGCTGAAACTGTGTTCCCCCAGTCGCGAAAACTGTCAATTTTGCAGCTGAAACTATAAAGCTATTTGGCCGCCCTAGAAACCGTTCAATCAGACCTGAAAAACGAAATATTCGTCTCTATTTACTTCATAAAATTGATTAATTGACCGTGAAACTTGGACTGTTCCCCCCTTCCCGCCACTGCAGTTACTAGTTATTTGGACTGGAAACGGGCAACCATGGTCTCTTGGATCTCGTGGACCTCAGAAATCGAATAATTTTGTGACGTAAACTACAGGGTAGAAAATGTTTTTAGCAGGTATTTTAAATTGCCGCTCAGGAAAACTCAGCATCGGGAAACTAATTATTTCGACATGGAGTTTGAAAATTTCGTCATAGTGTGAAGAGTTAAACGACGCGTTGAGTAAAGCGAATCAGTTAATCGGTTATAGGTCTTGCCCGTGCTAGTGAAGGCACAACGCAGCAAAAAGTGCGAAGCGAGAATAGTCTGTCAGTTAAAGGTGTACAGTGCGTAAAGGGTGTCAGTGCAGTGTAAACGTCAACTCGAAGGGAACCCCAACGCCGTAGGCAAGCCCAACCGACGCAACGAAGCAGCGTAGCGAACGCAGCCCCGCCCAATGCAGCATTTCGGTGCCTCTCGACGGAGCGATCCACGCAACCTCGAGTGACGTAACGCAGCCTCAGTAAAAACGGTGATCCAAACCAATCAACAACGCTAGCAGGTAGAGCCTATTTGAGGGTTTGGAGGGGTCATCGGGGTTTCAACCTTCAAGAAACGTAAATACAATTCAATAATTTAAAAAATGAATACCTTAATCCTTATTTAGGTGCGTACGTATTTACGTGAACGCAACATTAAGTTTTTCGACTGATTTGCACAACATGAAATGAGAAACCGAGTGCATTTTACACGCACGTTTATTGGCATGCCTCCAAAATTAATGTTCAGGGAAAACTTTGGACCGAAATAAAAATTTTGACCTCGAGAAATGAAATTCGCTTGGCGGGTGCAGTGAGGCCAGAAAATTTCGATTTTCAAAAATTGTCAAAAAATGTTTAATTCGAGTTATGGATTACTTCCATGATTTTTGTTACCGAGAACACACCCAAGTCTATCACGAAGAGCCTATTTCGGAACGAATTCGTCCTCCTAAATCGAGCAGGAAAAAATTAAATTAATGTTGCGTATACGCAACGTTGGGCGTTAATGGGTTAAAGCCTCATTCAACTGGAAAATTTACTCCGAAACCCTTGAGAACATTACGGAACTTCACATACCACTCAAAACCAGACGTGACGTGGACGTGGCGATTTCTACGTTGAACAGAAACATTCAGCAAGCAGCCGATGCAGCTCAAAAGCCATCTGCATACTCTACTAGAAGCCCCCGACGTACTTCTCTCACATACTCGTCTTGAGTTAATCTTCTTCACGGCGTATGGCTAGAGTGTCTGAAGAAGTGGAATCGGTCTCGGTATCCTACGGATTTAAACAAGCGCTAAATAGAGCTACGAATGACCTCCGAGCAGCCCTGAGAGAGGAAGAAGCAGCAGCGAAAGAAGTCGAACTGAAAACTCTAGATTCTACAGACGGCTCACTGTGGAAAAAGGCGAAAGAACTCCTGAAGAATTAAAAATATCCCTCCGCTCAAGTATAACAACACATATCTCACGACTTGTATAGAAAAATCCGAAGCTTTCGCCACTTTGCTTGAAGAACAGTTCAGTCCAAGCACTTGCATTGATCAAAGTCATGCCGATCAACTACTTAAAAAATTGGAGGAACCTCTACAGCTATCTGTTCTTAAAATTCACGTGACTCCTGGGCAAGTCCGGAACGTGATAAACAGAATGAAAACCAAGAAAGCCCAGGACCAGGAGAGGATATGATCACTCAACCTCTACTTCGATCGTTTCGCCGCAAAGCCACGGTATACCTGACACAGATATACAATGCGATGATTAGACTAGGGTACTTTCCGACTTCTTGGAAACATGCCCTTATAGTCATGATCCCAAAACCCGGGAAGCCCAAAAACGAATCATCAAGCTACCATCCAATTAGCTTACTGTCCCACCTTTCAAAAATATTCGAGAGGCTGCTTCTTCCTCACTTCATGACCTTTTTGAGCTCCAAGCTCCCAAGTACGCAATTCGGTTTCAGGCACAATCACTCCTGTCCGCAACAACCTCACCGAGTAACAAGCGTGATTATGGACACATATGAAGAGTGCTCTGTGTGCCTGGGTGCTTTCTTGGATTCGTAATCACGTGAGTAGAACGTATTTGCCGTCTGATCGGAATTTGTGTTACTTCTCCCCCCAAGTGAATCTTTGATACCGTCTGCCACCGGTTTCGTCACGTCCAAATGGAGGCAGACAATTTTTCCCACTATTGGGGAATTATTCTCGATTTTATGCGCTGGGCAAGAAAAGTATGCAAATGGTTTATCGCTAGTATAAGAAAGAGTGACGTATAATATTTATTTTTGTTATTTAATAGTGAAGCTATGTAAACCATTTTTTGCTCTGCATGCGGCTATTGACGTGTTCCAGCTCCAATTACTTGGATTCACGAACAAATAAATGATAATCATAATCATTTTTTCATATGAGTGACAAACCCCCACCCCTCCCTCCCGAACCTCGAACAAGACAAATGAAAGAAAAAAAAATTGTACAAAAAAGTGGTGCTCTTCCTTCATTGAGGGAGAAGAGAACCAAAATGATCCATTTGCACCTAAATAAATAGTCTAAAAAAATTTTATTCGGATTTTGTCATCTTCTAAGAGCGGTCCTGCGTGATTGGCTATTTGAGTGAGCAAGACCGGTGAAATTTGTTTCTGTGAGTGACAATTTGGGGTCTTGAGCTGGCCAATACCGTGAAATTGTTTTCACAGGCACAAGGTAAATGAGTGACAAGGCCTCTGCAATGATACTGATACTGTTATGATGGGCAATAAAATTTTTAAAAAACTATGTCACACTCAAATTGACTTAGAAATTAAAAGGCACTAAAACAAGAATGAGAGATTAGTAAAGAGGATTATCGAGCGCTCTTCTTTTTAAATGACGGCAACGCAAAGCGTTCTGTTTAGTTTCAGCGAAGAAGAACAATTAGCGTTTTTTTGGGGAGGCACGCTATTCGATCAAATTCGGACGACGTTTCAGACAAAACAAACACAAACGGACAAATTAATTCAACGCTACTCAAACTCACCTTCCAGGTAATTCGTTCACACGTGTTCAACTTTTAAGTCCTCCTCCTTTTCATCATCGTGTGGGGTACGGACTGCATTATTTAAAGCGCTCCTCTGTTAGTTTCCCCCTTAGAATTCGCGTCATGAAGCGCTCGCAATTCGCGACCTTCGCCGGAAATGGGTGAAGGGAGGGGAGGGTCTTAATTATTGTTCAAAGAACGGCGTTTTGACATCAATTAAATATGACGAGGGAGAATAGTATTGTGGTGTCGAATGCTGATAAAAGTTACCAGAACCAAAAAAAAAAAAAAAAATAAGTGATTCGTCATTGATTATCTTTGCTCGTAAATGTCCATAGGAGGGGGGGGGATTCTAATTGTGCAAAATGCTCCCACAAGTTCCGATCTGTACCACACTTTCTTTTGTTTTGCTTTTTGTTCTATTTGAAATTATTTTTGCTCTTTGTTGCTGACCTAGTAATAATCATCTTTCTTCTCGAATTATTCTTTCCTTTATCTCGCTTCATCTTTGCACCCGGAGGCCCAACAAAACAGTTGTCAGTTGTTTCAATGAAGCAATTACCCCAAGCGAACTAATTATATTTACGAGAAATTAACACTTTTTTCTCTCTCTCGGAGGATTAGTTCTTTTGTTTTTTAACGACGTTCAGAAGAAGGAAACAATTCTTCCAGTGAATTCGAGACGAGAGTCACCGTCTCATGATTACTGGCAAATTTGATGTGACTAAGTGAACGTCTTTTCTTCTCATTCCTTTTTTTTTTCAGGTAAATTTATTTAACGCGCATGACATATAATTAGCTAATCGATCGTCTTTATAAACACTTATATTATATTACGATAAAAATTTATCACGTTCGTGTTAACACATCTCGAAAATTAACAGTTTTTGCTGGCTCGTTGGTTATCCCTGACAAGGATTATTAAATAGAAAGACAAAAAAGAGGTAGGTATGTTGAGCTTTCCTCTTTTATGTTTCATTTTTCATGAAAACTGTACATACGGAGGGGAAGGGGAGATATTTGAAAAATTCTGAGTAGAGACTAAGAGTGGGTTCGGTATACGAGGCAAGTCACGTCCCGCATTACTAATGTAATCTGAATTATTTATTAATTGATAAATTTGTGGCCTTTAGAAAGAAATCGAAAACCAAAATTATTCAATGTGTGGTTAACGTGATTCTACCATATCTACCATCCGTTATGACCCCCCCCCCCTTTCGACCAATGGACTATAACTTAACGGCTTGACCTGTTCCGATGTTTTCGCGAGGAACATTCCTAAAAAATTCAAATTAGAGATGGAAAATCAATAAAATACTGTGAATATTCAATTTATCGCGTTCTAATTCTCGCGGAAGATAAAAAAAAAATGTATGAGGCGTAAAGGCGCGGGTTCCACTTGTATCAAAACGCCGTATCGTGTATCACTGTACGATATTCGTGTTAACTAAAGGCGACTTGTATCATTGAAGCGTAGCGTAAATCATTCACGCAGTATCATCGAAGACGCGGTTTAAAATTTATTTTTAATTTGAAAATCAAATCACAAAAAACTGTGAAATTGTAAAACATCATTATATTTTTTAGCCCAGAGGTTTGCAACTATGCTAGAGGCACCTCGCGCTCGCGCGTTCCTCCCAAAGAGAGCACACGGCCCCTTATCTAGTGTAAACTAAAAAGGAAAATCAATTTGCCGCACTTCATAACGTAGATCCACAAAATTTTGGGTTAGAAAGAGCTAAATCCGTGAAATTGCTTTTTTTCAATGAGTCAATTCAACCCAGCGAAATTAATTATGGGATTTGAATGAGAGCCATTATACCTCACCAAATTGCATTAAAATTAAGTAAAAACCCGTGAAATTGTTTCTTGGCAGGAGTCATCTATAGCTCGTAGGTTTTAAATGAGCCAACCCCTCGACTTTTTTTTTTTTTTTTCTTTCAGGGAGCCCCAGACCCGCAGAATTTGGTTTTGAATGAGCCAGCTTCGTGACATTTCATTTTTGAAGGTATGCCGGAACCGCTTTGTTGGCTGTTCACCACCAATCAATAAAATTGTTCACCATAAACCAATGACATCGTTTTCGACGAAATCGACCTTTAATGGGCCTACCCTGAGAACATTTTGTAATTTTGTAGCTTTTTGCAATGGGGTCAACCATGAAAAATTGGCTTTTTAGGGGAAATATCCTGTGAAATTGGGTGAACTGTGAGTGTCAAGTCTCCAAAACTTTGGTTTCGAACCGGGGACGCCAATTAGCAGCCGTGAATTAGACATTTTTTTCCATTTTAGCCCAAACTAGCCTTTCCTCCAAATTTTATCCGCTAGCGTATTAACGTTTACTCAGTTTTAGCAACTTCATGATTTTTCTAAATTTTAAATTTATGGGAGGGGGGCTCAAAATCCCCGTCCCTCACACAACTCTCACACAAGTTATGAAATCTTATAATTTTCAATTATTCTATTTTTTAAAATTCATCAGCTAATATTCAAAACCAATATTCATCTATATGCAATCTCTGCATGAGTTATTGTTGCTACATTTCAAATTCTTTCTTCAAGCACTGTCCGGGCAGCCCACAAGGAGGATGGGGGGGCGTTACGTGGGTTGCGCCATTGCCATTTTTTGCATTCAAGGCATGGTAGAGATTTACGTATGAGATTCCCTCGAAATTAACAAGTCCATTGCCAACAGATTCATACCCAGGGCCGTATAGAGCGAATATTCGGACCTGCAACGGTGAAACTTAATGTGGCACTTTCACACACCTCCCTCCCCCCTCACAACAAAAATTCCAACCTAAGCAAAGCAAAGCTGACATTACAAATAGCTCTAGCCACAGTTAGATCATTCAAACCACAGTAACGTCCCAACCACACCAAAGCATCAAACCACAGTAAAGCTCCAACCACAAAGAAGGTCTAACCACAGCAAACGTCCAACCACAGCAAAGGTCCAACCACATCAAAGCTCCCACTGCAGTCCAGGTATAACTGCACGAAATGCCCAACCACAGCAATAGTCCAACCACAGCAATAGTCCAACCACAGCAAAGGTCCAACCACAGCCAAGGTCAAACCATAGCAAAGCTCCCACTGCAGCCCAGGTCTAACTGCACGAAATGCCCAACCACAGCAATAGTCCAACCACAGCAAAGGTCCAACCACAGCCAAGGTCAAACCGCCGCAAAGCTTCCACTACAGCCCAGGGGGCCTATTCTGAGTTGTCGGGAAGAAATGCCGCAAGTGCGGTTGCTATGGCGGGATAATGTTATTTCTTATTCGGAGTCCTTGGATCCCGCTTGCGGCATGTTTTCACGACTGTTCGGAATAAGGCCCCAGATCTTACTACACGAAATGTCCAACCACAGCAATAGCCCAACCACAGCAAAGGTCCAACCACAACAAAGCTCCAACCACAGCAAAGGTCCAACCACAGCCAAGGTCAAACCACAGCAAAACACCCACTGCAGCCCAGGTCTAACTGCATGAAATGCCCAACCACAGCAATAGTCCAACCACAGCAAAGGTCCAACCACACCCAAGGTCAAACCCCAGCAAAGCTTCCACTACTGCCCAGATCTAACTACGCGAAATGTCCAACCACAGCAATAGCCCAACCACAGCAAAGGTCCAACCACAACAAAGCTCCAACCACAGCAAAGCTTCAAACCACAACAAAGCTCCAACCACAGCAAAGGTTCAACCACAGCAAAGGTCCAACCACAGCAAATGTCCAACCATAGCCAAGGTTAAACCCCAGCAAAGCTTCAACTACAGCCCAGATCAAACTACACGAAATGTCCAACACCTCAGCAATAGTCCAACCCCAGCAAAGGTTCAACCACAACAAAGCTCCAACAGTGCAGTTTTCATGCAAAGGTTCAACCACAGCAAAGGTCCAACCACAGCAAAGCTCAGACTGCAGTTATAACCTCCAATAGTAAAGCCCTAGGATTTTAGTGTGAACAAAAACCAGTAAAATTGTGTTTCTGTGACTGACAAGTCTACAAAACTTGGGTTCAGAAACAGCTGTACCGTCGAGATTGGATTCAAATTTGGCTTTTTTTTTAGTGAAAAAAAAATCCGCAAAATTGGCTTCGGTGTGATCCAAATCCACATTTGGGCTCCAAAACGGCTAAATTCACAATATTAGTATGATTGAGTATTAGTTGTATATTGAGTACGATCTCATGGTTTGAATTGACGAAAAGTCCCATTCTTGGATGAAATATGAAAAAAAAAAAACCAAAAAAAAAACGCTAATTCGCGACTAAAATTTAGAAAAAGTGCTAGTTAGCGGCTGAATTCGCGAAAAAGCGCTGGAAAATTCGTGAATTATAACCATTGGCTGATTTAGGGAGGAGCTATATAGGGGGTGCCACCTTTGTTGCGCTTTTTCTACATTTTAACCACATAAAATGGCGTCTGTACACTCCGACTCAGCGATTTTTTCTCCATTTTGTTCTATAAGCTGCGAATGAACGTTTTTTTCGCAGTTTTAGCCATAAATAATAATCATTTCATCTACTTTGAATAGACAGCTCTCTGTCAATTCTTCCAATGTGTGATGAGGAAGGGATTGGTGGGCGAAGGGATTTTTTCTTAATTTTCCAAAAACTGTACCAATGAAATTGATTTCAGATTGAAACATGGCTACAAGAATAAAAAGGGTACCACCCGATGGTGGCTGGGGTTGGGTGGTAGTAGTGGGTGCAGCTTGCTCATGCGTAAGTACCCCCTTCCCCTCCCAACCCAATGGACCATGAATTCTCGAAATCACGACAATTTTATTTTTGTCACAGATGATCATCATTCCAATTTTTCAAGGATTCGGCCTTCTATTCAGGCACGTTTTCAAGGAATTGAACATGTCAGGAGCGGATGTAACGACTATAATTAACGTCAATTCAGCTTTCGGCCTACTTCTTGGTAAGCCACTTTAGGTAAAGCGATTATAAATAAATGATAACCCCTTCTTCCCTCCCCTCCTCTCTCCATCCGCCAAAGGTTTAATGCATGGTCCGATGTTGAAGCTTATGAGCTATCGCAAATACGCCATGATTGGCGCGTCGCTAGCCTTCACTGGATTCTTTCTAACCAGTTTTTCGACAACGATCGTGGAATTCATCATATTTTACGGGATGATGAACTGTACGTATTTTATTTGGCTCCTCCTCCCCTGCATCATTCAATTGAGTTTTTCATGATTCCTTCGAATTCTAGCTCTAGGGTTTGGTATGTTGATGGCGGCATTTAGCTTATCCATAAATTCTTATTTCAAGGAGCGACGAAGTTTCGCGTCTGGGATTTCATCGACCCTAATGGGACTTGGTCCCGTCTTGATGCCTCTGGTAAATTTGCGAGAGATAAATTTGTATTTTCCGTGTTTTAATTTATGTTTGTCATTTGGGTGTCAGCTAATGAGCAAGTTCATAGAAATGTACTCTGTAAGAGGTACGGCTCTGATTCTCTCTGCATTATTACTTCACGCCTTTGTCGCCGCGTTGATACTTCAACCCATCAAATGGCACTACAAGACCGTCGAAGGTCTATACAATCCCCTGATTTTTAGTCGTTGAGTACATTTTTAAAAAAAAAACTGGACGAAATTTTCGCGTACATAGAAATTGTGGAGGATCCTAAAGAAGAGGAAGCATTAAAAGAGGAAGACGAGCTCAAAGACACCGAGTCTCTGGTGGCTAGCGAAATGGAAGGTGCTCGAGTCATGACACTGGACGAGGCTGCACTCCAGTTACCCAGAAGGCTTTCTGTTTGTGACGAAGCAGGTGTCGCTCAACTTATACTTTCGTCAAATTAGTCAAATGGGCCGGAGACGGGACAAAGAAAATTAATGTTTTTATGACTCCCATTACGCAGGAGATTCGGCGAAGCCGTTCCAATTTCTTGTCAAAGCTGTCATTGCACGAAAAAGATATTTACGAGGCCGATTCAAAATGGTGGAGCAAGGAGAGTAACAGCCCGAGTCAACTGCGTCGACTCAAGTGAATGTTTACATAGATAAACGCCAAAACCTGTCATTTTTAGGCTCACCATTGTTGAAATTTCAGGCAGGTGAGGAAACAATCTTTGGGAAGTGCTCAAAGCACGTTAAATGAACAAAATGCTCGCGAAAAAACCAAATGGTACCACAAAGTGATTAGCATTTTCGACTTGGATCTCTTGAAAGATCCCATCTATCGCAACATTTGGTTCGGCATGTCGATAGCCTTCACCGGTGAAATCAATTTCTCCCTACTGACGCCACTCATTTTGGGTGATCGCGACTTTGACATCGAAGAAACAGCTCAAATTATGTCGACAATTGGATCGGCCGACATTATTTTCCGTTTGATTAGCCCGTTCGTGGGTGAAATGATTAAATTCCCTGCGAGGCAAATGTACATGCTGAGTTTAGCGATGCTCATCGTATCACGATGCGGTAATAAACGTGGCTGAATAAAGCAAAAAGCAGATACTATTTTTTTTTTCACGCAGCTTTAGCTTTCGTCTACACCTACTGGGAAACGATTATCGTGGCCGTCGCCTTGGGCGTTGCCAAAGGCTTCCGAACAGTGTACATGTTCATCGTAATACCGAATCACGTTCCCATCGAGAAACTACCGTCTGCCCAAGGCTTACAGACTGTTCTAAACGGGTTTTTAATTTTTCTATTCGGTCCCATTGTCGGTAAGGGCTACGACCCCCCACCCCTCAAAGCAATCGAGAAATGTCTTGTTATTTTCATTGTTTACAGGTTACATAAGGGACGCAAGCGGTAGCTATAACATGATTATTCACATCGTTAATTTATTTTCATTGACGACTATCGTCCTTTGGTCGATAGAAATGTTGGTCACAAGAAAAAAGAAAGATACGAGCATACAAATGACCGAATTGAATGAAATGGGTACATAGTGGGAAACAATCGAGTACCTGTCGGTCCTTCATAACTTCACAAGTTAAAACCTCCTGTATTTTTTTAAAATAAAACATAAAAACAAGAAACGTACAGTTCTCTTATTCCTGTAAAGCACCCAAAAACTAAACTGTCGAGGCGATGAATGGGTCCAGTCTAGTCCCATCTTCAACTGTGTGTAACCACAGGCACAAATCGAACAGCAGTCTGAGAGGAGTGCCCGGCGCATTTTTCCGCACACCCGCAATAGCCCCCTGGAGTTATGAACTATACAAACTCGAAATTTGATAAAATCTGCAGGACCAAAAGTTCAAATACCCAAATATGCCGAGCGCAACAAGAAAAAACAGCGGGACACATTTCAGTTGAGTTTTCCTATAAATGAACCCTAAAAATAAATTATCAACTAAGTACGGCTTAAAATTCATTCATTAATAACAGAGTTTTCCTATATTTTCTGACTTCGAATGGAGATCTTTTCAATATTTTAAAAATCTGCGGAATTCAAGGCCAAAATTGAAAACATCACTTAGCGCGGCGAGATTTAGCACAACAAATTTAACATTTAGTCTAATACATATATGTATTGGAAATAATCCAATTTATGGCTTCTAAGGGCAACTTCTTCGAGACAAAAATCGAGAAAATGTGGTAATCCATGGCTATAGGGGAAAACCCCGCTAATTCATGGCTAAAACTGAAGAAAAGCGCTAATCCACAGCTAAAAATGAAAAGAAATATTATTAATGCAGGGCTAAAATGAAAATAAAAATTAGTTTGTAGCCAATTTAGGAAAATCACTAATAAGCGTGACTAAAATTAAGAAAAAAGCGATTTTTTTAAAAGGCCAAATTGAGAAAATTCCTAATTCGCTGCTCAAAATAGAGCAAAACGCCAATTTGTGGCAAACATTGAGAAAAATTGCTAATTCATAAGACAAAACGTTCTAACCTCAAAACACTCTAACCACAAAAAGCTCTAACCACAACTTGCTCCATCCACAAAAACCTCAAACCAAAAATGCACTAACCACAAAATGCTCGATCCAACCACAAAATGTTCAAACCTCAATACATATATGTTGAAACCTCAAAATGCTCTAACCAAAAAAATGCACTAACCACAAAATGCTCCAACTACAAAGTTATCTAACAACAGAACAACAACAACAACAACCTATAATTGATCAAAATGGTGTAACCACAGAATGCTCAACAACCACAAGCCACGATCACAATAAGTCTATTTGCAGAAAAATTGAACCCAGTTTGTGTCTTGTTCATGGGACTAATGGGTTAGGTCATTAATGTGACCCTTTCCCATTGTATGAAGGCGACAATCGCCGTACGACGTGTGGGATGACCCGACACGTGTAAGACCGGGTTCTCGACCATCCCGCCCGTTAGCTGTTGTCAGACGGCCACTCTGACAACACTCAGCGTGGACCCCGTGAAGGTGGGCGTTTTACAGAAGTGCTAGTAGGCGGTCAGATGGCGCTCTGAGAAGAGCGGATTTCCCCGTTCCGTTGTGATGTAGCAGGACGGATCATCGCTCTGTTGGGGGAGAAAAATTGAACAAAAAAAAACTTGAACCCAAGGAGACCAAACGCCAAAAGCTGCAACCCCAAAATGCTCTAACCACAAAGTGCTCTAACCACAAAATGCTCTAACCACAAAATGCTCCAACCACAAAGTGCTCTAACCCCAAAATACTCTAACCACAAAATGCTCCAAACACAAAGTGCTCTAACCACAGAAAACTATAACCATAAGCCCAGATAAGTCTACTTGAAGAAAAATTGAACCAAAAAAACTTGAACCCAAAGAGACCAAACGCCAAAATAAGCTGAAACCCCAAAATGCTCCAACCACAAGGAGCTTGAATTACGTCATTTAGGCTCTCACAACAAAAACAAGTTTCGCGGGCTTTCGCTCTTAATAATAAATTAAAATATTAATTTAGTTCTTCAAGAACTATGTAGCAGAATAGAACCTGGAACATATTTGCCCTTAGGACTAGGGGTGCGTGCGGTCACCGGACGTCCCGCATCCGGGCCGCATGCGGGACGGGACTTGAAAATAGTTTGCGGGACGGGTCGTGGGACAAAAACCTAAATGTCCCGTGCAGGACGGGACGCGGAAAGTCGTGTTTTTTTATTTTGTTTTTTAAAAAGTGAGGTGAAAGAGGGAAACCAAATAAACTATGCCTTATTCTTTGAATCTGAAAACTACTACAAAATTCAACAATTCCTTTTTAAAAATAGATTAAGTGATTTTTATCATCCTACCACGGTGGATGGTGAGGTAATTTCAGTCTAGCCCCCCCCCCCTCCTTGACGAAATCCTGGATCCGCACTTGGTCGTTGTTAACCTGTTTTTTGGCGTCTTACAGATGTGTCCCCACTTGTTGTCGAAAGCGTCCTACTATTGTCCTACTGTTCGTGCCAGGCGTCCTCGCCACTTTTACATTGGGTCACCCTGAATTTGGCCTACTGCGAAATTGAACTTCCAGGGAAACATTGCCACAACATTGGAATTTTTGGGCTTTAATTGCGGTGAAATTGAAATTTTCAACGGTCTGTCACTGGGGTGATACGTGGTTGTGCAATCGAAAAATAGCGTTTTAAGGCTGTGGATCCATTCAGGGCATTGATGTTATAACAAACGTGTTTTATTCAACAGAACAATAATTAAATTTGTCAACTATAAAAACCAATTTTTAAACGGATGGGACTGGTACGGGGACATCGTTACAGTCTACTTTCCATACCCAGTCGCAGGTCAGCCAATTCCTGTTGAATTTCCTCAACCACGAAAAGAAACAGCTTTTGACTGTTTGTTCACCGTTGACGCAATGGTAGTACTTGAAGCAGCTGTCTGGGTAGGGCCAATTGTACATGCCTTTGGACGCGTCGCAGGTGTACACGTCGGTAGACTCCTCGCCGACCGCCGCGGTCGAGGCATGAGCAACGAGCGCCAACACAACAAATGCAGCTACATACGAAGAAAAATAGTTTTTTTTTTTTTTTAACTTAAATTTGTTTCGCTAAGGTTTAATGTGTCGAAGCGACAAGTTTACCTTTCATTGTTATTTGTTCAATAAAACAACTCCCGTGCCCACCTCATATCTTTTTTTTATGTATACTCTCATTGATTACTTATCTCCGGAGGGTTTGAATCACTGAAAACACACCTCAATGGGGAGTATTTTATGATTAAAATAGTGTTTTATTAGAAATAAAGTGCGATAAAAAAACTCAACACTTTGAATGAATAGCTGACTAACACGGGTCCCCTATATTGGATTTTGTACACGATTTTCCTCAAGCCTCGGGAATTTTCCAAGAAAGTTCTTAACGACAGCATCAGTTTTTTGATAAAATAAAAATATAAATCAAACGGAATCTTGAACAGGCTATACTCGAGAACGATCGACTACCGGTGTACGCATTATTCGCTGGTGCGTGTGACCAGTAACGTCGTCGGACACGAGTCGTCCGTATCTGAATCAAAATGTTTTTCACCAAAGGACTCACGATAGAAAACAATTAAATGACCATTCGAGAGGGGGCACTATGAAGTCACCTCCCCCCTCCCTCAGGGGACTCAAGGTGAGTATAGTGGGTAGGCACCAGACCGTGCACTTGAAATCTGTTGTCCGAGAGATTAAAAATACCCTTAAAGGTGAGACCCTCTCAATGATGGGTAACGGGGGGAGTAAGGGTCAATTCATTCATCCACAAGGTGCATGCATCGAATCCTCTCACAAGTCTTTACCTGCAAAGTGCAAATTAAGCACAACTATGAGGAGTAAGAGTAAGAGTCTGAGCAGAGATTCAGCTCGTCCATTTTGCTGGCAGGTTGCCAAACCCTTCAAACCCTTTTGAAAAGTAAAAGCGGTGATATTCCTCAAACAGTCCCTTCCTTTTGTCGTTTATTACGCGTTTTTTTTTTTTTTTTTTTTTTTCTTTCTTTTTTTTTTTTCTTTCTTTTTCACAATTAAGCGCATAAAACTACGTAGAATTGAAGTCAAAACTTTCCAGTAGGGGGGACGGGGTTCGTGATGTGATTGGAGGGACGGAGATGGACCGTCGAGGAAACTCCTCTCAAGCATGTATAGAGTGGAGGGTGTCACTAGGACATTTATCCCCGGCCCCGGCTTTCTTTGGGGGGCCCGGATTTGAATCCTCAAAAGGAGGAAAAGAGAGAAAACGGGAAGCTTTACTAATGTAGAAGCTCTACATGTGGTTGGAGCCTTGCTGAGGTTTCCCTTCTTTGTGGTCGGAGCTTTACTGTGGTTCGGAGCTTCACTGTGGTTAGGAGCTTTACTGTGGTTTGGAGCTTTGCTGTGGCTGGAAGTTTTCTGTGGTTGCTGTTTGGGGGTTATAACTGTGGTTGGAGAATTGTTGAGGTTGATCCTTTGCTGTGGTTGAAACTTCGCTGTGGTTTGGACCTTTGCTGTGGTTGGACCTTTGCTGTGGTTGGACCTTTGCTGTGGTTGGACCTTTGCTGTGGTTGAACCTTTGCTGTGATTGGACCTTTGCGGTGGTTGGACCTTTGTGGTAGTTTGACCTTTGTAGTGGTTGGACCTTTGTAGTGGTCGGACTTTGGTAGTGGTATAGGACCTTTGCATGTGGTCGGATCTTGAGTGGATACTACGTAGTATGTATCTGTAAAACTATATAGTCTAGTCGAGTACAAGTATCGGTAATAGTAACTACCGGTACTAGAACGGTTAAATAGCCCCTAAGGGGGCGTCAGGCCACCTCTAAAGTGCCCAAAACGTTATCCTTGGTTTCAGGCAAATTTCTCCACTCCGCATCGGTGGGCCTGCGCGGTCCACCTCCGTTGAGAGGCTTATCCTGTGACTTCCGGGCTAATGATAACACGTGGCTGCCTTCCACTGAAAAATTCTTATGCCCCGGAAAACGGCCTAGCGCTAGCGGCCAAAATAGCCGGAATCACGGTGAGAACTTCTTCAACGGCTCGTTTCGAATTTCCGATTCCCCGTGATGAGATACCTCAAAATACGAGGTTTCATCCATTTCTACATTTTGGCCTGATTTGGAAGGGTCGCGTCCAATGCTATTTTTGATGCAATTTTAGACAAATTTTTTCCTAACACTTATACACATTTACGCTATATAGTTCTGGGGCTATTTCTCCCAATGAGGAAGTAACACATTTTCCAAAATCATGCTGTCGTGATAGCTTGAGTACCAAAACTCATGAAAACACGGTCCGTTCAAATAAAATCAGGATATATATATATATATTTAAAATTTTAAAACTATTGGTTTGTGGGACCCATTTGAAATACGCTAGATAGACTGATGACGTAATAACAGCATTCGCATGACCTTCACAATAGCTTCCCACAAATCGAACAATAGGACTTAGGAGAATGGGAAGGACAAGAAGGGGCAAGACATGATAACAGCCATGATACAGAGGGTTGGGAGGGGGCACAACCCCTTAACTATGTCACGAGTCACAGATCGGGCGTTTAAGGTAACAAAAATAATTTGGCATGTTTTATTATTTCGCTATAAATCGAAATCAATCATTTACGCACTAATGTTCAATTCCTGGGCCCTATTGCACAATGTTTTATTAGCAAATATCACAGCTGTTTTATTAGCTAATATTAGCTATATTATTAGCTAATAAAACATTGTGCAATAGGGCCCTGGTCATATTTAGTCATAAAAAAATGTTTCCAGCGATTTTTAATTTTGTATGTTTCTTCCGTATTTTACCTGCGATTCGGACGTAAAATTGATTTGTTCTCTTCCATTTTAGCCGTGATTAGCACTTTTCCTAAATTTTATCCACAAATTAGCGGTTTTTACAATTTTAGCTCCAAATCGGTGATTTTGCACCTAAATGTTGAATCAGCGGTTTGTCTTTATTTTATAGCCGCGGACACGACCGCGATTAGTATATTAGCGTTATTCACGTTGATAGTGTTCCCCCCCCCCCACGTTTACGGCTATGAATTAACGAGTTTTCCTACGTTTGTCAACCTACGGTTGCGTTTTATTAATTTCAACCGCGAATTAGCGATTTCTCTCAATTTTATCTGCAAACGAGCGGGTTTTCCCCCAAATTGCGCATTGCCCAGGTATTTGTGTACAATGCTGACATTGCCCAGCATTATAGTACAAACCAGACTGTAAGAAACCACTCGACTCTCTCTATATAGGGTGTACAAAAAGCGACTGGACAGAGAAAAACCAGTGAAGGGGCAACTGATTTCTGATCGAAATGACTATTTGCACTTTTCCGAAATTCCGCTTTGTTTCCGAGATATCCGCCATTTTCTGATTTTTTCAGAAACAGATTGTTGCACACGCAATAATTGTTGCAATGGCAAAAATGATCAGCCCATTGGAAAGAGCACAAAATTTTCAATTTAAAGAGTCTATTTTTATCCAGATCAGACGACATTTACTACGTTTTGAATCAGGTTATTGGCGAAAAAACGTAATTTTCTGACCACATCACCATATCACCAATACTTCCGGAATTAAGTTTCCTCAATAATAAGCTAATTCAAAACGTAGTAGATATTGTCTGATCTGGATAAAAATAGGCTCTTTAAATAGAAAATTTTGTGCTCTTTCCAATGGGCTATCATTTTTGCCATTGCAACAATTATTGCGTGTGCAGCAAGCTGTTTCTGAAAAAATCAGAAAATGGCGGATATCTCGGAAACAAAGCGGAATTTCGGAAAAGTGCAAATAGTCATTTCGATCAGAAATCAGTTGCCCCTTCACTGGTTTTTCTCTGTCCAGTCGCTTTTTGTACACCCTTTACACGCGCTCAATTTATTCGTTGGTTGCATGACTCAAGCGTAAGAGAAAAGCTTCTTCAGGAAGAAGAATAAACGTTCAACAGGGCCCTTGAAATAGCATACGGCTCTCGAAGCCTCACAAGCCGGAAATGAAATAATTTCTAATCCTTTTCACATACACCGTGCTACAAAATAACGAAAACAAATGAAAACCGCTCCAATCAACCGAACGTCAGCGCCCGCACCTCGCTCACCTCAGGAAATAAAAAGCCCAACTCTAAACGAGTAAACCGAGACCGAGTAAAACTACGAGAAATTATTAGGTCTTGCGGGTTATTGCCTACGCGGTGGGACAGACCTCTACATTGCTCATCTTAAAGAAAGATAGAAAGAAAGAAAGAAAGAAGAAAAAAAAATAATCTTGCTCGTGAGTGCAGTCTCGCGCAAACCCAAAATATGAGTACGCCACAATTCTACACGAAATTCTTGAAGCTTTTTGCAACAGCTCCCTACTAAGACTAGAAACGGCGCCAAGCGTGAACTGAAATGCTTAAGGAAAAGTTGCAGTTTTTGAGATGGAAAACCAAGTTCCGGAGGGGCCTCGAGTTCGAAAACTTGGGCAGAGTACTCCCACATCATCCCGAACATACTGCAACCAGATTTCATGCACGTGGGACCGATTTTGGATTACAATGTGACCACTGGCGGACCTACACGTGTCTGGGCCCGGGGCGGTAATCTCCAAGAGGCCACTCTGTAAGTCTCTACTATACATATAAACCTCTATAGGTACCCTCAATAAGGCCTTTAATTCCTCATTTTAGCCAAATTACCGCTATTTTCACACCCTATCCGCCAATTAGCGCTTATGCCAAGTTTATGAGCCGCGAATGTCTCCATTTTAGCCGCGAATGAGTGCATTTTGTCAACTTTATCAGCAATTTAGCGATTTTATCAATTTTGGCCGCGTGTAACGTTTTTCAAAATTTCAGCCGTGGATTAGAGGGGTAGTGCCCCCCCCCCCAATAGACATTAATATGGGTTTTTTGCTCAACTTTAGCATTAAAGTAGCTTTTTATCCCGTGAACTAGCGACGCTACTTAACTTTCCTCGTGATTTTTCTACAATTTCAGCAGCAATTAGCGATTTTGTCTATTTTTTAAAGTAGGGACCACGGAATTAGCACTTTACTCAGTTTGAGCTGAAAATTAGCGTTTTACTCAATGTTAGCAGCAAAATAGCAGTTTTTTCTAAACGTTTGCCACAAATTAGCATTTTTTTCCGCACCATACGCTATTGATTAGAGATTTTTTCTCAGTTTCAGCCGCGAATTTGCGGGGTTTTCACCCATAGCCATAAATGGGCGCTTGCTCTCAATTTTAGCCTCAAAGTTGCCTGCGGATGCAACGAATTAGCGTAATTCCAATTTTTGACGCAAATTGAATTGTAGGTCACGATTTTTCTCAATTTCAGGCGCGAATTAGCACTTTTTCTTAATTTTAGCAGCGTACTAGCGATTCTGACCCGTGAATCAGCGAATTTTGTTTATTTTATAGTCACGAATTAGCGTTTTCCGATATTTTAGCTACAATGGCAATTTAGCCTTTCTCATAATTTAAGCCAGGCTAATCATTGATTTTTTCAATATTATAGCCGCAAATAAGTGAGTTCTTTAACATTTTAGCACCGCATTAGCAATTTTGTTCTACTTTTAGCTGTAGATTAGCGCTTCTTCTCAGCTTTAGCCATGAATTAGTGTTTTTTTTAACTTATAGCCATGAACTTACCGTTTTCTTAATTTCAGCCACAAAGTTGCCCTCATAAGGCGAGAAAACACGTATTTAAATTAGAAATTTTAACACACTTTATCCGCGAGTTTGAATTTTTCTCAATTTTAGCCGTGAATTAGCATTTTTTGTTCTATTTTATTTATTTTTTAAAAATTTAATTTTTAGCTGCGTAGAACGCTTTTATAACCTGTGAATTCTCTAACTTTCTCTATGTTATCCACGAATTGGCGTTTTTCTCTATTTTTAGCCGGGAATAGCACTTTTTCCCAATTTGAGTTAAAAACTATAGTTTTTCTTCATTTTTGCAGTGTTCATTTGTGAATTTTTGAATATTAGCTGCGTTTTTTTTTTTTTTTTTCCGTCCGACATTATCATTTTTCCTTCAAGTTTTGCTGTAGATTAGCGTTTTTTGTTAAGTTTTAGCCTTGAAGGGAAGCTACGCATTTGCGGTATTTCAATTTAAGCTGGGATTTAGTGAGTTTTTCCAATTTTAGCCGCGGGTTTTGCGCTTTTTCTCAGTTTTAGCAGAACAGTAGCGTTTCTATCGCTTGCATTAGTCATTTTCCTCCATTATAATCACAAAATGGCGTTTTCCTCAATTGAAGCTCCAGATTAGTCATTTCTCCATTTTTAGCAGCGAAATAGCACTTTTTCTCAATTCGAGCTGAAAACTAGTGTTTTTCTTAATTTTAGCCGCGCTAATTAGTGATTTTGTCTATTTTAGACGCGTTGCTTTTTAGATTTTAGTCCCGCATAAGCAATTTTGTTCCACTTTCTGCTATGGATTAGCGCTGATTTTCAATTTGAGGCCTCGAATCTTTCAGAAGCTCCTTACTTGCGTTTTCTCAATTTCAGCCGCGAATTATAGTGTTTTCTTCATTTGTATATTAGCGAATTAACGTTTTTTCCTCAACTTTATACGCGAATTAGCGATTTTTCTCAATTTCAGCTACGAAATAGCGTTTTCTGCTAATTTTGCAGTAAATTTGCATATCTATTCTCTTTTTTGCGCGTTTTTTTAAGCGTTTTTTCGCCATCTCAGTAGTAAATTTGCCATTTTTTCCCAATTTTAACCAGAATTAGCGTTGTTTTTGTCAATATTAGCAGAGATTTTTTTTTTTTTTTACTTGTACATGTAAAGCCTCGAATAGTAGCGTGTATTCTCAATTTTAGCCGCGGGCTTGTCCCGAAAAGAACACTTTTGGGTTTATTTTTAAATTTTAGCCGTGATATGGCCGCTATACTCCCGCGGATCGACGATTTTCTCTCAAATTTGGACTGAAAGTTGCATCGTGAGACCACAAATCAGCGCTTTTTCGCAATTATAGCCTCGAACATTAGCGCCGATCAGTACATTAGTGCGCAAAAGGACTTATAACGAAATTGAGGTCGGTGTTATATTTTATCTATTTAAACGTGAATTTTCTATATTTGAGCCACCCAGAATAGCACTCTCGGGGGCTCAATCGAATATTCAGCCCACACTCTTTGCTGATATCACTTGTAACGTTATGTTCGGATATAGACTTAAATTCGTAGAAAGGAGCCAAATTACTGTCAAACCTTTTCACATACCTACATCCACGAATAAAGAATCTAAAAATCCTCATTTTTCCGGATTCAAGCTTTTCGGGGGCCCCGTCTGGTAGAGAGCCCGAGGCGGTTCGGCTCCCTCGCCTCATCTTGGTGTGCTACTGAATGTGACTGGATTAATAGGTAAATTATAAATAAATTCTTCCTCTCGGCACCCACCACTCATACGAATATTCCTAGAGAGGTGGGTGGGTCCTTTTTCCAGATTTCTGCAACACCTCATTGGAATCGTTTAGGCGCCACTGGCAGCCCTCCCTTGCCAACTCCTGGCTACGCCCTTAGGCCCCGCGCGATAATTTTCACCTGGTAGACACGAGACCGAGTCCGAGCTGTAGGAACGGCTCTGCATACCACCAGAGAAACCACTAGTACCACTAGAAATACCTGCGTACTGTGGCGTCATTCTAACAGATGCCATTCTAACAGCACTTAGAACTTTGACAAGAAGAAGTTTCCCTGTTTTACATTTTCGCGTCTTTTTATTTCATTCAATAAATTCCGTTCGTTTTACTGTCGTTTCTAAACGGTATCATTTTACTTCCTAAAGTAGGTACCACTAGTAATACGCGTACCATGTTCCAGAATCCCGCCTGATATATATTATGTGATGATTTTTAAAATTTATTTTGTGCATTTTAAGTAAAAGTTATTTTTGTTTGTATTATCTACGTTATGATTTTTTCTCATTAAATGCCAAATCTTGTTTTGTTATTTTATTACGACTTGCTAACAATAACAATTAGACCCCCTTCAACGTGACAATCCCCTCTCCATCCCCAAGTCTACTCCTCTGAGACTGAGAGTTACGGAATTCGCTCCCCCTCTCATAGGAGAACTTTTTGTGTACTGTGTGTTCCGTTTTCGCCAATGTCCTGACGCCAAGCCAAGGTTACAACGCGAATACATCCGACACTACACGAAAGCGTTGAGGGTTGCATAATTATTGCCTTGGGTTCTTCACCCGCACGTTTAAGATGTCAGTTGTTGAGGAACACTCCAGTTCGCCAAATAAAAAAACTTGAACTTGAATGAGCTTTAAAAAAAACATTCTAAATTTTATTTGTCTTAAGATTAGTCGCCTTGACCGCCAAAGAGCAATAATTAACCGCCAGCCGGCATTTCGTTACGTAACTCAAATTAAAGGAGCACAATCTCTTGGATATCCCCACTTTTTCAAATAGATTCTCCATACTCATTGTCAGAGTGATAGTACAACAATCGTAATACGTTGAACTTTGTATCTCATTGTGCAAGCCAACGGTGCGGCAACTATGCCTAATTTGAAACAGAAAGTTATTGCGGCTCAGAATGCACCGAAGGCAGTGGGTCCTTACAGGTATTTTATTATTATTATTTTATAAAATAAAGTTCGAGTGAAATTAATTACGTAAAAACCTGCTAGTCAGGCGATTCAAGTCGGTTCAATGGTGTACGTGTCCGGATGTCTCGGCTTGGACCCAAGCTCAATGACTTTTGTCTCCTCTGAAGCCGTGAACCAAGCGGAAAAAGCCCTAGATAACGTGGAGGCAATTTTAACTGCCGCTGGCTCTTCGCTCGGCAAAGGTAATCAATTATTACCATACAACAAAACTGATTACATTATTACAATTTTACCAACAAGCAAGATAGGCGTTGTGGGACATAACGTTTTCAGCTATACGATATATTCTCTTCTCTGTAAAGTGTAACGGAAGAGTTTTATTTTTGGTTTTCACAAAGCCATCTTCCATCGAATGCTGAAAAATAATAACACAATATGTTTCAGTGGTCAAAAGTACAATTTTCCTTCAAGACATAAACGATTATTCGGCCATCAATGAAATTTACAAAAAGCGTTAGTTCAAGTTTTATTTAAATATTTATTTATTGTGTTTACATTAATTTTTTCCGGCTTGCAGGGTTTAGAGAACCTTTTCCGGCTCGATCCTGCATCCAAGTGGCTAAATTACCTATGGTAAGTACATTTTTTTTACTTACCATTCTGAGATTTAATTAATTTATTATGGTTCGTTCCCAGGGAGCCAAAGTGGAAATTGAGGTTGTCGCCATTTCTGGTCTAGACAATTAAAACATTATTCAAAATAACGCGATTATATTAAACTGTAATACATATAATTTATGAGAAGTACAACATTACATAACAAAATGATCTAAATTATCAAAAATATAAAAGTATTTCAAAATAAAATGTTTTATTAAATTTATTTTTTAAGTTTAACAATAGTTAATGAGACAGTATTGAAAGTTTAGGCAGCCTCAACTATAATCCGTTGCTCGTCGTCCGATGCCGCCTTATCTTCTAGCTCTCCCTCATTGCCATCATTGTTTTTTTTCTCCTCGTCATCCTCTTTCTCACCCTTGTCAGCCTCTTTCTCTTCTTCGTCAACCTCTTTCTCGTCCCCGTTAGGCTCTTTCTCGTCCTTCCCTTCCACGCTGTCCGCTTGTTCTTCAACGTGCATCACTTGAACTAACCCTTCTCCGGTCGTTAAATCCTGAACCATGACGACGACAGCTGTCTCATCTGGTAGATCTGTTGCATCAATGGACGGTGGTACAGACGATTCATCAGCAGCAGGAGGCGCCGTCGGTTCTTCCGTTGCAGTATCAAGGGGAGGTGCCGTCTCTTGGAGTGTCACTGTTGGAGAAACGCTGCAAAATGGCTTAGTCTCCTCTCCAGTCTCTTCGTGCGTCTCCGTCTCCACAACTAATGCGTCGGCTTTAGGTGGTTCGTCCGGGACGGGCGTTAACGGCGCCACATCTTCTATTGGAATACCCAAAGCAGTGGGTGTGGGTGTTGGTCGAGTCCACACGTCCGGAATATTCTGGATTTCTTCCTTATCGCCTCTTGAACTGGAAAATGTACAGGTTAAGCAAATAAAAACCGAAGCCCTACAATCTCAAGATATTTTTCCCCGAATGGTTTAAAATTTTATTGAACACAATGTATATACTAAATGCACAACTTTACAAAGGGTAAAAAGCCATCAGAAACTACTGTGACAGGCCGACAGCCATCAATCAATTGTCTAGCTAGTGCCAACGAAATAGACGATCCTCAAATTCTCTTTGGCTCCTCATACTTAATTTCTTTTCAAATTTCAAAAACACAGTGGAAATAATGGGCTACTGTGCTAATTTGTAATAATGTGATTACAGTTTTACATCGAATATAGCATGCAGAGTGACTTTCAACACGCAACTTTTATGGTGACGCCATGTTCGGCATGTTATTCTCGCTCTCAGACAGTATTTTTTTTTTCGGCTTTCCTAAGGACTAACCATTCAGCCTTGGCTATTTATTAACGCTTCTCAGTTACAAAAAGGGTTATAAATAATGAAAACAGCGGAACTTTGTTTTCAAAGGGAAATTCAAATCTTTTGTGAAACGTTCAACGACCTTGTGTTTGTTTGCTTAAGTGCAACAGTGACCTATTAAACATTTAATGTTCCTAAACTATTTAACAATAATAAGGCACTTGGCGAAAATATTAATTTTAAAATTGTTTTAGGATTTATACCATAGGCTTTGAAAGGTATAATGGCTGAAGAGGAAGAGGGGGTTTATAGAGGGGACGGTCGGGGGGGAGGGGTCGTTGCTGACTTACTCATCCTCTTCCTGATGTGTCGTCGTTGTTTCATCCGCTTTTGTCACCACCTCTTCGACGGCCTCTTTCGCTTTGTCGTCAAGCTCTTCGAGGTCTTCGACAAGAGTGTCCGCCGCTTCGGTTAACTCCTCCCTTTTCTCTTCCAATTCAGACTTGGCCTCGTCCGCGGCGTCGGAACCACTGCCAAAAACTTCTTCGACTTTTGTTTCCACGGTCTCCTTGACGTCATACATTTTATCCTTGACTGATTCTCCTATTTCTGCAAAAAATAAATAAATATATCTATAAGTAAATAATCATAAAAATAATAACAATGAACTGAAACAAAATTGACTTGGAGGAGTGGTTATAGGGATGATCTTTCCGACGTCATACACTTCTAATGGAAACAATAAAACTACAGCAAGAATCCAAGCCAAAAACCTAAAAATAAAATAGCATCCAAGTTTGTTTGGCTTTGTTGGTCCAAGTGCTTAAAAGGCTAAAAAAACGGAGATTTCTGCCAAAAACGAAAAAAAGTGATTCCAATCGTTCATGACGTAATCGCTCTCAAAGGAGTGATGTATGGGCGGTATAGTGGAGTGTAGTGGAGTGGAAATGGGCTGCCCAATTTCGTCATTGTGCGCAGAGCTTTTTATGGATCAATTCGAAAGATATTTTATTTTAGCCCCGAGGAACCCTTACAGACGTTACGTCAGTATGTGGACTCGCTACGTCGACGATACGTTGGTTGTTTGGGAAGGTTCGATGGAGGAACTCGACAAGTTCCTGGAATACCTCAATTCACGCCTGCAGTGCATCAACTTCACCATGGAGAAGGAAACGGATGGCCAGCTCAATTTTCTGGACCTTGCGATCAGGCGACGGGGCTTGGAGATCACGTATGGCATACATTGGAAACCGACCGCTACGGATCTCGTAATTCCCGAGGACTCCAGTCACTCCCCGACTCATCGATATGCCGCATTCAATGCATTACTCCATCGATTGCTTCACTACCCGCTCGATAATTCGGAGTATACCAGGGAGGTAGAGAGTATCTGCCACATTGCAGAAGCCAATGGGTTCGATCCATCGATCGTCCGTAAAAAGAAAAAACGGCAACTCTCCTCCTTCAGATTAATCCGGGTATTTGGATCAGCATCGGCGACAGTTAGAAGTTGGATACCCCTTCCATACATTGATGGTTTATCTACAAGGTTGGCCAGGGTCCTTCGAGCACATGGATACCGAACCGCATTGAGGAGCGGTAATTCCTTGGCGGCGTCATTCATAAGCCGTGGCAAGGATAAGTGCCCAGTTAGTGAGAGGAGCGGTATACTATATAGGTTGGAGTGTGGTGGCTGTGGAGTGGCCTACTGTGGACGGACTGTGAGGAAGTTTAAAACAAGATTTAAGGAGCATTTAAGGAGGCCGGAATCGGCATTTTTTACCCATATAACTCGTGCAATGACGGGAATGGGCATGAGGCCCAGATTCTAATCTCGGTAAACCAAACGAGCTACATTGACAAACTGGAAAATCTGTTTATATACAGAGATCTCAATAACTCTGCCCTTTGCTTGAATGAAAGGAATGAATGCTCCTTCTCCCCCCTATACTCCCTGTAATAGATTACGTCCGAATGAACGTGAAAGAAGGTGTACCGATCAAAAATTTTATTTAATAACGGTGAGGTCTCTTGTTTATATCGATTGACAAGGGGTTCCCCCGCACATAAGCTCTTTAGAAGCAGGTATTTATTAAATGTTATTCATTTGTTTTGTTTGTATTTCATGTGTTTTCTCGATGTTATTATATTCGCAGTTGAAAATGACCTAGAGTAGGTCGAAACCGGTCCTGTGTAATAAAATAAATTATTGTGGAGAGACGATACCTTTGTGAAAAACTTCGATTCCAATCGTAACAGAATTTTGTTACTAGTGTGGACGCAGCTGAAGTTTCTCCCTTTGCCATATAGCACCTTTATTTCTTTTTCTTACAGGCACCTTCGACCTCCACCATCTTCACTCAATCCAGTAGCGCAGACGCTATTATCCAAGGCGTAGCAACCACTACACTTCTCCAAGGTCTGGGTGGTCCGTGATTGAGGAAGTGATAAGTGCCCTTAGCCACTTAGAACTTGTCTGTTCTGTAAGAACTGCGAATTGGCGTTTTCTCAATTTTAGCCGGGAATTAGTGGTTTATCGGAGTTTTTCAGCCACGTATACAATTAGGAAGTTTCCCCAATTTTTGTCGTAAATCAGGACTTTTCCTCAATTTTTTTTTTCACGAATTATAGCTTTTATAATTCTAGCCGCGAATTACAACTTCCACTCTATTTTAGCCGTGAATCAGCGGATGTTTTCATGTAGATCCGAGATGGAGCTTTCGTGTATTGGGCTTTTTTCACAATTGTCATCTGAGAATGAGTGCCTTTTGTCAACTTTAGTCGCAAATTACACTTTTTCTTTATTTTAGCTGCAAATTAGCGCGCTTGTCTCAAATTTTGCCAGGAAATATAGTGAGTTTTCTCAGTTGGAGCCGCGAATTATTTCTCAATTTTAGGCTATTATTTGCATTACAGTTTTTATTAACTCGCTAATTTCCTCCACTTGAACCAAGAATTAGGGGTTTTCTCAATTTTAGATGGGAGTGAGCACTTTATCTTAATTTTAGCTGGGAATTGGCATTTTTTCTTGAATTGATCAGCGAGTTGTTTTATTTATTTATTTTTATAAATCTTTCATATTCATTTCAGCTACGAGTTACCGTGGTTTCTCAAATGTATCCGCGAATTATCATATTTTCTAAATTTCAGCCGCGAATTAGCGATTATCCTCAATTTTATAGTATCGTATTTGCGCTTTTTCTCAATTATGCCCGCGATTTCGCACGCTTTTCTAAATTTCTTGCCGCGAATTCATGATTTTTGTCGCCTTCAGCTCCGAATTAGCACTTTTCGCCACTGTAGCCACGAATATTAGAGTTTTTCAAACATTTTGCACCGCACTCGCCCCTAGAATTATCACACTTACGAGGGGAGGGGGGGCTTATGCCCATATTCCATATTCATTGTCGGCACTTGAAACTGAGGATTTGCTTATTTCGCCGTTTGAGTAAATACTCAGGACTATGAATAAGGTCCTTAGCCCTCAGCTCAAGATCCCACCCCCTCTCACATACCAAATCAAATTCAAAATTACGTTTAGAAGACCCGTTTCTACGGATAATTAGGGGATTACTCCCCTCCTCACCGCACCACCGTAGTCACAACAGTAAATTCGAGGGAGTGGGGTGGCTGAAAATAAAGAAATTAATCTTTAAATTAAATACTTACTATTCTTTACTTGTTTTGAGTTCCGAGAAAAAATTGTTCCCCAGGTGAGATTCGAACCCACGACCTCCTAGTTTCGCGCCAGGTGCTCTTACCATCTGAGCTATCCCGGGAGTCTACGCAAAGAGCGAATCCACCCAGGAGAAATACCCTCTCGGAACTCACAGTTGTGACTGCTGCGGTGGGGTGAGGAGGGGAGTAATCCCCTAATTGTCCGTAGAAAAGGGTCTTTTAAACGCAATTAATTCACTAATTGCCGGACATATAAAGGAATTGTGAAAAATTAAAAATTTTGTGGATTGCTGCACGCTGAACAAAATTTCTTTGGTTTTCCTCACTCAAAAAGCCAATGTCACAGAGGATTCAATAAAAAATGCAATTCCCCTGGTTATGTTCACCTTCCATGACCAAATTCACGGATTTCACGCTCATAGAACTGAATTTCGCGGTTTCGGCTGATTCATTAACCAAATTTTGCGTTTGCAGGCGACTTTTTAAAAAGCAATTCACCGGTTTGACACTTTCTGAGACAAAAGCCCGTGGATTTTTCACGTCAAAGACCAATTTCGCTGGGATGACTCCCTTAAAATGAGTCAATTTTACGGGAGCTTACACCTTTTTTTTCCAAAGGTGAAATTTCCAGCTTTTTGTCTCTTTTTGAAGAGAAATTTCACGGTTCATGCTTCTTTTAAGAACAAAATTTCGCGGGGTTGACCCTTTCAAAATGCAATTTCACAAAGTTCAGTGATTCAGAGCTCATTCGACTCAAAATAGCCATTTCATGACTTTCGATTGGGGGGGGGGGGGGTCGCGCTGTTAACCAGTCAAAAAACAATTTCACACAAGATTGGAAGATTGGATCCCCCTCAACAATTTCCGCCCGCAATTCAAAAACCAATTTGGCACGCGAAGCCTCATTAAAATGTAATTTCGTGACTTTGCTGCTACAATTACATAATTCCGAGCAATTTTATGGGTCTCTCTTTTTTCAAAAATGATATTTCATAGGGCTGCCTCGTTAAAACTCAATACCGTTGGATGGATTTGACCACCAAAAAAATCAATTTTGGCAATTTTGGGCCACTCGGAAAACCAAGTGGGCGGGTCCTTGCTCAGCAAAAATAAAATTTTGTACAGTTGGGCTCGTTCAAGAACAATTTCGAGGGGTTTGCTCCCTGAAAAAAGTAAATTTTGCAGGGCTGACCCACTCGAAAATCCAAATATGTGTTTTCAAATATGTACAAATTTCTCAAGTTAGGCCCTGCAAACACCAATTTGATTTTCACGCGCACGGGTCGTTAAAAAAACTAATTTCGTGGACATTAGCTCTTTCTAACACGAAATTTCGAGGACTCAAGAAACAAAATTTTGAGGTTTTGGCTCGTTCAAAAATAAAATTTCGTGGGGTTACAGAGATCATTTGTAACTCATTCTGCTGCCATTCGACCACAAGACAGATGGAGAGGAAAGCTGCCCTGTAAAAGCGCTGCATCAGTGTACTTGCGGTGTGTCTCTCATTTGCAACCTACAGGGGAAAAAATCACGGATTTGGCTAACAGGTTCGGCAAAAAAGGAAATCCATGAAGTTGGATTTTTTAAGGAGCCATCTCCACGAAATTAGTTTTTAACGTGAAAGATCCACAAAATGTGGCCTTTAAAAAAATCTCTAGGAGGCCTCTTAGCCCTGAAAACCAGGAGTTGGCATTTTCTCAGTTTTAGCCGCGAATTATTTGCTCTTTTTCTCAATGTTTGCCTCAATAAGCTTTTTTCTCCATTCGCGTTTATCACTATTTTACCCACGAATCCGTCTTTTGCTCTATTTTACCTGCCAATTGGCGCTTTTTGTCAATTTTAGAAGCGAAAATAGCGCATTTTGTCACCTAATTTTTTTACAGCCGCAAAGTTGTCTCAAGAATCCGAAAAATTGGTGCTTTTTTCAGTTTCATCATAAATGTTCGCTTTGTATGAATTTATGTTGCCACAAATTTTAGCCGCCAATGAGCGTTTTTATTCATTTTAGCCCCCAAAAGATAGTTTTTCTCCTTTTCAGGCAGCAATTATAGCACTATTTCTAAATTTTAACAGCGAATCAGTGCCTTTTCGCAATTTCGGATACGAGTTGGCGATTTTTTCACATCCCAACATCATTTTTTTCCTAATGTGTCCGACAATTAATTGAATAATTGAGCTTAGATGACCCTATCCATCGAGTTCGAGAGGGTATTTCTCCTGGGTGGATTCGCTGTTTGCGTAGACTCCGGGGTAGCTCAGTTGGTTAGAGCACCTGGCGCGAAACTAGGAGGTCGTGGGTTCGAATCCCACCTGGGGAGCAATTTTTTCTCGGAACTCAAAACAAGTAAAGAAGAGTAAGTATTTAATTTAAAGATTAATTTATTTATTTTCAGCTTCCCCACTTCCTGGAATTCACAGTTGTGACTAGGATGGTGCGGTGAGGAGGGGGTCATCTAATCTCAATCATCCTAACGTGCTAAAATACGTTTTTTTCATCTTAAAGCTTTTCGGGGGCCCAGGCGAGTGGTCCGTCTCCCTCGCCACTATCTATAGTACCTCGCGAGGTACGTCAAGAGTTTTAAAGGGCCGTTAACCTCGAAGTTGGTTTTAGGGACAGCCATGCAAAATTTGGTTTTCTAGTGAGTAAAACACGCGTTTGAGTTTTGAAATGGTTAACCCCACGAAAATGATTTTGAAAGTTCCAAATGGGCGAAAATTGGGTTTGTAGGGGTAACGCATGTCGGGGCATATTGATTTATCCGTTTAGTGATCTATCCGTCCGGCAGTTCAAATGGCCGATATTGCCAATTTATAAATTGGCCTAATAAAACTGCGCTCAGCCACGTATGACGCTGGAAAAATTAGTCTAGAAAGGAGGGAGTTTCATAAAGATGCGTAAATTTGGTGAAAAATTTGGATTTTTAGCTTTGAAAATTGCAATTCGTGTAATGATGTGGGTGGGGGGGGGGCTAAAATCTGAACTGCTAAGATTCTTGTTCTCCCAATGCCATTTGACTTCCACCGCCACTAGTGCGTGAAACCATATTAGTACGGTGCAATTAGTAAAGAAAACGGCCCAACTTCAACATCCAAAATGAAAGTTTTCCTTCAACACCAAATTGTTCCTCACAACCCACATATTGATTGGTAAAAAGTTCAACCATTTGGAGCTATGGGTTTGGATGGGAGGGGGTAATAAGTTAGTAAATTCTTATTTTGTTCCAGTATTTCTCAAATATTTCGAAATCTTTGAGGTTTATCGTGAAAATGAGCATTTACAAAAATAATCTTCATCAAATTGCCCACAAAAATGATACCCGAGATAATCTTACTTGAGTGAACGGTTCGAGAGTTACGGGCGGGTGTAGAAGTAAACATTTTTCGCAATTCGACGTTTTTTGTCCAAAAAACTGGCATAAGGAAACTTTTTGTTTTTTGCATGATTGAGTTTTGTTAAATCAAATTGCAATTGAAGTGGGCGGTAGAATGTTAATAATATGCCCTTCAAGGGCCAACAACCTTCTCCTACTTCACAAGGGGCGCTACTTTTGAAGTGATATTAGGCTTTCATAAGCCTAGGCCATAAACACAGAGTGAATCCATATTACTATGATACAAAAATTTGGGTGAAACTAAGTCTTAATTCGAGTACAACGCCACTTCCGGACGGGTCCTATCGAGATCCATTCAAGATTTATGATTTTTTTTTTAATTAAAGGAAATTACGGCAATTGCATTGAAAAATCCCAGATTTTTCGGCTTACATTACACTTTATCCAAACCTTGATCAGAAACTACGGACAATTTCGGTTAAGATAGAGGCCATTTCATTGCTAGAAATGATCGTCAAATCCTAAAAATCTGGCCTTTTGTCGTAGATTCACGTAAGTTCCACAATAAGTACGCTTTCCAAAAGATTGCTGTACCCAAACGGCTTTCTCCACTGACTTGCGATGCATGACAAAAACGTCCCCATATTATCAGCTTTTTTATGGTGTATTCTCATATCATGTTACCACTGACGTTTCTCGACGAATATCGTGAGCGATTGTTATTTATTCTGTAGAAAAATGCGTTTCTGTGCATTCTCGCGATATTATCGCGGGAAATGTCAGGGGTGATGTTAAATGTGAATACGCCATAACAAACTTTAGAAAATATGGGACGTTTTTTTGGAGCATCGTCGGTCTGTGGAAAACCCCGTTTGGATACAGTAATGTTTTGGAAAACGTACAATTTATAAAATTTACGTGAATCTACGACAAAAGGCCAAATTTCTAGGAGTTGATGATGATTTCAAGCAATGAAATGACGTCTATCTCACATGAAATTTTCCATAGTTCCCGAAAGTGCCATCAATGCTTGGATTAGGTGCCTAGAAATCGCGGATCTTTGAACGAAATTGCCCTGTTTTTGCATTATGAAGAAAAAAATCATAAACCAGGAATGGTTCGAGATAGGACACTTCCGGAGATGGCGTTGTACTCGTCTTTAGACGTAGTTTCACCCAAAATTTTGTATCTGAGTAATACTGATCCACCTTGTGTATATGACCTAGGCGAAAGGAAGCCTATTATCCCTTAAAAAGTAGCACCCCTTGAGAAGAAGAGAAGGTTTTTGTCCCTCCAAGGGCATATTACTAACATTCTACAGTTCACCGAAATTGCGATTTGATTTTACAAAAGAAAATCGTGCAAACAGAAAAAAGTTTCCTTATGCCAGTTTTTTCGACAAAAAACGCGAAATACGAAAAATGTTTACTACTGCACCCACCGTAACTCTCGAACCGTTCACTCAAGTAAGATTACGTCGGGGATCATTTATGTGGGCAATTTGATGAAGATCATTTTTGTAAACGCTCATTTTCACGCTAAACCTCATAGATTTTGAAATATTTGAGAAATACTGGAACAAAGTAAGAATTTACTAACTTATTACCCCCTCCCACCCAAACCCATAGCTCCAAATGGTGGAACTTTTTACCAATCAATATGTGGGTTGTGAGGAACAATTTGGCGTTGAAAGGGAACTTTCACTTTGGATGTTGGGGTTTAGGTCTAATTGCACCGTTACTATATGTGTATTCAAATTTTCGTAAAGGGGCTTGGGAATGATTATGTTAGGGGGGGGGGGTAGTAAGATCGTGGGGGGGGGGCTAAGTTCCTATTATAGCTCCCCTTTAATCCGCCAATGCCCATGTCGCCTCCCTTCTAACCGCCTCCACCTCGTTTTCCTCGTCCCCTGATCAAAAGAGAGTATGTTACAGTTTACCCCGACGGCCTGTCTCCCCCCCGCCCCCCTGGAAGCATCCGTCGTCAAACCTCGTAAGGATTAGAGGACAAAGCTCCTCAAATATTCCAACAACAAAATAAACTCCCAAAGATGACTTATAATTACTACAATTCTTATCTCACAGCCACCCCGCGGGGGCTTCAATGGCAAGACCCGTACACGATGACATTGCCATTGGGCGAGGAGGGGTGATTCCCTGCGCCCCACTACGTACGCCCATACGTGATGTGAGGCATTGTTCTCTCGAACTAATTTTACGAGGCGAATTTTACGATTATTGTGGTTCCATCGGCGAATCGTTCGTTTTATTCCCTTCCAAACAGTCTTACCAGCTTCGAGAAAGCGCCGCTATACAGCCCAATTGCTACCAAGAGAGAGCACGTACCTGTGGGTACGGCCCTGTAGTGCCGGAACCCTCGGGGATTGTAATTATTACCCTCTTGAGCGCCTCCTACTCCTATTAGAGATTGTCGCTTAAAACTTAAATTAGAAAACATAAATTTCTGAAAACAACTACCTACATCTTATTGATCCTTTTCTTATCATAGAATGAATGAAAAGCCTTATTGAATTTTCTTCTTCTTTTCATAAGTGTTGCTATGCGGAAGAGAATTCACTTGCAATCTAAAAGTGCAAGGAACTCATTCCCCTTCCTCATTCACAATCAATTTCCATTTTATTCTACGGTAAGGTCTCTATATACTCTCTTCTAACCACGACAAAATCTCGTCTCATTATTAAAGACGTTTGATTAGTCCTTGATAATATATAGCAGGCCTGGGTCTTCTAAACGCACGAAAACGCTTTTACACTCCAGCCGAGATACGAAGAGCCCTGAGATCTAAATGCCCAGTTGGGCAACATGGTCTCCCCTGTAAAAAGGAATGATATAGATTCCAGGCTTTGGGATTGTCCCTTTTAGAAGTCTTCAATTGAGATTTTATTTTGCGTTTGAGCGCTGCTGCCACACGATGGCAAATTGGAGAGGAGAAGGGTTTACTGACCAGGGCTCTTCGTATCTCGGCTGGAGTATATAAATGACGTCAACTGTGGTACTATAGTACAATCCAAATCACCCTTATAGCTTCCGATGATTTTTTTTTTCTCTGTCGCAAGAATAAAGCGATATATTGAACGCTTTCAACGCGTTGAATTTCCCACTATTAATCATTGGATAATTCAACAAGGGCTCTTGGCTTACGATAGTTGCCTTATTGTTGCTTTTCAGTCACCCCTACAAATTTAAAGGGAGAAAAAAAATGACGGCGCAGAACGGTGTCAAGGATTTTCTACGGTCTATAAATTTTAGAACACATCCTGGTGATGCAGGTCATATTATTAATATTAAGGGTACCAAACGTAAAAAAGGTGAAGGGGGTGCGAAATATCAAAATCTTCCAAACAAAACGACTTATTCTCAAATGCTGAAATAAGGGTTGGCTCAAAGGGTTGCGTGCAGTTTTATAAGAAATGACCGAAGGTCGCCCTACTTGAGTCATGTACATTCATTCGGAGGCGAAACAATTTGTTGATCGAAATTTCTGGAAAAGTCCTGTGTCACTCATATTTATGAAACACCCGGACCCTCGAAATCGAATCAGGGTTGTTGATCAACGTGGGTCAAAGTTTATGAATTAATTGCCAAGGTCACTGGAACCGTTACGATATTATTTCCAAGAATCGCCTTGGAGAAATCGCGTGACACCTGCTAATTTAGAGTGATAAAAATTAAACGGGGATATTCGCCAAAACATAGATTATAAACAAGATTTATCTTGGAGCTGCGAAGAATGCATTTCCGCAAGAATAATAAGATCGATGAACTAACAATAATAATACAAAATAATAAAAAAGGGTTTCTGCACTCTAGCTAGATATGGGGTGAATGAAACTTGTACAATGGTCCCACGACAACACCATCGATTCCGCCGGCTCTTCCTCGATGAACAAAAAAAGGAATTCAATAATGTTACAGTTTGTTTACTTCATTTTCTCAAATAATTTCTTCGACGTGGTAAAAAAAAAAGATTGGTAGGGCACAAGGTGGCAATAAAATTAGAAACGAAAATGCTATGGCGGGCGTGTGTGCACCCGCAGTGCTTCGAAAAAAAGAAAGATAAAGAAAAATAGCGTGACTACTAAAAATGTTAGTTCTCTGACCCTTTACAAAACTGACCGTAGGGAAATGGGTTTTACGGGATCGACCGTCTGCGTAACTACCCCCACCTTTCACCTTTCCGCGGTTTTTGTTGTTTTTTTAAGACCACGGTAATGTTTGGATTGAGAACCTCTTATTTTGCCATCAAGGGCTTGGGTGATGTCGCAAACTTATGCAAAAATTCGTAAAATCCATTGATGAGCAAGGGCTGGATACGACTTTGTGTTCAAAGTGCGATTTTGGGAACTTTTACAAGGTACTAACGTAGGTACCTACATAATAAAAATTAAATTATATCTCACTATAATGGCCCTTTTCAACCTTTTACGTTGTGTGACTCCAACGGCTAGGACGCCCTCTAACACAGACAAATGCGCTAATTGAAATGACATTATTACTCTTAATTTAGCTATGTTCAAAAATAAGCATTTGTACATGAGAGTTGAACGCTAAGGGCATAAAATGGGCCCTAGGGCCCATAGGGCATAAAAATGCCCTTTTTTAGTACTTGAAGTACGATATTAATTTACTCACCTTGAATTTTTTCAACGGCATCGTCTTTCGCGTGAACAACACTTTCCGCCACCTCTTTCCCAGCTTCCCGCGCTTTCTCAGCCTGTTGTTTCGCCTTCTCCAATCCCTGTTGCAAAGGCGCGCTACTCGCACATCCCATTTCTCTAATTTTAAAGTCTAAAACCCCCCTTTAATCACAAAATAATTTTATAAACTTTTCGCTTGCTTTTTTTTTTGTTTTCGAAGAAAAAGCAACAATATTGGCAACCAATTTAGCGAATAAATTGCGACTAATAAGTTTTTCGACAAATAGGGGGGGAAGTCCTGTCGGCAAAAAACGCAGCGAGTGACGGGAAGGAAAATAACGCGAAAAAATCGCGTACTAGTCTGAAGAGTTGAAGTGGAAACCACAGGCGAGGTAGGGCTGAAAAAGGCGGAGGCGTGAACCTGCGCTTATACAGTTTTCATGAGGCCGTCACCTACCATTAAAAAAAAAAAAACCCTTCATGTGCAATTAAGTGCCCTCCTCCTTCGCAACTGGCCGTATTCGCTCTAGTCACCTGTTGCCAGCGGCGACAAAGTTCTAGACAATTAATAAAACCATTATAAACAAGCAATGATTGTCCAGTTGTCTGCTTTTTTGATCACAAAAAATCGATATTTCAATCTAAATTGTGAGTTAACATGTCGCGTTGTTATAATAGTAGCTTCGATAATAGACTTTCTGGCCAAAAATATTAAAGTTTTCCTAATTCCTATCCAAGTCGGATTGATTAAACGATGATGGGGATTTGGCTAGAACGGTTATTTTCCATATAAACATAGATTAAAAGGAACAGAAGTTGGCTATTGAAGCTCCTATCATCATGCCAGCATGATTTAGCCCCAAACCTGGGCGTAGTTAGACAGTTATATAGTTAAGAGTATTATCACCCCTAGACGCGAAAACGAAGCCGCCGTAGAGGGGCACCCGTACTAGGCTAGGACACCATGGAAAACGTATACGGGGTTACCACTTTCTGGCAGTAGCGTACCGTCGTATTTCTGACGTATTTCTGACTAGGTACCCTGGAGAATGGAACGTTGTGTAGGTGATCAGCAAAGAGTAGGTATGGCTGAATATTCGATTAGCCTACAAAAGTGCTATTTTGAAGCCTAAAATTGTAACAAAAACGCGCCTTCTGCAGGTAACTTCGCGGCTAAAATAAATACAATTCGTTGATCCCAAGTTTTTTCAGGTCCTTGAGCCGATAAAGTTGAGAATGCGCACTAATATGCTGCTCTTAAGGCCAGTAAACGTAACAAAAATTTTGGAAAAAGCGCCAATATCCGTGGGTAAAACTGCGAAAAAACGTTCATTTGTGGTTTCTCGACACAAATTCCGGACTAAAATGAAGAAAAAATTGCTCATTTCGCAGTGGATAGGGGCCAGTTAACGAATAAAATGTGAAAACAAATTCTAACGTGCTGTTCTTTGGCCAAACTCGTTGCTGAAATGGTGAAAAAGCGCTATAAAAAAAAAACAAAAAAAAACGCTAGCGCTAGGTAGGGCTGAAATTAAGAGTGGGGCTTAAAATGGAAAATTCTCTACGGAAATTGCGAAAAACGATAATTAACGAAATTAAGAAAAATTATTAATTGGTATCAGCTAAAAATTAGTTGAAGTGATGATGAAAAAAATCACTAATAAAATCGCTGCTAAAATTAAGGCAAATCACGAATGAAATTGACAAAAAGCGCTAATTAGCGGCTAAAATTCGACAAAAGGCTAATTCTCGGCCGAAATTGGAAAGAATCACTAATTAATTTGGGCCTAAAATTGAGTAAAATCGCTAATTCGCGGATAAAGTCTAGAACAAACAATAATTTGCAGATACAAAAATGAAAAGACCGCTAATTTAGTAGGTTGCTAAAATTGAGAGAAACCCTAATTTGCGACTAAAATTTAGGAAAACGCTGACTCACTGGTCAAATTTAGGAAAATGTGAATCCGTGGCCTCTGAAGGCAACTTCAGGCTTAAAACTGGGAAAATGCGCTAATCCATAGCTAAGAGTGGAAAAAAATTATAATGCAGAGCGAAAATGTTTAAAAAACTGCTAATTTTCTGCCATTATTGAGAAAAATCACGCTGGCACGGGTAAAACTCTAGTTTGTTGCTCAAATTGAGGAAAATTGCTAATTAGCTGCTAAAAAAGGCAAAACATCGCTACAATCAGCAGAAAAAAATCGCTTTCAAGGAATTAAAAACGCTATTTCGCATTTCGCTGCAAAAATTGAGGAACGCGCATAAAGTGCAGAAAAAAAATTCTAATACGCGGTTAAAATTGAAACAAGATTTTAACCCCAAATTAGCGGCTAAAATGTAGTAAAACGCAAATCCGTGGCCTATGAAGTCAACTTCGGGCTCAAAACTCGGAAAAAGCTCTAATCCATAGCACCAATTTAAAAATAATTTGCTAATTTGCAGCCATTAATGAGAAAAATCACTAATTAGCATGGCTAATTTGATTAAAAACGCGATTTGCAGTTCAAATCGGGGAAAAGTGTTAATTCACTGCTAAAAAGGTAAAACACCCCAAATTTGCAGCAAAAATTGAGAAAAACGCCAATTCAAAGTCCCGATCAGGAAAAATCGCTTTTACGGAATAAAAACGCTACGTCGCTGCTAAAATTGACGACATTCATACTAATTCGCGGACATATTGCAGAATATGCAATTCTGCAATATCTAATTCACGGCTAAAATTGAAGAAATTATAATTTTCGGCTGTGGTTGAAACTTGAAAGTAGGCCAGTCCGAGGCATCTGCCTTTTGTTCGGGGCTAAAACTGAGAAAAACGCTTCCACGGATGAAAGTGGACAAAAAAAAAAGATAATGCGGGGCAAAAATGTTCAAAAATCCTCTAATTTGCGGCTGATATTGAGAAAAATCACTAACTAGCCCGTCTAAAATTTAGTGAAACGATAACTTTTGCCACTTTTTCTCAAATTGGGAATAAGTGGTAATTCGCTGTAAAAATACCGGTAATCTGCTGCTCAAACTGAGAACAAGTGCTAATTCGCTGCTAAAAAAGGTAAAACCTAGCTATAAGTTGCAGCAAAAATTGAGGAAAACTCCAGTTCACGTCTAAATTGAGGAAACTCACAAATTCGTGGATAAATTGTGTAGAAAAAGCTATCAATCGTGGGTAAAATTGAAAGTATTCAAATTTTCGACTGTTACTGAAAATACGCCAATTTGCGGATTCTGAAGGCAAATTTGTGGCTAAAATTGAGAAAAAACGCGAATTCCTGGCAAAGTAAGTGTAAAAACATCCGCTGCTTCCCGACTAAAATTGATAAAATATCCAATTTGCGGCTTAAATTGAGCACAAACTCTAATTGGCGGATAGGATGTATAAATATCTAGAACTCGCGGCTAAATTAAGGGGAAATCCATAATTTGATGCTACGTAATAATTTTATTTCTTGCTTATTTAGTGGCTCAAGGGGCCTCATAGATATTTCCGCCCCGGGCCCCGATAGGTGTCGGTCCACCAGTGCTTTCTGGTTGGTCAAAAAATGTTGGAGTAACAGTGCCCACGGGTCACGTTCATTCATTGTTATTCCAAAGCAGTGACGGACCAGATCTCCGGTTTTTCGACCGGAGCCTCCGGGCCTGAGACCCGATCTCCCCGGCCCGGCCGAGAAAATCTCCCGGGCCAAAAAATATTTCGCTTTAGTTCAGGAAGTAACAAAAAATCCTTCCCGAAAGAAATTTTAAAGTTATTTTACGGTGACACAACGCTTGAGGGCCTGGGACTGTAATCTCTGTGAGGCCTCTCAGTCTCTAAACAATCGTGGAATATAAATTGGCGTAGCGTTAAAATTTCGCTCAATTTTAGCCACTAGGTTGGCTCCAGAAATCGTGAATTGGTGTTCTCTGAATTTTATTTATACGAATGAGACATTTTTATTTTTAATTAAGCCACAAATTAGCAGTGAATTAGCAATTATTTTCACTTTAGCCATGAATTAGCTCCTTAATTTTAGCCATTTTATAATTTTTAGCAGCGATTTAGCGCTTTTCTCAATTTTGGCAGCGAAATGACTGTTTTTAGACACAAATTAATGATTTTTCTCAATTTCAGCACCAGCTGAATTTTACAAAAAAAACATTTAGCCATGAATTATAGCGGTTCTTCTCAATTTTCAAGTTGCCCTGTGTTGGTGAAATTTGCGATTTCTCAATTTTAGTCAAGAGTATGCGCTTACGAATAAGCGCGAGTATCTGCGACTTATTCACATTTATCGATGATTTGGATCTTTTTCTCCATTTTAGCGGTGAATTAGCGCTTTGCCTCCAGTTTAAAAGCGAATGAGCGCTGTTTCTCAATTTGAGCGGTGAATTAATTGCGATGCATTCACATTTAGCCTCGAATTAGCTCTTTTTCCAAATGTTAGCAGCGAATTACATATATAGCTTTTTTTCTATATCAGCAGTGAGTTGGTGATGGAGTCACATAATAGCAGCGTTAGTACTTTATCTCCATTTTTGCCGCGAATTAACGTTTTGTTGTTGTTGTTTTTTTTTTTTTTTGTTTTTTTTTTTTTTTTTTTTGTTTTGTTTTTTTTTTTTCAATTTTAGCCGTGAAAGCGCCTCCAGAAATCGCAGTTTAGTGTTTTTTTAATTTTAGCTTTGAATGATCGTTTTTTCTCAATTTTAGCGGCGAATTAGTGTTTTTTCCATTTCAGCAGTGAGTTAACGTTTTTTCTATATTTTAGCAACAAATTAGCGATATTTCTCAATTTGAGCAGTGAATATTAGCGCTCACACATTTAGGCGATCCCTACCTATACATACTCTAAGGTCTCAACTCAGAATTTAGTTGTTGAAGGTGCCAAAATCCGCGAAAATAGTTCCTGAAAGGGCCAAATCCACGAAATTCCAGGGTTGAAAGAGCTAAATCCACTGTTAAGTGATTATGTAAATGAGAAACCCCCGTAAAATTGGTTTTTAAAGAACCAAAATTGCAAAATTTTATTTTTGAAAATGCCAAATCCACTAAATGAGCTCTTCAAGTTGGCTCTAAACCCGATATTATTTCTTTTTGGCGAGCGAATCCCACGAAATTCGTTTTGACAATGGGCCATAACCCCTCCGAATGAAAGTTGGATCCACGAAATTTCTCTTCAAAATGAGCGAATGTCCGGAAGTTTTGATTCTGAAGGCGTGAAACCCGTGAAGTTGACTTTTTTGAACGACCGCTCGAAGCTGGTTTCTTACATGATACGCTTTAATCGGATTTTTGAATGAGCAAAACCCGAGCACTTTGGTTGCTAAGTGCCAATAATCCGTGAAATTTGAGATCAATAGGGAAGTAGCCGTGAATTGTAGCCATTTCTTGGGTCAAAATGTTTTTTTTGGGCCAGAGTGTTAAATTTCAGAGCTTACCAGCAATAGCTTCAGAGCAATAAACTTTATTTGTACAGAAATTTCGATTCTTTGAGCTAATAAATCAAACTTTGAAGACATAATTCTGTCTTGCGTTGAAGGCGAACAGGCCATTTTTGGATTACCAGATCGCCGGTCAAAGTTTTCAGTGTTTTCGACTAACTGGAATGGCCAGTAGGTGGGGGCGCGCCCCCACTGGATCCGCTGATGTAGGCTCTAACCACAAGAAGCACTAAACAAAAAGACTCATCACTCCCCAGAATGTTTGTACAGGTGAGTATAAAGCCGGATATACACATGCGGTACTTGCCAAGTAACTTGCAAAATATTCAATCAATTTCTAGCAATTGCTTAGAAACCAACCAGCTGAGAATTTCAAAAATATGTTGCTCGTTACTCGGCAAGCACCGCATGTGTGTATCCGGCTTAAAATTAATGAGCGAAGTATTTGGATTTGGACCTTTGGATTGACAAAAATTTCGCTCCGGCAGCTGGCGGTCGGAAAGAGTGCATTTCATTCCGTATACGGACACCCTAAGCCGTCCAGAAATAATAATTTTGATACCATAATTTGTTTCATTAAGCCGAACTTCTTCCTCCATTTTCACCACCCTCTCTTCAAAAATGTCGAAAAGTTTCGGTAGTTTTCCAAGGGCTTTTGTTATATTAAATTTTTGTGCCGTATTTTATAATAATCGTGTGAATTTAAGCGATTTTTTTGAAATTTCATCCCCCCCCATCAAAGTTTTCGATAAATCTCAATGGAACCCAGGGCTTTAGTTACATTAAATTACTGAGTCGAATTTTAGAGCGCTAAGATGAACTAGTGAAGTTCAACGCTATTTTTACACTTCCACACCGGGAGGACCACCCCCGCACCACCTTGACTTTTTCAAAAAATTAAAATGGGAATCAAAGGCTACTCCAACATGGAGTATTCGCAACGAATATGATGCATCTAGAATCAACTGGTGAATTGTAGTGATTTTTTGACCATTTCAACCCCTATTCCCCCCCCCTCCATCTTGACCGATTTGGCCCAAATGCAATACCGACCGGGGTCTTACGACTACTGATTTTTGTGCCAAAGCGCGTTCCGCTAAATTAATTTCTTCGAGAGTTATCGTGCTAACAAAAAAACGGCCATAATATTATAAACAAATAAATCAATCAATATATGAAGAAATATATATATGCATCCTGGAGACCACTGAATTCGTGTTCTAGAGGTTCTGAAACGTGAAAAAAACATGACATGACCCATGTTTGCCACCATCACGACGAGACCAATATTGCATTTTTAGAATGAAATGCACTAAAACATATGTGATGGGGTGACGATTACTTGCAGATTGACCCTTAAAACATGCTCGAGAAATTCAGTTTGGCCCCACTGATTTAGGACCTCTAACCGCTTTCAGATTATAGCCCTTTATTAGCCTTTTATTAATCCAGTTCGGCTCTTGTGTTCAAATAGTGCCCCATGGGCCTTTTGGGCGTTCAGGAGTGGATATGTAATCCCCCCCTCACCAACCAAATCTCCAGGCGAAGAGTCTTGGCTATCTGGCAACCCTAGTGACGGCTCATGGCCTCTTGACGACGTCGGGCACAACATATTCATGAATATAATATAATATTGTATAAGTTAGATTTAGTGATGATTAAGAGGAAAGGGGAATTATTTTTTCCTCGTCACCTTTGACTCCTCTCCTGAAATAATGTGTGTCCCATGAACCGAACCTCCGAGCTAAACAGCTTGGATTTATTTTTGGACACTTTCAAACCAAACTCTCTTAGTCTCTTGAACACCTTCGTTAGGTGCTTGACGCGTTTTTGGATGTTTTTGCTATTTAGTGAATATTCTACTACACAGTAATGTTTACATAGTAATATTCATTTAGTAAAGAATGCATCGTAACGCGTATATGCACGAGTTCACAAGAATGCCCGATAAATTCCGTGCAATTTTGTTTTGAAGGTGCCCAATATGAAAAATTTGTTCAAAGATGAACGTGGAAGATGTTGGGAGTAGAAGTACCAGACGTTATTAAGTGAAGACTTGGAGAGCAAAAAATAGGACAGCTTGGATCTCTCCCCGGACACCTGAAAAATGAGCCCGGACGTCCCTGGACGCTCTAAAAAGTAGGACATGTCCGGGGACAGGAGGACGTCTGGTCACCCTAGCTGAAACAAAACAACACACATTTCTTCTCCTTTATTTAAATGTAAAATTTGAAACTGCGTAACATTAACAGTCTGAAGCACCTCCCAAAAATCACAACACGTACCTCGAAGGAAAGAAAAAAAAAGTTAATTGTACCCCCACAAGTGGGACGAAAACTTCAGTTTGCCCCGATTTTTGGTTCCAAAACTGGTCATTTAGCCCCCCCCCCCCTTCGAAGATAAACCGGATTAACACTGTGGCAGATGGGGAAGGTGCCCAGGGCCCCTCGCTCTGAGGGACTCTCCCCTTTTTTATATATTTTTTTATTTACAGGAAGTTCGAATGCATGATACATGAAAGTTAAAAATAGATAAACTTATGTGTTTGTGCAAACGACCAGTAGCGCACCATGATACGGATGATGGAGACGGTGCGTGCCTCGGGCACCCGAAAAGCTTAAAGATGAGAAATAGTAGATTTCTTGGGGTTTCATAGTAATGAATAGTAGGAAGGTGAAAACGGACCAGCCGGGCGGTTGTGGACTTATTGGTTCTGAAGTTGGGCAAGTCCGCTGATTAAAAGTATTATTAAGACAAAACGCTAATATGCAAAAATGCAGTTCGTTTGTTGCAAAAATGAACAAAAAGCGCTTATTCACGCCTAAAATTGTGAAAAAGAGGCAGCTGAAATCGAGAAATAGTGCGAATTTGCTGATAAAGTGCTTACACGTGGCTATGAAACCAAGAAAACGCAAGCGCTCGCCGTTGGAATTGACAAAATGTCAATCCGCGCGGTTTTAGGAGGCAATCTTTATGCGGTAAAAATAATTGAGAGTAAAACGCTAATTTGCCGCCAAAATGAGAAACAAAAAATAATTCGCGGCTAAAATTGGAAAAAACGTTGAGTCTCGGTAAAAATTGAGAAAATGCTATGATTCGCGGCTAGAATGGAAAAAAGGTCTAATTTGCGACTAAAATTGAGAAAAAGTGCTAATTAGCGGGAAAAAATTTATGTAAAAACACCAATCTAATCTCGGGGACTTTTGCCTGATCAAAAACCAAGTTTTGTGGCTTTAGCTGTTTATAAAATCAGTTAGTTCGAAAAAAAAATTTGGCGAAAAACAAATTTCGTGATTTTATCTTTTTCAAACCACAATTTCGCTGGGCAGTTTCCATAACCAAAAACGTTTCAAATTTGGCACCATCAAACCCAAATTTCACTTTCACCGCGTGACACACCAGTCGAGAGTCGAGTTTAAAAAGCAATCGGGGACGGGCGTGGTCTTAAAATGGCGACGTTGTTATGGAAATCCCGCCCTCCATCGGTCTATTTGTGGCAACCAAGAATCCACCAATCATATTCGAGAAAACTTGGATGCCAAACAAAGAGTGCCCGCGTTCCCACACACACAAAAACTCATCAAACTGATAATGATTAGTCGTTGTTAACTTGTTTTTAGGCGTCCTACTGTTGAGTCCTCCTTTTTCGTGCCAGGGCCTCCTCTGCAACCACTTTTACGCCTGGTCACCCTAACCTCACGGAACTGACAATTTCGTGGCTATTGAAACTGAAACTTTGGTATTGTGTCTATTCTTTAACCCCCCATTATGTATAATTGCATAGCTGTGTATTCCTCTAGCCTTGATTTTCGTGACTATTATCCCCCTCCCACCCCACAGTGCAATTTCGCGGCTAAAATATCTTCTGGAGGCCATTTATACAACAAAATTTGTAATTTTGTGACTATATTCATTATCAAACTCGCAATTTTGCGTCTGATTACTATTCGGGTATTCAAAACCGGTAGTTTCGCGACTACTTCTAGGGTACTGTAATTAATATGTACATGTAATTAATCCTCCGAAATATTTGAATTCGTGGCTATTAGTATTCCGAAAATTGGCAGTTTCTGCTGTCTATCCTCCGAAACTTTTGGTCAAACTTGCAATTTCATGGCAAGTTAGCCCTGAAACTTCAATTTCGCCACAATTTATCACCGAAAACTTCTAATTTCATGGCTATCTTAACCGTCGAAACTTCAAATTCACAGCTATTCCCCCCTCCACGTGCAACATTGCGGCCATTCATCCTCCAAACTTGCTATTTCACTGCTGATTTACTCTGCAAACTTTCCATTTCATTCGACTATTTAGCCTTTTAACTTGAATTTCGCTGCTATACATCACCGGAACTGGCAATTTAACGGTTATTAAGCCAAAAATTATTTATTTTACAGTAACCCAGGGCTCAGGCATTGGGTCGATGCTGTATATAGGAGTAAAATAATAAAAAATAAAGCCGTCGTTTATTACTACAGTTCCTTGAGCGCCACGGTTTTATCACAATAACCGTGGGCACACCAATTGTTCAAACAATGAAAATTGATGTTATTTCCAAAAGCACAGACAATTATAAATTAAAATTGAGTTAACATAAATAAAACTCATAAAGGTTCCTCTTTTACTTCTGGTTCTTCTTCTTTGATTATGATGGGAGAGGGCATATCACAGGCGAAGGGCTCACTTTTTTTTCTTTGTCTTTTATTCGGTTTTTTACCGTTACTATCCCTTTCACTATTGGTTTCGTCACTTTTTTTACGCGATTTAGTCGGAACTACACCACCACCACCACTGGAACCGTCGACGCTCTTCCGCCGACTCGGGCTCTTCTCACCCCCTGACGATTCCGAGTCGGATTTTTTCCGCCGGCGACTGGCAGAAGACGCCGTCTCTGACGACTCAGAGTCCTTTCGTCGTCTGGGCGACTTGGCGGTGGGAGGTGGAAAATGATCCGTCGAACTGGTCGACGGTCCGTTCAGTTCTAATTTCTCGGTGACGTCGCGCATTCGAGCTTCCCAAAGGAGGTTCTGCTGTTCGACTACATCCGGGTGTCTGCAATGGTCATTGAAATAAACATCCCTTTTTCTTTAATCAATGGACCACCTAGTAATTACTTGTTAATAAAATCCACATCTTGTGGTAGTCTGAACTGCCAAACTTTATTCCGCTTCAAAGAGGCAAGCTGGCCCATGATCAATCGAATTTCCTCCTGTGGCAACCCTAGAATTTTTTTCAAGTTTTTCCGTTCGATAGTCCTCCCCTCGTGAAACTCGTGAAGCTAATGGCGATGAAGAGGAGGGGGGTATTAACGTTACGTACGTAATTCTTACATCCTGCATTCCACTCACAATATAATCCCGACACGTAGCCATAACAGCCTGAGGAATTCCATTGCACACGGAACTATAATACAGATCCGATCGCAACACCCAGTTTCCTTGCACGAGAACGGCGCACTTTTGAAGACATTCAATAACAGATTTTAGGTCCGCGCTAAGAATCCAACTCAACTGCAGAGCTTTAAGGGTTTTCACTATTAAAATGACACAAACAATACAAATTTATGATTAAAAGAAGAAAAACAGTCTGGAAAGCTGGAAGGATATCGGAAATTGTGTGCATAGCTTAGACGCATGCGTTGAAGCGAAAGTTGAAAGTTGATTATGTTAAACTTCCGAGTATAGTCCGGGAGCACACAGTATCAAAAATCCAGGTCATTCGATCGTGTCTGGCACCTGCACAGTACGTTTTTTATGGTCTAGTAGATGACACTTCGGAGATCGCCAGACATTTTCCGTGGGACAGGGGCTCACAGCAGAGCAAGCTGTTGACAAACACGCCTTTGGGTGCTTTGAAAACGATTGGCGAGAGTAAAAAGTCGTTTCCCACGACCAATACGTTATGAAACCAACAACACCATCCAATTTGATTCTAAATAGTGCCGTCAGCGAGTTTTAGAAAATGTGAAATTTCGAGGCTCAATATTAGCCAGGGTTTCATTCAAAATTGGATGGCGGTGGTGGTTTTCTAGTTTATTGTTTGCGAAGAACCAATTTTTACACTTGCCAGCCGTTTTCAAGCAGCCCAAAGGTGTGTTTGCCAATACCTAGTTCCGTTATGAGCCCCTCTCCCACGATTTGTCTGGCGATCTCAGAATTGTCATCTCCTAGACCATAGAAAACGTCGTGCGCAGGTGCCAGACTGCCAGACACGATCAAATGACCCGGATTTTTCATACGGTGGGCTCCCGGACTATTATGATTATTTTGCGATTTAGCAATGTAAATTAGGAGTCTCTGTGAATTACCTTGCTCGAGAATCCGACGAACTTGATCGTGCAGAGGTAATTGCTTCAAATTCGACAATGACGTCAGTGAATCCGGCATTGCCGGGGCACTAGTTCCCGGGTCATCCTGGTCTTTGGGTATTAGAGAGGTCAAGAAATCCCTACTCGATAGTTCGATGGGACGGGAGCTTTTGGAAAACCCGCTGATGAGCCTGGTACGCTCAAGCTGTGAAAAAGGATAGTAACAAAATGTAAAGGCAATTGAACACGAATATTTCAACAGTACGAACCTTTGCTATGTCAGAATCTACGTTGTGGTACTGCGTAATATACCAAGGTTCCCCGCCAGTCTTTTCCATGTAATGATTATAACTTGCCTCCCTTGCCTTCTTCGCCCTTTCTGATTCGGCCCTATGAAACTGAACTCGCACTAGTTTAGCCTCTTGTTCTTCATTTTCTGGAGAAAAAAAGGCGCAATCCTTATTACAATCCACCCATTTTAAGCACACGAGGATAGAAAGAAAACACTTACCCGTTGAAGGCTTATTCTCAGCCTTGGACAAATGAGAAAATGAAGGATTCAGAGAAAGAATGCTCCTAACTGGCGAAATGATGAGCTCCTTCCCTCTCATTGTGCCGATAGCGAAACTATCTCGGTCGATGTTACAGTTTATCGATTCTAAACGAATTCGATCCATGCGTTTTCTTTAACGGAGAATCACGTAAGCGTTCGAAAGCAAAGGAACTTTTAAGGCCCGTTCACAAGCTCTATGTTTACGTTCTGTGGAGTCTACGCAATCAAACAAATTTATTCCCTCGAAAAATGAAGAATTTTTATAGGTTGCACAGACACCACACAACACAAACATAGAGCTTGTGAACGGGCCTTTAATATCCAGTTTTTCATTTCTTACGATTGATACGTCCTATTGGCGCCCGTTTTGTCCTTGTCAACCAAACTAGCCAACTGTTCTCCATGGCTCTTGTCAAAATTAGCGCTGCTAGTATCCAGACCAACTTCTAGTACAACCTCTTGATTTTCGGGCTTGATTTTACTCTACGGAAGAAAGACAATTACAGGAAAATCAACTGGCGTTACTATCGCAGCATAGTCAGCTTACTGCGACGACGTTTGAATATCCTGGTCGAGAAGCAGGCTGTGAAGGGTACTGGAAAACAAGAAGATGGTCGCTCAAATCGTGTGACAGGTAGACAGGAATCTGAAATAACAGAGAAGAATCAAGTCAGCTTTATTACAGTCGTTCACAATTATTAGAATTGGGTGTCTGATTATGTTTAACATGGTAGTAGCCAGGGGGGGGGGCAGTTGCCCTCACCTCACCCTTAATTTCACTCACTAAAACACCAATTACTAATTTTTTTTTGTGCGCAATGGAAACCAAATTTCGTGGGGTGGCCTAATTCAAAAGCCACTTTCTTGGTTTTTGCACACGAAAAACCCATTTTCGTAGCTCTGCCCAACTAAAAAATCAATTTATCAGATTTCGAACACTAAGGCGGCGTTCATACTATAATGGCGATACGACAACGTTTCTCCATCACTCTGACACATTTCCAGTTGTTTCTATCTGTCCCAGACGACGCTGTTAATTAGCGTCAGCGATGTCGAAACGATATCGTATCGCTCTGTTATGTTCGCCACCTAGGACACCAATTTTCCTGATGTTTCTGGCCAAAAAATTAACTTCCTGCAAAACAAATTTATCGGATTTTACTCTCAAAAAAGCAAAGTCGAGCTATTTTCCAATACAAAAAGCAATGTCCACGTGTCGAGATCTCTAAAAAATCAATTTAAGGGTTGTGTTGCTATCAACAAAATTTCGCGGGGTGCCCGAATTCAGAGACCGTTTTCGTGGATTTTGCGTTCTTAAACTCCATTTTAGCTAGTTTGCGCCTTAATAAAAAACCAATATCTCGAAGTTGCCTAAAACAACAATTTTCCCGATTTTTCTTGCCTCAAACTAAACATTCCCCGGATTTGGCTCACTGAAAAACTGATTCCTCTGATTTAAATCTCTTCAAACCAATTTTTCGGATTTTCCCGAAAAAGACCATAAACTTTATTGAACAATACAGCCGTGGTGTTTTTTAATGAATGCATTTCGGGCCCATTCCCGGTGCCCTTCATCAGCATTATCGCTTCACCTCTAAGGCCAAACCCAAAATTCCGAAATCTCTGAGAAACCTTTTTTTTTCTACTACTAATAACAAGGCATTTGGAACATTTCCGGAGCAGAATTGCCGTGGGACCAGTCAATATAATTTCAGTTGATTACATTTTCCTAAAAAGTCCTATCGCAGCTCTACTCCGAGCTGTTCCAAACAGCAGGAACAGGCCTGTTCTGATAAAACAAACGTCGTTACATGTTGATGATGAAAAACCAATTTTTCGGGACTGATTACTTCAGGTAACGATTTCGGTGATTTTTCAGAACAAAAAATGACATACTCGCAGGATTTTGCTCCCTAGGATGCCAAATTTTGCGGAACTTTCTTGCGAGAGAAAAATGTTTTCCCAGATGTGGATCACTGTGAAATAAATTTCTCAGAGTTTGATCGCCGAACAATCAATTTTGGGGATTTTTGTCGCCAGCTAACCAATTTCGCTGGGAGGCCCAATTAAGATCGTTCTCTGAATTGGATCGCCCAGGCGAAATGGATTTGCTGACATCAAAATCCCCGAAATTAGTAGCGTTCATTGAGCCAAACCAGAGAAATTCATATACGAAAAGCCAAAGCCTTGGGCAAAATTTACGCGAAAAGCCACGCCAGGGGCAAAACTTATGCGAAACGTCACATAACGTGCGTATAAGAAAAAAACTGTTTCGAAACGGCCGCGGCACACCAAGGGCGAAATGCCCCGAAGTGGGCAAAACGCAACATTCGGGAAAACACTTATGTGCAATGCAAAATTTACGCGAAACACTTCACCAAGAGCAATTTTATGATGAAATTTCCATTTAATTAATAACTTAATTAAACTGATGTTATCCGGACGACGATGGAAGGGCGTAGCCCAACACGATTCGAGTTTCGAGAAAAAATGGCTCCCCGGCGGGATTTGAACCCGCAACCTCTTGGATTACAAGTCCAGCACGCTACCAATTGCGCCACGGAGACGCCTTTGGGAGTCGTACTCCAAGGGATAAGCTAAGCCGAATCCCACCCAGGTCCATTGTTTCTCGAAACTCAAGGCGTTTCTTCTGATCGGTAAACCACGCCGAACTTTATCTTATCTTATCTTATCGGCGTGGTGGAGAGCTCATCGCAAAATCGCTAATTTCGTCGCTTAAATCGGGAGAAAGCTCTCATTCACAGCTTAAATCGAGAGATGGCGCGTTCATGGTTTTTGTCGGCAACTTTGTGGCTGAAATCATGAAAAAGCTCTAAACCATGGGTATAAGGAAAAAAATCGCTAGAAATTCTCGTATAAAATTGAGGGGGGGGGGATGCTACTTCATGGTTGAATTGACTGAAAAAGTGATGACGTCACAACTCACATGAAGCACTGTAGTAATCACTTGAAACAATAGGTCCATTCCATTGATTTGCGAGTGCTACACTTTTGAAGAAAATCATCTGGTTTCATTCAATTTTTCAGAATAAGCCAATGAAATCACATGGTTTTCCAAACTAGTGTAGCACTCGAAAAACAATGGAACGGACCTAAATTGTTTTGTTTGGAAAGTGCCAAAGGCGACGTCACAGTTTTTTAATCAATTTGAAAATTGTGCCAATTCATGGCAAAATGAAACAAAAACGTTAATACCCGGCTAAAAATTAGAAAAGTGCTAATTTTTCCGAAAAAAATTGAGAGAAAGCAATAATTCGCAGCTAAAACCGTGCGATTCTCAATTTGTGGTTTTTAGAGGCAACTTTTTGGCTTAATTTAGTGAAAAGCGCAAATTCATGTGTTAAAAGAGAACCAAACTGAGAGAGAGTTCTTTTTTACACACACGCGCTAATGGTTAACCGCGCGAGGGTGGGGATTACATCATAAAAAAATAGCGGGAGTGGTCAGGTTTATCAAACATACTCCCCCCCCCCCTGAAACGCAAAAATCAAAGAACATGGAAGCAAAAAATTTAAAGTGGGTCTATTAGATTGGCAGTGGAGCAAGTTTGATCGCGGGTCTTCGAATTGTTTTTCCCGATGGAGTCAAAATGTCCACTACACGCACAACATTGTCTTTACCCGGGTATGTCCGAACAACCTTCCCGCGCATCCTCGTCATAGGCGTGGCATTTTCTTCCTTTATGAGGACCAGAGTTCCAGTTTCGATGTTGGGGTTCGATTTGGTCCATTTAGCGCGTGCTTGCAGAGTCGACAAGTATTCTGCGCTCCAACGCTTCCACAAATCACGCTGCATTCGCAGCAAAAGTTCCCATCGCTTCAATCGATTGATGTTGTGGTCCGAGAAATCGGGTCCAGGCACCGCGGTCAATGGACCAAAAATCAAATAGTGACCAGGGGTCAAAAAGGCCAAATTCGTTGGGGTCACTGCTTAACGGTGTTAATGGGCGAGAATTTAGCATGGCTTCGACTTTAGTTAGGACGGTGTAAACTTCCTCGAAGGTCAAAGTAATGTTTCCGACCATCTTTTTCAAATTATTTTTCATAGACTTGACAGTGATTGTGGCGATGAGGAAGGGATGGAGATCCAATTAATCTCCTTCGTACTGGTGTAATCCAATAATTGATTCTGAAATTGAGAACTAGACAAGAATTTTTTGAGTTCATTATTTGCCCCGACAAAATTAGTACCATTGTCAGAGTGGAGTTCTGAACATAATCCTCGTCGTGAAACGAAACGGTCGACAGCATTGAGAAAAGATCGATTAGATAACGACGAAACGAGTTCTAAGTGACACGCTTTTGTTGCCATGCACACAAGAACGGCGACATACGCTTTTTCGATTGGGGCTTTTTTCAAGTTTGAGGATTTAATGAGTAAGTGACCGGCAAAGTCAACCCCTGCTTTTAGAAAGGGCCGCACCCCAAGTACTCGCGACGGTGGGAGATCGCCCATGACAGGCTCTACACATTTATGCTTTCGCCGATAGCAATCAATGCAGCGCAAGTATACTGAGCGAATTAACCGACGAGCTGAAATTAATCCAAAATCGCCGAAGAATCGAAGCTTGAAGTTGGATGGGTCCTGGATGGCCGAAATTCGAGTGATAAAACCGAGTGATAAGGAGACTCAAGTGAGACTTATGCGGCATCAGAACGGGATGGCAATTTTCGACAGGGAGCTCCGACTTTTTCAGGCACCCCAACTCGTAAAATTCCTTCGCTATCCAAAAAAAGGTGAAAATCTAGCCATGGCTTTGCTCAATGGCTTTTTTGACGACAGATTGGCTAAGGTTTCGGCGAAATAATTGGATTGTTCATATTTAATCCAAAAATTTAGGGACCTTTTCAGTTCCGACGTTTGCAACGGCCCTGATTTTCGGAGGCCAATTGGCGTTATCACTCTAAAGCAATACGCGGTTACCCGTTGTAAACGTGTTAGCGACGAAAAAGCACACAACAAGGTGTCAAGCGACGAATTCCGAGATAATAATGTGACGACTGGGTTAGGTTTGCGTTCCTCGAGTTCTGAATGGTCGAAACTGTTTATATGAGGTCATTCTGGCCAAGATGATTCCGGCTGAGTCAAACATTCTGGACCATTCCACCAAATGTGGTGAACCATTAGCTCTTTGGGGGTTATTCCTCTGGAGGCACAATCAGACGGATTTTGTGCGGGCGGTACGTACCTCCACCAACTTATTTTAGTGCCTTCTTGAATTTTCTGAACTCGGTGAGCGACGAAGGTTTGCCAACGAGACGGATCAGACTTGATCCATTGAAGCGTTATCGTTGAATCCGTCCAACAAACGATTTTCGAAAGTATTAATTTTTTCTGGAGGGCTATTTTCACCTTGTCGAGTAGTTGACTAAGCAATACGGCACCTAATAATTCTAGCCGTGCTAACGATATTACTCCCTTTGCTGGAGCGATTCGAGATTTGGCCATCAAAAGAAAACATTGTGGGGGTAAATTTTGGTGCGAAACGACGAGATAAATGACGCTAGCGTAAGCTCGCAATGAGGCGAAGCAGAACCCATGGAGGTGAAACGAATCGGGAAAGTTGCTGAGATAAAACGGTCTCGGTACTGACACTTGGTTACAAAAGTGAACAGTCGATCGAAGTACATCCCAAGAAGTGCTGATATCCGATGAAAGAGAGTCGTCCCAGTCAAGCTCTCTTTTCCAAATTTCTTGGAGAATTAATTTGGCCGAAATTATAATAGGTGCTAGCCATCCCAGAGGATCGAAGATTTTTGCGATGCTTGATAGCACGCCACGTTTTGTTAGTAGCCCGTCAAGAATTCTAACTTTGTACGAAAAGACATCTTTTATGGGGTCCCAGTTCAGCCCCAGTACTTTGATGAAATTGGAATCCGTGTCGAATTCAATGGCGGCGAGATTTCTTTTCAAGCTTTCTGGAAGACTTGAAAGAACTTCGCTGGAATTACCACACCATTTTTGCATGACAAAGCCGCCTCGATTGAGAATTTCACTCATTTCGATTATTGCCTTTTTGGCCGAGTCGACATCAGGAACCGAAGTTAACAGGTCGTCAACATAGAAGTCTTCAATCAGCATAGCTGCTGCAACCGGGAAGTCTTTACCTTCATCAAAGCTTAATTTATGTAACGTCCTTGTAGCCAAGTACGGACTGCACGATAAACCGAACGTGACAGTTTTTAAACGATACGTTTTCAATTCATCTTGAGGATGAAATCACCTCAAAATTAACTGATAGTTTGTGTGTGGATCGTGTACCAGGATTTGCAGATACATTTTACGAATGTCTCCCACTAAAGTGACAGGGGAGAGGCGAAATTTCAAAAAAACGTCGGTCAAATCGTTCTGCAACTTTGGCCCCGGTAACAGGAGTTTGGATTGGAGATTATATCGCCTAGCGATGGTAGTGAGATCTAACGGGAGCAAAATTTCAAACACGGATTTGGTAATCACTTTTTCCTCCGAGCTGCATAACTTGGTTTTCTATGTAACTTTGGTAACAAGTCGCCAACGCGTGTTTCCACCATGACCAAACTCATCATTTTGTTGTGAGTACATATTTGTTATATTGTCTCGTCGCCCATTTGTGCCGTAATTAATTTACAGTTGATTTAAATCGTCTTGGAATTCGGTCCAGTACGAACCAGTACCGGATATTTTATACAGTCCACTTTTTACCTTTTCGTAAAAGTAACATAAAATTGGTCCCCTCCTAATCCGGATTTTGTATTGAACAATCCCTTTCGTTTTATTTGTAAATTCGCAGTGGAATTGCTTCGTTCTCCTTTCGGTCCACCTTTTCTTCGTTTCGCGGTCAACCTACAGACCGCGCGCCGAAAGAATGCCCCTGAGAAAAGAATTGTGACACTTGTATTACAGTCTCAAAAACATTAGGCTCTTCGATGACGGACAGGGTTCATCTTACCCCTCTGCAGGTTGATGGTCTGCCTCCTTGCTCAGTGGGCGCTCATCTTTTTTAGAAAAGGCAGTATATCAGACGAGGGGGTGGTAGGAGGGAATTTTTCGTCAGGGGCATTCTTTTGGCGCGCGGATAGTACGCGGATTTTCCCTCGTTGAAAAAAAAAAAAAAAATTGTGCTAAATTCGATTACGATGGCTAGTCGATTTGTTAGAATGGGCTCATATATCCAATTCCTTTTGTCGAGAGCAGAGTACATATTCCAGCTCGGGGAAAACATCGACGGCCCCACTATAACCCACTATGACTCTATAAAATGTGTAAAATAAGAGTCACGTTAGCGCTATTGGCAGAGCGCTAGACTGAAAATTCAGAAGATACGGGTTCGAATCTCGCCGGCGAACCTCTTTTTTTTTGACACTCAAATCGTGTTGGACTAGGCCCTTCCTTCGTTTGATTGATTTAATTAAATACCGGCGACAACATCTTTCCCTATCTATCAAACAACAGACTGTTAAGATGACTCTAAGGAATCAAGAAAATACGTCCCCTCCCCCCATCAACTCCGTCATAATCCTAATCCTGGCGGTTATAGTGCACTAGGATCCCCACGCACAGTGCAGGCCTTGTACATTTTGCGCCCACGGCCCATCACCGCCCCCATGAAGTCACCGTTCACAATAAGCCGCGATTTGGCATTTGCTCCATTTTAACCGCAAAATAGCGTTTTTCTACACTTCAGCGCTTCTTCTCAATTTCATCGGTGAATCAGCTATATCTATCTCCATTTTAACCGTGAATAAGCGATTTGCCTTCTTTTAGTCGCGAATTAACGAGTTTTACCCATTTTAGCCACGAGTTAGCGTTTTTTCTCATTTTTTTTTTTATTAGGTGTAAATTAACGTTTCTTCCTAATTAGCCACGAAGTTGCGTCCGAAAACCGCGACAAACCATTTTCTCAACTTTCTGTGAATTAGCAAATTTTCTCAAATTAACCCGCCAGTTAGCAATCTTTCTTAATTTCAAACACCAATTCGACGGCGGATTAGTGGTTTTTATTCATTCTGAATAATACACCTATGTTATCGGTCAGGAAAAAATTTTTACAACCCACCCTCAAACTTTTTCTGTGTACGTTTTAACATGTCTAGATTCCATTTCTGTAATGTCCGTCCGCCGTCCGGGCCATATCTTGCCCTTGGATTGCTAAAAAAAACTCGTTCTTTCGCACATAAACTCCATTTGTGATCTAGTTGGTCCCAACAGCTGATCAGTTTGATCAAATAATTCGCTAGATTTTTTCGGGTCAAAAACGGGTCCAAAATGGGGGTTTTCCAAGGTTTTGAGATCATAGGGGTGTGGGGTGTCGATTTTCATGTAATTTCAAGCCGGATTTGGCCATACACATGAATAATAAACCCATGTGTAAAATTTCCAGCGTTTTTTATTTTATTTTTTCGTTCTCAGTCGAGAGTGGCGCTAAAACAAAAGAGAATGGTGAAAACCGCAACTCAATAGGTGCAGGCAGCGATTTTTAATTGAATTTTAAAACATCCGTGAATTACCAGCTGATCGACTTAGATGAGGGTTGGAAATGTGACGTCACAACCGCTAACCAACCCGTCTCAGGCACGTTCCCACTCCATCCTCACCAACCATCCGCCCAACCACTTCACCCCTCATCCAGTATCACTGCAACCATCTTAGAACCTTACTGTTCTACAACAACAACAAACTTGCACGTTCATTGCTTCGCTGTTTTGCCTTGAAGTGCTGCGTGCCTATTCATTGTCCTGTTTCGTCAGAAAAATTAAATGCGCTAAAATGTTGTTTTCCTTGTTGCATCCAAACATATGTACTCAGTTGAAGAGCAGTTCGGCTGCTTGTGATAAGCCTGTCAACTGTCAAAACACGCTAGCAGTATTGACGTCACTTCTGTCAAAACCCCCTCCCGCCATCAACTCATAACTTTAAAAATTAATTTTAAATATTTCCCGCGTGATTTTTTTAATTTTTCCTACTCTTTCCTCAATTACTTCTATCAAAGAACTCCATGAGCGAATAAAAATAATAAAAAAATAGGCAAGTTCTCTATTAGGGGGTTTTCACAATTTTAGCCGAGAATTAGCGTTTTATCTCTTGTTAAGCAACAGATTAGCGATTTTTCTGAATTTGTGATTTTCCTGATTTTGCTAATGAGAGATTTTTCTCAATTTCATCCATTCTTAATTTTAGCTGCGAATTAGCGCTTTAGCACAGTTTGAGCCATTATTTTGCCTACAGAAGCCGACCTACTCCTAGCCTCAAATTGGCGCTTTTTCTTCACCGCGGAAGCTTGAAGGAAACTTTAGCCGCGATGTAGCAAAGTGTTTATCTAAACTAGAGGAATTACGCTGATCCCAGTTGTTTTAGGTCCTCAAGCAATTATATTGTTCTTGGGAAAAGTACGCAGCAAAAAATTTGAAAAAAGCGATGACATTCGCTGCTAAAACAGTGAAAAAGCGTTAATTAGCGGTATCTCGATGAAACTTCCAGACAAAAATTGAGAAAAAATCGCTGATTCGCGGTGTATAGGTCGCTTTATGGCTAAAATGAAGAAAAAACGCTAATTTGCTGTTCTTTAGAGTGAAATTGATACGAGTCCCGGATTTTGATTTTTTGCAAGCGCGAAAAGGCAAGTAAAGGCTAAAAAAATAGCAAGAAAAAACGCAAATTCAAGGCTATAAAAGTGAGAAAAAATTCTCGGCTAATATATTGAGGGAAACAAAACAAATAAAACACAAAAGCGGGGCTAAAATTTCAAAAAACCGCCCGTTCGCGAGTACAAAAGAGAAAAGCCGCTAATTCGCAGCTGAATTTGCGAAAACCCCTAATTCACGACTGAAATTTGGAAGAATGTTTAATGAGAAGCTAAAATTGGGACAAACAATAATACACGGCAAAATTATTGAGAAACTAACTACTAAAAGTGAGCAAACTCAATTATTCGTTATAAAAATGACGAAAAGCGCTAATTGGCGGCTAAAATTGAGACAATCCTCATTCGCGGACAATACTGAAAAGCATTGCTAATTAATTCGCGGCTGAAATTGAGAAAAATCGTTAATTGGACAAATTGGGGAAAACTGCAAATTCGCAGATACAAAATGAAAGAAATTGGCTCTAATTCACAGCTGAAATTCATTAAAACGCGGAATCGCGGCTAAAATTCTGGAAAACACAAATATGTGGCTTCTGAAGGCAATTTCGGGCCTAAAACCGGGAAAAAGCACTAGTCCATTACTAAAAGGGAATAAAAAAGGATAATGCGGGGCAAAAATAGTTTATACGCCGCTAATTTGTGACCAATACTCATAATAATTATTAATTAGCGTGACTGAAATTAAAACAAACTCTAATTTGCAGCAAAAAGTTGAGACATTGTTGCTAATAAATTGCTAAGTGCTGCTGAAAAGGTAAAAATCGCTAATTAGCAGAAAAAATTGAGAAAAACTCAAATTCGTGGCAAAAACTGAGAAAGACGCTAACAAGATAAAAACGTGGTGATTCGCGGCTAAAGTTGGGGAAAATCCCTAATTCACGATGAAATGTAGAAGAGGCTGTAATTGAAAATACACCAATCCTTGGCATCGGAAGGCATTTTCGGGCCTGAAATTGGAGCGTTTGAACAGGTAATTCAAAAAATGAAATGAAAAAAGCTAGCCCCGACTATTTCTGCTGTGTAGTTCCCTGCGCGCCCTGGTCTCTGTAGATCTCTAGACAATCCCATTGCTCCTTTTGAACTAATTTGTTTCGAATTCTAGAGGTTTTTAAATATTCATAAATAATGATGAAATGCGCTTCTTGGGTCATTTTCACTCACCGCATTTTCCCCTTTTATTGTGATCGGTCTCCCCCCCTCCCAAAGCCAGCACTGTTGACGCCAACCAACTATGTAATATGTAATAATATTAATAACCCTACGGATACTTGAAGGTGAAGTGGGTCGGAAACGACGAGGGTCCTAATGAGGTTCAGCAGGAAGCCCCGAGATGTGCCAGGCACTGGGGTTCAGGTTGCGCACAATACCAAACAAGAGAAATAGAGGAAAGATACTAAATGTGTTAGCTCATTACTGTAGAGAGGCAATAACGTGGATTTTTGGATTGGTAGCAAAGAAAATGTAGATCCGGAAATTGATAGTGTTAATCTAGCAGATCTGCGATACAGACATCCAGTCATTTAGCAACCTATGATCTCCTCAATCCCTATATCTGGCCCAGCACTTATGAACGTTGAACCCAATTTTCGTGGTGGTTTACATGCAGAATGAATGGGGGGGGGCGGAGTTGAGCGATCGAAAAACACATTTGGATTGATTACCATGAGGACAGCATGTTACCACTCCGTCATCTCTTCCATCTCATGAAAAGTTTTCACGACTTTTGAAAAGTACACATCGGTGACATCCAGACGAGAAAAGTATGAATAATATTCGAGTAATCACTCACCTCTTCAACAATTTCACTGTCGTCATCTTGGGACATCGTGTGCAAGGAAGAAGGGCCCCCTCGTTTTGTGTCCAAACCCTCGGGGAGCTAACGATAATTTCGACAGCTTGCCCCACCCAGTGAATTCATTAAAATTACGAAAAAAAAAATACTAAAAATCTGAACGTTTCACGTTAAACCCTTGGAGCAAAATTTATAATTATTTTCCTTGCCCACTTTTAAAATCAAAGAGACCAAGTGCACTATTACCTTCCCACTGTTAAATTAAATTTGTGATAATCGTGTTATCCTGTTATCTTACCCCTTCGTCCACGCGGTTTGATCACGAGCGAATGTTTGAAAGAGTTGTTTTCTTTTTTTCGTTTTCAACGGAAAAAAGTGATAAATTCGGGAAAAGTTAAAAATTTACGATTTCCATGTGCATGAAGAGCATTTCATTCGAATGCTTGGTGCTATGAGAACTGTCATATTTTGTAGTTGTAGTATGAATAGGACGATTTTTTTTCTCTGTGGTAATTTTAATTTCATCATTATTTCTTGTTTTGATGTGTCAGTTTAGTATACGCGTTGTCATTCGCAACAATGGACATTGAAAACGAGACATTTTCCAAATCGAAGCACTGTTGATCGGTTGCCTTCGATACTCAAGTTGAAGCGACGGGGTGTTTTCTTTAACATGGCACTCGATGAAACTGTTCAATGTCTTCAGAATTTAGACAGGTACGTGAATATTCTTGAAACAGGGGATAAAACTCAGAAGAAACATGTCTTTCGAAATTTGAGTGAAATTGTGGCGCGGGAGTCATCCGAGAAGACTATGTGCCAATTGTACGACAAGCTTGAAACTCGGTTGGTGGTTGGTCTTCAGGATTCTATGGAGTTTGCCCGAGAAGGAAGTTTAAACCTTTTGAAGAGTGTGGCGATGAAGTTCAACCTGAAAACTGATTCTCTCGTCAAGCTGATTCCTGCTTTGTACTGCCGACTGTGTCGGGAGCGTGATTTTGAAACAAGTGAAGAACTACGCCTTATAATCGGCGAGATTTTAATTATTTTACTCGAGAAACAGGGCTCTGATTTGGCACCTTTCTCGGTTGAATTGACCGACATGACAGTTCGTTTGATACGAGACCCTTCGCCAGACGTGAAACAGGTCGCCTCGAAGCTGTGTCGTACCCTTGTAGACACGCTGCCTCGAGAGACGCACGGTGACGGAAAAAAAATGATTCCCCCTCTGATTGAAAATCTGCAGCACCAAAGGTGGCGAGTCAGAAAGTCGGTGGTTGAAGCGTTAGAATGGGTCATGATGAAAGGGGACAACAAGTGGTTGCCGGAAGTAGCCGGAGCTTTGGCGAAGAGAATGTTTGACGAGTCTCATCATGTTCGTGGTGCTGTTGCTCACCTGTGTGGCCTTTGGCTCGTTCAGCTACCTCAACGTTATTCGTACTTTCCGTACATTATACCCATCGCTTTAACCTGTCTGACTGACAGTAACGAAATCGTCTTAGAGGAATCTTTGAGGTTATGGAAAGCAGCAGGAGATACTTACTATTCAGAGAATGAAAAGGAACTAAAAGATAGAAATGACTATTTGTCTGACAAACTTAGTCACTATCCTCCCGGGGTTGAACGTCCTAGTTTGGGTTGCAGAGCATTGGTTGAGCGCGAAGCCTCTAAATTTCTCCTAGCTTTGGGCGCTGAGCTAACTGACTGGAGTGAACCTGTAAGGATAAAATCATCCGTGCTTCTCACTCAAGTGACACTTCACTACGAATTCTCATTGACTCAAGGAATCAGCCGTATTATAATGCAAATGTGTCGAGCCGCGATGGACCGTGATACTCCAGCTGTGGTCACCAATGTTAAATTGGCAGCTGAATACATGGGCTACTTCGTTCTACCCGAAGTCTACTGTGAACTGATAGTCATGCACATGAAGGAAGCGACACCGGGTGAACTACGCATTGTAGCCAGTTTGGTTCGAGGATCCCGGAGGGATGATCTTGTTTCTCATCTCGAAAAAGTTTGTTCATTAATCATTCGTTTTAGTGTCCAACTAGAAGCACAGAATGCTGCCTTAGAGTTGATTGCAGCGATAATGTCTGTGTGTCAAGAGGACTGTCTCAAAGTTGGTGCTGACATCTGGAAGTACTTGATAGGTACAATCGGTTTAGCTCAGAGTGACATCGTAGCAGACACCGCGATGGGCCTCCTTCATGAACTAGTACAATTAGGGGGAGGGAGCCCTCAAACTGTTCACAATTTGTACTGCCATAAACTATTGGAATATCTCGGTGAAAACACGACGTGGAGTGTTCACTGCCACGAGCAATATGTTTTAGTTGCCGTCATTAATTACGCCGGGGAAATTTTCGATCCGAATTTCAACACTATAGTTGATATCCTGAAGAAAGCATTATCGCCGGAATCCGACCCTGAAGTTCACTTGAAAATTATTTTCTCCATCAACCAACTCCTTACCAATACCTCCATCCTTGGAACCCAGGAAAAAGCTGCTAAATTTGTTAGAGTCCTCTTAACTGACATCCTTGCCCCTCATCTCAGATGGCGAGCCGGACTAAGTGCTGAAGCGGTTCGAACTGTGGCCTGCACCTGTCTTTACATGTGTTTGAAAAAAGCTGCCGCGCTTCCCGACTCGGTTAAAGTTTCGACCATTCTTCTTGGTCAACGAATATCGAATCCAAGAACCTACGATCCCACGGCCAATATCCACGACTTACTCTACGATGATGACGTCACTGAAAATTCAATGCTTCCCCCCATTTTCGACCCAACCGCCATTCCAACTGTCGCGTCGGGCATCAACGATTACGCTCCGTCCATTCTTCCACTCGTCCTCTCACTGACTGAAGACGCCGCCCCTAAAACTCGCCTTCTCGCGATCGCCTCCATTAAAATTCTTTCACTCAGCTCGCTCGTTCACGATATGGCAACTTTTTCAACGGTAGTAGCCGCTGTTCTCAAACGACTGGACGACGCGGATGACGGTGTCCGAGCTCAATGTGTGTTGGCGTTGAAGACACTGTACGAGCGTGAATTAGCACGAGACGACCGTGATAACGAGCGGTGTCCCCTTAACAGGAGCCTCGTGGATTTTGTTTACGGATCATTGTTAGTTCATTTGGACGATCGAAACAAAAAGTTTCAAAAACTGATTCTCGATTGTCTTAAAGTGGTGAGTGCCGCTGATCCAGAAACACTAAGACAGAAAGTCAAAAGAGAAGATTTTAGAGATCAAAAAATTTGTGATGAGTTGATACAATTTGTAAACAAATCTTTAGCTGAATTAAACATGGAAAAATATCCCGGTTTTTTGGTTTTTCGTAATTCCTTCTTTCAGCAAAAACTATGACTGTTGTAAGGAATGACTGAAAATCGCCAGCTCAACCCCTAGGCGTTTTGTCAAGATGTTCAAAAATTAAAATTGAACGGAACTGCATACATTGAGGTTTAACGTCCGAGAAAGAGCCTCGACAGTGGATGATCTCGCCGGCCTGCCCTTGACGCGATAAAATCTGAACAAACCAACGACCTATTTTGCCCCCTTAGGTGCGTTTTGGCTAGGGCTCGCAGCATTCCGCAATTGAGCATTGTCCTCGAGGCAGGGGCGTAGCCAGCCCTTGATCTACGGGTGGGCAACTTCACTGGCAGAAATGTCAGATGCATAATTTCCTTTTTACCAGGGTTAAATTTGGATATCCGGAGCATGACGTTTTTATGAAACCAGCAATTGTTCAGCAAATTGTTTTTTAGCGAGCCTAATCTGTAGAACTGGTCATTTCAATTAGTTAAACCCGCGAAAATGGGGTTTGAGCTATCCAAAACCCACGAAATCGCGGGTTTTAAGTCAGAAATTGCCCGCAAACATGGTTCTTCATAGCGAGAAAAACCCGGGAAATTGGCATTTTAGGGAGCCATAATCACGAAAATGGTTTTATTAGTGTTCGAGGAGGCAACCGGGTTTTATTAGTGTGGGAGGTAAAATTTGGATTTTGGCGAGCTCGCGAAAATGTGTTTTCCCCCTTTTTTTTAAAAGCGAGCAATACTCGCAAAGTTGGCGTTTTGGCGTGCAGAATCAGATGTTTTTGAATGATGCAGCACCACAAAACTGGATTTACGGCCACCAAAATCCACGAAGACAAACTAGCTCAAATCGGTTTTTACAGCACAAAATTGTCGACCATTTGCTAGCAACAAAAATCCACGAAATTACTTCTTCAATGAGTACGATCCCATAAATTTATTTTTCAGTGAGCCAAGATCCGGGATTTTTTTTTTTTTTTTTTTTTGAGAAGAATCTCCAAAATTTGGGTTTTAGAGCGAAATCAGAGAAAATTGCTTTTTATTGAGTCAAACCGCGAAATTGGTGTCATAGTGAGCGAAATCCGAGAAATTTGATTATTATTGAGCCATGCCCGCGAAAATGTTTGCCACAAAATGTGGCGATGCTGTTGGATTTCAACTTTTTGATGATATCTGGAGATGGTCCTCGGCCCTCTTTAAGTCTGCGCTTTTGAGTCTAGGGAAGAGCAGCCACCCATTTGTGGCCCCGTCTGGCTACGCCCATGCCTCGAGAGACTCGTAAATTGCGTCAGGACCTACCGATCCGAAACACTTTGAAAGAAAGGCCAAAAATTACTAAAAACTGCTCACTTACCTATCCCTTGGGAGATTTTCGAAAAAGTAGCCATGAATTAAAATTTGACGGAACATAGGTTTGCCAACCGTCCCGGTGTACCCAGGACAGTCCCGGTTTGGGTAATTTTACCCCGCGTCTCGGGCAATGTCCTCCCGGGATACAATTTGTCACCGATTCTGCTATACATTTTTAGGAAAAATGACATTGGGCATTGTATAATAATTGTATTCTTGGAATGTGAAGACGCTCGTGAGCCTGGTTTTTTTTTGGTTCACTTTTACCGTGGTTAGACTTTTTGTGATCAGGGGTTTTTGTGGTCAGAGCTTTTTGGAATCCAAATTTTTGTGGTTTAGTGCTTTTTGTCATTGAGTATTTTTTGTGGTTAGTGCATTTTTGGTTAGAGGTTTTTGTGGTTGGAGCTTTCTGTTGTTGGAGCTTTTGTGGTTAGGGCGTTTTGTTACTTTCACATTCTAGGATTACTGCTTTCTGTGGTTCATCTGTGGTTGGTTAGAGCATTTCGGGGTTGCAGTTTTCGGCGTTTGCTCTCTTCAAGTTCAAGTTTTGTGGTTCAATTTTTCTTTCGTTAGACTTTTTGTGATCAGGGGTGTGGTTGGTGCTTTTTGTGATTCGATTTTTTTTTTAACAAACCTTTTTTGGTTAAGGCATTTTGTGGTTAGAACTTTCTATGGTTGGAGAATTTTGTGGTCAGAGCATTTTTGATTAGAGCATTTTATATTTTTGGGGTTACAGCTTTCTGTGGTTCGAGCTTTGAGGGGTTCAATGTTTTTTGTACTTCAATCTTTTTGTGGTTAGAGCTTATTTTGGTCATGACTTTTTTGTGGTTATAGAGCTTCTTGTGGTGAACTTGTTCGAGTGGTCAGTGGGTTCAGGGTCAGCGATTGCTCCCCCAATGTTCTGGTTGGGGGAGCAGCGCTCCCCCAATCCGATGTTTGTGGAATCGAGAAAAAAAATGGCTTCGTGTTGAATTTGCCTCCTAAAAATTGTCGTTCGCATCTTTCCCAACATGATTCGGGTTCACCAGCCAGATCTGCAAACTTTGGGCTTTGAAACAGCCAAATATAACCACCAGGTTGTTTGTTTTTATGGAGGCAAACGTGAATGTGGTTCTCGAATTGGCCAAAACAGCAAAATTCGGTTCCCTTAATGCCGAATCCACGAAATTGATTCTATGAAGGCCACAAACGTGTGAAATTGCTATCTTGAACCCCGTGAAATGTGACTTTTTAATGTCAACCCCACAAATTTGGATTTTAAGGGAATCAATCCTTCAAAATTGATTTTTCAGAGGGCCAAAACTTTGGAATTAGGGCTAAAAGGGGTTAAAACTGTCAATTCTAGCCGTCTAACCAAGACAATTACAGTCAAGACCATGAAAAAGAGGAATGTGACTCTGGAATCCACTGTTTCGTCATCCTGGTTGGTCTTTTTGGGTGATTGAAACCCGAGAAATTTGGTTCTTTGGAATCCAAATCCACGATAATTGGGCTTTGAAAGGCTAACCTTTCAAAATTATATTTTAATGTGCTCAATGGGCATTTTGGCTCAGAGAGGAAAGTATATTTCACAGCCACTGGCGTATTTACACCTATAGGGGCCCAGGGCGAATAGCTCTATGAGGCCTCTTAGTGGTTTTTCTCACTTTCAGCCACAAATAAGTTGCATTCAGAAGCCGAGAATCGGCGTATTTTCAATTTTGAACATTTCTTGGGATTTTTGTCCATTTTATCCGCGAATTAGCGCTTTTCCTCAATTTTCAGCAAGGAATTAGCACTTTCCTAAATTTGAACGTAAAATTATTATTTTTAGGCCCATTTTATCAATTGTCGATTAAGAAATTTAAAATCATCCGCGAAACATGACGACATATTTGATCATGAAACAGATTAAGTTTTTAGTCACGATTGATAAAGCGGGCCTTATTACTTGAATAAGCGATTTTTATCCATTTTTGCTACAAATTTGCGTTTTGCTCTTTTTTTTTAACCGCGAATTAGTTTTTTTTTTTCAATTTGAACTGAAATTTAGAGCTCTCCTTAGTTTTAGCGGCGCTAATTAGTGATTTTTTCAGTATGAGTAAGGCGTTTGTTTTACATTTTAGCCCCACATTGGCCATTTCATTTCAATTTAGTTATGGATTAGCATTTTTTCTTAGTTTTCGCCTCAAAATATCCTTTAAAAAATACGTATTGGCGTCTTCTCAATTTTAGCCCCGAATAAAATGATTTTTTTCATTTTCATCCGCAAATTAACGTTTTTTCCCACAGTCTATTCGCGAATTAGCGCTTTTACTCAATTTCATCGACAGATTAGGCGATTTTTCTCAATTTCAGCCGTGAGCTTGGTCCAAAAACAGCACATTAGCGTTTTTTTGGTACATTTTAGCCGTAAAATTGCCCCTATACACCGAGAATCAGCGGTTTTTTCTAAATTATGATCTTAAAGTTGTATCGAGAAACCAGGAATGAGCGCTTTTTTGCAGTATTGGCCACACATATTAGCACTTTTTCCAAATTTTTTGCCGCCTACTCGCCCCAAAATCTGCACATTAGAGCGCCTTCTCAATTTTACCTGCTTAGGGACCTAAAGTATCTTGGGAATCAGCGTATTTTCTCTATTTTAGCCGCGAATTTGCTTCCAGAAGGCACAAATTTTCTCAATTTTAGCAGTCAGAATTTCGCTTTTGTGGGCTCGATCGAATATTTAGCCACACTGTTTGCTGATGACCAGTAACGCTCTATATTCTCCAAGTCGAATGGGCGGAAAATCGTCGAAAGGAGCCTAGTCACTGTCCAATCGTATACCAAAACTCCTTTTCAAGTACCTAAATCCGTGAACATGAGCCTTAAAATCATGATTTTTCTATATTTAGGCTTTTCGGGGGTCCTCCATGGTAGGTGGCCCTGGGCGGTCCGCCCCCCTCGCCCTTATCTCGGTACGCTACTGTACACGGCATACTCTTGCTCTTTCACACTATGTTTCTGCTCTGAATAGTCTGAGTATGCCATTTTATGGCCGATGTAGCCGATTTAGCTAATAACACGTCATTATTTAGTAAAACTGTGGCTTTAGGACTCAAATTACCGAGAAAAATTAACCCAGAAACAAGAGAATTTCATGAAGAGGCGGTAAATTTGGTGAAGGATTTGGAATTTTTGCCTCAAGAATTGTATTTTTGCACAAGCAGGCATAATTGATTCGCAAAATGGTATTTTCCAGAAGGGGGGGGAGAGGGTAAATCTAAACTGCTCAGATTCTTGCTCCCCCAATGCCGGCTGACTTCCGCCGCCACTGGAGCACGTCCTTGGCGAGTTCCCTATATGTATAATGACACCTCAAGTCGAGTGTCCTGCTTTTCTTCAGTCTCGGCAGACCTTTAGTCCCGATTTTGTCAAATTTCGAGTTGACAACCCTTAATATACGATGCTCCAATCCAAGATTGTTCTGAACCACCATTTATTTATTAATTATACAGCGACCGCGGTTTCGGTCCTTTGGACCATTTTCAAGCTGTTGGACAGACAACGACATACCTATAACTTGACGAAGCATTTAACAAACACATCAACAGACTACAAACCGGTAAATAAATTAATACATAAATAAATGAATAAATAATAAATAAATAAATACAAATTATGCTTCACGCACCTGGTCGCTTCTCGCTTGTTTAAAAACTACTAACTAGTTAACAAATCCCACCTGTGCCCCAACTCCTCGAAATCTACGGGACAGGAGGGGGAACCAGGAGCCAATCCCCAGGATCGCCACTGCCAGCCCCCGACCCTCACCGGTCCCAACGCTCCTCAATAAAACTCCCATTACTGGCGGGACCTCGAAATCCGTCATGGCGTTAACGCAGCTGGCTCCATCCAGCCGGCATCCCTTTTTTATTTCGTATTTTTCCAGCCAATCCATTTCTTTGCCCTTACTCACGAAATGCAAAACTTCGGCACGACCTGAATCGAAAGGGTGTCCAGTCGCTACCAGATGATCCTTAAATTCCGATCTTTTTCCTGTCCTGGGGGAGTGCTCAGCCACTCGAGTCCTAATTTCTCGTCCACTTTGGCCGACATAAAACGCTCCGCACTCACACCCCAATCGGTACACCCCGCTCCTCCTTAATCTATCCATCCTGTCCTTCACTCCCGACACCGCGCTGCCCAGGGACAATCCCCCCCTATATGAGATCCGAAACCCATCTCTCTTTAGCACTCTGGCAACTTTTTCCGACAGCTGACCCACATACGGTATGCAGCAAAACTTTGACTCTGCATCGGTACCATTACCCTCCCTAGCCAAGGTGGAGCTGTCCGCTAGGATTTGTCTCCTACGTCTTTTAGTTAAAAGTCTGTCTATTATAGCGCCGCCATAACCATTGGCTGCAGCCAGCTGTCGAATCCGTATCAGCTCCCTCTCAAACGCATCCGGGAGCAGAGGAACTCTCAGCAGCCTATCTACAAGCCACACGAAGCCTGACAGCTTTTGGGACCACCAGTCATAGGGGATATTGTTAGACTTCTCGAAGTTTGCCTGTCGTCTAATTACTGCCAATTTAGCGGAGAATTTTATGAAATGGAGGGACTGCCAATGGGATCGCCCCTGTCACCACTCTGTGCCGAAATGTTTATGGACGATTTAGAGAAGAAAATGTTCAGTTTGGGGGGTGACCTAAGTAGACATGTGTTCCTGTGGCGGCGGTATGTCGACGATGTGTTGTGTGTTTGGACTGGTTCGGTGGGAGAACTAGACTTGTTTCTCGAACATCTAAATTCGTTATACCCAACGGTAAAGTTTACATTGGAGGTTGGGGAGAATAAACAAATCAATTTTCTCGACCTGAGACTGAGCGTTAACGAGGATAACAGAGTAGTTTTCGATATTTATAGGAAGCCTACAATGACGGATGCCATGATTCCGTCCGACTCTGAACACCCGTGGTCCCAAAAGCTGTCAGGCTTCGTGTGGCTTGTAGATAGGCTGCTGAGAGTTCCTCTGCTCCCGGATGCGTTTGAGAGGGAGCTGATACGGATTCGACAGCTGGCTGCAGCCAATGGTTATGGCGGCGCTATAATAGACAGACTTTTAACTAAAAGACGTAGGAGACAAATCCTAGCGGACAGCTCCACCTTGGCTAGGGAGGGTAATGGTACCGATGCAGAGTCAAAGTTTTGCTGCATACCGTATGTGGGTCAGCTGTCGGAAAAAGTTGCCAGAGTGCTAAAGAGAGATGGGTTTCGGATCTCATATAGGGGGGGATTGTCCCTGGGCAGCGCGGTGTCGGGAGTGAAGGACAGGATGGATAGATTAAGGAGGAGCGGGGTGTACCGATTGGGGTGTGAGTGCGGAGCGTTTTATGTCGGCCAAAGTGGACGAGAAATTAGGACTCGAGTGGCTGAGCACTCCCCCAGGACAGGAAAAAGATCGGAATTTAAGGATCATCTGGTAGCGACTGGACACCCTTTCGATTCAGGTCGTGCCGAAGTTTTGCATTTCGTGAGTAAGGGCAAAGAAATGGATTGGCTGGAAAAATACGAAATAAAAAAGGGATGCCGGCTGGATGGAGCCAGCTGCGTTAACGCCATGACGGATTTCGAGGTCCCGCCAGTAATGGGAGTTTTATTGAGGAGCGTTGGGACCGGTGAGGGTCGGGGGGCGGGGGCTGGCAGTGGCGATCCTGGGGATTGGCTCCTGGTTCCCCCTCCTGTCCCGTAGATTTCGAGGAGTTGGGGCACAGGTGGGATTTGTTAACTAGTTAGTAGTTTTTAAACAAGCGAGAAGCGACCAGGTGCGTGAAGCATAATTTGTATTTATTTATTTATTATTTATTCATTTATTTATGTATTAATTTATTTACCGGTTTGTAGTCTGTTGATGTGTTTGTTAAATGCTTCGTTAAGTTATAGGTATGTCGTTGTCTGTCCAACAGCTTGAAAATGGTCCAAAGGACCGAAACCGCGGTCGCTGTATAATTAATAAATGGTGGTTCAGAACAATCTTGGATTGGAGCATCGTATTGATTTGGCCACACCATCATTAAGTCATACTTATATAACCCTTAATATAGTCTTGGCATTCACGTCTTGGATAGGGACTCCGGGCCATCCGAAAATTGAAACCGAATTTGGATCAGACGAGCCGTTGAAGGGATTCTCTGTGTTATTTGGCCGTACACATTTGCCTGCGGACGGCAATTGCCAGCAAGGCAAGACCTCAACGCCGCCGGTGCACCTCGCCGGCCCGTACTGGAGTCGAGAAAATCGGCTGATACCTTTTAATTTTGTCCCACCCTCTGCTATCCAGTGCGTAGTGCGTTTCAGACGCGGTTGCTTTCAGACATTCTCCATTGTTGCCAGAGGGATGCATGTAATTACATATAGGGTGATCAGAAGTGAAAATGGTTTCTGAGGACGCCTGCGCCTGGCACGGAAAAGTAGGACGCTTCCGACGGAAATAGTAAAGTACTAAAACCAAGAGATAACAGCGACTATTCGTTGATGAGTTCGACACGATCACTTTAGTGTTGAAGGTAGGTGCCCCAGGATCCGGGAGAAATTGAATTCTTAAAGAAGCCAAGGAGGAGAAATTAGTCAATGAAAGAATGAAAATCCTCGGTACTCGGCGGGGAGAAAAGAGCAAAAATGACGAAATTTTTTGTTTGAGTGAGCTAAATCCTTGAACTTTGTTATCTAAGGGGGAGTTGTACATTGCGTTTCTTCGACCCTCCCCCTCCAATCATACCTCGCAAACTCGGCATTACCTTAATTATTGCCGTTTTACTTCGCCAATCCTGGATTTCAAGGTTAGCCAAGTTGGGTTATGAAAGAGCAAAAACCCGCAAAACTCGGGAAACCTACTTAAGAGCAAAGATGACGACGGAAATTCGGGTCAATCCAAAATGAGTCAAATCCAGGATTTTGATTTTTCATTAAGAGCTAAAACCATGAATATTGGTTTTTAAAAGTGGAAAATCCGTGACATGTTGTTTTAAAGGTAGCAAATGTCAAATGTTTGGCTATAACAAAAGACGAAATTTCCGGTGAAAGCCAAAATGGCATGAAAATTGTTTTTTTAGTCGTCGTTCGTTTTTGATCAAATTGGATTTTCGAACTAACCGAACCTGCGAAACTAATTTTACAAAAGAGGCGGGGGTTTCAGACGTGGAGAATCCCGAAAATTCCAGGACTCCCATGATTCCAGCGTTTTTGGCTGCTTTGCTTTGCCGTTTTCACGGGCCGCACGGGAGCACTCGTCAGTTTTGAAGTCCAAGGATGGACCTCTCGACGCAGGCTCGCCTTATTCGCTCATTTTATCCCCCCCCCCCTCGGAACCTTTTAGGTGCTTTAACTTTCCCACTTAAGCGCCTCTTGGTAGTGGTGGGGGGGGGGGGTTGCATTCCGCATACTTAGCATGAACCACGTCGGGCTCAATTTGTAACCCTTTTTTTTTTTAAAAATAGCTAAAAATCGTAAAAATCTCCCAACCGTATTGAACTCGTCTGCTTAGCTAGCTCATGCACTGTCAAATAATTATCTTTAGACAGAATTGACACACAAAAAGTGGTCTATGTCTTTCTCACATGTATTCACCCGTCAAGCTTCCTTTTACTCTAATGAAGACATTTCAAGTTCGTAGTTGCAAGGGTGATTCCTCGACCCCCCTCCAATCGTCCCTCGTCTACTACTCGACATACATTTTCTCGCCTTATTTTGGCACCAATCCTGGTTTTTAAGGACTCGTTTTAATCTTCAGGAAATTCCGCATATGCAGTAGTTTTCCTTTTTTCAAATTTCATCCCAGAAGTTATTTTAAATTCGCCTTGAACTTTTACCTTGAATTTCCTGAAGATTAAAAGGAGTCCTTAAAAAACCAGGATTGGTGCCGAAATAAGGCCAGAAAATGTATGCCGAGTAGTAGACGAGGGTTGATTGGAGGGGGGTCGAGGAATCATCACAGCAGTTCCCCCTTGATCGTCCGTACTCTTCGCTCATTCTCTGTTGTGTAATTGCGAGCAGAGAGTCAACGTCCTTATTCGACAGACCTCTGGTTGGAATTTCATCCAAGGCGGAGACGATCATTTTCCCTATATAAATTAAATAGACATATCGTTAAGTGTTAAATTCAAAAGAGGGACGTTTGTTTTAGAGGAGGTGAATTACCCTTTTTGAACGTTTTATTCTTGTGATCAATGAACGCGTACGGTGAAAAAACCACCGGGATTATTGGCGTTTGACAGTCAATAGCCAAGTGGAAAGCGCCTTTTTAAATGGGAGAAGTTGATTGTCGGTTCTATTTCTTGTACCTTCTGCGTAGATTAAGAGTTATTTTCTTAATTACATCTTAATATCTTGTAGCACATGAACATAATTTTGTTCATGGGTGAGAGCAAAAACATTCCAACAAAATTCCGGTTGAGTGTGGTGGGAATGAGTAACAAAAGACATGTATGCCGAGAACAGACGTATATGAAAAACCAGGAATCCTCACCTCTTCTGGTGAGCATTCACATACTGTCTAGTTTATGACATGGGGGGGGGGGTGTCCTCTACTAGAAACAACAAAAACGGAAAACTTCCTCATTAGCATTTTATCTACGCTTCATGCTTTACGTCACGATTTCACGGCACAACTGTATTAGCCGTTGGCCATTTGCACAAAATTCTGCCCTTTTTAATATTCTGGATTAAATTTGGAGAGAACGGGTCGAAATAACCCGTCGCGGGACAGATTATAGTCCAGATAAAAAATCATAAAAATGTCCTCGGGGTGTTCAAGGCTTCAAACATAACTATATCTGAATTCTGAAAGACCGTAAAATAATTATAGTTTTTTATTATTGGCGATTCAGATTAACCAAATGCGCTCTGGTGGCGGCCCCACGGAAGTAGGAAGAGCGGTAGACTCTCCATGGGCTCATATGAGAAAACGCAGGTTTTGTTATTTTTTATGAGTTTTTAGGATTCTTAAAGTTCATTTCTTTGAAATATTAGTTGGTATTACTACTTTCTATTAACAATAAACTCATCATCGAGGAATAATTGAGATAAAATGAAAGAACTCGTGGTGAGAGAAAAATGATGGCGTTTTCCATTTACCGAGAATTTCGCACTGCGAGGGTGATTTTTCCTTCTATCCTTGATGAAGGATGGAAAAATCCCCCTACCCTATGCTACCCTATGATGAATTTCCGGTTAAAAAGGGTTGTTCAGCCCCAGAAACAGACTGTCCTTAACGAAATATGTAATTTTCCCCATTAAGGGTGCGTTTATCAATGCACTTATTCTACAGACAAAGCTGGGATAAGTCTGGTTGCTATGGGCCTTTTTGTAAACAGTAATGCAAAGTTATCCGAGGGATTGCTATTTCATGAGAAATCCGGTGATTGATAAACCCGCCCTAAACGGTGTAAATATCCATCACAGCTGGGGGTCTAATTCCCCTCCTACAGGCCACAGGTGGGTAATTGAAGGAGTTAATAATAAAAGGTTTTCTGTATGAAATTTTTACTAGAGTCACATTAGAGACTTTTTGGGACTCAAATGCCTTGTTTGAATTGAATAAGCTGGATTATGGATAAGTGTTAGTTTTTTTAGCAAAGTGGTTGAGTTTTCGAGTAAAATTAGCGCATTAAAAGACGCAATTTCATGAGTTTACCCTATTCGGCAAGGAAAGCGAATTTTACTCCTGAAACTGACTGTGCTAACATAAAAAGGGGCAATATTCCACGAATAACTTCCACTTTCGCCGTGGTTAAACGATCGGTGTAGCCTTCTAATGGATAAAAACTGTCAATTCTTGAATTAGTAATTTGTCTCCATTTCAGCCGCGAATTAGCGATTTATCTCCATTTCAGCCGTGAATTAGCGGTTTTCCTTGCAAAGAAATTGTGTTTTTCCTGATTTGAGCCGCTAATGAGCGATGTAATTTACCCGTCTAATTTTAGCCACGAAGTTGTCTCGAGAAACCGCGACTTGCCATTTGCTCTATTCATTCTGTGAAATAGCAAATGTTTTCAATTTAACGCCATAAACATCAAATTTTCTTGACTTCTAATTAGGCTAATTAGGGATTTCTCTACGTTTCAACAACGAATTAAGAGTTCCACCAATTTTCTCCGCAAACTACCTAACGCCTTTTCTGAAATTTGGCCGCGGATTAGCAATTTTTTCACTTTTTGGCACGAGGTTACGATCAGAAGCCGCGAACTGACGTTTTCTCAATTTAATCCGCGAATTAGTCAATTTTATCGATAAAATAGCAAGTTTTCTCCATTTTATAGCCGCGACTTAGCAATTTTTGTCATTTTTGCGATTTTTCACCCTTTTAGCCGTGAATTATAGCGATTTATCTGAATTTTGCAGAGAATTAGTGTTTTTCTTTATTTCAGCCGCTAATTAGCGTTTTTTCTCAATCGCATCAATGAATTAGCAACTTTTCTTAATTTTAGCTCAAGATTAGCGATTTGTTTCGCTTGCCTTTAGCTATGAATTAGCGTTTTTTCGCAGTTTGAGCCACGAACTTGCGTTCTGAATAAGCCGAGAATTCATGTTTTCGTAATTTTAGGCGTGAATTAGCGCATTTTCTCATTAGTGAATTATTGATTTTTCACGATTTTATCCGTTAATTACCGTGTTTCGTAATTTTAAACGCTAATGACTGTAATTTACACGCTATCCGCGAGCTTAAGAGCTCTTTTCTCAATTTTTGCTGTGAAGTTTTCTTAACTTTATCCGTGATTTAGCACTTCTTCTTATTTATAGCCGTGAATCAGTTTTTTTTTTTCAATAATTTCAGCCGTTAATTAGCCATTTATCTCCATTTTAGCCCCAAATTAGCGTTATTTTCCATTTTGGCCGCCGGGATTAAGTGGGGGATTGGCCCCCCATGAGGAGGCGCGAATTGTAGCGATTTACATTTCCATTTCCACAAAAATCAGAGGGGTGCCACTGTGTGCCATGGGCGGGCCATTGTGAAAGGCTCAGCTGAGTCAGCGGGCCACTTTTTTTTTGGCTCGCGAGCGCTCGGTTGGCCACCCCTGCCCTTTCACCAACGGCGGCCTCTACGCCTTGGCGTCCTCTATTTGCTCCCTTCTTTGAGACCCTTGCAATCAAATTTGTAATGATCACATAGGCAACATTATGAGACAACAAAAAGAGATAATGACTACGTACTGTCCATTATAGGTACAAACTAGGATACTAAATTCACTACGTTCCCGAAATGTAATCCCTTGAAAGCACGTCGTACAAGTTCGATCGAAGAAAGGTCGTAACCGCAAATCATTTTTCAATCAAGTGTGACAATAGTTCAGACGGAAAACATTGTAAACTCCTTAAAAACTGCAAAAACCCATTATTTAGCCCATACGTTGTTGGTAAGAGTAGGGCTCTTTTCCGCCATTGCGCCTCGACGCTAGCGCTGCAAGTGATAATCTGAATCGCCAATACTCCGTTCATAGCTGCTCCCGAGCTTCTCGTGAAGCGTCATCTCTCGATTGACTAGTCTTGGCGTTTCTGTCGACGAACAACACACCGCCCATCCAGGCCATGGGGTCCCCCATGGAAAAAAGTATATCAACTTTTTTGCGGCGTAACCCGTGAACGTTCCCTGGCATTCGTGCAGTATTTGTATGCCTAAACAAAATAGTAATAATTAATTATAAATAGCAGAATATTTTATTTGCCACTTTCGACTGGGAAAAGTGAAGACGCTTCAAGAATGATCAAAAACACTTCTATGATCTCAACTTGGACCTCTTAACGCAACTCTTTTATTCGACTTCAAGCGCTTTCGATGTGCTGTCGTGGAGCAGTTCATTCAGTAAAGAGAGGACTGGTGAGATTAAACTGCTCCGCGGCAGATTTTAGTTCAAATGTAAAACGCTATAGAAATAAAGTTTGAAGAACAACAAATACAGTCGGTATTAGCTACCTAGAATATCAAAAATGCTCTGGTGATCGGCCACAATAATTGCCGGTTGCCCCTTTTTAAGTTTCTCTTTATTTTAATAGCCCAAGTTATTCCCAATGGATACGTGAAATACTTCGTGATTTCAACGGTCTTGCTGTAAGGAACCATAATATTGTATAGTGCTTTAATGAATTTTTACATTTTGTCCACTAAAAACCGTGTGTTTGGTCTCACCCTTGTATATCGACCGAGGGTCATGATGAGAATAACTCAACATCAATGGGGAAAAAATAATTGCGAACAAATTGCTGAAGATTATAAAAAACGTGTAGCAGGCGTAGTAACGCAGTTTGTCGTTTGGAACGAGTGGTAGAATAGCCAGTACGAGGATAATACAGAAAAAATCTAGGAGTAAGCTCATGATGGTGGCTCGTGCGTTAGTGCAGGTTCTTGCAGCTATACGGGTGAAACTGAAGCTTTCTTTAAACTAACGATTTAAAGATTAATGGAAACGTTTTGTTTTTTATTGTTACACAAAGTTCGCAGGAACTATTGCGACATCGATGATGATAACTAAAGAATCGCGCAATTGAACATTTGCACATAATGCATATTGTTCTTATGTGGGAAAGACAAAGTTAAAATAAAATGAAAGGGCATCTAAAGAGCATCTTAAAACACATTCAAATTCTAAAGTGATATGGGGTTATTTTAGGGATAAAATTTGAAAAATCAAGATCTAAGTCACTGTAGAACTTCCTGAAGATTAAAATGAGACGTTGAAATCGAATATTGGTGCAGAAATGGAGCCAAAATGTATGTGTGAAGTTTAGGCGAGGAGTTACTGGGAAGGGGGTCGAGCAAACCCGCCTTAAGAAATACTTCAGTGTATAGTTATTCTGTTCCGACGGAATGTGAGGTTAAAGGATAAAATAATTGGTTTGTGGGAGGTTGAATAGAGTGAACAGCTTTTCGAGCATAATCATCTCAAGAATGAACGCGTCAGATGATAATAATAAAGGGGGGAGGGGGTGATAGGTTTCATCAAGCTTAGGGAGCTTCGCTGGCGCGGCTGGATCGGTCCAGTTCCGGTCGCCCGCTACTGAAAAAAAAGTCTCAGAACTAATTCAGGATCTGAAACTTGCAATCACCCGGATACATTCAGCCAGGAAACTCCCAATTTCGTGAGTAATTCATCGGGCTTTTGGAGCTGGTACCGGCTAGACTAGCCGGGTTCCACCGCCACAAAATACGCCCAAAAACGGGCAATTTTGCTTGTAATAGGACCCTATACATCCTATACTGGCAATTTAGCTTAAATTAACACCCGAAAATATCCACCTCGCGGATAAGCTGCACGGAAACTTCCAATTTCGTGGGAATTTGCCAGACTTTTTGGACTGATGAGGCCGGCTAACTGAGTTCTATCTCATTAAAATAGACCCTGAAACATGCAATTTTTCTTAATTAAAAAATGTAGTCCCTCCGTCCTTCGTACCAGGCTAGCTCGAGGACTGAGCCTACGAAAAACAATTGCGAACTTCCAATCTCACGGATATTTAGCTCTGAAACTTGCAGTTTCTATGAAATTCAGACCCATAACTTACAATTTAACAAATATTCAGCCAGGAAACTTGAAATTTTGATCAAGCATGCAAAATAAATGCTTCGCACTTATAGGCCCGTATGCTAAGTCGTTCCTCAAAATTTCCTCGACTCCAATGTTCCTCGCAAACTGAAGGATCACATGGCATTTTATAATTTGTCCAGTTTGTGAGGGAGCTTTGAGGTTGAGGAAAATTCGAGTAACGACTTGGCATACGGGTCATAATGCTGCAATTATACACGTCTATTTGTGATGCTATATGGGTGCAGTCGGAGCTCACTAAACAAAAAAGCCTCAATTTTTTGCAATTCCATTATTGAAGCCGTGAAACTTGATTAATTAAAGCCAGGAAAGCAAGCAGTTTAAAAAACCCTTTTCAAATTCGCGAATATTTGCCTGAAAATTGAGACGTTGCGGTTATTGGTCAGGGCACGACTGTCGTGACCAGCAAGCTCAGGTTCCGTCGGTCACTAAAAACCAAAAATCCCCAAACATTTCAAATTCGCGAAATTAAAGACCAAGAACGTGCAATTTTGACGAAATAAAGACAGGAAACCAACAATTTCGAGAATATTTAGACCCGAAACAATTTTGCAGTATCTGGCTCCGAAAGATGTAATTTTGTGGTTCTATTTGCCAGGCTATGAGCGCTGTCCGGGTCCGTCATCCCACGGCCACTAAAGAAGAAAAAAAAACCTTAAACATCCATATTCGCAAAATTAAGACGTTAAGCGTGCAATGTCGTGAATGAGGAAGTAACACATTTTCCAAAATCATGCTGTCGTGATAGCTTGGATACCAAAACTAATGAAAACACGATCCGTTCAAATAAAATCAGGCCATATATTTTTTTTTATTAATTTTTAAAACTATTGGGTAGAGGGACCCATTTGAAATAGGCTAGATAGACTGATGACGTAAGAACAGCATTCGCATGACCTTCACAATAGCTTCCCACAAATCAAACAATATGACTCAAGAGAATTGGAAGGAAAAGAAGGGGCAAGCCATGATAACAGCCACGATGCGGTTGATTGGGAGAGGTCACAACCCCTTAACTACGTCACGAGTCACAGACCGGCCGTTTAAGGTAACAAAAAAAAATTGGCAAGTTATATTATTTCGCTATAAATCGAAATCAATCATTTACGCACTAATATTCAATTCCTGGTCATATTTAGTCATTTTCTTTCGAAAAAAAATGTTTCCAGCGATTTTTATTTTTTATGTTACTTCCTCATTCAGGGTGACCAGACGTCCTAAAACGTTCTAGAGTGATCGGGGACGTCCGGGCTCATTTCTCAGGAGCCCGCGGAGAAGTCAAAGTTGTTCTCTTTTTTGTCCTACTTCTCGGTCTCCTCAACTTGTATCGTCTGGTGGGTCCAACTGTTCAACATCTCTCTAACTCAACTCTAAAGAGTGAGTCCCACCCCATTTTTGTAAACATCCTCGGAAGCCCAAGAATTAAGGGCCTCGACGATTTATAAGTGCGTTTTGGCTGGGGCTGGTTAAGTCCGGCTCAATAAAAAATTTAATGGCCATAATGAGCTCGTCCGCTTGCCTGGCTTAGTCGCTGTCATCAATTTAAAAATAATGACCTTTAGGCCCTAAAAATGAACAAAGGACATGTTTCTCTCTTGGCACACGGTTCACAGTATTCACTTTGTTGACTTTATTTTTCCTCTACATAAACTCTTAAGAATTTTCAAGTTCACGCATTAGTCTTCCGTACTCGTCGCTCATTCTACGTTGTGTGATTGTTAGCAGAGCGTCAAGGTCCTTCTTCGACAGGCCTTTGGTTGGAATTTCATCTAAGACGGAAACGATCACTTTCCCTGCAAACACAGACGTTACGTTACGTTCGATAGGGAGACGTTTGGTTTGACGGAGAAGGAGAATTATACCTTTTTTGAACGTTTTATTCTTGTGATCAATAAACGTGTACGGTGAAAAAACCACCGGAATTATAGGCATTTGACAATCAATAGCCAAGTGAAAAGCTCCTTTTTTAAAAGGGACAAATTGTTTGTTTGTACTATTTCTGGTTCCTTCTGGGTAGATCCAAATTTTTACCTGAAATCACACGTTGGAAGGGGATACAAATTAACATTATTTTGTTGTAAGATGCGTTCGCTACATGGGAGTGTGCGAATTAACGCCGAGTGGAAGAAAATGTGTGCAATAAAATTTCGGTTGAGTGCAAGATCTTTAATTTTTTATTATTAATTTCACGCTAAATAGAGCGTCTTCTCCTAGGAAAAAAGTTGAAAAAAATTAAAAATTGTTAATCTTCCTCAAGGCATTTTATTTTGCTCATCCTTGACCCTTGAGCCCCATTTACATGCAATGATTTTGAATGCGATTTTCACAGCACTAGTAATATATTTTTCCATTTGCACAAAGTTCTGCACCAGGGCAATTCAATTCTACCAGTCTTGTCCGTGAACATTATGATTTTGTATAGTGAAGGTTTTAAAAAGACGGGATGAAGTTGAGTAGGCCTCGTTTCGATGCATGTAACTTTTCAAAGTTTCGAACTTTGCCCTGAGGATGCTAGTGCCATAGCGAAACATAGGCTGTGACTTTAATAAAATAATTGAGGACCTCGACGGGTGTTTGACTTTTTCTTCATATTATTATTATGATTTTTTAGAGTGGACGAGTGGATTTCTTGTTCAAATGGAAAATGCTGTAAATCGCGCTCCTCGGGCGTTTCAGGCTTCACACCGAATCTGAAAGCACGTAATAGTGTATTTCATAACAAGTACGGAAAGTGGAAAATATCGTGCGAGGCAATTATACGAGCAACGATATTTTACTTTCCTACGAGTTTTGAACGCTACTTTTCGTACTACTTAAAACACTCCGATTAAATTAACACTAGTAGATCTTATAGCCTGGCTTCACTCAAAGCCGAGCTTTAAGACGATGGAGGTGCCCGTCAGCCGGTCAGCCTATAGTCTACATAGACGGCTAAACTGAGGCCCAAGTTTTCATATCACAACAGTTTGAAAAAATGTCACGTTCGAGCGGGGTTCTAGGTGCGGAAAGAAAGCTCTTTCGTTATAAGTAAGTAGTACGAAAAGAAGTTCTTTCGTTATAAGTAGTACCTACGAAAAATAAATATCGTTTGTTATTACTCCCTTCTTCAACTGCTCCTGAGCTTGTCGTGCAGCATTATCTCTCGACCGACTGGTTTTGGCGTTTCTGTCGACAAACAATAGACCGCCCATCCAGCCTATGGGCCCCCATGGGAAAAAGTAGAGCAACTTCTTGGCCCCAATACTCGTGAAAGTTCCTTGGTATTTGTGCAGTATTTGCATGCCTAAACAAAACAGTAATATATGAATACCTAGCCAACATATTTTCTTTGTCACTTGCGATATTAAGAGAAAACGATTTGATAAAACTTTACGAGAATGAAGAAATTCGCTGCTAGCGCCAAAAATTTGGTACAATCGTGATATACTGAGCGATGTAGAATAATTTATTTTAAAATGGGTTTTTATTCCAACAGTAGCGTCGACACAGCTGGTAACAGGGGGGGGGGAGCCGAGCCACCGCTCGGGGGCACCTGGTCCATACAGGCGAATCTAGCAAAACGAGGGGGGGAAAGTCGGACGACGAAAAATGGCCTAAGGGTGCGTTCATAGTGAACCACTTCACTGCAATGTGATAGAAGGTGCTTCACTATAAACAGTCCCATACAATTATTGACAAATTTTGTTATCCTCATCGCGGTTTCATCGGGGCATCGCTCATCGAGGTATCGCAGTGAAGGTAATTCACTGTGAACGCACCCTAAGAAGCGCATTTGATTTATGAATATTTCAAAACGTTAAACATAGTTATATAAATTAGTTAAAAAGCGGCGTTGGCAATGTCTTAGGGACTTCTGGAGGCAATTTCGCAGCTGAGATAGAGAAAATATGCTGATCTCCATTGTCTGTCGAAGGGCTGAAAGCCCTTTTAGGCGGCTAAAACTAACTCATGTGCTGTTCCAGCAATTAAGCCTTGTACACACTGGGCGAGTAGTTTAGTCGAGTAGGTGAGTAGATTAGCAGCTAAACAAGCGCGAACATAAACTATTTAGTCAAGTCCCCCCCCCCCAGTGAGAAGAATTTTTAGTTTATAGTGCCAAGTCGTAAGTTACTAAACTCGACTAAATTGCTCGACCAGTGTGAACAAGGCTTTAAGTACGTGGCTAAAATGCTGGAAAGTGCTAATACATTCTTGTCCAAAATTGTGAAAAGGCGCTAATTCGAGGTTTCTAGATGCAGCATCCATAGAACAAAAATTGATAATAACGCTGATTCGGTGGCTAAACTTGAGAAAAATTGATTAAAAGAGCTTAATTCACGGATAAAGTAGAGAAAAATCAGTAATTCGTTGCTAAAATTACGAAAACGCGAACTCATGCCCCCTGGGTGGGTCCCTTGAAGTTTTGGCCGTACTGGTGGTGCCACCATCTCTTTTAGAGTCATTTTATTCGAATTGGCGAGTTTTCTCAAAATATGTATCCGTGAATTAGCGTTTTTTTTTTGTTTTTGTTTTTTTGTTTTTTTTTCTTTTTTCTACTTCAGCAGCGTATTACCGATTTTTCTCAAATAGATCCGCGAATGAGCGTATTTTTTTCAATTTTAACCGCGAATCATGTCCCAGTTTCAGCCGCGTACTGTTTCCTAGTTTTAGCCGAGGGGAGACCGCCTTCACTCAATTCTAGCCTCATAACAAATTGTTTTTCTTGTTTCTGTTATTTAGCTGGTAATCAAGCGTTTTTGTCACTCAGCTTATTTGCGGATACGTGCAGTTTCTTCATTTTAACCGTGCATTAGCGGGTTTTCAAAAATGTATCCCCGAATTATCGCTTTCTCCCAATTTTGATCACGAGAAACCACAAATGGGCGTTTTTGGGGGCTGATGAGCGATTTATCGCTGCTTTTTCTCAATTATTTATAGCTGTGAATTAGTGTTTATTTTAGATTATGTCTGCGAATGAGCGTTTTTCTATATTTTTAGCCTAATTCCTCCGATAAAATGTTGATAAAACGCAAATTCGCCATAATTACAAAAACGCCAAAACAGAGGCGACTTCGTGAGCTCAAGCGAGAAAAAAGCCCTAATAATTCATTGCTAAAAATCCACGCACTAATCCACGTTAGATCCACGTTAAAATGAGGAAAAAACGCTAATGGGGAACTTGCATGAATGCCCGATTTGGGGGAAAAGTATACCGGTGAATTGGCCCATGCAGACAAGGATATCAATGGTAATTGCAGCCCGATTGGTGCGTCAAGTGATTTAAAAATAAATTTTAAAGTTCTTCAGGAGGGGATGGATGGTGCGAGGGAAAAATGACGTCAATGTGCAGTTTTGAAGCATTTGAGGAAACTCTAAAATGTTTTGTTTACAAATAACAAGAAAAATTAAACCCCAGAAAACGCGTCTTCCCCCCCCCCTCTTCCTAACACCATCCATTTTATTAACTGCCCTTTGACGTAATCAAACCCCCCACTCAAAATTTTCAAAAATTCGCCTTAAAAAACCCCTTGATTGATTTCAATGTTTAATGTGGGCAATTGTCTTGTTGAAGAGCCCTCTTCAAGAAACACCAGTGATTGAAAAATGTGCAAGTTCCCCATTCACGTCAAAAAGTCTATGCAACCAAACAAATGTATTCCCTCCAAAAATGAAGCATTTTGATAGGTTGCAAGGACACCACACAACGACAACATAGAGCTTGTGAACGGGCCTTTTACCCCTTGAGACGCACCTCCTTTATTCGACTTGAAAATAAAGTTTGAAAAACAAATAAATGCAGTTGATAGTTACCTAGAACATCGAACATGCTCTGATGATTGGCCACAATAATTGCTGGTTGTCCTTTTTTGAGTTTCTCCTTATTTTTGATAACCCAAGTAATCCCTAAAGGGTGCGTTAAATACTTTGTAACTTCTGCTGCCTTGCTGTAAAGAACTGACTTGTATTGCAGTTTTTAATGAATTTTCACTTTTTGAGCACTATACTATGCTCTAGGATGTCTTACCCTATCGACCTAGGATCACGATGAGGATAAAACAACAACAGTGGAGACAAAAGAACTGCGGACAAACTGCTGTAGATGATATAAAACGCGTAGCAGGCGTAGTAGCGCAATTTGACATTAGGAACGAGTGGTAGAATAGCCAGTACGAGTAAAACACAGAAATATTCGAGAAGTAAGCCCATTATTAAGTGTTAGTGGCTCAGCTATACCGTTGAAACTAATACGATCTATTAACGTTTTAGAGTGAAATGAAAATCTGTTATTTTCGTTGTTAATTATACAATAAGGTCACAGGTAGAATTGAAGACGACGTCGATGATGATTACCTGAGAAACGTGTACTTGGAAATTTGCAAATAATGTACATTTTTCCTGTGTGGGAACAGTAAACATTGTTGAGAAATTAATCAACTGATCTAAGAAAGGCATCCAAAGAAAATTTTACATCATTTGATGATGTATTTATTATGTGATGTGATTTATACGTGTGTTTTTTTGTTTCAACGGAATTTGTGGTTAGTGAATAACATAAGGGCGGGGGCTATAAATCGTCCATTTAATCTTGTCAAATCTCTGTATAAACTTTTGAATTGGAGATCGATATTTTCATGTTTAAGGAAAGCGAAATTCAGAAACTTGAATATTATTTCCTTTTTGTCGATATAAGCAGAGCTGGACAGTAACGCGTTAAGGCGAGTTCACACGCACGCTTTCGGCACCAGTCATCAATTCGCCAGGGCACAAGCGCCGACACTATATCCAAGGTGTGGGTGGTTCGTGATCAAGGAGGTGATAAATAACATGGGAATAAAATAAGGAAGAAAGGACTGTCAGAACAAAAGAAGGAAGAGAGAACCGGTTCCCAGACGATGAATAAGTCATAGTTAGGTCAGAAAACTATTGATTTAAGCCTGAGAACAAAGCCAAGTAAAGCCAGAGTTTCGGTTAAATACGGCAGAAACTGGCAGAATCGCCCACATTTTACCGTGAATCCTTGAGAATTTGCTCACTTCTTGACCAGAAATGGTGAATTTTGCCTCTAAAATTGATTTAACTGCCAGGAATCTGAAAATTTCGCCTCGGAATCCCCCCCCCCCCATACAGAAGTTGCAAAGTCCAAAGTCTCCAGGGACAAAGAGTGGGAAAAAGCAGCACACTCGTCTTGAGGTGTCGTCACACAGGGCACTCGCAAAGGACGTGCTTGAGCTCGAACAAATCTAACCACAAATAACCTTAACCACAAAAACCTTGAACGCCTAAAAGCTCGAACCACAGAAAGCAGTAAAAAGATCTATAACCACAAAATGATGTTACCACAAAAGCTCTGAGCTCTGAAAACGAAGTCCTCCAACCACAAAAAGTTCAAATGACACGAATGACAAAATAGAGCAGTAACCGCAAAATGTACTGACTTCACAAAAAAAAACCGAACCACAAAAACCTCTACCCCCAAAATGTTCTAACCACAAATTGGTCTAGCGACAAATTGGTCTAGCCACAAAATGCTCTAACCTCAAAGTGCTCTAAACACAAAATGCTCTAATCACAACAAGTTGTAACCACAAAAACAACTAGCAAAACATTCACTAACCACAAAATGCTATAACCACAAATTGCTCTAACCATAATTGGTCTAACCACAAAATGCTCTAACCACAATATGCATTAACCACAAAATGCTCCAACCACAAAATGATCTGACCACAAAATGCTCTAACCAGTACAACAAGCTCTGATCACAAAAAGTCTAACCAAAGAAAAGTTGAACCACAAAAACTTGAACCCCAAGAGACCAAACGCCGAAAGCTGCAACCCCGAAATGCCCCGAGTGCAAAATAAATGAACCACAAAAAGCTTGAACCACAGAATGCAACAACCCATTCGAACTGCAGCGCAAATAACAAAACGCTTCAACCACAAAAACCTCTAACCAAAAGTGCACTAACCACAAAAGCTTGGATACCAAAATGCTCTAACCACAAAAAGATTTTACTAAGAAAAGCCCTGACCCCAGAAAATGTGATCCACAAAAACAACCGGCAACATGTACAGGTTTAAAAAGTATCTGAAAGATGAAAAATAAAAAATTTGGCTGATCACACGGAATAGGACGATTTTCATTAATTATTCTCATTTCATGGATTAGGCCTGTTTCACGCGCATCTTAATCATTCCAAGAATAAAATTATTGTGTGCCCAGTATACATTTTTTAGACATGTAGACCAGAATCCGGGACAAATTGAGTCGCCTGGGATGAATTCTTGTTCGGGACGCCGGGCAAAATTAGCCAAACCGGGACTGCCCCGGGTACCCCCAGGACGGTTGGCATTCCAAGCTGTAAATGCTTTCCAGCCCGCGAAATGTGAACATTCCGGTCTAAAAACTCAATAGGAATGCACCCGATGATGTAACCACGGAACCGATCCAGCTGAGGGATTACAAAAAAAAGCTTAAACGCTTAGGCTTGATTTGACGAAGTGACGCCCTGAACGGTTACCCAGCCCTGAAACGCTCCTTCTCGAGACCGTTCGATCAAAAATGGTCATAAAGTTTTATAAATTAACAATTTTTCTTATTTCGTGTGACTTTTCATAGTAGGTATGGAATAATAAACTATTTTCGCTCATATACAGTCAAGTTTCCAACTTATCTCGTCAAAATCACCAATCCGTTCATTTGGTGTTTCATTTGTTTGGGATTTTGAGACTTTCCAGATTTCCCAGTAAGCAGGAGTAGAATGATCGCCTCAAACGGTGGCACCCACTACGTCAACACCAGCAGTACTTTGTATACCTCCGCGCTGTAAGCATAGGCGGATATAACAGGCCTGAATGCAGGGAATGAATTGTAGGCCCATATACGGTTTCCGAGACAAATTTTGATATTCTGGACCAATTATTGAGCACTTATTTGGTGACAAAAGTACCCTGGAATTGGAAACTTAAAAAGTGACTTTGAAACTGACAAAGTCAGCTGGAAATAAAAAAGTGGCCTGGAAATTGTCAAAGAGATCCTAAAACTGGCAAAGTGGCCAGAAAACTAGTTGGCACAGTATTGTCTGGAAACTGACCAAGTAATTTGAAAATTGGCAAAGTGACCTGGAAATTGACAAAGCGGCCCGAAAACTGGCAAATAAGTGTGATGAAAACTAGGTGGGCAGTTATCTGGCAATTGACAAAGTGACCTGGAAACTGACTGATTAGTCAGGAAACTGACAATAAGTGACTTGGAAACAGGCAAAAGTGGCTTGGAAACTGACGAAGTGGCCTGGAAAGTAAAGAAGTGGCCTGAAGGTGGTCCAAATTGCCTGGAAACTGACAAAGTAATTTGAAAATTGGCAAAGTGATCTAGAAACTGACTATCTAACTGGGAAACTGAAAAAAGAACTTGAAAACTGACAAAGTGACCTGGAAATTGACAAATTGGCCAAAATTTGACAATAAGAGACTTTGGAAACTGAGGCAAAAGTGGCCTGGAAACAGACAAAGTGGCATTGAAAATGATTAAGTGGCATATGGAATCTGTCGAAGTGATCTGAAAATAAAGTGTCTTGGAAATAACTGACAAAAGTGACTTGAAAATTGACAAAGTCGCTTAGAAATGACAAAGTGCCCAGGACTTGGAAAATAAATGCAGGCCGTCCACACTTTACCAACTGATTGACCCCCCAGCACCCCATCCCCAACGGGTTACGCCGTTACACTCACGCAAACTGCTAGATAAACTGACTATACTCACTAAAAAATGGATTGACTGGCTAGGCACGCGTCTAAAAAGGGCTAAGCGAACCATAATACTATGATTATACGACATGAAATTATAGGCGGGCGTAACTCATCGATTAAAAAATCAATGTTGCGCTTTAAAGTCCCAAAGAAGCGACGGAAGGCTCAAGCCTACGCCAATAGCTGGCAACAAAGGGCCGGTGTATCCGTGGGGGCTAGGACATTGAGTTCCAGTGGCCTGGCACCCACGGGCGCTGCGGTTGCGGGTTCGATTCCCGCGCTGGTCAACTGCCAGCCTCTGGGTTTTTGAGGTCCTACCCTACGGGGTAGGAAAGGCGGCAGGCAATATGGCGAAAGCCTCCGCCTGGGTCTTTCTTTCCTCCTCACCCCTGTAACACCGCAAGGTACTAAAGTCTCTGAAAAAAAAAAAAAAAAACTCCAATAGCTGGCAACGTTGCGCTCCCATGCTGCCTCATTGAGGTCTACTCGGATCGAAGCTTACTCTCGCGGACTTCAAGGCTGTCGAATGCAGGATTACCCCATCCTCTCTAGGTGGTTTTCCAGGTGGAAAATTAGCCATGAAAGCCAAAAAGCCGCCCCCCCCCCCGTGTAATACTCTACGCTGCTGTTAACATCACGGTCATGCTTTCTTCCCCCCTCGCGCTATATGTTCCTGCCTATCGAGATAACAAGGGGAAGTACTAAAATCAGCAGGGAATTTTAAAGCGTATTTTATTATTCCCTACAGTCTCTCCACTTTTACAATTTTGGCATTTTTTTCGTCCTTTAAAGCTGTATTTGCTGATGAATCGTCCGATTGCAACTCGTTCCACGGTTGAACTTCGGCTGTGCCGAAAATAACGTACACAACGTTCGTAAAGCACATGACTATGACGCTTATCCAAAAGACCAGCCTCCATTCGAGAAGAGTACTCTGTAAATAACATTTGAAAAAATCAATATTGACATCTACAATGAAACGAAATTCTCAACGGCATTTTACTCACGTTTGGAGTCAGGTGCCCAACAAGGTAAGGCACGAGAGCCCCAGAAATTGCACCAACCCCACCGACAAGGGCCATAAGCGTTCCCGCGTGATTAGGCGACAGATCGAGAGCGTTGACTTTGAGCGAAGGAACAAACGCTCCCATGACACCCATGCCCGCCGTGAAGAAGAACGCGACTAAAATACGGTCGCAACCGGAGTAACTGGCCGCGAGAATTCCGGCTGCTGGTCCGAGTGAGGCTGTGCGTGTGAATCAAAATTAAAATAGTTGTTCATGACGGTTATGTCATGGAATTTCAGATCGTGTTGGCCACCTTGCTCGGGGTGATTATGTCATAACAAAGTATTTTAGCCCTGATGAGTCACTATAAATGGCAAACATTTATCGAAGGGAAATGGGAAATTTCGAGAAAAACCGAAAAACACAACTTTTCGTCGTAATTTAGCCTCTCAACCCAAAGAACTCTGCGTCTTCTCCAACCCGTTAGTATAATTGCATTAAAACTTTTATCCCCCCCCCCCTGTCATTGTTTGAGCAAGATAGAGAGCCAGATAATGTGTAGAAGGGTCTCGTCATAAATCGAGCTCACAATCAGACACTTACCGATTGTGACAAACAGTTTCCTGACTTTTGTAACTTTGATATGTTTAGCATTCACCATCCAATCAACAATCCAACCGCAAATCAGAGCGAATATCCACATTGCAAGATACGGCGCCGCGGACAAGAAGCCGTTCTAAGAGACGATCCGATCATTAGTGGGGTGTGATTCAAATTCTAATTACAACGGTGACTATAAGTACCTGGGTTGTTGAAAAGTGCATCACACTTTTCATGTATTTGGGTAAATCGGTTATGATTGTGAAAAGTCCCCAGTCATGACCGATTTGAGCCATAACTAAAGCCCAGAGTGGGACACTTGTTAAAATATGTCTCCAAGGGGTGACGACGGATTCCTAAAATTGAAAGAAATTGTAAGAAATAGAATTTAAAAGAGGAAATAAAGTCATGTTACATGTCCAAGATGTCCTTTGCCCGAAGTAGCATGTATATAGTTTAATTCCGCCTGACTTATAAAAGGATGATCCCCCGGCGTACTGTAGACAAGAATTTTCCACAGAATGGCCCAAAAGAGGCCCAGACCCCCGAAGAAATAAAATACAAGAGTCCATCCTCCGTAGCTAACTAAAAGACCCGACAGCGCCATCGATAGAACATTTCCAATTTGAGCACCCGCGAAAACAACAGCGCCCATTCTTCCTCGCTCTTGCGTGGGAGCCCAATTTGCTAACAGGACGTTCAGCGAAGGATACAGCGGTCCCTGTAAATATATCAGCGATTTTAATTTCATTCTATAGGCTTTATTGAGCATTTAATTACTTGGCCAAGGCCGAGAATAAAACGGAGAACGATTAAGCCAACGTAGCCCCAAGTTCTCGCCACGAAAGGTGTCAATAGGGTGGCCGCAGTTGATGTTAGGAGTCCAAATCCAAGAGCTATCTTCGAATAGAATTTTTAATTTTTGAGAATTCCTTACTTTTCGGATTTTTGGACAACCATTTTTGAAAAAAAAAAAAAAATACGAAAACTCACTTTGCTCCCGAACCGCTCGGCTAGTAGTCCCCCAGGGACCTGCATTACGACATATCCCCAAAAAAATGCTGAGAGGATCATACCTTGAACTTCTTCATTCCAAGTGAATTCTCCAGGCTCTTTCTACAAGATGTCAAAAAATAAAGAAGTAATATTTTGACTTTTGAAACGCTACTGGCTGTAAGATTCATTAATATTCAATAGAATTATTCAACTATTATAATGCGGTAGGGCCCAACGAAGATAGCACCCCTGTGAGGGTTCACTGTTTCAGACCCTTCATCCCGTATAAGATGTTTTTATAAGGAAACCCGTGTTGTATTATTTTGTTAGGTGAAATCGGGCCCTGTGCTCTAGTTGTTCATTTATAAATTTTAAACTGAAGTCGTCTAAAAGTGGGCTAATTCAAATTAGACACTGGGGCCGAAGTTAATGTTATCTCTTTGTCCAGTCTCATCTCGTTGCCCCTAATGTGGCTGTAAATCCATGTGTTCTGTCAAACTTCAAGCTTTTGGGAAGGTTTGAAATTGATCCCCTCGGCTGCGTTGATCTTCTCGCCAGTTACGAAAATGGTAAAAGTGTAGTGGCTAATTTCGTCGTTGTCAAGAGTTGTACGGATCTGCCTATTCTCGGTCTCCAAACTTGTGTTAATCTTCTAGCGAAACGGATTGTTATTGTATCTATGCGCGAATCTGAATTGTCAAAGTTAATCGCTAAAAATGCAGGTGTTTTTGACGGTTTGGAATGTTTTTCCACTTCCTGCAACCTCAAATTACAGCCGAATGCCCAGCCTAAAGCTTTCCTTGCACGTCCGGTACCAGTGCCGGCTTGAAGGGAGGGCGAGCCGGGCGATCGCCCGGGGGCGGCGCCGTGTGTCCTAAGGGGGCGCGCCTAGCAAAATGAGGAGGGGAGGGGAAGTGGACGATAACAAAATGATCTAAGTAGGGCATTTGATTTATGAATATTTCATAACTATAAAAATAACCGAAAATAGGATTTTTTTCAATATTATCTGTGAATTACTGAGCTTTTCCTCTACACTTTATCCCCGAATTGGTTGTTCCTCAATTTTAGCCGCGAAGTAGCGTTTTTATTCCACGTTGGCAATTTGTCTCAATTTTTGCCATGAATTGAAGTTTGCAGCAAATTAGCGATTTTTGACCTTTTTCTGCTGTGGATTAGCATTTTCAGTTGCAAGTATAGCGTTTTTCGTTAATTTCAGCCACGCTAATTAGTGATTTTTCTCAATACTGGCCGCAAATTAACGGTGTATGAACTATTTTTGCCCCACAATAACACTTTTTTAAAAACTTTTAGCTATGGAGCAGAGCTTTTTCTCAGTTTAGGTCCGAAATTGCCTTCAGAAGCCACGGATTTGTGTTTTCCTAAATTTTACCCGCGAGTCAGCGTTATTACTAAATTTTAGTCGTGAATTAGCGTTTTTCTCAATTTTAGCTGTGAATTAATTAGCGATTCTTTGAGTTGAGTCGAGAAATAGGACTGTTCCAAGTTCAGACGCTAAGTAGCGCTTTTTGTCAATTTCATGTGCGAATTAGCTATTTTTCTCAACTTTTGCCGGGGATTAGCGTTTGTCCCAATTTCAGCAGCTAATTATAGCCATTCTTCTAAATTAAAATTTCAGTCGTGAATTAGCTGTGATGAACTAGTGGCCTTTTACTTTCTTATTCGCGAATGGGCAATTTTCTGTTGCGAATTTGTCTTTTTTCTCAATTTTATCCTCGAATTAGCGTGTTTCATTTCTATTGTTCAGCCTTAACGCTTTTTCTTGCCTTTTAGCCCTTGCAGAAAGCAAAAACAAATTAGCGTTTTTTCTTCATTTTAGTCATAAAGTGGCATCTATGCACCGAGAATCAGCGAATTTTCCTCAATTTTGGTCCGGATGTTTCATCGAGATGCCGCGAATGTGCGCATTTTAACAGTTTTAGCTAAGAATTTAGCGCTTTCCCCCATCTTTTTGCTGCGTAGGTACATGCCCTCAAGAAGAGCATATTAGTGAGACTTCTCATCTTTATCCGCTCAAGGACCTAAAAAAAATTGGGAAGCAGCGTATTTTCTCTATATGCTCTCTCGCGAAGTTACACCCTGAAGGCTGCGTTTTCAATCAATTTGAGCCTTCTGTTTTGTGGGCTAAATTGAATATTCGGCTACACAATTTGCTTATCACCTGCAACGCTCCATTCCGTCCTGGGTCGGATGGATTGAAAATCGTCAAAATAAGCAGCCAATGTCGCTGGCCAACCACATGCCAAAAACTCGTTTTCACGTACTCACATAATACATTAACATAGAACCTTAAAATCCTCCATTTTCCATCGTGTAGAGAAATCTATAATTTTAGCGGCTAAAATGAGGAAAAACACTAATGTGCGGTTAAAATCAAGATAAATGGCTAATTGAGGGTTAATTTGAGAAAAGTCGCTAATTCACAGAAAATTGAGGAAATGGCAAGCAGAGATTTCCGGAGGGAACCTCGGGTCAATGAGCAAAAAGCGCTAATTTACGGCAAAACTTTTAAAAAATCATTAAATTGCGACTGAAAAACCCACTAGCTCGCGGGAAAATTGGAGAAAAATCGCAAATTCGCGGCTAAAATGGAGATAAATCGCTTATTTGACGACTAAAATGGGGAAAACTATCTAATTCACCGATGAAATTGAGAAGAAGCGCTGAAGGATTGAAAAAACGCTAATTGCACGAAATGTTCAAGGCCGGCACTGTCGGGTATCATTAAAAATTAAAGTTAAACTTAGAGAAGCTCTTGATTCCCTAGTTCAACTAAAAATCATTGAGCCAGTGTCAGAACAAGCCGGACTCAACGCTACGGCTGTACATTGACCCGAAGCACTTGAACCAATATTTACTTCGCGAATATTTTAAAATTCCTTCGTTGGAACAAATTAGGATGAAATTAGTAAAATAAAAGATTTTTATGCTCATTTGACCTGAAACATGGTTTCCATCAAGTTCTCTTGGATGCTCCATCAAGTAAATTGTGTACATTCAGCACACCTTTCGACCTTTTATCAGTACCTTCGCGCTCCTTTCGGAGTCTCAGTCCTCTCAGAATTCTTCCAAAAGCTCACAATCCACTATTTTTCGGTCATATCCCAGGAGTAATCGTGTATTTTGACGATATTTTATGTTCTGTTGAGATCAAAGATGAACTAGAAAAAATTGTTGCTCAAGTTGTCCAAGTCGTTAAGCTAAATGATATAAAATTCAATAAAGACCAAGTTCAGTACTTCGTGGAGGAATAAGTTAAGTATTTGGGATTTGTATTTAATAACGAGGGTCACAAGCCTGATTCTGAGCGCATAAAGTCAATAACTCAATTGAAGTCTCCCAAAAATGTTAAAACTTCTAGAACTAGAACTTCAGAGTGTGCTTGGCATAGGAGGGTTGCCAGATAACCGGTTTTCGACCGGCCTGGCCGGTTTTGGAAGTCCGAGGCCGGATGCCGGCCGGACCCGGCCTCGACCGGCCTTATATGTAAAGCAGGTTTTCGGATTTGCTCATTTTGTAATAATTTTTTCTTAATTTTTCCTCATCAAAGTATTCGAAGGGGAACTTCAAGAATTTATTTCTTAAAAACGTTGGAGAAGTTTTCAAAGCTACGTGTTACTTATGTGCAGGTCGGCGCCACGCTAACTCTCAGCCTAGGTAGGGCCTATTGTATTATCAGTTTCAGCAGTAGAGAACCTATAATCAGACAGGTAAAATCACAGACGCCATGTTCGCTCTTATCAATTGTCAGTCTTGTAAAATTCACCTTTTGTTGATGCTTCGTGGAGCTCAACCAACGATATATAAACCTGGATTGCTCACAGATGACTGGAGGGGCGTGGAGGGGGCAGGTCGTCCCCTGGTAAACAATCACCCTGTCCCTCTCCTTGTGTAGTTATGGTCCTTATGCAAGATAATAGGCGTGCAACTGGCCTGTTCCAACTTAGCCTAGTGTGACCCCGAATAAAGATAAAATACCCTTTTGTACCTCCATACGAGTTTTATAATTTTTGTAATTAGGATTTAGTAATAATAATTGTGTGACAAGATAAAATACTCTTTTGTACCTCCATACGCGTTTCTATAATTTTTGTAATTAGAATTTAGTTTTTATTTTCTCTCTCTCCTTGATCCTCCCCAACGTCCGGCGCCTGCGCCCCGTCCCATACCCTTTCTCTCAACTTCCCCCTCTTAAAGAAAAGCGACGGTAGCCGGGCTCAGGCAAGAGAAGAGAGAAGGGAACGGTAGGAGAGGCAAAAAGAGGGCCATTGTCGGCAACTCGGCAAGTCAGTCAAGAGAGAATCGTTGCCTCCGCGGCAGTTTCCAGCGCGGTACGTCAAAAGTTCACGTTACGTCAGCACAGTATTGCCTCCGCGGCCCGTCAAAGGTTATTGTTACGTCAATGCTGTGTAGCCCCGCGGCCCGTCGAAAGTTTACGTTAAACAGTCAGTTGAGCACGGCCTCCGCGGCCCATTCGCATCAGTGTGGTGACACCTCGTCGTCGAGGCTTTTCGTGGTTAAGCCTCCCCGTCTCTACGTCTACTAGTCTTCACGTCACTCGCTTCACGTCAACTCGTCTTCATATCGATTCGTACTCTCGTCGACTCGTCTTCACGTTGACTCGTCTTCTCGTCCACCGTCTTCACGTCAACCGCTTTCACGTCAACACGTCTTCATATCGATTCGTACTCTCGTCGACTCGTCTTCACGTTGACTCGTCTTCTCGTCCACCGTCTCCACGTCAACCGCCTTCACGTCAACTCGTCTTCATATCGATTCGTACTCTCGTCGGCTCGTCTTCACGTTGACGCGTCTTCACGTCAACCGCCTTCACGTCAACTCGTCTTCATATCGATTCGTACTCTCGTCGACTCGTCTTCCGTTGACTCGTCCACCGTCTTCACGTCAACTGCTTTCCCGTCTTCGCCTCCCGTCGCCCCGTCTCGGCTCGTTGGCACGTTTCCGACAAACGACAGCACGGCCTGTTGACCCGGCGCCCTCTACACGTCGACCCGGCGTGAGTACTTGATGCGAACAGTTACCCCCCCCCCCTCTTCTTTTTGTCTTTAAACCCTCCCTTCCCGCTGAGTTTCCGTCCTCATCCCCGATAGTTTTCTAAGTTCTTTTAATATATTTATAGGAATAAATTTTGCGTTTCAATTTTTCGATTTATTTATTTTTCCCCAGTTTTCCTCCTCTCGCTTAACGTACCCCGAGTCAAAAGAGAGTAAAACGGAGCAGAGGGTACTAATGTACCACACAACTTAGCCTAGAACTTGTTTGGAACCGTCATAGAATCATCTTCTGCCAATAAAACGCAATGGATTTGTTTGTTTCTATGGCAAAATCGTTCTGGAACCGAACGAGTTCTATGGGTAGGTTGGAACAAACCTAAAAAGTGATCCCATTTTGTCAGAAGTATAGTTAATTATTATGAATCGGGTTGGCCGAAATCTATAGTAAAAATTGGGACCAGGAACTCAAACATTATTTCAAGATTAAAAACGACATAACAGTTGAAAATTACCTTGTCTATTTTTTATGAGTCATAAGACTTATTATTGTCTATTTAGGCTTAAGGCTTATTATTGTCTATTTCTATTAACAAAATATGCGAAGGAGCATATTGAGCGTCTCACGTGAAAAACATCTTGGTTTCTTGAAAATAAAAGGAAACTCAAACAATTTTTACTGGCCATCACTAATGAGTGATTTACGTAATTATGTACGGTCATGCCCAGTCTGCCAACAGTTCCAAAGGTGCCACACACAACACCAATTCCTTTCAATAAAATTGGAATGGACATAGCGGAATACGGGCGAGATATTTATCTTGTTGTGGTTGATTACTATTAGAGGTGGATTCGAGGCTGAAAAAATTCCAAATAAATCGTGCTATGCTATAATTCGCGTACTTGAGCCTATATCTTTGCCCGTCTTTGAATTCCCCGAACCGTCTCATCAGGTAATAGCCCATTCAATTCTCGTGGGTTCTGGGAATTCGCAAGGAAATAGAGCGTCACTCTCGTAACGTCCAGTCTCCACTGGAGGTCGGTGGTCGGTAAAAATCGTAAATTGGCGGCCCTTTAGAAAATTGGAAAAACGGTGGATCGTCGCATAAACGGCAAGCAGCTCGCGCGGTCGTACGTCGAATACTTTTGTTCGGATGGCGCGGCGTGAGCTTTCGTGATAAAGAAGCTAATGGCTGTAAAATCCCATTTTTCTGCTGGTGGACAGTGCCGCCAATTTCTGTATTCGATGCGTCCGTCATAGTAGATATTGTGGCATCTAGATCTGGAAACGACAAAGTAGTTTTTTCAAGCTTTCCATGGCAGCTGTCCACGTGATGGGAGTGCTGGTTGGACGATTTCCTTTTACGTGGAGTGGTGCTTGCAGCTCCGCCATTCTCGGATGGAAACAATGATAAAAATTTATCATGCTCAAGAAACGTTTCAGTTCTCCGACAGTGTTTGGTTATCGAACACTTTGTCGTCAAAAGGAGAGATGCCACTGGAAGAGATGGTGTGACCCAAGAGCTGAACTGAATTTGAGCGAAAGTGCTTTTATTCACATTGATCGAAAGACCGTACTCTTGGATTCGAGAGAAGAAAAGTTCCAAATGGTGGAGGTGGTCGTCCATCGTTTCAGAAAAAATAGAAAATCATCCACGAAGACGTAAACGAAATCCAAGTCTCGAGTAATGGAATGCACGAATCGCTGTAGTGTTTGTGCTGCCCCGGTCAAGCCAAAAGGCCCTGAAGGTTGGCACGTCTTCGGGGGAGTACTGGGATTTGAAGGAACGCTTCCTCCAGATCAATGGTTGAAAAGATGGTAGCGCCGTGTAAGGCCGTTGTGCAGTCCTGGATGTTGGGCACCGGGTACCGATCCGGGACGGTTTGGGCGTTTAATCGTCTGTAATCCCCGCAAGGGCGCCAGTCTCCATTCTTCTTTGGGACCAAGTGGAGCGGACTGGACCATGCGGGCTCTTAGACGGCCGGCAAATGCCCTGCTGGATCATGAATTCGAATTCCGCTTTAGCCGCTTTTAATTTATCTGGAGGCAGACGACGAGGTTTGGCGAAATATGGGACTCCTTTCATTTGGATGTGGTGGAAGACAGGAGGAATTTTTCTGGAATGTCTGGAGATTTGGTAGGGTTGTGGAAGAGACCGTACTTTTCGATCAACTGACCTATTCGAGGAAGGCTTCCTGGTTTGATTGCGGTAATTTTCACTCCATTTGATGCCACCAATCGAGCTGCGGAAGTCCTGTTCGTGAGAGGGTCGATATAGGATGGCGAAGATCGACCAAAAGACCGTACGATTGGAGGAAATCGGCTCCAAGAATAGGAACGAAAACGTCGCCGATGGTGAAGACGAAAGGGATAAATTACGCCGAAGGCCAAAAACAAAAGATCCGTCCGATTTATCCCGGGTAAAAAAGATCCGTCCGAAAGGCGGCCGGAAGATACCCCTTGCGCGACAGCCGCTATTAAGTCGGGCCGGGGTGGGAGTTTTCCGTATTAGCGACGAAAGTACAAGGTTGTACACAGTGGAAGGGCTTTGTTTTTTAACCGTCTGTGCTAGTAGCACAGCGAAAGCCGATCGGTAGAATGATCACGTGAAGACGACTTTGATCGTGACCGGGAGCGAGACTGGTTCAAGAGTTGTGAAATAGAGCGGCTAAGCCGGTCAATTTGCTTCGTAAGCTCCGAAATTTGGTCGAATCCAGCGGCTTGAGTGGGAGGACACGGAGAGCTGGCTGCAATGCCGCCACCGTGTCAAGGGAGGGATCTCAGAGCTGGATGCGATCTTATCAACTACCTCGGATAAATCGTCGAGCTTGCTTGTACCAGAAACGGCCTGAAGAATTTGTTGAACGTGACCTGGCAAACGTTTCAGCCAAATGCCTTTTGACAATATTTTCAGGGACGCTCGATCCGGCCAAACGCTGGATTTCCCGTAACAAATGGGATGGAGATGGAGGGCGATCACCCCAGTTCGATCGTGACTAGCAACTTATTAAAGCGTTCCTCGTCTGACTCGCCAAATCTAGATTGCGTAACACGTCTGTGACTTGCGCTAAAACTTCGGGTTCGAGTTTCGAGGAGAGGTGATGCGTATATATTTGCTCGCAGTCTGATCTACTAATTCATTAGATATTTTTCTCTATTTCAGCAGTGAATTGACCTTTTTCTCCATATTATCTCTCGCCATACTCCATAGTTAGCTGGCGGATGGAAATGCGTTGTGGGAGGGGGGCTCCCATATAGGTGCGGGTCGGCCCTTTTTAAGAGATCTGCTACACCTTATTGAAACCGTTCCGGCGCCACTGTCAGTATGCGTTATTATTGTTAATGTTATGATACGAGGATGAATAAATGAATTATGGAAAATATTCGATTCAAAGAAACACGATAATGCAGTAATTTATAATTTCTATTGGGTGGGAGGGGCGCTTGTTGAACCTATAATGTAAGTAATAAGGGTTGCAAAATCAGGGGGTCCAGTGAAATGAAGAAATATGAAATCTCGGCACAGGGGGCTTTATTGTGAGTTTATGGAAGAAAGGGGGAGGGGAGGCGTCTTGATGCTCATTACCACTCTACCGAGTTCAACTTCAAGTTATCAAGCGTACCTATGGCGCCAGCCCTTTTTTGGAAAATTCCTTGTATCGAATTAGTCCGAGATTCTTGAGGCGGTGAATGCGTTTTGTATGAACAGGGCAGGTGAAACAGTATAACGCTTAAAATTCAGGTTGTTCGACACTTTAGTATGCTAAATGACTTTTTAAATGCACGAGCTCCACGTAAAATTTGCATTAGTGATTCAGGTAGCAAAGGCGGAAAGGCCGGCGCGGCGTGTAGACGAAAAAAAGATGTGTTACGTCCTACATGTCTCGCGGAGCGTGCAACAAGGTTAAGGTCAGGATTTCCCGTTTACTATCCAACTTGGGAAATCATGATGGTGTGCGGGGAGGGGGGGGCGCGGGAGTCGGCGGCAACAAAAGGCTTCCACAATTATTATCCCCCTTACTCTTCTTTGAATGTTGAGTTACGACCGTGCAAATTCTTTGAAGTCCTTGATTGCCCGCGTTATCTCTAGGCGACAGAAAAAGGAAGGAAGAAAAAGAGAATATTATAAAACATTCTTACCAGCGTGGTGCCATTAACATAATGGACAGAAGGGTCGGGCGGACAAGCGTGTGGATCAAATTTGGCTGTGTGCGAAGCATTCGCAATGACCATTTCAGTGATGGCCAAACTGAGGCAGAATCGTTGTATGTACCCATTTGCAAGAGCGAAAAAACCCATAAAACCGACGACATACCGGTGATTAATGCGGCAACCTGTAAAATCAAATTTTGTTCCATATATGATGCGGTACAGGAATTGGTTAAAACAATGCATAAGATAGTTTTTGTTTTATTTCCCATCCCTTGATTATAGCACAAAAAGGCTCAAAAATAGCACAAAATTGCAGTAGATTTGTATTTTGATTCGGTTTAAGCGCTACTACAGCTTTACTCTCCTCATTTAACCGCGAATTAGCGTTTTTCTACTCTTCAGGGCTTTCTTCTCAATTTCATCGGTGAATTAGCTATTTGTCTCAATTTTAGCCGTGATTTTGCAAGTTAGCGATTTTTCTCAATTTTCGCCGTAAATTAACGCTTTTCCCTATAACTATAGCCACGAAGTTGCCTCTGGGAATTACGGCTCGCCATTTTCTGAGCAAATTTTCCCAAATTAATCCCCTAATTAGTCATTTTTCTTTATTTTAGCCGCTAATTATTGATTTTTATACATTTCAGCCACGAATTAGAGTTTTCCTTAAATTATCGCCGCGAATTACCTTGTAACGCTTTTTCTTAATTTGGCCGCGGATTAGCTTTTTTTTTTTCTTCACTTTATGGCTCGAAGTTACCTTCAGAAACTCCAAATTGACGGTTTCACCATTTATGCCACGAGTTAGCGTTTTTCCCTCACTTACACAGCGCTTCTTCTAAATTAATTAGCGACATTTTTAAATTTCAGCCACGAATTAGTGATTTTTTATCACTTTAGCCATAAATTAGCAATTTTTCAACATTGTAGCCGTTAATTAGCGATTTATCTACATTTTAACTGTGAATTAGCGATTTTTCTGAATTTTTGCAGTAAATTCTAGTTTTTTCTGATTTTATATACCTGCTAATGAGCTATTTTTCTCAATTTAATCCTTGAATGCGCATTTTCACTTAATTTTAGCAGCTAGTTAGCGATTTATTAGCGCTTTTTCTCTTAACTTGCCTTTCGGGAAATCGTCGTTTACATGTACTTCTAGCCTTTAATTAGCGCATTTTCTACCCTTTTGAAGAAACTTACGTTAAAGTGCTTTCAACAGCTCGTTTTCCAACCTAGGCAACAAAATACTCCACTTTTTTGCCGGTACTTACACACTTCAACATCAAGCCAAGCCAGATTAAGACATTTTTCTTGACATGAGAGGGAAGACTCGTTTATGCCGCCCCTAAGGGAAGTTTGGGCGTGCACGTCTCACAGCCTTCCTCTCATTAATTCAGTGTATAATTTGGGTCTCACTGCCTCACACACTCTTTGTCTCTCTTGGATATAGCAGCAGAACAGACTCAAATAAGCCAACCTCAAAAAAATTAGCTTTTGAATGAGCCAAACTCACGAAATTGGCTTTCCGAAGCATTCATATTCAGCGAAATAAGAGGCTTGAAAGAGCTAAGCCCACGATTTTTCGTGCGTCAACAAGTCAAGCCAGCGAAATTGGTTATTGGGGTTAATGAATGAGGGTGTTCATTGGGGGGGGGATGGGTATATAGATTGGTTTGGGGGTTAATGGATGAGTCGACCCCTCGCATTTTCACGACAGGCCTGCACCCAACGACAGTAAAATCCAACCACAGCAAAGCTTCAACTACAAAAAGCTCTAACCACACGCTCTAAGGTACTACGGGCTGTAGTACCTCCTCGATCCAGCAAAAAAAGTAAAACCCATGCGTTCAGCGGAATTTCTCGTATTTTACCATTCGGTCTCATTTTTCATGCCATGAAGACCTACTGCATATCAAAATGTATTCTGCACTAGGTAGATAGGCAATTCAACGCGTTTTCTAACGGTTTATTTGAATTTGATTTTAGGTCAGAAATAGAGGAGTTACATATCGCAAGGTCAGTAACACGACGAAATTGTCAACTGAGTGAGGAAGGACGCGGAGGGCTTTTTCAATCATGAATCAATTAAAATTTATAAAATCATGAACGCGTAAAACGTGTAATATGTACATTCGCTTTACATAGCAGGCTTCAAAGTTTGATATCGAAATTTAACACAATTGTTTCGGTGGTGGCTTAATCGGGATCTTGCCAAGCGTAAAGGTTGTCGCTCTGTATTGCTCCAATTCCTCGCACGTCAAGTCTTCAATCGGCGAGTACACGTTGGTAGGAATAATATGACACGATGGCACGGTGATGGTCGTGGCAGGAGCTTTGGGCTTTGATGCCGCGTCAGGGATCGACTGTCGTAGCGGACAATTTGAAGGCAATTTAAACGACCATGACTTCCGATGATTCGAAGGAATGGGGGTCACTGTCAAACCACCGCTCGTCGTAGAAAGTGGTGGCCGCAAGCTTTGCACCGCACCAAAATTTACGGTCGACATCGATCGGCTCGTCGGTTGGGTAAATTTTCCTGGATGGGCGGCAGATTGGAAACTGACGGGCGCCGACGGATACGAGTAGGATGTAAAAAAAATGTCTGGACAGCCCGCTGAAGATGCGCGGGACTGTTTGGACTGAACGTAATCCATGAGTACTCTCTCCGCGTCACGACCGCCTCTCAACAAAAGCTCCAGCGATTGTCTCGCCTGCGCATGAACAACTCTGACATCTTTCAAATACAGAGACCAACGGTTCATCTTTTTTGCCGCGTACGCGCCGAAACGGAGCTCTTCCATGGAATAGTCCGTCCAACCAGGGAGACCTTCTTTCATTCCCAGGAAAGACGTACAAGTAAGAGGCCACATTTTACCTATTTCCACCTGTTTGGCGGCTTCGCAAGCCACATACAGAAGTCGGTCGACGTCGTCTCGGGTCCATTGCGGTTTTGAGTAGTAATGAAAGGGTGACGATACTTGGTAGTATGTCTCCGCAGACCTGTTATTATAAATGTGCTCATAATAGCAACGATCTCCGTACTTACAGTGACCCCTCTGGTAAAATCTACAAATCTGCGACGACATCGCCAAAGGAATATCACAAAGGGAATTGATAACAATAATCCCCAATCCGACGTCGAATAAAACAGGATTTCATCCAAATCGAATTCAAAATGTACTAATACGAACAACTAACTTTCAAAACCGGAAACTGATCGTGCGCGTCCAAGTTGGGGGTCAATCAATCTGACTACGATCTACCACGATAAAGATAAGAGCCATAACAAACCAAACTCGTGACGTAGTATTCCTGAGAAAAAGGCGGTGAACTGTCATTTTTGGTTTTATTTTATCATTTTTGGTAATAACTTTGCTCAGGCCAACGATATATAAACCTGGATTGCTCACAGCGGACTGGAGGGACGTGAAGGGGGCAGGGGGAGGCCCCTCATAAACAGTCACCCTGTCCCTCTCCTTGTGGCAACACAACTCTCTTCCGGTATTTACTTTGAAACTCCACCCCTCTCATCCACTTGGGAGCTTATTTGATGGCTATTCTTTATCAGCAGTGATGAGCAATCCAGTTCTTTTATATATCGTTGGCTCAAGCACTCATAATGGTATCATAAGGGGGAGAGAACAGAATTACCCCCAAGTAATTAAAATACTCTAATAATATGCGTGGGAGTAGACAAGTAGATGGGTGGGGGAGTTGTTCTGTTGGAGGGGGCAGGGTTCTTGCCACGCTATTATTGTTGTTTTGGCTCCCTTTCATGGGCTGCCTGAGGTGGTGCCTCCTCCAGTACATTTCTTCCTCCATGACGTCGTATAATAGCGATTTCCATTCAACATACTACTCAAGCGTAGTACCGCATCCTCTCCATAAACATGTTTCAATACAGAGAGGACGAGTGGAAAAACTTTACACCACACGAGTGAATTGCATTCAATGGAAAACACCATAAGTTTGAACGAGATCAACGTGAATTAATGAAATTCAAGTCGCTATTTGCCTATTTCACAATTCGGGTAGCGCTGCAGTTGGCCATTTTGGGAAACAGTTGTTGTGGGTGACTTCCATTAGAAACTAGTAGAAAACTGCCCACATGAGCTAGTTCCCAAGTGGCCAATGAATAGGAAATCAAAACCAACTTTAAAAAAGGGGCAGAAGGTGCTGGAATTTCCCCTTCCGCCACAAACCACAGTAAGACTTCGTCAGTGTTTAGGAAGAGAAAAATCACTAATAATTAGCGCATGTATTACGAAAAATCGCTAATTCGCGGATAAAGTGTACAAGAAAATCATTCATTCGCGGATTAAAAAAGTGAAAAACGCCAATCCACGGCTAATAAAAGCGACATTGAGGCTAAAATTTAAAAAAGCGCTAATTCAATGCACAAATTAAAAAATAGGTATCTAATTCACGGGTAAAATTGTGACAAATCACTAATTAGCGGCTAAAATTGAGATAAAGTGCTAATTGGTGTTTAAAACAGAGAAAAATCACTAATTTTCGGATAAATGAAGAAAAAACAGCGGATCAAGTGAAGAAAAACGCAAATAAATTTCAAAAGTTGACACGAGGCACTTATTTTCAGCTTAAAAACGGTAATTCCTGGATCGGCGGATTCACATTAAGAAATTCACTATTTCGCGGCTAAAATAGAGTATCTATATGTACACGAGTGAAATTCGAGGCTAAAATGAAGAAATTATTACCCGCTGAAATTATAAAAGCTCGATTGTCCTGATTCGCTACGGATGATTCTAAGCCAAAAAAGATGGATCTGCCTTGAAAACTGGTGATTTCACCACAAAACTAACGAACTCATCCCAAATGTGACGTTTTTATACCAGTATAGACGATTTCACGCCAAAGCTGACTTGTTGCCCTATTAATTGAAGATGTCACTACAAAACTGGCAATTTTACCATAAAACCAAATTTTACGGTTTATTCTCAGAAATGCATATTTTACCCCAAAACCACATTACGGCCGCTAGGGCGCCCCTATCGATCCACAAATTTGGGAATACCACTTTTTTTAGATGCCAAGCGTGGGCCAACAGTCAGTCGTTCATTTGGCCCGGGGGGCACTTTTTGCTCCCCTTATCCAGGGGGAACCTTTATTAGCATTTTACATGCAAAAATGTTTAAATTAAACCCTTAACAACGCTTAAACGGACATTGTCGACCCGGCTCTTATGTGCCAAAAAGGCGGTTTTAGCACGGAAATGGAGATTGGTCAAAAACTGGGAATTTTACAACTATAAGGGTTAGGTCGACAATGTGTGTTTAAGCGCTGCTAAGGGTTAAAACAATTTTGTATTCAAAATATGTACTAATTTATGTTAGGGTTTAAACTCTAAAGCTCAGCTTTAGTAATGTGGTCGTTCCCGGGCCTAAGCTGGGGATTTCCGGTGTTTTTAGCGCATTTCATTTTGAAAATGCACTATTTTGATCATAAATCTGAAAAATGTGCAGTATATTTTTCATTTCACGCTAATCACTCTTCCTCTTCCTGTAGAATCCTGAGTGCACACCTCATCAAAGCTGATGTCTATTGATGTCATTGTTAAATTTGAAAAATTAAAAATTCACCTCCTTCACTGCATAGATGAATTTTTCATTTTTAAATTATGCAATAATCAACACTGTTATTTTTGTTACCGTTGTAACCGGTGCATTACGTATTATAGACCACCGCATCACCATTGGCACTCGGATTCACGAGTGTTACTGCGGTGTTGCGTCATTTTTCCTGGGTAACTGAAGGTTACGTGGTTTTGCGAGTAGGTACACACCTAATTTTTACACACTCGATAACTTTCTGTCATTGAAAGAGCCCGTCACTTCACAGCCCCCCCCCGCCCTGTTGAATCCATAGTCTCCAAATTAATAGCTTCGACTCAAAAGTTCATCGAACTCCTCAGTTCGGCAGAAGCTAAATTAAACAAACTGTACTATGGTCTCGGAGAGGGATCGATTTGACGCTATCGGTGATCAACGCGGAAACTTTTTTGATCGATATCGGTTTGATAATTCAAGCGATTAATTCTTTGTATTGTGACAAAATTTAATGGAGTGTTTCTATCCTGGGGTCGCGTGGGGGCAGGCCTTGCGGAGTTCATGACTTTTAGAAAAATGTTATGCATTCTTCTTTTTTAAATGTAATTAAATGTAAAATAGGTATACCTCTTTGATTTTTAGTGAGCCTGAGAGAGTGTAACGCCCAAATTTCCCAAAGAAAAAAAAAATTGTAATAGAAAGTAAGAAAAAAAAAAAAATTCAAAAAGTTACAGATTATCCGTCTTAAGGCAGGAAGGAAAATCTTAAACCTTGGAATAATATACTTTATGTTAATCCTTTTTTTTTTTCAGTGAAGACTCGCTAATTACGCCATGCAATAGGGGCTATTCGAATTTTAAAACGGTTTCAGAATCCAAATAATTCGCCAAGACGCGAGCATTGTTGGTTGGGGGGAGCGAGTATGACCAAAAATTATGCGAGTAATTCGAATATTCAATGCGGCTCATTTGTAGCGTTTCGTTGATGAGCGTCCACACCGATTAGTGGTCTTGCTTGGCATTTATGATGGATAAGCTTCTTGGTTATTTATTGAACACGACATGTTCAAAATATTTCTTCAGAAAAAATGCAATTAACTGAATACAAATATTAAACTTATTGACTTAGAATGGTGGACTTCGTCTTTGTTATAAAAATGTGAGGGGAGAAGGATCTAGAATTTGAGAATAAATAAGTCGCTAGTTCGTGAATCTCCAATTAATGGCGTTTTCCATTCAATGCAATACTCTCGTGTGGTGTAAGTTTTTCCAACCGTTTTCTCTGAAGTGAAGCATGTGTTTATGGAGAGGACGCTGCACTACACTTGTGTATAGTGTGTCGAATGGAAATCGCTAAAATTTTCAAATAAATTAAATCTTTAAGGGTGGGTTTATCAATCACCGGATTTCTCATGGAATAGCAATCTTTCGGATAACATTGCATTACTGTTTACAAAAAGGCCCATAACAACTAGACTTATCCCAGCTTTGTCTGTAGAATAAGTGCATTGATAAACGCACCCTAAGGCCCTGTTTACATGCCCTATGTTTACGTTCTGAGGAGTCTATGCAACCAAACAAAATGTATTCCCTCGAAAAATGAAGCATTTTGACAGGTTGCATAGACACCACACAGCACAAACATAGAGCGGTGGAAATCTGCGGTTACTGTGCAAATTTGAGGACAAGTCGTATTGGCCCACGCGTAAATTGTATGCCAAGTTTCAGCTCGATTGGAGCATTTAAAGTGCCCGGTCAGTAGAGAAAACCCTCTGGTCAGTAGGATTTTCCGGGTTTTCCCGAGTTTCCCTGAACCGATCGGGATCAAATTTGAGGACAAGTCGTATTGGCCCACGCGTAAATTGTATGCCAAGTTTCAGCTCGATTGGAGCATTTAAAGTGCCCGGTCAGTAGAGAAAACCCTCTGGTCAGTAGGATTTTCCGGGTTTTCCCGAGTTTCCCTGAACCGATCGGGATCAAATTTGAGGACAAGTCGTATTGGCCCACGCGTAAATTGTATGCCAAGTTTCAGCTCGATTGGAGCATTTAAAGTGCCCGGTCAGTAGAGAAAACCCTCTGGTCAGTAGGATTTTCCGGGTTTTCCCGAGTTTCCCTGAACCGATCGGGATCAAATTTGAGGACAAGTCGTATTGGCCCACGCGTAAATTGTATGCCAAGTTTCAGCTCGATTGGAGCATTTAAAGTGCCCGGTCAGTAGAGAAAACCCTCTGGTCAGTAGGATTTTCCGGGTTTTCCCGAGTTTCCCTGAACCGATCGGGATCAAATTTGACAGGTTGCATAGACACCACACAGCACAAACATAGAGCAGGTGAAATCTGCTGTTTACTGTGCTAAAAATGGTCTCTAAAGCCAGCGTAATAAATATTCTACTCACTTTGTTTGTACCTATTTTATCTGTGTTAATTTTTGGATTAAGCTAAGATAATGAGACTTGGTCTAGAAAAACCTTGAAACCAGTAATAAACTTGTTTTATTTTGAGGCATTTGATGAAAGTAATCTCACATTTATTTTGCTGACGGTATAAGTGTTCATTTGTTAATTGCACGCGCCCTATGAAAATGAATAGCACACCGAAGGGAGGATGACCCTCCCCCCCCCCCCACACATTACACCACTGAAGATGTCAAAACTTTACTGTTTCATTTAAAAAATCCCTAAAAATGGTCTCTAAAGCCAGCGTAATAAATATTCTACTCACTTTGTTTGTACCTATTTTATCTGTGTTAATTTTTGGATTAAGCTAAGATAATGAGACTTGGTCTAGAAAAACCTTGAAACCAGTAATAAACTTGTTTTATTTTGAGGCATTTGATGAAAGTAATCTCACATTTATTTTGCTGACGGTATAAGTGTTCATTTGTTAATTGCACGCGCCCTATGAAAATGAATAGCACACCGAAGGGAGGATGACCCTCCCCCCCCCCCACCGATCAGGTCACGTAAATTCATGCGGTGCCCAAGGAAATAATGACAAAAATGAAACAATAGTGGGGAGGGGGGCAGTTCCCTGGATAGTTTTACTGGATTTCTTCGGTACGGCCGTAAAGCTCGGAAACTCCTAAATGTATAATGTACTCGTAAATAAATATTTTGTTCCTAATTTTATTCCGTGATTCACTGTAACAAAGCTTCCCCAAGTTTATTGAAATCGTTTTCATTACTTTCATTAGTGCAAACACCCGCACGACTGAATGATCCACAAAGTGCACTGTTGTGGGAGTTTTTGATGTTGTTATTAAGATTTTAAGTAAGTACTGTACGAACACAATTAATTATGGAGTGTTCTGTTGCATTGTCGTGTTATAATGACCTTCCCCCACCCACTCTCGTCAAACAGTTCGCTGTTCGTTTTCAAATCTTCCTTTGTAATTAATTGTTCGATTATTCGAAAAATAAATAGAGAAAATAAGATCTGCTATACGTGATGCAGCTGTGTAATTAATAAAAGTAAATTTGTGAGTTTTTTTTTTTCGCTAAAACTGGTTATCTTTGCTTAGCATGAATATTATGAATTTCCCGGGCATTGGGCGCCAATATTTTTTTCATCAGTTTATTTGTTTTATTATGTGTTAAGATGCCCCTCAGCCCAAATATTTTTTACCTGACCATTTCCTTACTAAAACAATTATAAAAAAAAAGCCGCCTGGATGGGAGCACAACCATGTTGGGTGGTGTCAAAGAAGAAGAAGAAAAAAAAAAAATTCCAAGTCCAGTTCAAGATTCCTAACAAATCTAGTCTAATATATTTTCAAAATAAGGGAACCCATACGCACCTTCCGCTACTGATAAATTCGGCGTTACGCTTCCAGTCATGGCCAGTGCGATTATGTGACGCACCTCAGACGAGCCTCCTTTTGACGAGACGAGAGTATGTTGCAGTTGCGTCGGAAGAGCTGGTCAAATGGATGAGCTAGGAAAAACCTAGACTGGAAGAAAATCACGACCTTCTACAAGAAACCGGAGGATCTCTTCCTTTTCTCCTCCCCTCCTTTTTTCATCCCACATTCGCGTTCTATCTGCGGCGGTCTGGGAGCACACGTAACCCCCCACCCCCACCCAACCTCCGCCACTGTAAATGAAAAGAAAAACACTTAGCGAGTCGCAACCTGTTCGCACTGATCGGAGGGAGAAGGCATCTGCGAGCTGAATTAATTATTTACAAAAATTGAAGTTACCTTGTCGTTACAACGAATAATGTACTTCTCACAGGTCATCTTCCGTTATTTCTTCCGACTAAACTCTTGAGTGACCTTCCTAATACGCGTTGTCTTCAGACTGAATCTTTTAGCAACGGAACTATCGAGGGGTACACATCTTTTCTAATTAATTATGATTCTCATCGCGTAAAATAGACCTTGATGCGTATACCCCTCTCCACCAAATGAACAAAATCTACTCACAATCATTTGCCCTGTTCTTTCACAGGAACTGACCTTAATTGATGTGCGTTTCCGTTCTTTTTTTTTTTTTCCAACTAAAAACCTTCCCTCTCATGCAGAAAAACTACGATGTACAAAAGAACCCAAACTAATTTTTCGCTTAAGCATAAACTCTCAGAAATCCAACCTTGAAATTCTGATAAGTTGCGAAGGAGTTTTGTTCGAGGCTGTATATGATGTCGCCGCATCGGAGGACACCATTAAAAAAAGATGAGGCGCTGGCAACATTTGAATAAAAAGTGGAACAATTTGCTCGAATAGTAAAACTTCCTTCATGGAGTATAATGACCGCGTCATCTCGAGATAGTCATTGAGCGGCAAATTATCATATATTGTCCAGTCCTATACAGGTCGTTGTTTCAAAAGCCAGACGCGCAAATATCGATTTAAACAAAAATTAGGGGAATTAATTACTAAAATATGTTCGTCGTGGTCTCGACGTGGCGGGGCGGATGTTGTGATTGGGCGTGATGTTTAAGCTATAGCGCTTACCTCTATGGAGTAAAATATTGTCTTGATTCCAAATAGCCGATAGATATTACAACGACATTATGTAAGACATTGTAAGAGCGGTGCCAAAAACAGGAAACAGAGGATCCATAAAAGAATGTCAGGCCCTTTATTGAGGAGAATTGTTTGTACAACGAGCTCTCGTGAAATAAATTACTCATTCTATTATAGTAAATTTGCTATGTTTTCATACATTTATTGTTTCTATTATTATTATTATTATTATTATTATTTATTATTATCTCAAGCGAGAAGGTCGAACGAATACCTTTACTGATCCTCAATATACTAACAGATTTTGGAGCCAGGACTGAAGAACTTGATTTTGTAAAACGAATGCCCTTATTATTCAAAGGACGGTTCTACTTGATAGGTTTTTGGTCCTAAGGGATCTTCAGAAGGGCTCTAAAATGTAGTACTTTCAAAAAACTGTTGTACTTCTAGAAGGGCCTCATGAATATGAGATCAGTGGCGTAAGTAGGAATTTGTCCTAGAGGGAGGGATCAGATAGAAATCTCGTTAGTGGAAGGGTTGGGGGTAATTTCAAATTTTAGCCATCATTCCACCTTGCCCGAGAACAAAATTACTATTAATCCCTAATTCATCCAGACATTCCAGAATTTTCTTTTCGATAAATCCTTCCCTGTTATGGAATGAGTAGAGTAGAGGCTAGTCCATTAGTCTCACGACGTCCTCCCGGATGCAGATCGACAAAGTTGATGATACGAGTACAAATGTAAAACGCTCACTTTTAACCAATTTTAAAGGACAGTGATGGCCACTCCAGTGGCGTAGCGTATAGGGGGCGGCCCGCCCCGGGCATCACTTGATAGGGGCATCAGTCGGCTGAGGCTTTTATTTATTTTTAACATGAATATGTTAAAGAACCGAGCACAGTAGAGATAAATCTAGCGCCCTTTTGCTCACCACCGGTACAAAATACTCCACATCTCTTCAACGGTCCATAGTCGCCAGGTGCTCCGTGAAATAAATCGCAGCTTGAGGTCATGCCAAGAAGCACCAAAACTGCACAAAATGGTCCATTGCAGGCTATAGGGCACCCCAAGAGCTATCTATAGCAGTGTAACGACTGTCAGTTGGTGCGGGAGAAGGCTAATAAATATACAATGAATTTGACCGAAAGCTGAGTCTTGGCGATGGTATGGCTCTCTTGCAAGACAAAACAGTCTAATAACTGGCCAGAATAGGAGCGTAGGTACGGGGGGGGGATATAGGGGATAGATCCCCCCAGAGCCACAAGTATATGAACGAAGAAGCACTAGTACCATAACGAAGAGCGCCATAAAATCTCCATGAGTGTTTCACGTTGAAGTTAGGTTTAGCAGATTTTCTGGACTTGAAGCAGCCCGAAAAGGTCCGAGTACGTCCAGCTTTTTCCTTGGACTTCAGACCCAACGCAGTAGTGTACCGAGGGACGGGGGGGGGGGTTCGCCCCGGAGCCTCTATCAGACAAAAATCGGTAATATTCGTGGCTATAGCTGCTATAAAGCTCTGATTCGCGGTACATGGAGGCCATTCTACGAATAAATTGTGGAAATCAACGCAAAAGTGTTGTACTTGGGCAAACCCCGTGGTTAAAGTTGAGAAAACACGCTATAATATTGACAAATAAAAGACGTTTTCAGGTTAAAATTGGACAAAAAAGGCCAATTCACAACTGAAATGGCGTAAAATCGCCCATTCGCGTATGAAAAAGGGAATAGGATGCTGAATGGCCGCAAAATTAGCACAAAACGCTATTTCACAGCTGAAATTGGGAAAAATCGCTAATTTGCAATTTGCAGATATACAGTTATGAAAAACGTTAATTCGCGGATACAAAATGAAGAAAATCACTAATTCGCGGCAAAAATTGAAAAAATCACCGATTAGCGCAGTTAAAATTAAGAAAAACGTTAAGTTTCAGTTTAAATTGAGGAAAAGAGCTAATTCTCAGTTAAATTGTGTGGAGGACCACACGATACTTCCATGTTCCCGTTTTTGGCGTTCATCAATAATGCATAAAAAAAAAAAAAATAAACAAGAAAACTTCCATAGCCGTATCAATTTTTTTAGTGCTCCGACGCTTCCGATTTCATGCTGGTTAAAGGGTAACATGGGCGCGTTAGTCGAAAAATATGAAATAAAACTCGAGCGCCCATGTTACCCTTTAACCAGCATGAAATCGGAAGCGTCGGAGCACTAAAAAAATTGATACGGCCATGGAAGTTTTCTTGTTTATTTATTTTTTTTTATGCATTATTGATGAACGCCAAAAACGGGAACATGGAAGTATATCGTGTGGTCCTCCACACAATCCGTGAATCATCAATCACGCAGTCTTCATTCCTCAAACACCAACATTTCCATAACCCTAAATCCAAAAAAATTCTTGGTCGCACATGATCAATAATCAACCCTCAGCCCACATCGACTAATCTTCAATTACCCACCCTTATCAATCAACGACTATAACCATCAATCGTCTCTCAATTTTCAATCCTCCTTCAATCATTCGTCTTCGTTCTTTCATACAAAATCCTCCTTCAATTGTCTGTCTTCGTTCTTTCATACCAAAAAATCAAAAAATATAAAACAGTCCAAAATGCAATACTCAGTCGAAAACAGGTGATTTTAGGTCCTTTGACCATTTTGGAACAACAATTTCGAAAAGCTGTAGCCCGTTCCATATTCATCGTGGAAAACTACTTTACATACAAAATTTGTTAGAAATTTATTGCTCAACAAGTTTTGTGAGTGAAGATTTTCCTGTAAAGTAACTCATTTTCGGGATATTTAGAAGAAACTAAAAGAAGTGCTCAATAATTTTGGATTTTGGGCTGCCAAAAAATTGTACGAGCTTTTCAGAGTTCGCATTTTTTTTCTCGAACACTTCTGACCTACACATACAAGATGGCAAAAAAATGCCCGTGAGTAACATGGAAGTGAAAGAGGTTTGTTTTCGGCAACTTTGTAGTCAATTCGCAGGGAAATTGAACGAGAAATCTTAACAAAATAGTTACAAAATTCCAGGACCAATTGTTTCGAGTTTAATACCGAAAATATTATTCCGCTACGGGAAGAGCAGGCCTGGAAAATGATTTACCTTCAAAACAAAGGTCATACTCGCGTTTTTCATGCCAAGAAACAACTAGATTTAGATTACTATGTAAATCTGTGGCGAATAATTTTTAACGCAGTCACGCCAAATCTATCACCTCCCACAATTTTCTCTTAACCTCAGTTTTTTTTGGGTACAAATATTTGCAATTAAGATACAAAGGGGCTCTAGAGGCCTTTTTTTGCAATTTCGACCGTCATTTTTGGCTACTGGTCCTTTTGCGCTAAAAACGACGATTTTGGCCACAAAAAAAGTTGCATATTTTCGGCAATATTGTGGTCAATTCGCAAGGAAATTTCACGAGGAATCCGAAAAAAATATCAAAAAAATTCTGGAGTCAGTTGTTCTGAAGTTATAAAAAAAAAATCTGTGGCAAACAATTTTTGACGTAGTCACGCCAAATCGATCTCCTCCCACAATTTTCTCTTAATCTCAGTTTTTTTTGGGTACAAATATTTGCAATTAAGATACAAAGGGACTCTAGAAGCCCTTTTTTGCAATTTCGACCGTCATTTTTTGCTACTGGTCCTTTTGCGCTAAAAACGACGATTTTGGTACAAAAAAAGTTGTATTTTTTCGACAATATTGTGGTCAATTCGCAAGGAAATTCCACGAGGAATCCGAAAAAAATATCAAAAAATTCTGGAATGACTTGTTCTGAAGTTATATCCAAAAACGACATTTCGGTACGGGGAGAACATGTCCGATAAATGATTTTTTCTCAAAACAAAGGTCAGATTTGTGCTTCTCATACTAAGAAATAGCCAGGTTTTCATTTTCATGCAATTTATCGAAAAAAAAGCGACAGACCGTCAGACCGACGGCATGCCAAAAACCACTTTTTTCAACTTTTCTGAGGTTGTACATTATGAATGTGATGTCAGCTCGGACTCGATTTTTTTCACGAACACCACACTTCCATTTCCGTAGGGAACATGGAAGTAAAATGGAAAAAATTGCTAATTTGCAGCTTAAATTTAGTCAAGCGCCAATTCTTGGCAAAAATTGACAAAACTCGGTAGGTAATGCACGGGTTGGGAACGCTACCACGCTGCTAAAATTTAGAAAAAGCGAAGATTGGCTGCTAAAATTGAGAAACATCACTAATTCTCGAATTAAGTGTCGAGAAATTTATAATTTAACAATGATGATTTTTTGACAGAAATGGATGGATATAGATGTAAATTTTTTGGTTTGAAAAAAAAATTACATTTATAATTCAAATTCGGACCTTCTGAAGGCATTTTTGTGGCTGAAATTCAGAAAAATGGCTAATTCATGCATGGCTATGGTACAATGTTAAAAAATACGCTAATCCACGGCTAGAACTGAAAAGAAGCAATAATCTATACCTATAAAAGTTATATAAAATTGCTAATGCGGTGGTAAAATGTGAAAAACCGCTAATTTGCGGGTAATATTCAGAAAATAAAATAATCAGCCTGGTCAAATTAAGAGAAAGGTTAATTTTAAGCCTATAAATTGAGAAAATTGCTAATTCGCGGCTAATTGCTAATAGCGGGGAGGGGGCACCTACCATGACCACCGCTCCGGGCATCAAAATGTCACGCTACGCCCCTGGGCCACTCAATGATGTTGAGGAGGAAACCGCGTCCATAGGTCAAATAAGCATTCTCCACGGCAAAGGCGTAGAGTTTAGGTTTTCGTTGGAGGGGGGGGGGACGGTGGGATAAATTAGCTTGGCATAGATAGCGAGGGGGGTAAGTATTGAAATTTCGCAGTACATAATTAAAGAATAACAAAATAATATAACTGAGCACAAAACGTAAGAACAAACATCTCATATTTGAACTGGGTAATCGAATAAGGGGCGTGGCTGGTTGTAATCACCAGATTAGACGGTGATTTGGATCCCATTCGACGATTTCCAGTGCATGCGACTTCGAGAATTGAATGTCACTGCTCAGCAAATTGTGTGGCTGATTATTTTATTCTGCCCACGAAATCGCTACTCTGAGAGGGCGCACGCGCAGCTTGGAAAAAGCGATACATTTGTGATTAAAAGTAAACAAAAGCGATAATATTATCGGTTTCTCGATGCAACTTTCCGTCCAAAACTGAGAAAAAATAACTGATTCGTGATGTATAGAAGCCATTTGACGGGTGGAATTGAGAAAAAAACGCAAAACTCGTGGTTAACATTGAGAAAAAGTCTCATTCGGGAGCGAAAATGGAGAAAAATGGCTAATTTGGGGAATAAAACAGCTACAATACTGGTAAAATTAGCCCGCACCTTAAATTATGAAAAACGCTAAATCACGACAAAAAATTGAGATACATCACTATTTCGCTGAATAAAACGCCAATTCATGTGTAAAACTGAGGAAAAGTGCTAATTCACGGCTGAAGTTAAGAAAATTCCATAATTCACGGGTTAAAGAGCACTAAATCACGGCTAAAATTGAAAAAAATCGCTAACTCGCGGATGAAATCGCGAAAATGTGCTAATTCAAAGCTCAAATTTAGAAAAAACACTGATTCACACTTGTGATCGAAGAAATTCAAAGTCAATTCGCGGCTTCTGAAGCCAAGTTTGCGACTTCTGAAGCCAAGTTTGCGACTAAAATAGAGAAGAGATAAGGCGCGATTCTCGCTTGGAATTGTAAAACTCAAAAATTTGATAGTTTGAGGGGTAAAAACGCGACAGTGCAGCTAAAATTGAGAAAAAAACGCTAATTCGCGGATAGTATATTCACAGGACAAAAACGGCACATTGCGGCTTTTGAGGAAAAGCGTTATTTCACAGATGAAACTGAAAAAAAAAAAAAATATTAATTCAAGGCTACAATTAGGAAAAGTCTCTAATTCACTGGATAAAAACACTGTAATTCGCTCTAATACTGAGAAAATACGCTAATGCAATTATGAAGTTGAGAAAAACAGCTAATTTACGGGTAAAGTGTGGGAAAAGCGCTCATTCGCCAATTCGCGGCTTCTTTAGCCAATTCCACCTAAAGTAGAGGAAAATCGGCTTAAAAAAAAGACAATAATCGCTAGTCGGGAATATGCACAAATTCATTGCTTAAATGGAGGAAAACACTGGCTTGCGGCTAAAATTGAAAACATACCAATTCATCGGCTTCTAGTGCCAATTTTACGACAGTAAAATGGAGAAAAATTTGAGAGAAGTCGCGACCAATGCGCTAATTCATGATGAAATTGAGAAAAAGTGCTAATTCGCGGCTGAAATATTGAAAAGGGCTTCCTTTAAAGGCTCGCTTAAATTAAGAAAAATCGCTTCTTCGCGGATAAGATGCAGAAAAAGCGCTAATTCGCGGTTTAAATTAAGAAAATACCATTACCTTCTCGTCGTTATACCATAGTACATCACCTTTTGCTGATCGATTTGTTGAAAATGAGGTGAAAAAAATGGGGGGAGGGGGCCGAAAAGGTACCTTTGCTCACCCAATAGGAACATTGGGTGGGCGATGGACCACCTCGCCCCCCCCCCTACCACCTAACTGTACGCCTCTGTTCCACGCGGGACTCATAATTTCGGCTCAAATCGAAATACTCAGAGAAAATGACACTAAAAATTTCTCAGTTATAGGGGCGTAGGTAGGGGGGAGGGGATGTGGAGGATAAATCCCCCCTCCCCCCCAGCTACAAGTTTAAATTGTCTTCATTTTTCCTGTCCCACTAAAATGTATCATTGTGTGCGTGCGTTTATTTGTGAAGTGTTTCGCCAGATTAGGGAGGATATAATTGGCGGAAAACCCGTAATGCTTGCGGAATCCACATAAGAAATGATCTGAGGACTCTGAAAATGCACACAGTCACTACTCTTACTACTCTAAATAATATTTGCTGACAGTTATCTCGAGTTATCGAAAAGTACTAGCACTTTTTCCCGTGGAGTCATAGGCGGAAACGATAAAAGTTTGCGGAAACGTGATCTCAAAAAATTAGAGGGTGCTCAAACCACACACAGTTACTTCTGACGCAGTTTGACAGAATATTTGCTGAAGGTGGTGAGGTGGGAAACGTATAAATGCGGAAATTGTGGAAATGTTCAAAGAATTCCAACTCAGTATTATTAGACTAGAAGCAACTCATATATACACATGTCCAAAAATGAGCATTTCCCGTTGCAGTTAGGCAGATTTTCTCGACTCCAAGCGAAGTCCGCGTGTACCGAGCCACTTCTTTGGACTTCGGGCCTGTGGATTGCGTGACATGAGCAGCAGGAAAATTGGTTAAGCTTCTGTAAGCGGGCGAAAGTGGCCTGAACACTAACTGTGTCAATATCGTCAACGGCTATTTTTTATTATTTAGTAAATGTTGAAGTAAGCTTTAGGTAATTAAATCATTTTTTGGAGTAAAAATATTCATTTTATTGCATTTTACCGACTAGTTTCGGGGTATTCGCCCCATTATCAAGGGATCCCGGCAGAAACAAATCTCTGCCTCATATTACGTCAACACAAAACTCCCAAAAATCCTGAGGACGGACGTGTGTACGTGGAAACTTGTTTCTCAACGTCGAGAAGAGTTTTTGTCAACTTTTCTCAATTTTAGCCGCGTGTATCGTTTCTTCTCAATTTCAACCACGGATTATCAGTTCTGCCCCCTCTCCCATAACCATGAATTTGCGCATTTTCTCAACTTTAACAGCAGAGTAGCGTTTTTACCCCGAGAGCGATGTTTCTTAATTGTCCACGAGTTTTAGCGCTTTCCTCACGTTTAGCGGCAATTTAGCGATTTTTCATCTTTTCAATTCTTTTAGCAGGGAATTAGCACTTTTCTCAGTTTTAGCAGTTTTAGCTCTGAAGTGTTTTCCTCAACATATTGGCCGCGAACTACAGGGCTTTTCACAAATTAGGATTTTTTTGGTTCACCACACGCTATGCGTGAGCGATTTTGTCTCAGTTTTACCCACGAATTAGCGATTTTTTCACCCATTCCCATAAATTGGCGCTTTTTCTCAATTTCTGCCTCAAAAGTAGCCTTCAGAAGCCGCGAATGGCGTATTTATTCAGTTTTGACGCAAATTATAATTCTTCTCAATTTTAGCCGCGAATGAGCGCTTAGTAGAGTTTCAAACCTGTGAAGTAGCGAATTTTCTTAATTTCAGTCACGAATTAGCGTTTTGCGCAATTTTATTTGTAAATTGCCGATTTTTTTTTCCATTTTTAGCCGCGAACTCTCAATTTAGGCTTAAAATTAAGCTTAAAACCTATTAATTTTGGCCAGACTTATTATTATTTTCCAAATATTACCCACAAATTAGCGATTTTAGTACCGCATTAGCAATTTTATATTACGTTCAGGTATAGATTGTTGCTTCTATACTCAGTTTTCACTTATAGCCGTGCATGAGTTTGACGTTTTTCGGAATTTTACCCACAAAATTGCCTTCAGAACTAATTCAGGTGCAAGTGCGCGTACTTGAATTAGGAATTTCACCACACTTTATCCGAGAATTAGTGATGTTTCTCAATTTTAGCAGCGAATTGGCGTTTTTTCTTAATTTTTGCGGCGAATTAAGCATCAATACCCGCTTTCATACACGAATGGGCGGTTTTTTGCAATTTCAGTTGTGAATTTGCATAATCTTTCTTCTTCGTCTTTTTTTTTTGTCAATATTATAGCGTGTTTTCTCAATTTTAACCACTGGGTTGGTCCAAAAACAACATTTTAGCGTTGATTTCCACAATTTATTCGTAAAATGGCCTCCGTGCGAATAAGCGATTTTTTCTCAATTTCATTTTAGTTCGGAAGTTGCATCGCGAGACCACGAATCAGTGCTTTTTCGCAGTTACAACCACGAATATTAGCGATTTTTTCAATTTTTTTTGCCACGTCAGCAAGTTGGAAATTGCCGATCAGCACTTTACTGGGCTTAAGGGCCTAAAGAAACTGGGGACACGGTGTATTTTCTTTTTTTCAGCCGCGAATTTTCTCAAGTTGAGCCACCAGAATAGCGCTTTTGGGGGTTCAATCGAATATTCAGCCTACAGTGTTTGCTTATATCACTTGCAACGTTCTATTTTCCAGGTCGGATAGACTGAAATTCGTAGAAAGTAGCCAAATCGGAGTCAAACCGTCCGACCTCTTCACGCATAAACCTACATTCATGGATACCTAACCTAAAAATCCTCATTTTTCCGTATTTCAGCTTTACGAGGGCCCCTTCTGACGGGGGCGTTTCCTCGCAATTTTAGCCGTGAATTAGCGGATTTTCTAAAATTAGTCCACGATTTATCGTTTTTCTCCGTTTCAGCAGCGAATTTACGCTTCTTGTTCACGTTAGCCGAGAATTTTCTCCATTTTTGGCAGCGAACGAGCTCTTTATCAAAATTTTAGACGGGAATCATCGGTTTGTCTCAGGTTTAGTCACAAGTTAACGTCCCCTCCCCAATTTAAGCGTTTATCTCCACATCTTAGTCATGTGGATTAGCGTTTATCACCGTTCTAGTAGGTCGTTAAAGACCACAACCATTTATCACCATTCTAGCCGCGAGTTAGCTATCGCGCGTCTTAGCTTATTTGTCGCATTTTCTGAAATTGATCCGCGAATTAGCATCTTTCTCCATGTCAGCTGCTGATAAGCGCTTTTTGCCAAAATTAGCCACGAATTTAAGTTTTAATTATCTTTATTTTAGCTGCAAATAAGCAATTTTAGGCAGGAATTAGCTGTTTGTCCCAGTTTTAGCCGTGAATGAGCAGGTTTTTGATCACATATGTCCGTGAATTAGCGTTTTTCTTAGTGTTGTGTGATGTAAGCTCTTTTTCTTAATTTTAGTCGCGAATTATTTCTCGATTTTATCCAGAAATTACCTTTCTGCATTTGATCCGCGAATTGGCGTTTTCCAAAAAAATCAGGCATTGTCTAAAAAATTAGTCATTTTTTTGCACAAACTTTTCAATTTTTGCACAAAATCAGCCATTTTTCGTTCAAAATCTACCGTTTTTCATTAATAATTGCTAATTCATGGTCAGTTTTATTTCAGAATTCGCATTAATTAGCTGCACCATTTAAAAATAATTGCTTATTTGTGGATAAAATTGCGAAAACGCGCTAATTCGCGGCTAAAATTGAGATAAAGCGCTAATTCTTGGCAACCCGATTCAGCTAAAAATGAGAAAAATCTTCAGTTCGTAACTAAAATTGACAAAAAATTAAAAATTTGTGATTTCTTGAATCTCGATGCAATATAAGGAAAATAAGTTGTGTAAAAATCGCTAATACATGGCGTAAATGTACAGAGGCAATCTTACGGCTAAAATTTATTTAAAAAATGCTAATGTGCAGTTCTTGGGGCAAGTCTGCGGCTAAAATTAAGAAAAAATGCTAATTCATAGCTTAGCTCTACAAAAACGCTACTTATTTGCGGCAAAAATCGATAAAATGCCAATAGGCGCGTGGCTGTAGGCTGTAGATGGGCCTGAAACTGAAAAAAGTATACGAACATTTGGACGATTTTCGAGCACCCCAAAGTTAGCAGTACTAGCACAGATCTTTCGAAGCTGCAAAATTTATTTTACCCTTTTGGTACCTATCACAAAATCACCCAAAAAACACCCTAAAAATTCATCAGAACTTTTATTTATTGAGACCGTTTTTGTCGTGGTTTTATCTTTCACTTATTTGATTTATTATTATTATTGTTTATTGTCTTCAAGTTTCAATATTACAACAGTATTTCACAATTTCGTCTTTTAATTAATAGATAGATAAATTTTATGTAAAATGTCGCCTTCTATTGAAGCAATAGCCACTGAATTAGGCCTCGTTAAGGGATTTTCTCCAGAAATATAGATAAGCAAAAATAAAAAATTGCAGTAATGAATAATATATGAATAAGGTAATGTACCCCCTCCCCACCAATATAAGGGCGGTAAATCTTTTGACCCGCGCCTGCTCCCAGCCTATTGACCGTGATCGAGCAAAAGAAATCCAACACTTGGTTTCTGTTTCCGTCAATCATTAAGAGCATTCAATGAGTCCGTCCCGCGGGTACACCAAAAGCCCAGCAGTCGTGGCAGCGAAATGGTCGAATTCGTGGACGAACGGAGTGAATCATCCCTGAAAGTAACTCATGCTCATAGTTTCACCCTTCAATAAACATTAGGGGTACTCACGCAATATGTAAACACGGTAAAGAAGTAACAAAAAACGGCGTTTCTTTGGAACATTGTTGGCAAGGGGGGAGGGGGAAGGGATTTAGCCAACATTGCAGAGAAATTCCCTTTCACCGGTTAACATATTGAAATGAGTCCCCTTATTTTACTGTTGACACAGTATGCCTCTACAGTCGGTAGACTTCAAAGCTTTCCTTACATGAATAAGGAAGTAAAAAATCGTTCAGTAAGCGCTCTAAATACGATTGTGTGTGGGAAATGGGAGGCTTTGATTTATTTCGTTCAAGTAATTTGGTCAAATTATCGGGATTATTCCTTGGTATGATTCACGAAGGGATAATTTGGCTTCACGCACGTAGCAATTGTTTTTTTTTTTTTTTTTTTATGGAGCGGCGAAAATAAAGGGCTCGAAGTGGTTTTGTGTTGCTCAAAATATTGTCCTATCAACTATCTTACATTCGTCACAATGATTTTATCATCAAATATCATAATATTATTCCGTTTTATTCTTATTTTCACCTCTAGTTTAGGGATTGGTCTAAAACCCATCGCTGATTTCTTTACGATGAAGCAAACTAAATCGATTGTATTTTTGGAGTGCCGTGATAATGGTAAGTGGTGGATCTTAGCAATTCATTGTAGATTTTATTTAATTTTGTGGCAGTCAGTTCTCAGAGCTTAAGGTATTTCGTCCGAAGAAATTTTTTAATTTTGAAAGACGACACCGGAGTTAAACAGTTAGAATGGTTAAGTGCTCATTACAAGCAAGGAGTTTTCGTTGATTCTACGTGTTCGCATAATAAGAACTTCATTAAATCTGTATACACCTCAAAATTAAATTGACCAATTTAATTTAATTAAAATTTAGTTTTAGTTAACAGAAAAAAGTAACAATTTATTCTAGGCTACACGATTGACAACCATGACTATGAGCTTTGCTTGGCTCGTTTTGGCTTCGGAAGAGATCAAAGAAGCGAACGCTATATTCAACTCAACCGAAATGGGCCTATTCTCCGATGTGACTCTCATAACGGCCGATTCTCACCAATTGTTTCAAGTCACGAAATCAAACGGCATCGTGTCTTTGGTTAAACTCGGTCAGTGGGTTGAAGGACTGGGCATTGTTCTGTCCGAGTATCATCAGAATTCGAGTAAGAATAAGCGATTGTTGGTCAATTCAGTGGTGACTATCGGAATTGTGGTAAGGTGTTGGGAGAAAAGTAGAAAACGATGAAAAAGGTGGTTGGGTAAAACACTGGGTCTGCTTTGCTTATAGTTTTCGCAGGATGTCTACAACCGAAATAATCTATCGAAAGAGTTGCAAGACATTACGTTCAAGCCTGGTGAGGACGCTGCCAACAGGAATACATACGCCTTGGCACTGCTACTTAGCAACTTATTCAACTTCAGGTGCTTGAATTTACTTCCTTAAACCATAACAATAATTGAAAACATTTGAAATGTTTTTTTCAAAGCATAAAAATCCAAATAAGCTCCGCTTTTGGATGGAGGAACACTGACGGCATGTGGTCGGGTGCAATGGGTCAGTTACAAAGTGCAGAAATAAATTTGACGCTGACTACACTGCCAAGCGTGGAACGCTTAGAAATCAGCTATATGTCTTTGCCACTTCAAGAATACGCGTATAAAACCAATCTGTCAGCAAAACTAATTAGTTCATTACTTTTGAGTTAACTTTTTAGCATGACTTATGTATTTAAACAACCCAAAACTCTGGGAACGTACAGAGCAATGTTAATGGAGTTCACTCTGTACACTTGGATTGTCGTTGGTATGAGTGTTTTCTGTGGAGGTTCGATATTTCTGTTGGTTCAGACATTGAATGAAGATAAGGAAACTCTTCTGGGGGGTCTTTTACTTTCACTCGGTACATTCACAAATCAAGGTAAACGGAGTTTGCGTCTGTCGTTATAATTATTACGGCATCATTTGTATTCCAGGATTGACTAATATTCCTAAAAATAGTTCATCGCGCCTTGTAACCCTTACTTTACTACTAACGGGCACTCTGGTAGCAATGTACTATAATGCTGCTACAATGACTTCTTTGCTTACCCCAGCATCACCGTCAATACGAAATCTTAAAAGTTTAATTGGAAGTGGTATGAAATTGGGATATCTCAACGCTACATACGTCAACAACATTCCCGTTGGAAATGATTTATTCATTATGAAACCAAGGGAACCGATAGGAAGATAAGCTTGAAATTCGTTTACAGGCTCGGCATAGAGTGTTCCCTCCTATCGTTACTCAAATCATGAATAAAGACCTCCATTTGTACAATCTCGAAGACGGTCTCGGAACAGTTAGCACAAAACAAGCATTCTGCGCAGAACAGTTTGTCGTATATAAGGCGGTCGTGGACATCTTTCGTGATTCAGACATTTGTGATCTTTCCTACATCAACGCTGATACTCCGACTTTTGTCGTTTCATTTCTGCAGAAAGATTCACACTTCCGGGAAATGTACCAAAGGGGGTACGCTCCACTTTTCTCTACAATTCGCCCTATTTTTTTTTTCGTTTACAAATTTAATGATATAATTTTGTTCTGAGGTTGCTGAGACTTCAGGAGCACGGTCTCAAACAACGGGAGCACGATCGTTGGATTGGAAAACGACCCGACTGTTTAAAAAGCAGTGATTTTACCGTCGTTGGAATCGAAGCGGTTAGCGTCGCTCTGACGGTGTTCCTAGCTGGCATTCTGGTATCTCTTGCGACTCTTTTGATTGAAAAATGCGTGTCGTCTAAGCTGCAAATGAAACGTCGTCGTCGAGGCACTGTAATGCTAAGTTAAGAAATTAAATATTACGCGAGCGAGCTCTGTAATTTCCATCACATCGCCACAACGGTTGTAAAATAAAGCTCTTTTAACCACAAATGAAGATCACACAGGTTCAAATTTTAAGCCAAGGTTACATATTGACCCAAGCGTAAATTGTGTGCCAAATTTCAGCGCAATCCAAGCATTTTAAGTACCTGGTCACTATAGTAGGAGGTCCAGGTCAGTAAATTAGGCACCACCCGGTGGCGTAAATGCCAAACTGGTGCGAATGCCCGAACTCTGATGAGCGACAAGCAAACAATAAATCACGAATTCCACTGTTTTCGTTCACCCTGCACCTTACACACTCCACAATTCACAGAAATCCGGATAACATCAGTTTAATTAATTTATTAATTAAAAATCCGGCGACAGAAATATTCATTATATCCATCTATTTAATGAAATTAACAACTGATCAACAACAAACTTTTTCTACGGGCACTATGGTTACGTGTAGACGCTACACAGTGATCATTTGTTCTAAAATCATTCCAACCATGAGCTAGCGTAAAAATACCGCCAAAACGCGGTATCTATGGCGTTATAACATTATTTGTGATAGAGCGTCCTTAGTTACAGCTTGCGTTAATTTTTTAACGCTAGCTCTTGGTTGACCCCCTGGTGCGTTATTTTTAGTAGAAGGGGTAAAGGGGAAGATCATTTCACTAAATTCGTGGGCGAGCGAGAGTCCATCAATAAGTGGACAGACTTTAACAACAAAAACTTCTAACCAAAAATTCACTAACCTCAAAAGCTTGGATCCCAAAAAGATCAGACGCCCCTCGGATATTTCTCCATTTCTTGCCGTAAATTAGCAAATTTTCTTAATTGGCCACGACGAAGTTCGCCTCCGGAAACCGCGGCTAACCATTTTATTGATTTTCTGTGAATTAGCCAATTTTCTCTTGATTTTACCAGCTAATCATCGATTTTTCTACATTTCAGCATTGAATTTTTAGAATTTTTCCCAATTTTCACTGCGAGTTACGTACCGCTTTTTCTAAATTTGGCCGCGGATTTAGCGGTGTCTCTCACTTTCTGGCACCAAGTTATACCTTCAGAAGCTGTGAATTGACGTTTTCTTCATTCAAACCGCGAATTAGCGTTTTTTCCTCGACCGAATTTTTGCATTAATTCGTGTTTCTCCTGATTTTAGCCGCTAATGAGCGATTTTTTTCAATTACATCCATGAATTAGGACCTTTTTTCTAAATTTTAGCCGCCGCGATTTAGCGCTTTTTCTCAGTTTGAGCCATGAAATTGCCTTCAGGTGTCGACCTACTTCTAGCCTCTAATTAGCGCTTTTTCCACACATCATTTGCAGAAGCTTCAAGAAAACCTTAGCCGCTAAGTATTTTCCTTAATTAGATAAAAAACGCTGATCCCCAGTTTTCTTTTAGTTCCCTAAGCTGATAACGATGAGAAGGGGCACTTATATACCGTTCTTGGGGCAATTACACAGCAAAAAGTTTGGAAAAGTCGCTAATATTCGTGGCTAAAATTGTGAAAAAGCATTTGTTCGCGGTATCGATGATACTTACAGACAGAAATTGAGAAGAAATCGCAGATTCGCGGTCTATGTATATGGTATTTCATTGCTAAAGTAATGAAGAAAAAACGCTAATTTGCTGGTTTTTGGACAAGTTGATACGTGTATACCGGTATTTGCTTTTTTGCACGCGCGATAAGGCAAAAAAGGCTTTTACAAGGCAAGAAAAAACCGCTAATTCAAGGCTATAACAGTGAGAAAAAATCGTGGCTAATATTTCAAAAAACAAAGCAAAACACTAATTCGTGGCTAAAATTGAGAAAAATGGCTAATTCGCAACTGAAACTGCAAATAACCGCCCATTCGCGGATACAAAAAGAAAAGCTGATAATTCGCAGTTAAATTTGCGACAAACGGTGATTCGCGACTGAAAATTTAGAAGAATGGCTAATTAGCCGCTAAAATTGGGACGAACGCAAATTCACGAAAAAAATTATGGAGAAAAATCACTATTCAAATACCTGCTAAAAAGGCGCAAAATCGCTAATTCGGTAGTGAAATTGACAAAATAAAAGCGCTAAAACTAGCGACTATGAAATCGGGACAATCCTGGTTCGTGGACAAAACTGAAAAGCATCGCTAATTAATTTGCGACTAAAATTTAGAAAAATCGCTAATTCACGGACAAATTGGGGGGGAGGGACGCTAAATTCGCGCATAATGCCTAGAGAAAACGTTAATTCGCGGATACAAATGAAAAAAAATCGGCTAATTCAAGGGTAAAATTTAGTAAATGACTGATTCTTGACTGAAATTCAGGAAAACACAAATCTGTGGCTTCTGGAGCAACTTCGGGCCTAAAACTGAGAAAAAGAACTCATCTAATTAATAAATTAATTAAACTGATGTTATCCGGACGACGATGGAAGGCATAGCCCAACACAATTAGAGTTTCGAGAAAAAATGGCTCCCCGGCGGGATTTGAACCCGCAACCTCTGGATTACCAGTCCAGCACGCTGCCAATTGCGCCACGGAGACGCCTTTGGGAGTCGTACTCCGAGGGATAAGCTAAGCCGAACCCCACCCTGTTTCTCGAAACTCTAGGCGTTTCTCCTGATCGGTAAACCACGCGGCGACAGAAATATTCATTATATCAATCTAAAAACATTTAGATAAGATAAATTTCGGCGTGGTTTACCGATCAGGAGAAACGCCTAGAGTTTCGAGAAACAATGGAACTGGGTGGGGTTCGGCTTAGCTTATCCCTCGGAGTACGACTCCCAAAGGCGTCTCCGTGGCGCAATTGGCAGCGTGCTGGACTGGTAATCCAGAGGTTGCGGGTTCAAATCCCGCCGGGGAGCCATTTTTTCTCGAAACTCGAATTGTGTTGGGCGAAGCCCTTCCATCGTCGTCCGGATAACATCAGTTTAATTAATTTATTAATTAAAAAAAATACCGGCGACAGAAATATTCATTATATCCATCTAAACTCATCTAAGCTAAAGGTGGAAAAATGGAAAAAAAAAGATAATGCAGGGCAAAATATAGTTTATCCACTGATAATTAGCGGGAAATTATGAAGAAAAATCACTTAAAGGACGACAAACGATACTTTGCGGCTCATAACGAGAAAAAGTGCTAATAAGGCTGCTGAAAAAATTAAACAAGGCAAAATTACAGCAGCGATTGAGGAAAACTCAGATTGGCGGCTACAATTGAGGAAAATCACAAATTCACGAATAAAGTGTACAAGAGGCTGTAATTCGCGGCTAAAATGGGGGGGGGGGGACTCAATTTTTGGCTCACGTTGAAAACGTTCTGGAGGCAACTTTGGGGCGAAAACTTAAAATGTTTGAACGATAGTTGAAATTAAATAAGTTTAATTTACGCTTTTATGCTATTTTATGGCTGGAGCTTAACTGTGGATGGGAGCTCTACTGCAGTTGGAGCACTGCTGTGTTCGAAGCTGTGCTAAGGTTGAGCAGATAATAAAAAGATACTGGGGGGGTATATTGTGTTCCGATGATGGGGTGACCGTGCCACATAAGTTAGACGAAAGCTCTCATAGTCTTTGTTCGCTCCAGTATATTATAAGCTTAGGTCATTCGAGTTTTTTGGTTTCCTATGATACTATTTTAGGCACGGGAGTTCTTTTGATTTCAGTTTGATGGACTACGAAAATGAGCAAAAAATGGCGATGTTAAAAGCGAAAAAACAATTCATAGCAATCGTACTTCAGCTCAAGAACATCGTCAATAGGGTGCGTGATTTTTCCGCTCCTATAACGTGTTCTACTCTATCCTGGCGATTAATTATTTTAGATAGTCGAGCATTACAGAAAAGAAATTCTTGTCAAACGAAGAGATCTTAAAAGTTTCGAAACAATGAACATCGAGCTGGATAGCATGATAAAAAATTATCATTTGCGCGACATGAACAGGACGCTCAACGATGAAAAATCTGGACTGAAGGGTGATTTTCTATCACAAAAACTATACGACTTTGTGGCGTTCCCCTTTCTCTTTAATTATCATTAGGAAGAGCCAGACTAGACCTGAAAACGGACGATGTATCACCAGCTGAATTTCAAAAGAGGCTGAATAGATTGTCCCAGGCGTTACGGGCTAACGGTCCGCAAAGTTAAGGCTAAACGAGCGGAATGTAGGGGAAATGTAGGAAGGTATGCCAGAAAAGCGTTCTTCATTATTACGTAATTTTAAGCTTTTCCTCTGCGTCAATCAAAATGCATGATCGGACCTTTTTTATAGACCTTGGCTGCAACAGACCAACAATTGCTCGAAACTCCTCTGATTCGGTCGAGAAAAGCCCCCCCGAGACACAAGTGAAAGTCAAATGAGCATTAAATTAATGTATAATTAGGAAATAAATAAACAAATAAGTAATGGCTTTCGTGGAATGGACAAAGGACAATACTAAATTTTATCTTACAGTATAACTTAAAATTGCTTCCGAGCAATTCTGTAATTTTAAGTTACCGAATCATGTCGTAAGTCACCTTATTTCTGACTAAAACCCGGATCACACGATGCAATTTTTGAAGCAATATTGCATGCAATTTTCTTTTTTAAGTACATCCGATCACCAAGGGACATCATTTTTTCTCATCTATCATGCTTATTGCGTTGGTGTGATCCGGACTAGGATAGGAAATTACAGAATCTTCCCACTTACCACTCCTGATTCACTTCCTCTGATCTTCATTTTCATAATTCATTTCACCGACTCGTCTACCGCACTATTTGGATCGCACGTAAATGGTACAGTAAGAGCGTACATATCGCCGCTAAGAATCCTTTCAATTCGGCGTACGTTCTCTTGTCCAGACGTATACGTCAAAAGTCGACCTTTTTCAAACATGAATACTTGGGTGATTAACGCACATTTTCCAGGTTAGCACAGGTGAAAGCTTACCCGCTTTGGCCTCGACGATGGTAGAGACATTTTCAGGGTCTTCAAAAATGAACCGACCACCCTTGAAATCCATGTCGAACCCGTTCAGGAACACAACCGCCGAGTAATGAAATGACTTGTGATTGTTCTGAGGAAGTACTGAGAGATAGAAATAGGTAACTACGATAGACTGAAGAACAGTGCTCACCTTATCTGCTCTTGAATGCCAGTACTCGTCCAGCTCGGAGATTGGTTCGTTTGAGGTTAGGCGAGAAACAAAGGATGGTGTAGTGAAATTGAGTTTATCTACGTCGATTTTAAAACCAATGGCGACGACTTCACGTATTTTTCGTCGTATTTGACTGCAAAAATTTCACACGACAAATAATTTTTAGTTTCTAGAACACCTCCTTTCATCATTCCTACGAGAGCAAAATTTTATTTTCCCGCGAGAGCGCCTCGTCGCGGGAGTTCTTAATTTTGCCATCGACGCTACCACGGCTGAGAGCGCTCAGGTCAACGACTGTGGCGGCGGGCGTCGTCGGCGAGTCACTACCACCACCCGTTGAAGACAAGTGAGTGAGTCGACGAGCTAATTTTAGAAGACGAGCCGTTTCCTCTTGAGTCAGAATGTAATCCATGACAATGCGTCCACACATGGCTGGGGTGCAACCTGAAAAAATAAAGAAACAAAAAAATTGTGTAGTTCAACAATATTCAATGGATCCCAGCTTCCTCTCTCTTTTCTTCCTACCAAGCTTCCTACCAAAAGCGCGGGGGGGGGGGGGGAGGCACGAAAACAATTTTGTGGATTAAGCTCTTTCAAGCACCATTTCAAGGATCATTTTAGAGGGCCTTCATGAAAAAGCTAATGATTCACCCTAAAAAAAATGACGAATTAATGAGCAACAGAACTTGCTTCCCCAGGAAAATGGCGATTTCATCACAAAAATAGGAAAAACTTGCCAATTCAACCGATTTTACGATTTTAAAACTGCCAAAATATCACCAGAGACTTACAGTTACCTTTACTGTTCAGTTTCCTTGCCTACAAAACCAGGGGCGTAGCCAACCTATGATCAAGGGGTGGGCAGCCATCCAGGCACACGGATTCAGAGTTCGGGGGGGGCGCACGTCTTGAGAAAAAGTGCTCGTTCGAGGATGAAATCCACGAAAAGGACATTTTCCGGCTAGTACTGAGCGAAAACTCCCATTCACGGCTAGAATTGAGAAAAAGCGCTGATTCACGTTGAACTTGAGAAATGAATCTGCTCATTGTTCGCGGTTGGAATTGAGAAAACACGCCAATTTGTGGTTTCGCGATCCAAAGTCCGGGCCGAAATTAAGAAAAAGCGCTAACTCACGGTTTACAGTGCTCTTTTCTCGGCTAAAATTGACAAAATAAATTGCGCGTTCAATGTAGAATTGAGAAAAATCGCTCATTTGCGGCTAAAATTGAGGGAAAATGCCAATTCACGGCTAAAATTGAGAAATGGAGCTCATTCACGCAGGTAAAATTGAGAGAAGGCACCATTTCGTGGTTTCTCAAACCAGCATCTCGGTGAATATTGCGAAAAAGTGATAATTGACTGTTTTTATACATTTATATAGCAAGTTTGCGGGTACAATCGAGAAAGAGGGCGACTTAGCGCACGCATTTGGAAAATGTGAAAAAATTCTTATTTTCGGCTACAATTAAGGCACATTGAGGAAAACACGTATTTTAAGGTTCGCGATGCCCAGTGCTGGCCGTAATTAAAATAGTAAATCAAAAATGCGTTATTTCACGGTTTTTTGAGACCTTTTTACAGTTAAAATGAAGAAAATAGGCTACAGTTCGAGGTAGAATTGAGAAAAAGCACTACTGAGTGCTTAAAACTTAAAGAAAAACGTCAATTCGACGCTACAAATAGTGCTCATTCACGAGTTAAATGGGGGGGGGGGATTCTGTGCAACTCCTCTTGAGGGAAAACTGGATCCACCACACCTGTGGGCAGATTCACTGGCGAAAATGACAGATGAACCATTGCCTTTTTGCAGGCTTCTAACAGGATCTGGAGGTTAGAATCGCGTCAATTCACGGTCATCAGAGACTAAATTTGCACAGAAACGGCCACTATCCGTCAAAAAATAAATATCTGTTGGAAACCTGCCGTTTGTAGCCTTCTATTTCGGATTTTATGTCGAAAAATTGAAACTTCTCTCCCACCCACCCCCGAAAGTGATACTTTTGGAGCTAAACTTTAAATTTTAGACCTGAGACGGTAAACAGAGCTGGCAGTTTCTCTTCCACCAGTCTGTATGGCCCAGCAGGCTAAACACGAACCTTGCGAGAATGGGATTTTAGTGCGAAAAATCAGCAAAATCAGTTTCCAAGTTAAGCCGACCCTCGCAATTGGTTTGTCAGCAACAAACATCCGCGATTTTTTTATTTTTGGTGAAACCGATGTGCGAAAATGTGTTGTTTTTTTAGTGAGAAAAATCCGCAAAATTGGTTTTATGGAGCGAAATATAATAAATTTGTGTTTCTGTTAGCCAGATCAGGGAAGATATTTTTGGAATTTTGGGGGTGGGCAGCTGCCCCACGAAATCTGCGTTTTTGATTCTAGGGGAGGGCAACTGCCCACCCCTGCCCCCCGCTGGCTACGCCCATGTACAAAACGTGAATTGGTGGGCAGAGCCGCAACGAAGCATTTTACGGGAAGAAAGGCACAATTATCCCGCACCGCCGGGTATCACCCGATCTTGGGAATGTCTGTCGATGGGGAGAATTTGCGGACCCCACTCAACCTTTTCAATCCTCGCATATATTTGCCACTTTAAGGAACCTATTTCGCGCCTGGACCTTTCGAAATCAATTAGCGCTTATGATCAGTTTAAGCCGTAAATTGAAGAATTAGCGGTTTTCTCAAATTGGCAACGCTTTTCTCAATTTCAAGCCACGAATTGCCGTTTTTTTGCTTCTGTTTCTCAATTTTATCATAAAGTTCCCCTCAGAAGCCACGATTTTAGACGCAAATTGAAATTTTTCTGTATTTTATAGCCACGAACCAACCCTTTTTCTCAATTTTAGCCGCGTTTTTATCCCGTGAATAAGCGATTTTACTCAATTTAAGCCGCAAATTGGGATTTTCGGGAGAAAGAGAGAGTGCTTATTGTAGGGCGTTTTAGCAGCGGACTAGAACTTTTTCTCAATTCGAGCTGATAATTATCGTTTTTCTTACTGTTATAGCAGCAATATTTAGTGATTACTCCAAAATTAGCCGGGGGTTTTAAATTTTATACCCGCATTTACAATTTTATTTTTTTTTCACTTTTAGTATTGGATTAGTGCTTTTTCTCAATTTCGAGAAGTAAGTTGCGTTCAGAAGCCGCGAATTACCCATTTTTCTCAATTACAACAGCAAAGTAGCGTTTTTATCTAGCGAATTAGCGATTTTTCCAAGTGTTTGCCACAAATTTGCGTTTTCTTCAATTTTTAGCAGCGAATTAGCACTTTTTCTCGTTCTTAGCTTAAATTAAGCGTTTTCAGCCGAGCTAATTATTAGTGATGTTTTTTCTACAGTTTATTTGAGAGTTAGCGCTTTTTATAAATTTTATCCACGAATTAAGCGATTTCGTCTCAATTTTAGCCGTGTATTTTTTTCTCACATGTGTACTGTATAGCCTTGATACAGCGCATTTTCCTAATTTTAGGCGTGAATCAGTGATTTTTTTCTCAATTATGGTCTAAAAGTTGCATCGAAAACCATAAATGAGCGCTTTTTCCGCGAACGTTTTGCCGCGTACTTGCCCTATGATCGGCACATTAGAGCGCCTTCTCAACTTTACCTGCGTAATCAGCGTATTTTCTTCATTTTAACTGCGAATTTACCTCTAGAAGGCGCGAATTTTCTCAATTTGAGCCATCAGAATAGCTCTTCCGTGGGCTCAATCGAATATTTAGCCACACTATTCGCTGATCACCAGCAACGTTCTTTTGACCAGGTACAGGTCAAATGGACCGAGGCAAATCGCTGTCCTATCACAAACCAAAACTCCATGAACATGAAACGAAAAAAATCATAATTTTTCCATCTTTAAGCTTTTCAGAGGCCCTTTCTGATAGGGGGCCCGGGGCGGTCCGCCCTCCTCGCCCCTACCTCGGTACACAACTGGGTGTCCTATTAGATGTAGACAGAGTTTATGGACACAAAATATTCAGTCCAGCAACTTTTCATAGTCACTTTAGCAATTTTCAAGGCGCAAACGATCAGTTTGACCATTTTTGAAGTGCGAGAGGTAGTTTTTACCATTTACGGGGACACGAATCGTCAGTTTTAAGCATTGTTCGCAAGTTCTGAATCATCATTTCAGTTTAGCCATTTTAGATCGTGAATAGCCAGTTTGACTATTTTTAGGGCACAAATTGGAAAGTATACGGTCATTTTGGGGGAAAGGTAGTCAGTTTAGTCGATTAAAGGGTGCGAACGGTTAGTTTTGCCATTTTTATGGCGCAAATAATCATCAGTTTTACAATTTTTTGACGCACATAGCAGGGGCGTACCTACAAATCCTTCCAGAGGGGGCGATTCCGGCAGTCCGCAGCCAACTACCGGTGTTAAACCGGCGGGGGACGCGTTTTGTATTGCTGGGTTTTCGCAAAAACCTGGCTAAAATCGGCCTCCCGGAGGGGGAGATCCACCTATCGCCCCCCCCCCACTCTGGGTACGCCACTGACTCTGAGAACTAGTCAGTTCTCCAATGTTCTAGTCAGTGGAGCCATATTATGACGCGTGAATGGTCAGTCTGCTATTTTAAATGAATGAATGGCCAGTTTGGCTATTTGAAGGGCGCATATTGTCAGTGGCGAGGTTATAAATTGTCAGTATGGCCATTTTTAGGTTTAAATTCTCAGTATGATAATTTTTAGGGCACGAATTGTTATAGTCTGTTCATTTTTAGGGAACGAATCACCAGTATGGCCATCAAGGTGTGAATGGTTAGTTTGTCCAATTTTGTAGAGCGCGAGTGATCGGTTTTGTCATGTTCCACAGCAAAAATATACCAATAGGCCATTTTAAAGGCGTGAATTGCCAGTTTGGCTATCATGAAGGCGTGATTTGACAGTTTAGCTATATATTTAGGGAACAAGTTGTCAGTTTTATGCATTTCGACACCCTTGGTTGAGCGGTTAGGAGTAACGTCACGGGATCAAGAGCTGTCAAACGCGTCTGTATGGTTGCTATTAAGTTGAAATTACATGAGCAATCGGAATGTTGACCTTAGAAACTTGATTAGCTAATTCAGCCTCACAGACACAATAACGTTTGGAATTGCCCACCCCCCTCCAAGCGTTCAGTCATGATGCATCAACCTATGCGCACGCAGGGTAGGACGAATAAGCCTATAAATGACTAGGGACAAAATTCTCAGGTTTTCGACTGACAGTACAGATTATACAGAGTTATAACTGGGATTTCGCTATTAGGTTGCGAAAATTGACCGTTTTTGGACGGAAAATAAGTTTTAAGAACGAACTGGACGTATAGTCAGGTTGTTGGTAGGGTGGGGGCTATAGACTTACACCAGCCAAGCCAGTTAATAATAGTGTATGTTCCCGTGGACACAATGTACCACATTCCTGAATCACAAAAACTTGTCATACTACAGAGTTGCACTAAAAATAGAGTGTATCAGGCGAGGTTAACTAATACTTTTAAAGCTAATAAAGGTGCTCCAGTGGAGGGATTACAAAATTTTAGCCGAAGCGTCTCATTTCCATAAAATTAACGTTTCTTGGCTATCCATGTCTTTAGGCTTTCAAAAACCTACCTGGAAAATTTACAACTTCTGAGAAGTATTGAGGCGAACACGTTATCTCTTGCCGTCGATTGCTCAAATCATCCTTCACCCTGGCCAAATTGACCACTTTGTCCTGGCTCGACGTGAAATAGACGATAACCAATGTACACAGAATGACGACCATTCGTGTCCATATCCTCTGTTTTGGGAAACTGGGCAGAGGCTCGGCTTTAAGGCTGATTTTCGATGGAGACGGAAATAAAAAGAAAAAAATGAACAACGTTCAATCCTCACGGTAAAAAACAAAGTAAAAATTGAAACTTACGACTTTGCGGAAGACAGTTTGCCTTCGTCGTCAGCTTCGACCGGCTTTTTTTCTTTTTCCGCTGGTTTTCTTGACCTAACTGTAGCGTTAGTCATTTTGGGAAGTTTCTGTTCTTTTAATTTATCCGCGAAATATTGTTGTTTTTTTTTTTTTTTCAAACCCGTTTCTCTTTTACGCTTATCATAGCTTTATTGTTGTTGTATGACGACAAATCGTTCAATGTTCGACCCTTCCTTCTGTTCTGCAACCGGATTCCGGCGCCAGAAACAACCTGCTCTTCAAAAACCAAGCGTCTTCCAGCCCCCTCTCCCTAGGCTCCTTGGCTGATTTTAAGTGGAATTGAGTGATGAGAATAATTTCGCGTTGATTCAAATAGCAAAGTTAATAGCTTCTTTCATTTTTTAAATTTTATATCAGCGTGAAAAAAGACCCTGACGACTGTAAGCGTCGAGATAAATTCTCCGATCGTCTACCCGTCTACCGCGTCAACCAATCAGAATGTAGAAGGAATATCGGCGGGAAAACGTCGGCGTGTGACTCTAACGCTACAGTTTCGGTTTTCCTCCAAATTATCGTTCCGTATTTAACCCCCTGCCCAATCACATCGAGTACAATAATGTCTTTTGTCCACTAGGGATGGCCGGGGGGGGGGGTGACCTTGGAACTCTCAATAGTCTCTTCAACTCCACTTAATTATTACAAGACATAGCGCTAGTCTGCCCGTCGAAACGGAACGAGACACGCCTTTGTTGCCTTCCTTACTCCTTCAGTTCTGTTTCAGAATTTAGACGATTCAAAATCGTTATGAAATTGAAGCGATACATTTTGAAAAAACGTTTCGACGGTCTTCCAAAACGAGATGACTTTGAATTTGTCGAAGAGGAGATTCCTCCTCTTGAAACCGGAGGTAAGATAATATTACATAGCGTAATTCATAGTTAACAGCAAAAAATAAAAAATCATTCTTAAAAAAAACTACAGATGTACTATTTGAGTCAGTATTTATGAGCGTCGACCCTTATATGAGGTAACTTAACGTTATTGTGAAAGTTTACAATTTTTGTCTCATTCATTTTTGTTCTGTGTAGAGCCTACGCTCCTCGCATTCCTGTCGGCTCTACTATGATTGGCAGCCAAATCTCCAAGTAATTATAAAAAAATAAAATAATTCTCCTGCAGCCTCGCAGCTATGTCGACCTACAGTGACGGGCTCAGTATAGCGGACCGCTTCGGGTCCTCGTTTCAAACAGGGCCCCGAAAAGCAGAAGTATCGAAAAATGGGGATTTTTAAGTTTTATGTTCATGGATGTAGGGACGTGAAAAGGAGACTTTGTATTCGGTTGGACGGTAATTTGGCTTCTTTCGAGGAATTTAATTCCATCTGATTAGTTTTGTACTTTGATAGCAAAACATCAAGACTATAATAGCGTTTTCCATTTACATAAATTCCGCTCCAGAGCCATTCATTTCCGTTCCGTCTTCTTCATCAACATAAATTAGTCCAAGTGGCAGTGACGTAAAAAGTGCAACCATTTGCATACTTTTCTTACCCAGCGCATAAAATCGATAATAATTCCCTAATAGTGGGGAAATTGTCTGCCTCAATTTTGACATGACGAAACCGGTCAGGGGCGGATCTTGCTTTTCGCCGCCCTGGGCTAATTTGTTTTTGCCGCCCCAAGCGGCCACCCCCCCCCCCCCCGGCCAAGGCTTGTGGAGACAAACAAGTAACGAGAGAATGGATTCTACAAGTTGTTAGAGGAAAACTATGTTTCTTCAACCTGGCGGAAAAACCTCGAGTTGGCTGCCACACCTTATGCAAAAAGATGAAATTTTGGCTTTTCGTGAAGAACGCGAATGACGCTGGGGGGTTTGGACCCACCAGGCAATTATGAAAATTGTCACTGCACTACGATCTGCTCAACTTGGCAAAACCGAGGAAACTGGTGTTGATGTTTGAACTGGGCAGCGGGGCTCCCGAGGCTCAATTGAATTTCCTCAGGCCCTGTTTTGCCTTCACGTTTCTCTTCAATTGGGTTTCAGGGCAACCGCCCAGATCGAGTGTCTGGGTTCGAATGTCGAATCCCGCTCAGGGTCCCCAATAAGCTTAAACATAGAAAAATGAGGATTTTATAAGCTGCATGCATGTGAACAGTGCCGGCTTTAAGGGGGGGCGAGCCGGGCGACCGCCCGGGGGCGGGTGACCTAAGGGGCGCCCCTTAGGCGAAAAAAATGAGAGGGGGGGAGGCGGACGAGAAAAAATAACCTAAGAAGCGCATTCGATTTATGAATATTACAAAAACTAAGCATAGAATTAGAAAAAAAAAAACGTTTCAAAGGAGCGTTGGGATTGTCTTGAGATCTACAGAGGCCAGGGCGCAAAGAAAACTAATTCCTAGCCATCAAGTAACTCGAAGGAAATGTGTGTGTATTGTGTGATGTACTGGCTTTTTAAATTTATTTTTAAATAATTTTGTTCTGCCTCCTGTTCAAACGTTCCAGTTTTAGCCCCGAAGTTGATTCACAGATTGGTGTATATTCAAACAGGCGAAAACTGTATTTTTTTTAAATTTTAGCCGCGAATTACAGCCTCTTCTACACTTTATCCGTGAATTAGTGATTTTTCTCAACTTAAGCCGCAAATTACGACTTTCCCTTAATTTTAACGGTGAAGTAGCGTTGTTATCCCATATTTGTAAGTTTTTTCAATTTTTGCTGCAAATTAGCGATTTTTACCCGTTTAGCTGCGAAGAGCGAATTAGCAATTTTTCTTATTTTGAGCTGTAAATTAGCAGTCTTAATTTCACCGCGCTAATTAGTGATTTTTTCAGTTTTAGGCAGGAAGTTGGGTTCAGCTAGAAGCCACGGATTTGTAATTTCCTAAATTTTAGCCGCGAATCAGCGCTTTACTAAATCTTAGCCTTGAGTTAGCAAATTTTTTTTCATTTGCATCCTCGAATTTACGTTTTATAAACTTCGTCATCGAATTAGCATTTTTCCTCCACAGCGTATCAATTTATTCAATCTAGCATCGAATTAATTAGCAATTTTTTTCAGTTTTGTCCGCGAATCAGGATTGTGCCAATTTTAGCCGCTAATTCTTCTAAACATCAGTCATGAACATCGCAGAAGCTGCGAATTGCGTCTTTTCTCTTTTGTATCCCCGAATGGGCAATTTGTTGCAATTTCATTTGGGAATTTGCTATATTTCTAAATTTAATTTTGTTCCAATGTTAGCTCGCTATTTTAGCCTTGAATTATAGCGTTTTGCTTGGCTTTTTTGTCTTTTCGTGCTTGCAAACCGAAACACGTATCAATTTTACGAAAGAGCAGCGAAACAGCGATTTTTTCTCAATTTTGGTCTGGAAGTTTCATCGAGATACCACGAATGAACGCTTTTTCACAGTTTTAGGCGCGAATATTAGCGCCTTTTCCTCACTTTTGGCTGCGTACTTGGCCCCAAGAACAGAATATAAGTGCGTCTTCTCAACTTTATCCGCATAAAAGAACCTAAAAAACTGGGGATCAGCACGGTTTTCTCTAGTTCAGAAAAATACAGTGTAGAAAAATCGCTTCTGTGAAGTTCTGTGAAGTTCGTGGCTTAAACTGAGATAGCTGAAAAAGCGCTAATTACAGCTAAAAGCTACAAATATCGCTAAGTCCCAGCTAAAATTAAGAAAAGGTGCTAATTCATGGACAAAATTATGAAAAATCCGTCAATAACGGCTAAAATAAGGAAAAACGCTATCCACGTATGCTGAAAGCTAAAAAAACCTAAATGATGAAAAATCACTTTTTTACTGCTAAAATGAGGAAGAAATCGCTAATTCGCGACTAAAATGGAGGAAAATCGCTCAATCTCTGATAAAATTGAGAAAAACGCTGATGTGAGGAAACATCTGTAATTCACGGTTTAAATGGAGAAAACGCCAATTTGCAGCTTCTGTAGTTATAATTTCGTGCAAGAAAGTGAAAGAAACCGATAATCCGCGGCCGAATTCCGAAACAGCGTTAGGTGATCCGCTGTGAAATTTGGGGAAAACTCTAATTTGTGGCTGAAATGTCGAAAAATCTATGAATAGTGGCTAAAATCAAGCAAAATTGCTTTGGTTTGAGTAAATTTGCTAATTCACGGAAAACTGAGAAAATGGTTAAAGCCGCGGTTCCCGGGAAGCAACTTCGTGGCCAATTAGAAAGGAGCGCTCATTAACGGCAAAAGTTGAGAATAATTGCTAACTTGCAACTAAATTGGAGGAAATCACTTATTTACGGCTATAATGGGGACAAATAGCTAATTCACCGATGAAATTTTGAATAAGCGCTGAATCGTAGAAAAAACGCTAAAATTTTGAGAAAATGCCAAGTCGCAGCTTATTCCGAACTGTGATTCCATGGGGGGCGCGAGTGAAAGATACGCCCAGGGGCGCCAAATGTCCAAGACCAGCGCTGCATGTGGAGATTTGGTATCCGCTTGGATAACGCTTTGGCCCCATCTGACAATTTTCATTCCATCCGTCTTAAGGGAATAGAACAAATCAGGTGCCCAGCAGTTTTTGTGACTAAAACATTACATTCGGATTCGATTTGTATACTGCTGGGAATAATCTGTGCCTTGTGGCTAGCTGAAGTGCATCTTGACCAGGCGACCAAGGTTCAAAATAATGACCTCAGTGCTACTTTTGAGTCATTAAGTGTGTCAAGGTCGTCGCCAAGAGTCATTCTGGCAGGAAGGGGCAGGCCAAAACGGCGGCATCGGAGGTGTATCCGCTTATATGGTTCGTCGGAACGGCTCGTTAGTTCGATTGTATGGATTCCCCGGGTCTAAAACCCTAAAGACACGCGATTCCGTACAATTTTAAATTTTGGCAATTTTTACTTAACCCGCCAGAGGCTTAATAAGTGAGTGATATTAAGGTCTATTCTATCCTCAGCCAAAAAAGCCCAAGTTAAGGGGTCGTCTGCAATAGCCTATCGAGTCCCATATATGCTCGAGTTCTTTTCTCAGAACAAGCTTACGGGCAAGTCCACGTCTGAAATTGAGAAGCCACGCTCAATTTTCGTTGTTCTGCAAGCTTACGCGGCTAAACGTTTTGAAAACTCCAATATTCCCTAAAATTGAGAAAAAGGGCTCATTCGTGGCTAAAATTGAGAAAAATCGCTGGGCCAATCCACTACTCTAAGTTGAGAAAAGCGCTATAATTCATATTTAAAAGTTTGAAAAGTCGCTCATACGCGGAAAAATTGAGAAAAAGCGTCAACTATCCGCTAAAATTCTAATTCTCGGCTGAAATTAGGGAAAAGCTCAAGTTTCGCTGCTAACATTGAGAAAAAGCGGCCATTAAGCGATCAAGAGTACTTAAACATCATCCATACTTGCGGGTTGAAAGAGCTACAGGCATAAAATTGTTTTTGGAAGCGGCAAATTCGCGAAATTGATCCTTAAAAAGTGCCAAACCACGAAATTCTATTTTTTGGAAGAACCAAATCCTTGAATTCGGCAACTTGGCCAAACCCAATGTTTGGGAATGTTCGTTTTTCTGCGATGTCCAAAAGTATAAAAAGCCATATTTTTCTTCGAAAAACACTTGACAATTTTGAAAATACCTATTCTTTACCCCTGCAATGCATTAGGCTAGATGCAGTGCCGGTTTTAATAGGAGGGCGAACCGGGCGATCGCCCTGAGGCGTGGTGACCAAATAAGGGGGGGGGAGAGGCCGACGAGAAAAATTGACCCAAGAAGCGCATTTGATGTATGAATATTTAAAAAATTATAAAATTCGAAACAAGTCAGTTAAAAAGAAGCGTTGGGATGGTCTAGAGATCTACAGAAGGCAGGGCTTACAGAGAACTGAACTAATGCACACCCGACAATAGAAGAAACTCGATGGAAATATGAGGCGGGCTTTTTATTTTATTTTTTAAATTATTCAATTTCGACTTCCGTTCAAAATCGTTCAAAATTTTAGCCCCGAAGTTGCCTTCAGAGTTCGGATGCCACGGATATTGGTGTATTTTCAATTACAGCCGAAAGTGGCTTTTTATTTTATTTTAGCCGTGTATTATAGCTTCTTCTACACTTTACCCGCGAATTATTGATTTTACACATAGCAGCGAATTACCACTTTCTCTTGATTTTAGCGGCGAAGCGCGGATGATAGAGATTTTTCTCAATGTTTGCCATGAATTGAAGTTATCCTCAATTCTTGCTGCAAATTAGCGATTTTTTACCTTTTCAGCAGCGAATTATCACTTTTTCTCACTGTGAACTTCAAATTTGCGTTTTTCTTAATTTCAGCCGCACTAATTAGTGGTTTTTCTCAACATTGGCCGCCAATTAGCCACGCGTGCAATTTTGCCCTGCGTTACCAACTCCCCCCCCCCATTTTCAGCTGAGGATTAGCGCTTTTTCCCAGTTCTAGCCCCTAAGTTGTATTCAGAAGCCAGGAATTCGTTTTGCTAAATTTTAGCCGCGAGTAAGCGTTTTACTAAATGTTAGCCGTGAATTTAGAGTTTTTCTCCATTTTATAATCATGAATTAACCGATGTTTTTCATTTGTTTCCGCAAATTAACGTTTTTGCAGACTTTATCCGTGAATTAGTGTTTTTCTTCAATTTCATTCATGAATTAGCGATTTTTCTCAATTTTAGCCGCGAATCAAATAGAATTAAGATGGTCCCAAAGTTTTTGTGTCAATTTCATTAGCAAGCTATTTTTCTTAATTTTAGCATTTTAATTTAGCGATTTTCTCAATTTTTGCCAAGGATTAGCGTTTATCCAATTTTAGCTGCTAATTAGCCATTTTAGCGTTTTTCGCAAATTTAACAGTGAATTATAGCGGCTTATTTTCTCCTTTGTATCCGCGAATAGGCGATTTTTTGAAATTTCAGTAGTGAATTTGCTTTTTTTTCTCAATTTTAGCACCAAATTGCCAAATTTCGCAAAAAAAGCAAAATAAACAGCACAGCAAAAAGAAGAAAGAACAGCAAATTAGCGATTTTCGAGTCTCGAAGTTTCATCGAGATACCACGAAAGAACTCTTTTTCACAGTTTTAGCTTCAAGAACAGCATAACGGCGTTTCGTTTTCCATTCAATCAATGCAATACACTCGTGTAGTGTAAGTTTTTCCTCCCATCCTCTCTGAATTGAAACATATGTTTATAGAGAGGACGCTTGTAGTAGGTGTAGTGTGTAGAATGGAAATCACTATTAGTGCGCCTTTTTATCTTTATCCGCTTAAGGACCTAACAAAACTGGGGATCAGCGTATTTTCTCTATTTTATAGCAGCGAAGTTTACCCCCAGAAGGCACGAATTCTCTCAATTTGAGCCTTTCACGTCTTCAGATGGCGCTAATCGAATATTCAGCTGCAATCTTTGCTGATCGTCTGTAACGTTCCATTCCGATCTGGGTAGAATGGACTGAATATCTTCAATAAGGAGCTAATATGCTGTCCAACCGCGCCTACCAAAACTCGTTTTCACGTACCTATACATCCATGTTCTGAAAATGGCTAGATCGACCATTCGCGCGACAAAAATGACCAAACTGGGCCATTCGAGCGCTCAAAATGGCCAATAATTCACGACATTAGCTTGACGGACTATTTTGCGAGCAAAAAATGGCTAAACTGACATAGTTTCACCTGAAAATGGTTAAACTGACTATTTGAGCGGTAAAAACAAGCTCCAAAAATAGCCAAACTGACTCTACACAACCTAAACTCAAAAAATAGCTAAAACTGACGATTCGCGCCTTGAAAATGGCTAAACTCACGATTCGCGCGCTAAATATTTGGACTGGCCGTTCAAGCGGAACTGCAAAACTCCGGAAGCTGATTGGTTTGGCTATAAAACGTGAGTTGAAGAAAGGAAAAAGCAAATTTGACTCGATAAATGATGTTACTGATTTTTACTTGTGCGTAATAGCGAGTTCCGGTAAGGCACTATAAAACACGAGTACTGCAACACGAAAATCGGCGCCATACTTGGTCCCTCATATGATTATAATTATCACCTGATCTCATTGACAAGTAGGATATATTTATTTATTTCGACCGCGTTCCGCGTTTGTTTGCTGTTACGATGACAATTTTTTCATTCGAGATATTCTGTTTACCTTAACGACTGAGGGACCAAATATGGCGCTGAAATCCGTGTTGCAGTACCTGTGTTTTAAAGGTTCTCTAGTTCCGGGGGAGTCTTGGGTCAATTATTGACGAATAGGCCAACATTTACAGTTTAAGAACAGAATTCATGGGGTATATAATCAGTCCTCTTATTAGATTACTAAAAATAGATTAACCGCCCAATAAGCCGCAAGCGCCCTTAAACGGCGAATTAGCTTTATTAATATTTAGAGTTATGATGCATCCACTCATCCCAAATATTATCATTGCTTACAATGCTTTTTACAGGGTGATTGAGAGCAAAAATCCGGCTTATGGCGAATCTGAATTTTACGTGACGAATTTCGGTTGGGTCACTCATTTTGTGTTCAATCCGAACAAAGTGGACTTGACCGGGGAGGTTTCCGGCAATCCGTTCAAATTACCGGATTTCGGCAGTCAGCTGAGCGTATCACTTGGGTTAGGTGCTTTGGGCATGCCGGGGTACGTTCACAAATACACGTTTATTGAGCATTATCATAGCATAACATAACAGAGCAGCATAGCTTTAACGAGCTGAGTCCTTTTATGCGATGCCTTCCCGCAGAAATACCGCGTGGTTCGGCCTGACAAAAATATGCCGGCCCAAAAGGGGTGAAACAATCGTCGTCACCGGTGCGGCCGGAGCGGTCGGCTCTCTCGTCGGTCAAATCAGCAAGAATCTAGGTGTGATGTTCTCTCACCGCAAATTAACATATTTCCATCTCGCCAAACTAATAATTCAATCAACATTTTTCTTAGGTTTGAACGTTATAGGCTTCGCTGGGTCTGACGAGAAAGTAAAAATTTTAAAAGACGAACTCAAATTTGATCACGCTTTCAACTACAAGACAGCGAACATCCGAGACGTTCTTAAACAGGCAGCGCCCCATGGCATAGATTGTTTCTTCGACAATGCAAGTCCTCCCCCCCTCACCAGAGCATACGTAACCCAATGATGAATCTGCACCCCACATAGGTTGGAGGTACCTTAAGTCATGAAGTACTGCTTCAAATGAACCGATTTGGGCGAGTAGCCCTGTGTGGAGCCATTGCGTCGTACAACGACTCCGAAGACAAGCCTAGTCTTGGTATGTGTTTTGATCACCTTTCTCCTATTTCTTAAAAATTGCAGTAAAGCCAACAAATTGTCTCGCCCCCTCCCCCCACAAAATAGTTCCTGCCTATCAGAAAGTCGTCGTTCTCAATGAACTTTGCCTCGAAGGATTCATTGTCTCCAGATGGAAGAAACAATGGGTTGAAGGAATCCTAGAAATGCTTCAATTAGTTAAAGAAGTAAACCTCTCTGGCTCCTTTAAACCACTCGTCGCCCCTTCATAACTTTTTCGTTGATATTTTCAGGGAAAAGTTATCACAAAAGAAACTTTCGTTCATGGCTTCGAAAACATGTTCGAGGCGTTCATGCAACTATTTACCGGGGAAAATATTGGAAAACTAATCGTCAAAATTTGATGAAACTCGCTTCTGCAAAGTAGTGACCGTGTGATGTCTGTTTGCCCCTCTTTTAGGTGTGTCCAAAACAAATGTTTCGACTGCTCGTCATTGTTCAAGTAAAAATTCCAAAACGAATAAATAAAACACTCAAGGTGAAACTGGTATTTTTCTGACAAAGCTAACCTCAACGATTATACAGACAGGCAACCTAGGCGCCTAGGCTACGACTCAATGATGCCCACGGATTACATGCTAATCCTCGCATAGTTTAAACGTTTTTACTAATAATAATTTAGCTTTAAACATTAAAATCAACGTTCGCGTAAAATGCCAAACTCAATTAACCTTGATATCAAATAAAAAAATGTGTTCAATTTAACGATACTATGGTAGTTTCACTTCAAACCTGAATATTATTTTCCGCCCGAAATGACGTTTTTAAACAAAACTGGATATTTTACTCCAAAACTGACTATTTTCACTATAAACAACGTTTTTCCCAAAAAGGATGATTTTGCGCCTAAACTGACGACTCTGTCTTGAAAACGTCACGACACAGGGAATCCGAGAATTGAGCGTGATTTTCAGTCATGCGAGCCTTTGAAGAAGTCATCACTGTGATGCCACAGGGCTTTGCAATTTTGCACAAAAAGAGCCACATTGTGGCCATCACACGTTCGGCAGCTTTCTGAATTACAGCAATGCTCCAAAACCCACAAAAAAGGCCCGACCACAAAACAAATTGACTATTTCTCCTTCAAATTGACAATTTCCCAAGTCAAATTGATAATTTTTTCACCTATTTGACAATTCGCTAATAAAAATAACGCAAATTCCTCTTGAATCTGACGATGGGCTCATTAAATTATAAATTGACACCTTTTAAACTGAAAATTTAATCATAAAGTCAACATTAGCTCACCAGCTTATGAATTCCCATAAAATTGCATGTTTTCTCATAAGACAAACAATTTCCTTATGAAATCGACAATTTCTTCGTAAAACTGACAAGTTTTATCATGAAGCGGACAATTTCACCATAAAATTTTCCTTGGTAAGGCGTTTCGCATGAATTTTTTCTTGAAATTGTCGATTCGCTTGAGTGTTTCCCTGAATGTTGTGTTTTGCCCACTGCGGGGCATTGTGTATAAATTCAGTTTTGAATGCGACAATTCGCAGGTCGCATGTCTTGGATGTGAGGTTTTGCACGGATTTTTGCCCTGAATGAGGCCTTACACTTAATTATTGGCCTGGATGTGACGTTTCGCTCTAAAATGGGGAATTTTTGATAAATTTCGCCTCCATTGTTGGGTTTCCCGTGAATTATTTTCCATTTTAGTGCATTTCATTTTCGTATTCAAATGAACAATTTCCTTATAAGAACAACACAATTTTCTATGACCATTTTTATAAAATAGATAATTCCTCATGTACAAATTGCGGATTGAACGTGAGTGTTTTTCAATGTTGCGTTTTGCCCACAAAATGGGGGCATTTAGCGTAAATTTTTCCCTTGGTGAGCCACAGCCGTTTCGAAACAGTTTTTCTCTCACCCATATGTGACGTTTCGCGTAAATTTTGACCTTGGCGTGGCATTGCGCATAAATTTCCCGAATTTTGAAAACAGAAAAAGCAATTTTGAGGGATTTTCATTGCCGGCAAACCAATATTTCGCTGGGTAGCCCCAAATGGATTTCGCGTAAATTTTGGCCTTGGCGTGGCATTTCGCGCATAAATTTCCCGGATTTTGATCACAGAAAAAGCAATTTTGAGGGATTTTCATTGCCGGCAAACCAATATTTCGCTGGGTAGCCCCAAATGGATTGGTCATTATATATTGTGCAACCCATCAATACAACCCACAAACGTTCAATTTTATTGCATAACCCCTAGTTTGCGCAATATTTATTGTAAGTGTATGGGCCGCTTAAGGCCCCAGTACTTTTGAGAAAATTAACCTAAAATTTGACTCGATGGGATTTTGGAGTCGGATTTGATGATTTATTTGCACAAGTGACTTTGACTCCAAGGGGGGACGTTTTCCCCAAAACAGATGATATTTTACGCCGAAACTTTTACGAGTCGGTCTTGAAAATGTCTGAAGATTTCATCACAAAACTAACAATTTCACCACATCAATACTGACGATTTCACCACAGTTCCAGCGATTTCACCACACTACTGACTGATTTGTTCCCATATGAGACGATATTACACCAAAACGGACGAATCCGCGCCAAAGCTGACGTGATTACCCCAAAATCTAGTGATGATACTACAAAACTGGCGATTTTACGTCAAAACACACGATGAATTTATCTTAAAAATGAATAGTTCACACCAAAACTGTTTTATTTTACCACAAAATTGACTATTTTTAACCAGGAAATTTGAGATTTTACTCCCAAATTGAAGTGTTCTTTCGAGATTTCACTACAAAAACTAGCAATACTGCAATTAAACCGTCGGTTTTAACCCCAAAACTAACGATTTCATCCACAAAACGGATGTTATATCCCTCAAATAACACTTCAATCCGATAACTGCCGTCACCACCCCAAAACTGGACATTTAACTTCAAAACTGACAATTTCACACCATAAATGACGTTTTCCCCAAAACAGATGATATTTTACGCCGAAACTTTTACGACTCGGTCTTGACAACGTCAGACGATTTTAACACAAAACTAACAATTTCACCACAATACTGACGATTTCACCTCAATTCCGACGATTTCACTACGATACTTTCCAAATGAGACGATATTGCACCAAAACGGACGATTTCGCGCCAAAGCTGACGTGTTACCCCCAAAACTAGTGATTTTGCTCCAAAAATTGTACGGTTTCACCTCAACATTGAATATTTTACCCCGAAAATATTGCCTGGTTTATTTTACCATGGTAAGAACTTATTTGTTTCAAACGAAAAAGAAGGTTTTATTCTATAAAACTGGTGATTTTACTCCCAACCTCTGAAGTGTTGTTCCGAAAATTTCACTACAAAAATTGACAATTTTATCCGAAAAATTACGGTTTTAACCTAAAATCTAACGATTTCAATTAAAAAACTCACGTTACGCACCAAAACTGACGTTTCTACCTTTTGGGTGGTTAATTCCACCCAAAAGTGATTAATTTACTCCAAAACTGACAATTTCAAACCAAGACTGAGTTTTCCCCAAAAAATATGATTTTACAGATGACTCTAATACAGTTTTCTTGAAAACTCTCAAAAAAATTTTTCAGTTATAAGTTAGAACCACGAATTTTGTTTTTTGAATAAAAATTGGCAGTTTCGTGGAGAAAACTTCATTTTTCTGGTAATAGTTTTAGGGTAGAAACTTGAATTTCTTGTTAAAAAACTTGTTTTTTTTTTAAACAATCAGTTTCGGGGTAAAATTTTAATTTTGAAGAAAAACTGACAAATTTATTTCAAGGCTACAATCATTGTAGTGAAACATTCAGTTTTGATATAATACATCAGCTCTGGCGTGTCTAAAATCTCTACTTTTTGAGATGAAACTCTGTAAAACTAAATATTTCACGGCTAAGCTGATGTGTTATAGGTATCTAAACTGAAGATTTCAAGACAATACTAGGGATTTTACCATTGAAGTAAATTTGAAAGTTTTCTCTTAAAATGAAATGTTTATCCCCAAAAATGGCAACTTTTCCTCAAAACTGACGTTTTTTCAATACAAAATTGAAGAACGATTTCACCCTGAAACTAAATTAAGTGGTTTTATACCCCAAAATTAAAAATTGTCCATCGAAACTGGCGATTTTTAGCACAAAAATGGTGATTCTAGCACATAAGGGTGGTTTTAGAACATAAATGGTGATTTTAGCACAAAACTGACGATTTGTGCGTAATCGTCTTGTGATTTTTGCATAAAACTGCTAATTTTATTTTGGAGCTGGCGATTTTAGATTTCGGAGATGCGTAATCTGGGAAGTTGGGTTTTCAGTGAGTTGGACCTGCGGAAATTTTCGAATTTGGTATGAAAAGTCCGCAAAATTAGTTGTTGAATCAGGCAACCCCACAAAATTGATTTTTCAGCCACGGAAACCCACGGCTTCGGCGAATAACAAACACGCGAATTAATGTTTTTTAGATCGCGAAATTTAAGCCGTGGGCGGGTTGGAGCCATTGGAAATCCGCTATTGAATGTGCTAATCTCGCGAAATTAATTTTCAGTGAGCTAGACCAGCAGACTTTTTTTAGTTCTTAAAGAAAAATTCGCACAATTGGTTTTCAATGCCAAATCTGAAAAAAATTTGCCGTTTATTTGAGACAGATCTGCGAAAATGTATTTTTAGGGCGTCAACTTGACAAAAAATATCGCGATCACGAAGGATTTTTACATTCCGATGGTATCTAGGGGTGGGCAGCTGTCCCACTAAGTCTTCGGCTTCGAGTCTTGGGGAGGGCAACGGCTCACTTCTGCCCCCCTCTGACTACGCCCCACGATTTTTAAGGCATCCCTCTGCTCTGTCAACCGAAAGCCACAGCAAGTACCAACCCATAGAGATAATGCCACGGAACTCGCTTTTAAGAAAATGGCATGAAAATTGGTGAAAGCACGCAAGGGGGCCCTTCGTTATCCGGGCAGAGAGATGACTAACGATAAGATGTCAAATGAGAGGAAACGCTGGAGGGGGGGGGGCAATTATCGACTGTCCCCCGCTGTTGAACGTCTTAAAAAAAATTAAAAGGCTAAGCCCCTTACAGTGATACCCCACTTGAAGTAATGCCCGGTACTGGGCCGCCCCATTTTGAAGTAATGCCCAGCCATTGGGGCAGCCCCCTCATACGCTACGCCACTGCAAGCATCAAAGGTACCCGCAGTGTATCTCACAAAGTAGCGTCAAGAAGATTATTGTCCTCCACAACGGGAAATCCTGAAAAAAATAATTTTCCTTAGGAATTAGTGCTCTGAATGGAGAAGCGAGTGCATTAATGGAAAACCGCTAGATGGCGTAAAAGCGACCAATCTGGAATAAATCTGAACATGGAACAAAACGTAAATTCCTACAGTGGATCTCCCCTACCCAATTGTATTTTAAGTTAAAGATAAAATATCGTGCGAACCAGGTCATGCTCTCTTGTTCAACTCATTAATTCAGTTTCCTTAATTGGCAGCATAACTAACTTTTCTCCCCTTTCCCCAATTGGATGGTCAGTTAGTATTTTTTCTTCAACCATCATGCTTGCTGGAAAACTTGCTCTCATTACAGGTAAGCGAATAATTCCACGTTATGAGTGATCCGTATGAAATTGGATCGCCAAAAATAGACTTCGTTAGGTAAAACTATTGTCATAGTACTGGACCATTCTAAATATATTGGAGTCGAGAACCATTACCAAGCATATAAATATAAAGAAGTCACGAGCGAAGAAAAAAAGTCAGTTCATCACAGCTCATGCGCGTAGCAGTTGACCAACCACTTTGTTTTTCAAACTGCATTTGCTAAAACCATGTCGCCATAATTTTGTGCAGGAGCAGGGAGTGGCATCGGCCGCGCAAGTTGCCTTGTCATGGCTCGCGAGGGAGCCACCATAATCGCGTCCGACATCAACGAAAACTCCGCTCTTCAGACTGTAAAAGACATCGGTGGTACGGGTCTCGACAACGTTTTGATTGCCGAGGAAGGCTGTCACGCTCCCCCCTCCCATAATTACCAACCAAACCGTCGCTCTTGTTTTTTTTTTTCTTCAACTTCCCAATGATGGTAGGGGATAAGGGCCCTCCCATTGTCTAGTGTCTAGTCTACTCGGCAATCAAAACTATGGTGAACAGTAATGCTTTAATAATCAAGGCACAAAATAAGCCGCCTTCTTACAATATGGTACTCATCATTTCTTGTTGGTGTCTAGGCGACAAAGGTCATAGCGCAGTGAAGGTAGATGTAACTTCAGCTGAAGACGTTCAGCGCGTCTGGAGATGGTCTCAGGACAATTATAAATCGCTTCCCAATGTCATCGTCAACTCTGCTGGTTTAACTCGAGACTCATTTCTTGTTTCAATGACGTCTTCCATGTTTGACAATGTAATCGACGTAAATCTAAAGGTAAAATCTGATCTGTAAATTTACGGTGACGAATAAGTCGTTATATGTGTATCATTGATGATATTTTGTCGTTTTAGGGGACTTTCCATGTGGTTCAAACAGCAACCCGTGAATTGACCGCCGCAGGCCTTCCCGGCAGCATTGTAACTGTTGCAAGTATCGTAGGTCAAATGGGAAATATGGGACAATCGAATTATGCCGCAAGTAAAGCCGGAGTGGAAGCGTTTACAAAATCAGTAGCGCTCGAGTTAGGAAAGTACGGGGACCTACCAATATTTTGTATTAATAACGCATTCCATTCGAATTGATTGAGGAAATTCGTAAAAAATTGCTTTAAAACAGGTTCAACATCAGGTGCAACGCCATACTTCCTGGATTTATCAAAACACCGATGACGGACGCGGTACCGGACAAAGTAAAAACTTTATTTCAATCGAGGATACCGCTCGGAAGATTAGGAAGACCCGAAGGTAACAGAATTGTGTGAAATATTCGAGGCTTTTGAATTCATTTTGGACGACTTATTTAGAAGTGGCTGAAGTCATCGCTTTCTTGGCATCGGACCGTAGTTCCTATATCAACGGGGCATCCATCACAGTGACTGGAGGACTATAGAAGTGCAGATGGATTGATGTACATATATGACACAATTTATTGTCTTTATTGATTTTAACTTAAGAAAAAAGTGGATTCTAATGTACATATATTAAAATAGTGCTGTAGGAGGCATTTACAGCCTCAATGTGTGGACAAAAACATTGTTTACTAGCCGTGGCGTTTGCGAATATGTACAACAAGCTGGTCTCTTCGGGAGCACCTGTACTCACAATGTGGACAATATAAGAACAGTTTCACGCCGTTGTGCCTTCGAAGATGCGACACAACACTCATCTTAGTGGCGCTCTTGAACTCACAGTATGGGCACTGGAATGGCTTATCTCCGGAGTGCTTTCTCATATGCGTAGCAAGGATAGACCTATAGGCACACTTGAACTGACAGTGTGGACAGTCGTGTGTGGGTCTCTCACCGTGCTCTCGAAGATGTTCGTTAAATTCAGTCGCTTGGCTGCATTTAAACTGACAATATGGGCAGTCGAAGGTCTTCTCGCCGGTGTCCGATTGAAGAAAACGCTAATTAGCAGGTAAATTAAAAAAACGTTAATAAAACGCCTAAAAATGGGAGAAAAAAAAAACTAATTCACGGCTAAAACTGAGAGATAACACCAATTCACAGCTAAAATTGAGAAAAACTCTAATTCGCTACACAGCTAATTCGTTGTACAGAACAGCATCGATGCGCTGCTTCTGAAGGCAGCTTTGTGGCAAAAATGGTGAAAAAGCACTAATTCATGGCACAAATTGAAAAAAAAAGTAATTGAGAGAAATCACGAATTTACAGCTAAAATTGAAAAAAATCATTTACTCGCTACTAAAATTGAGAGAAACTGCTAATATAGGCGGCTAAAGTGCTAATTCGTGGCTAAAATTGAGAAAAATAGCTGATTCACGGATAAAATTGAGGAAAATTGCTAATTCAATGCATCAATTGAGAAATAGTGCAAAGTTGTGGATAACGTGTAGAAAAAGCGCTAATTCACAGCTTAAATGACTTATGGTGGATTTCACCACCATAGTTAAGGTTTGAGTTACGTTAACTCAGAATTAACTGAAAAACTCTAGGTTGGTAACCGAACCTAACTCCCGGTGGTGAAATTGGCTCTAAGAATAAGAAATTTAATATTTTATTTTTAGGGTTAGGTACTTTTTAAAATTATAAATTATAATAATTTATGAATTAATGTAATTATAAGCATTTAAATAATTGAAGTAATGTAATAATTATAACACTACGTAAAGATTTTAAATTTATTGTTTATTAAGAGAGTAAAGGCCCCCGGTAGATGTAAGTCCACTTCAGAGGGTAGCGGGGATATGCGCTAGTGGAATAGTGGAAAATGCGCTAATTCGTACCAAGAAGCGAAATCCTCTCTAATTTGCGGCTAAAAATGGAGAGAAAAATGATTATTCGCATTTCGCAGACATAATTGAGAAAAAGCACCATTTCACGCCTATAAACTGAGAAAAATTGCTAATTTGCTTGGGATAAAAAAAAATCGGTAACTCGTGACTGAAATCTAAAAAAAAATACGATAATTCGCGCGGATACATTTTTGAAAACCCGCTAAATTTATTTGCGAAAATGCACAAATTCGTGGATAAGGTTGACTATAAAGCACTCGTTTGCATAAAGGGGTACACTTCACGGCTAAAACTTGGAAATAATTCGGAGCTAGACTGCTAGAATCGAGAAAAATCGCTAATTCATGGTTCTATTAGGGAAAATCCGGAATTAGCGGCCAAAATTATGTAAAAGCGGTAACTTTGACTTGAAATTACGGCTAAAATAGAGAAAAGCGTTAATTCACGGCCTAAATTGAAAAAAAAGCCCTCATTTGCGTCGCTATGAAGTGAAAGGAAGCGTTAATTTGCGATTGTTGTATCCGTAAGAGCGAACCGTTTATTAACGTTTTTTAATTTACCTGCTAATTAGCGTTTTTCTTCAATTTCAGCCGCGAATCAGCGCTTTTCTATGTTTTAGCCGCCAATTCGCACTGTCCCTCAATTTCAGCTGCGAATTAAAGTTTTTCTTGATTTTAGCCGCGAATTAATGTTTTTTTTTTAGTTTGGTCACGAATTTGTGATTTGTCTTAATTTTACCAGTGAGTTTTAATTTTTTTTTGATTAGTGTCATAAATTAGCGTTTTTTCTTCATTTCAGTCATAAAATAGTCATCGAAGCTGGGAATCGGTGTTTTCCCAATTATGTGAACTATTTTTTTTTTTTTTTTTTAATAGTAAAAATCGTCGAATGTTACCAATTTAACCAACCGCTTTAGAATTCGGAGAATACTCATATTTGGGTTACGGACTTCAATTTCAGATTGTCAGATTTGTAATACCCTTGCATCGTATGTATATGCAAAAATTAAAATTAACTTTTACTGGGTAGACTGCAATATCTTCGTAATAACTCGCGCATTCGACTCTGCTTAAAACGAATAAAAACCGAATATTTTTCTTTGTCACGATAAGAAAATAATGACCCGGCACTCACTATTACTGGCCCTTTGCTTGATGTACGAGTGAAGCTTCTCCACCACGCTCAGTTGTTCGGAATAAGGCGTTTTTATTTCAAAATTTCTCAGTTGAGGAGCTTTTCAGGGCCGTGTCTTCGATGAAGCCTATAGTTATATAGTGATGCACGAGACCGAGATCGAGACTTACGCATCTCGGTCTCAGTCTCGGTCATTATAGCAAGATGATCTCGGTCTTGGTCTCGGTCTCGAACTGATCTCGTCTCGAAAGTCTCGGTCTCGTCTCGAAAGTCTCGGTCTCGTCTCGAAAGTCTCGGTATCGTCTCGAAAGTCTCGGTCTAATGGCAAAAGGTGGATGGGAGGGGTCTCGGTCTTACTCCCACGGTTCACACCCCCCCACCTACCCACCCATATGTTTAGACTGATTTTGACAGATCCCCTGTTACCCCACCGTCTCTAGCAGCTGGTGGTCGGCTATGGAGCATTTAATTTATACCCCCCCTCCCCCTGCAAGTGAATTCAGCAGGAACCCCCCCCCCCCGGAGCTGGTCAAATCCTTTCAATATTGGTGAGGGGTGGGGTGGGAAGGTGGTGAGGGTGTATATGTGGAGGGGAGGGATTTCGATTACCTCCCCCTGAGAGAGGTCCCAGATCCGCCCCTTGGCACTATATGTAGGTACACACTTTGTGAGCTATGTAAGGTCAAAATGCTACACTTTAGAGGGGAAGAAGTTTACATCCGATCCAAGAATGACCGTAAAAATGGGATTAACCCTAGTAGGCTAGTATAGGTCTTGTCTAATCGCTGAAAACTCGTGTGGGGAAGAGGTTATTCTATGAGAGGGTTTTCGAATCCCCCCTCTCCTTTAAAAGGTCTCCGACTCAACCTTTCATGCTTGATGCTATGTGTGTAGGTCACAGTATTCCAAACTTGAGAAATTAGAGGTACGCTATTTCTGCTCGAAACGAACCGAATTCGGGCCGGTCTTCAGTCCGGGCTAAAGACCCAAACCGGTTTCCGGAGAGGGGAGCATTAGATTGGGTTCATTTGTAGTGTAAAAAGATCTATACCGGCACTATATGCATCGTGCTTTTTGGATCACACCGAGACTAAGTCTCGAGAAAATGAGACTTAGTCTCGGTCTCGGTCCGGAAAATGCAATCTCGATCTCGGTTTACGACTTGATTTCGAGACCGAGACTTTTTCTCGGTCTCGGTGCATCACCATAAGTTCCTGCACCGACTAGTGTACAATTTACATTTATACCACTAATTATCTCGCGTGCAATCGGGGCGACAGAAGATCGGGCGCCCTTATTGTGCACGGCACAATTCCTGTGGTGGGCATAATTCCGAAAGCTTGTTAACAAACCTAAAATTCGTATGATTTCTCGATATAGGGCGCATCAAGAGCCGAGACGGATCGTGACGACACGACGAGCAAACTTCCCAAACTATTATTTTCACGGAAAATCCCTAAAATATTCATGGAATTCAGAATTGGGATTCTGAGGAGGTGAGTGCACATTCAAAACCAACGAACCAAAACACGTCATACTAGTTAAACACTCTTTTTTCTATCATTTTTTTTAAGAAGAAAAAAGTTGTTTCAGAATAAAAATGACCGGTTTTTTTGAGAGTCACCAGGAAACAGCCATACTAAAATGATAATATCAATAGTTACACATAATAATAAGGGGCTGGACTCGAAAAAAAAGAAACGTATTTTCCTGGATATCCCACCCACTTTCTGCAGGGAGAAACCCACTTTCAGGCGAGTCCCAATCAGGTTTAAGTTAAAAATTAATTTTCAATTCCACGCGTTTTTATAGAAATGTATCATAAACGGGTGAAGAGGACATGGAACTGATCCCGGGGATTTCTAGGCTGGGGGGGAGGGGTTTCTGTTTTATACCCAGTTCGTTAAAAGAATTGAGTCATTCTTCTTTGAGAATGGGAACTGACAGAGGAGGGTTTTTTTTTTTTTTTTGTCCTTCAATTTTTGTTTACTGAGAAGGTATGCACTATGGTTCAGGCCCGAAACTCACGACAGGGCGATTCTGCAAATTTTTCTCTCGTATCTTTCGCTTGTAAATCACGTGTTCTCTCTCGTGAATATTTATACGAACGAAATGAAATGTGTAATTTGCTCACGTGAGAACAAATTACAGAGCCATCCCCCCTCCTCACCGCAGAAATTCGATTTAAAACCGCTGAACACAGTTCTTATAAACTTCTATTTACATGCTCAAATAAAAATTTCGCTCGAAATAGTAAAATGATAACACGACACGATATAATTGTAATGTTACACCCCGTTTAGTCGAGCGACAGTCCGACAGTGGCAAGGAATGAAGCGAAGGATGTGAAGGTCTTGGTTTCACCGCCGAAAAGAAAAAAAAAAGACTCAAATTATAACAAAAAAAAAATCGGTCAACTTCCCTTTGCTATGAATAAAACCTAAATGAATGTATTTTCTTCCAGAGGAAAAAAATTAAGGAACGGAAAACACAAAAGAATGAAATACTACGTTTTTTTTGTTTGTTTTTGGGAAAATTTACCACGGTCTATATTGGGAGAACAAAGAGATTAAAGGACGGACAATACCAACCATCAGGCACTGGCCGAATTTAGTTTCTTTTTTAACGGTTTAGATTAAGGAAATCTCTTTAGGGATGCAAACAGAACGAGCACTATAAAGAAGACCGCTCCCATTCGCCAGTTAATTGTTTTTCCCGGGGTGTCGAATTGCATAAAGGAAAATAGATATTCAAAAGTTGAGAATCTAAACTAAAGAATCTGACTCTCTTCCTCGAACATAAAATTTCAATCCAAAGTTGAAATTGAATTGCTACCTATCAATCTATTCTGTCGTGATGAGGTGAGTTTTTTTTCGTTGCTTGCTTTACAAATCAAATTAATCGATGATTAATCGGAAAACAATTCTACTTTGTGACAAAATAGACAACTGACTGACTAATTAACTAAAAGGTGGAGCGCTCAAAAAATACATGGCCTTGGCTGTCCTTGATTTTGATGAAAATATAAGTATTCTTTCTCAACCAGAAAATCATCATCATGTGTTACGTTTTACAGGTAAAAATTCCTTGAATCATTGTGAGTAATTCAAAAAAACCTTATTTTATTCTTTATACTGAAAGGTTTCATTTTCCGCCTGAAAGGAAATCAGTTTCAATTCGAAATGGAACATTCTTGTGTAGCCTGACATTCCTACTATACAACGTTTAAATCTGTACAAAACATTCCCAGTTACAATTCAATCTCCAGTTACAAACGGCTATAATTATATGGGCGTCGTCGGAGCCTACTATAGCCTTAAGTCCGTAACTTCCAAAATAAATTGGCCCCGAAACTTGCAACTTTGCAAAAGCTGTCCCTGGAAGGATCCAATTTCATAGACATTCGCACCCTGAATGTTGCGCAATGAGCCGCAACATTCAGCCCCGTCAGCCTAACTTGCAATTTCACCGAAATTAAAGGCCCAGTTCTGGTGGGGCAATGTAATTGAAACGAACACCCCAATTTCGTGGGTAATCGTCAGGCTATGCCCTGAGTCAGGGCATGCTATAGCCTTCGAGTTCCGCACCGCTACTGCAATTTCGCTTTAAAACTAAGACCCTAAACTTGTAATTTCACGAAAATGAAGACCGGAAACAATAAGCAATCGAATTTTATAAAGCGACTTTCAACCTTCAACCTTCAATATCGCGAATATATAGCCATTAAGCTTCTAATTTTGCGGATTTTTGCTCGTTGTATCAGCAACGACGAATTAAAGCATTTTCTCAATTTTAGCCACGAAGGAGTGCTTTTTCGCAATTTTAGCCAAGAATATCAGCATTTACTTTTAGCCGCGAAACTGCCCCAAGAACAGCAAATTAGCGTATCTTCCCAATTTTTGCCGCCTATCGACGCACTGGCGGACCTACACCCCGATCGGGGCCGAGGCGGATAAATCTACGAGGCCCCTTAGTCATTATGTAAATGAGAAATATTATTTTTACTGAGCGTCAAATTATGAATTTGTCCTTATTTTAGCACAAAGTGGCAATATGTCTACACCCTATCCGTCAATTATCGCTTATATGCTCAGATTAAGCCGTAAATAGACGAATTTCTTTTTTTTAAAGACGCGAATTATACTTTTATTTATTTTTCGCCTAAAGCCAAGAATTTGCGCTGTTTCTCAAGTTTATAACCACAAAATTGCTATCAGAACCCGTGATTTTAAATGCAAATAGACATTTTTCTGTATTTTATGTCTACGAATCAAAGCTTTTCTCAATTTTAGCCCCAAAGTTGCGTTTTTATTCCGTGAATAAGCAATTTCTCCCAATTTTAGCCACGATTGGCGTTTTTAAGAGAGCGAGATCGTTTATTAGGGCAAATTAGCTCGTTTCTAAATTCAAGCTGGAAATTAGCGTTCTTAATTTTAGCCACGCTAATTAGTGATTTTTCCCAAAATTAGCCGTAACTTAGCCTTTTTTTTAATCCTCGCATTAAAAATTATTTTTTTCACTTTCAGCTTTGGATTAGCGTTTTTTCTCATTTTTGAGTCACAAATAAGTTGCCTTCGGAAGCCGAGAATTGGCGTATTTTCAGTTTTGATACAAAAATGAAATTTGTCTCTATCTTAGCCACGAATTAGCGCTTGTTCTCAATTTTAGCAGCAAAGTAGCGTTTTATCTTATGAATTAACGTTTTTTAAATTTTGTTCCCCCCCAAAAATTGGCGTTTTCCGTGATGTAGCAGCGAATTAGCACATCATTCAATTTGAGCTGAAAATTAGCGTTTCTCTTAATTTTTAGCCGCGAATTTACTGGGGTTTTTACGTTTTAGCCTCGCAATAACAGTTTTATGTGTGTCACTTTTAGCAATGGATTAGCGATTTTTTGGCTGGGACTGGTAAAAATGTACCTGAAAATCGCCCACTTGAGCCCCCCCCCCCTGCCAGTGGATGGTGAGTTTAGGCAAAAATGGCATCATTTATAATGAACGGAGCCGCGTAGTGCAAAGAAGATGGCAAAGAAAATTGCTGTTCCCCGAATTATCAGCCAGGACACTTTTAATTTCGCTGATATTTAGCTCCCAAATGTTGGTTTTAGGGCTAACTTCAGATAAAGACCAGAAACTAGCAATTTAGCAAATACCCAGCCCCTAAACTCAAATTTCGGGGAAAAAAGACCAGGAAATTTCAATTTTGCTTAAGAAAAAACCAGAAACTTGCAAAGGTGAAAAACCGTTTAATTCGCGGCCAAAATTGAGAAAAGCGAGGGTAAAATTGATTGGTTGATTCTTGGGTAGAATTGCGAATAGGGCAATTTCTTTTACAAAAGTTCAACTCAATTTGAGATGTGAATTACCGATTTTCCTCAATTTTAGCCACGAACTCGTGATTTTATCAATTTTAGTTGCAAATTGGTGACTTTTTAAGTTTTAGCCTTTTTTAGCCTTGAATAAGCGTTTTTTTCTTAATTTTAGCCGCTGATTCGACCCAATCTGCGCTGCACCTGTTCGGGACCCTGGACGGAAACCTCTATGAAGCGATATTCTTAAGAGGCCCCTAAAGTTGAGTTTTCTCCACACTAGCAGAAAATTAGCAATTTTTTCTATATTTTAGCAGTGCATTAGCACTGTTCCTATTTTGAGTTGGAAATTAGCATTTTTCTTACTTATTTTCCTCAATATTAGCCGCAAAATAGCAGGTTTTTACACAAATCGCATTTTTACTTCCATGCATGTTCGTTTGTTCACCATGCGCTGTGAATTACTGATTTTTCTCAACGGTTATTTTACCTATACCGACATAAATAGGCGCTTTTTCTCGATTTTAACCACAACGTTGCCTTCAGAAGCCGCGAATTGGCGTATTAACAATTTTTTATGCAAATTGAAATTTTTCACAATTTTGGCCGTGAATTTGTACCTTCGTTTGTCGTCCGGAGCTGCACTAACAGCACTGAAAGTACCAACCTTTTATCATTTCCCCCCTGTTATTCCACGTGGCTGTTTCTCTCAATTTGGGCCACAAAGTGGCCTTCAGAAGGCGCGAAGGCGAGTATTTAAGTTGAAAATTTTACCACACTTTGTCCCCGAGTCGGTGATTTTCCTCAGGCTTAGCCGTGAACTAGCGCTTTTACTCAACTTATAGCAGCACAGTTATAGCCGCTGAAAATTGGAGTTTTTTCGATTTTGGCCGCATTGTGTTTTTTTAGCCCCGCATTAGCAAATTTTTTTCACGTTGCTTTTCAGTTTGAGCCTTGAAGCTTTCAGAAGCTACGGATTCTTGTTTTCTCATTTTTAGCTGCGATTCAGTTATTTTTTCATTTGTATCCGATTTTAGTAGTTTTAATTTATTTGCAGCGATTTCAATTTTAGATGTTAATTTTTACTTTTGCAGTGAATTAGCATCTATTCTCTTTATTATATGCGAATTGTTCAATATATGCGAACTTTTTTTTTGCAATTTCAGTTGTGAATTTGTCATTTTTGCCCAATTTTTAACCCTAATTAGCGTTGCTTTTGTCAGTATTAGCTAGAAGCTAGATTTCTTTCAGGTGAAGTGGCCTCAAACGGCGATAAAGCTCGTACGCCTTATCAGAAAAATTGAAACCAACTTTTTCCCCAGTTGCTGTCTTTCTTTAGGAGCTTGTTCCTCTTTAGGTAGCGTATTTCCTCAATTTCATCCGCGGGCTGAGCTCAAAAACAATACTTTTGCGTTGATTTTTTCAGTTTAGCCGTAGAATTGCCTCCATACACAGCGAATCAGCGATTTTTTCACAATTTTGCCCTGGATATAGGATCGAGAGACCACGAATCAGCGGTTTCTCGCAGTTATAGCTACGAATATTAGCGCTTTTTCCAAAGTTTTTGCCACTTTAGCAAGTTTCACATTGACGATCAGCGCATCAGTGCGCTTTTAAGGATCTAACGAAACAGGGGACGGTGTATTTTCTCCATTTTAGCCGCGAATTTCCAAAAAAGGCGCGAATTTTCCAAAAATTTGAGACACCATAAGCACTCTCGGGTGCTCATTCGAATATCATCGCTGATATCATCACTTGCAACGTTTTACGAGAGACTGAAATTCGTAGAAAAGAGCCAAACCGCTGTCGAATCGCCCAACCTTTTCACATAATTATCTACATCCATCAATGAAGAACCTAAAAATCCTCAATTTTCCGTAATTCAAGCTTTTCGGGGGCCATGTCTGATAAATGGCCTGGGGTGGTCCGCCCTTCTCGGCCCCACATCCGTACGCTACTGCAGATTATTAGCGATTTTCCCCAACTTTTCGCCACGTTCTTGATCAAAAACAGCGCATTAGTGGGCCTTCTTAATTTTATCTACTAAAGGACCTAAAGAAACTGGGGGCCAGCGTATTTTCTCTATTTTAGCTGCAGAGAAAAGGCACTAATTAGCGGCTAAATATGCGAAAGACGCTAATTCACGTTCAAAAATGGCGAAAATTTCTTATATAACCGCTCGTGAATTGCAGAATAAACGCCAACCCGCGAATCAAATTGGACAAGAATCTGCTAACTTTTATTGAATGAGCGCTTTTCCGCAGATTATTAGTGATTTTTCCAGACTTTTCTCCGCGTTCATGATCCAAAAACAGCGCATTAGTGGGCCTTCTTAATTTTATCTACTAAAGGACCTAAAGAAACTGGGGGCCAGCGTATTTTCTCTATTTTAGCTGCGGAGAAAAGGCACTAATTAGCGCCTAAATTTGCGAAAGACGCTAATTCACGTTCAAAAATTGCTGATTGAACCGCTGCTAAAATGCAGAAAAAATGCTAATTCGCGAATCAAATTGGAGAAAAAGTGCTGACTAGTTCCATTTCCCATGGTGTCACCTCATTGATATCGCTTCGGCACCACCGTCCCCCCACCACCGCTTACAGCTCCCCCTTAAATGTTGATTACTTGCTTTGACGACTTACAACTACAAGACGGAGACCTCACGATCTGCTGGGATCGTGCGATCGTTCCTGTAGTGCAAAGTGTCAGTGCAGTGAAAGAGACGATAAGTAGTAATGTATCTCAGTTTATTTGTTCGTTAGCGTAATTATCAGAGTAATATTGTTAATATGTAGTGCATCTTGGAGCAATAAACGATTATTTTTAGAAAAAAGTAAGTACCTAGACATATATTCTATTTTTAAATTCTTAAAAACATAGGTGGGTGCGGCCATCTTCACGTTAAGCCGATCCGCTAAGTCTCCCTCGCGAATTGAACAATTCCTCATTTTTCCTTCACTTAGTGCCTCTAAATCCTCCCCCTGACTAACTTCTGAATCCTAAAACTTTTCCTGACGACGGCCAATTGATAATTGCTGTTGTAACTGCCAGAGGGCAGTGGCATGCCCAGGACTTTTTCTTAAGTGGGGTTAACAATAATTTAAAAAATGGATATGTAGGAGGGGTTTCTTCTTTCAAGATACGTAAATATTCAAGGGATTCAAGTGCCCCTGAGACTTGTGACACAGTGGGGGGCGGGGGCGGACCCACGCATCAAAATACCCTCACCCATTGTCCGTTGTTGCGTACCGCCCAACCATGCAAATTCGACGCATTCATACTTAAGGGCTATCAATTGTGGGGCAATGATCCCTGGGAAAATTCGTGCCATCTTTCTGAAAACGTGCGCAAATTTTTAGGGCACTAATAGCCAGTTTGGCCATTTTTTTTTTTCGGCGCAGCCGAATCAGTTGGGAAGATGGGAACGGCCCATGGGTGCCGAACGCCATGTTTGGTCATTTTTTTTTTTAGTGCATAGAGCCATTTTGTTGGTGCGATTTGCCATTAAAACTACCCCTATAGCCTCTGTAAGGCCGAAATAATCAGTTTGGCCTTTTTTTGCGCGTAAAGAGTGAAAGTACGAGTATGCCATTTTTAGGGTGTCAACAGTTAGTTTTACTACTTGTAGGGCATGAATCTCGTCAATTTAGACATTTTCAGGCTGTGAAGGCTCGTTTTTTGACGCGCTAATTTTCGTTTTGCCATTTTCGGGACAGGAATTATCTGTTTAGGCTACTTCAAAGCACGAATCGTCAGCTCAACAATATACAGGGCGATTCAGGAGGAATGTGACAAACTTGCACAGGTGATAGTGCGTAGTTGGACGCACAAAAAACGTCATAGGGACGCATAGCCGAAAATGCTTTGGTTACGAGATATGAGAATTTTCCTGTTGTTTCCCAGTTTCATCAGTTTTTACGGTAATTGTGGTGTTCAGGGCTCACCGTAGGTGGTTAGACAAAAACTGACGATGGATTCGGAAAGAGGACTAAATCCTGTTCCTGAAACCACCATGAAAATCAAAAAATGTCGCTTGGGCGTGGCTATTTCAGCCATGTGAAAAGTTAAGAAAGTAGTTTTTTCAAATACCTGATAAACTTCACATCAGTATCAATCAGCTGCTAGTGCACGCATCGACGGGCAAACTTGTGCAAAACTACCCCGTTCTGTGTACTTTCGAACGGTGTCCTGATAGTTGAAGTTTGCAACCCTCCGACTTTAGCAATCAAGTTTAAATGCAAAAAGATGCAACTTGCTTTGATAAAACAAACCGAATAGGTCAGGTTAAATGTCCTTTCCTTGGGGTATTGTGTTCCTCCGAGCATGCTCCCCTCAATGCCTGAAGTAAAAGTAAGAATTCAATTCACTACGCGAGGGTCACCATGAGAGACGCCGTGGATGAACTGAAGCGTAAGGACTTGAACGGGGACTTGGCCGTTCTATCTCATCATAATCAGCTCAGCTCAGCAGATTGTGGGCGGCGATGAGGACCAATTAACTGTTCTGCGAGGTCTCGTCCCTCGATTACTGTCTCTGAGGGTGGATGAAGACAATGGTATACGAACACAAACCCATCAAGTGCGAGGAGCTGATCAACAAAGTTGTGGTCTGTGCTGAATCGATCAGACAACTAGATGCCGAAATTCGTCGTACTACCAGTGATATACAGAAAAGAGCGTCCGAGTGTCCACAAGGGGAGGAATTTTTGAACAGTTATTTGAATCACGTTATGTTGTTATTTCAACTTAAGGTTGTTACTGTAAATTGATCTCATACAAGTTGGAGGGACAAACGATGGACAATGAACTCCGTGAATGAGAGATATGAGTGTACGTGAATGAGTTATTAGGGTACCGGCTGAATCTGATAAGGTGAAATGTCGAAGTTCATAATTTTCACCCAAACGCTGTTCATCACCTCTACTCACATTCCATACATGGAAAACCTCGTTGTCAATTGAATTCTTACTTCAGGCATTGAGAGGAGCATGCTCGTATGAACGTAATACACCAAGGAAAGGACATTTAAACTGACCTATTCGGCTTGTTTTAACAAAGCAAGTTTACATTTTTTTGCATTTAAACTTGATTGCTAAAGTCGGAGGGTGGCAAACTTCAACTATCAGGACACCGTTCGAAAGTACACAGAACGGGTTAGTTTTGCACAACTTTGCCCGTCGATGCGTGCACTAGCAGCTGATTGATACTGATGTGAAGTTTATCAGGTATTTGAAAAAACTACTTTCTTAACTTTTCACATGGCTGAAATAGCCACGCCCAAGCAACATTTTTTGATTTTCATGGTGGTTTCAGGAACAGGATTTAGTCCTCTTTCCGAATCCATCGTCAGTTTTTGTCTAACCACCTACGGTGAGCCCTGAACACGACAATTACCGTAAAAACTGATGAAACTGGGAAACAACAGGAAAATTCTCATATCTCGTAACCAAAGCATTTTCGGCTATGCGTCCCTATGACGTTTTTTGTGCGTCCAGGTACGCACTATCACCTGTGCAAGTTTGTCACATTCCTCCTGAATCACCCTGTATATACATCACGAATTCAAAATTATGTATAGAATCATTTTTGTCAATTTTGGGGGGCGAATAGCCAGTTCGGCCATTTTCACGGCGATAATAGTCAGTGTGACATTTTCAGGACTCGAATCGTCAGTTTTGTCATTTTATGGGTCAGTTACGCCGTTTTAGTTGCCAATTTAGCCACTTCCTATAGGTGCGAAAGGTCAGTTTGGACATTTTCTGCATTACATTTCTGGATTAAAATTGATGGCCGTCAGTTTTCTCCGACTACCCAGCTTGCCGATTGCTTGAATACCCAGTTTGGCCATTTTAAGGGCGCATACTCAGTTTTGCCCTTTACAGGGTGCCAAGGCGAGAACGGTCAGTTTGGACATTTTTGCGTGTGAATGGTCAAATTTGCCTTTTTTTGAAGCAGGAATCACATGTTCATACATTTTCAGGGTGAAAATTGTCAGTTTGGAGATATTTAGAGCGAGAATCATCAGTTTGACTGTTTATTCACAGTTGAGCTATTTTCGATGCGTTAAATCGTCAGTTTTGCCATTCCAGGGCGCAAATAGTTCGTCAACCCAACGCGTGAATTGTCGGTTTGGTCATTTATGGCACGCGAATGGTCGATTTAAACATCATGATCCTTCAGAAATTTTCAGGGCCACACAAATCGTTGCTTTAGGAATTTTTAGGGCCCGTTAAGTCAGTTTGATTATTTCAAGGGCACAAATAGCCCAGTGTACAAGACGCGACTCGTCAGTTTTGCCATTTTGGGGTGCGAGTGTAGTCAGTCTGTCTCTTTTTCATGGCGGGAATAGCTAATTTTATAGCGATTTCCATTTGACACACTACACAAGTGTAATGTCACGTCCTCTCCATAAACATATGTTTCAATTCTGAGAGGACGGGTGGAAAAACTTACACCACACGAGTGTAATGCAGTGAATGGAAAACGCTATAAGGCAGCGAAGATCGAAGTACACAATTTGGCACCCTTCCCATCATGTTACCTATAGCTGGGATAAATAGCGAACTTTTAGGGTCAAACAAATCTTTTTTTTTCTTTTGTTTGATTGTTTTTGTTCTTTTACTTTTTATAGTTATTTATATTTTTATTTTGTTATTTCTTAACTATGCTGGTCTGGAGTACCTTGGGAGGGGTTCTGACCCCTAGGATCCTCCCCACGGGCACGTGTCACTGCCAGACGGCATAATTTATTTACTGTCCAAGTGTCTATAATGGCGTTTTCCATTTGCATAAAATTCCTCCGCCCCCTTCGGTGCGCCACTGCTAGAGATGAGAACGGAGAGGATCATGTGAGCTGAGGGCTTAATAATTAAAAAACAACAATATTTTCCACTTTTTTCATCTTCTTCTCTTTCTGGTCAATTCATAATTGCCTTTGGGGTGGGGGAATGTCTACAGAATTTCCTTTATTCGGTGACTTTTTGTGTCCCACGCAATAAAAATGGTTGGAATAAGGCTCGAATTTCACATAGACATCGTCTGGTCATTCTTACTTCCCGTCGTTTAAAAAAAATAGAGGCCGAGGACCGAGAAAAATCAATTTTGTTCTTTCCAATGGAGGGGGGGGGGAGAATAATAATAATAAAAAATCAGGACGTTTTTCGCGATTCCCACACTTGCCTCCATTCCCTACCCATGAATCTTGAAACTCCTAAAAGAAGACGTGTATTCCGCATATTTTTGTTGTATTAACTGAAACGGTTTCACAAAATTCGGAAGTTGTGCAAACATCGATGAAAAAAATTAATTTGTTTGTAGCTCGAGTAGCCCCCCCCCCCGCGGCCCTCTCCCACCAACCACGAATCTATTTCCAGTGTCCATCTCTCTTTTGTCCTTCTCGTTTCTTATCCGCGGGCATAGCCCATAAAGCCTCTTCTTCCTCTTTCCTTGACGAGGCGGAGGGTTTTTGCATATTTAAAAAAAATAACGTCGTACCGTGTACACGAAGGATGCGTATTTGACACCGTGCAAAAACGATTGGACTCCTTTTCATCCACCCCCTCCTCCAGCCGTTTAACCATTCACTCCCTCCTCAGGGTCTTTTTAAATACCTAACATTTATAGCGTCTATAATGACGAGCTCTGGATTCAGTCGGTGTTCAGGAGGCGTAGTGATTCAGAACATTTTGTCTTCGGTACTGGTGTCTTTGTTTTCGTATTAGGCACTGTTCGAAAAAGAGACAGAGAGGAAAAAAAAAAAATCGTGAACGCACAAAAGAGGGCAAGTATTTATCCGTACGTAATTTCAATTAATTTTCTGCGAATTATTTTTATGTTTGAATCGTGTTCAAAGGGTAAATAACAGTTTATTATTTTGCTTATTTACGTTGCCAAATTTTAATTTGTCATCTGTGTTTTAAGAAGGGGGAAAAAGTGCTTGCCCGGTCTTCCCTTGTTCTCGAGGTTGTATTTATTCATTTATTAAGGACAAGCTCCACTTAAAACAACATTATTATGCGAAATTCACTATGTACGCGGGATAAACGTTTGTCTCTTACGACCCAAAAACCGTACTGTCCTATTATACTGGATTTATGTACTCGAAATGCAGTCATTCGCCAATATTTATTTGTCATTTCTCACTCATTCGGGGGATGTGTTTTAACAACATATTACCAATCGCGTGGTAGTGATAAATGAGTGGAGTGAAATTCCCGGAAGATCGACTTTTTTTGTCTTCTCTATAGGCCCACAGTGCTTGTGGTCAGAACGTATCCTAGTCCGCCCCCCACCCACTCACCGTTAGACCAACTAGGAGTCTTTTTTGTCTTCTTTTTATTTCCGGTGCTTCGCTTTCTTCACAGGGGGACTCCCAAATATGGCGACGCTATTTTTTGTTTTCCTGTACCGCGTCAAATAAATTGCAAGACACATCACGAATGAAAACAAGTCGTAAAGAGATTAAAGGGGGGGGGGGATACAGGCTTAGTTGGCTTTCACTGAAGCAAAAGAAATTGGCGAAAAAACAAACAGGTTTTCTTGACTTAATTGACGTCATTCAACGTGCGAGATCCCTCCTCATTAAGAATGATCTTGGAAATATAATTATTCATCACAGGGAAAAGAACCAAAGAATACAATAATATCGAAGGAAATTCAGCCCCTGGGGGCTTAACTCTAAGCGTGGCCATAAATGTACGCGGTTCTGTTGTATTTTCAGGATTTGACAAGTCCGTGATGATACGGCGGTGTAGAACAAATCAATCATGCAGGCAGTTGATGGATTTTTTTCTTTTTACAGTGAAGAGATTTATCGAAAAGGAGAATCAAATCCGATCAGTATTTTATCTACAGAATCCCATTCATGAAAAAATGTGCTGCGATTCGCCGTGTTCCTATTATAAATAATCATCGACTCGAAATTTGAATATTTTACACAAAAAACTAGAAATTGCGGCTAATGGCTCTACCTAGCATTAGCCAATTATACAAATAAAAACTATAAATTTTTGATGGATAATACTATAAAAACATACTGCGCACGCTATTTAGAAATTTGAACCAATATAAATTTATTATTCCACGTGGAAAAGGATATTGACACTTAAAACGAGATTATTGGCAGCGTTTTCGATTGGTGGGATCAAAAGATAATACATGCGCACATTAATTTATATGTTCGTGATTTTATTTGAAAATTAATTAAATACGTGGTCACTATGCAGTCAAAAGTTAAACGTGTGATTTTGCGAAATTGCACCGAAGGCGTGATTTTACATTGAGCAAAATGGTAGTAAGAGTAATGAATCGAGACCGAGATAGAGATTGAATTTTCATGGATTGCGAGACCGAGACCCCGAGAAGAGATGAGCAAGATAAAACCGGTCTCGCAAGACAAAATTGCGCTACGGGTAGGTACTGAGGGTGAACTGTGGGATTGTGGGAGGAAGAATGGCCCCCCCATTCCCCTATCGATAGGCCTCCAGACCAAACGGGACGTGACAGTGACAGTAAAAGTGATTTTCACTTCCTGAAAAATCACCGTCTCATAGTAACGGCACTGTCATGCAACTGATTGAGTGTGAATCGACCTTAATTCAGGATTAAAATTGAGAAAAACGGCGAATTTACAACTAAAATTGCGAAAAATCACCGACTCGCTGATGATACAAAAAGTGAAAAGGCTCTAGTTAGCGGCTAAAAGTACAAAATACCGCAGCTAAAATTAAAAAATAACGCTAATTAAATTGAAGAAAAAGTTCTAACTAGCGGATAAAATTAATTCAAAAACGTATTCGCAGCTAAATTAGAGAAAACCCGCTAATTCGTGGATGAAATTGAGAAAAAGTATTGATTCACGGATGAAATGTAGGAAAATCGTTAGTGGGTACAGATAAGAAAAATAACTGCCCGATTCGCGGCGAAAATTGAACAAAAACGCTGATCCACGGCTTCAATTGAGAAAAATTGGTACATAATTCACTGATAAAGTAAAAAAAAAAAATTATTGCTAATAATATTATGAGGCCGAACTGTAAAATCAAAACGTTAATTTCCGGGTACACCCACAAAACACCAATTATCAGACCAAATTGAAGCACAGTGCTAATTTACTGCTAAACATGAAAAAAATCGATAATTTGCAGCTAGGGAAAACGCCAATTTTCGGCGGGAAATTGAGAAAATTCCAACTTGCGGCTGAAATTGAAAATCCGTTTCTGAGTGGAACTTGCGGGGGGGGGGGGAGCACCTAATGGCAATTTTGTAGTAAAAATTGAGAAAAAGCGCAAATTCATGAATGCAGGTGAAAAAAGACGGCAAACTCGTGGTTAAAATTTCGGAAAACGTAACTCGCGGCAAAAATTAAGAAAAACTTTAATTCGCGGGTAAAATTGAGCAAATCGCAATGTGCGGCTTAAATTGGTCATAAAATAGTCGAAAAGCCATGACAAAGGAGAAAGTAACGTACAAATTACAATTCTTGTTTACATATCGTCTAAGGGGCTTCATATATAGAGGTTTCCGTCCCGGGAACGATAGGTGTTGGTCCGCCTGTGCCTGTTCTTGGGTCGAATCCGCGGATAAAATTAAGAAAAACCGCTAATTCAACGCTGAAACTGAAATAGACACCAATTCACAGGCAAAATTGAGAAAATCATTAATTTGTGGATAAAATTGAGGAAAATCGCTAATTCACAGCTCAAATTGAGGAGAAAATGTTTCAATTTTACCTGCAATGCCCAAATGCCCAGGCAAAAATGAGATAAATAATCGAATAATTACATGAATCTGAGCTAAATATCGGCGAAATTTCAAGTTTCGGGCCTTTTGTTGTGGCCTTGTGGCAGTCGATCCGCGGCTAGCCTGCCACGACAGCTCAAAAAGTCTGACAAATAGAATCATGAAATCACAACTGGCCTAAAATTCGGCGGAATTGTCAGCTTCCGGCCGAATTACTCTAGTGACATTGCTTTGCTGATTTTCGTTATTTATTCCCGTGAAATTGCCCAGTTTCTGGCCTTTATTTCCGCGAAATTTCGAGTTCCAGGGATCTTTCTCAGTGACCGTTAAGCTCCATTAAAACCCTGAAATTTCTCGTATCCGACACTTCTCAGAAGCAATTTTGCGGGTTGGGTTGGTATAAAAAAGAAAGTTTGTGGGCTTGGCTCATTTGAGGATGACATCGACGCAATTTATCAGGCAAATAATCGTAATTTATGAAATTGGTTTCTATAATGAGCCAGAGCCACTAAATTGGATCCTAATGAGTCAATCAAATATACCAAATTAGCCAATCAAATTCATATGAAATGAGTCAATACCATGAAATTAGCTTGTCTGTGTTGTAGTCCTACAAATCGGGGCCGAATGGGCCCCTCATGCAAGGAGAAAAGGGGAAAAAATGTAAATTTACCTAGCGTTAAATGTGGCGTATTCTTAATTTTTGCCACCCATTAGCGATTTTAAAACTATTTTTCTCAATTTTAGCTACGAAGCAGCCTTTAGAAGCTGCAAATTGGCATTTTCTAAATTTTGGACGTTAATTAGCGATTTAATGCGAAAAAAATCGCTAATTCCCCGCTAATATTTTTATTAACTTTAAAATTAATTTAATTTAATAAAAGAAAAAATTAGCCATGGATACCTAATCGCTTTTTCTCTATTTTACCCGCGAATTGGAGTTTCCTCTCAATTTTATAACCGCGAATCAGCGTTTTTTGCAATTTTAGCCACGTATGAGTGATTTTTTCAATCTTAGTCGTGAATTAGTAGGTTTTTTCAATTTCAGCCCCAAATTAGAGCTTTTTCTATGTACACTTTATTCACATTAGTATACATTTCTCAACGGGGAGGAGGCAGTGTTTTGCCCCAAGAATAGCAAATTAGCAGTTTTTCTCAATTTTTGTTGGTAAGTTGCATCGAGAAACTTTGCACTAACGCTATATTTACAATTTCTGCCGCGCATCATCTCAATATTTTATCCTCGTACTTCATATTTTTTGATACATTTGAGAGGCGCTGAGCAGCCGGCTCACGAGCGTTTTATCCGTGGCTGGCTATATACATTTTGAGCATTGTCTAATTGTCTGGAGGGACTCACTAACCGCTATCGACTCAAACACTCTAAAATCCTCTCGTTCTGTTCAAGAAGAAGAAACCAGATAATACAGTAACTTACAATTCAAAGTTGAAACCGATTCCCGATCAGACGAAGAGAGAATGTGAAGAGGCATACGTTCTGGCCGTGATTCATGCGTTTTTGACCGCTTTGGCTTTGGCAAAATTTAATTGTAAAACTGTGGAACGGAAAAGCCTCACCAGTGTGGATCGAAAGTATAGAATTCCAGAATGATATCGCACGACGACGGGGTAGTTGAAAGGCGCAAGGAAAGTCGATGACACTGTGCTAAACTCCCTGAGCACGAAGTTGTCGATATTTTACGTATTTATATTAATAAGGAAAAAATGTACGTTTAATATGCAGTCACGCTCCTTTGAGCATTTGATTGGTGGAGTGATCAGTCAAGCAGATTATAAAGTCATAGCGAACACGGACAAATATGGACAGATTCGCTCTTATTGTCTTATTTGCAATTAAACATGCGGTCTCTTTCACAGTTGGCTAATAGCGCGGTAACTGAACGCTTTTTGGGAATTGAAATTAAAGTTGACCTTGCTTTCCTTGCTTCATTGGTGCCTAAACGAATAGCGAACGGTGCTTGAAGTGCGTACGGAAAATTGTTAGTGGTTTGCTATCGCATTAGTTTATAAATACTTTCATTCATCGGGCCTTCTTGTAGCGGCTTAAATTACCTCCTTGCATAATTGCTCCTCCTTAGAAAAATATCATAATTCTCCTTTTTAGCGGTGGAGTTCTGGAGTTGTTTTTCACGGTCGGGTGAAGAAGTTGTCAACATGAACAGAGCGGGGGAAACCTCAATTTTCTCATTTACAAGCCTTTGAATTGTTTTGATCCACTGTGTCTCCCACCCGAATTGGTGACTGTAACAATGTACCTTTCTCATTAAAATTGACGCCCGTCCAAATTAAACCCCGCAATATAAATCACCTCCATGTCAGCACTCCGGGCAGACCGGCCAATCCCGCCCAATCTGAATGCCCCCCCCCCCTCGCACACATAGTAAGATGAAAGCGCTGAGCGTGAAAATCAATTTACCGAAAATCATAATATAGTCCATAGTCAAGTTAACTGAACGATATAAAGATACACATTGAGTCCGCAGTTTTCTTGGAATTGCGGTCGAATCTGCATCAGATAAACCCAAAATTCCCAAAAAATACGATCCTCAAAAAGCGGATGTTCCACCTCCCCGAAAGTTTTTCTTTTTTACCGACCCTCTAAAATAAAATATTGTCACCATGTAGAGTATAATAATTATGCCGCTTGGCAATAAAAATTACCATACCAACTGGGTCAAATCACCGAAGATTTCTTCGGCCCAGTGCCAGCATTCTATAAAGAGGAATTTCATGGACCTGAGACTCTGAATCCTTTCACAAACAAAATTTAGCTTAATTAAGCTTTATTAATATGCCCCAAAAATGCATTGTTTGCTCCCCTTTCTCCTCAGATTAACTGTTTAGCCCATTTATACGAATAGTGAGTGGCAATACCCACTCCTCCTATAGCATAGCTTCGTTAGCCTATAGCTTAAAAATAAGAAAAGTTTCAGTCGAAAATCAAATTTTTTCATCTGCAAGACTCTCTTAATTATTTTCTTATGAAAACATTTCAGGTCATTTTTTAATTGCTCCTATATCAATGAAACCGAATTTTAAATGTTGGTTAAAATTTGGACCATAAAAATTATGAGTCTAGCTGTTCAGAGCTTGCAGTGCCATAACTGAAAACAAAAGCCGAAATCCTTGCTGCTAAATTTCCGTGAGAAAATTCTATAAATATCAGAAGGTTGCGATCATTTTTAATAATTTATTCTAGAATGATTTCAACCTTATAATGATCCGTATAGCTATGGAGGTACACGGATTAGCACTTAATTACTGTGTTCTACATTTTGTTCACAATGAATTGAGTCATCGAAGGATTGATTACTGTACATTTGTTTTGTGTTTAAAGTCTAATGGGAAACCCCTTAATGTTGGAAATATCCGTAAGAAAAAGTTGGGAAGTCCTCTCACCCTCGGTTTTTTTCTTATGAGTATTCACTTTTTAGTGAATTTCATTTATAAAATGGTTTTCGGCACAGGACAAATGAAAAATCGGTTCTACCGAATGTGACAAGTAGTTGTCAACACACAACAAGAGGCAGGCGTGGATCCAGATTTTTTCTGAGGAGGGGGGAGGGACGTACAAAAAAGTTCCACCACGTGTTTTCTCAATTTCAGCCGCGCAATCGAGCCCTTTTACTCAATTTATCCTTGAAAAAAGTCTCCTTTTCTTACTTCGGTGTTTTTTTTTTTTTACTTTTGGTTTGCATTATTTGCATCGAAAAAAGGAGGAATTGGTGCGCTTTCTCAATTTTAGTCGCGAAGGAGCACTTTTTCTTAATTTATAACCACGAATTTTCGTTTTTCCTTCATTTTCTCCGCAAATGACTGATGCTTTCTCTCAATTTCACCGTGAACGATCCCCTATTCTTATTTTTAGGTGTGAAAAGGTCTCAATAAACCGCGAATCAGCGTATCTTCCTTTATTTTGGCCCGGATCGCGAGACCACGAATGTGTGTGTTTTCTCAAATTATAAGACGCAAATATGAGCTCTATTTCTCAATTGCATCCGTGATTAGGTATTTTTCCTCCATTTTAGCCACAATTTTGAATTTTGTCCACGAACCGTCCCCAAGAAACAGAGCATTATTATTGATCTTTTTCTCAATTTTCGAGTGGATGTTATTGCAAGAGAATACGAATGAGTGCTCTTTCTAATTTTTTTTTGGAATTAGCGCGGATTAGCACCGCTAAACTATTTTAAAAGCGAACGAGCATTTTATATCAATTTTAGCCGCGAGTTATAGCATTCGTCTCAATTTTATCTGCGAATGAACGCTCTATCTTAATTTTAGCATCTAATTATCCGTAAATTAGCGTATCTATCAGCAATTTCAACTAATTTTTCAGTCTACTTTCACCCATCGAATTACCGTTGTTCTCAATTTCATCCGCGAACGTGCCTCAAGAATCTGAAAATTGGCTATTTCATGACTCCAGCTATGTCAATTAGCGCTTTTTTTCAATTTTAGGCACGGAAGATGGCTTATTCTCGAAGAGTGAATCAGCGCTTGTTTTGTAATTTTATCCGTCTACGAGCGCTTTTTCTCAAATTTCAGCCACGAATTAGCACTTTTTCTCAATTTTAACAACAAATTGTAGAGCTTTATCTCAATTTTAACAGTGAATTAGCGTCTTTCTCAATTTTAGACACGAAAATGAACGCTCTTTCACACTTTCAGCCACGAATTAGCACATTTTCTCAATTTTAGAAGCGAGTTAGAGATGTAATGTTCTTGTAGAAAAAACATCGATTGTGTGATGTTCGTGAAAAAAATCGAGTCTGTGATGACAGAACTAAATTTCGCAGATTTCGCTCACCCAAAAGTCAAATTTTTCAGAACTGTGTTCATGAGCTCTTTGGCCGTACCCCCACGGTCCGGTCCACCCCGTCGGCCCGGACGGGGTGCCGGATTTACTTTGAAATCAAACGCCAAGTTTTATTGTGTATATACTTGGCACTCACAAAACCCAGAATTGACTCCCTTAAAAAGCCCATAAATTGTGGGGTTGAACTGAAAAAACAATTTCGTAGGTTTGGCCAACACAAAAGAGTCAAACACGGGTTTCAAAAAGGTAATTTCACATCGTTTGGAGCCTTCGATGGAACCTATGATAGGGTGTGGGTTATTTAACAGGAAAATGCTTGGTGACTAATATCGAAATAGTGCATACCCCAGCAATTCTAATCAATAATTTATGCTTGAATGATTAAAGTAATTACAGTTCGTTAACTTAAATTTATTTTATGTTTGGTTTTCCCCAACAAAAATTTGAAGAATTCAAGTTAATTATCTGGATGATTAACGGGCGTGCTGGCGTATGTTCTCACCACCGCGTATGTGATGTAAAAGTATCTGTTCACGATTAGAGGAATCACGTTAGACGGAAGTGAACATAAAGAGAGTCTCGTCCTGGGAACGACCATTGTTTTTTTTCGGGCTTGAAATCAGTTAACCAAGTAAATCGCGCACCTCTGGGGCCTCTGGGCCCTTCGAGTAATTGCGTTGGCATTGTAGATATAACGACATGCGACAATGAAAGCGAATTTTGCCCTATAAAATAGTTCATTATGTATACTTGCGAATTTATGCTTCGCCCTAGGTATCTTGACCTTACGACTCCACTTTTGGATGGTATAGTTATACATAAAATGAAGCGTATTCCTTGTCACGTCTAGTGTAACATTCCGAGTGTGATCTGCTTTTTTGCAATATCTCACGGCCGTTCCGTCAGACGTGATCATCATTTTTCTAATGTTCATTAACGTATATACAACTCTTCCCTAACTTCCGCTTTTTAATTTTTGGCCTGGTGTCCTCAACCGCAACTCCTTCTCACCCCCTCCCCCCGACCTGTGTACACAACACTACATACAATATATTATAGTCCCTCTACGATACCAATTCGTGAGGCTAGATTTTTAAAAAGAACAATTTCGCTGAATCAAATACAAACTGAACAAATTTCGCTCCGACGACCCATTCAAAATGAAGTTTCACAGGGTTGGCTCATTAGTACCAACAGTTTTCAAAATTGACAATTTTATTAATTTTCGAGATGCTCTTTCTCAATTCCAACTTTGCCACCTCGTATACCGTTGCCGCTCGCGCCATACCATATTGGCAAAATGGCGCCTAAAATCAGTTTTTTTGTTGTTGTAATAGTTCCTTTCCTATAGAGGACCTTCATGTACACATTCAAACTAGAGAAGATTTTCTACAATTTATGTCAAAATCGGTTTTTCGTAGAACCTGTAGTTTGGGCGTACGAGCGTCACATGCGAATTGACGGGGTTATCAGCTAGATGCAAGTTTGCAGATTGACTTAGCCGGAATTTGAAAATGTCGGTGAATAAATAGCCACTAAGCGCGCCTCGATGGTGTAATGGATACAATGCTCGCTTCGCAACCCAGCGGGCCTGGGTTCGAATCCAGCCATTGCCCATTACACTATAAGGCTGCGGCGAGCTGTGACACGGCACACCCGGCTTCGTGTGGGCGTTCCCGGCGATGTGCGTTCAACAAACCGCGCACCGACCGAAACGCCCGCGTAGTACGGGTGTGAAGTGCACAGTTAGATCTGGGTATGGCGTAGAAGCCCAAGGGAGGCTTAGGCGCCTGCCACATTGCAAATTTCGGTGTTGCGAGTTTCTTAGGGGAATTTCTCCTAAAACTTCCCACGCAAAGCAAAATTACAAGTTCTGTGGATGATTAGCCGCTAAATTGCTCCACGGAGTGCATTCGTTAAAAACCAATTTCGAGGGATCATTCAAATAACCTGCAAATTTTGCTTGCATGATGGTTAATTGGAAAAAACAACAAATTTCACGGATTCAGCTACTTCAGACCCCAAATGTCGTGAATCTCGAACATTTAGGAACCAATTTCACTGGGTCCAGCAATTACGACTCAAGCCACAGCCCATCCCACACCCCCCAGCTGAAGGGAGGCCCTCCCACCCATGAACAGCAAATTAATTTGCCCCAAATCATAATACACGTCTACGAAATTTGGGGCTTGAAAGAGCTTAATCCGTGAAATGGTTTTTTCTTTTAAGTCAACCCAGAGAAATTGGGTATTTAAATGAGGCGCATCCATCCAAATTTCTTTTTCAATGGGTCAAAAGCGCGAAATGTTATTCGTGATGTAGTGAAATTCACTTTCGCGAAGTTTTTCTTAATGAGCCAATATCGAAATTTTGTTTTTTAAGGATTAGAGCTTGTCAAATTGTTGTTTTTGGCCCAAACGCTCAATATTGTTATGTTTTTGAAGTTATTTTTTTATTTTAATGTTTTTGGTGAACCATTCCCATTAAATTGGTTTCAACCGGACCAACCCTGTGAAAATTTGTTTTTTCAAAGAGCCGCAATCCCGCGAAGTTGGTTTTTAACGAGCCACCACGAAATTGCTTTTTGAATGGGTCTGCGGGCGTACTCGTGAAATGTTTTTTTTTTTTTTTTTTTTTTTTTTTTTTTTTTCTTTCTTTCTTTTCTTGGGTGAGAGAGCTCCTCTGGTTTTCTCCTTTGGGCTCATACACCGTACACCCCAAATCCAACTGTGCACTTCATACCCAAACTATTCAAAGGTTTTTCGGTCGGTGCGCGGTTTGTTGAACGCACACCGCTGGAACTCCACCACACGAAGCCGAGTGCGCCGTGTCAGGTGTCACAGCTCCATTCTGAAATCTGAAACCTAGTTATGGAATTGGGTAAAGTACTGATTCGAAACTTCTGGACGCAACTTCGCGGCTAAAATAGAGAAAATATTCGCAAACCCCCAGTTTCCTCAATTTGGTGTGGCTACATTTGAGAAACGGCAGTGCCACCTTTAGGCGGGGGGCACGACTGGCCTGGGCCCGTGGCCCCGCGTCAATGGAGGTCCCAGATCCTGCGGATTTTTAAAAATAATATACTGGGAAGAAAAGTTCTAATCTTCTATCGATAGGCGACCTTGGATAAAATATTATGTATATTTTTTTATGGTTCCAAACGTTTTTACCGTGTGTTCTTTGTGAGGTGGCATCCTCCCGATTTTAGCGTTTAGAGTGAGTTCAGCGTTTGTAGCGGGTGCGCGATTTTCATCGATGATATAACGCATAAATACAGCACTACGGGTGCTTTCGGTTGAAAACGCTAAAAACGCTGAAATCGCGCGATTTATGGATAGGGTTTACGGTTTTTGATTCGGAGCCATCAGTAAAACAACGATGAAGGCGCGAGGGGCTAATAGCTGATTCTCGGTCAAAATAGTGATAAATCCCGGTTGTTAAAATCGAGAAAAAGCGCTACTTGGTGGTTAAAAGTGAGAATACGGGCCATTCCGCAGCTGAAATGTGGCTAAAATTCAGCAATAAGAATTCGCGGCTAAAATTGAAAAAAGAAACACTATAATTCGCGGATAAAATTAAGGAATAACACTCAATCATGGCTAAAATTGAAAAATCGGAAATTCACTGTTTTCGGAGACAACTTCGCGGCTAAAACGAGATAAAGCGGTAATTCGTCAAAATCGAGATAATTAACGGTTTTGCAACGGCCACTCTGTAGGAAATCAAGTGCTAACTCATGGCTAAAACGAAAGGAATTGCTAATTTGTGGCTAAAATCGAGATAAACTCATATCGCCGACTAAAATGTGTGAAAAGCGCTAAAATTGAGAAAAAGCACTTATCCCCAGCAATAAAATTGAGAAAAAGCCAATTCGCAGATAAATTTGAGAAAGCCGCTAATTCGCGAATAACATTGGGGGAAAACACTCATTCTTGGCTAAAAGTGATAAAAATCACTTGTTCATGGCAGTGGTGTGTCCACCTTTGTTCTTAGGGGTGGGCAGCTTTCACGTGAGAACAATTCATATGCATTCTAATGCCTAATATACAGGCTTATTTAAATAAATAATTTTTCAGTGAGCCAAATCTGTGAAATGTATCATTTAAGTTATGTAACCTCAAGAAATTGGCGTTTCAGTTCTTCAACGAGAAAAACACAGCGACATTAGCGTTTTAGTGATCCAGGGCCTCTAAAATTGGTTCTATATATTTTTTTTTCGAGAAAAATATTTTGACATTTGATGATGAAGGTTAGTTCCGATTTGGGCTGCTGCTGGACGTGGCTCAGACTGGTGACAGCCTGCAGCGGGGAGACGGGCTGCTGATGGGTTTCGGACCGGGGGGGGGGGAGGGCCTGGGCGTCACGGTTCGGACTCTGTTTTGAGCATAAGATATAAAGTTCCACTTTTCTCCCTCGTAGTGAAATGTATTACTTCGCGCCAGGCATAAAAATCTTTGTTTTCTGTGGTATTTCAGCAAACCCTCTTATTTGAACAGAAGCGCTTTGGTAAAAAATTGTCATTTTGTATCCCCCCCCCCCCAAATGCACCCATTTCAATTTTGACGCCGAGCAATTTTGTTATTTTGTTCCTATTTCAATTGTTGTTCAGATACAAAACAACCGCGACCTGAAAATCGTAAAATTTTACTACAACCAAAATTTATTCCATCAGCATCTCGGTAATAACTCAAAAGACTGTGGAAAGCAGTGTGGGCATTCGCTAGCACAGTTCCACAGTTTTGAAATACACATACATCCGCCCCGCCAGCTGCCGCAGAGTTGTTGTTCTTGGTGACGAATAAGTTTCTCATTGTTTTTCAATGTTTACCGCGTGAGAAGTTGAGTGATTTAGTGGGAAAAATTCCTTATAGCTATATACAAGAGAAAATCCGGGTTTCCGGGTTGTCAACTCTTTTCTCATACCAACCATATAATTTGCAAGTTTGCCAAACAACTATGAAAACGGAAGATCATGACTGTGACATCGGGTTCACTCCAAGAACCCCCCCCCCTTTTTTTTTGATGAACAAGAATAAAAAATGGAGAATAAGTGCGAAAATAACGCTGCATCATTACTTCAACTAAAAAAATCCACGCAAAGTTACACAAAGTAGTGGATATTGTCTATGTATATTCTTATACCATCCTTTGAATTAAACAATATTATGGAAGACCCCCCTCCCCCGAAAGTACTTAAAATAAAGACGAGGACAGAATTGAATTTCAGTTGTCAAATAGTAGGAGTTGAAAACATGAATAAACTAGGTTTGTTATAGTACTCACAGTCGCGTGCGTCCGATTCACACAATTATCTTTCGTTCTGGACTGACAGTCGCAGAAAGCAGAAATTTGAAAGATAGAAAAACAATACATTCAAGGGTCTTCATCACATTTGTCCCCTCCTTTCCTGAATCATCACTAATTTTATCGTTTTTTAAGAAGACAAAAAACAAGTTATTTGAGAATTTGTATAAATCTTTTGCCATCGCAACGGCGGGAAAAAATGGTATACCGTCCACAAAAATTTGTTGACGACGTGAAAATTTCACATTTTTACCGAAGGAATGTTGGGCCAGGTGGGCAACAGGGAGTGAGTCGTCATCCTGACGTCACGTGCGTCGTCGCGCAGTAAAATCGTCGTAATTTATTTCAGGGAGTCCAACTCGGGATGGGGTTTAAAATTATATAGGTAGCATGAGGGTAAAAATGAAGGATTGCACCAATAAATTGTGTTTAGGTGGACAGAACCTCAATTCACACCCACCGGGGGAAAATTATGTTATAGGGTGGTCAATGGCTTTCGCTGTTTCCCAACAAAAAATGAAACAACAAAATAATAAAAATGCGCATCTCGCTATTTTCAAACTACCCCTTTTGCTTAATAAACAAAGGAACCTTGCAGAGATTTTCATGTAAAAAAAAAACAACAGAACATTGAATCATAAACGCATGCATTTAAGGTGGTTTTACATGCAAGCTTTAAAAAGCTTGCATGTGAAGGCGGCTTTAAGGTGAAATAGAAATAAACGTTTCTGTTGTCCACTTTTACTTTTCTACCGTTCAAAATTAACGTCGTTAGAAGTTTCCCTTGGCTATTGTTGTATGAGGCCTTATTGATTTCGGAATTTTTGAACTAATTGTGTAATTGGTCTATAAAGGTATTTCTCATAGGAACATCGTTTCCGTTGCGCTGACTTTCACCCCCGCGAATTATTTAAAGAAAGCAAAAATGTGTTCAACTTGTGGAAAAGTATGTAAAGGTATTATCTTTTCTAATCGATGTTTAGTTTGGTATATAATGTAAAAGCGCCTCAACTTCAATCCCCGAAACGAACATATTATGTTCGTGAATATTCGAATGTAATAATGACGACTAATTTCAAACGAACACCATCCGAATATCCACAGATGGCACATATTTCTGTGATTATTAACGGAGAGACGGAGTTTCCCCTTGAGTTCCCTCGACGGCCCACCTCGGCGTTGCTTGAATTATCACCGTATTTCTGCACTAATCCTGGATTTCTCATTTGAATCTCCTATTTTGGCAGAAAATACATCGCCAATGCTCTTACGCAGCTTCCTATACGATTGCACTCGATATAGTGCCTAAAGATCCATCGCTCAGAATGTGCGCTATACCAATATTTAGTTTATCCCCTTGACACGCACAAAATTCCGTTTAGAGAAAAAAAAAATCTGTTGTCCCTAAAGTTTGTCAAAAGAGACTCGGCTGCCCCCCCCCCCTCACGATTTTGTGGGGTGGAAACCGAATTAAGCATGCAGCCCAATGCCCACCACCAGTGGCGCCGAAGCAATTTCTATGAAGTGTAGCAGGAATCTGGAAAATGGACCAACCCTCCGCGGCCGCTAGTCAGCACTATTTCTCCAATTTGATTCGCGAATTTTAGCAGCGTTTTAATCAGCGATTTATGTCAATTTTCGCTGTGAATTTGCGTTTTTCGCAAATTTAGCCGCGCTAATTAGTGCCTTTCCTCTGCTGCTTCTTAAATAGAGAAAATACGCAAATCCCCAGTTTCTTTAGCCCCTTTAGTGGATAAAATTAAGAAGGCGCACTAATGCGCTGTTTTTGGATCAAGAACGCGGTGAAAAGTTTGAAAAAATTGCTAATAATCATAGATAAAACTCCGTAAAAGTGCTCATTCGTGCGGTTTCGCGAAGCAACTTCCCGACTAATATTGGGAAAAATAGCTGATTTGCAGAATAGAGGCCATTTTGGGGTCAAAAATCACAATTTATAAAAAGACGCTGATGTGCTGTTCTTGGGTCAAGCATACGGCTTGACGCCGTATCCGTCGTCAATCGTATTCGTGAATTACGAAAAAAACACTCTATTTCAGGGCTAAAATTGAGAAAAATGGCAAATTAATAGCTAAAATTGACGAAAATTCCAACTTTTTAAATTCAGGAATAAAACCTAATAATACTTCTGATTCACAGTTGAGAAAATTCCAATTTACTGCTGAAATTGCAAATACGTCCATTCTCGGTTCCTGAAGGCAACTTTGTTTGGGGGGGGGGGCATCCGAAGGCAAATTTGCAGACAAAATTGAAAAAAAATCCAAAAGTCATGGATATAGGTGAAAAAAGACCGCTAATTTCATTCGTGGCTAAAATTGAGGAAAACGTTACTCGCGGCCCAAATTGAGAAATGCTCTAAATCGCGCGAGTGAAATTGAAGAAATTGTAATTTGTGGCTTAAATTTAGCATTAAAAAAAGGGGAGAAAAACTAGAATTAAGGAAAATGTAACTTAAAAATTATATTACTTGTTTATACATACAGTGGCGAAGGGGCCTCATATCATAGGGATTTCCGCCTCGGGCCCCGATAGGTGTACGACGTCTGCCTGTACCTCCTGTTCTTGGGTCAAATCCACTAATTCACATTAAGAAAACGCTAATTCAACGCTAAAAGTAAAAAAATCACCAATTCACAGCTAAAATTAAGGTAAATTGCTAATTCACAGATCAAATTGAACAGACAATTTCCAATTTTACCTGCAATGCTCAGGTAAAAGTGAGAGAAATACCAAACAGAGCTAAATATATGAGAAATTTCAAGTTTCGTGTCATTTTTGAGACCGTCGACCCAGGGCTATAGGCAGCCACGATAGCTCAATCAAAGTCTGGAAAATACAGCCATGAATTACATCATACTGGACTAAAAATCGAGTATAATTATATCAGAGACATTGATAGTTTCCGCTATTTATTCCCGGGAAATTGTCAGCTTCTGGTCTTTATTTCCGCACAATTTCGAGTTCCGGGGATCTTTCTCAGTGACCGTGAGGCCCAGGATAGCCGGCCACGACAGCGCCCAAAATTTTCAAATTTGCAACATTTTGAAATCAACTATGCACGAAAATGGAATTTCTCTGGTTCAATATTGGCGATAGTGACAGTTTCAAGTCTCAAAATCAGCCAAATTGAAAGTTTAGGGCAATTCCAGCCCAGCCTGCTGTGGATTCCGGGTAGGCCAACCCCTACAGCATTGGAATCCTGACGAATAGCCATTAGTTTGAGATATTCTGAAAGCAAAAATATGCGAAATTAGAAGATTGCACCCAAGGTGCGTTCCAGTCTCTGTTTCGAACTCAGACCATCAGCCACCAGGGCTACACGGTCGCTGGTCTCATCAGCCCGGCAATTGAGCCGAGTACGGAGCCGATGGACCGCCCCTCGCCGGGAGCGGAGGTGCTACTGCACTAAGATCCCCGCCCCCGGCTCTCAACCCGTTCTGGTAAGACCAAGGCGGGGAGTACCCGGCTCACTAGAACCGATGAGAACCGTGAGGGCGAAACGGGGACTAGCGATTTTGCGGCTATAGGCCCCGCGGCAGTGTTCAAATAAGAACAAATTAGAAGTTAGAAGTTTAATGACTGAGTTATTCGTGATATTGAAGATTGAAGGTTGAAAGTCACTTTGTAAAATTCGATTGCTTATAATTATGTAGTTTCCGGTCTTAATTTTCGTGAAATTACAAGTTTAGGTTCTTAGTTAAAGCAATTGCAGTTAATAGCGGTGGAACTGAGGCTAGCATGTCCCGACTCAGGGCATAGCCTAAAGCTGGCTTCACATGTGATCTGAAAAAAGCTCAGCTTTGAGCTGTATCCAATGAAATATAATTAACTCAAAGACGGGTTGCTCTTTGATTGGCTACAGCTCAAGGCTTAAGCTGCCACAGTCCCCATGTGAAGGCGGCTTAACGGTTACCCATGAAATTCGGGTCTTCGTTTCAATTACTAATTGCATGTTCTGGTCCTTTAATTTCGGAGAAATTACCAGTTTTGGTGCTGAATACCCGTGAAATAGCAAGTTTGCAATTGTTTTTTGTGGGCTCGAACCCCAGGCTAGTCGGCCACGTCTGAACGTGTGTAGCCCGACAAGGCAAATGCGAAACATTCGCGCATGCGAGCAAATATCTGTGAAATTGAATTCTTCCCGGCACAATTTTTGCAATGTTGCAAGTCTAGCCGGTTTAGGCTGGCCGGCTCCGACTACGACCATTATACTAACGGTGTATTTGTAACTAGAGGTAAATATTTGTGATCTTCCAAATTCGGGTAATTTGAGCAAAATTACAAGTTTTTTGACTGAATGTCCACGAAATTGGAAGTGTCAGGCCTTCGGGTGTTAATTTAAGTAAAATTGCAAGTTTAGGGCCTTTTCTGTGGCAGCAGATTATTTGCAAGATTCCGAGATAAATTGAAGTGTTGGGTATACCCAGGCTAACGAGCCGCACAATCAATTGGTGGCGTGGTGTTTGTGGGTTGGGTTGAGGTGGGGTGCGGCTACTTTCGAAATTAAAGTTCCAAGGAAACATATATAGCCAAAACATTGGAATTTCCGGGATTTCAACTGTCATGAAATTGGAATTTTCAACGGTCAATGGTAAAGTACGTGCTGAAAACGGTTCAGTATGATGATATTCAAACTCTAAAAAGCCAACTCTCGACTTTTTCTTAGTGCTTTCAAATAACCCCCCTCCCCTAGCCATTTTTCTTCATTTTAGCCGTTGATCAACGATTTTTCTGCATTTGAGTGCAAATTAGAGTTTTGCCCCAATTTTCGCGGTGATCACCCACCTAGCGCTTTTTCTGAATTTGGCCGTGGATTAGCGATTTTGTTTACTTTTTGCCAAGAAGTTACCTTCAGAAGTCACGAATTGACGTTTTGTCTATTCTAAGCCACGAATTAGCGTTTTTTATTCTTTAGTCGTTAGACGCCTGTGGTGTAAGCAATATGGCATAACTACGTTTGAAAGTGGTTCTAAGTTGAATACCTAGTTTTAAAAATAAAATTAAAAGCGAGTCACATACTTTCCATCTAGTTACTTGATTGATATCTAACGCACGACACCTTCACCAGGGCATGGATTATCCCCAAATAAGTACGCAAATGGGATCCGAATGGAATATTGAGCCCAGCTCCAACTGCTGTGAGTGCACCTGCGACACTCTTGGTCGAATGGAATGAAAATCGCCGAATGTAACGAGTCAAATCCACTGGCGGACCTACACCTGACCCGAGGAAGAAATTTCCAAGAGGCCCCCAAACCTCTTATAAATGAGAAATATAATTTTTACGTAGCGTTAAACTATGTCATTTCCTTATTTTGCCCACAAATCACAGCTATTTCCACATCCGATCCACCAATCAGCGCTTATGTTGAATACCTAGTTTTAAAAATAAAATTAAAAGCGAGTCACATACTTTCCATCTAGTTACTTGATTGATATCTAACTGATATCTAATTGATATTTAAGCCGCGAAATTCTTAATTTTAGCCGGGAATGAGTGTCTTTTTGTCAACCTTCTTCTCAATTTTGGCCGCGTGTAACGTTTTTCTCAATTTTAATCGCGGATTAGTGGTTTGCTCCCCCCCCCACGCGCTTTTATCACAACTTAAGCTAGAGAACCTATAATCAGACAGGTAAAATCACAGACGCTATGTTCGCTCTTATCAATTATCAGTCTTTTAAAATCCACCTTTTGTTGATGTTTTGAGTATAAAACCTTTAATCCAGGTATGCTTGGCCGCCATATTGTGCTCTTCTGTCAAGAAAAGATAGTGTGTACTGTTCACATTTAATGGTATTGTTTAGCTAGTAAACTAGCACTTTATTGTATATTAATTTGGAATTAGTTCTTCTGATCGTCTGAGAGGCCACAGTTAGGCATTATTTCACCAAATGATATTAATTTAGGTAAAGAATAAGCGCGTGTAAAGTGATTTTTCGTCTATCTCGTTTAAGACCAGTGTTCGTGTTCCTGAGTGCTCCCAGAGGCCTTTTCATCATTTCACAATTCCTAAAAACGCTTATAACTTGAAGAATCATTTCTTTTATTGAACGTTCTTGGCGGGTTTAAAATTAACGTCCTCGATTTATTTCTAACAATCCGCCAGTTTGATTTAAACTTTCCACACTTTGGAATTGCAATTCTTTTAATGAACGTATTCGACCACGTAACTTGGATGCATGCTTTTTTTTAGATAATGGATGGCTGCTGCCCCGTTAATTGTTCAAATAGCGTAAAAAGGGATTTTGAATGTTTCGATTTCCCCTAGAGAATGAAAGAAGACAGCGCTGGCTTCCAAATTGCAGGCAGGATAAATGGGTCCCAGTCCCAACTATTCATTCAGTTCTTTATTGTGAGGTAAATATAATTTCTAGTGTTCTGGTGTACTGAAAACAAAATGTTTCTATCGGGGAATTGTTCTCTGTGTTTGTCTTCACACGAGAATAAATTCCAGAAACGACGAGCTCTCCACAATGCCCACCCCACCAAAAAAATAAAAACCTATCGCTTCAATTTTCCACCAGTCTTCACCATCAACATACCATTTTAATTTAGAATGAACGAGTGGAAAACCATATCACTGGGAACACTGAAATCTTACAATTTTCAATTTGCGAGAGCAATGCCTGATGAACGAAATCTTCAACAAGGAAAAGGGCCTTCAGTCTGGGCTGGGTGGTCGAAAAAGGGTCTGCCTGGTCACTCTTTAATACTTGATATGTCGATTAAACTAAATAATCCCTTAAGAAGAAGATGCCCAAGACCGTTTTAAAACCACCATTTCTTCATGCTCTCCTAGTAGGCGATTGATCTCTCGCAATTCACGCTGAAGCGACAATATACGCTGTTCGTTCCCAGGCTATAAGACGCCAATAAATCGTTATCGTCGGTAACATTAGCAGGGCGTAGTAACTTACGTTAATTTTCGCCTTAGAATTATTTGAGGAATCAAATTCAGATGGTTGGTGCAAGAAGCTTTTTCAGAGTCAATCACAAATAGTGACTAGAAAAAACGATTATGCAACGTAAAAAGAAGCTCAGCGACATCACCGATCAATAAATTGCAATTAATATGTGAATATACGAAGCATAAAACCAACATAAAACGATAAAATCTTGAAAGAAAGAAATAAAAAAGCTTCTCCATTCTATTATCTGATATAGCATAACTTAGTCATTAGAGCTCAATATGGCGGGCAAGCATACTCGGGTTATAGTGCCTTAGTTTTGAGGATGTCAACAAACCCCCCCCCCCCAACCAGTCTTATTGAACTGATAAGGACGAACATGGCGCCGTATGCGTCTTCTCGTCTTGAAAGGTTCCTTACTTAAGCAACAAAGTAGTGCATTTATCCCGTGAATGAGCGATTTTTCTTAATTGACCACGAGCTGGCATTTTCCTTAATTTTAGCAGCAAGTTACCGATTTTGTCTATTTTTTAGCAGGGAATTAACACTTTCCCCACATTTTTAGCACTTTTTCCCACTTTAGCAGCACAGTAGTGTTTCTAACTCACCGTAAAATAGCGAATTTCTCAATTTTAGCCACGCGCGCGGCGTTTTCCGCAACTTTAGCTGAAATTGGAGATTTTTTACATTTAACTTTAGCAGCAATAATTAGCAATTTTTCTCAAATTAGGCTGAAAATTAGCCTTTGTCTTCATTTTAGCCAGGCTAATTATTGATTTTCTCAACATTAGCCACCAAATTAGCGTTGTTTTTTTACATTTTAGCACCGCATTAGCATTAGCAATTTTGCTTTGCTTTTAGCAATAGATTAGCGCTTCTTCTCAGTTTTAGCCACGAATCAGCGGTGTTTTTTTACTAATAGCCATGAATTTGCCGTTTTTCTCAATTTCAGTCACAAAATTGCCATCGGAAGACGCGTATTTTAATTGGGAATTTCACTCCACTTTGTCCGCGAATTTTCCCCGGATTTTTCAGATCTTTTTTATAATATTGGAGAAATATACTCGTCTTTTATCGATAGGCGACCAACGTTGATCGAGAAACGTTTAAAGCTGAAATATAATAATAATAATTTTTTGTTTTTGATGCGGAACTAGTAGCGCAACGATGAAGGGATGAGGGGCAAAAAGTAATGAGAAGAAGGGGTCCTTAGCTAATCCGCGCTCAAAATAGTGATAAACCCTGATTCTCGGTTGAAATTGAGAAAAAAGTGCCAATTCATCGCTATGTGTGAATACGCCGTTTATTCGCAGCTAAAACGGGAAAAAATTCCTTGTTTTTTCGACATGAATTTGCGATTTTTTTACATATACCAAACTTTGAGTTAATTAGCGCTTTTTCCCCCATTTTATCTGTCAGTAAATTAGTGATTTTTCCAAATTTTATCAGCATAAATTCGCAGATTGCTGCTAAAATTGAGAAAACTTGCTCATTCGATGCTAAAATGAGGGAAAAGCGCTAAGTGCGCTATGCGGCAGCATGGGTAAACTTCACGGCTAAAAATGAGAAAAATTGCTAACTCATGATCATGACTAAATAATGTGAAATAATTTCAAAAAAGCTCTAATTCGCGGCTAAATTTGAAAAAGCGATAATTTGCGGGGCATCCTAATTTACTGATGCACGCAAAAATAAGCCCGGCACTCTAAAATTTATAAAAATCGATAACTCACTTAGGGAAAAACCCTAACTTGCAAACCTAAATGTGGAAAAAATCGCACATTCATGGGCAAAGTTTTGAACAATTGATAACTACCGCTATAGAAATAAGAACAAGGGCTCTTTTAAAGCTGAATTTGAAAAGAGGCGATACTTTGCGGGGTATCCTAACTTGAAGCCAAAACTGATGAAATTCACGGTTTTAACGGCCACTTCGTTGCCGAGATAAAGTGCTAAGTCATGGCTAAAGCAAAATAAATTGCTAACTCGTGGCTAAAATCTAGAAAAACTCTTATTGTCGACTAAAATGTGTGAAAAGCGCTAATTGAGAAAAAGCGCTTATTCACAGCTCAAGTTAAGAAAACACTAATCGCGGATATAAATGAGAAAATAACTAATTCGCGTCTAAAATTGAGAAAAGACGCCAATTCTTGCCCTAAAAAGGAAAAATCGCTGGTTCACGGCAGAGGCGTAGCCAGCCTTTGATCTACCACCATGCCACTGTTGTTTGATCTGGGGGGTGGGCAGCTTAACGTGGTGAGAACAAGTCAGATGCATCCCAATGCCTACTGCAAGCTTAAATTCTCGGGGGACTCATCCCCGAATAGCTCATGAAGCCGAGTAGCTCATGAATTATAATGCGAGGTAAATCGAAACGAGAAATCGTCAATTCGACCCCAGAAACTGAATTAGCATAGCTAAAGGGTCGTGAACTGTCAAAACCTAACATCTCTGCTGTAAAACTGTGTTTGTTGCATTCTACTTCGGAATTTTGGTCGAATAACTGACATTTTTTCCCCTCCGAGAATGATATTTTTGGAATTGAACATGGAATTTTCGGCCCCTGGAAGGCCCTGTGGAATGGTAACTGAGGTATGTATAGTCCCCCAAACTGGACTCTTCCGTCGTAGAGACGAATGGTTTTTCAGCAACTAACAGCCGCAAAATTAGGTTGTCAGGAGTAGAACAACCACGATATAGGGTTTTCTGTGAGTCAGAACCGCGAAAATTGGGGTTCATGTGAAAAAATCCGCGAAATGGTTTTTAGAGTGCGAAATCAGCGAATATGTTTTTTTTTTTTTAGTGAGTCAGACCTGCAAAAATGGGGTTTCAGTGGGTGAAGCCCTAGATATTACTAGATCAGATACAAAATGTATTTTAGTGAGCGAAATTCGGTAAAAGAGGGGGCCCACTGCTATCCCGGGCCCCAACTTTAACAAAGACGGCCCTGCTCGAAAACGACACTTTTACGTTGATATCTACATTTTTAGCCTTAGAACTACCTCCATACTCAGCGAATCAGCTAGTTTTTTCCAATTTTGGTTGGGAAGTTGTATCGCGAGACCACAAATCAGTGCTTTTCGCAGTTATAGTCAAGAATATTAGCGCTTTTTCCAAAGTTTTTGCCGCGTCAGCAAATTGCAAATTGCCGATCAGCACATATAAGTGCGCTAAAGGACCTTACGAAACTGGGGGTGGTGTATTTTCCCTATGTTAGCCACTAATTTCCCTCAAGAAGGCGTGAATTTTCTCAATTTGAGCCACCAAAATAGCGCTCTCGGGGGCTCAATCGCATATATTCAGACCACCCTCTTTGTTGATATCATTTGCAACGTTATATTCTCCAGGTCGGATGGACTGAAATTCGTAGGTGTAGAAAGGAGCCAAATCTCAGTCCAACTGTCCAACCTTTTCACATACCTACATGAATATACATAGAACCCAAAAATTCTCATTTTTCCATATTTAAGCTTCTCGGGGGCCCCGTTTGCGATAGTGGGCCCGGGCCGATCCCCCCCCCCTCGCCACTAACGTGGTATGCTACTGGTCAAATTCCTGTCCATCAACAACCGGATACCAAGTCTCTTTTTCTCGTTCCTACATCCATGAACATGAAACCCAAAAATCCCAATTTGTCAGCCTCTAAAAAGCTTTTTGCATTACTTTAGGCTCGGTGGCCCCCTCTGAATGGTTCCCCGGGGCGGTCTCATGCTCTTTCATACAAAAGTGAAAACAGTTTTTTCAAACCCACTACGTTCTAACCATAATCGAAGAGGGAAGAGTTAATTTTTATTTACAATATAAAACTATCAATAAGTTGGGGAAGAATACTTAAATAAATAATGAAATATTGTATCCTTTCTACCTGCCGTTAATGTGCGTTTTCCATACTTATTTATGAAAGGGAATTGGGTCACTCGACTGCATTCTGGTCGTTCAACTTGATCGTGACTCAAGCTTTGAAAGTACTTGTACGCATCTAATTTAATGAAACGTAGGTAATCATTTTTATGCTTTCCTTGGAGAACGCTAGAAGGACCTCCCCCCCTATCAACAATCACCACCACTCTAATGGAAACATATAAATTGATTGTAAGTTTGGAAGTAAAAAATTATTGCTTATGGTTGGCATCAAAAGGAAATGGAAATGTAATATAATAAAAGGAAGGACCGCAGGTATGCCGACAGGTAGGAAGGATGTCGTCGTCCCAAGTGACGATGCTTTACAGGTTCATCCTAAACGTAATACATTCAAATCGGAGTTTTTCGCACTTTTAAAAGTAACCTCCCCCCGCCCCCCCCATCCAACAACGTTTCGCTTCAGCTGGGGACAACATTTAACGAGTGACGCGGGCGAGACAAAGGCCCCTTTTCTGAAAAAGATGATCGGCGTATATTATTAATAAGCGTCCCTAAAGACAATAATGCTTTCAAGAAACAATGCATCTTTTGAACGGCGCGTGCACCGTTATTGATGCCCCCAATTTCTTTTAATTTATTAGTTCCTGTTTCCATCCTAGTTTCTAATTAATTAAAAACTTATTTGTCACGAACGCAATTATTTTCTCAGTTTTTTCCAAGATCTTTGATTCGTGAACCTTACGTCGCTATTTGAATACGCTGACTAACTAATAAACAATTTTTACAGATTTTTGAACCTGTTTTCCTTGTTCTGGCATTTCGAAACAAGACCAAAGACTTATCGGTTGGTGTTCCAACGTTTTCAACCCATTGGGTACAATTAAGGCAATAAAAAATGTATGAAGGAAGAACTCATTTTTATAGTTCGAATGCTGAGAGCTTTCAAATAGGGTTCGTTAGAATTGTTGTCACTAAGTCAGGTCGCGTTTCTATGAGCTGAGTGCGAGAATATGCTGAGGGGTTTTCAGCGAGTATTCTTATATTTAGTGGAGTAAATATTAAACACAGTGATTCTTTCTGTTGAAATAAAGCATTAGTGTCATTAGGTGGAAGTATAGTTAAGAATGGCGAATCCTTTGAGTAATTCTAGAGAACGATAATTGTGGGAGGGCGATCGTCATTCTTTAGTTGAATTTTAACGTAAACGACGTGTGCATATTTTCTCAAAGTGATAAAATTTTGTTCACAGGTCCCCGAATGTTTGAGCGACGTTGATTTCGGCGGATCCTTTCATCGCTTTAGGCTTGACCCCGTGCTATTAGTGAATGAGTTAAGATAACCCGAAAAAAAGGCGAAAAAAAACAAACAACAAAACGGCTAAACCTGAGAATTTTTCTCTACTCAACTGCACCACTCTCTTAAGAGAGACTGGTGGCCGCGGAAAACCCCTTCACCATGGACTGGATGCAGAGCCGAAAAAGTATTTCCGATGATAAAGAGGACTTGAAGAATAAAGAAGTGAAATTGACCGGATTCAAACTCAGCGAGGAGAATAGTTACCCCCCTCACCCTTCTTCAGTCAATGGACACGTGAATTTCGGCTACATCCATGACCACAGCAATGGTAAGTACAAAAAATAGAACACAATACTATATTCAATAACTATAGGTTCGTTCACACTAGAACAGATTGGATACGTAGGTCCCACGAAACATTCACGATGATTGTCAGTCTTCGTTTCGACCTCAGACCTTCAGCCACCAGAGCTACTGCACAAAATTCCGTTTAGAGAAAAAAAAATCTGTTGCCCCCAAAGTTTGTCAAAAGAAACTCGGCTGCCCCCCCCCCACCATTCGATTTTGTGGGGTGGAAACCGAATTAAGCATGCCGCCCAATGCCCACCACCAGTGGCCCCGAAGCAATTTCTATGAAGTGTAGCAGGAATCTGGAAAATGGACCAACCCTCCTGTTCTTGTGTGTGTGTGTGTGGATGGAAGGGGGGGGGGTCATTGCCCTTGAATTGGAAAACATTTGTTTTTGTTCCAATTTTAGCCACTATACACCGCTAGTCAGCACTATTTCTCCAATTTGATTCGCGAATTTTAGCAGCGTTTTAATCAGCGATTTATGTCAATTTTCGCTGTGAATTGGCGTTTTTCGCAAATTTAGCTGCGCTAATTAGTGCCTTTTCTCTGCTGCTTCTTAAATAGAGAAAATACGCAAATCCCCAGTTTCTTTAGCCCCTTTAGTGGATAAAATTAAGAAGACGCACTAATGCGCTGTTTTTGGATCAAGAACGCCGTGGAAAGTTTGAAAAAATTGCTAATAATCGTAGATAAAACTCCGTAAAAGTGCTCATTCGTGCGGTTTCGCGAAGCAACTTCCCGACTAATATTGGGAAAAATAGCTGATTTGCAGAATAGAGGCCATTTTGGGGTCAAAAATCACAATTTATAAAAAGACGCTAATGTGCTGTTCTTGGGTCAAGCATACGGCTAAAATTACGAAAAAAAACACTCTAGTTCAGGGCTAAAATTGAGAAAAATGGCAAATTAATAGCTAAAATTGACGAAAATTCCAACTTTTTAAATTCAGGAATAAAACCTAGTAATACTTCTGATTCACAGTTGAGCAAATTCCAATTTACTGCTGAAATTGCAAATACGTCCATTCTCGGTTCCTGAAGGCAACTTCGTTTGGGGGGGGGGGCATCCGAAGGCAAATTTGCAGCCAAAATTGAAAAAAATCCCAAAGTCATGGATATAGGTGAAAAAAAAACCGCTAATTTTATTCGCGGCTAAAATTGAGGAAAACGTTACTCGCGGCCAAAATTGAGAAATGCTCTAAATCGCGCGACTGAAATTGAAGAAATTGTAATTTGTGGCTTAAATTTAGAATTAAAAAAGGGGAGATAAACTAGAATTAAGGAAAATGTAACGTTAAAATTATATTTCTTGTTTATATATACAGTGGCGAAGGGGCCTCATATCATAGGGATTTCCGCCTCGGGCCCCGATAGGTGTACGACGTCTGCCTGTACCTCCTGTTCTTGGGTCAAATCCATTAATTCACATTAATAAAACGCTAATTCAACGCTAAAAGTAAAAAAATCACCAATTCACATTTAAAATTAAGCAAAATGGCTAATTCGCAGATCAAATTGAACAGACAATTTCCAATTTTACCTGCAATGCTCAGGTAAAAGTGAGAGAAATAACCGAAGAACTACATCAAACAGAGCTAAATATATGAGAGTTCCGGGGATCTTTCTCAGTGACCGTGAGGCCCAGAATAGCCGGCCACGACAGCGCCCAAAATTTTCATTGCAACATTTTGAAATTAACTATGCACGAAAATGGAATTTCTCTGGTTTAATATTGGCGATAGTGACAGTTTCAAGTCTCAAAATCAGCCAAATTGAAAGTTTAGGGCAATTCCAGCCCAGCCTGCTGTGGATTCCGGGTAGGCCAACCCCTACAGCATTGAAATTATGACGAATATCCACTAGTTTGTGACATTCTGAAAGCAAAAATATGCGAAATTAGAAGATAGCACCCAGGGTGCGTTCCAGTCTCTGTTTCGAACTCAGACCATCAGCCACCAGGGCTACTCGGTCGCTGGTCTCATCAGCCCGGCAATTGAGCCGAGTACGGAGCCGATGGACAGCTCCTCGTGTACTCGACTCAATTGCCGGGCTGATGAGACCAGGACCGAGTAGCCCTGATTGCTGAAGGTCTGAGGTCGAAACGGCGACTGGACAGCACCTTGGGTGCAGTCATCGTATGTAGGTTTCGTTATTGTTAAATTGAGTGTTTTGAAAAACAAAACTGAGCCCCCCACCGCCCTATCGATAGTTTTTTGAATCATTGACGACGCTTCCCTTCTTTATAGGAAAATCCTTTCAAAGCAATCTTTAAGTCGATCGTCCACGTTTTTGTCAGAGATTTTATCGCACGCCTCGAATATTAATCAAGTCATTGACACGTTCCGAGCGCGGATATTTCAACGGTTCGCTTTAAATTATAAAAGCAGGAAGTGCTGTTTTGTTGTTGTTGTTTTTATAAAAAAGTAAAATCCCACTCATTTAAGGAGGGTTTAGATGGGAAATTGTGGATAATTATAGGGTTTTATATTTGAAAGTCAGCTTTAAGCAGATAGACGGGGTTTTGCTGTGAACCTTCCTCCGGATGGGAGCCTGCAGTTATCATTTGGTGCGTTATGTTATTGATTTAAACCAATCGTAAACTTCTATGCATTATTCTTAGCATGTTCGCGTTCTCATGAATTATGCAAGAATTGAAGAATCGCGACAAATATAATACTAGGAACACATAAAGCACCCTACCAATCTAATCATGCAGACAATAAGAATGAGTATCGCACCAGCTAAGGTTTGGTAGTGGCTAATCATGAGAGATTTGGGTGGAGGGGGGGGGTCATGGCAAAACTGTGGCCTTTTCTGAGAATTTCTTTTGCATCTATTGATGACAAAATAACACAGAAGTCACTTTGCCCATCCAACGATGCCTGTTTGCCTTTTCTTAACTTTTTCCCTCACAATATACTCATTGTGGGTATCCGCACAAAAGAAAACTACCTGTCGAATTTTGACCTCGACTAGATAACAATGAATGGGCAGATAACAGAGCTAAAAAGGGTGGGAATGCATATAGGGGGTAGTTTTTGGTTTGTTTATGCCCTTCTTTTGAAACTGCTCTTTAGTTGGTGTTTTGACACTTGATAACTCGGATGTGACCAGTGATTAAGCGGTGTTTTGACACTTGTTAACTACAACGTCGTGACCAGTGATCAAGAAACCACAGAAAATCTGAAAAAATCTACGCAATAATCGTCTTATAACGTACTATTGCGACCGAAACGGTAGGCTTTCCTCTTTTCCGCAAATTTCTATAAGACGTTTTCTCTGCATGGTTATTCATTTTAGCCGTAGTAAATGTGCAAGTTTTCAATGTTGCTTGGCTAGCACATCATCCTGAAAAATCTGACCCACAAGAGTCCGCAGTGATCGAAAGATAGTTTTTAAACAATAATTTCTCGTTGTAAGTAAAATCGTTTAAGCTAGCTGCCGGCCATTTCGTCTGTCATCCCTCGCGAGAGTTCGTTACTTGCATCATCATCATCATTTGCCTCGAACACTTTTCAGAAACTGACCATGAGGCCGTGACTTTAACAATACTTGTTCTTCGACTCAAAAACGGGCATTTATCTCAAAAAACGATGACGTTACAGAGTTACCCACTGCACTTGCCGGGCCGGCAAAGCAGCTCCCCCTCCCTCTGGCGTTTTCTTAATTTTAGCCTGGAACTATAGTGGTTTATCGCAGTTTCAGCCACTTACATTTTTTGTTACATTTCTCAAAATTTTAGCCAGATAATTTCTTAATTTTAGCCGTTAATTGCTATCTTGTACGCTACTTCAGTCTCGAAATAGCAAATTTTTTCACGTTGATATAGTGAAAACAGCGGGAGAATTGCCGTTTTCAAGTTGGGAATGAGTGTCTTCTGTCAACTTTCGCCAAAGTTAAAGCCACGAATTATTTATCAATTTTAGAAGAGAATTATCGCTTTCATACTCAATTGCAGTGCATTCGTGGATTTTCTCTATATGTACTTGATCCGCGAATTAGCATTTTTCTCCATTTTAGCTGCCAGTGAGCGCTTTATCTTAAATAGCCATGAATTATAGGGCTTTCTCAGTTTCGGCCGGGTTTCCCGAATAGATCCGTGAATTGGCGTTTTTTCTCAATTTTAGCCGCAAATTATTTTCCGCAAAGTACCACTTTTACTCAATTTTATCCCCGCGGATCAGTGGATTTTCTCAAATCAATCCGCGAAATGGTTTTTTTTTATATTTTAGCAGCGGATGAACGCTTTTTGTCAACCTTAGCTGTGAATTTACGCATTTTCTCAATTTTCGCTGTGAATTACCGGGTTTTTTCAAAATGTATCAGTGAATTATCGTATTTTCTAAATTTCAGCCGCGAATTAGCGCTTTTCCTCAATATATTTTTTTTTTACCGATTCTCATTTAGCGATTTTATTCTCATTTATCGCATGCAAAGTAACGGTTTTTCACTATTTTTTTTACAAAGTTGTAACTTGAGACCATAAATAAATTCTTTGCGCTTAAAACGGTGAGGGGATAGAGCTTTGGTTTCCTAGAAAAGCGGTGCCGTAATATTACGGTAGAAAATTTTCCTTTTAAATCTAACCATAGTTGCCTTGAAAACGGTAAACAGAAAGCGGCAGCACCGCTTCCATCGCGACGGTGCTGATGAACGTTTTTTCTCTCGTAATTCCAACTATTTGGTAGTATTTCCTTTTAACATCAGAATAGAGTCGTTTTCGGACAGTATTATTTACGATTTCGTCACCGTCTAGTGCCCAGGTAGTTTTCACGCTCATTGTAAACAAAAAACGTTCACTGTCACCGTCAAAAACCGTTTATGAACAGTTCATCACCGTCACGAATGGCCGTCTTATTCGAAGCGGTGCCGCTGTCAGTTGACCGAACTGTAGGCAACTACTGGCGTGATTTAAAAGGGGGTTTTTTCCATCACTATATTACGGCACCGCTTTTCTAGGAAACCAAGGCTTAACGGGCGAGGTGCACTGGGGTAGTACTTGTATGACCCCTTAAGGACCTAAAGAAACTTGGCGTCAGTGCTGTATATCTCTTATTTTTCTCAATTGTGGCGGCAAATGAGCGCCAATTCTCAGTAATAGCCGCGAATCAACGCTTCAAAACCAAAAATCTTATTAGTGAAATTTTAGTCACAAAGTCACCTCGAGAAACCCCCTAATTGGCATTTTTTTCAACACTAGCTGAGCCCGCTGAGCGATTCATCGCTGAATAATTTTCTCCATTTTATAGCCGAATAAGCGTTTTTTCTCAATTTTAGGCACAAAGTTGCGTTCAGAAGTCATCAATTGGTGTTACATATCTACATTTTATGCGCGAATTTGCGTTTTCTCCGTTTTAGCAATTTATTTGAGTTTTCCTGCACTTCGCCCGTTGGTCAGCGCTTTTTCTTGATTTATCAGCAAATTAGCGATTTTTCTCGATTTTAGCCAAGAATAGCATTGTTATTCTTTTAGCCGCCGATTTGCACTTGCTCTCAATTTTAGCGGCTAATTGACGTTTTTCCCATTTTTGGCCCCAAATTTTACTCAGGAATTTGCAATTTCTTCCCATTTGTGCCATGGATCAGCGATTTTTCTCCACTTTAGCCGCAAAGTTGCCTTCAGAAGCCGCGAATTGGTGTTTTCTTCACGTTAGCCGTGAATTGGCTATTTTCTCAATCTTAGCCGTGAATTAGTGAATTTTTTTTCAGTTTTGGCCGCTAATTTGCGTTTTTCTACATTTTATCCGTGATTCCGTGATTCAACGCTTTTTCTAAATTCATCCGCTAATTAACGACTTTTCTCGTTTTCAGCCGTGAATTAGCGTTTTTCTGTGTTTTAACTCGCCGATTAGCACCACCCCTCAATTTTAGCCGTGAATAAATGTGTTTCTCAATTTCACCCTTGCATTAGCTATTTATGTCAATTTGTTCCATAAATTAGCACTTTTCCTCAATCCCAGCCACAAAAGTCATGCACCATTAGGAGCAGCGATTTGTGCTTTCTCAATTTTAGTCGTGTATTAGTAATTTTTTAAAAATTCTGTCCTTGTCTACCACTTTATCCCCGAATTAACGCATTTTCTTAATTAATCTGCTAATTATCGATTTTTTTCTTAGGCATGAAATATCGTTTTTCACTTTTGACTCAGTTTTAGCCGCAAATTGATGTTTCTCTCAATGTTAGCCACTAATTAGTGATTTGGCAATTTTACCCGTGAATAAGCAATTTTTCCAATTTGTGCTTTGAATTAGCGTTTTTAAAAATTTTTAATTATAGTCACAATGTTGCCTTCAGAAACCGAGAATTTTTGTTGTTTTTTTTTTTTTTTTTCACTTCCTGTGCGGTGCTTTCTCCATTTTAGCCTCGAATTGGCGTTTTTCACTTTTTTAGAAACACTTAACCACAGAAAGAACTTGACCACAAAATGCTCTAACCACAAAAAGCTCTTACTGCAAGAAACACTCAACCACTGTGAGCACTTGACCACAAAATACTCTAGCCACAAAATTATCTAAACACTAAATTCTCTAACCACAATATGCTCTAACCACAAAAGCTTGGTTTCCAAAAAGCTTGAATAAAAAAAATCTCTAACCACGACAAGCCCTGATCACAAAAAGTCTGACCAAATTAAAATTGAACCCGAATAGACCAATTTCCGAAAGCTGCAACCCCAAAATGCTCCAACCCCAAGAAGCCTAATGCACAAATCGTTCTTCGCAGTTTAAACAAGCAAACAAATGAAGATTTTGGCTGAACAGACGTAAACAAACATAGTTTTGTCCCTTTATTGGAGCTAAGCAATCGATTCCGTTCATCGTTCAGGTTGCGTGAAGCTGGGCCGTCACGCACAGTTTTTATAAAAGTAACCGAAAGGTGAAAAATAATAAAACTCGACTGACCAAATGAATTGGACGATTTTCATTAATTTATTATTCTCGCTTGATTTAAGAGTTCAGGTTTACGTGCATCTTCATTCCAGGAATAAGACTAATTGTTTTCAATTTTAATGACCGATTCTGCCGGAGCTGCGTTCTGTTTTTCGGCGACGTTTCGTTGAGGGATCCTCAACGTCCTCAGGTGTCTTGTTTTATTTTAGTTTTTGTTTTTCAAAAAAATTAAAATAAATAAAAACTAAAATAAAAGAAGACGCCTGAGGACGTTGAGGATCCCTCAACGGAAGGCGGAACGTCGCCGAAAAAACAGAAAACGCCGGCAGGATCGGTCACTCGACGATCCCATATGGATTTTATTTCGTTTAAAATTGCCTCATTTTAAGCCGAAGGAGCCCCGATCCTATCCCATTTTTGGACTAAACAATTATTCAGTTTCCTCGAAGAACACTCATAGTCCATTCTTTGAGTCATGGAGCCATTCTTTGACCCCAAAAATTACGAACTATTAGCTATGCAACTTCCAGACCAAAATCGAAAAAAAATCGAAAAAAAAAAAAAAAATCGTGCTGCTCTTTTGGGCCAAACCCGCGCTCAAATGAAAAATCGGCTAGCGTCTCGTGAGCGCGGTTTAAGTTCCACTTTTCTCTCTCGTAGTGATACGTACTATTTATAAAAGGAATCATCCATCGCTCGCGTAATATGTGATTAGCCACCGCCTCCTCATCTCTCTTGACGGGTATGAGCATCCCAGGGTTCACATCGATGGGCGTTAGCACTATTAATAACTTTAATAAGATCGGAGCAACGCGTTAAAACGCTATCGCGTTTATTTATGTCCTCTTTTACGAGTTTCCGGATCAGTCAGTCACATAATTCATCAATAAATTTGAGAAAAAGGAAGTTTAGAATAATGATGTCCTCATCACAGTCACTAACAATAATAAGATAACACATTTCTTCGAAACTTTCGTCCTTAAACAATTTTGGCAGTATATTTTTGCCCCCCCCCCCACTCATAAGTTTACGAAACGATTAATCAAAACCTCAACGATACGATATTTCTTCACGTGAAAGTAAGGGCGCCGCTAAGTCAAACCGCGAGAGTCTGTCAGTCTTTTAAATTCCCTTGCGTTTCAAACGAAGCTGGAAAAATTCAACGGGCGGACAATGTGAAGCTTGAATTTTTCCTCGTCAGATTGACGAGTCATTTTAAGTACATAAGAGTCAGTTATCTCGTGTACTGTACTTCCTAATAAATCAATCTCCTTTAAAATAATAAGAACCAACTCTTCTTCCGGTGTAGTATGGTGACGGTTGCCCCTGGCTTATATCTCCCCATATAGGCTCAAGGCTAGTTTTGATGCACAACGGGCGAGATGATTTCGAAATTTTCTTAACGTGCAGTTCATTTGGGCAATGATGACCTCCCCCCCCCCCACATACAAAAATTCTACAGGAATATGATGATGATGAATGGCTTCTAAAAAAATGTAGGAAACCGCGTTTCTTCTCTGGAATGTTCAACGAAAAAAACCTACTTGAGCAGCCCTATGATAGTATGTCCTTGAATGTTTTAGATATTTATTTCCATCTTTTGTTTCGTAACTGAATTACCTAGAGCTTATCTAATTATAAAAAAATAATTTCAGAAAACCATAACTTCGAACGCAAAACCCATTACTGTCTATAAGGAAATCAACCTACCGTGACAAGCCCATTATTGAAACTCAACACGACAGTGTGCCAATCGTAATTTCAGATTGAAATCTTATATACTTATCAGGTAAATAAAACGAGGAAAAAATTCAAATACTGGGTGCACTGGTTTATGGCACGTGTATGTTCTTTGAATTGTGGACCAACTAAAGAATGACCAACAATATAGTTGTTGACATTTTAAGTTGTTTTGAGCCACGGAATAATATTTATACTTCGTAACGATTAGTCCAGTGACCTTCCCGTCGTGATGAGCGGGGTGGCGAGGAAGCATCACCACGAATTGACGAGCGTTGATTTAGTTGCGTGCTTGTTTTTTATGTGAGCGTAGCGTAGTCACAAATTGTAAAAATGGCGACATTTTCACTGGAATTACTATAGTTTTACGATAAACTTGGATTAATACAGTTTTAAATTAAAACTGTTCGACCTTGGAAAGATTGCAAATTTCTCAAATTTATTCTTCAAATATTTTTGGCAGTTATTTGAAAGAAAATGGTCGATATTCCGTGTGCGATAGCATGGAGCGTTACCCCGCGTGGGGGCAACGTTTAAATTCTGAGAGGACGGGTTGGAAAACCTTGCACCCCGCGATTGCATTGAACAGAAAACGCGCTTTATTTAAATTTTAACAATGAATTGGCATTATGTACCATTTTAGCGTCAACTTAACGCTTTTTTATTTCACTTCTAGCCATGAATTGGGTCCCTTCTCAACTTCAGCTTTGAATAAGTTGCTTCCGAAAACTGCGAATTGGCATTTCTCAATTTTTGACGCGAACAAGTAGCGTTTTTCTTGAGCTAAGCTGTGAATTAGCGATTTTTCTTACTTTTAGCCGCAGACTTACCCCTAGAACAGCAAATTAGCCTCTTTTTCATTTACATTTTAGCAGTAAAATAGCCTTTGTTGAATTAGCGATTTTTTCTTCATTTATTGTCTTTAAATTGCAACGAGATTCGAGAAATCACAAATTAGTAATTTTTCGTGTCAATTTTAGACACGAACTGGCGCTTTTTCTCAATTTTAGCTAAATCGGGTTTAATCAATTTTTGCCAAGAATCAGCGTTATACCTCAATTTTGGCAACAAATTTGCGCTTTTATTAACTCGTTTTCTCAAATGTATTATTTTTATTTATTAAATTATTATTTATGAAAAAAAGAAAAGAAAAAAAAAAAGATTTTAAACAAAAAATGGCCGATTTTGTGAAAAAAAATTGCTAAGTTCGTGCAAGAATGGCTGATTTTGAGACCAATGCCTGAATTTTTGAAAAATAAATAATTATTAAAGAAAAATTACTGATTCGAGTAAAATTGCAGATTTAGAGAAAAATTACTAGCAATGACTAATTTTAAACTAAGAATGGCGGATTTGGTGCAAAAATCAGCAGATGTTGAAAAAAATTGCTGATTAATGGGCAAAAATAGATGATTTTTAGACAAAATTGCTGATTTTGAGAGAAATGAATGATTTGAAGAATGCACCTGGGTTTTAAGGATTTCCATATTTTAAGGAAAATGGCTGATGTGAAGAAAACCCGCAGATTTCGAGGAAAATGCCTGATTTAGGGGCAAATACCAGATTCATGAGAAAATGGTGGATTTCAAGAAAAATGACAGATTTTGTACGATAAACCGCTGATTTGTGCATAAGTGGTGGATTCTAATAGTATGCCTGCTCTTTGAACAAATTGCTTGTGGGCGAAACGGTTTTTCTAATTTTCAGCAGCGAATTAGCGCTTTTTCTTCATTGCAGCAGTGAAGTAAGCATTCCCTAAAATATTAGCCTCGAATTACCAGCTTTCTTCCTTCAATTTTGGTGGCAAATGAGAGCTTCTTCTTAATTTTAGCTTTTTTCCGGTATAAGCGTTGAATTAGTGGGATAGTGGGCCATACTAAACCTATAATAGAGGTAAAACTCTTCAGTTTTACCTGGATTCGCAGGTAAAATAGAGAAAAATAGCCACAAAATCATATTCATATCATTCTAAGCAAATTGCAAGTTCTAATTATCTCATTCATCCCTAAGTATCTAGTTATGCAAGGTCTAATTATCGGTAAAGTTGCTAGTTTCTGGTCTTTATCTCCGCGACATTTCGAGTTTCGGGGATGGGCAAGTCCGCCATGTGGCAGTGCCCAACCAAAGTCTTCAGACGAGCATTTTGAAGGCAAATACCCGCCAAACATAGAGATTTTCGAATATTAGGTATTCACGATTTTTCATGTTTCACGCCCTAATTTCAGCGAATTGTCAGTTTCCGGGTCTATTTTTTCTGCGCCCGTATCCAGGCGAATAACGTGTACTTGCAATATTTTTGGGATGAATAGCTGTGATTTTCTATACTCGCGGGTCCTAATTTTACCACAATTTCAAATTTCCAGGCTGAATATCCGTGAAATTGCAAGTGTTGGGGCCTTTTTTAGGACGGTAGATCCAAAAGTCATAGCCGGCCCGAACAGAGCCTAGAGCCTGACAAATATACCAAGGAAATTGGAATTTCCGCGGCAAGCAACTTCCGGCGATTCATTTTCCTGGTTTTAATTAGCCAGTATACCTATAGCCGGACATTTACGGACGAAATTGAAAGTTTCATGGGGCCAATAATAATATCCGCGCATATATTGCAAATTTCGGGTCTTAATTTCCGGGGATTTTTAAGTTTTTGGAGTCTTTTTTTTAAATGGCCGATCCGCACCCTAAGCATGATGTAATGATTGACACACTCCCTCGCCCGCTATTACACGAATATTCAGCCAAAAACTTCCAATTTCGCAGATATTTAACTCCCAAAAATGTTGAAATTCTGTGGCTAATTCTTCTGACTTTGGGCGCTGTCGATGGTCCGCTGACGGGGTTCCGCGGACACTAAAAAGAAGCCAGTGGACCATAGGACCACAAACTATAAAGTAGTACACCGCTCTTCCTGTAGAAGGACCTCTCTCTGGTCACCGTAACTATAATACTATACTCTGATGCAAACTGCATAAAACATTGGCATGCTAAGCTCCCTGTCTTGGCACAAATTTTTTAAAATTCAGTTTTAAAATTAGTTGGAGTGTGAAGCTATTCCGAAGAGGGTTTGTTGAAATTTCGATAAAAATTATAGGAGTGGCTCGAGAAATAAAATCAAGACGGCGCCCTTCATTAGCTTAATTTAATCTTAATAAATTATCACAAGTAAATCTTATGGTAATTCACGGTACACAACCAAAGAAAGACAAAGGTGCAATAATCTAAGAAAGTCATTCGAGTCATCTATATTTTAATTTGACAATCTAATTGTTTTGATAATTTATTGAGCGCACAGCATTACCCACCCAATCTGAATAAACTTGTTTTTCTTCATTCATTCATACGTGATCTTGACGTCACTTGCAATAATTCCTCATAATTTGAATGAAGAGCATGCCATTTGTACTACTTAGTCTTAGTAGGTCTATTCGTTTGTCGTCCCGGATTACTCCGAGCAGCACGAAATTATGTAACCTCGCAGGTTATCATGTGAAATACTTGAAAACTCCCACATTGAGTTACCATCAATTAAGTTAGAATTGCCACATTTTGTACAGCGAAATAGTTCGCAGGACTTGCACAGCAAAAAAACAAATATCCCCATTTCACTCATTAAAATACCAATTTCAGGTTTCTTATGTGCAGAAAACTGAATTTCACGGGGTAGTCTCGGCCTAATTCAAAAGCCTCTTTCGTGGTTTTCGTACTCCAAAAAACCATTTTCGCATCTCTACCTTACTAAAATCAATTTATCATTTTTTGATCACTAAAACACCAATTTTCCTGTTTTTCTTACCGAAAAATTATAGCCATTTTCTTGGATTTGGCCCACTGAAAAACTAATTTCTCGGATTGCGATATCTAAAAACCAATTTTGTGGATTTTTTCTGAACAGCAAGAAAATGTTTTAAACGTGACGAGCTCACTAAAAAAATCAATTCACGTATTTTGTTGCTATCGAACAAATTTCACAGAGTGCCCAAATTCAGGGACCGTTTTCGCATATTTTACGCACTACAATTTCATTTTAGTTGGGTCGGCACACTAAAAAAACTAATTTTTCGGAGTTAACTCCCTAAAACATCAATTTTACTCCTTTTTCTTGCCCCCCCCCCCCAAAGTCGTTAAGTCCACGGACCCGGAGTTGCAGTTGAGCTTGAGTTTTGAGTTGGGATCTTGGTGATATCCCTCATTCCCACCCCCATACCCAGTGCCGGCTTTAAGGGCGGGCGAGCCGGGCAACCGCGCCAATCAAAATGATGAGGGGGGGGGGAGGTGGACGAGAAAAAAATTCCATAAGAAGCGCATTTGCGCATTTTATTTAGCCGTGATTTACAGAACTTTACCTCTACACTTTATCTGCGAATTGGTGATTTTTCTCAAGTTTAGCTGCGAAGTAGCGTTATTATTCCGTGTGTCATGAATTGAATTTATCCTCGATTTTTGCAGCAAATTAGCGACTTTTAACCTTTTCAGCAGTGAAATTGGCACTTTGTGCTACAAGTATAGCGTTTTTTGTTCATTTCAGCCACACTAATAGTCATTTTTCTCAATATTGTCCGCAAATTAGCGGTGTATGAACTATGTTTGCCACGCATTAACAATTTTTTCAACTTTCAGCTATTGACTAGAGCTTTTCATCAGTTTTAGGAACGAATTTGCTTTCAGAAGTTACCTACGGATTTGTTTTTTCCTAAATTTTAGCCGCAAGTCAGTTCACGTCATTACTAAATTTTGGTCGTGAATTAGCGTTTTTCTCCATTTTAGCCGTGAATTAGCAGATTTTTTAATTTGTATCCGCGAATTAACGTTTTTTCTATACGTTATCCGCAAATTGTAGCATTTTCCACTATTTTGGCTCCAAATTGATTAGCGATTCTTTTCAGTTGAGTCGGCGAAATAGGGTTGTTTCCTAGTTTAGCCGCTAAGTAGTGCTTTTTTGTCAATTTCATTAGCGAATTAACTATTTTTCCCACTTTTTGCCGTGGATTAGCGTTTGTCCCAATTTTACCACCTAACCAGCCATTCTTCTAAATTCCAGGCGTCAATTAGCATTTTACGAAAAATCATTTGACTTTTCATTTTTTTAATCGGCGAACGGGCGATTTTTTGCAATTTAGTTGTGAATTTGTCATTATCTCAATTTTAGCCCCAAATTAGCGGTTTTTTTTACGCGGATAAAGTACCGAAAAATCGCTAATTAGTGGTTGGAAGTATGGAAACGACAGTTTTCGTGGCTCAAACTGAGAAAGAGCGCTAATTCACAGCAAAAAGCGAAAAAAAAATCGTTAAATTCGAAGTTAAAATTAAGAAAAAGTGCTAATTTTGGGATGAAATTGAGAAAAAAGGCTCATTAGCGATTGAAATCTGGAAAAAAAAGAATTCACTGGAAAAAATACGGAAAAAACCCTAATTCACAGCTAAAATAGTGAAAACTCGCTAATCCGTGACTAATTCACCGATAAAATTGAGAAGCGCGTAAGTAAGGAAAAACAGCTAATTCGTGGATCAAATGGAGAAAGCGTCAAATTCGTGGCTTCTGAAGGTAACTATGTGCCAGAAAGTGAAAAAAAATAGCTAATCCATGGCCAAATTCAGACAAAGCTTGCAAGGCAAATTGCGGAATAACTCTAATTCGCGGCTAAAATGTAGAAACATTTATCATTTTAACGGCTAAAATAAGAAAAAACGCTAATTTGCGGTCATAATCAAGATAAATGGTTATTTGGGGATTAATTTGAGAAAATTTGCTAATTAAAAGAACATTGAGAAAATGGCAAGCAGAGGTTTCCGGAGGCAACTTCGTGGCCAATTAGTAAGAAGTGCTAATTTACGGCAAAGATGTAGAAAAATCACGAACTCGTGGCAAAAATTAATAATTAATCGGAAATTTGCGGCTAAAATGGAGACAAATCGCTTATTCACGGCTAAAATGGAAAAAATGTTAAAATCATCGATGAAACTGAGAAGCGATGAAGTGATGAAAAAACACTAGTTCGTGGTTAACGTGAAAATAACGCCAAATCGCGGCTTAATCTGAACGTTGACTTCATGGGGCGCTGGTGAAATATTCGCCCGGGCGGGGGAGCGCATAATGTATAAGGCCGTCACTGTCCATACCATCCACCCAGCACCATCAGCACTAGGCGGCGCATGCGCTGTGAGACCCATTTTGCCACTTCTGCCGAATTGGTCTCGATACTCCCGTAAAACGTATTCACGTCAATAAAAAAGCAACACTTTCCCGGATATGGATCACTGAAAAACAAATTTCCCGGATTTTGCTCTCTGAACAAGCAACTTCTGGGGGTTTTCTCGTCAGTTAACCAATTTCGCTGGGTGGCCCAATTCAGATAGGCCTCTTGAGTTGACCGAAATTGTTTACCGGCAACGAAAATCCCCGGAGTTTCTTTATCAGTGAGCGAGATCCGAGAAATTTATGCGCGGAATGCCGCAACTAGGGTAACAATGTAAGCAAAATGCTACGCAAAAGTCAAAATTTTCGCGAAACGTCTCATCTATGAGTGAGAGAAAAATTGGTTCGAAACGACGCGCGGCTCGCCAAGGGAAAAATGTACGCGAAATGCCCCATTTGGTGGCCAAAACGGCAACATTGGGGAAATCACTCACGTGCACCACGCAAATTGTATGAGGAATTGTCAATTTCATAATAAATTATCAATTACATAAAAAAAACTGTCGTAGAAAATTGTGTCTCTATTAAGGTCAGCTTAAGCTGTAGTAAGCACTTCAACTGATCCAGAAAACAAATCCACTCTGGAATTTTGTGCTATTTTTGAGCCTTTTTGTGTCATCCTCACGCCATATTGGGTGACGTTTCTGATGGTTGGGCTCAAAAACTTTTAAAGGGTGACTCGAAAAGGGTAAAAATAGCACAAATCTGCACTTCTGTTTTTTGATTTTTTGAAGTGCTACTAAGGGGGGGGGGGCATTTGTGGCCGCATTTGAAAAACACCATTTTGATTAAATTCTGGTTGGGCTCCAAATTTGTAAAGAATGGCACGAAAAGGCTCGAAAATAGCACTAAATTCCTGCGCTTTTGTTTTTTAGATTTGTTGACTGGGAGTCAAGTTGTAGTAGCATTTGAAAAACGTCATGTTGGGCCATTTTCGGTTGGACTCATAATTTTAACGTGGATAACGTTTTACTCGAGGTGTACAGTGAGTGATTCGGTAAAATGCAAAAAGGACCTCAGAGCGCTTGCGCACTGCCCTCCGAGGTGCGGTGGTAGACGAGGAAGTTGTCGAGACGATGAAGTGGAGGGGCAGGAGGCCCTGTCGTTCTCATCCATGGTGTGGAGTGGAGAAAAGTGAGTAAATACGCAAAATGTTATCCACGTCTACGAGGTCCGCGGACCTGCTACGATTTTTTTTTTTTTAAGGATGGCACAAAAAGGCTCAAAAATAGCTCAAAATTCTCTGTGGATTTGTGTTTTGGATTGATTAAAGTGCTACTACAGCTTTACTGACCTTTGTTATTATGAGGAAACTGTCCATTTGAAGACGAAAATGGGAAATAATTCACGTGAAACATAACAATGAAGGCGACATCTATGAAAAATGAAAATTCTCCATTTTAGAGTGATATACGTCACATCCTAACGTCACAAACGTAAGGCGTTATTCAGGTCAAAATCCATGCAAAACTGCACATTCTAGGCAGTGTTTACGCGAATTGTCGCATTCAAATTGGAATTTACCTACATACAATGCCCCCAACTGACTTTGGGCAAACGCTCTCATGCGAATTATACCAATTTCAATCAAAATTTACGTGAAATGCCACGTCAGGGGAAAAATTTATTCGAAACACCTCACCAATAAGGGTCATTTTATGGTGAAATTGTCCATTTTATGAAAAAACTTGTCAGTTTCACGAAGAAATCATCAATTGAGCATAAGAAAATTGTCTGTTTTATGAGAGCTCTTGCAATTTTATGGGAATTCTTAAGCTTATGAGCTGATGGTTGATTTTAAGAGGATATTTTCAAAGAAAATCAATAGTTACCAATTATTAGCGCCAAATAAAGAATAAAATCTGCGAAGAGGACAATTGACTATTGATTTCCTTCGATATAAATCCTTCAAACGTCGCCGTATCAAAATTAGAAGAAAAATTTCAGTTTAAAATTGGTCAATGTAATGGGTAAATCGTCAGTTACGTGAGGAAATAGTCGATTTTATGAAGAAATTGTCAATTTGATGAGGAAATTGCCATTTTTGAGTGAACTTTCCATTTTATAAGGAAATTGTTAATTCCCTGTGTCGTGAAACATCAAAATACGCGGTTTTGTTGATTTTTAAACTTGATTCTTTCCAAAGGGTTACGCTCCACTGCAATTTCACCCAAATTTATTGTGACCGAATTTGGGTTTTAGGATCTCAAATAAAAATGTTGGCTGTTTGATTATCCGCAGGTGACGGAACAGGTTTCAAAGATTGGACAGACGGCGGCGGCACATTCGGCGGTCCCAACGGGCCTGGACCCAAATTCACCAGGTGTCGATGGTCGGGCGTCATGACGACTCCACGGCGGCGACTCTGCTCGCGAAAAGTTCTAGCAAAAAGACTGCCCTTTCTGGCGACCGTGTCAAATTACACGGTCGAAAAAGCAGTGGCGGATCTAGTCGCCGGAGTCACGGTTGGACTGACTGTCATACCGCAGGCCATCGCCTATGCCAATGTCGCAGGCCTGCCTCCTCAGGTATGTTGTTGACGTCCGTTCATTAAATTAAAATATTCTTATATAATGGGCGGGAAATAGCTGTCGGCCAACCACCGGTGATTTCCGATATTTTTTCTTTCTTTGTGTATTTATATTTTAAAATCGACTATACTGTCGTGTCTCATCACAATGACTTACAATGGGGTATTATGCACAATGTTATCTCGATTCTTTGGTGAGCATGTCGACGACCTTGCCCCTATGTATTGGAGAGATTATCGGTCACTAAAGAATAAAATAAATCTGAGAGAACTTACGTCTTTAGAACAACTTCCTTTTCACATTAAGTAACATGGTTGAAGGAGAATCATAGATCCGTATGGTGGGGAGGGGAGTGAAAGGACAACTCCATACTGCTAAAAACTGAAATAAAATTAAATAACTATATAGAATTAAATTAAACACAAATAGGTATAAATTAAATTCAGCCAAATACATAACTCGGGATGTTATTTTGAAAAAATATCGTGCCACTTTCATCGTGCCACGTTTTTCTTCTAAATTTTTTTTTTTTTAGTACGGACTCTACTCGTCATTCCTCGGCTGCTTCGTCTACGCACTTTTTGGTTCGGTCAAAGACAGTCCGATCGGTCCGACGGCCATCATGTCAATTCTGACGCGCGAGAACCTCCACGGATTTGGACCAGCTGGTGCCATACTGTTGGCATTTCTAACGGGCGTGGTACAACTTGTGATGGGAGTTGCGCAAATAGGTAAATATTATATTTTTACAGTTTTCACTGGTTGGTAAGGGGTGAGGGGTGGGGGATTACTCATAGTAATTTATAATTGAAAGCCTTCCGTAAACTCTGAACTTACACTATACCACTCCTGTTCGTAGCTTCGTGGTAGAATCTGTTAACAGAGCACGAGCGAATCTATAGTGAACTATTTTTTTGCAGGGATGGGAGGGGGGACACCTGTTTTCGTGGAATTCACTCCCTTTTTAAAAAATAAAGATGAAATCAAGTTCGCCATTGTCCTCTCAAATAAGTGGATGTTCTTTCTTCTCCTTGAAAATGCCCTGTCAATGCCAGTGTCACCCATTGGAATCTTTTTCATGGAGTCAAGATGAGACAGTTTTTCGAGGGTGGCAAAGTCAAACCTCGACTACCCGCAGGTTAAACGTATAAAGGAGATAGGCAAAAAAAGGCACGCTTTAATCGAAATTATTATTACCATTATTAGACCGAATTATTATTTTGCATCACCCTCTAGCCCGAGAAATTACGCGTACAAAGCCTTTACATTAAAGGATAACACGCTCACAGATCCAGAACCACTACCGTAAAACCCGGTTCATTTTTGTTTGTTTGTTTTTTAGCGAGAAAAAAAAAGGTAGCGTCGGGGATTTCCCTGAGAGCCTTTTGTTCCGCAAACTTGGACAAAAACGAGATCGATGACAGGGTAGTTGACCGTTTGCGGAGCAAACCTCCTTTGTCCCCACCTATCCACTCGTTAATTGTTCTACCTGAAATGCATTTTGCTTGGTACTACAGTGATAATTCTTTGTTTTCAGAGGCACGCAATGATATTTTCTATTCATACCAATATCAAGGCCTCGAGAAAAACTATTTTGCCTCACTCTGAGATAGAAATTAATCGATTGGAATAATTACTTTGATATTTAAGTCTTATGTGCACTTAATATCGTCTAATGAGTTGATGTGTACACCACTGGTATATCATTTCACTTAACTGCAATTACTACTTCTCCGGTTATCACATCGACACACCTTTTGAACACGGTTTATAAACAACTGATACTCCAGGGGGTGAGTATTGTTTACTTTGAGGCTCACCTTTCTGACAAACAAAAAACAAAATAGGAAAGAGGAAGACGGGCATGTTTGCGCGTTATGCCGAATGATTTCGGAAGCAGGGCAGTCTTTACTGAAGTTGGGGCCCCGGGCCCGGGATGAAATTGGGCCCCCTCTGTAGGCTGCGGGTGGGGGGGGGGCACTTTCTTTCCCACGTGGGGTTATGGTTTCGAATTATTTTTCAAAAGTACATTGGGTAAAAAGTACAGTGGTGTTTGGGAAAAGAGGTACAGGTACTTACAGTCATTCTTTTCTCATTTTTTAGAAATATCGACATAAAATTCGATCACTTGTTTGGCCACGTGTTTTTTCACTTTTAACCATCAACCATGAGCGTGGGCATGGGTGGGCAGTTGCCCTCCACTAGACTCCAAATCGAAGGCGTAGAGGGGCTAAAATTTTTAAATATTCGCTAAAAAAGCATCCTTGATTGTTTTTAAAATGTGAGCAATAGACTTGTGGAAGAGCTCTCTTTAAGAAACACCAACTTTTCGAAGATGTGCAAGTTCCTATTGGCTTTTTCTAATTTTTAGCTGTTAATAAGTCTCAATTAGCGTTTTTCACGTATTTTTGTCGACGGTGTGAGTTTAGCTCGATTTTAGCCACGAATTAGCAATTTCTTTCGGTTTAGCCATGAATTATAGCACTTAATTTCACTCTAAGTTGCCGTTGGAAACCGTGAATTTTCTCAATTTTGGCTGTGAATGCGCGCTTTTTCTTCATTTTAACCTTGAATGAGCGCTTTCTTTATCTCGTTTTCAGTCACGTTTTATCTCGTTTTTGGTTAGCGCATTCTTGGGTTAGAGGTTTTTGTGATTAGAGCTATCTGTTGTTGGAATTTTTTTGTGGTTTGAGCATTTGGTGTTGTAGCTTATTTCGGCGTTTGGTCTCTTATTGTTCAAGTTTGTGAGCTTTAATTATTCATTGGTTAGACTTGTAGCTGTGATCAGGGCTTGTTGTGGTTAGAGCTATTTGCCTTCTTGTAATTCGAGCTTTATGGGAACCAAGATATTGTGGTTAGAACGTTTTGTGATTAGAGCATTTCGTGGTTGCAGCATTTTGTGGTTAGAACATTTTGTGGTTAGAACATTTTGTGGTTAAAGCATTTTGTGGTTATAGAGCATTTGTGATTAGTGCATTTTCCAATCTCTCCCGACGGAGCGACGATTCGTCTTGCTTCATCACAACGGAGCGGGGAAATCCGCTCTTCTCAGAGCGCCATCCGACCGCCTACTTGCACCTCTGTAAAACGCTCACCTTCGCGGTCTAGCACGTATCGGACAATCTCACGTCGTACCGTCGTACGGCGATTGCGTCTTGCTTCTCACAATGGGAAAGGGTCACATTAGTGACCTAACCAAATAGTCCCAGGGACAAGACACAAACCGGGTTAGTGCATTGTGTGGTTAGAGCTTCACTAGGTTAAAATTCTTCGAGCTCAAGCACGTCCTTCGCGTGAGTGCCCTCTGTGACGACACCTCAAGTCCCGTTCAAATGCATTTCATTTTGAAAGTTTTGTTCCGACAGCAGCCTGTCGGGAAAAGTGCGTTTCATTTATGCGACAATCGACTCGTACCGACTCATAAGTTTTAATGACGTCAATAAATTATTATTGCAATTTTGGCCGCTATATAAAGATTTTAATTGCAAATAATTCCTCTCACAACAGCCTCCCTTCCAATCGTATAGCCCAAGGCCAGCCAACCTTTTTTGGTCGTGGGCCATGAGTCTGGTTATAACAACTCAGGCGCCCCCCCCCCCCCACAATCGAGCACAACACTTTGATCAAAGGCCGTGACGCTCTGAATAAAATGCACTTGGGGGCATGTTCTATGACTACAACAACATAAGTTAACCACAGTATAATAGATGTTGTTAGATTGATATAATGAATAAATCTGTCGCCGGCATTTTAATTAGTAAATTAATTAAACTGATATTATCCGGACGACGATGGAAGGGCATAGCCCAACACGATTCGAGTTTCGAGAAAAAATGGCTCTCCGGCGGGATTTGAACCCGCAACCTCTGGATTACCAGTCCAGCACGCTGCCATTTGCGCCACGGAGGCGCCTATGGGAGTCGTACTCCGAGGGATAAGCTAAGCCGAACCCCACCTAGGTCCATTGTTTCTCGAAACTCTAGGCGCTTCTCCTGATCGGTAAACCACGCCGAATTTAATCTTATCTAGATGTTGTTAGATTGATATAATGAATAAATCTGTCGCCGGCATTTTAATTAGTAAATTAATTAAACTGATATTATCCGGACGACGATGGAAGGGCTGGTAATCCAGAGGTTGCGGGTTCAAATCCCGCCGGAGAGCCATTTTTTCTCGAAACTCGAATCGTGTTGGGCTATGCCCTTCCATCGTCGTCCGGATAATATCAGTTTAATTAATTTACTAACAGTATAATAGCGTTTTTCATTTTTACAAAAAATGTGCCCTGTGGCAGCTCATTGCAGTGCCGGCTTTACACACTTGGCGTCCCCGGGCGAATCTTTCACCAGTAAGGCCTCCGTGAAGTTGCCTTCAGGAACCGCGAAATAGTGTTTTTTACACACTTCATCACTTTTTTCAATTTCATCGGTGAATTAGCGACTTGTATCCATTTTTGCCACGAATGAGGAAGTTTCATGGGTCAGAACTTATTCATAAATTTATTTTTTAAGGTTTATTTATGCTAAAATAGAGCATAAATCGTGATCCGTTCGTAGAACAACCCAACAGTTAATAAATACGCAATTTTTGAAGTTTTAGGTCATTTCAAACACGCCAGCTAGCATGTTTGTGTCATATGCGCCTTCCGAAAAAAATCCGCCTGTAACGTTGCTGTTGGAGAGCGGTTTGTTGTGTTTCTTTGCCTTATTTTCTACTAGAGCTCTCCGATAATAAAATAATGGAGGATAAACAGATGAGCTATTTAGAGGCATGAAAAGGACAGAGGATACAAAGGATATTACGTAGCGGAAAATGTTCGTTTTGGCGGGATTTCAAATATGCCAACTTTTGTTAATAAAAAAAAAATATTTCCGAAGGGTTTTAAATTTTTATTTATCTATTTACATGGAAAGATTGATATGCCTAATCGAAAAAAAATATTTTTGGAAAATGTGAAACTTCCTCATTAGCGATTTTTCTTGCAATGAATTTGTGATTTTCCTTATTTGAGCCGCTAATGAGCAATTTTACCCGTGAATTAGCGCTATATTTTCTAATTTTAGCCACGAAGTTGCCTCCGGAAACCGCGACTTGCCATTTACTCAATTTATTAATGTGAAATAGCAAATGTTCTCACTTTAACCCCATAAATAGTCATTTTTCTTGACTTCAGCCGTGAATTAGCGTTTAGCGGCCCCATACACGTACAATAAATATTGCGCAAACTAGGGGTTGAACAATAAAATTGAACGTTTGTCGGTTGTATTGATGGGTTGCACATGTATAATGTACGACCCATTTTTATTCTGTAAACATCTGGAAACAAAATATTTCGCAAACATAGTTTGTGCAATATTATTGTACGTGTATGGACCCCTTTTCCCCTAATTTTCGCCTCCTCTAGCGAGCCATTAATGAGAGTTTTGTTTCCCAATTTTCGCTGCGAATTAAGTATTTTTTAAAAATTTTATCCGAGAATTAGCGTATTTTATCCTCATTTAGCTGTGGATGAGCGATTTTGTTTACTTTCAGCCACGAAGATACATTCAGAAGCCGAAATGGGCGTTTTCTCCATTTTAACCGCGATTTATCGTTTTTTCCACACGTCACACTTCTTCCCAGATTATCGGTAAATTACCGATTTTTCCTAATTTTAGCGGCGAATTAGTGATTTTTGTCATTTTAGCGATTTTTCACCATTTTAGCGATTTTTCACCATTTTAGCCGTGAATTAGCGATTTATCAGAATTTTGCAGTGAACTCGTCTTTTTCCTGACTCGTCGAATTTCGTAACGCTATTTTTGAAATTTGGCTGTGGATTAGCGTTTTTTACAACTTTCTGGCACGAAGTTACCTTCAGAAGACGTGACAATTGACAATTTCTCCATTTCATCCGCGAATTATCGTTTTCCTCACTTCAGTATCAATTTTATCGATGAATTAGCAATTTGTCTCCATTTTAACCGCGAATTAGCGATTATCTGAATTTTGCAGTGAACTCGTGTTTTTCCTGACTTCAGCCGCTAATTAGCGATTTCTCTCAATTTCATCCATAATTAGCCACTTTTCTTACTTTTAGCTGCCAATTAGCGATTTGTTTCACTTTTAGCTATGGATCAGCGTTTTTTCGCAGTTTGTTCCGCGAGCTTGCCTTAAGAAGCTGAAAATTGTCGTTTCCATACTTCTAGCCTCTAATCGTAAGTAGCGCTTTTTTTTGGACAATTTATTCTCCACTTTAGCCGTGAATACGTGATTTTAGCCGCTTAAGAGCGATTTTCCCCAATTTTAGTCGTGAATTAGCACTTTTTCTCAAAGCCATTGGTGAATTAACGATTTTTCACTATTTTATCCGTGAATAGGGGACGGACACCTTTTGTTTGACATCCAAGTTTTCTCGAACATGATTGGTAGATTCTTGGATGCCACATATGCTTTGATCAGGGGCGGATTTAAGGTAAAATAATTAGAGGGGCTTAGCCCTAAGCTCATGAGCCCCCCCCCCCCTCTTGCAGATCAAGTCTATTTTCAAATTTTGTGGATTGTCGCTCTCAGAACGAATTTCAAAGGTTCCTCGCTCAAAAAGCCAATGTCACAGAATTGACTCCCTAAAAAGCCAATTAATTTGCACCGGGTTGACTCTTCATGAATGCAATTCCGCTCATTAGACACTTTCGATGTCCGAATATCACGGATTGAACACACCGCAAAACCCAATTTCGTGGTTTTGGCTACTTCAATAACCAAATTTGTCGGTTTGGCACTTTCTGAGACCAAATTTCGTGGATTTTGTACGTCAGAAACCAATTTCGTGGGGCTGGCTCCCTTAAGACAAACCAATTTAACGGGATTTCACACCTTTATAAAGGAGAAGTGAGCGTACTGGCTCATTCAAAGAGAAATTTCATGGCTGGCTGTTTTTAAAAACAAAATATCGCAGGGTCCAGACGCGGATCCAAGATTTAGTCAGCGGAGAGGCTTATGAAATAGTGTGCAGTTTCGGTCGAGCTGTCAATTTCATCCTTGAAACTGATAATTTCGTCTTTGAAAATCTCTCAGTTTTGCCCCAGAAACTGACAGTCTTGACTTGGAATCTGTCAATTTCCTCCTACATAACTGAAGATCATAAAACTTGATTTCGAGATTCAGCAGCAGACCATTCGGGCTCATAACATGAGGATTTTGGGCCCCTTCACCTGAAACAGTCGAGTTCTTAACTTCTTAAGACTCTCAAAACAATTCCATCCCGTAAACTGTCAATTTCGGCCACGGAACTATCAATTTCACCCGAGAAACTGTCTATTTTGTCATAAATAACTGTCAATGTTGTCTCAAAATCTGTCAATTTCGTCATGGGGACTGTAAATTTCTAGTTGAAACTATCACAAACCCAACACACACACTGTCGATTGAAATTGTCCTATGAAGGTCAATTTCGTCATTCAAAACTGTCAATTTAGTCGTCAAAACTATACCGATATTATTCTAAAACTGCCAATTTCACCCCGCAAACTGCAAATTTCGTCCTCGAATCTGCTAATTTCTTCCTAGAAACTGCGTCAAGGGATTTTGGAAACTGACGGTTTCTAAGCTCCTTCACCGGTAAAAGTCGAGAACTAGAAACTGTCAATTTCGTCGTTCAAAACTGACAATTTCGCCCTGTAAACTATCAATTTTGTTCTTCAAACCGTGAATTTCATCCTGGAAACTGTTAATTTCGTCTTTTAAACTGTCAATTTCGTCCCCAAAACAGTCACTTTCGTCGCCAAACCTATAACATTGTCGCCCTGAAACTGCCAATTTCGTCCTACAAACTGTCAATTTCGTTCAAGAATCATTCAAAACTGTCAATTTCGCCCTGGAAACTATCAACTTGCATTTTTTCGGGAAACATGCAGTCAATTCCTTTCTGAAACTGTCTATTTTGTCCAGGAAATTGTAAATTTCACTGTCAAAACTGTCAGTGTCGTCCTAAGCCTCTTAACTAGTTTTAGTTGAAGTTATTGAGCAGGCCCCAAAGTGCGTTTTATTCAGACTGTCACGGTCAAAACTATCAATGTATGAAATTGGCATTTGGAGGATCCAAAATACGAAATTGGCTTTTGAAGGATTAAAAACCCGAAATAGGCATTTGAAGGAGTCAAAGCACAAAATTGGCCTTCGAAGGAGGCAGAACACGTAATTAGCATTTGATGAGCCAAAACATGAAATAGGCTTTCGAAAGAACCAAAACATGAAATTGGCTTTTGAAGGGGCAAAACACAAAATTGGCTTTTGAAGGAGCCAAAGCGCGAAATTGGCTTCTGGAGGATCCAAAACGGTGTAGAAGAGGCCCAAAAGGGGTGTCCACCTGCTGCTAGCTCTGGTGTGGGTCCTTCAGTGGGGATCTCAGAAGGGTATCATCTCCTAGATCATAAAAAACGTCCTGAGCAGGTGCCAGAACGATCAAATGACCCGGATTTTTCATACGGTGGGCGGCTCCCGGACTATTATTATTTCGGGACAATCTATCTTTCTTCACGAGGTCCTTCAGGCTCCCAGGAAGTACCCTGTTTTGAAATAAGTAGGTACCTTTTAGGGTCCTTTCGAGAAAAGCAAAGGACCACTGGACCATGAGCTGAAAAGAAGTACCGTCCTTCCAAAAGAAGGACCTCGTGGTCACCGTACTTATAGGAGTTATAGGGTATCCGTATACGAAATGAAATGCACTCTTTCCGACCGCCAGCTGCCGGAGCGAAATTTTTTTTCTTTTTGTCCTGGGAGATTTTGGACTTTGATACTTTTGTCCCGGATTTTGTCAGATTTCGAGTGGGCAACCTTATAATTTTTGACCCATTCGAAAAGCAATTTTGTAGGGCATGCCTCATTCAAATATGCCTCATTCGCTTGGGTTGACTCATTGAAAAAAACAATTTTGCGGTTTTAGCTCTGTCGAACCCGCAAATTTTGTTCACCTTATGTATTTATGGATTTTCTGTTCTGCTTGTGGCTGGGATGAGCAGCCATGCCAGGAGGGGGGTGTCTTGATTTCCACGAAATCATTTTGTTTCCACAAAAATTCCCACTGCCCGCCTCCTGCCCATGAACAAGACGCCTTCTTTAGAAAAGAGCGGCGGGCGGAGGACCATACGTTTATTTTTTTAAATAAAAATTCTGATGCAATCCCCCCCTCACCACTCGCGATTCTATTTTTCGCAGGATTTCTCGTCGACTTCATTTCCGGACCGGTCTCAGTCGGATTCACGTCAGCTGCCGCTATCATCATCGCGACGACTCAAATCAAAGACCTGCTGGGTCTCACCTACTCGGCGAGTAGTTTTCTCGACGTCTGGGATCAGTTAGCCTGTCATATTCAGGAAACGAAAAAGTGGGACGCCGTCCTCGGTCTCACATGCATGACCGTCCTACTTCTGTTGAGGGTGAGTTCATAATACATTCTGTGTAGACGTATAGACAGAAAAAAATAACCCCTCCCCACCACCGCCACCACCACCGTCATCACTTCATTCCAAATAAAACTTATAATTTCACTTGCATTTTTATAGTTTTCTTCCACATCTTGGTCAGGAAACATTGTCACCTGGACGCTCGGTACATTTTTCATTAAAAAAAAATAAAATAAAATAAGGTCATGTAAATCGGACATAACATCATGGACTTGGGGGTGATTCTAAAAACGACGCGTTAAAACAGTAAAGTCATCTTGAAAAGAAGAAGGAAGGGGAGGTGCTTTAATCTTGTTTTAGTAAGGAAGTTGTTTCTCCCAGTAAGACTAATAAAGTTACATTTTTTTTTTTAGAGCAACTAATGGTCATATTCCACTCTTAAAACAGGAAACTCCACTTTTGCGAGGGGTTTTAAATCGTTTAATGTAAAACATTTTCAACGTAATAAAATCAAGGAGCTGTTTCGATTTATTTAAAAAAGGCAACAGCCTCGAAATTATCCCTACAATGACCTGATCGCAAGGCTTTTCATCAATTTTGAGGCGAAACATTTTTTTTTTCCCCCACTCATTTTGTCAAAAATCGCGCTTTTAGTCCCTGATATGCCGAAATTGAGTACACATTCGATATATTAGATCCTTTTAGGAGCATAAATAATTAATTAATTATCCTTCATTCGCGAGTTGGTAGCCTTCATTTCTGATCCTACTTAAGGGTTTTTCTAAATTTTATCTTTCGCTTGTCCTCCACAGAATTGACTATAGTGTTCTATTAAAAAGAGGGTGTCGAAACGATAAATTTCCAAAGAGCTTTTTCCCCCCACATGGGAATAATTGGAGAGATGATAATTAAAAAATAAAGTCAATTGCAATAACAGAAGGATTGATTGCTTCAGATGCTTCTCATTCTTTTTGATCTCTTCATTCTTCGATTGATTCTAGGAGGTGATTTCAGGGGCGATTTAATATATATATATATATATTTCATTTTCAGAAAGTGAAGGACATTCAAATCGGTCCAAACGACACAAAAGAAAAGACGGCCGGTCAGAAATTCCTAGCCCACACCCTCTGGTTCATTTCAACGGCGCGGAATATTCTCGTCGTCGTCATTAGCGCCCTGCTCGCGGCCGTCTTTCATTCGCACGACTTTACACCCTTCGTCCTTTCGGGCCGAGTCAAGGAGGGTCTCCCCAGTTTCCAACCACCCCCGTTTCAAGTTGAAACGAACAACGTGACTTACTCCTTTTTCGATCTCTGTTCGAATTTGAGTTCGGCCATTGTCGTTCTACCGTTGTTGTCACTCCTCGAGGACATTTCTCTGGCAAAAGTATTCTGTAAGTAATATACCGAAATGTATACCCATAGGAAAGTGTGGCCTTTTTCTTCTTGCCTGTTTTTTGTTTTTTTTTGTTTTGTTTTGTTTTTTTTCAATTAATTCAATTTGAAGTCGAGTAAAGTTCAAATTGGGGCCTGTTCTAAACCAATTTCTGCCTCCGATCATTTCTTAAAAAGTGAAAAACGCTCCCAATCATGCTGGGGAACGGTCCAAATTCTTATTAGAGGAGGGGATGAACTCCAAAAAGGATTTTCGATTTCTAATTTATTGTGCCACTAATAATTCAACTTCCTCATCATGCAGCCGAAGGGAAACCAATTGATGCCACTCAAGAACTTCTCGCTCTCGGCCTCTGTAATGTTGCCTCCTCATTCGTGGGTTCAATGCCTGTGTCAGGCGCTCTGTCACGAGGTGCCGTCAACAACGCCAGTGGAGTTCGCACCACATTGGGCGGAGTGTACACAGGTGCGGGTGACAATGGGTTTACAGCAGTGTGTTAGGGTCGTTAATATTTTAGTTTTTCTCCAGGAATTATTGTGATTGTTTCGCTACAATTCTTCACTCCCTATTTTTACTTCATCCCAAAAGCCTCTCTGGCTGCAGTGATAATAGCCGCGGTTGTGTTCATGGTGGAATTTCACGTTGTTAAACCGATTTGGAGGACAAACAGTCAGTCAAGTACCAACATTGTCAAATCCAAAACATGTTATTTTCACTGAAATAACTTCGTTTACAGAGATTGATTTGATACCAGCCGCAGCCACGTTCATTTCCTGCCTCCTCTTAAGACTTGAGCTTGGCATTTTCATCGGGATCGGGACCAACGTTTTATTTTTATTGTATGCTTCGGCTCGACCGTCGGTTCAAGTTGAGCGACTCAAGGTAAAATCGTTTCCTTCACTGTTTTTCAATCCAAGACATATTGAGATTAAAAAAAAAACAAAAAAAAAACTGATTTATATCTCACAGAGCCCCTGGGGTTGCGACTATTTACTCATCACCCCCGACCGAAGCCTCGTATTCCCATCAGTAGAATACGTTCGCAATATGATAACCAAAGCCGGCGTCAAGCAGGGAGCGAGCTCAATACCGGTTGTGATCGACAGTCGACACGTTCAGGGCGCTGACTTCACCGCGGCTAAAGTACGTTATTTTTTTCGTCATACGTCTCATTTCCCCTCGTACGACGCTATAAATGTTTGTTAAAAAAAATAAAAAAAAAATCAGGGCGTCAAATCTTTGATTGACGACTTCGTCAAAAGAAATCAACCGCTTCTCTTCTATAATTTAAAACCGAGCGTTGTAGAAGTGTTCCAAGCGGTACAACCCGTCAGTTTTCAACACTGCGAGACTGAATCCGATCTATTCGCAGCGCTAAGGAGTAAGTTTTGAACGACCCTGTTCAGCGCCATTTTTTATTTATAAATGATATTTATTTATTTTAGGCTACAGCTCGAAGCAATGCGTGTGACGTGTCAAAATGTTCCGTCGCTTAGACGTTAGAGCGACCCCTCCTTTTGTGATTTTTCGATACTTTGTAAATTCGCCTAATGATAAAGGCGTTCTCTTTCTTATTTCGATCTGTGTACAGTTTTCGTTTTCATTAAATTATTGTTTATATTTTAGTGAAATTCAAAGGGCAAGCTCCTTTGAAGTTTGAGTCGTTTAACAGTATTAATACGTTATTTTATATTCTGTTTTTGATTAAAAAAAAGGAGACATGAAAGTGAGATTAAATAAGAAATTTCCTCTTAATTTGTTTACAAAATATTTACAGTTGCGCCAATTGACGCATCTTCTTGATTAGTTTGACTATGTCGGTAGTAAAATCATTTCGACATTTTTATACATAAGCTAAAAGGTTTTTAACGAGTCAATTAGGATATTTCACACCAACCTTGGTACTGTTTGTATTTTTGTACTTTCGTTGTTGCGATAAACGCTTTCCTAAACGCCCTTAAGGTCCGTTGTTAGGGAAATCGAAATTCTAATATTTTTTTTGGCATTCATTTCATATTTAAAACTCATTTATCCGAAACTTGATTTCCTCGGTAACAAACATCCGACTTCGCAAGTACGAAACTACAAACAGTACGAAGGTTGTTGTGAACACCTTAAGATGTACAGACAATAAGTTATTCGATACAGGAATTTTTAGGATTACATTAGTTTTTAAAGGTTTGTACATAAATAAAAATTATTGATTATAGCGCTAAAAATGACTGGCCTCATGTGAATTCTTCGGAGAGAGATAGTGTCGACATTAAGTTGCCTTATCCACAAAAGGAAAGCCCTCAATATGGCCTTAATTTAGCTTCAAGAAAGGAGGAAATGAATTAAATACTCGTTGCTGATCTCGTAAATTTCAATCAAATGGTCATTTTAGCCAGAATAAAAAATCCGGAGTTTCGTTTATCTATAAAATTAACTTTTCCTGTCATTCTAACCTTTAGTTCCCCTTTAATCATCGTCACGTATGAATTTATATGGAGCTTCAGTAATTTTTGCACAGTTATTTCGTCCATAAGATCACCATTGACGAGTGCATAAGGTCACCCTCTGCCGAGAACAGCCCTCAGGGCCCCTCAAATTGGCCGTAAATGAGCGTTTCGTGTGGTTCCGGTTGAATTTATTCGCACTCCACGGCGGCGGCGGGCCAGCAAAAGGGCCGCTTCCATTGAGGCTTTTCCTTGGACATCACGGCTCATTTTGACGGATGTTTTTAATTCGGAACCAGTAGCGCAACGACAAACGGAAGAGTGGGGGTTAAAAGTAATATGGGGAGGGGGCAGTGGCGCCGAAACTGTTTCAATGAGGTGTGTAGCGGGGACTCTGAAAAGGGACCCACCCAGACCTATGGGAGCCCCCCCCCCCCTATCATACCTCACCACATTAGTGGGAGGTCATTTAGAGAAAAACGCCGATTTGCGCCTGAAAATTGGACAACTCTCTATTTGGTGGACAAGATTGTTGGTAACAGGAGAAAAAAGCCAATTTGTGGCTAAAATGAAGAAAAACGGTAAAATCGCGGCTATAATTAAAAACATTGATTCGTGGCTTGGAGGGCAACTTTGTGGCTAAAATTGAGAAAAATTTCCGTTTAGCAGATAAATTTCCGATTAGCGATTAGCAGAAGTAAAAAGCGCTAATTCGCGAATAAAAAGTAGAAAAACTCCAACAAACGCTATAAATGAAAAATCACGTAACTTTGTAGTGGAAAAATGGTGATAACTCATAGCAAAAATTGAAAAAAACAACTAATTAACAGGTGAAGTTGAGAAAAATCACTAATTTGCGGCTGAAATTGAGAGAAAGTGCTAATCGGCGGCTAAAACTGAAAAAAAAACGCCGACACGTGGTTAAAATTGAAAAAATAATTCGCAAAAAAAAAAAAAAAAAAAAATCGAAAGAAAATAAATTATGATAATTCGAAATAATAATTGAGAACTTGCCAACTTGCGGATGATTTGTAGACAAACCACTAGTTCACAGCTAAAATTATGTACAAGTAGGTAATGATTTATAAATTACTGTAATTATAAGTAAGTAATAATATAAGTAGTGTTATAATATAACACTACGTAAAAAATATAGCTATTGTTTATTTAGACGAGTGAAGGGCCTCTTAGTGATTTCCGCTGGGGATGACAGATGAAACAATTTGGGATTTTTGCTTCTAAAGCTCTCATTTGCCGCTAAAATTAAGAAAAATAGACAATTTCTTAAGGAATTAAGGCAACCTGCGCGGAAGGGTATCTGAAGGCAGAACCTTCGGTGCTAAAATAGACAACACGCGCTATCCAAAAGTTTCTTTCAACCCTTAATAAGAGACCATATTTTCGTTAAATATCGTAGCCTTGATATGCAGGGATTCATATGTAATTGTGATATTACTGACCATTCCATTATTGGGTGCGCTGTTACTGCACCAGATTTAATTGAGAAGAACCCGGAGGGAGGGATGGAGATTAAGAAAAATATTGATCTTTTGGCTTTTGAGAACCTAATTGCTAAGGAAACGTTTGAAGGGGTGTTTGGTTCTGGGGATGTTGATGAAGCAGTTAATTATTTCGTAGAGGTAATAGATTCGTGCATTGGCAAAGCTACTACTACTGTTCAAATCAAAAAGAAGAGTAAATTTACAAAGATAAAGAGATGGATTACAACGGGCATTATTATATCGATAAGAAAGCGTGACTTAATGAGAAAAAAACAATTTTGAGAAAATGTATTGTGAAGGCTAAAGATTTACATTATAGAAGTGAGTTGATTGCCGCTAAAGGCAACCCTAGTAAATTGTGGAGGGTAGTAAACAAGAGCACAAATCGTCTTCCTAGTTCTAGTAGAACTGGTTTTGAAATTTCAAATCATATGGGCCAGATCGTCTCGGATGATCTCGCTGTTGCAAACGAGTTTAACCATTTTTTCACTGGAGTTGGTAAAACTAATGTTGATGTGATTAGGAGTAAACATGGGTTTGTGGATCATCCGGATCTGGTTACCAAGGGGAGTAAACGAATTTGTAAATCCTTATTTCTCTCTCCTGTAAGTGAGGAGGAGATTCTCAAAGAACTCGAAGTCCGGTTGTCTAAGGATTCAAGTTTTCATATTGGTGATATTACAAATGGATTATTATATAAGGTTAGGAGTTTTTTGGTGCCCCCACTTGTCTACATTTTTAACCTAGCTTTCGAAACTGGTGTTTTCCCGGCTATTTTTAAAAAAACAATTGTAGTTCCTATTTTTAAATCAGGTGATAAGCACACTGTCACAAATTATCGACCAATATCTTTAACGTTTTCTCTTGCGAAGGTGTTAGAAAGCTGTATTAAGAGAAGGTTACTGGTTTTTCTCAGCGAACATAAAATAATATCTGAGAGGCAATATGGTTTTCAGGAAGGAATTTCGACAAACAATGCTCTATTTGACGTGACTAGATATATTACTGAGCAATTAGATGCAAAAAAACATGTGCTTGGTTTATTCATTGACATTCAAAAGGCTTTTGATACTGTGGATCATAGATTTCTCATGGAAAAATTACGTCATGTTGGAATCAGGGGACCTGTTAGAAGACTTATTGAATCATATGTTTCAAATAGATCTCAGGTGGTTCGAATAAATGGAGTCTTTAGTTCTGAACGTCTTTTTGAGTGTGGTATTCCACAGGGGACTGTTCTGGGACCATTGCTATTTCTCCTATACATAAATAACCTTCTCTCGTTAGATCTGTCCGGAAAAGCTTTCTGTTATGCGGATGACACGGTCTTTGTATTTGCTGAGAATGATTTTGATAACTTAAGAAGTGTAATAATAAATGATTTTAAGCTTATTAAAGATTGGTTGGACTGTAATCATTTATCCGTAAATATATCTAAAACGTCTCTTGTTCCATTTTCGAATGGAAATAGGAGTGATCATTTTGATTTTAATGTACCTATTGATCATCACTCAAGTTTGTGTAGTGCCGCTTGTTTGAATACTTCTGAGTGTTTCTCTTTGAAAATTGTCAAACAAGTTAAATACTTAGGCGTACTTCTGGACTATAGATTGAATTTTAGTTCGCACGTGCAATTACTTGTATCTAGGATTAGAAAATTATTTTATGTATTTAAGGTATTACGTTCGTTTATGCAAATTGATACGATAAAAATTATATATAATGCGCTATGTCAGTCCTTGCTTAGTTATGGTATCGTTATTTGGGGTAACACTCATAAAAGTATTCTAAATAAACTGTTTGTCGTCCAGAAGAGAATCCTGAAAATTATGTTTTTTAAGCGTGGTGATTACCCAACCAATCTTTTGTTTGAAGAAAGTAAAATAATGAAAATATCTGAACTGTTTCTTTATAATGTGTGTCTGCTGTTCTTTAAGTATAGACATGAAAATAACTTCCATACACATAATTATGGGACTAGGTTGGCCGGTTTAACAAGCATAAAGTTACCAGTTGTAAGAACATCATTATTTTTCAAGCACGCATATGTAGTTGCCCGTAGAATGGCGTTAAAATATAAATTTAACTATAGTGATTTTCCATCTAGTCATAAATTAAAGAAATTTTTATGTGGCCTGCACGTTAAAAGTGAGCTATCCCTGTGATAAATAAATGATTCTCCGGTTTACGTATTTGGTTAACTTAAAAGTTGTAGTGCAGGGTTGATTGTATGTTGATTTTTATGACAGTTCGTATTTATTAATTTGTTATTTAATTTAATATATTTAATTTTGTATATAATATATATCTTTTTATACATATATGAATAATTTGATGATTTTTGCTCATTTGATCTATTTCTGCACGTACTGATTTATTTATTTATTGTATGGTTCTATATGGTTACTCACAGAGATTAACTACTTATTATGCATATAGTGGCAAAGCTTATAGCTTAAAGTGATGAACTCCAGCTCCCGCCACAAGTACTTTCGTACTTAGGGGAGCTGGCACAAAATGTTGTCTTTCTATCCTGTTTTTTGGAATTTGTTTTTTGGTGTGCAAGTTAATTAAAATAATAATAAATAATAATAATAATAATAATAATAATAATAATAATAAGGGGGCATCTCTGTCCGAGATGCTACGGGTGTGGCAAGCCCGGGGTGCCTAGCTGGCCTCAGACTAACCCAAATTCCTCAGGTCTAGGTCGAACCCTTCCCTCTAACCTTATCCTTTCCTAGGCGGCGTGGCGCATCTTCGGGGGCGGTGGGGCTCCTTGTGCTGTATTGCTCCGTGGGGGGCGTCTTCGGCGTGTTCGAGGGTACAGCGTATATCTGGGAGTTGATGGGACCTTCTCCCGGTGCCGCTACAATGCCCCCGCACCCTGACCTAGTCATGTCCTAGGGTGGGTGTGGGAGTCGGTGGGTGGGGCCCGAACCTCCTATTAGCCTTGGGGGAGGCTGCCCTGAACCACCAGCGAATAATCCCCCAGCGTGTAGTAGTGCCGGATGGCGACCGGACGGGACCCTGCTGCACGTTGGGGGGGGGGGGCTGCGCCGAGGCCACGGATGCGCTTGGGGACTCCCTCCGGGGGTTGGCTCGCGCTTGGGTACGTCCCGGCGCCTCTTGGGTTGCGTTGCGTCTGCTCTTCCTTTCTTTCCTCTCTCTTAACAAACCTCAATAAACATGAATTCAAGCACATCCTGATCCTCATCAAGCAAAAAAGGTCGAAAACCTCACTACCTTAGGTGAGATCCCAGTAAAAGCCAGCCCCAATATCCGCCTCAACACAGTGGAAGGAGTAATATTCTGTCGAGATTTTATTAATTCCACGGACGAAACTATCCTTAACGGCTTAGCTGAAGAAAAAGTTATTAAAATCCGCCGCATTACCCGCCGAGTCCCGGGCAGAGATGAACGAGAAAGTACAGGTCTCTTCGTACTCACTTTTTACCTCGCTGAACTCCCCTCGTCCATAAATGGAGCCTTTTACAAGCTTAAGGTCCGCCCGTACACACCCGACCCGATGCGTTGTTCTCACTGCCAACGATTTGGCCACACCGCAGCCCGCTGCCGAACTGCAGCCAAATGCACCTGCGGCGCAGACCCACATGAAAACGAATGCTCCGCTTCCCCCTCCTGCGTGAACTGCGGAGGATCACATAAATCTACTAACCGTCAATGCCCCGTATTCCTAAAAGAAAAAGAAGTACGTCGCCTACAGGTGACCCAAAAGGTTTCATGGCGAGAAGCTCGCGCAATGGCTTCCAATCCATCCACCGTCAGACCAGACATCACATACTCCTCAAAATTAAAATCCCTAACCCCAAGACCCCAAATATCCCTCCCCACTCCAATGCCACCCCCACAACAATCTGACACCCCCCGTCAATCACCTTTCCGAAAGACTACCAGCAGTCTCAATCCTGCAACTAAACCCCTTCGCACTCAACCCTCCCCCTCAACAACAACTACGGGTCTCCGTGGGACTCATGATCCGTGCTCCTCAATGGAGTACGACCCCGAGTCCGGCGAACTAAGCGGCGACTCCGACAAAACCTACTGGACGGATAAAGATACCCAAAGCAAAAAAAAAAAGAAAAAAGGCTGGCCAAAGGGCAAGCCACGTAAGCACTCCGACACAACACACAAAGAATTATGAATATAAACCCACAATCCCCTCATAATACAATCGACTGTTCGGCAAACCATAATATCATACAATGGAACATTCGAGGGCTTTTTGCTCATGTTGATGAACTCCGGGACCTTGTAAAGTCAAACGACCCCCTGTCTATAGCCATCCAAGAAACACATTTTGCCCAAAATCAACCGTATACAATCCCAAACTACACTTTATTTCACAAAGAACCACGTAATCCTGGCGCTCGACGGCGTCATGGAGGAGTGGCACTCTACATAAAAAGTTTTTTCGCCCCCAAACCTATAATTTTGCAAACTAATCTTCAAGCAGTAGCCGCCACAATTAACTTTCCTTTCAAAATCACTCTCTGCTCTCTTTACCTCCCAGATACTAATTGGGCGAACGAGGAGGTTGCGAACCTACTTCGTTCCTTGCCCAGGCCCATACTTCTACTTGCCGATATCAACGTCCACCACCCAGCCTGGGGTTCTCGACACACGTCTCCTCGAGGAAACGATTTCCATTCGATTATTGAGGGGATACCCCTTGTCCCATTGAACGATGGCACTCCTACTCACTTCATAGCCAGCTCGGGAAGTTTCAGTTCCATAGACGTTAGCCTCACCTCCCCTTCTTTGGTAACCTTCTTTTCATGGCAGGTTACTGAAGACCTACGACACTCGGATCACTTTCCCATATTAATTCAACTCCGTTCCTCTTACAATATCTCTCAGTCGCCACCGAAATGGAAGCTATCAAATGTCGACTGGGGCGTATTCAACTCCTTCATAAATTTTCCCCCACTAACTAATAACTCCTGCCAAGATGTAATTGCATGCACTAACGCTCTCCACGAAGCTGCTCTTAGCTGTATAAAAAAATCACGACATCCTCCTAACCGGCCCTCGGTGCCCTGGTGGAATCGTGAAATTCATGCAATCAATAAACAAAAAAAATCTGCACTCAACCGACTAAAAAGAACTTACTCCCTGGAGCATTTGATAGCGTTCAAAAAGTTACGAGCCCAAGAACGTCGTGCCAAACAAGTCGCCAAAAAGCGATCTTGGAACGAGTACCTTTCCCAAATTTCTACCTCCGTCTCTGCGCGCGAGGTCTGGACTAGGATAAGATGTCTTAGGTAAACCCATTAACACCGTACCCCCATTCATCTGTACAAGTGATGGTAGCAAAGTAGTTGACCCGGGAAAGATCGCGGAGTGCTTCTCCAAACATTACTCTGAACAATGTGCTACCACCAACTATTCGTCTCACTTTCAGACCCTCAAACGTGAAATAGAAAATAACTCGCCTCTGAATTTTTCGACAAATAACACCCTTGATTACAATGAACCTTTTATTATCGATGAACTTAACCGTGTTTTGCAGAAACTCAAAAATCACAAATCTCCTGGCCTAGACGACCTTCCCAATGAATTTTTTAAAAATCTATCCGCTACAAATAGAGGTCTCTTACTAAACCTCTATAACCAACTTTGGTCCCAAGGAGTCTACCCTTCTGTTTGGAAGTGTTCTTTGATAATTCCTGTCCCAAAACCTGGGAAAAACCCCCAGCAAGTCTCTAGTTATAGGCCAATATGCTTAACATCCTGTATGGCCAAAATTTATGAAACCCTAATTTTTTTCCGACTAAACTACTATATTCAAAAACATAACCTTCTGTACTCTTTCCAAACAGGCTTTCGCTCCAACCACTCCGTCTTGGATAACCTAGTCAACCTGGAGAACACAATTCAAAATTCCTTTATTAATCGAAATCACACCAACGCGATTTTTTTCGATATCACACAAGCGTTTGATAGCGTTTGGAGATACGGAGCGCTAAACCAAATCTACAAATGGGGCCTTCGGGGCCGACTATTTTTGGTTCTTCAAGACTTTCTGGAGCAACGCTCTCTTCGAGTTCGTGTCGGTTCCTCCCTCTCCCAGACCTACCCGCAGGATAATGGTGTGCCTCAGGGCTCCGTCCTGAGCATACCACTATTCCAGGCGGCCGTTAATGATCTAACGAATAACATTCCTCGTGACTTCCAAATTTTTTTTTATGCTGACGACATAGCGCTATACAAATCCTATCCTGCAGACCCCACTAGTGAAGATCTCTGCAGTTTTCAAGAAGCCATCAACACCTTAACACAAAATGCTGCCAGCCGTGGCCTCACCTTTTCAGCAGAAAAAACTGTTGCAATACACTTCTGTCACTTACGCCGCCCTAACACTCCACCGCAACTTTACATCAACAACTCGCCAATATCATATGTACCACATCACAAATTTCTTGGCCTAATCTTTGACGAAAATCTCACTTGGAAACATCATCTCCAAGACTTATACAATAGATGCCATTCAGACATGAGAGTCATACAAACCATTGCGGGACATCGCGCAGCGAGTAGTACCGCAATGATCCTCAAAATCTTTGAAGCCCTTATCCGTTCTAAAATAGACTTCGCTAGCGTCGTATATGGTTCCGCCCGTAAATCGTGGCTCTTACCGGTGGAGCGTGTCTACAACCAGGGCCTGCGCACTGCACTAGGGGCATTCCGCACGAGCCCGGTGGACTCGCTCTATACGTTATCCTCCCAATTACCACTAAGCCAACGCCGAAAACAGCTACTTTTAAAGTATGGGGTGTCCCTGCAATCGAAAACCACCCATTTCCTTCATCCCGTTCTCAGTGACTATGACCCACAGTTCTTCTTATGCTTATCGCGAACAAGGCCTTTCCCTATCGGTTTCCACGAACACCTCACCCAATTACAGCTTGAACTCCCCAGACTACTACCCACAGACCACTATTCCTGCTATCCATGGCGATCACCCAACTTACACATAGACCTCTCTCTCCATTCAGATACAAAACAAAATTTAAATCCTACCGAAATCCGACAACAATTTCTCTCCTTCAAATCATCCTCCCGTGATTTTGGGCTGATCTACACGGATGCTTCAAAAAGCGACCGTGGGGTTGGCTGTGCATATTACGTGGAGGGACTGTTATCAAAAAAATTCCCGCTAAATCCTATAACAACTATATTTACAGCCGAACTCCAGGCCATAAGTTATGCTATCCTTTTTTGTCTCGAAACCAGTGTATCCTCAAAATTTTACATAATTTCAGACTCTGCAAGCGCTCTTACAGCCTTGGAAGACAAATTTTCAACCCATCCCCTTATTAAAAAAATGTATGATGACCTTCAGTCATTAATTACAGCCGGCAAAATTATACGTTTCAAGTGGGTCCCTATAGTCATTTCCAAATCCCTGGCAACGAGGTCGTAGACCGCCTTGCAAACGACGCCTCCTCGACTGTCAATCCATCCAGCCTCCTTATCCCTCCCCTTCCGGTAACTGATTATAATAACCATATCACCCAAACCCTCTGGAAGCAACAACAAGAAAAATGGGAAATAAGTTCCTCCTCGTTGAGCCTCATTTTCCCTGAATTGTCCAATCTAAAAAACATCTTCTTACCAGAAACCAATAGAAAAGAGGAAATTATCCTCAACCGCCTTAGAATTGGTCATACTAGAGCCACACATAGTTACCACCTTGTAGGCCGCTACCGACCAACATGTGAAAGCTGTGATGTACACTTAACCCCAGTACACATTGTACTTGAGTGTCCCCAATGGGCAAACACTCGTGAAAAGCACGGGCTGCACCATTTTTCTTATGTTGAGTTGCTCCGATCGAAGGACACCCAGATCCAAAGAGCCTTGTTTAACCACCTACGCGAGATTAATTACTTCTATCAAATTTAAAAAAAACAAATCCTTCTGCTAGATCACAATAATTAATTACTCCCAAAACAATAGCCACATAATACCCCAGTCATTTTAATAACCAGTCATTTTAGTAACCAGCCTCAATCTTTGCAAGCTTTTAGAAAAACAAAGTAGGAGGGCTAATGACCTCAGCAGTCGATGCCCGGAAAAGGGGGGGTGGTTTTAGCCGGTAGTCTGCCATTCGGCAGGAGTCCGGCACTCTGTGCGTAAAGGCATTTCCACCTCCCTGCTCCCCCCCCAAAAAAAAAAAAAAATAAATAATAAGAGGTTAAAATAGAGAATGCGCGCAAATACGCTAATCTTCGGAGAAGCACCATGTAAAAAAAAATTGGGAAAAGCGCTAGTATTCGCGGCTGAAATAGTGGAAAAGCGCCAATTCGTCACCAACAGCGGAAAAAAAATCATTGATTCACGGCCAAAAATTGAGAAAAACACTAATTCGCAGCCATAAAAGCTGCGATGAATCGTTCATGAGGCAAAAAACCACCAATTTGTAGTTTCTCATGACCAAAATTGAGAAAAAACGCTAATTTCCATTCAACGTGCAAAATTCCATCCAACGTCGCTAACAACCATGCCAAACTATTGCCTTATCAATTGTTTATATGCCTTTCAGACGACATTTTGAAACGATCGTACCGCTCTCTATAATTCGTTTGAGTTACCAATAAGTTGTTGATCACCAAGCCAATGACGGGTCACCCCTGCTCCCAGGATCGGTGATAAAGCGAGAGTCCTCCGTGGATAGGATGAGTGAATGTCGAAATCCTCAATTAAGAGAGCAAAGAAAAAAGGGCTGTCCGCAAAGCATAGATGGTAATTATTGGTTTCTTCTGGTACCGTATTGCATGAAGACTGTTCGATATACTCTTACCGTTACGAAAACGCCCTTTTGTAGGTTAGGGTCCTGGCGTGGTGGTGTCCTGATGTCGGTTGCACGACGATAGACAGCAATAGTTAATTTCCGACGATAACGCTGAGTTGGAAGCTGGAACTGTTTAAGGCTGGGCGTTATTAAACCTGTATATGATTTCTTTGGATGATGAGGGATGAACTCTTCATACTCGGGTGACTCTTTTCAAGGCGTACGGCTTGTCGATCGAACGGAGAATGAATTTTAAGTTTGCTACAGCTGTTGATTATTCGTACGGCTCCTCACTGTTGCCAGCTCCTTTTGGAAATCATGTTTGCACTTTGGTGTATTGTTCCAATTTTGGCGGTTTCTTCTTGGCTACCTCTTGTCACAACTTGTTTACACTTGGATATCTTAAGGGGGAGTTGTACATGAGTTTCCTCGACCCCCCTCCAATCATACCTCGCCTACTCCGCGTTACGGAAATTACCGCCGTATTTCTGCACCAATCGTGGACTTCAAGGGCTCATTTAAATCTCCAGGAAATTCCGCACAAGCGTGCGATCTTGCTTTCCTAAATAAGTCGTCGAAAGAGTGTGAATTTTCAACGTAAAAGTTTATGTGCGTTTTACAGTTATTTTAGGGATGAAATATGAAAAAGGAAGATCGTACGCTTGTGCGGAATTTCCTAAAGATTTAAATGAGCCCTTGAAGTCCACATTTGGTGCAGATATACGGCGGTAATTTCCGTAACTCGGAGTAGGCAAGGAATGATTGGAGGGGGGTCGAGGAAACTCACGTGCAACTCCCCCTTAAGCTATTTGGTTTATACAAGGCCAGGCGAGCCCGTTAGATTTACATTATTTTGTCAATTAGGAATATTTTAGGGGTATTCATGCTCTGAAGTTTAACATATGTTATCGACGTAAACCCTGTTATTTCGTATTTTTTGTGTTCAGTTTCTCCGTTTCTATGTCCTTACCCATCTATTCGGAATTTAGCAAATAACAAATACAAGGTTTAACATTTTTCATGAATACCCCTTTTATGTTTAAACTGAAATGTATTTGTTATTTACGGGGATTTGAAGGTTTATGGACCAGAAATGGATTGGATTTGACGTAACCAAACACCATCGACGCACCTGCAGACCGGACACCATTTTCTGCCGTACTATGTAATAAGGCAGTAAGCTGGGCGTAACAGTTTTCGAGAAAAATAGGTTTGAAGTTTTGATGTGTTTTCTTCAACTTTACATTTCAAAACACCTGAACTTCTACACCTGAATTTTATTTTAAATAATTTAGATAACAAGAGAATAAGCGTCTGTTCTTCACTTACTGCTCTTCTGGTTGGGGAACAGGCATAGAAATTTCGTGTGATACTTCCAGTAACATTGTTAACTGCTTTTCTGAGTGGCAGTAGGACTTACTGCTTTTTCAACGTTTTAAATCTCTCTATTATTTCAGTATCTTCAGGTAGAAAGTTTGATTGCTCTTTTATTTGTTGTAGGGTTTGCTGTAATTGTAATGCCGTCCTCTGATAAAAACAAATTTTGGTAGGAATTTAAGGAATTAAATAATGTTTTCACGTTTATCAATAAAATTATTGAAAAACAATATTCAAAAAGAAAAAAAGGAATCAAAAAATAGTTCGTAAAAACATCACAAAATATTAGGAACTATAAGTATTAGTTTTGTGTAAGTTTGGTTGCAACCTAGTTGTTTTCTTCGGAGGAACTGACTCTCAGATTCTTGAGAGGTTCGTGAGATTCGAAAATGGCGGTCACTTGGTAAGGTTCAGTCTCATTGAAGGTTGAAAATTCGGAATCATGCATGCCACACGTAATCAGGGAAGTATCGTTCAAATCACAGGTAGTAATAGAGAACCTATAATCAGACAGGTAAAATCACAGACGCCATGTTCGCTCTTATCAATTATCAGTCTTGTAAAATCTAGAGAACCTTTAAACCAGGTATGCTTGGCCGCCATATTGTGCTCTTCTGTCAAGAAAATATAGTGTGTACTGTTCACGTTTAATGGTATTGTTTAGCTAGTAAACTAGCACTTTATTGTATATTAATTTGGAATTAGTTCTTCTGATCGTCTGAGAGGCCACAGTTAGGCATTATTTCACCAAATGATATTAATTTAGGTAAAGAATAAGCGCGTGTAAAGTGATTTTTCGTCTATCTCGTTTAAGACCAGTGTTCGTGTTCCTGAGTGCTCCCAGAGGCCTTTTCATCATTTTACAATTCCTAAAAACGCTTATAACTTGAAGAATCATTTCTTTTATTGAACGTTCTTGGCGGGTTTAAAATTGACGTCCTCGATTTATTTCTAACAATCCGCCAGTTTATGTCATTTAAAGTTTCCACACTTTAGAATTGCAGTTCTTTTAATGAACGTATTCGACCACGTAACTTGGATGCCTGCTTTTTTTTTAGATAATGGCTGGCTGCTGCCCCGTTAATTGTTCAAATAGCGTAAAAAGGGATTTTGAATGTTTCTATTTCCCCTAGAGAATGGAAGAAGACAGCGCTGGCTTCAAAATTGCAGGCAGGATAAATGGGTCCCAGTCCCAACTAGTCATTCAGTTCTTTGTGAGATAAATATAATTTCTAGTGTACTGAAAACAAAATGTTTCTATCGGGGAATTGTTCTCTGTGTTTGTCTTCACACGAGAATAATTTCCAGAAACGACGAGCCCTCCACAATGCCCACCCCACCAAAAAAATAAAAAACCTATCACTTCAATTTTCCACTAGTCTTCACCATCAACATACCATTTTAATTTAGAATGAACGAGTGGAAAACCATATCACTGGGAACACTGAAATCTTACAATTTTCAATTCGCGAGAGCAATGCCTAATGAACGAAATCTTGAACAAGGAAAAGGGCCTTCAGTCTGGGCTGGGTGGTCGAAAAAGGGTCTGCCTGGTCACTCTTTAATACTTGATATGTCGATTAAACTAAATAATCCTTTAAGACGAAGATGCCCAAGACAGTTTTAAAACCACCATTTCTTCGTGCTCTCCTAGTAGGCGATTGATCTCTCGCAATTCACGCTGAAGCGACAATATACGCTGTTCGTTCCCGGGCTATAAGACGCCAATAACATCGTTATCGTCGGTAACATTCACAGGGTGTAGTAACTTACGTTAATTTTCGCCTTAGAATTATTTGAGGAATCAAATTCAGATGGTTGGTGCAAGAAGCTTTTTCAGAGTCAATCACAAATCGTGACTAGAAAAAACGATTATGCAACGTAAAAAGAAGCTCAGCGACATCACCGATCAATAAATTGCAATTAATATGTGAATATAGGAAGCATAAAACCAACATAAAACAATAAAATCTTGAAAGAAAGAAATAAAAAAGCTTCTCCATTCTATTATCCGATATAGCATAACTTAGTCATTAGAGCTCAATATGGCGGGCAAGCATACTCGGGTTATAGTGCCTTAGTAAAATCCACCTTTTGTTGATGTTTTGTGGATGTCAACAAACCACCCCCAACCACTCTTATTACACTGATAAGAACGAACATGGCGTTGTATGCGTCTACTCGTCTTTAAAGGTTCCTTAGTAGTAACACTCTCACTTGAAAACTGTTCTACTGCGTCGATTTCCAAACTGTTGTGTTGAACTAGATTGAGCGTCGCATTCTTGTCAATCGCATTATTGTTTTCATCTTCCAAGCAATTGACCTAAATTAAATTAGTACTAAGTCTCTCTGAAGAAAAAAAGAGATGCTCAACTTACTTTATTCGATTCTTTTGCAGAATTCTTAGAAGTATGTGTCTTTTTGGCAGTGAGCAGCTCCTCGAGTAATTTTGTAACACTTTCGTTCGACAAGTTCGAATATTTATTACCGCTCAAACTCATTAAAACTGCCTTTTTACCTCTACTCAACATTTTCCTGCAGCCAAAAACCCAGGAAATTTCACTAATATGTTATAACTGATATTTAAACAAAAGAAACGAAGAATGACCAAATTGATTTAACCGCAGCAATTTGTAGATTGAGTTCCCAACGTTAAAACACCGGCCTAACTAGAAAAGCAGCAAGTGGACTTCCTGCGATTACATTACCAGCCTCACGATCGCTGTGCTACATTGAAAAGCAGTAACTTGAAATGGAGTCCCCACTCTCCAAGGTTTTCAAGGTCACAATGCTCCTATGAAAAGCAGCAGTAACGTTCCCCTAACTTTTTTTGGCAGCAAAAAGACCAACTGCCTTTCTTTGGAGGGCGAGGGAACAAATTCATCTAGCAGTAACCTTTGTTCCCTCGAAAAATCTTCACAGAAATTTTGTCCACTGCTTTTTTGGGTGGCAATGGAAAGCTCTTTCAAAGACGAATCCAACGATACCAATATGTCGATATGTCTGATTTTCGGACTTACTGCCTTTTTGCGAAGAGGCACCTCGCTCTTCGAGTGGCTTTCGTTGACCGCCACACCAACAGTGTAATTATTTATAACACTTTGTGACTTGTAGTAGAAATATTGAACATCATACTGTAGTCCAGGCGACATTTGGTCTGAGGAGCTATAATCTTATGTAACATCAGTTAGAGTTTGAACAGAAAATCGTAGTAGTGTTGTAACACAGAATTCTGTTGTACAAATATACTACAGCATCTTGTAGTATGACTGTATTACGGATATAGCAACTTCGTGCAACCAGAAATCGCTGGGTGACGTCGTCACGACTCAAACGTATACCACGGCTTTGGTCGTATTTTGGTAGTGGCGAAGTCGATGTGATGTCGCCTGATGACGTCGGGTCATGTTTTCCGACGTCGAGACGACTAAATTGTGCTAGTTGGGCTGTTATACGCATTTTTCCATCTTTGATTACAACGTGAGTCGGTGACGCCCATTCTTTGGGCTGTTGCCATTGAAAATGGCAATTTTAACCGTGAAAAGGTCTTCATAAACCGTGATTTAGCACATTTTCTTAATTTTCGCATCGCGAAACTTCGGCTTTGGGCGCTTTCTCAATTTAAGCCCCGTGAAAGAGCAATTTTTCTCAATTTTAGCCGAAAACGAGCACAATTTCTCAATTTTAGTCGCGCACTATGGAGTTTTCCTCAATTTTAGCCGCAAATTAGTGACTCGCTCTCTCCATTCTACCGTGTACGGACCCTTTTTCTAATTTTCAGCTTTGTCGTCCGTAAACAGTGAATTAGTTTTTTTTTTTAATTAAAAATTAATTTTAATTTTAGTCCGGAACGGTTGCATGTAAAACCGGGAATGGATGCGTTTTCTTTTCATTTCAGTCGTGAATGGGCGCTATATTTCTTAATTTGATTGGCGAACAGGAGTTTTTACTCAGTTTAAGTCGTGAGCTGTTGTTGTTTTTTTTTAATTTTAGCCGCGGTTATTTCATATTTTCATAAATTTAATCGTTCGAAAACGTAAGGGCTGCTTTGCTACATTTGTGTGGTGCTGATATAATAGTACGTTGTATCATCGGGTGGCTCTGGATCCGGGCTTGGGGATGAAAATATGATTAGGGGTGGGGGGGGGTCTGAGGTGTCAATGCACGGCAGACTTTTAATTACAGGCAAACATATGATTTTGAATACAATCTCCTCCCACAGTGAGCTCAGTTTGAGACGTGGCAATCCATCATTCAATAAAAATCTGTATGAATCCAAAGAATACGATCAAAGTTTACGCTAGAGTAAAGCCCAGTGAGCAGGCCAATCATTACTACGATGTGAAGGTGAAAAATGGCAAAGTGGATGTGTTTGAACGAAAAACCATTGATCTAACATTATTCTGTCCGAAGGAAAGTAACGATGAAGAAGGAAGAGAATACCTCCTTTTGCACAGGCACAAGAAAAACACTTCACGCAACAAAACCTACCGTTTCAAGTAGGACCAATTTCCCTATCGAAGACGCACTAAGAACAAGCTGATGGGGGGAGGGGGGTTTGTAGATTTCAGAAAGTATTCACTGAAAAAGCCGAGCAGTTTCAACTTTACTGTGAAGTGGCCAAACCTGTCGTGGACAAGTGCGTTCAAACACTTTTCACCTTTTAGTGCGTTTCATGAAAAACGCACTAATCGGCTCGCTCTGATTTTTATTATAATTTGCCAATTTTTAAAAGTGTCTTAATTTGGTAACAGAGTGTTTGATGGCTATAATGGATCGATTCTCGCGTATGGGCAAGTGTGTTTTGGTGTCTGTAGAATTTCGAAATCTATCGTTTTGCATCCGATCATTATTATTTTAGACGGGTACTGGGAAGACTCATAGTATCGCTGGAGGTGAAACAGAAACAACAATGGGAATGATACCCAGAGCATTTCAACACATTTTCAGTTGGTCAACAAGGTAGGAAAAGTAAAGGTTTGGAATTGAATGCTCGGTTTTACTATACTGTGAAGGGAATTTCAGGTCAAAACAGAGGAACACAATAAAGCGTATTCGATCGCCATTTCAATTATGGAGATTTATAATGAACTTTGCTACGATTTATTAAGTAAAAATGATGCAAATTGCCACGAGAATTTCACGTAAGTGGTTAGAAAATCACTAGCTTTCCCCTGCATCATCAACCCTAGCCGTAAACCGGCCCTTTTTGAGTGAAGTGTTAGCGTTTTTATGCGTTGGGTATACAAATGAACGTAATAAACGAACAGTGAAATTGCCGTAGCCAGGGAAGATTTGAATTTAAATTAAGGGAATGAGTGGGAGGGGGGTGTTGCCGAAGCTGACTGGGACCTTGAAAGAAGCTTTAATACGTTTCCAAATGAGTCAATAGTCAACTCTCCGACAAGTTTTCTCTCACACAGCCGCAGTGGACCTACGCGCCTATACCAGGAGGGCGGAAATGTTGAGGGGACTCCTTAATAGAATCTCTAAATAAACAGGAAATACCTAGAATTATGCCTTTTTCCAATGTTTAGTTATGGACTTGACTCCAGAAACCGGAATTGGGTGTTTTCACAATTTTAGCTGTGAGTGAGCCCTTTTCATAAAGATTAGCCGCTTTTCCTCAATTTTGCCCGCAAATTAACTACCGTTTTTTCTCAATTTCAGCCATGAATTAGCGCTTTGTCTTAATTTCAGCTGATAATTAACACTAAATTTCCCTAGATTTAGCCGTGAATTGGGGGTTTTCTCAGATTTAGCAGTAAATGAGCGCATTTTGTCGATTTGAGCCACGAATAAGCGTTTTTAAACATTTATTTTAGCTGAGAATTAGCGATTTTTTAACACTCAGCCATGAATTAGCGCATTTTCTCCAGTTGCCTATTCTCGAAGATTGCCTCCAGAAACCACGAATACCTAAAACCTAAGCGTTTCCCTAATTTTATGAGCGCTTTTTCTCCATTTTACCCGCGAACTATAGGGCTTACCGTTTACCGTTCCTCTTCTCCTTAATTTTGACCACGAATTAGCGTTTTCTTTGATTTAATCTGCGAATGACGAGCGTTGCCAACTGCGATTTCAGTTTTCCCAGTAATTCATGCTCAAAAATCCCGTCAGAAATCCGTCGAAATGAATTCCATCCTATAAAATCCGTCACCTAAAGTAATTATCAGTAGGCCCTCTACTGCAGGAGGTTCCCGAAAAGGATTTTTTAGTATTACGCTCATGAATTCATGAACGAAATTCAGAAAAAAGCGCTCATGCGAGGTTGAAATTAAGATACATCAGTGAATTCAAGGCGGATTTCACGGCTAAAATGTATAGAAAAGCCGCTGTAGTGCACAGGTCACGGGAAAAACTCACGTCTAAAATGCACAGAAATACGGTAATTCATGAATAAATCGCCTCAGTTCGCGGCTAAAATAGAGAAAAATGCTAATAAATAATTCGCAGCAAAAAGAATTAAATAATTTTTTTTTAAATCGAAAAAACGCCTAATAATGACGGTTGGAGGCAAAAATCGTGCCTATAAAGATGAGAAAAAGCACTAACATGGCCGGAATTAATAAATCGCTGCTAAAATTGAGAAAAAACGCTAATTCGATGCTAAAATTGAAAAAAAAATGCGCTAATTTCGCTGTTGCATTTGAGAAAAAACTGTAATGCACAACTAAAATAAAAGCGCCATTTCGCGTCTAAAAATGATGGGAAAACCCCCAATTTGTGGTTCTCGAAGCAATTTCAAGAAGTTTCGTGGCTGAGAAAAAGGGCTAATTCAATGTCTAGAGGTGGAAAAAAGCGTTAATTCACGTCTAAAATTTAGGAAACGCTCTCATTTGAAGCTAAAAGTGAGAAAAAAATGCTAATTCGCAGCTTTGTTGTTAGCTTGACAAAAAAGCCAATTCCCGGCAAAATCTAAAAATGAAAATTCGCAGTTTCTGGAGGCAACTTCGTGGACGTAGATGAGAAACACGGTTGCAGGGCCGTCTTTATTAAAGTCGGGGACCCGCTGGGCCCGGGAAAACATTGGGCCCCCTCTTGTACCGAATGTCACTCACAGGCATGTTGTATCTGATGTAGATACCAATTCCACGGGGTTTGCGCACTAAAAAACAATTTCTGCCGGTCTGACTCACAGAAAACCCAATTTCGCAGTTCTGCTGCTGAAAACCCAATTTTGCGGCTGCTTGTTACTTAAAAACCATTTGCCTCTACGATGAGAAAGTCTAGTTCAGGGGGCTAAACTACCGCAGTTACCATCACAAGAGACGAGAATTCCAGGTTCAATTCCAAAAATATCACTTTCTGGGGATAAAATTGCCCGATATTTGACGGAAATTCCGAAATAGAATGTTAAAAAGACAGTTTTACAGCAGGTATGTTAGGGATCACGACCCTTTAACTGTGCTAATTCAGTTTCTGGGGTAGAATTGACGATTTCCCGCGTCGATTTACCTCGACGTGTTATAATTGATGAGCTACCGAGTTCTCTTTCTGGGGACTCATCCCCGAATGTAAGCCTACTTGACTTCCCACGCCAAGCTGCCCACCCAAAGGCCCAAAGGTTGGTTACGACCCTGCCGTGAACTAAGTTTTAGCCGCGGATTAGCTATTTGTCTTATTTTTATCCGCGATTAGCGTTTTCTTAGCTTTAGATGTGAATGTGGGCTCTTTTCCTCAATTAGCACTTTTCACAAATTTTAGTCGACAATATGAGTTTTTCTCGATTTTAGCCACGAATTATCAATTTCTTTTGCTTTAGCCAAGACATAGCACTTTATCTCAGCAACAAAGTGGCCGATGAAACCGTGAGTTTTCTCATTTTTGCTGTAAATTAGGATACCCCGAAAATTATCGCTATTCTCCCGCTTTTTAGCCGTGGATTAAAGAGCTTTTCATAAGTAATTTCCAACCATGCCATGAGTTAGCACTTTTTCTCCATTTAAGCAACGGATTAGGTGATTTTCTCATTTTTAGCTCCAAATTGGCTCCTCTTCTCAATTTCATCTATGAAGCTGTCTCCAAAAATCGTGAATTGGCGTTAGCTCTCAATTTCAGCTTTAAATGAGCCCTTATTCTTACTTTTTACCGTCAATTAGCTCTTCTTAATTTTGGCCATTAATGTGCGATTTTTTTTCACATTTAGGCATGTGAGTTAGCGCTTTTTCCTCCATTTTAGCAGCGAATTAGCGTTTTCCCTCAATTTTAGGGTGCTGGGTTGATTTTTGCGGGCGTCAGTAAATTAGGATGCCCCGAAAATTATGTTTTTTAAAATTTTTTTATTTTTATATATAGCCGCGCATTAGAGCTTTTGCAAAATTATTTCACATTTAATAGCCATGAGTTAGACTTTTTCTCTATTTTAGCCGCGATTTTTTCTATTTAGGCAGTGAATAAGCACTTTTGCTGTACACTACCAGGTAATTGGCGATGAATTCACATTATGTAGCAATAAATAGTAGATTTCTCATTTTTAGCCCCGAATTAGCGCCTTTTCTCAATCTTTGGAGCTGCCTCCAAAAAATCGCGAATTGGCGTTCTCTCAATTCAAAATTTGAATATGAGCACTTTTTCTCATTTTTAGCCGTGAATTAGCACAAGCATTTTGGCCACGATTATATCACATTTAGCCATGCGCGAGTCAGTGCTTTTTCCTCATTTTAGCAGCGAATTATCAATTTTTCTCAATTTTAGCTGCGAACTAATGCTGAGCAGCGAATTTATGCTGCTAAAAATGAGAAAAATCAATAGGTCGCTGATAAAATGGGGAAAAAAGCGTGGCTAAATGTTAAAAAATTGTAAATTCTTGTCGAAAAAACAAGTGGGTAATTTTTCCCCATTTTATCAGGGAAATAACTTAAAATAAATTTTAATCGAGAAACAGGGTTTATCACTTGAGCGCGGATTAGCTAAGGACCCCCACCCCACAATTACTTTTAGCCTCCTCAACACTTCGTCGTTGCGCTACAGGTTCCGGATCCAAGAGCAACGAAAACCCTAAAACAAGGGTGGCCAAACCAGGTCCCGAAGCCCAAGAAGTGGCCTGCTGAGCCTTTCACAATGGCCCATCGGTAAATAATTATCTTTGTGTTGGATTTTGCCACCCCCCGGATTTTTGTGCAAATGGAAAACACTACAATTCGCGCCTCCTCATGGTCGGTTTAAAATTGAGAAAGCGCACTTATGTGCTGTTCTTGGGGCAAGTAAGCGGATATAAGTTTGAAAACTGCTAATATTCGTGCCCACTTAACCCAGAGAGAAATTGAGATAAAAGGCTAATTCATGGCTTAAATTATTGAGAAGAATCTCCGATTCACAGACAGAAAGCGAGAAAAGTGGTAAATCGTGGCTAAAATAAAGAAGAATACATAGCTAATGCGCGGGGTAAAACGTTACTTCACGGGTAAAATTGAGAAAAAGCGCTAAAATTGCGGATAAAGTGTAAAATAAGCAGTAAATTGCGGTTTAAATTGCGAAACATGCTAATTCACGAATAGAAGAGTGACAAATCAATAATTAACCAATGGTTTTGCAGAAAAGCGCTAATTCGCGCCTAAACTTACAAAAACATAAATTATCGGCTTATTCAGAACGGAAAGTTTGTGGCTCAATCTGGGAAAAAGCGGTAATTCATGACTAATAGGTATTGGAAAAATATAAAATGCTAGAAAGGCTAAAATGAAAAAGGGCTAATTCACGGATATAATCGGGGGAAATGGCTCTTTAACGGCTAAAATCACGAATTTACGGCTAAAGTGGTGAAAATCGCAAATTCCAAAATAATATGGTGGAAAATCGCCATTGGCGAGGCGTCCGGTCATCTATAGATTCGCCGATGACTAGATTTTTTTTTCGGAAATGAAGGAATTATTTATCTTAGAAAAGTCCCTTCTTGGAGAAAAAAAATGATTTAAACAACGATAATTTCACTCAACTGAGATCATTGGTCATTGGAGGTCTGTTTTTCATCAACTGGGAGAATACTATAGCGATCTATTGGGTCTTAATAGCGTAACAGATGCGCTAACTTTGGAGAATCCAATCTCGACGGGAGCATTTCAGGAAAAGTGAAATTCTTTTAGAGACAATTAACTGAAACCCCTTAATAATTCGATCGCACAAATCAAATTGTATAATTCGAACGATGTATACAACAATGGATGAAAATTAGGTACAATAGAATTGTGACATAAGTAGAAAGGTATCATAATAGCAAATCGAGCAGGCCAGAATGCTTGTTAAAAGTTGTGGAACGGGAAAAATATGCATTATGAGCAAGACCATATTTATTTTATGAATCATATTTGCCCTCATAACAGAAAAAAAAGAAGAAAAGGGTGTGAGATGGTGGGGGGTACACACGTGGAGATGACCGGCCAAATAGTCCACGCGCCGCCACTGATAAACCGCTAATTCACTGTTAAAGTTGAGGAGAAGAGCTGAAGTGTGGAAAAAACGCTGCTTCGCGGTTAAAGTGGAGAAAACGCCAATGCTCGGCTTCTGAAGTGCACTTCGTGGCTAAAAAAGAACAAAATCGCTAATCCACGGCTAAATGAGAAAAATGTGCTAATCCGCAGATAAAAATTCAGAAAATGCGTTAATGCGCGGCGAAAATTGGGAAACAAAACTCTCATTAATGGCACTCTAGGAGGCTAAAATTAGGTAAAACGTTAACTCAAGGCTAAAATCAAGAAATATGGTTATTTAGGGTGTTAAATTGAGAAAATTTTGTAAATTCACAGAAACAAATTGAGTAAAAATGCAAAAGCCACGGTTCCCGGAGGCAACTTCGTGGCTGAAATTAGAAAATAGCGCTAATTCCCGGGTAAAATTGTGAAAAATGGCTCATTAACTGCTAAAATTGCATATTAGGAAAAACAAATTCATCACAAGAAAAATCGCTAATTCACGGCTGTAATGGATACAAATCGCTAATTCACTGAAGAAATTGATGAAGTGTGAAAGAATGGCTTATTTGCGGCTCCTGGCGCCACTTCATTGAGGGGGGGGGGTTGATGAAAGATTCGCCAATGTGAATCTTCCTTCCCTTGGACATTCGCGATGAATGTCCAAGGCCGGCACTGCAATGAGCTGCCCCAAGGCACTACCTATTGTACAAATGGAAAACGCTATTTTTTCTCGATTTTTGAGGCGTATCAGTGTTTTCTCTATAAATTTTATCGACGAGTTATAGCCTTTTAATCTGAAATTCTAGCCTCGAGTATAATGTTTTTCTCAATTTTGGCAGGAATTTAGCGATTTCTTCACACTTAGCCTAGAATTAGCGTTTTCCCCCAGGTTTCGTTGCGAATTAGCGTGTTTTCTCAATTTTAGCTGCGAATGAGGGACTTTTTGTCATATTGAGCCGGCATTACCACGCTCTTCTCTCATAACAGTTTCCTTGGGCTAACCACACGGACGTATATTATCCTCGAAAGCACGCAAATCGAATATTCAGCCACAAGAACTGCTGAGCACCTGATGCAACGTCGTTTTCTATTGTCCTGGTCACTTGGAATGAAAATCGTGGGAGACAAATCACCGTCCAACCGGGGACGGTACCGCGTGTCTTTTTTTGCGCGCTCCGAACGTAAATTCTGAAAATCCCAATTTTTCCCGCACTTTTAGAGCCCCCCCCCCTCCTCTAAACGGTGGCTCAGGAGGGCTGTAGCCCCCGATTGAACTAGTGGTCCTAGAAGTTAGTATTTATGTAGGTTTTTACCGAGTTGAATCCACTTTTGAGTTGGAACAATGAATCTATTACGCAACGTGTGTGTTATAGGTTTCATATTATAGTGATTTTTCTGAAATTCTACACAGCAAAGTTGGCCTTTTGGAAGACGCAGCTGGAAACGTCAAACTGAGAAATCTAATCGAATACCCGGTGCATTCCACGGACGATGTCTACAAATATTTGAAAACTGGAATGGCCAACAGGTTATAATTCAAGCCTGCGCATTATACGCGGTGCCTGTTTTCATGACGGCTGTTATCTGAGTTTTTGGATGCAGCTTTAATGTTCTCGAAACAAGCGTTTCTTTCAAAACTTGTATCCCAGTCATCATGATTAAAATGCGGTTTATTGAATAAACAGTTTTTTCTTACGACTGATAATTTAAAAAAAATTGACAGGGTAGTAGCCGACACGCCAATGAATCAAGTCTCATCGAGGTCTCATTGTGTTTTCACTATGTATCTGACGCAGAAAGTAAAAGGAGAAAAGAAACACAACAAAGCTAAATTGCACATGATCGATTTATCAGGGTGAACCGACCCCCTCCCCCTTTATTCCACAGTAAACAATTTATTTTCCTTCCGTGCATTCCACAGGTCGGAAAGAGCATGGAAAAATAGAATATCGGGTCATTTAATGCACGAGGCACGTCATATCAATCTGTCTCTGCATTACTTGGAGCAAGTCATTGTGGCCCTGTCAGATCCAAATCGGTCCCATGTACCCTACAGGTTCTTTCCTCCACTAATTTCAGTATTTCGCTAAATACTGACGTCTTTTTTGTGAAGACTTTTCTCAAACTTTCAGAAATTCAACCATAACCTCCTTTCTGAGAGACACACTCGGTGGGAATTCATGCACTGCAATGGTGTTCACCATATCCCTCGAACCGGACAACTTCTGCGTAAATACAAAAAATGTTTCCGACAATTGGAAATTGGAAATCGCACTTATTGTTGTTGTGTTCTCGTTTTTTTTTTTGTTTTTGTTTTTTTAAGGAAACTCTGTCAACTTGTCGATTTTCACAAAGAGTCTCCATGGTCAAAAACAAGCAGTGGCGGGACATTGAATACGATCGCGATGAGGAAGTCGCATTTTTAAAATTGGAAATTGAGCGATTAAGGAAAATAATCGAAGATAACGGGCTTGCACGTCGATTATGCTCACTCTTCAAAATTGTTTGATAGCTAAATTTGTGATTCTTGATGACAGAGTATCGAAACGAATGAAATTAATAAATTCGCGGGGATTGAGAAGGAAGAAGAGGAAGTTACTACTACCGAGGATATGAAAACGATGGGTGTTGACTATGAAAATGACTTTGAAGATTCACCCGACGATTGTCAAGATGAGACAAGTTCAAGAGCTAGTTCCTGTAGCTATGATAAAAGACATGGAAAACATTCGGAGAAGGCAGGCTCTTATGAAAGGGACATGACGTCCAACTCGTCAGAGTCATACAGTTCTAATTCTCTGGAGAACTTGACTGCGACAGTTAATAACATTAACAAAGGAATAAGTGCAGTATTTTCTTATTTCCTACGCTTCATTTCGTGTTTGTAATTAAAATGATTAATTATCTGAAAGGTTTACTCTCTTCTTTGATGAAAGAAGCTTCTTTCATTGTATCGTCAGGTGAAAACTCGTTTATGGAAGTCATAGACCCTCAACGAATTATATCAATATTGGGCCTGGAACTGCCTGACGTAGATCCGTCGACAGGTTCACGAGGCACGACTACATCGGGTCATCCACTGATTTATTTTATTTGATTCCGTTTTTGCAGAGTCAGAGTATACAAGTGATCAAAAGGAAGCTTATAATAATTTTTTTATTCTACCCGAAATCTACGAGAAAATCAAAGGATACGCCAGTATGAACGTATCATACTGTAAATTAATAGAAAGTGAATGGTACAATCAAAAACAGTTAGACGACACTATCAAAAATAAAGGTAAATCAGTTTAAATAAATGGTTTAAAGTGATAACTTTATGACACTACATTTCAGAGTCAGTGGAAATTTACATATCACAATCGCTGGAAAGTGACAATCCTCGTGCAGGGCGGAACGATCTTAAAAACTTGCTGAATAAAATACTAAAGAATTACGAAAAATTGAAAGACGCATCGGAAGTAATCATCCTAAATATTTATCCTTAAGAAAAATATGATTGAAAATTCGTTTTCAATGCCAACAGCGAATGCGACTAGATAAACAAGACTTTCACGGTTATTTCAAAAAGTTTCGCGATAATTTTTGGAAGTCATTCAATGAGTGGTACGATTCGGGCGGGTTTTCGGCACTCAAAAAAGCTAAGCAACGGGAGAAATCGGAAAAATTGATGGAAGAAAAACGCCTTTTGAGCAAATGGGCGAGACGATTAAGTTTCCCGTGTCAGGAGGCTCGGTAATTTGTTGTATATAAATTCTGAAAGTCTCGCTTTTAATGAGTCCACCCGTGGTGAAACAATTATAGGGACGAAGAGCTGGAGAACGAAAACCAGATGGAAGTTGATCGTTTGAACTCAGTGAACGGCTCAATGTTCCACTCAATTCATATGGTGATTGTCGCAATAGCAGTCGGGTGACTTGAAAAACTATAAATTTAAAACAAATATATCGATAAAAGGGACGAATGGAGAACAGTGAAGTTGAACAGTTGCGTCGATGGGCTAAAAGTCAAGCCAACAATAGAAAGAATTTGTTTTTCACCAAGACTTCGTTGGTTAACGACGGTGAGTTTTTAAAATGGTTTGGAGGGGCTCAACAGAATATAAAGCAAATTCACACGATGAACCTTTTTGAAAACTTTCATGCAAAATTTGCCCAAAAATTGCATCGTGTCACCTTGGATTATGCTCACAAGCTCATATACGTTTCATTTGATCATTTTATAACGAAATTGATTCGTAGATTTCAGGTGATCAGAATCGATCAGGAGCAAATAACTCAATTTTCTTGAAAGGATTTTCTCATGATTAAAACGCCTTCTGTTCTTGAAATATGTTGTGCGTCGTATTATTACAGTATCATAATATACAGTGTCTATTAGCGTCGTGCGGCCTATCAAACTAATCGATTATTTTGATTGAATACGTAGGTATGGTGATGAGGTGATTTTTTATTATTTGTGAGTCTTCTCGTTCACCCAAGGTAATTAAAGTAGATTACTATGAAGCCACAAGTCCTCTGCTTAATATAAAGGAGGATTTTGAAGGGGAGAATGCTTAATCAGTTGGATGAAAGGCCTCCAAGTCGGGTACCCAACTGTTTTGATGCTTGAACTTTCAATACTGATTATGAAAACGTAATTACTTTGCCTTTGATGGCACAGTAGTCACCTACTACTTTAAGGGACACTTCCCGGACCCACTTGCACAAGACAAGTTTGTAAGCGTCACACAACTTCACACTTTTAAGTTCCTCGGCAGTGTAGGCACTTTTTTCCCCGTACAAATACGCCATAACGACCACAAACGAGACACTCGGCAGCTGAGACATATCATGGGAGAACTCCGAGTCCACGGCTAGCTGAACTTGGGTCGAGCCCTCCGACGAGGGCCCTCAGCTCACCGAGCCTCTCCTTCACTTCAGCTATCATCTAGAAGTTAAAATGTATTAATTTAATTCTACAACTAGCTTACAATAAACCATAAAAGTATAAGATTTCAAAATTACCTAGTTCCTAGAAAAAGCGAGAAAAACTTAAGATTTATTCCACTTCCCATAAAGAAAACACTGAACTGATAACACGAATGCCTTCCGAAAGATAAGATATAAACAATCCTGATTAGCTGCACGCTTCTAATTGGCGTGTTTTAGTCACAGAAAACCCAAATTCCACGGGGGTCATTTGTTTTAGAATCGAATCTCGTGAGTTTAGCGCTTTTTAAAATCAATTTCGTGGCTTTGACTTTTAGCAAAAATCCAATTTCGTGGTTTTAGCTCACTTATAAAAAACCGATTTCGTGGGATTGGTACGTTTGTGGAACCAAATTCGCTGAAAAAACAATACTTCTGGGTAGGGGTGAGTCGGAATGTATCAACCTGATACTTTGTCACTGATACTTTCAAGTATCAAGGAGTATCAATTGATACTGGCCGAAAGGAACTGATACTTTTGTATCAACCAAACCAAAAGACCGAGGAGCCTCCTCGTCACACTTCCACCAATTCCGTAGTTGAGTAGGGGGAAGTAGGGAGTTGAATTGAAACTTTTTCACTCCATCACCTCACTTCGATGCTTGCAGCCTCTATTGGAACAAGGGAAAACTAGTAAACTGATACTTTTTAACCAATAGGAACGTGAGAAAAGTATCAATGACGTGAGATGGGACTTGGGACAAAAAGTATCAACATCGGTCTCTTCTACATTGATACAACTCGGGAAATGGCACAAGTATCAACTTGAATATCAGTTTCAGTATCAATATAGGACAGTAGGATGTGAAAACGTTATTCTTTCTTTAATTCTTTTATTAATATATTTTTGGTGGTGGTTCAAGAAATACATTTTCGTTGGAAAAAATAGTTGGTTTTACCAATTTTCAGTTCCATCAGAAAATTACTGTAACTAACATTTTCGTGGGGAATTGAGGGTGGGGAAAATAGGTAACGTTTATTTTGTGCGATGAATTTCAGCATCATGGCCAACCAACGTTTTTTTAACTCATTGAGCAACAGATATAATTTATTTCGTGCAATGTAACTGTTAAACATTGGAAGGGGGGGGGTGGAACTACCTGTACCTGATACTTTAGTATCAGGTAAAAGTATCAGGTACTGGGAAGTATCAGTATCAGGTTGTACCTGATACTGAAAAAAGCTGTCCCAACCCACCTCTACTTCTGGGTTTGCGCTTTGAAAAATCAATGTCGCCAGTTTTGTCTCGCTCAAAAACCAAGTTTGCCACCAAATCAATTTCACGGGGCTTTTAGTCGTTGAAAATGGTTTCACTCACTCGAAATTATTTCGTGGTGGTTTCGTCAATTGAAAATCAACATCATCTCCTATCTGTTCTTTTTTCCTTTTCATCTGTTTTTCTTAGGGTGCGTTCATAGTGAATCACCTTCACTGCGATACCTCGATGAGCGATGCCCCGATGAAACATCGATGAAGAACAAACATCAATAATTGTATGGGACTGTTCATAGGGAAGCACCCTCACTGCGATGTGATCTTCGATACCTCGCTACTATCATCGATGATTTGAACCATATGGTTCCTCGGGGATGCCGACAACGGGGCGAAAAAAGGTAATTCTCATCGACTGTTACCTTTTCTCGGGTCGTTCCCTCTACACAAGTCCGAAAACAATCATCGCACTCTTGTCACTAAAAACAAATTCTCCTAATACTTGGTCTGCGAACAGCAATAGTGATGTGCCATATTTCATGCTCGACTATTTTGTGTTGTAATGATCCTCCGTATTAAAAAATTCCTTCGGTGTGACAACATAACTCAAAAAGACCCCATCTCCTTTCGAATGTGTGTTTTGTTTCTGGAATTATTCATAATGTAAGTGCCTCAATTGTATACAACCTATATCTAATGAAGGATTTAAAGTATTCGTCACGCAATATTCTTCAAGCTACCTCACGGAACTTACAATTAAGACAGGTTTGTAAAACCAAAGAATATTAAGCTAAAACATGCGAGCCATCTTATACTCTTTTTTCATCTTTTTGATAAGATTCCGTATGTAATTATCCTCTCTATCATCCGGTACAAAATTAATGCTTCTGTTTTTCTTTCTAATCCAACAGCTACTATAGTGCTTCAAATTTAGACTCTGGCTGACCAATAAAGCAAGAATTTGCCCCGCTCTAAGGCTTGTACGTTGCACCAGAGTACAATGTTACAGAGAGGATGATACAGATGTTGTCCTCCGGGTGAGAACGCACGACGTTTTATTAATAGCTCCTCCAAATGCATCAAATTTGACTCTGGAGCCAACCAATAAAGCAAGAACTTGCCCCGCTTTAAGGCTTGTAAGTTGCACCAGTGTACGTCTCAAAAGTGGCGAAATTAATCAATTTTGACCGTTACAGGTGATGAGGTGTTGTCCTTCGGCTGAGGCATCAAATTAAGACTCTGACTGACTCATAAAAAAATATTTTGCCCCGCTTTAAGTCTTGTAAGATCGTCCTCCGGATGAAAACGATCGGCGCTTTATTAATAGCTCCTCCAGTGCTTCAAATTTAGACTCTGGCTGACCAATAAAGCAATAATTTGCCCGCTTTAAGGCTTGTACGTTGCACCAGAGTACCTCTCAAAAGTGACGAAATTAAGCCATTTTGAATGTTACAGGTGTTGTCCTCCGGCTGAAAACGCTCGACGTTTTATTAGTAGCTCCTCCAATGTTTCAAATTCAGACTCTGGCTGACCAATAAAGCAAGAATTTGCCCCGCTTTAAGGCTTGTAAGTTCCACCAGAGTACCTCTCAAAAGTGACGAAACTATGCCATTTTTCCCACTATAATATTGGTATTATATTCTGGCTAGAATAGCTCAAGGGCAATTTCGATGGCTTCTTATTGCTTATTGTTTAATGCCTGAAATGCTAGAACAAGATGAACTCATCAAGAAACATGGATTATGAGATGAATTAAATAATTATACTCTTGATTGTCCTCTGAATTTGAGCTGTTCTTTTTTTCATGATCATGACTATCATGGACGATGCTGTGAAATGGATTTTTGAGTATTCTCTCGTGGATATAAGCGTTCATTTTCTTTATCTGAGGTTATGATTGTTAATTTTTGGGGCAGTTATTCAATCTTCGTGATTTCCAATGCCACGTCTTTTGGCGTTAAAAACAAAATTCCTTATTTTCTTCTCGACATACGGGTGGTGTACAAACATGAATTTAACTTCATATTCCTATATTTCACATAAATGCAATGGCTGTATGGTACGAAGCGAATGCCAAAGGAAAACAAAAAAAAACTTCGTAATTGCAAAATGTCTACGAGGTATGAAGTGTTGGGTTCGGTGTCTAGCTATTGTGTAATACCAATTTTGTCATTTAGAGCTCTCATCATCCCGTGAAACGAAACTTCAGCGTCCAAATCACCTTGGTCCAAATAAATGAAATTAAGAACCTGTGGCGAGGATAACATAATTTTCCTAAAACTGTAATCTTTCTTTTTTTCGTTACCGACGAGATCAATTGTTTTATTGATAGGATTTTGAATGATTTTTATAAGCTTCAGTTTGGTGGTGTAAATCGTGTCTTGTTTTCAATTTTGTTCTTGTAAAATTCCTATCACATGTTACCCCAAAGCTACAAAGCTATCCACCAAATCGTTAATGGGGAACTTGCATGAATCTCAGATTGGGAAGAAAAGCGTACCGGTGACTTGACCCGTGAACTGAAGGATAACAACGGAAGTTACAATCCGATTGGTGCGTTTTAAGATTTTTAAAAAAGGTTCAAAGTTCTTCAGGAGGGGATGGATGATGCGACGGGAAATGACGTCAATCCTTACTTGTGAAGCATTTGAGGGAACTTTAAATTTTTTTTTTTTTTTTTTTTTTTTTTTTTTTTTTTTTTTTTACAAATAACATGAAAAATTTCCATCCAGTAAACGCGTCTAACCCCCTCTTCCCCGCATCATCCATTTCAATAAATAAGTTTTGACGTAATAGAACCCCCACTCAAATTTTTTTAAAATTCGCTGAAAAAACATCCTTTATTGATGCCCTCTTTAAAGCCCTGTTCACACGAAACGTTGGTCTCCCACGGAAGAGCGACGGCGAAGAGATCAAAGGAGTAAAAAAAGGAAGAATCCTTCGTCGCAAAATTTACTGGATCTAGGGTGGGGTAAGCGTTGACCACTGCCTATCTTTCTAAACACCCGGCGGTAGAATTATTCTTTTAGTATTAGCCGAACTCTAATCCTGTTTCCTTTAAAAAATCATCCTAATACTCTGTGTTTTTTTTAGACGGTTAGTTTTATTTGATTTACAATTTACGTTTTTGTTAACTTATTCCATTGTTCTATTGATATTATTCCTATGTTATTCTATATAGTCCACAGATGATGACCACAGACGTTGGTCGAAACCGGTCTGGACAATAATAAATTTTGCGACGAAGGATTCTTCCTTTTTTTACTCCTCTGTTCACACGATGCAATGTTTGAAGCTATATTGCATGCTGGTTTTTTAAAAACATATTTTCCTTCCTTTTTAGTTGTGTGAACGGTGTTTAAGAAACATCAACTTTTGAAAAATGTGCAAGTTCCCCATTGTTGATTAACGGCCTATTAATTCGACCTAAGTGAAAATGTCCGATTTTGACGAAGTCAAGCACTAGATTTTGATGAAAAATTGTTATTTCTGCCGAATAAACGAATGCTGAAGCAATAACCCAATTAAGTGATTAAGAAGATAGGTATATTATATCGAAGAATTTTTCCTGAAATTCGGGTCTAGTAGGTGCGTGCGAAACACTATAACAACCCAACAGCCAAATGCCGTTTTGCCTGCGTATCTATGCTTGAGTCTTTTGACGTATAAATTGCTCATCGAGCTATTTTACATTTCTCGGCGAGAAAGCTGGCCATTTGGCAACGACATTGCATATTTAGCAATGAATCACGCAGTTGAATCTGAGTAGATTCAGGGGGTTGTGGTATTTAGTCCAGTCAATAAGAGAATATAGACGACATGGTCAGTTTAGTGAATTTTTAATTTTCCAATGTGTTTGAGGTTGTTGGGAGGCAAACATACTCGGATGTCCGACGTGAGCGGGCTGCTGGAGACCACCAGGAAGGTCACTTTTTTCGATTTTTCATAATTATATCCTAATAGTTTCCAACTTAGGTGACTCGGAAATATTGGAAAATTGTGTTAAAAACCACCATTTTCTGTTTTTTTCGACTCTTTTACTTTGTAACGACTCCACTTTTAGTATCTCACAATGAGTTCTCAGAAAATAAGTTGAAGAGCGTTACATTTCTTTTGAAATGAGCCCTTTTCGAACATTTTAGACCAATGTAAGCTCAAGTTACAGGCGTATGCACCGACCAAGTCTTTTCATTTTTAACAAAACCAACTACAAAACGGTAGAAATAACGGGGTCTATGAGCAGTACAAACCCAAGCTATATGTTCAAGCTTGATTTTGCCCGGCTTTGGATAGTAGGATTTTTTGAAAATGAAAAAACTTGATCAGTTCATACGTCTGTAACTTACTTTGTCAGCTATATATTTCAAGAAGTCCTGGCGCTACGAAGTGTGGGGTCCGACATAATTAGGAAAAACCGAAACAAGTGACCTTCCCGGTGGTCACCAGCAGCCCGGTCACATCGGACGTCCGGGGACTTTTACTATGTTTACCTCCCAACTACCCCAAACAAAGCGGAAAAATACAAAATCACTAAACCGACCACGTCGTCTACACTCGTTTTTCATCATTCATTGACTGGACTAATTTTGAAAGGAGTTTATTTTACAGTAAAATAAGTTTAATGGCATACATTTCATCATGCTTTCATGTTCAAACTTATAATTATGTACATAATGAAGTTCGAGTGGGTGATCGTATGAAAAGCGATGTTCTGTGAAGGAATTTTTAGTACGGAGGATCATTCGTCTACTGAATTACCAAAATAAAGGTAAATACATTGAAATTGATGAAAGAAACGTCAGTTGTGTTGCCAACATTACAACACAAAATAGTCGAGCATGAAATATAGCACACCACTATTGCTGTTCGCAGACCAACTATTAGGAGAATTTGTTTTTAGTCACAAGAGTGTGATGATTGTTTTCGGACTTGTGTCGAGGGAACGACCCGAGAAAAGGAAACAGTCGAAGAGAATTACCTTTTTTCGCCCGGATGTCGTCCACTCGGTTCCTCGAGCCCCCTCCTGTCCGTTGCTTTTTTTTTTCTTTTCAAAATCTTTTAAAGTCCACCTTCAGACAATTTTAAGTCACGAACACCTGTCCCCTTCAAGCTTTAACCCTTATTTTGAAGAAAAAAAAAAAAAGAAGAAGAAGAAGAAGAAGAAGAAGAAAAGCAACGGGCAGGAGGGGGGTCGAGGAACCATATGGTTCAAATCATCGATGATAGTAGCGAGGTATCGAAGATCACATCGCAGTGAGGGTGCTTCACTATGAACAGTCCCATACAATTATTGATGTTTGTTCTTCATCGATGTTTCATCGGGGAATCGCTCATCGAGGTATCGCAGTGAAGGTGATTGACTATGAACGCACCCTAAGAAAAACAGATGAAAAGGAAAAAAGAACAGATAGGAGATGATGTTGATTTTCAATTGACGAAACCACCACGAAATAATTTCGAGTGAGTGAAACCATTTTCAATGACTAAAAGCCCCGTGAAATTGATGAACGCACCCTTATTCTTTTATTTTATCATTTTTATTCATTTAAATTTATTTGGATATTTGTTTATTTACTTTATCTCTCGTCACCATCTCCCCACTGCTGTGGAATTCACTCTAAATCTCTCCCTTTCTTCTCCACGGGCTCTTCTGCTTTATTTGCTAAGATTGTTGGATTTAATTTTAACGACCACTTTATCTAATTACGGATTTAATATTTACTATTACATAACTGTCAAGCTTCACGAATCTCACTGTTAGTACTTTAAATATTCAAATACTGTGTTCTAACAATCACTTTTCGATAATATTAGTTAGATCGCTTGAACTACGAGAGTGAGTAGGTATTCCATGCATAAAGTAGTAGCCGTAAGAGCCTACGCGTTGTCAGTCTTTCTTCGTTGAGGTGCGTCGAAAACGAACCGGCTTCGGCTTCGAAGTACCGCTGAAACAGTTTCAGTTGTAGACCATAAACTTTATTAAACAATATACCGCCGCGCCGTGGTGTTTTTTTAGTGAATGCATTTCGGGCCCAGTCTTTTAGCTGCAAATGATTGCTTTTTCTTGATTATAGCCGCGAAGCGCTTTTCCCCGGTTTTCAAATTGAGGCAGCTGGGGTTTTCAATTTGTGCCGCCAATTAGCACATATTTTCCAAATTTTAACTACAAAATTGTACCAGAACCCGGGCATTGGTGTTCTCGAAATTTTATCGGCGATGGTTTCTTCTCAATTTATCCGTGAATTGACACTTTTTCTCTGCAATCCGGAATTTCCGCAAGCTTATTCGCGAATTTGACCTTTTTCTCAATTATAGGCGTGATTTGACTCCTTTTTTCCTGCGAATAAGCGCCTTTTCACAATTACCAACGCAGATCAGTTATTTTTTCCTTATTAGCTAATAGTATTTTTTATCAATTTTAGCGGTGATTTCAGTGCGTGGTGAATTTGCGGGGTTTCTCAATTTGTGCCGCAAATAGCAATATTTATCGATTTGAAGCACGAATCATATTTTTATCTCCCATTTTAGTTGCGAAGGAGCGCATTTTCTCAATTTTCGCGATGTATCAGCGTTTTTCTCAATTTTACCTTTTATGAGCGCTTTTCCTCATTCGAGCCATGATTTAGCGACTTTTTTCACATATATGTAGACATGAATTCAGGATTTTCATCAATTTTAGATTTGAATTCAGTGCTTTTTCTGAATACTAGCGGAGAATGAGGGTTTTTCTCAATTTCGGCCGCAACTTGCAATATATCTCAATTTCAGCCGTGGATTAGCACTTTTCTTAAATTTTAGCCGCGAAGGCGCGATTTCTCTCAATTTCGGCCGTGGATTAGCGTTTTTTTCACGTGATTTTATTCACTTTTATAGTCATGACTTCATGAATATGAGTTAGAGATTTTTCTCCGTTTTAGTCGCACACTTCAGCCCCAAAGAACTGCATTTTTACATGTCTTCCTCGATTTTGGCATCCTAAGAACCACTAGAAACTGCGGATTGCCCCATTTCGACTACTAAGTTGCTTTTCGGAGCCGCAAATCTGTATTTTTCTCTGTATTTTTGGCTTTGTCCCAAAAAATATCACATTCGAGCGCTTTTTGGAGTCTATAGCCACCAATATGGACCACCCGAAAGTGGCGACTCAAGGTGAATATATTTTTCGTGTTGCTGGCGACTAGCGTATTTTATGTATCCTATATCCTTGAGGCTGCGCCAATGGCATTCGTGTCGCTAACTACGCGATTATCCTCACTAGTCACATATGTTTACAACCAGATGGAGTGGACCTCCGCAAGCAAGGGAGCAGGAAAATGAGGGTTGATGTTTGGGGAAGACAGACAAAGAAGATGGCCATGAAAGAATAAGAGAAGACGTAGTTCAGTTGAGGTTCAAGACGAGGTTTCGAAGGTGTAGCAGCGTCGCACAGTCAAAGACAATGGTAAAGTCCAAAGAAAGGCAAGCTTGCATAACTTTGGACAGAGCAGTCAATTTCATTTGCGATCGCTTGAGTAGATACATAATTTCATTACATCAGTGCATTGCATGTCAACAACAAAAGACACTGTTCGCTGAGTGACTCACAGAGTGGCCATTATTACCTACACGCACCGACACAAAAGGCTCAGCCAGCCAGATACAATCAGATCTTGTTACAATCAGTCAAACGGTCACCCCATTAGTTCCCCAATAGCACAATGTCGTCTCCTGGATATTCACAGGATATTGATTTTCAACCTACATTACGTCCAAAGGATGTCTTAAAATGTATTCTTCAAACAGACAGTTTCTATCCACTTTTCATCCATATGTCCGCCCAGGAAACATCAACTGAATATCCAAAAAGATATCCACTGAAGACATTTTCTGGGCATTCACTGGACGTCAGGGGAGGTTTAAAAACATCCGCCAGATTGCTATATACCAAATGTCCAACGATGCGTCCAATGGATGCATTCTAAGCTGGTTATTGGATAATACTTTGATGACTACAGGATGACCTGCGGATGGACACTGGATAAGAGGAAGTGGAAGCTCTGTAGAACGGCGAAAAAAAAAAAAAAAAAACTGAGCGTAGTCGTGACGTAAATAATTATTTGACCTAGTTTGTAAGTTTCTGTTTCTTTGTTAGAAGTAGTTTTTAGTATTTGAACGTTCAACCTAGTTCGTGAACCCACGTTTCTTTAATTTCATCAATTTATTTTATACTTAATTAATCACATATTAAAAACATAATAAAAGTCTATAAATTCTTAAAAACCCGGTACTAAAAAGAATAGGAATGCAATCCAGGGAGAGACTCTCTAACTAACCGTGTTTCCAACACCTGACCATAGCCAGAGCAACCGACCCTTTTCTCTCCCGCTAGAGCAGCGCCTTCGGTTGGAGTGGGGGCGCCAGTATATATTGAGCTGGCAAGTGACACCAAGACAATTGCTACCACGTAAGCTAGCACTCAAGTAGATACCGCGGTTCGGTTTTGTTACCACCCACTGCGTGCGAGTTGTATTGTGTAACGTTTCGACACCCACAGAAACGTAGACACCACGGTTCGGTTTGGTTAGCACCCACTACGAGCGCGTTTTGTATTGCATATGGTTTTCGACGCCAATCTTCGTGAACACCTTTCTTCGTAGACACCATCCTTCGTAGACACCATCCATCGTAGACACCCAGCATCGTGAACACCTATATTTGTCGTCATCATCCTTCGTCAACACTGCCTTTTGTCAACACCACTGCCAGCATCTAACGTCCTTTGTCATTAACATACCCTCGTGGATGATCACATCTGAGGTCCCTACACCTCTCGAAAGATATCAGACAGTCGGACCAATCCACCAGCCTTCATCGAAGAGGCGGGCCACTCGATCCATCCCGTCTTCGTAATCGGCTTCTCGCCGACGGACATCCCCAGGTCAGTGTTCTTACCTATTATTCTATCACCATCCAAAAATCCTGTCGGAGCCCCTCCAGGAGCGCATTATTTATTGTTGAGAAGAGCATTCATAAAGTTGTTATTTACTCTTACATTTCGGAGATTGTGTTCAAAATATACTTTCGTTAAACAGAATAAAAACTTCGTCTATTAATCGACCACCCAAGCGACCTCCATCCCGGACATACCCGTTAATAGTGTTGTAAATAAATAAATAACCCTATCGGGTTACATTAAGAGCCCCGAGATGGATAAGTGTAAGCTCATATTGGGGAGGGAGGGTACATTTTTTCAACCGATAGGTCATATTAGTTAACCAAAAATGATGAACATGTATATTTTTATCAAACGCTTAAAAGTAAGAAAAACAAATTGACACACTTTTTAGGCTTTTCGAACGGGCGCGTGCCTCAGCCAATCCTTCGATTTTTTATTAAAATTGCCTGTGCCTCCGATGCTGCTTGCTTTGTCATTTTCCATGACTGCGCCAGTTTGGATTTGATAATTATTACATCAATCAAAATATATTCAATCTGTACCTAACTTAAATATTTATCATGTCCTTACATAGTATAATTACTTGGCTGATTTTCAAAAGCACGGAAGGGTTCTTCTTCTTTCGACCCTCCCAATTGAATTTTTCGTTGGAAAAATAAGTTTTATTCCGTCATGTTCAGAAAACAGGCGAAAAAAATCTATGTTGATACAATTACAATTGTGTATTTGAAAGAAAGCTACTCACTCGTATAATTTGTCTGCTACCATACGAACAATTTGAAGATTTATCCATCAAGGCTACGCATTAGTTGGGCAAAGACCACGAGAACGAAATGGGAACACACAAGTACAAAGGCTAACACTGACTCAGCGGTTCAGCACCGGCGTACAGCATTTGGAGGGGTGGTCTGGAGGAGGCAGAGGCTAGTAGAGGTACCTACGAAAAAGCCCCCCCCCCGCATATTCCAGGGGGGGGGCTTTAGTTCTATGAGGACTGAGGTGGGAGGAGGGATTCCCCCCAAAAATTTCACACCTTTAAGCCCTGTACCTGTACATACGGAGGCATTTTTCAAGAATTTTTCACGCCCCAAGTTCGGAGAACACGTGAACCCTACGGAAGAAACACATGTGTCACAAAGTTGTGCTGTGAAAAAATAAAGGCCCGATTACAAGCTCTATGTTTTCGTTGTGTGGTGTCTGTACGCCACCTATCAAATAATGCTTCATTTTTCGAAGGAATAAATTTGTTTGATGGCTTCATAGACTCCACAGAACACACACATACGGCTTGCGAAAGGAGCCTAAAAAATGTCTTCGTGTGCGCAGGGCTTTAAAAGTGCGTACAGACGGTGAGGTTCAGGCCAACTTCACCGGCCGGCCGGAGCGCCCGGACCTGGCTTTGACTTCAGTTGGAGTCACCTTGAAGTCGCCACACATCAGTTGAAGTTGCGCAGTCCACCTAAACTGATGTCAAACTCTGGGCCACACGCTCCGACTGGCCGGTAGAGGTTGGCCTGAACGGGAAATTCTCACCGTGTGTACGTACCCTATAGGGTAAGTAGGGGTTAAAGAGTCTGGGGGAGGGCCTTCAGGAAGGAGAGCCTGGGGGGGCTACAGAAAGTTTTGGGGGGCTATGGGACCTCCTCTGCTAGTTTTGGATAGCAAGCAGTTCCGTCAAGGATTTCACTCAACGACCGGTGAATTACCCCGGATCGAGCTCCTTTCACCAATATTGTATCCCATGTTTCATAACGACCTTTTTAGGGCGTTACACATGTACGAAATAATTTTCGGGGACTTTTCAGATTGTTGGCAGTCAAAGATAGCTGAACCTGATCAACCGAAAAGCAAATTTCACAAGATGACTCCCGCTAACTCCGTGATAAACTCATTCAGAATACAATTTGACGTGGTATTTCCCGTGTTGGCCCCATTCGAAGCCCAACTTTTTTTTTGTTCACTTCATTTTCATTGGTGATAGGTATACATTTTTTACTTAATTCTTCAAGGCCATATTTTATTGCAATTCTTTAATTTAGAAACATAAATACACATATTATACTAAAAGAACAATACAATAGATGATTGTTGCGCTTCGCAGAGCTCTTGTAACTTTGAGTGGACTTGTGCATAAAGTCAGTCATCTCAAGTCCTAAATTCAATTAATTGGGGCCACCCCCTCACCTTGTGAAACCTACTGTAATCCCCCCCCCCTAAGTGGGGTTCGTTTTATTACGGGCGAGCAGGGGCTAGGATGTGAAAGAAATAATAAGTCCGATCTTCATGGAGACCACTATTTATGGTTTTATTGAAATTTTAGAACGAAATAATAAAAATAATAATAAAAGGGTACAATAAAAGCGCGAGAGACCGTGAAGTTTTAAAATTTGGCAAGAGCGAACACACCACTTTGAAATATTTATATTTTTCTGGTCTACCTTTTTGCGAGGGGCGAAGGCGAGCAAACGGCGGCGACGACGTGAGCCACTGAGTGTACTGAGCGGCAACGTCAAGTAGAGTTAGCGGCGTGACGTACGATGATGGAGGGGGCGAAAACGTATGGGCGGCGCAAAAGGTGACGCAGATGACACTCCGACGGTATGACAGGTGACGCAGATGGTGACGCAATGAAGAAATCACTCCGACGAGAAGACTGCCCTTTGTTACTAGGGTGGTGACGCAGGTGTTGTCGCAACGAAGAATTCTTAACACGAAGACAGCTGGTGACGCAACGAAGAAATCACTCCGACGAGAAGACAGCCCTTTGTTGCTAGGGTGGTGACGCAGGTGGTGTCGCAACGAAGAATTCTTAACACGAAGACAGCTGGTGACGCAGTGGCGTCGCAACGAAGGATACTTGACACGAAGACAGCTGGTGACGCAGTGGCGTCGCAACGAAGGATGCGGGGACGAGACGACAGGTGACGCAGTGGCGTCGCAACGAAGGAGGCTGGGACGAGACGACGGGCGATGCAGTTTTAATCAAGCTTGGGGTACACGGAACACACAACTAGGGCGCACTGAACTTGTGTCGCAAAGGGCGACGCACGACTTTTCACTTAAACAAGCTTCCGACTGAACAAACGACTGTTGACGCACTGAACTTGGTGTCGCAACTGGTGACGCACAAAAAAAATCAACAAAGCTCACAAAAACCACAACCGTAATCCTTATTCTTCTCGATGGCACACTCCGTAATCCCTGCCAGGGTGACGCACTGGCTACACGTCTCTTCACTTCGGACACACAAAAAAACCACGAACCTCAGACTTGTTCGTCACTGTACAATTTCCGTCCGACTACTCTTTTTAACGTCCTTCCTTCTTGGCCTTTTATACTCTCCCCGCCCTCCAATGGTTTGTGACGCAATGGTCCCTCCCAATTTTACTAGTGTTCCCAACGCCAGACTTCCCAACTAATACACATTTATTTTGTCCCAGTAGGTGCTGCTATCGCTCGTGCCAAATTTGTACCTATTAACGAATGGGGATTCTATCGGGTATGAAGTTTAATCTTAACGTAACTACACCATTTAGGTTTTACAATTATTTACATATATTTAAAATAATTAACAGTATTTTGCGTCCCGTTACATCCTTCCCCCCTTAAAAGCTGAGCTCCCGCGAAGCGTTCTTCTTCTCCTTTAGTTCTGCGACTCGCAATATAATGCATTTGAACGAAAACATACTAGAATCTACATAGTAAACATATATCAACTTTAGTGTCAAACAAAAATTTTTTTTTTTTTTTTTAAATTGTACATGAAAGGGTCTTATTTCAGGCACAGTTAGTTAGGTAATTCTTGACATCTCTCTAATCTCTCTTTTACTCCTGATTTGTGGAGATCAGCGTAATTAAAGCTCCACATAGGCCTAGGGCGCAAGTTATACATAGTACCATTTGTTTGTCGGTTGCTGCACCCGTCGATCGGACAACTTGAGCCTTGGTCAATGTTCCCGACGGAAGGACCCCCTATTTGCCGATTGTCTCCGGCCGAATTAATTTTCTCAGGTGAATCGGATTTCTCTTGTAGCGGATCTATGGGCCTAGGATTTTCCCTAAAAGAATACGATTCTTCATCGACATCAACCATGATGTCATGAGGTTGGGTTGGGCGATCTAAAGGATCTGCTGCCCTTTCCTTATTGCTAACTATTGTCTCTTCCTTTGTAAATCCTTCTTGATCTAGCTGTCCATTTCTTGAATAAGCCGGCTTTATTCTTTGAATGTTAACGACTATCGGCTCTCCTAAATAATTTCGAACCTCATAAACCACCTCACTTATTCTTTTGGAAATCCTATAGGGTCCTCGCCAATTACTGGCAAATTTCTTTATTACCATATTTTCATTAAAGTATGAAAATATGGGGCTGCATGAAATTAGCCCCCATAATAATAATAACGAATTTATCCGTTTCCGTGAGGTGGGTGCTCAAATTTAAACCTGTGGTGCCGTACCTGAGTGCCACAGACGTCTCAATAAGTCATTGGAGGGGGGGGGGGTTCTTCAGCGAGGTTCAAAATGTTTCATTTTTCGAGGGAATGCATTTGTTTGGTTGCACAGACTCCACAGAATGCATACGCATAGAGCTTCTGAACAGGCCCTAATAAATGAGCACGACACCGTGGTCGAGTAAACAACAATTTTAATATCGAACTGATCAATGATTAATCGTTGGTGACGTTGGTCGAAGAAAAAATACATCAAGTCGCCAACCCCTGGGAAAAATTTCAAGGGATCCCTACAAGAATAAAAAGGAAGTCGTCTCGAGATGCCTCCGAGTGGGGGAAAAATCGGAACGGGAACCACCCACCGGACAACCCACTGAACCACTCGAGCGTGTGGAAACCACCCACCGACTATGTAACCGGCGCAACGGGACCCAGGAAATCACTTCGTGCATGACTTCGTGTCAAGAAGCCAAAAGGGTAACACCCCTTCATCCTGGACCAGCTCTTCAGCCTGCGAACGGACACAGCACGACACTCCAGCGGCTTCGACGACTGGGAACTCACTGCACTGGGGGCGATCCGGAAGTACCACAGCGACGCCTGCAGTGTGCAGCCTTCCCGAAGCGAAGGATCGCTCGCCAGAGGTGGTCAATTGAGACGACTCTTGACCGTTCGTGACGTCACACCCTATCAAGGCAAAGGCACCGACGGGCAAAGCCTATCGAGAACCTTTCCGGCCACTCAGTGATTCGATCCTGACTGGTTGGTATAAGGCTGACTCTGACCGTGGCCTCTTGCCCCCCTCTCTCGTTCTTTTTTGGACCAGCGGTGCGGGAAACCTTACGGGAACCTTCCAAGCTCGACTCCGTTGAGAAGACTCCGGACACTTGTTGAAGGGAAACCCTATCGTCGGCCTGACTGCCAATAGGCCTACGTATCAGACCGTTGAGAAGACTCCGGTCATCTGTTCATTCCCTCAACCTCGGTGGAACTTGATAGATATTACGGGGCTTAGCGACACTTGTGTCTGCCCCAGAATTCATCGAGTGAGACCGATCCGGTCCGAATCTTTCCCTGTCCTTGCAGAAACCCGGCGAAGAAGACGACACCGGACTGGACTGAGCCGATCAAGGACCGATCAACGCCATCGGTCAACACGGATACCTAAGGACAGCACCAAGGAACGCTAACGGACCGTTAGCCCGAAAGTCTGCCCATAGCGCCGAGGGACGCTAATCACCCGTCAACGGCAAGAAAGTGTGGAAAACTGAGTGACACCACGGCAAAAGGATCTGCGAACAGCGCGAAGGGACGCTAACAGACCGCCAGTCGCGAGCTCCAATGCATGAAAACCGTCGAAGAAGACAAATATTTTTATTTTTCCGAAACAAAAATTGTAAAGTAGTTGTATTATTATATTATACCCAAAGCAAACAACAGGTGGCGACCGTTTAATTTCTTGCATCTTCAACTCAACCCTCATCTTCCGATCGTCCGAACGACCCCCCATTAAGCCACACCTCGTCATTGGTAACTTGTTTTTATAGGCATCCTAAAAATACAGGCGTGTTATTGTGTCCTACCTATCCATGTCCGTCGCATCTTGGGCATGGCATAGCATAAAGGTCTTCGGCATTGAAGCATATGCTGCTTACGAATCAATCAATTTAATTAAGTGATGAATCATAAAGCTAATCAACTATTTAATTACTAAGCTTACTAATTAAACTATTAAATAGAAAGTAATAGAAACATAAATAAACAAAAGTGGATAATTCTTAAATAAAACTAAAGCTATCGGCATTCAGCCGTTTAAGCATAGGTATAACTATATCATGTAATAGTACACGATCTTACTGCCACGATGTCCGAACAGGTTGATTCACTTTGTAGAGAATATGTCTCTCAAGGTCGGTCTCAAAGTGCTCAGTTGCTATTTTGTGATTATTTCGATTGAGAAGAGCAAAGTCCTTCCTCTATCTCCCAAAAGGTTTGTGATGAAACCTTTCAAGTTGGTTTCCGGTCTTCCACGGCTACGGGGTTTCCCCCGGCATGATACTCTTCTTTGTCAAGCTCCACGACCCAAAACGCATTATCGTCGAATAGAGCACCTTTGGGGCCTGGACTAATTCTCATCACTAAGCCTGTATATTATAAATCAAGGGGCAGAAAACCCGGAATGGTTAATGTCGAAATTTTCTCCTTTTTCTCTCTCTCTCTCTCTCTCTGATAATCAGACCTGTTACAACGCCTCCCGCCATTGAAATGATCAAGGCAGATATCGTCCAAAGCAGCTGATAGCCAGCCTGAACACCAGCCGTTCGTCCATCGCCTGGTTGCAAATCAGGATACAGTGCCTGAAGGTAAATGAATTCTGTAGAAGACGCTGTCGGTGATCTTCCCGGAAAATATTGATAAAGCCTAGAAGAAAGTTTTATTTTTGTAATTTGTGTACTTTTGAATGGAATGGTTGGTTACGTGATCTTGTTAATTGTTGCTCACTTTATGCCGTAATTGTCTGTTGAAGCAACCAACGAGAAAATTAAAACAAACACGCTACCGAGAAGAGAGGGCATTCCGTGCAAATTGTGAATGCCGCAGGAATCGTGTAACCCAATTGTTCTCCATAAAAATGACTGAAATAATTTTTGCATCAATAATAAGTACCTATAGTACGGAGCACTTCGTCGAAAAAGATTGTACCTGAACGTACACGAATCCGGTGACTGAAACGATACCGGCAAGAAATCCCACCAAGCATGCTGCCCAGGGTCCAATGACAAGATCCGCTGAGCTGGAAATAGCTACTCCTCCGGCTAAAGTAGCATTTTGAATGTGAGCCTGTAAAAAGTACAACGTTCTTCAATTCTTAGTAGTAAATTCAATGGTTTCTGACTCACCATTGTCAACTTTTGATCAGGATGTGTGAGTGTTGAAAATGCGAATGCTGTAACGCATGAAGCAGAAAGTGCCAGATAGGAGTTAATAACTGCCCGTTGTTGGCCGTCAAGTGTGATGAACCCGTAACCGTTGAAGCTGGGCCAGTAAATCCAAAGAAACATTGTTCCTTGAATCGAGCTTTCTTCAGTTATATTTTTACCAAGATTATAACAATCCTTATACTCGCTTACCGGCCATTGAAATAACATCAGAGTTGTATGAAGAGCCCTCCTTACTCGTCTCAACTTTTTTTGGAGCTCCTAGCGTTTTGGCAGCAGCCAGACCAAAGTAAGCCGCGAATAAGTGAACGGCGACTCCACCCCCTATGTCCGCTACCTACACAAAATTAAACATTTTAGCTGACGGATTTAACGCATTTAACTATGTCTGTGCTATGGCTACCTGCAACAATTCTTTCATTTTGCAACTAGCAAAATAAACTGGCGTCTCCAGAAGAACAAAAATTATTTGCTGGATAACCGAAACTTTACCGTGGATTGCACCTAAAGATATCAACACGACGATAGCTAATGTTTCGGCTTCAAACATCCTTTATCAATAGAATATAAGACATTTTTATATATTGGGATGAATCAGAAAAACACAAACATATCTACCTCTTGTTGTCAATATTTAGAGGAGCCAGCATCGCCGAACAAATTAAACCGTACTGTACGCAGAGCGTCCCAATAAGAAATATGAATCCCAGGGACGAAAGCATGAAATTTTTCAAGTAAGCCAGTAGAAGGCCTATGCCAATAAACGCAATCACTTGAACATCTTCGAACACTGCTTACAAAAACAAAAAACGCGTCACTTGTGTACCTTTTCTGTATACGTTTCTTTCTTAAAAACAACTTCTTACTCGAGTACTGCAGACCGCTTAGAGGATCAGTTCCCGTGTCGTTGATATCCGCCGAAAGGCCGTAATTTGCAAGGAGGCCGAAAGCCAAAATAAAAAGAATTTGCAGAACAATTAGAATAATTCCCTCCTTCATTTCTATTAAGTTTCTCATTCTTATAAACAGTGCGTTTCCCTTTGATATACCTATATCCTGCGACCTTTGTCCACGCGTGGCGATTAAAAGAATGATATTAATATTTATTGGCTGCTTTGTAAATATTGACTTTTCCTATACCGTCACCAATAAACAATGCTTGCTTCTACCTTTTGTTTCTAATGAAATAAATTCGCTACTGAGATTGTTAGGGTGAACCGTTCAAATGCGGTATGGCCTTTCGACGACGTGCGTTTCTTTACATTACTTCTAAGATAGTAATAATAATTATGATAATAAACCATTAAAAAGGATCAGATAAGAGAATAATTAAATGGATGAGCTTACGATTTTGTAATCATCGCAACACTATTTGCATTAAAATGTTATTTTCTTGACTTATCCTAGGATTACTTTAAATAATATTACGTCCCAATCGGTAGGCACATATCTCGGTCCGCGTATACTATTTTATTGCTCTGTTGAATTGGATTTCAAACGTCACTCTTAATAATCATTATCTAACGATTGTTAAATAAAGGAGTCGCACGCCCAGTTAAATTGTAAAATTTTGTAAACCGAAATTATATAATACGCATTGAATTTGTATGCTAATTACTCGTCCACCGTTCGTATTCGAGTTTCAAGTACATTTTTAGACCGGGGTTTCCCGGTTTTCCCCGGTTCCCGATAGTTGTTTGTGAAACATTCCTCGTTGAAATTGGGGGTGCGCTTTTTCGTGTTATTTTTAAACCAAGGTGAGAAAATTCGCCTAGCATAAATTATCGTATCTTCAAGCAAGGGCATCGGCGCAGTAATTGCTATTATAGAGGGGGCTAAAACGTATTTGCGATACCGGCCGGAGGTGGGGGGGGGCCTTAACTCTCAATTTAGCTTACTGAGATTAATGTTTCTAATTAATAAATTAATTAAACTGATGTTATCCGGACGACGATGGTAGGGCACATCAGCCCAATACGATTCGAGTTTCGAGAAAAAATGGCTCCCCGGCGGAATTTGAACCCGCAACCTCTGGATTACCAGTCCAGCAAGCTGCCAATTGCGCCACGGGGTCGTCCAAATTTGCAAAAAAATGAAGCTGATTCTAGGATAGATTCGGGGGATTGAATCTTTGAGGTAAGAGTAACTTGTTTCGAGAAGTCTGCCAATTCAAAGCCGCTGTTTTCCCATGGCAGAATGGATTTCAAGAATCGCACTTTTTTGGGTGAAATTGTGTCATCTTTATGAGGGCTGCAAGTTTAAAGTCAGACAATATGCTCTATAAAAGGACGAAAAAACATTGTCTGCCATACACAAACCGCTGTTAACGTATGGCAGACTCAAATTGAAAAATTGCAATTTAGGGCCCCAAAACTTACTCAATTTAGGAGGCTCGATCCTTTGATGTATGAAAATTCATGACTTGGGCAGTAAGAAAACCTTTGTCTGCCTCTCGCAGATCATTGCTTTCCGGCGGCAGACTCGAAATCAAAATTTGCAATTTTGGACCTAAAAATTGATTGATTGAATTGGGGTTGATTAAAAATTTACTGACTGAAAATACATGTCTTTGGAAGGCAAAAAATGATTATTTGCCTCTCAAAGATCCTTGCTTTCGTACGGCCGACTCAAGCTGAAAAATTGCAATTTAGGACCTAAAACTGCATATGGAATCACGTGATGCCCCAGGTAGAAAAATCATTATCTGCCACCTAAAAGCCGCTGACTTGTTAACAAAAGTTATTGTCGACTCCCAAAAAATTGCTTAAACACTGTGGCAATCGTGCAATTTGCCCCTTTCACTTTCACACGAGTAAAATTTTAGAGTGAGTAAAAAATATTCTAATTATTGTCATTAACTGCCAAGCTAAGCAAAGTAGGATGCTGTTTTCGTTGTACAGCCAACGTTCGGCGCCATGTTCTTGGGTGGACGAAGTGAACTGTCGGTCAGATGTCTTTGATGAAAGATAATTAACAAAATCTATGTACCTACTGCAATATCAACCCACAGAATATTTATTTTCTTGGAGGTAACCTTGTATTTGTGCTGAAAGGGTAGAGAAGGAAACAATAATGAAGGGACGCTCGGAAGACATTTAGGCCAGTCATACATATAAAACATAGGAAATTACGTAAAATACTGTAAGCTTGTCCCTTTAATATGTTGTAAGGGACAACGTAGTAAGTACGTAACCTATTTTCCACCTTGAAAAATGAACGAATCACTTTTTTTTTTTTTCGAAAAACCACGAAATGTTTCCTCATTTTTCAGTTTTTTGTCAAAAAAAAAAGTCACTAAAGCGGTTATATTTTGTTAAAAGACGATACATTCGTTATGAAATAAGATAAAATTGGACATGTGTTGGAACTATGTAGGTCCATTAGCTCCACAGACGCAGCCCTAGCCCTAAAACATAGCCCGGATCATCGAAAATCGTGATTAGTCTAGTAAAACGGTGTTTGCACGGGGACAAAAACCTTGTATTCGATTTTTGCACTTTATTCCATTTTTTGGCGCGAGAAACACGACTCTGAAGAAATTCAACAAAATTTCTTTGAGCGTTTTGAGATAATCGCGGGAAACGGCTAGTTTTCGGCATATTTTCTCAGTTTTTCGCATAAAAGTCTTAATGACGCATTCTAAAGAAAATTTTAGTCTTTCTATCTTTAAAGAGCAACAAATTTTGCGTCGAATAGTTTTTTTTTTTGTCAAAATCTACCCAGCTTAAAAAGTGGTCATTTTTGCCACTTCTGGCCAATTCCATAGGAACGAGCCATATGAATGAGGAATGAGAGGAATTTGAAAACAAATGTTACCTGTTTTAGTCGAAGCAGTTGCGCAGTAACGCCCTGATACATAGCCCGGATCATTTACGTTCTGAGGGGTCTATGCAGTTGAAGTGTTGTAGTGTTTCTACTGTAATTATTTTCCCTCGGTAAATGTGAGAAATGGAAGAATTTATTGTGTTTTTCAACTCGCTCAAACTTATTTCGGATCTCCAATGGCGTAATGAGCGACACAGAAGAAGCACACTATCTGAATCCAATTCGGTTCTGCAAAAGGTCTCGTTTCGGTCAGATCAGACTGTTTGAAACGTTGTGATTCTGATCCGTCGACTGACTGAAGGGTTTAAGTTTCTCTACGGCTGTCAAACTTTCACAAATTACTGAGAATTTACGCGACGGGAAATCTTCAAGTGACGGTCCCATACCACGATTTGTCAATTTATCTTTTTTGTGTTGTGCCTCCCCTTGTTTTTCAAGTGTGACCGTCCTATCTATTTCATTACTTTCGTTTTTTACGGGATTGGAACCTAGGCCAAAATAAATAATTTATAGGTCTGAAAATAATTATTTCGTCAAAGTGCACGGTGAGTGGAACCGTTTCGACCTCTAGCTCACTACCGCGGCCGGAGCTGGGGCCAGGAAAAGGCCCCAGTGCCAGTGCCTGTGCGGCCTGGTCAGAGGTGTCAGGGAAAAATGACGCAAGTGTGGTTCCCATGAAGGGATAATGTTATTTCTTATACGGGGTCCCTGGATCCCTCTTGCGGCATTTTCTTCCCGACCGTTCGGAATAAGGCCCCAGTCGCAAGGGCGCACGAAAGCCCTCGCTCATCGTTGTCGGCGCCACCTCTTGAGACCCCCTGGAGCTAAAAGGCTTCTCTTCCATCCAAAACTCCTCTTTAGAACTTCAGTGGGGGCAGAAAACTGCGTTTTTCCCCCGGAGTTTTAAACGGATTTTTGCCTATCACTCGAATATACTGCGCGTTCCACGAAAACGTCTTCTGAGTCACACGTTGAAGAGCGTTACATTTCCTTCGAAATTCACTGGACAAACTCATTCCTCATAGGTACCGAGCAACGGCCCTCGCAGACAGTTTTGTGACCTACGAGGTGTGAACATAAAGGAAGTGTCTGAAAGCATTGCGGGGCTAATAAAACAGCTTATATATTTTCCTAGTGGCCAAAGAGTGAGAGAATCATCCGTTCCATTTTTCAGATTGGGTGGTTTCCCCGGTGTCGTCGGCTGCAATTATTGTCCACATATACTCCGCTTAAAATCTCCGTAGGTGACGGGAGTCTGGATGAGACTCAAAGTAGTTGTGTTTTGCGGCCCAAGGATGGAATTTGTAGACGTTGTCACCCGTTGGCTACATTCGAATTTTCCAAAATAGAACCGTAGCCGTTGCTCGATCACGCAGTCTCCAGCAGGGCATTCCCTTGTGGGACAATGGCCGCTTTCCAGACAAACTTTGCGGTTCTCTTCGGTCTTGAACTTGTCCACGCTCATCAATAAATTAAAATTACGCAATGTTAATAGGCTGGCATTTCATACAATTTTGATAACTAATGGGCTTTTGAAGGCGTAAATAGCGAGAGGTTTCACATGATAAAGCGTACAGTCACTATTAAAAGCATATTTTCACTGTTTATTTGCTTTAAGGCGCCTTTAGCTAAAGGAACTGCCGAGGAACTCTAAAAGAACGTTTCTGAATACGATTTTTAAAGGAATCGCTAAAGGAACCTTAACTAAAGGAGCTCCTAAGGGGACGTAAAGGTTGGTTTCTGAATAAGGCCATAAGGCACTATATAACCCGAGTATGCTTGCCCGCCATATTGAGCTCTAATGACTAAGTTATGCTATATCAGATAATAGAATGGAGAAGCACGCAGGGTGCTCGCGGCAGGGGTGGGCAAATTACAGCTTTTTGAGTAATTAATTACAAATTAAAAATTACTTCCAAAAAAGCGGATTAATTACAAATTACCAATTACTTTTCACTTTCACGAATAATTACAAATTACAATTACTGTAATTGAATTACTTTTTCAATTACCCAAGAGCTGGATTTGTGGAACACGCAAGCGTCTTGCTCTTGTTCACTGTCATTTTTTTTGTGCGTCCAGCCAACAATCGAACGTCAGAACAGATCTTTGAGATAGGAAGCAGGAACAGCATAGCCCCAAGATGCCAAACGCGTCGCATGAGTAGGGTTGCGAAATGTCCGGGGTCAAATTTGCTAATTTGGCTAATTTTGCCCCACATCCCAATCTGGAAGGAGATTCCAGGAATATGCTGTCCTACTCCGGAATATCCAGGAGATTTAAGTAATATAGGAATATCAGGAATATTATCATGCTGAGGCAGGGGCGTATTCTCTGGTATAGCGGGTTGAGCGCCGCTATACCAACGATTTTGAAAAATTTTAATTTTTATTTCATAGTCGGAGAATTGTGTTTTATCTTTCATAAAATATTGAAATAAGAACGGTTTTTGAAATTCTTTCGTTTTTGAGCTGAAATTGCCTGTAGAAACGATATTTTACTATTTCTACTCTCAACTTTGCTACAAATTGTACCCCTATGATGGGCTTGAGGCTGTGGCGGGCGGGGAACTGTTTGATGGAGCAGTTTGAGGGGGTTGAGCGCAGGGGAATTGCCGGTTTTTTGAGAATGGCTGGTGGGTCGAGGGGTTGATGCTTGTGGAAGGCGGGGTGGCGCGTTGGTTTATGTGAAAGGATAGCGCTGGATTTCTGCGGTCAACTTGCAACTTCCCTTGCTTGCCTTCCGTTGGGCTATCCCCAAGGTATGCTCGTATCTAGGGGCTACCCCTTGGCAACCGTTACGTCACCCGGGCTAGACTTGAGATGAGGTGAGAGGTTCTTATAAAATTGTGATGTTATCGCACTCGTGGGCCCTTTCTGTCACTGTGTTTTTTAGTCTTGCTTGGTTTGTTTTTGCCTTGTTCATCACATTCACCCAGCCTACTATATTTGCATAGCTTTGTTATAGCCTATTTTTAATAATATAATGATTGTTTTACCAGAAACCAGACTACTGTTAGTAAATTCTTTGGATTTACATCACCTCTGGTATCGGTGGGGTAAGTAATTCAAAGTGTTGAATTATTATTTCAGTTTAATTGTAAGGAAGCATACCTTGCAATTATAATACTCCCACACCTATTTTATGACCGAAAGTCATGTTCATATTTCATTGATCGGGCGCATGAAAGCTCGTTCCAGCCGCTACTTTTTTTGTAAACTTGTTCCCAACAATTTTTAACGTAAAGTCATTCCGTGTAAAGTCGTTCCGCTCACGTGTCGAGGCCTGTTCCCCAAGTTTTAGCAGTGATTCCAGTCACTTACAAATGTAAATTTTGGATTTCTTCCTGGTAACGAATACTGACGGTGATATTTTAATGAAATACCTACCGTCTGATTTAAATGGATCTAACCCCATGACGTCATTGCGCGAATGATTATGATTGGCTAAAAAGTTAGGAGCATACCTCTGTAGTCTATATACCTTGGGCTATCCCCTTCTCAGCTTCGCTCTCTCCGCTCACTCCAAACCACGTGATCCCTGTTACCTTCCCGTTTGTCAGTTTATCCTTCTGATTCAGTTTCAGCCGGCCTGTAGTTTACACTAGTATAAATAAATTACAATTTTTGTATTTAAAACTATTTTTGTGTTCGTGTCATCTATTTTTAAAGGCAATGGAGTGCCATTGTGTCACTTTTTGTATTCATCGCAATGTTTTTTCACGCGTACTTTCGATGAAAATGGGTAGTTGAGTCCAGCTGTCGTTCCGAATCTGAGCTTCCGACTCTTGACTACATCCATGAAAGAGCGAAACCGTGAGTACACCATTTAAAAGGGAAAATTACGACCGTTACAAATGGTTGTCTAGGTGCCGTTCCAAGGGGAAACTATTTTGTTTTCCGCGGGTTTTCCGTGCCTCCTTTTCGCCGTCTTCCCCGTCCCTTGAGTTTTCAAATTCACTAGCCCTCACCCTCACCCACTCTGCCCAAAACCACCAAAATTTTGTCTGAGCAGCTGAGGAGAATATGCCCTGAATATTCCAAGTGTATTGTGCCAGGGAGATGTTGATAGGTATAATCCAGGAATATTCGTTTGTCGTTGGCAGATGATAACATCGTAGGATCACGGGAACATGGTAATATAAAATAAGATGGCAATAATGGGCAAATAATAAATAATGCGTGGGGGGGGGGGGTAGAAATTCGAATTTGACGAAATAAGAGCTCGATACGGTCCAGCCGCGAAACAGAGAAAAAAAGAGATTTGTTAAATGAAAAAAGTATATAAGGTGAATGAGAGCAAGCCCTAGCCTTGCAGGAAAAGTACCAGCGCGCGGCGGGTAATGTTATTTAATAGTAATTGAAAATTCCCTTTTTCTCGATTTTACAAAGATTTGTGGAGCATTATTTCACCTTAAGACAAATAATTATACGTGTAAAATATGAAATTTCGGGTAATGAAGAGTAGAGGTAGAGAATGAGTAATTGGTTGACTTAAATTTAAAAAAAAAAATCAAGCATCAAGATCGCTTACTTTCCAGTGGCGGCTTACTCTTGTCACCAGATAAAGGTATATTTTACAGCAACTAGTTCTGAAACATTTGTTTTGGCCCTATGAAAAAAATTCTTTTTTTTTTTGTAGGACCACTCGAGGCGCCCGTTATGTCGGAAGAATCAAATTCCCAAATACCAATTCCCGAACAACCCAGTGAATATACATAATACTTTTTTAATGGTCGTGGTTCAACCTACAATAATATTATTACTTTAATTTGTCTAGTGCCAAGTGAACCAAGAAAAAAGAGGGCTAGAAGTCAGGCTATTGAGGCAGAAATATGTCTCAGGACTGAAAGGCAGAAGAAGTTGATCCAGTACGATGAGGAAGTACACAATTTGAAGATCGAAGAGTCGTCTCTTCGAAAAGAAATTGCCGCCGAGGAACTTCGGAGGTCTAAATTAGAAACTGAATACGCAGTTAGGAGAATGATGCAAGAAGAACAATTTTTAATAAAAATAAATAAAATAGAACTAGAGTTGATTACAAAAAAAGAGTAGCTACTTTGAAGAACACATCTTCAGTGCCAAGTTATTGTTAATTGTATTTATTTTTAATTTTGTTTTCAAAATTAATTAAACAATGAAATTAAAAAAATTAAACAAATTCTATGTGAAATGACGGATTATAAATGCTTCCTTTATCGCTCTGCCTCTGGCAGTACTTCTTGCTGGTACATCCTGGGGCATCTCGAGTGATTCCTCCACGGTCGTGTTCATCATATTCGGAGGCAGGTTCAAAGGCAGTGATGCTAATGTTATGCAGAATTGCATAAGCTGCAATAATATTTATAACATTGCACAATTTGTTTTGCATCTTTCTTGAAAGACATGGGAAACGCCTTTTCCATATTCCGAACAAACGTTCTATGATCACTCTAGTTTTCTTGTGGGCAATATTATATCTCTCTTCGCCAGGCGTTGTTGAATCTTGCACTGGAGTAAACAAGTAGTCGGTCTGCGTATAACCAGCATCTCCGAGAAGAAATCCATTGACTCTGCCCTCATCGAATTTGACTTTAAATGAACTACTTTGAAAAATTTGGCTGTCATGAGCAGAACCCGGCCAACGAATAACAATGTCTTGTATGGAGTAATCCCACTTTCCAACCACTTGAACGTTCAAGGAAAACCAGCCTTTTCTATTCCTAAAAACTTCAGCATTGGGTCCTCCAGGGCTCAAAATGGGAACGTGAGTGCAGTCGATGCATCCAATAACGTTTGGAAAGCCATCGAATCCCGCTTTGGTGGCTGTAACTTCTTCTGGTGTGCTAGGCAGCTTGATGTAGTTCCTCAGATGTCGACTGATATTTCTAGAAGTTTCATTAACAATGCGACAAATTGTAGTCTGATGGAGCCCGTGAAGATCTCCAGCCGTTACCTACAAGTGGAAAATCACTGTTCAATGTGAAAAATTGAAGGATACACTACCATGAGACTAACCTGGAAGCATCCCGTTGCATAAAATCTGAGTGCCGCACATATTTGTAGCAACCCTGGAACGGGCAGTCCTCTTCGACTTCCGTCATCGGGAGGTAGGAAGTGCAAAATTTTACTAAGCACATCTTCTTTTGAAAATCTATACCTATACGAAAACTCTTCCTCCGAAAATTTCTCTAGCGGATTTTCTTTATTGAAAAAATCAACGCGCAGGGTTCCTCGCCTTTGGCATTCGCTCTCAACGTAATCAGCGAATTCTGATAGATCATCATCGATTACAACAGCCATTTGAAGAAGAATAGTGGAGCAGATGAAAGGATAGTACCGTTTGAAGGTAGGTATCGAGCTACCTTCAACTTCGATGAAAATTCGAGGAGACCTCGAAGCTGTTCCTCAAGGACTCCTCGAGTGGTGATTTATCATACGCAACTAGACTGTGAGGGAGTTTTGAGGTCGAGGAAACTTGGAGGAACGACTTATCATACGGCCCTAAGGCCCGCTTTTTCAATTCTCTGACTAAAGTCTTGATTATGAGACCACTGATTAGGCTTAGTCAATGACTAGCCGCTGGGTACCTTTTTCAATCTCAAGAGGCGATTAGTAATCAGTTGATTTGGTAATCAGCCGCTTATTTTTTGATTATCTTCCGTTGCATGCTCTAGATGAGATTTCGAGCGGTCTTCGAGGTATTATTGTGTGTTTACTTAAATTATGTTGGAGGTTGGTCATCCTCATTGCCCGCTTTCCGGCGTTCTCACCATTGGCGTGTTATGTGTGCCGTATTCCAGACGTCGCGTACCTAATTTCAATCATGAGCGTCGTTGATTACTAGTAATTTCCAGAGTCACTGGAAATATCAGCCGTGCTACAGTAGATTTCGGTTACGGGAATATCCCCTGGACCGAGGAATAATATTATTCTATCATTATCCGGCTTTTACCACGTTCGTGTCGCTATTAAAATAATCCAATTACAAGGGCACTATCTTGTAAAATTTATCGCCGGTGCTATCCACCCGTCCTCTCAGAGTTGGAACGTATGTTTTAGGGCAAGACGGGTGGATTGCGCCGGCCCTAAATTTTACCGAATAGGCCCTCTGATCTATCATTCTCTTTCCGCCTTGAAAATTCTTTAAACAGTGGGAAATAATACAAAAAACTAGGGGAAAATAAATATATTCTATTAAGCCAAGTAAAATACGCCAAAAAATATCACTATAATATATGAAATGGGGGTGGATAGAATTTCTTCTTTAATGGAATACAAATGAATTTGGCCGAGTTCTTGTGACTGAAGTCCATTGCATTCCGAGTTAGATTGCCCTAATGCATCTGTCGGCTAGCCGATAGAATGAACCGGGCGAAATACGTCGAGATCGACGAAGGGAGCAGATAATCGTAGATTTAAATCAAACCGAATACTGTTCATGGCTCTAAGTGTGATGAGAGTTCAATGAAAAAGTTGCCACCGAGTACGATCGACGCTCCCAAGAGAGAAATCCCACGTAGAGTTCATCGTCTGACGAGAATAATTTTGGTGTTCAACAATGTAGGTACCCACGCGTTATAAATGGCAATAAAATAACTAAAAATCACCACCAAAAAAGAAATCGCCGAGCAAAAAGCTTCACAAAATTATAACCTCTTTGTCAATGTCAATATCATATCACTCCAATTTAATCAACTGATTTAGCGCTAATGGAACCTCGGAGGGCTGACTAACTTTACCGGTTGATTATGACCAAATCGGCGATTGATAAAGAGGCACTTGGTGGTAATCAGTTGATTATCCTTAATCAGTTCTTTAAATTACACTAACCAGTGATTGATAAAGCGGGCCGTCACATTTATTGGTGAAAGCGATAATTTTTGAATGTGATTTTAATAAAAAATGTGAATTAGGCATCAGACTAATAAACTCTGAATTAAATTTAGATGGGGCGGAATATAATTGAAATAGTTCGAAATTATCTTCTGTTGTGCAGGTCTAAATAATAAACTATTGTGTCTTTAATGATTTTACAATTAGTAACAAGGATTTTGTCAAATTATATGATGTTATAATACGTGTCGTCTAAAGGTAATGGGTTCGCTAAAAAGTTCTTTGGTTGAAATTATACTAGGATGTAGGGCGTTGAGTTTGCAAAAGGTCAAGGAATTTTCTATGTCCTGAACTACGTTCAATATAATGTTATGGACGGTTTGGAGTTGATACAACACGTCTTGGTAACTGCTGTGTTCGATGTTTTCGTTTATTTTGCCGCTTAATTGCATCAACTTAGTTCTTAGTTCGCTGTTATTTTGTTCGATTAAACTAATCGTATAATCGAGTCGTTAAATTCCTTAATTACTTCTGAATTGGTAGAAAATTGCATGGTAATTTGTTTTTCTAAATTATCTTGGGTAGTTTGCACTTTATTGTAAATGCTATCTAACCTTTCACCATCTTTTACATCTAAGTTTCCTGTAAAGAACTTAACTAAACTACCTAAACTGTAACGAGGCGGCCCCAATTTTTGGCTTCATTTATATTATTTCATTCCCCAGTATAAGAAGGAGAAACCTTCAGTTGAGCGAGTTTGTTTACCAGATGATAAATAAAGGAAACCCCTAGCAACTGGAGGAAAGGGAAAGAAAAGGCATAATTTGGGGGAAATCAAGTCCCTATAAAAAGGCGTGCAGAGCTCGTCTCGAGGCATTATTTTGACAGTTTTTGGCAGTTGTTACACAGTTTTGCTAGTTTTACGCAGTTTTGGCGGTTTTCATAGTTTTCTTAACGCCAAGTGTAACTTTGTGAGTTTAGTTCACTCAAAGGGCAGGGAGTGATTCACGGGGTGAATTGTCGCGTTTGTGCGTCTGTACTGTAAGTTGTGCGTCTTTTTTCTCGTTTTTCTTCTAAATTCTCTCGCTCGTCGCCGTGTACGAGTTTTTCATCGGTGTGCTCGTTCGAGTTACATTACACTCGCACACACCACGCACAGTTGTCTCCGACGTTGCCGCCGCTCACCGTAGCTGGACCCGGCACGCAGTAAGACACATTTCGTCGTTCGTTGTCGCCGCCGCTCACCGTAGCTGGACCCGGCGCACACACACAAGACACCAATCGTCACAGACGTTGCCGCCACTCACCGTAGTCGGACCCGGCACGCACAAGACGTCACTCGCCGTTCGTTTTCGCCGCCACTCACCGTAGTCGGACCCGGCGGACTCTGTTCATCGAAGTGGAAACACGGACACGCACACGCACAAACACAAACACGCGACTACACCCAGAAACGCAGAAGCGGACATCGTGAGTCAGTCCACTCTCTGCGCCTGCCGTCTTCAAGACCCCGTCTCTACCTCCTCTGCGGAAGCGAACCAGCTCGCCGGCTGTTGCCGTCGACCCCATACCACTTGCCACTGACACGCACACACCACGTGTCACTGACACGCACACACACACTGACACGCACACACCACCTGTCACTGACACGCACACATCACGTGTCACTGACACGCGCACACACACACACACACACACACACACACACACACACACCTACCCCCCCCCCCCAGTTTGATTCGCTTCCTCAACGGAACTACAGGGACACCGGTCGAGGGACGGTTTAACGAACCAAGCGGTCCACAGGGAATCAAGCGGGTGAGTGCCTTTACTTTTCTTTTCTTTTCTTTTGGCTTTCGTTGCTTAGGGTGTTTGTCCGTGTTCACAGAACATAACTCGCTCAACAAGCATCACCCTGAGTGTCGATCGCAGCACGCAACCACATCACCGTTTCTTCAAATCATCGTCGCAAATTAATCTTGTTCTTCCAATCAATATAACTTTTAATCTTTTTTTACAAACTGTGTTAACCCCCTTTCTTTTGCAACCAACCCCTCAACCTAAGCGAAACCCACGGAAAGTAAGTGTACGGCTCGAACCCCGTTACAAAACCATTAATTTTAGACCTCTTTTATTCCTATGATTCTTGAACTTTCCTTTAATCGAAAAAATTATTTCTAGTTTCTCATGAATGTTACTTGATGTAAAACTAATCGTCTCGAATTGATTTCTAAAAAATTTATTTTCTTCTTTACTTAAACTATTTCTATCAAGGGGGTTCCTACTGTAGAGCTTATTTCTAACAAGATTAAAATCTCTATCCAAGTCGCTTAATTGGTTTAATAGGTTATTCAAATGATAGTAATATACAAAAGTATGAAAGGATTTCTGAATTTTAGCGTTTCCTAGGTTAATCGGAATAATTCCATTATTAAAAGTAATATTTCTAATTTCTAATCCTCCTGTCCCGTCGAAGATGAGGAAGATGAAGATGGGCCTGGAACATCATTGGTTCGATTTCGATTAATTACTCTCCTAGGTCTTTTGATATTGGAGAGATGGATTTTGTCCCGTGTGTTTTTGTGTCTTTGGGTAATTTTAACTGTTTTTCTATCCTTGTCTACTGAAGTTATTGTTTCTTTTTGGTATTTGGCTTTGGTTTTGCTCATTTTTTGTTTGTTTTGGACATAAACTTCTGGAGGTATCTCGGGTAGGGATTCTTTATTTTGATTGACACGAGCCAGTACTTTCTCTTTCGCTTCCTTATTCAGTTCTTGAACTTTTTCGTATAACATTTTAACTTTGTTCTTGTGATTAGTAATGTAGTCATTAATTAGTTGATTCTCAATGTCTAATTCAAAGATTGGATTCGTTTTAATGTGGCCGTATAGGACTTTGAATGGGGTTAGTTTGGTGATAGAGTGAATGCTGTTGTTGTACGCGAGAACAGCGTAATTCACTTTTGTTTCGATTCCGTCATTCTTAAATTCTTCTCGGTTATTTAAAATTCTTATATGTTCTATTAACGTCGAGTGAAATCGTTCAACCATCCCGTTGGACTCTGGATGTTGAGAACTTATAAAATGGAGGTCAATTTTATGGAGACTTAATAACTCTTTGACGAGGGAATTATTAAATTCGAGTCCGTTGTCTGAGACCATTGTTTTCGAGTTGAATAATTTTAGAATTTCTATTTTCCTTGGATTATAATTTTGACTAATGAGAGGATAATTTGGTTATTGCTTAAATTAACTGGACCTTCAATTATAGGTACGGTCACTGACGTATTACCGCAGTAATTAGAGTGTTGAGTGTCGCATTCCATTTTCTTCTTCTAATAGTAATTCTACGCTGTCGTCCTCTGTAGGGGTATTGACTATCATTGATTCGGTTTCGTCATTTAAATTTGGATTATTTCTGAAAAAGTCTGAAACTAGATCCGAAATTATTTGGTCTGCGGTTTCCTCTGAATTTTGGGGGTTGGTTTTATTCATGTTTAGCTCGATTCTTGAAAGGGCATCGGCATTTTTATTCTGGCTACCCTTTTTATAAATAATTTCAAAATCGAATTCCTCGAGTTTTAAGCGCCATCTCACCAACTTGGAATTAGGTTCTTTTAACGAAAATTAACCATTGCAAAGGGCGATGGTCTGAGAAAATTTTAAATTTCTTTCCGAACAAGTATGGTCTGAAATATTACGTAGCCAATACTATTGCGAGTAGTTCTTTTTTTATTGACGAGAGGTTTGACTCTGAGTCATTCAACGTTCGGCTAGCGTAAGCAACGGGAAGGTCATTACCTTTTAGCTCTGTCGTCCATTGGAAGCGTTTTCGAGCGGCGCTACAACGAGCGTACATCTCAAAGGCTCAAATTGAATGTGACATCGTCCACTGCAGGCTTAGCTGCAGTGAATTCAATTTAAGCCATTTTGTATGTACGCTCGTTGTCGCTCGTTGCCGCGCGTTGTAGGGCCGCTCAAAAACGCTTCCAGTGGACGACCGGCCTTACTGTCTGGCTCAATACCGCGCCTATAGCAACATTGCTGGCGTCAGTTGTCAAGTTGAAGGGAATCGTGAAGTCGGGGTATTGAAGGATGGGTTCATTTTGTAGTAAATTTTTACAAGTCTCAAAGGCATCTGCATAGTCAGCATTTGTGGTACAGAACCTATAATCAGACAGGTAAAATCACAGACGTCATGTTCGCTCTTATCAATTATCAGTCTTGTAAAATCCACCTTTTGTTGATGTTTTGTGGATGTCAACAAACCACCCCCAACCTTTCTTATTAAGCTGATAAGAACGAACAATACATGGCGCCGTATGCGTCGACTCGTCTTTAAAGGTTCCTTATCTGTGACATTGATAGTGGCGCCCTTTTTTAGACGCTTGGTTAGCGGTTTGGTCAATAGGGCGAAATTTTTTATGAATTTTCTATAATAGCCTAATAAGCCTAAAAATCCTTTTATTTGTTATGTGCTCCTAGGGATAGGGTAATTTTTTATTGCTGTTATTTTGTCGGCATTGGGTTTTACACCTTCTGGTGTTACAATATGGCCTAAATACGCTACTTCTTTTCGTAGGACTTCGGTCTTATCTAATTGTATTTTAAAATTGGTTTCTCTTAATCTATCGAAAATTTCCTTCAATCTTCTAAGCTAGTGCTAAAAATAATTATGTCGTCAAGGTATACTAAACACGTTTCATTAGTTAGTCCTCTTAATACGTTGTTCATTGCCCTTTGAAATGTCCGTGGTGAATTTTTCAAACCGAACGGCATCCGGCAAAATTCGTACAAACCGTCTCCGGTTACTCGTTACTCTTAGAAATACTATTTTCGTCCATTTCTATTTGGTCGAACCCTGAAGCTAAGTCTTGGGTAGAAAAGCACTGAGATTTCCCTAATTTGTCTAGGACATCGGTAATATTAGGCAAAGGGTACTGATCGTCTATTGCTTTTTGGTTTAAAAGTCTGTAGTCTATGACTATTCTCCACTTCCGTTTGATGTTCCACTGGATGATGTTGTTGGGACTACCGGTTGAAATGTTTAAGTTTCCATTTGCTCCTCGCACTCAGATTGCGAGGGCGTGGTCCGACGACGGTTTGCCTTTCGGCCAACCTTTTTTCCTTTTGGTTTTGGGAGTTTGATGGTGGGGTGAGGTCTGTTGTGGGGGTAGTGGGGGGGAGTCAGGTTGGGATCTCTCCTGAAAATCCATTAGGGGGGGAGGAGGTAGGAAGGGAGGTATTTGGGAGGTGTTAGGGTGAGGGGGTAGCGTTAAGAGAGGCGGTGGGGCCGTGGTAGGGGGTGGTAGTTTCGGCTGGGTGAGAGATGGAAATCTTCCGGACGATCGCCTCGTACTTCGAGGCAAGGGAGGTGCGACTCCGCTATGGCAGTGTGGAGGTGCGGGCGCCTCTCACGAGGGGCTGCCCACAGGGGTCGGTTCTCTCGGCTGCTCTGTGGAACCTTCTCTTTACTGCGCTTTTGTGGCTGCTGCATGGGGAGGGTTTTGAGGGGGTAGCGGACGTGGACGACCTTGCTGTCGTTGTCGCGGCGCGCTCCCGGGAGGAAGCAAGTCGAGAGATCGATCGGCTGTTGCGGGTCGTAGACGAGCGGTGCGGGGCGGTCAGACTGGCTCTCGCAGTGCCGAAGACCCAATTGGTCCTGATGTGGGGTCGGCTCTCTCGGGGCCGTCCCTTGGTGGTTCGCTACCAGGGGGCCCGCTTCGTGGGTGAGCGGCAGGGCCGCTACCTTGGGGTTGAGATCAATCCGGGGAGGACAGCGACCCCTCAGATTGAAGTAGTGGCGGGGAAGCTAGAGAGGACTTTTGCCCTTTATAGGACAGTGGCGGGAAAAGTCTGGGGTGCGGACTACCGCTGCCGGGTGCGCTACTTCAGGGCGGTATTTAAGCCCACCCTGCTCGGCCTGGTGGTGGTACCGGCTAACAAGGGCCCAGAGGGCAAAAGTCCTCAGCTTGCAGCGGCAGGCGCTGGTGCGGGTGGCCATGGAGTACCGGACGGTTAGTTCCGACGCGCTCCAGGTACTGGCGGGGAAACCTCCTGCGGACCTCCTGCTCGATGTATGGGTTCATCGGCGCCGCCTCGCCCAGGGAAACTTGGGCTTGGTACGGTGCCGTGAAGACTGGGCAGAGCGTATTGGTATTATGGCCGATGAATGGGGGGCCGTTTGGGGCATCTGCCTTCTCGATGACCTAGTCGTTGAGGCTTGGCAGCCGCGTTGGGCTAGCAGTCCAACGGGTAGGCGTTTGTTCAGGTTCGCGCCCGATTTTCGGACGAGACTGGCGGCAGCCAAGTGGTTTACCCTTGAGCACGCCGCCACTTCTATCCTGACAGGGCACGGCTCTTTCAATGCCAAGTTGTGGTTCTTCCGGCGGCGGGACTCTCCTATATGACCGCCGACCATGTGCTTCGGGGCAGGGGCACCTTCCCTGCCCGGTTTCGGTCAATGGCGCAAGCCAGCATCCTCAGCTCTGAAAGACCCACCTCCGAGGTGGGAAAGGCCACCAGTCGCGGCTAACGGATCGAGCTGAGTGATGGGACCGACTCTGCTGGGGAGTCCGGGCCAAAGATGGGGTACAGGCCAGGTAAGGGTCGGGAACGGCCTAGGTACTGGCCACATCTTAAGGAGATCCCCCGAGAGAGAGAGATGTAAATGTTCTTGGGTTACGAGTAATAGCCGCATACTCGATGCCCGGTTGTGGACGGGCTGTACTGTTGACAAGTTGTCTTGCTTCTTTAATTGATAATTTTTGTGTTACTTGGAGTTTTAATATCTCTTTTTCTTTTTTGTACATAGGGCATTGACGGGAAAGAGCTGAGTGTTCTGCTTGGCAGTTCACACAACGGGGTATGCCGCATTCGTTTTCGTGTTGTGGCTGGCCACAAATACATATTTTCGAGACAGTGCGACACTTTTGGGTGGAGTGTCCATACTTCTGGCACTGGTAGCAGCGTTTGACAGACTGGATCGACTGGCTTTGAAGGCAAGTTACGAGGACAGCAAGCGATGGATTAAACAAGCGGTATGGGAACGGTGGCAGAAACAATGGACGAACATGAATTCCCAACTAAGGGAGACAATCTCCAACGTGATGTTACGAATGAGTAATGAACATTTAAGTCGGAGCGAATCGATTAGGCTCGGCTTCGGACTGGATATAGTAGGCTGACGCACGACTATCACCTTACTGGAAGACGGAGACCATTTTGTGACCAATGTAATTTTAGACTCTCCTTGAAACACATTGTCACGGAATGTCATAAGTATCAAGCACAGATAATGAACTTCTTCAACTCACAGATGCCAGAATATAAAGATTTATTAGTTAATGCCGATGGTAACATGAGAATAATATGTTTTTTAAAATCAATAGGTATATATAAATTAATATAAAACATAGGTAAATGATTACAAATGAATAGGTTATGACAATACCTAAGCATACCTCAGCTGAAGATAGCGGGCTAATAACCTCGTTGTTGATGCCCCTTGAAAAAAAAAAAAAAAAATACTTTAAATAATATTACGTCCCAATCGTTTATTTTATTAGATGGATATAATAAATAATTCTGTCGCCGGTATTTTTAATTAATGAATTAAACTGGTGTTATCCGGACGACGATGGAAATGCATAGCCCAACACGATTCGAGTTTCGAGAAAAAATGGCTCCCCGGCGGGATTTGAACGTTTATTTAATAAAGGAGTCACACGCCGAGCTATATTGTAAAATTGTGTAAACGGAAATTATATAATACGTATTGAATATGAATGCAAATAACTCGTGAACAGCTTGACGCCTTGACCCTTAGTATAATAGCACCGTTCGTATTCGAGTTTCAAGTACATTTTTAGACCGGTCAAGATTATGAAAATTTCCCGATAGCTCAAATAAGCTTTGTGAAACATTCCTCGGTAAAATTGCGGGTGCGTTTTTCTTGTTAGTTTTGAACCAAGGTGAGAAAATGCGCCTAGCATAAATTACCGTATCTTCAAGCAAGGGCATCGCCGCAGTAATTGCGATTAGAGGGGGCTAAAACTTATTCGAGGTGCTGGCCGGAGGGGGGTGGGGGCCTTAACTCCCAATTTAGCTTACTGAGATTACTGTTCTTCGTTAATAATGGCCATGATGGAATGAGCTCAAGGGTATAGCACACAGTTACACACAGGAGGTTGCATGTATTGAAGTGGAAACTGCGACCTGAAATGACTGACGTTTTCAGTCACAATTACACTCACGCAGTCCCATTCAACCGGACGAACATAGTCATGAAAGCTGTGCAAAATTACAGCTTATGACCTCCTATACGAGTCCAGGAGTCCGCCATGCCGTATCTGGCGCCTAATACGTATTTTATAGCTAATTAAATTCCTTAATTTGGAACATGGATTTAACCGGAAGAACATAGTCCTGAAATTGGTCTCATTTGCAAGGTTATTATGGAGTTGATTACGATTATGATCGTCTGCCTACGGCATTTGCCCTCTGTGGCTCGCCAAACTCACGAAATTTGAAGAATTTTAATTAACCGGAAGATCATAGTTCTGAAACTGGTCTCATTCGATAGGTTTTATGGAGATGATTACAAATATAATCGTCTGCCTGGAGCATTTGCCCTCGGTGGCCAGTAATCTCCTTAAATCAGGGATATTAATTAACCGGAAGAACTAAGTCCGGAAAATGGTCTTTTGCGACACATTTCATGTGGCTGAATACGAAAATGATCGTCTGCCTGGGGCACTTGCCCTTAGTGACCAGTCAAACTGCACCGGAAGAAAATGATTAACCGGAAGAACATGGTCCTGAAACTAGTCTCATTCGAAAAGTTTTATGGAGAAGATTACGAATATGTTCGTCTGGCGGCGTGTGCCTGGGGCATTTGCCCTTTGTGGCTCACCAAACTTTCAAAATTTGGTAAATTTTAATCAACAGGAAGAACATAGACCTGTGACTCGTCCTGTTCGTGAGTTTGGCCCCAGGCAGACACCGGCAGACGATCATTTTCGTATTCAGCCACATGAAACGTGTCGCATTAAGACAATATTCCGGACTTAGTTTTTCCGGTTAACTAATATCCCTTATTTAGGGAGTTTGACTGGCCACCGAGGGCGAATGCCCCAGGCAGACACCGGCAGACGATTATATTTGTAATAATAATCTCCATAGATCCATTCGAATAAGACCAGTTTCAGGACTATGTTCTTCCGGTTAACTAAAGTTTACTGAATTTCGTGAGTTTGGCGATTCACTGAGGGCAAATGCCCCAGGCAGACGGCGGCAGACGATCATATTCGTAATCAGCTCCATAAAACCTTTCGAATGAGACTAGTTTCAGGAATTTTTTCTACCGGTTAAATTCTTGTCCCAAATTAAGGACTTTATAATTAGCTATAAAATCCTTAGGCTCGATCCAGATACAACATGACAGACTCCCAGACTCATAAATATAGGCGACCATATGCCATCATTTTGCACACCTTCCGTGACTATGTTCTGCCGGTTGAATTGGACTGTCGCCAGCTCTCGAACTACACTGGGAAAAAGGTCGGTTGTTTTCACTCTGTTAAGACACTCGGTCAAAATCAACCGTTTTCGACCGACCGTGAAAAAGTTTACTCTGTTGAAACAGCATTTCGCCGAGTTAATAGGCTGAAAACACCCAAAAGACGGTGCAAATTGGTCAAATAAGCTAATTTCTAACGCAGCTCACGGCTAATTCAAGAATTAACCGAGTCCTGGGGGTCAACCATGAACTAGCGTTAAAAAATTATCGCAAGCGGTAACTAAGGACGCTCTATCACAAATAATGTTATAACGCCATAGATACCGCGTTTTGACGGTATTTTTACGCTAGCTCATGGTTGACCCCCTGGACACTTGGTTAATATAAGCGAGGGTGTTGCGTTAACCGAGTGGGTTGGAAATCCCCACCACTTCGATTTCTCTTTTTTGGAGATAAGACTGAGCTATTCGGTTGGTATGCCTTTAACCAACTCAAGTCGGTTCAAGAGTCGGTCAATTTTATTCGTATTTAACAAAGCTGTCCAGGGACTGCTATGGTGAAAACTCCCACTCGGTTAAACTTGTCGTGGTTTAACCGACTGTTATCGCCCGCTCGGTTGCAGATGACTTAACGGAGTGAACTTGGTTATGAAAATACGGCAGTGACGATGCGCATGCGAAGTGCTCTGCAAACTAGGGCTTCTAGCCTCACATCACAACTCACTTCTTCGTGTTCCGCCACCACTGCAACGAGATTTTTAATTATTATTATTATTTTTTAAAAGAGTGAATGTGAGAAACTATTGAGACGCAGAATGTGATATAGACTTCCATTCTGAAATACAGAGCGGGGCCTTTCCAATGCGAGAGAGTGGAAGACTCCTGAACCATATCAACCATAACATCGAGAAATCACTGGTAAGTACCTATTTGTTTTACATAATTTTACACGTTTTTTCGGAAAATTTAGGAGATTTTAAATGAAACTTGTTTCTTGTTTGTTTGTTTGTTTGGTTGTTTGTTTGTTTTTTTTTTACAAATAAGTAATCAATAATGTGTAGTAATCCATGCGTAATGTAATCCTCTGTTGAAGACAGTTCAATCAAATTCAGTGACGTCGGTCACGTCGCTTCGCTCCTCGCAATGACGGAGCTTGTACGCCGTCTGGGCCTCATTTTGCCTTCTGATTTTCCCAAAAAAAACTTTTTCTTTCAGACTTCATTTAGGGTGTAGTTCAACCAACTCTCGGGACTCTCGTTTTGTAGAGGTTTTGTAGAGGGGAGAAAGGGAGAAAAACTTGCGAATTCTCAAATGTACAAAACATTTTATTATTTTATTATTTATTTATTTATTGTATGCATGGCATACAATTCTTCCAATATTTATTTTTCAGCTCTCAAGGATTACACTCCTAGCGGTCCACCGCGCGCCTCGGTGGTGTAATGGATACAATACTCGCTTCGCAACCCAGCGGGCTTGGGTTCGAATCTAGCTATTGCCCATTTCACTACAAGGCAGCGGCGAACTGTGACACGGCACACTCGCCTTCGTGTGGGCGTTGCCGGCGCTGTGCGTTCAACAAACCGCGCACCGACCGAAACGCCCGCGTAGTACGGGTGTGAAGTGCACAGTTGGATCAGGGTACGGCGTATGAGCCCAAAGGAGGCTTTGGCGCCTGCCGGGTTCGAAACCCGGCACTCACTAATTATTATTATATTATATCGCCGCATGTTTTCAAGGAAATGAAGCCTGGAAATGAACTTTCCCATTTCTCAACACGCTAAAAACAACAGGTGAACAATGATAACCAGTCATTCGTACACTCAGAAATAGTATAAATTTAAAATTGTATGGTTATTGGTTTAATTCTTTGTTACATATTACTATGTATTAACTTTCATGTATTCAGGTCTATGTATTCATTATAATGTTATTTTCTTCATTTTCTTATTTTTTTTAAAGCCAATAAATGAGTTTTCGACCGAACTAATCCTATAAAACTGACGAAGGACAGTCGTCGATCAGCCTGTCGACGTGATGTATAGGATGCTGCTCGGTTGATTCGAAGCAACTGAATGTTGTAGCTAACTAGTAGCTAACTACTACTAGCTAGTAGTAGTGTACTACTAGCTACACTGGTCAATTTAATGGTCAGTTTAAACAACCGATTTTGTATTTAAAATTGTCAGAGCGATGGGTTAGCTTGATTCAACCGAATGGTTCGTTAAAATTGACGGAGTTATTGGTTGATACGGTTCAACCGAATATTCGTCAAAACTGGCTGAGTGATCGGTTGATTTGGATCAACCGAACGACACGGTTGACGTTGTTTAACCGAGTAACTGAAATAAACTCAACCGAGCAATCACTTGGTTAAACTCGCTCGGTTAAAAAAAGAGGTATGACCGAGTGCAAGGTACTTGGTTGTTTCAACCGAAAAAAATCGGTTGCAATTTCTACCCCAGTACGCTCGGTTAAATTTGACCGAATTTCAAGCCAATTTTTTCCCCAGTGTATAAGCAACAGTACAATATTATTGTTATATATTTTATATTAAGTCATATGTGGACAGTTTAGAGATTGCGTGATCAAGTAAAAAACCAAATAATTAACTCTCTCTTATTTCTGAGTTTACAAGCGTTTGTGAGACTTAACAATTATAAGTTAACACTGTGGACTCAAGTAGAGCTGTGACGTGACAGCTTTTGCCGGTCACAGTGACAACTAGCTCCGGTGACTGTGCAGTCACTGTGACAAAAACCAGTGATTTTGTCACTTAAGTGACTACTGAGGGCCTGTTCCATAACTTTTTAATGTCACTATCACTGTTTGTTTCCACCCGTCCTCCCCATCAAAGTGTGATTTAATTTGGGGCGGACGGTTGGAAAAGGATATTCTTAGGAACCCTGAAATCTTAGGCCCCCTGTAGCAGCTCGTTTGAGCAAATGCCTAATGTTACCGGACTAGCCGGCATCTGTGTGAATTTCATTCCCAGACCCTAAAAAGCCTATTAATAGGGCAAATGAGAGAGTTTGCATCGGTTTTAAAAAAATATATATAATTCTTTTTCGAACTTTATCCGTGGAAAACTCCTATGAACGGCGAACCCCAGCCTCAAATGCAAACATGAAGGTGAGTCATGGATCAAAAACTGCAATGCACGATTTTACCTAGAAACATAACCATAGCCAGAGAAGGACAGGGCTAGGCAGTTGCCCTCCCGTACACTCAAAAATGCAGATTCAGTGGGGCAGTTGCCCACCCCTAGATGCATTTTGAAAGTACAAATCTTTCAAGATAGTCACATTGTGTTTCGTCGGCGCTCACTAAAAAAAATAACTTCACGGATTTCACTAATAAAAAAAAATGAATTTCAACGGGTTTTGTCGCTCAGAAAACGGAAAACGGTGCCAGAGAAATGGTGTGGTTCGCTCTACTAAAACTGGTTTGACAGCCTTTTCACTGCCTAAAAATAGTTAAAACTAGCTATTTGCACTATAAAAACGGCTAAAGGGATTAAACTCACGCCCAAAATACAAAACTGTCGATTCGCGTTTTGAAAATGGCTAAAACTGGACTTTTCGCGCCCTAAAATTGGTGGTGAACTTCTGAAAATGCCTAAAAAGATCATGATTACCGCCCGAAAGTAGCTAAATCGACCCTTCGTGCGCTAAAATTGATCCGACTGGCCATTCTTGAGCCAAATATGACCATAAGGCGCGCTTTCGGCTTGACGGACTAATCAAGCTCTGAAAACGGCCAAAATGACTTCACGTGCCCTGGAAATGCCTAAAAAGATGATTCATTCCCTGAAAATGTCAAAATCGACAATTTGCGCACCAGGAATGGTCAAACTTCATGGCCTTGGCTTGATGGACTAGGTAGTTGAGCCCTGAAAATGGCAAAACTGACGATTCGTGTCTTTAAAATGGCTAAAATTACTACATTTGAACCCTAGAAATTGCCGACTTTTTTTTTACGAGCTCTAGAAATGGATTACTTGACGAATCGAGCTCTAAAAATGTCTGAACAAGTGACTCCTGCCCTGAAAATGGCAAAATAGACCATTCGGAGCGCCGAAAATGGCCAACCTGGCTGTTCTCGCCTTGACTTGGGACGTACTATTCGCTCCTACAACTGGAAAGACTGACTTTATGCGCCCTAAAAATGGCAATTATAGCTATTCAAGCCTTGAAATCGTCAAAACTGAAAAGCTGTGCCCAACAAAGTAAAATGTCAATTTTGAAGTAAAATATTCAGTTTTGAGATAAAGTGATATTTTCTTGGTGGAACCGCAAGTTTCAGGGTAAAATCGTCAGTTTAGGGACGTTTTTGGAATGAAATCGTAAGTTTTGGAATTAAAATAGTCAGTTTTGGGGTAAAATGGCCAGTTTTGTATTAACGTCATCAGTTATGAGGCAAAACGTCAGCTTTAGGGTGAAATCGTCTGTATTGGTATAAAATCGTCACATTTGCGATGAATTTGTCATTTTTTTTTTTTTTTTTTTTTGTTTGTGAAATGACCTGTTTTCAAGGTAGAATGGCCTAAAATCACCCGTTTCGAGGAAAACTTGAGTTAAAGTGTGACATTGTCAGTTTTGGAGTAAATCTGTAAAACAGTGACAAAATCACCGACAGTGAAATCACACCTCACCTCTAGACTCAAGTATAAGCCTATACAAACAATTTGGCAAAAAACATTTTTTACTTCAAATAATAATTAAAGAATAAAAATGTCGATTACGTTGGAATTTTTAAAACCAATAATAGACTTATAGAGATAAGTTGTTCATAAAAGTAAAAAAACAGTCGTGCAACATATGACATTGAAAAGCTTTCAGGTCACACACACACTTAAGGGGGACACTTAAGTTAACGATAACTGTAGCTGAAATAATTATAAATGCAATTGGCAGTTATATGACAATTTGAAGAACCATGAACTAGCCTGTATTCGGAGGCCGCGCTAAAGCTTACTTAGCAGTTAATGGGGACAATATAATAAGTCAATTTCATATAGGACCCACGCCTTACCGATAATTAATAGTATACGAGCGACAACAGGTGTGAAACACCAGCGCAAATAAATTTTATAAACGTTTATTACAAAGTAAGTGGGACATGGGGAATCTTTGTAGTTGTTAGTACCTTCTAATAAGCGTATGTCTTAACATTGTGTGTTTTACTTACACAGACCGTGAAACATGCCCAGACAGGGCGAAACGTCGGTTGATGGATAAATAACGCTGATTACTGAGGTCGAGTGGACGTTCCTTCATTTTCAAATAATTTAACGACCTCGCCAAACAACATGTCTTCATTTGAAATTTATTTAAAAATCACCAGATGCACCAATCGGGCTGCAACTACTGTTGATTTCCTTCTTTTCATGTGCCAATTCATCGGTATACTTTTCTCCCTAATCGGACGTTCAAGCAAGTTCCCCATTTTGCCAATAAAATTGGTGCGAATAGTTGATTCGCGGTTAAAATTGAGAAAAGCGCTAATTCGAGGCTAAAATTGAGAAAAAGTGATCATTTGAAGCTAAAATAAACAATAGACTCAATAAAAATAAACTCCCCATTAATAGTCTAGTAAACGAATGCTTCTTCAGGTGTGAGTCCTCCGTTGTTGCGGAGGCAAATGCTATCGGTAACCTATACCATTCTGTTGCAGGCCAAACCTGGTCACCTGTCTTTTCGAGACGTTCATGAAAATGCACTAAGAGCAGAATATGAGCAATTAACCACGCGTACGAGACCAATCGTCATAAGAGCCACGGAATTCTTAAGGAAGCATGGAATTTCTCTGCCGCAAATTCTTCAGCCACCGCCAACAACATACACCCCATGGACCATTGCTAAAATAAAATTGAACCTGTCCCTATCCATGCACATAAAGAAAGGGACAAATCCGATCCTATACCGTCAGAAATTCTTGGAAACATTGACTCAGTATCCAGACCCTGAAGTATATTATACGGACGGGTCAAAAACCGCGGAGAGCGTAGGTTGTGCTGTTTACGTCCCTCCAGATCAGCACTCGTTCGCATTGCCTCAGGCATCTTCAATATTTACTGCAGAACGATACGCGAGACTTAAAGCTCTCGAGTTAGCCAAGACTTCAACTAAATCAGTAGTTATTATATGCAGTGATTCGAAAGCGGCCTTGCTATCACTACTTGACTCCTTTACCGAGGACCCTCTCAACCAATTTATTCTTGAAGCGCACGCAGAACTAACTAGTTCCAAAGTAGTTTATTTTATCTGGACGCCAGGACACGTGGGCATAACCGGGAATGAGATGGCTGATAGAGCAGCCGGAGCGAATACTGATAATATCATTAACCATGTAACACCATTTGATGCCAGGATATTTTTTAAGCACCGTGTTAAAAGCATATGGCAAGAACAGTGGAATCGAGAGGCTCATTGCCATCTCCATAAGATCCAACCTCTTGTTAGCCTACCAAACGTGCCAACGTTCACAAGGCAAGAAAATGTAATTCTAGCCAGACTCCGTATAGGACACACTAGACTCACGCACGATTACCATTTAGGAAGAAGAAACCGTCCACAGTGTACCGTGTGTCTCACTCCACTTACAGCTGAGCATTTGCTAAGTGTCCTACCTACGACACCCAACGCCAGCAGGTGCTCCTATCATATCCTGATGATCTCAAATACACTTCCGCGAATATTAAACGAGTCATACATTTCCTAGAGCTCATAAACAAAACATCTTTCATATAAACAAGTTAAAAGGGGTGTGAAAGCCCCAGCAGACAGTGTCAGTGATGAATGAAAACACGAAGATAGTATTTTATTTATTTATTTTTCATTTTGTATTTTTAATTTATTACAATTTATATATTTTAATTTATTTATTTCTCTTCTAAAACTCGATAAATAAAATAACTGTGATATGAACTGGTTGAACTAGTGAGGAGAATATAGAAACTGTGATACTAACAATACGCATTTTGACTTGCAAGTGTGCACTAACGTCTTCAACTTACTTGTACAACATATGTATACATGTACCTGCCTAAAATTGGCACCGAATTACGCGTAGAAAGACTTACATCAATGAAGTGATACCTAGACAGAAATAGGAAATTATAGCTAAAGATTTGTAACTATCTGTTTTCTGGATAATTAGAGGTATAGTTATTGAATTTATACTCACCAAGTGAAACGGGCTAATGACCTCGTAGTCGAAGCCTATGAATTAAAAAAAAAAAAGAAAAAAAAACAAAACAAAAAAAAAAACGAATGCTTCTTAGAAAGGCATAGATTGAACCCGCTGGTAGCTCTAAAGTTGTGATTGGGATTTGTTCGGAGGGGTCTGGAGATGATGTACTCAAAAGTCCCCGCCTTTAGCCCACGAGCTAGCTGCTGGACGTGGCAAAACGTGCATCTTTTTTCACTTAATTACCTGTAGTCAGGGGTGGGCAAGATACTTGAGTATTTAAAATACTTTGTATTTTAAATACAAAATACGTATTTTGTAATTGTATTTAAATACTTTTGGAAAAGTATTTGTATTTCTGTATTTAAAATACATTTTTGAAAGTATTTTGGGCTTTGTATTTGAAATACATTTTCAAAAGTATTTTGTATTTCACACTCAAAGAAAATACAAATACAAATACTTTTAATTTCAACGTTCTTTAGTTTCCACTTCTTCGCCACCATTCACCAGTATAACCTAACTTAGTGACACCATATTTGGCACAAAAACCCGGTGTAATAACAGCCTTCGATTGACGTTTTCATTTTTCGAAAAAGTGGTGGAAGTTCCGAATTCCTTGTTAGCACAAAAATGGAAACTTGGCACAAAAATGGATCATACAGAGCCCTAGCTTACAAGTACACAAAGCTGTACAAGTAAACAAAACTCGTGGCAATTATTGCGAAAAACAACGCTAATTCGAGTTTCAACTGGACCAAAATGGCAAATTCACAACTCAAATGGCCAAAAATCGCCTATTAATAATAAAAAAGAGAATAGATAATGTGCTAATTCGCTGCAAAATTATCAGAAAACGCTATTTCACAGCTGAAATGAAGAAAAATCAATAATTCGCGGCTGAAATTGAGAAAACGAAAATCTGTATAGCTTCTGAAAGAATCGAGGCTGAAACTGAGAAACAGCGCTAATCCGTAGACAAAAATTGCTCACGCGGGCTAAAACCTAAAAAAACTACGCGGCTAGAATTGACAAAAATATTAATTAGCGGGGTTAACTTTAAGAAAAACACTAATTTTCAACTCAAACTGAGAAAAAAGTGCTAATTGGCTGCTAAAAAATGGCTAAACTGCAGATGAAAACGAGGAAAACGCCAAATCGTGGCTAAAATGGAGGAAAATCGCCAAACAAACGAAAGAATCCCTACTGCACTGCTAAAATTGATTAAAAGCGTTAACCCGTGGCCAAAATTGGTTAAAGTTGTAGCGTGCCAACAGCTAACAAACCTCAATTTTTAATTTTAAAAATAACAAATATTATGTTAAAAAAACAACATAAGTCAGTTTGATCGTGAGTTCGTATTTTCCCAATTTTTCATTGTCGTTATAAAAAAGATCTCTAAATTTTTCGTTGGCCGTTATTTTGTATACCGAAGAGAGCGCGACCCACAAAGTCACTATCCTTGAAAAATTGACAAAAAGCAAATGCGTAGCTTCTGTTTGAGGCTAAAACTAAACAATAAACGCTAATACATAGCAAAAATTGAAGGAAAAATGCCAACGTGGGACTGAAGTGTAAAAAAAAAACTAGCTAATATTGAAAAATTCACTATAATTAGCCTGTCATAAATAAATGAAAACTCACGTTTTCAGCTCAAATTGGGAAAAAGTGTTATTCCCGGCTAAAATTTGAGGAAATCACGAATTCGTGGCTGAAAAATTAAGGTAATTCGCAAATTCACAGATTAGAAACGCTTCAAAGCAGCTAAAATTGAAAAAAACGCGAATTTACGGCTAAAATTGAGGAAAATAATCGCGGATAAAGTGTGTTGGAATTTCTAATTCCGCCTTATGAAGACAACTTTGTGGCTAAAATTGAGGTAAACGGCAAATTCATGGTTATTGACATCTTTCATAAATACACCAGCGCTCATGTGACGACTAAGTGAAACGACCTCATGGAGTATCCTTCAATTTTCTATTGGATTTACTTCAATAATTTTCTTTCTGATTCTGATTCTCACTACCACAATAAACAAAACAAAGCAAGTGACACCGGTCAGATGTTTCCCCAGACTGTCAGTTCATCTTAGCTCGACAAGAGCGGTGCTGTATTTATGAAAGATGTCAATAAGTAAAAGAAAAAACACTGATTCACGGCTAGAAATGAGATGAAGCCCTATTCTACATATAATTAAAATTGAAAAAAAAAAACTAATGCGGTGCCAAAATGTAAAAGAACCCGCCAATTTGCGGCTAATTAGAAAATCAGTAATTATTCTTGCTAGAATAAAGAGAAAAGTTAATTTTCAGCCTAAATTGAAACAAAAAGTGCTAATTCACTGAATTGCCGGAAGAATTGCCGATTTGCAGTGCGAAATGAACAAAATTCGCTAATGCACGGGCTAGAAATAGCTACTGCACTGCAAAAATTACGAAAAAGCGCTAATTTACGGCTAAAATTGAGACAAATTTAAATTTGCGTCAAAAATTGGAAATACGGTAATTCGCGGCTTCCTCGGGAGACTTTGAGGCTAAAATTGAGAAAAAGCGCTAATTTATGGCTATGAGTGAAAAACTCGCGAATTCGCGGCTAAAACTGAGACGAAATCGCTATTCCGCAGTGCATGGTTACGGTGAACAAAAAATGCTAATTCGTGGTAAACATTTCGAGAATTTTAAGGCTAATATTGAGTAATTTTCAGCTCATACTGAGTAAACCGCTAGAAAAAATTGCAGCTAAAATTGTGGAAAACGCCAACTCGAGGAAAGTTAAAGAAACATCGCTGATTCACAGGAAAATCAGTTGCTAATTTGAGGCGAAAAGCGCTAATTTGCTGTTAAAGTTGACAGAAAGCACTCATTCGCGGCTAGAATGGAGAAATTTGCAGTTTAAACTTGGCATAAGCGCTGTTTAGCGGATAGACTTTGGAAATAGCCATGGCTAAAATTAGGAAAAGGCCTTAGAGGTTACCAATAGAGGTTTTATTTATATTTAGAGACTTTTAGGGGCCTCTTGAAGATTTCCGCCCCGGGCCCCGATATAGATTCACCAGTGACCTCACCCCCTTGTCAGCTCACGATCCACCAGTGGTCGCCGGTTCGGATTAATACTTAGTGACAACTTGTCTACTTTTTTTTGCGTATCGCGGCGCAGCGCTATTTCGCGCTGCTACATTTTGTCAACTTGTCTATTGAAGGACCTGACATTTTTGAATTATTCATTTTTCGTGTTTTTCGCACTATCTGCCATTGAAATCGAATTTTTAAAAATTGTATTTGTATGTTATTCAAAATACAATTCAAAATGTATTTGTATTTCAGTATTTAAAATACATTTCTGAAAGTATTTTGGGCTTTGTATTTAAAATACATTTTCAAAGTATTTTGCCCACCCCTGCCTGTAGTTCGTAAACTGTAGGTCCCACCCAAAAACTCATGGGATAACAAAAAACATTTGACAAAATTCCTCAAAAATTAGTTTTTGACAAGTTTTTTGTAGCTTTAACCGCTTAAGAGATAATAGCGGTGAATTCGCTGGCCTCCATAAACCGCGAATTCGCAAATGTGAATTAATTCATTCTCTTATAGTCACGAAAAATGAGCGTTTTCCCCTATCAATTTTAGCTGCAAATGAGAGCTTTTTTAATTTTTAGCTATACGAATTAGCGCTTTTCCGGTTTTAACTGCGAATTAGAGTTTTTTGTTTTTCATTTTCTAGCCAAGAATTAGCGATCTTTTATTTATAGTCATAAAGTGTTCTCCACAAACCGCGAATTAGCGTTTTCTAGATTTGCTTCGTGAATTAACGTTTTTGACTCTTTTTCTCAATTTTGGCCGAAGCGGTTTTGCTCAATTTTTGCAGCGAATTAGCGTTTTTTCTCATTAGTGCATCAGTGAATTAACGCATTCCCTCGAATAAGTCACGAATACCCAGCGTTTTGCCCTCAATTTTAACGGATTTTAGCAATGAGGAAGTTTCACATTTTCCAAAAATATTTTTTTTCGATGAGGCATATCAATCCTTTGATGTAAATGAATAAATAAATAAAAATTTAAAACCCTTCCCGCCAAAACGAACATTTTCCGCAACGTAATATCCCTTGTATTTTCGGTCCTTTTCATGCCTCTGAATTAACTCATCTGTTTATCCTTCATTATTTTATTATTGGAGAGCTCTAGTAGAAAATCAAAGTCATATGGAAAACCAAGTCATTAAACTTTGTCTTATTTGTATGTTAAAAAAAATGAAGCGGTTCGTGGGTTGGGATTTTTGCTCCCGATACGTTGCGCTGCTCTACTATAAAGTAGATCACCCGCTAAATTCAAAAATTATACAAAAGTTAAGTGTTGGAAAAAACATATGGTATCAAGATAGATATCACGCTACAACTTCAAACCGAAAATAAATATAATCATTTTTGTATTTGGCGGGTTTTCTCCTTTTTTATGCTTAACGGGAGCAAAAATCCCAACCCAAAATAAAAAAAAATTTCGCTCCGGCAGCTGGCGGTCGGAAAGAGTGCATTTCATTTCGTATACGGATACCCTAAGCCGTCCCAGAAGTAATAATGTTGAGACCATGAATTGTTTCGTTAGTGTTTGACCCTCCCTCGTACTGTTTGCTGCCGGGTTTGTTTAAGCTGAACTTAATGGGAATCAAAGGCTACTTCAAAATGAAATCATTGTACCGAATATAATGCTTCTGGAATCAACTGGTGATTTGTAGTGATTTTTTTACCAGTTCAAGCCGTATTACCCCCCCCCCTTCCTTCCAAGTCGACCGATTTGGCCCAAATGCAATACCGACCCGTTATGACTACTGATTTTTGTGCCAAAGCGCGATCCGCTAAATTAATTTCTACGAGAGTTATCGTGCTAACAAGACCACACACTTACTTCCACCCCGGGGGCACCACCCCCTCCCCCTTGACTTTTTCAAAAAATTAAAATGGGAATCAAAGGCTAGTCTAACATGGAGTATACGTACCGAATATGATGCTTCTAGAATCAACTGGTGATTTTTAGTGATTTTTGGACGACTTCAAGCCTTATTTTCCCCCCTCCACCTTGACCGATTTGGCCCAAATGCAATACCGACCGGTGTCTTATGACTACTGATTTTTGTGCCAAAGCGCGTTCCGCTAAATTTACTTCTACGAGAGTTATCGTGCTAACAAGAAAACGGCCATAATATTATAAATAAACCAATAAATATTATATATATATATAAATTCCGGAGACCACTGAATTCGTGTTCTAGAGGTTCTAAAACGTGAAAAAAACATGACATGACCCATGTTTGCCACCATCACGACGAGACCAATAGTGCATTTTTCAGAATGAAATGCACTAAAACATTTTTTTCCTCGAGTCTGAGGACTTGGTTTTCCATATGACTTTGTAGAAAATAAAGCAAAGAAACACAACAAACCGCTCTATCCGACCGCTACTTTACAGGCGATTTTTTTTCGAAAGGCGCATAAAATGACACAAACAAGCTATAGTCTGTCCACTTAGGGATGGACTCTCGCCCGCCCTTGAATTTAATGGAATTTTGGAACAAATGATCAGTGTGTAACGTCTATAATGTAACCATAGTGCCCCTAGTAAAAGTCATTTTGTTGAGTTCTTGAAGTATTTTTGGTGAGAGTGATTAAATCGAACTATCGAAATGAAGCGACACGTTCGAGAGTCCATCACTAAGTGGACAGACTTTAGCTGGCGTGTTTGAAATGACCTAAAACTTCAAAAATCGCGTATTTATTAACTATTGGGTTATTTTACGAACGGATCACGATTTGTGCTCTATTTTAGCATAAATAAACCTTTAAAAAAAAGATTTATGAATAAGTTCTGACCCATGAAACTTCCTCATTAAGAGCTTTTTCTTAATGTTAGCCGCGAATTAGCGCGTTTTTCAGGGTTTAGCGATGAATTATCGGGCCACCAAAAACCTCAAATTCGTATAAATGTTTCTGTTTGCCTCGAATGAACGCCGAATGGGTACTGAGAAATTGGATTTTTTCACGTGGTTGTAAAGAATTTTTTGTATACCTAATTCATTTCAATATTTTATGTTAATAAATGTCCTATACCCCAAAACTCTAATATGCCCCACCCCACCTCACGACCGATATGAAAAGGTCCAATTGCGCGGCATGAATTCTACGTATAAGTACCTACTATTTACAGAGTCTAGTGAACGTGCGTGTGACGTCACAAGACATCCAAAGCAATGCTCATTTGTTTGATGACTATCTCCTAAGAAAAATAGCAGAAAGTCCCCCATTTTCACCACATTTTAAAGGATTTCTCAATAAATAATGCCAACAAGCCCTTGGTCCTTTAGCGCCCGCCCACCCCCTTAAAAATCCACGACTGCATCTGATGGGTCATTTATGGTGGATTTCACCACCTCCTTGTTTACCTGACATTCAATGAATTTTTTCCCTTAAGTCCGACTTTAAGCTGAACCTTAAGCCGAGGTGGTGAAATCCACCATTATAGTATTGTAGAGAAGTGTTTAGTAGTTTAGGAGCAGGGGTGAAGGTCTGGGACAATGGGATAACATAGTGTTTATCTAGGTAGTCACTAAAGTTTCATAAATTCAATTGGAAATTCTTCAGCGTAGGACTATAGTTTCTCATTCTGATAAGATAGTTTAGTTTAACAATATAGCAAAGATGTACAACGAGGTAGTAAATAATAAAACTTTAATATTATTACTCATTATTTCAATATACCGACGTCGAGACTATTAGCCCGTTCAAATATTATTAATGAATCATTTCATTTTGATGCTTATACATTTTATAACGCTTGTATAGAACCTCACCGAAAAACACTGTCAGCGCCATACTGTGACCGATGACTAAAATATAAAAGGGTCCGCTTAAATCCACTAATTTCAAGCTTTTCAACTCCTGTTCGTGATTTGCCCCACTCAACCAATCGACATGTGAAACGAGATCGCTCACAATTTTTTCCGTGATACCTCCTTCGACCATTCGAACAACTGCTGTTTTGACGAGACGGTACAAATAACTGTGACGATACATAATAGAGCCGACAGTCACCCTGCTTAGAACGATGCCAGTGTCGTACACTTGAGCCGTGCGTAAGTAATTTTTAAGCATGTTATCGATGAATATATCCACGTCGAGTAAGGTCGAGTTTTTAAAAGTGCTCATCGTCGTTACGTGTTGGATGAAACCTCCAGATGGAATTGGAGAGTATTTTAGTTTCAAATATCTCGACAGTTTGTCGTCATTCAGAAGGAACAGCTGGATTGAGTACACGAATGCAGCAACCGGAAGCTCGGAATCAAATAGTTCGTGGGTTGATCTTATCGGTGCCTCGTATTGTCTGTAAGTTACAAATCCAGCTAGATAAGCTGTGTATGCTAGTGAAATGTGTTGAGCAAAGAAACTCCATACTAATTCCATTGTATAAAACACGATTGATGCATTCTTGAACGAGCCTGGACCATTCGAGAATACTATTCCAATCGTTATTATAACGGTTTTCGACAACGAAAGATTTGGATCAACTCTTCGAGCTACGATCCAGAAGACAACTGGGAAAATGATGATGGTAACCACAAAATAGAGCCACAACAAAGTGGAAAATCCGCAATAAACCATTTTCCATTTTGGTTTTAAAACGGGAACTGGCGCGTATATTACAATTTTGAAGCTGATGTACCTTAAACTATCAGCCGTTTGCGTGAAAATATTGCTCATTCCACCACAGCATATATCGGCCTTCCCTTCAACAAAAAACGGCACTGATCCGAACCAAGTTTGATTGTCTACTAGTCTTTTCCACTGGCCGGGCGCGAATACTTTCCACGCAATACTGAGATTGTAGTGGCTAGCTAAAAATGTCATAAAGATTCCATCCAAACCGCCAACGCTGCAACTATCAGTCATTATACTGTCCGGCGATGGTACTTGTCCCTTGAAGGTCAAATAGGGCTCGTAAATCGAAGATGAAATCCTGAATTCGCACCCGTTGAATACTGAGGGAATTTCGAATGGTATAGGATTTTCAAACAGAACAAGCTCACCTTCCGAGACGCTTCCTATAATTTCTGGTGGTCCCGAACTTTCCAGGCATCCTTTTTGTTGACGACCGAACGGGTAAACTGTGTAAACTTCAATTGGACTAGAATTGATGAACAAAATATTCAATATTCCGAATCCGTGCAACGTTTTGAAAATTTTATCAATTTCATTAGTTTTGTAGCGAGTGCGAGTAAATAAGATGTACGTCGACTCCGTCGACGAATGTCTCTCAGACCGATAAGTACCGTTCATGAAAAGTCTTAGCATGGACGACGAATTTTTCTCCATATGAATAACGTAAACGCAGGGATGTGGTTTTTCTGGACCTACGGCGAAATTATTGACGTCGTCGCTTTCAATAGGGGCAAGGATGTAGAGAAGGTGTTGTGTGAGTAGGGTGCGTAACGTCATATCGTTGACATGAGAGCCGTCTACTGATGATTTATACGAATAGATGAAACTTAGGCAAGAGTTGGGCTTGATGTCGACTAAGTCTAAAATGCATTGCGTCAAAATATCAAGCTGTGACTCATTCCTTATTGAGGAAACTATGGCACAAATAGGAATTAAACGCAGTAACATAATCGCAATGGGCCTTCAACTAAGTAGTATATGTAATAGCTGTCTTGATAGGTAAAGTTTCATATTTTTAATTGATTTCATTAGGAATATTGTACTTTATGTTATCGCCTTCATTTCCGATCTAGTTAAATGATAATGTCATTTTAATGGAAATCAAGCAATTTGTAAACAATTTTTCTTCTATGTATTCTAATTCATTACTTCGAAAACCAACCCCAACGCCTTCTAGCCTCACACACAACTTATATCTTTTTCATCAATGTCAGAGAGAAAGCACACACTCATACAGAGAAGTAAATGTGCAGAATTAGATGCGTACGTCCTAGAATAGTTACTCACAGAGAAACGGATTAAAACCTTAAAGGGGTGGCCTAGTAGGCACGGGCCTCTAGCATCAAAATCTAAATTTAGATTGTACCATTTTATGTATTTGGAATATTTGGGGACAGTACCAGAGATTCTCAATTCATTGGCCATTGTTTTGAAATAGATGACATTTTATATAAAATTAATCCGAACAGGAGATCGTCCATGCAGAAAAAGCAGGAAAGACGATTTTCTGAAATTATTTTCGCGTCATTCTGGTTTAATTATTATGTTTGGCACATTACATTGAGAAGAACAGGGGCCTTATTCTCTAACACGATAGCAATCAAATTTCGATTGCAATGTTGCTATTGTAAAGCCCGACCAGGCCTCGGTTTAGGGAGCCTCCGGGAAGTGTGTTCAGGGATAAGGATTAACGAAGGCGGCCGTAGCGGCACGACAACGGTCAAGCTTATCACGTATATTAGCTAGTGTCTACAACTTAGCCTAGACTCACCTTCGTCGGACCTGGCGGGTTTGCGGTAGCGTAGACGAGCGGAGCACGCGGGCAGTTCGCAAGGTTACGGTTCCCCCCAAAGATTCGACGTACGCTCTCGGCTGGTACTCCAAGACCCCTTTTCTTAATTAGAGAATTCCCCGGGTTTTATATTAAATCCCAGGGCCATATTTGTGAAAACCCTAGGTGTTGTGGATAACAAGCAGTTTCCCCAAGGATATGTTGACGCTTTCGGGCTATTCCCTCCCGCTCGTCCCTGAGCTCGCCGGGTTCATTCACCGAGCGGTGAATAATTTCCCGGACCGAGCTCCTTTTTCTCCGTCGCTTAACATAACGCCCTTTTTAGGGCGTTACATCACCCCCACCTCCACGGCGCTGCGTCCCGCCAGCGCAAAAAAAAAAAACGGCCTGCTCCACCTTGTGTGCCCGGCTTGGCACCTCTCCTCCGACCGGAACCCTCACCCGCCACTCACGGCGTTCTCTGGTGGGGTCCACTTTCAGGCACGCACAAAGGGCAAGGTCCAGCTTCTCGACGGCCTACACAAGGGGACGGCCTCACAAAAGGTGCTTCTCCACCGACCAACGATAGGGGAGGGGTGTAAACACTCGCCAGGACGAGCAAGGAGGCCGATTCCCTCCTTGAAGAGAACGGCCCTCGACGCCGCCCCACCCCTGAGAACCCTGCCATGTCCACAACACCTCGAATTTTGGATTTCAATCTACCCCTCCAATCCCAGATTTTTATTTACTCCCCAATTTTCAATTTAGCTATTGCCGGCCGCTTTCCCCCCAAAACTGGAGACCAATGCGACAGCCCGCTGCCAGCTACGCCTCACGGACCGCAAATTACCAAGCCGTCAGAAGTAAAGCCTGTACAAAACAAAACGAATACTGACAATAATCCAAACCACAATGTGAACAAGACAAAGACTGTACAAAACTACTTCGAAGAACATCGACAAAGTCCGGGCACCCGCATGGCGCCGTCACGCCCGTTCCACGCCCACGGTCGAGGGAGCCCCCGCCAAGGGCGCCAATATGATGTTTGCCGCTGCTGGTGTCTTCGTGACCCGCCGCCGCAGCCAGATGGTGACCCCCACGCCGACCAATACCACGAGTGCCACGCTGCCCCCGCCGCCATACCAGGAAGTCCGTCTGAGCCACTCCAAGCGCCGACCATGTCTCCAGGCCCGTACTGCCGAAGCTTCTGACTCAACGCCCGCCGACAGCTCACCCTCCAGATCGTTCCACGGCTTTAGCCCCAGCAGAACCGCGCTGTCCTCTCCCGACGTGTTGAGAACCCGGGGTGCCCTCACCTCGAGCCCTACGGACGCCCGCAGCTCCCCAACGAGCCCCGCCTCCAACCGGAAACCGTCCCCCACCAAAGCACAGCCCATGGGCGGCACCCGCAGACCAATGCCAGACCACAGTTCCAAGGAATGATTCCCCGACGACGGACACTCCACCCCAACCGACGTGGGCTGGTCGACACTGACCAGCCAGCCTCCATCAACCCGCAACACCTGCGGGGAAGCCAGCCCGGTGAGAACCTCACGATGACAAGCGCTGGCGTCCCCCCGCCACAATCCAATGAGACACGAGTGCCTGGCAGCCGGGAAAGCAGGTGGAAAAACAGCGCATAACGTCCCTGCCAACCACCGTCGACAGCTCCCCCACTCCTCTCGCCGAAGCTCCACAAACAACGCCCCATCACCGAGCACAGCCAGCCATCTCCCTGGATCCCTGAGACCCAACCAGGCCGAAGCATTCGAGTCAAAAATAGGTAGATGCTGCAGCTCGTACAACAAACCGGTTTGATTGCGACTCGCCACCGGGACCATCACCGTAGTGACCAACTTACTCCCTGCCCATCGCACACTCACGCTGGACGCCCCGTACAAACGCGCCACCCCCAACCTATCCGCTTCACCAACCAGGGCGTAGCCCTGCGGCAAGAGCGCTGACACGTTCGCGATTACGCGGAGGAAATCCACTGGAGCAACCAAGTCCGGAGTCAAACGCCCCTCTGCCGCCGCCAACAACCCCTGATGGAGCCGAGCGGCTACCAAGCGCGCCGCAGATGCGCCGGTCTGCACTTCCAAGGCGTTTTCCATGGCCCGCCAACCGGCCCGCAGTCCCTGCACGTCGCTACGGATCCCATTCGACGCCTCCACCAACTCCCGGACTACCACAGTGAGCCTAGCAATGACCCGCACCACCCGATAAGGTCCACGCCAGGGCCGTGTCAATTTCTTCGCACACCCCTTCTTCACAGCCGGCGAGTGCAACATCACTAACTGGCCCTTGTGAAAACCTTCGGACTTAGTGCTCGCTTTAAACCGCTCTGCCCGCTTACCTACGGCCCTTTGGTTGTTCACCCGCGCCAGGGCCTGTACCACTCGTAGCCGGTCCCGGAGAAGTTCCACGTACACATCCAGGGGCTCTCCCTCAGGCCCTAACGCCAAATCCCCGTCCAAAGGCGTAACCATCCGCTTCCCGAAACACAACTCAAACGGCGAAAACCCGGTACTCTCGTTATTCTGCGAGTTAATGGCCATGGCCGCGAAAGGTACAAACTTGTCCCAATCCGACTGTTGGGCTTTCACATAATGACTCACCATGGTGGCGAGCGTTCGATGGACCCGCTCCAGCCGACCATTCGACTGTGGATGGTATGCCGTCGTATGAACTTTCCGAATTTTCAAGAGTTCACACAAATTTCGAAAGACCTCCGACATGAACGAAGCCCCTTGGTCCGTAAGAATTTGGACTGGAAGGCCATATGAAATCACCAAACCGTTCAGGAAACCCTCAGCAATGGTCTCAGCCTGCTGGTCAGGAATCGGGACGAACACCACTAACCTCGAAAATTGGTCCATGAGGGACAAAACAAAGCGGTTACCACGTGCCGTCACCACAAACGGGCCAACCACGTCCAGCGAAACTTGCTCAAAGGTCGAGGCGGGTTCTCTAAATTCCCCCAGGGGCGCAACCCCCCTTCCATAGTCCTTCTTCTGCGCACACGACACGCAGGACTTCACGTAATCCGCCACCTCCAGACGCAAAGCGGGCCACCAGTACTTCGCCTTGAGTCTCTGCCACGTCTTCTTTTCCCCCGAATGCCCCGCGAAGGGCGCGTCATGCGCTAAGTAGAGCGCCAAAGACCGTAATGACCGTGGCAAAACTACCCGTAGGGCGTCATTCACCCGTCTACATAAAACCCCCGCCTTACTCTTCTCGAACAGTCTCTTTTTTTCCCACACGGCACACTCGCTGTCCTCCGCCTGCCGCGTCACCACTAGGTCTCTTGTTAAGGCGACGGGCTCATCAGTCACCACCATCACCTTTCGACTCAACGCGTCAGCCACCTTGTTCGCCTTGCCGGGAGTGTACTCTATTTCATAATCGTATTCCTCTAACACCATGGCCCACCGCATCAGTCGTGAGTTTGTGTCCTTGTGCCCCGCCAGCCAGCGAAGCGCTGAGTGATCGGAACGAATCGTAAAATGGCGACCAAACAAATAGCACCGAAAAAACTTGACGCCGAACACGACGGCCAGCAACTCCAACTCCGTCGCCGTGTAACGCGTCTCAGGGTCATTCAATTGCCGTGACGCATACCCTATGGGGTGTTCCCCATCGTCAAATGCCTGCGAAAGCACCACCCCCAGCCCCTTGAGCGAAGCGTCAGTCGTTAAAACGAATTCTCGCCCAAAGTCCGGGTATCTCAACACAGGCTCCGACACCAAAGCCCCTTTTAACCTATCAAACGCTCCCTGACATGCCTCCGACCACACAAAGGGACAATTTTTCTTCGTAAGGGCCGTGAGCGGCGCTGATATTGCCGCGAAATTGTCCACAAAACGCCTATAAAACGAGCAGAGCCCCACAAAAGACCGCACTTCCGTCAAGGTACTTGGTGGTGGAAAACCACGAATCGCCTCCAAATGTGTCTGTAGGGGCCGAATCCCCTCTGCACTGACCTTGTGCCCCAAAAACTCTACCTCCCGGGCCGCAAACGTACACTTCGCCAATTGTAGTGTCAATCCTGCCTTTCTTACCACCTCAAACATGTCACTGAGGGCTTTCAAGTGGTCTGCCATTGTAGGCGAAAACAATATAATATCGTCCAGATAGGCCAACGCCCTACCTGGCCCCATCTGATCGATAAGCGCCCCCGCCAGCCGTTGAAACGTCGCTGGAGCTCCCTGGAGCCCGTACGGTAAACGCGTCGCACAAAATTGCCCGAAGGGCGTCGAAAAAGCCGTTTTCTCTTGACTCGACTCCTCCACTTCGACCTGGTGGTACCCCGAATTCAAGTCAAGGCTCGTAAAAACCTGGGCTGACGATAGACTATCGAGCACCTCGTCAATCCGCGGCATTGGCCAGAACTGAGGCCTGGTCACCGCGTTCAACCCTCGAAAATCGATCACCATCCGCAGCTTACTAAAGCCTTCAGGAGATTTTTTTTGCCACCAACATCGCCGGCGAGCACCAAGGAGAAGTGGAGGGCCGTATCACCCCTAGCTCTAAACTTTCCTTCACAATCGCCTCCATGGCCTCCCGATGTGCTACCGGAACGCGGTACGGCCTCTTCCGCACAGGGACCGCATCCCCGGTGTCAATGGAATGCTTAATTACCCCCGTACAACCTAACCTCTCACCTCCTCCCTTGTAGGAGAAAATATCCTCAAACTGCCCCAGCAGGTCAAACAGGGCGGACTTATCGGGTTCAGTGACGTGACCTATCAATTTTTCCAGCAACCCCCTAAACACCTGATGCCTTTCCGCCTCCTCTGTCTCCACCCGAGCGACCACGGCGTCATTCTCCCCCGTCTCCACCGACATGGCGACCAAGGCCCCCACTGCCTGGTCCCGACAAATCGTAAGGGGGGCACGGCTATAGTTAAACACCGAGGCAATCGTACGGCCACCCTCGACCGCCACGATAGCCCTCGCCACAAGCGCCCCTTCCAACCCACGCGGTAGCAACAAAAATTCACCTCTTTCATCGCCCCCGGCCCTCTCTTTGGTGCACCCTCGCACCAACAGAGGTAACATGGCCAAACTAAAGGGCGGAACCACTACCGACTCTTCTACTACCGCGCGAAGGGCTCTACCCACGTCCTGGTCTTGGTAGACCACTAGACCAGCCGCGCACCCCCCACTCCCAATTTTTCCCCGAGACTTAAACCGAACACCGAGGTCCTCTACGTCTAAAACTGCTCGACATTTCACCAGGGTGTCCATCCCCAACAAACAAATATAATTTCCAGGTAGGTCACATACCAAACCCGCCGTACACACCTGTGTTCCGTCAGAGAGCCGCACCTTGAACTCCTGCTCCCCCTGGACCCGCAAAGCCGCCCCCGATACCCCGCGTATCACCGAGTCCCTGGCCCGAACTGCATTTTTAGCCACCCCCGGCTTAACAAGGGTGACTTGGGCCCCCGTGTCTAACAAAATATCTCCCTCTACTCCGTCAATTACACCCCGAAGCGTAAACTCCGGCCGAGAAACCACCGTCCTCGACTCCTCCCCGGCTACCACTGCAATACTACTACGCCCCCCGGTCATCTCTTCGATTTTTTCCCGCTCTACCAACGACGCGGCCCTTTGCCTCGATTTCTTCCCCTTCCGATTTCTACACTCCTTTTTTAACCGATGATGATCTATTTCCGGTCCATTGTCCTGTCCTACCGTGGCCGTATCCAATCCGTTCGAGGGCTCCCCTAGGGAGCCCCCACCCCGTTTGGGGAAAGCTCCACTGGCCCACCCCGTGATGGACCAGGAGGCCCCCTACCTACCACCTCCCGTTGGTCCGCCCGCTGAAACCGCCAAGGGCAAACCCGCGCAACGTGGGTGGCCTTCTGGCAGATCTGGCAGGCGACCCCTGCCAACTTCTCCTGGCAAAGCCTCGCGAAGTGCCCCTTCCTACCACAACGGAAGCACCTCCCCTCCACGCCTGGCCTATTCCCTTCTGGCAACGCCCTTCTCGTCCCCTCCGCGGCTCTCCGCTCCCCCGAGGGTCCCAGCCCCACGGCCTCGTCGCCCCTCTCGGCCACCGCCAAAACGGCCGACGAGGGCAACGCCGCGTTCTGGCGGAACATTTCACTTTCCGCGACCCTCCTCAAAACTTGTTTTGCCCCCGCAAAAGTTGTGACGCCGTTGGCGACAAGCTTATCCCCGAGATCAGGTCTTAACGCCCTCAAGAAAAAAGATAACGCCATCGCGTCGGCCTGTGGCGTCAGACCCGACCCTTCCGATAAGCCCGCCACCCGCAGGAGCTTGGTGAAACGCCCCGTAAACTCCTCTACACTTTCGACCGCCCCCTGCCGAACCGCCCCCAGCCGCGCCATCCCGACGGCTATATTCGGCTTTTCGAACCGCTCCTTGAGAATACCCCCCAGTTGTTCAAGGGTTTTTGGGGGCGGTCCGGTGTACTCCGTCACATAAAAATCTCTCGCCCGCCCCGACAATTTCCTAATCGCGAGCTCCACCCAGGGCCCTTCCTCGCCCCCAGCCAGGTCCGCCCGCCACCGAAGTTGCGAGATAAACTCGTCAACCCCCATGTCGCTTGAACCCGCCGTGAACGAGGGTAGATCCCGGGCCGCCATAAACAAAAACCCGGTCGAATCGCGCTCCTCTTCCAAGAAAGTTCCTCCCCGCGACGCACGTGACGGCCGCCCACCCGTAGGGATGCCATCGTGGACCACCCGGGAGCCATTCGGCCGAGGTGGGAGCACTTCCTCCCCGATGGATGGTGGAGGGGGAGGAAAATCGACGTTTTCCCCAAAAAGCACATCAGAGGGCTGTAACACCGCAGGTTCAACCCGGCTAATACCCCCGAAAGAAACCCGATTCGTAAGACTCCTCGCCTCTGCTACCGACACCTCCAACTCTTCGACTTTGTCTTCCACCCTCGCTACACGCCCCAGGGCATCGTCCATCGTCGCCTGTAACCCTACTACAACGAGCGCCGCGCGGTCTACGATCTCCTCCCCCCGACGCCCAATCACCTCGAGGGCCACCTCCTGCCTCTCGCGCTCCCCCTCCGTCCAATTCTGGACCACTGTCACTACGCGGGCCTGCCCCGCTTGAAGGGCCTGCATGTCCTGCACACAGCGCCCCACGTCCGCCAGGACTTTGCCCTCCAACGTGGAGTACTCCGCCCTAACTGACATAATCTCGGCCCGCGCGGAGGCCTGTTCCCGCCTCAACGTGGAAATTACTTCCCGCATTGAGGCCACACCGTTTTCCGCCTCCTCCGCCCTACGCTCGGCCTGTCGGAGCTGCTCTTTCAACTCTTCCAAAGCCCTAGCTGTGCTCTCAGCGAACTCCTGGATATTCATTTTAACCAGTCGGAAACTTAACCGAGAAAGAAAAACAAAACAGACGGGAAACGAGGATCAATGCGGATAAAAAAAAAAACTCGCTAAGAAATAAAATCGCCGACCTGGAAGCAACAACAATTCTTCTCTATTTAAATATGACGTAATACTACTAACGGAATGGAGCGTCAGCGAATTCTTATTGAACGTGGAAGAGCTCCTGAATTGAGAAAAAAAAAGGAATAAATGAAAGAGGTGACGAAAGAAAGGTGAGCGAAAACCAAACAACCGTTTAACTGATTTTAAAAAAAAACTGAAATCTGACCCAATAAAAAAAAAGTTACGCCAAGTCTACAAAATGCAAGCGAGAGGAAAAAAACAAACAAACAAACAAGGAAGAGACCTGGAAAAGAAAACCCCGCGATTGAAATTCCTCGAAAGGCAACAAAAAAAAAAAAGAAAAATTTCTCTTTCTCCGTTTTCCTTTAAAAATCTCGCCTGCCGATACAGCCTCCGCGGAAAAAAAATATTCACCTGCTGCCTTAATCCACACGCGAGGCGGCAACCACAGTCTTTCTTGAAAAAACCCAAGAACTCCTCTATAATAATAAAAAGAAAACTACGAAACCCCGTTTCCTATTATAAAAACCCCGTTACGGCAATGTAGCAAAAATGAAACCCGAAAAAACAAAAAAAACCGAAAGAAAAGAAAACGCCCACTAAAACACACTGAACGAACGACGTCCCGGGGGGAACCGAAACCTGGACCTAACGAAAAACCCGCTGCCACCAGCTGTAAAGCCCGACCAGGCCTCGGTTTAGGGAGCCTCCGGGAAGTGTGTTCAGGGATAAGGATTAACGAAGGCGGCCGTAGCGGCACGACAACGGTCAAGCTTATCACGTATATTAGCTAGTGTCTACAACTTAGCCTAGACTCACCTTCGTCGGACCTGGCGGGTTTGCGGTAGCGTAGACGAGCGGAGCACGCGGGCAGTTCGCAAGGTTACGGTTCCCCCCAAAGATTCGACGTACGCTCTCGGCTGGTACTCCAAGACCCCTTTTTCTTAATTAGAGAATTCCCCGGGTTTTATATTAAATCCCAGGGCCATATTTGTGAAAACCCTAGGTGTTGTGGATAACAAGCAGTTTCCCCAAGGATATGTTGACGCTTTCGGGCTATTCCCTCCCGCTCGTCCCTGAGCTCGCCGGGTTCATTCACCGAGCGGTGAATAATTTCCCGGACCGAGCTCCTTTTTCTCCGTCGCTTAACATAACGCCCTTTTTAGGGCGTTACATCACCCCCACCTCCACGGCGCTGCGTCCCGCCAGCGCAAAAAAAAAAAAAACGGCCTGCTCCACCTTGTGTGCCCGGCTTGGCACCTCTCCTCCGACCGGAACCCTCACCCGCCACTCACGGCGTTCTCTGGTGGGGTCCACTTTCAGGCACGCACAAAGGGCAAGGTCCAGCTTCTCGACGGCCTACACAAGGGGACGGCCTCACAAAAGGTGCTTCTCCACCGACCAACGATAGGGGAGGGGTGTAAACACTCGCCAGGACGAGCAAGGAGGCCGATTCCCTCCTTGAAGAGAACGGCCCTCGACGCCGCCCCACCCCTGAGAACCCTGCCATGTTCCACAACACCTCGAATTTTGGATTTCAATCTACCCCTCCAATCCCAGATTTTTATTTACTCCCCAATTTTCAATTTAGCTATTGCCGGCCGCTTTCCCCCCAAAACTGGAGACCAATGCGACAGCCCGCTGCCAGCTACGCCTCACGGACCGCAAATTACCAAGCCGTCAGAAGTAAAGCCTGTACAAAACAAAACGAATACTGACAATAATCCAAACCACAATGTGAACAAGACAAAGACTGTACAAAACTACTTCGAAGAACATCGACAAAGTCGAAGCGGGCAGTTCGCAAGGTTACGGTTCCCCCCAAAGATTCGACGTACGCTCTCGGCTGGTACTCCAAGACCCCTTTTTCTTAATTAGAGAATTCCCCGGGTTTTATATTAAATCCCAGGGCCATATTTGTGAAAACCCTAGGTGTTGTGGATAACAAGCAGTTTCCCCAAGGATATGTTGACGCTTTCGGGCTATTCCCTCCCGCTCGTCCCTGAGCTCGCCGGGTTCATTCACCGAGCGGTGAATAATTTCCCGGACCGAGCTCCTTTTTCTCCGTCGCTTAACATAACGCCCTTTTTAGGGCGTTACACTATCCATCATAGAAACGTTGCTATTCGGCATTCTTTTTTTAGAAACAATTCAAATTTTAGAAACAATGAATTTGAAGCAACGTTGCTAAGGAGTATTTCTTTAGTAGGTTATTATAGAAGCACCACCAGACTCTGTTGCTATATCGACCAATTCGATTGCAGTGTTGCTTTCATCTTTATCAAACCCCGTTATCATTGTGAATTTTAACTTTCCTCGGGCTAGCTTTTTTATTCAAGTCTGTCATGGGATAAGAACGTCGAAAGTTTCTATCTCAGCTCGCGCTTCTGATCTTCGCCATTCTGACTTCCGGCGCAGCAGCTTGTGGAGGATCAGCCCACAGCGAGAAGTATTCTAGCTCGAAGTCTCAGATGAGAGTGTTGTGTGGTCGAGAAAGCCGCTAGTCCTGTCGTGAATGGTTTAGACGTCAGCATGTCCGCATGTCGGCATTTTCATCCATGGCATTCTCATCAATTGTTCGCTCTCATCTTCGGGAATTTTCCTCGATCCTCGCCTCTCAATCGTCGTGAAGAGGCACGCTGCTGATTTCCCACATTACTCGGGTAGATTCTAGCTACTAGTGCTTGATTCTTCGTGGCTACTTGGGCGTGAGGATTCATAGTACGCTCCCGCTATAGACTAAAGAAACCGCACGTTTACACGTGCTACGTGATATGATCCTCACTGCTGCCTTATTTACATTTTTGAACTCTCCCTTAACGATATGAAAAACAAGCTGTTCGCAATTCAATATAATTTATTATTTGACAGCAATAAAGGCAATTTTAAATTGAATTTACAGACGTTCAAATGCGTATTTTATTTTCTTTCAGTGCATATTTAATGGCTTGGTCTCCTCCAGTATAGTTCTTTGGTTATTATTCCGAAGTCGATTTTCAATGTTGATAAATCGGTATTCTCTCCCATCTACCGCCGTCGCAGGACGCAGCGCAGAACGCAGGAAGCAAGTCCACTTTTCACTGTCTACATAAAAAGCAAGGCTCCGTCGTGCGTTGAGCCAATCATATGTCACGTTATAAAATAAAAAGTGAAAGAGAACTAGAGAAGTTCTAATCACTTTATCTTGACATTTTTTGGTTATCGTACTCCACTAATTCCAGTCAGCATTTAATCAATTTAATTCAAGTCAATCAATTCAATTCAAGTCAATTTAATCATTTTATGGATAAGATAGCTAAAAAGTTAGGACGTTGCCACGTTACTCACCATCTGTGTTTCGGCGATGGTCTTCAAAATTCGGCTGAGGGAAAAATAAAATAGAAGAAGGGGTCGTCAGTGGTGGCTTCATGCATTAACGAAAGAATGATGTTCGGCTGCTATGAAACATTGAGAATCGCGGATCACGAGCAGTTTTTTGAGTTACGGGGATGTGACCTTCGAAATTCGAGGATCTTCTTGAAAGGGTGACTCCATATGCCATATCTCGAGAAGAAAAGCAACAGAACTCCTTCACCAGTTGCTTTACTATTTGTGTGAACATTTTCGTAAGTTCACCCTGGTAGCGTATATTGCATATTCATTTACTTGTACTTATAACGATTCGTTTGTAGTTATCGCAGGTGCATGGAAATACGGAAAAAAAGCAGTCCGTGGACATGGATGTTTCGAGTCGGGTGCTCAACTGCTTATAAAATTACATCCCGGAAGTTTGGAAGGCAATATGGCTTGATTTACTACCAAATATTTTGCCAGTCAAGACAAAGAATGCTTTAAAATTTTCAGATATTCGGGTAAAATTACACAGATACCCCAGCATTTAACGTAAAAACAAATAGATCCATAAATATAAGGTACTTACTACCAGGACTGCATGTTTTCGTAATTGGTATACTTATAGTACTATAGTACACACCAAGTTGTGGGGGTGCCAGGGGCGTAGCCAGCCCATGATCAAGGGGTGGGCAGCCAGCCAGGCACACGGATTCAGAGTTTGGGGGGGGGGGGGCGCACGTCTTGAGAAAAAGTGCTCGTTCGCGGATGAAATCCATGACAAGGACAGTTTCCGGCTAGTACTGAGCGAAAACACCCATTCACGGCTAGAATTGAGAAATACCGCTGATTCACGTTAAACTTGAGAAATAAATCTGCTCATTATTCGCGGTTGAAATTGAGAAAACACGCCAATTTGCGGTTTCGCGATCCAAAGTCCGGGCCGAAATTAAGAAAATGCGCTAATTCTCGGTTTACAGCGCTCTTTTCACAGCTAAAATTGACAAAATAAATGCGCGTTCAATGTAGAATTGAGAAAAATCGCTCATTTGTGGCTAAAATTGAGGGAAAACGCCAATTCACGGCTAAAATTGAGAAATGGAGCTCATTCACGCATTTTGAGACGGAATCGGACGGTTTTCACGGATTTTGGGACGAAAATTGAGAGACGGCACCAGTTCGTGGTTTCTCAAACCAACATCTCGGTGAACATTGCGAAAAAGTGATAATTGACTGTTTTTACACATTTATATAGCAAGTTTGCGGGTACAATCGAGAAAGAGGGCGATTTAGCGCACACATTTTTGAAAACGTTCTTATTTTCGGCTAAAATTAAGGCACATTGAGGAAAACACCTATTTTAAGGTTCGCGATGCAACGTCTAAATCAAAATTAATGAAATTCGTTAACATGAGTATTATGTGGACCTTTTCACTGCTGAAATTTGAAGGGGGGAATTGCTCAAGGCAGAATTGAGATTAAAGCACGAATTTGCCGTTAAAATTGAGGGAAAAAGAATTGGCAAAATTGTCACCGTTTTGTGTTGATTATAGTGTAATTGTCGTAGCTAAAATTGAGAAATAGCGTTCATTCACAGGTTACATTGAGGAAAAACTGTCCTTTTGAAATTGACAGAACGCACCTATTTGCGGTTTACAGGCGATGCCCAGTGCTGGCCGTAATTAGAATAGTAAATCAAAAATGCGTTATTTCACGGTTTTTTGAGACCTTTTTACGGTTAAAATGAAGAAAATAGGCTGTAGTTCGAGGTAGAATTGAGAAAAAGCACTCAGTTTCACCTAAAATTAAAGAAAAACGTCAATTCGACGCTACAAATAGTGCTCACTCACGAGTTAAATGTGGGGGGGGGGGATTCTGTGCAACTCATCTTGAGGAAAAACTGGATCCACCACGCCTGTGGGCAGATTCACTGGCGAAAATAACAGATGGACCATTGCCTTTTTGCAGGCTTCTAACAGGATCTGGAGGTTAGAATCGTGTCAATTCACGGTCATCAGAGACTAAATTTGCACAGAAACGGCCACTATCCGTCAAAAAATGAATATCTGCTGGAAACCTGTCGTTTGTAGCCTTGTATTTCGGATTTTATGTCGAAAAATTGAAACATCTCTCCCCCCCCCTCCACTCCGGAAAGTGATACTTTTGGAGCTAAACTTTAAATTTTCGACCTGAGACGGTAAACAGAGCTGGCAGTTTCTCTCCCACTATAAGTCTGTATGACACAGCGGGCTAAACACGATTTGAGCTAACCCAAACAGACGTAATTGCGCGTCGAACCTTGCGAAAATGGGATTTTAGTGCGAAAAATCAGCAAAATCGGTTTCCAAGTTAAGCCGACCCTCGAAATCGGTTTGTCAGCAATAAATATCCGCGAATTTTTGATTTTAGGTGAAACCTATGTGCGAAAATGTGCGTTGTTTTTTTAGTGAGAAAAATCCGCAAAATTGGTTTTATGGGGCGAAATATAATAAATTTGTGTTTCTGTTAGCCACATCAGGGAATATATTTTTGGAATTTTGGGGGTGGGCAGCTGCCCCACGAAATCTGCGTTTTTGATTCTAGGGGAGGGCAACTGCCCACCCCTGCCCCCCGCTGGTTACGCCCATGGGGGAGGGGGGGTGCTACGATCTTGTAGACAATAGGACCTTCCCAACCACAATCCCCCCCTATTAGCCGTGTACTGAACAGTACAAAATCATCCAAATGCCGACATACACCCTGTATTTTGAGAGAATTAAATACATTCTTCAAACTTGTAGGTACATTTATTTGAGAATTAGTAATTAATAAAAAACTAATGTTTCTTACAAGACTATATGACATAATAAAAAAAAGATTTTAATTTATGTTTATGGGGAAATCATCACTGCTAGTTCTTCAAGCACCAATGACTCTAATTTTTCCATCTTCAGGCACTATCCCCAAGGCATAATTGAATGATTCAAAGGCAGAGCCCCAACGCGTCGTCCCTTCGTCCTCCAAATATTTTCTTGACCTCTTCTGCGGTCTGTCACTTAGTGGTGATACTACCGACTTTCTTTGTCCTTCGTGTTTTTGTGTTGCGATGCCCTCTTTGAGTACAGCCCAGGATTTGTTTTTACCAGGGCAATAAGCTCCCTCACTTCATCGCGTCTACCAGCTTCATCTACCACCGAACAGTAGACCACTTTTTCATTTTGAAATAATGCACTTTTTTATAAATAAACTTTTTAAAACAAAATCTAGAAGGAAATGGCGAGCGGAGTTATTTGATTTTGATAACAGTTGCCGGGTAGAAAGAACCTCCAAACTCATGGAACAAGAAAAATATTGGAGATGCCCAAAAATACCTTGAAGTGAGCCGGAAATATCATCTAGTAGGCGGGGCCTATTTCACCGCAGTTGAATTCTATTGGTTCTATTAGTTCAAACTAGACGACGGCTACTCAACATCAAATGCTATTGGCCGAACGCAAGAAGTTGACGCGAGAAGTTGATATCGGTTCAACTCTGCGTTGCGTCCTGCGTTCTGTGCAGCGTCCCACAACGCCAACTTAAACGTTCTAAATAGACGACAATGAACATTTTTAAATAAAATAATTAACAACTCTAAACTGAAGAAGAAAACAGGGAGCCATACGAGCGGAGTTCTCTGTGTTTAAAAATGTGATTAAACAATTGTTTTTTGATAATTTTGGGATTTTGAAAACTTCAACAATCAATGTAGCAGTGGAAAGAACCTCAAACCTAGACCCTGCCTTCTAAACTTAAATGCGATTGGCTGAACGCAACCGCGGACGCGAGAGTTGGATGAAATTCGCGTTGCTTCCTGCGTTTTGCGTTGCGTCCTGCGGCGGCGTCCTTGCGTCTTATGTAGACGGGGCTTAAAACTGCAATGCGGAAAAGCAACAAAAAGATTTCAACAGTTCTACCATAGCAACATTGCTTTCTAGGCAACGTGTAAAAGCTTCGATGTTTTACAGAATAAGCCCCCAAGGGTGCAGCAGGTGTCTAGCATTGAACATCTTTGCCTTTCAATCAACGTTGCCAACTGGCATTTTGCTTTTCCCGTCAAGTCAAGCTCAAACTTCCGTCAGAAATCCGTCAAAATATATTCCATCCCGTTCAAAAATCCGTCAAATAAGAAATAATTAGTAGCGTGCCAAGGTGTAGTGTTGAAGAGGGGCACCCGGCGGGAGGAGACCCGAGCTCCTCTTCTGAGGGTGCCGCGCTAGAAAGCTAAAGATGAATAAGCAGGTTCAAAAAAAAAAAAAAATTAAAAAATAATAATTATTGAAAAAATTTCAAAAAACAAAAGGCCTTCCAACCAATAGAATTCAGCTGGGATAAAATAGGCCCCGCCCACTTCACCCCACTTTAAAGAATTTTGAGGCCTCTCCAATTTACTATTTCTTCCAAACAATTTCGTTCTAATTTTATTATCTTTGGCTATTAAGAAATGTAGAGAAAATGCCGTAAGGTACAGGAGCGGAATGAGCAATTTTCCGCTCTATATGAAATCCATTCTCGCCCTAGGGCGAAAAAATGGCCCATTTCTAAACGCTGGAGGAGGCTTCAGCGATTCTAGGGAATGTGTAGAGAAAGTACTTTACGTCACTGCTAGGAGTGATGTAAAGTACTTTCAGTCCACTGTTAGGGGAGTGACACGTTTGGAGTGAGTCGTAGTGAAGTGCCCCCCCACTTGGTCGGTCAAGCGAAAAATAGCGTTCGCAACTCGTGAGGAGCGTCTTTACGCGCTCGTTGTCAGTAATTAACGAACTCGACTTCGCCTCGATCGCCAAACACAACTCGCGCGTAAAGTGACGCTTTCCTCACACGTTGTGAAATATACTATTTCTCTAAATCTGCCATTTTACTCAAATCAGTAATTATTCATTAATACCAGGCTTTGTGTTAGTTCAAATTTAGCAGTGACCGTTATGCTTCCCTTCAAAATGGGGTAACCCCACACATTTCCGGCCTTAGACATTTGGCGCACCCCCCCCCCCCCCGGCCGAATCTTTCACCAGCGCCCGCATGAAGTTACCGTTCAGAATAAGTCAAAATATTTAGCGTTTTCTCCATGTTAACCGCGAATTAGTGTTTTTTCAGTGCTTCAATTCAATTTCATCGGTGAATTATAGCTATTTGTCCACATTTTGGCAGCGAATAATCGATTTGTCTCAATTTTAGCCGTGAGTTAGCGATTATTCTCAATTTTCGCATTAAGTTAGCGCTTTTTCCCAATTGGCAATCAGCCAGTCGCCTCGCCATTTTAACTCAATGTTCAGTGAAGTAGCAAAATGTCTCAAATTATCCCCCCCCCCACCCAATTAGCCATTTTATCTTTATTTTAGCCGTAATTCAGCGTTTTTCCTCATTTAGGCCGCTAATCATAGATTTTTTTCTACATTTCAGCCACGAATTACAGTTTTTCCCAAATTTTCGCCGCGAGCTTCCTAACGCTCGTTCTGAACTTGGCCGTGGATTGGTCGACTTTTTTCACTTCCTGTCACGAAGTTATACCTTTTGAAGCAGATTGACGTTTTCTCAATTTAAACCGGCAATGTGCGTTTTTTCCACAATTCAGCGCTATTCATCTCAATTTTATCGGTGACTTAGCCATTAGTCAGCGATTTTTTTTTTTTTTTCCAATTTTAGCAGTACATTCTGTATTTACGATTTTAGCCACGAATCAGCAATTTTTCTGAATTTTTTGACTTATTATCTCTCAATAATAAGTCTTTGTAATCGTATCACAAAAAAAAATATTTTGACCTCCCCTCAAAATTTGTAGTTTTACGTTTCAAAGTTCATAGAATCGAAATCTGAAATAATAAAAAAAAAAATGTCCGTCCGCCGTCCGGGCCATATCTTGCCCTAGGATTGCTCGAAAAAACTCGTTCTTTCGCACATAGACTCCATTTGGGGTCTAGTTGGTCCTAACATCTGATCAGTTTGATCAAATAACTCCTTGGGGTTTTATGGGCCAAAAGCGGGTCCAAAATCGGGATTTTCAAAGGATTTGGGATCATAGGGGTGTGGGGTGTCGATTTTCATGTAATTTCAAGCCGGATTTGACTACATCCATGAATAATAAACCCATAAACAGTCGAAATAATAAGGCATTGTTCGATAATTCGCAGCGTTTTTAGTGAATTTGAGTTTTTCCTGAATTTAGGCATTAATGAGCGGGTTTCCTCAATTACATCCAAGGATTTGAACTTTTTCTTAATTTTAGCTTCAAGTTAGCGATTTTGATTTTTTCACTTTTAGCTATGAACTAGCGTTTTTTCAGATTGAGCAAGAATTTGCCTTAAGATGCCGAAAATTGGCGTTTCCATACTTCTAGCCTCTAATTAGCACTTTCCTACAATTAATCCGCGGAAGCTTTAAGGAAACTTTCACCGCGAAGTATTAGAAGTTTTAGAGTAGAGTAGTACAGAGTCGAGTAGACGTCCGGACCGTCTTCACGATTGGCAGGCCTCGGGCCTAGCGGGGGAATTCATGTGAGTACAGAAAGTTTCCGAAGTTTTGTAGCCGGGAGGGAAGATGATAAAAAGCCCATTGTCTGATTGATTTTTAATTGTCAATTTTTAATGAGTTGTGAATTAAATAAATTAAAATTAACGTTGTGTGTTAAAGCAAGCAAAAGTTTCCTTCCTCTGATTTATCCCTCTCGTTCACTCTCACAATACCTCGAAGCAGTCGTTTTGGACTGCATATTAACCGGCCGTAGGTAAATCCACCGGTTTACATTTGCAAGCGCAAAAAGGCAGAAATGCCACAAAATTCAGCTATAAAACCTGTACATGAAATGTTTATTTTGAATTATGTATATTGTTGTTGTGCGAAAAATAAATAAATAATAATAAAATTGTGGGAAACAAATACCTACCAAAAAAAAAAAAAAAAAAAAAAAAAAAAAAAGCCAATTCGGAGCTAAAATTGAAAAAAATGGCAAAATCTGATAGGTCAAAAAATCGATACAAATGAGAAAAGCCGCTAATTCACGACTGAAATTTAGAAGAAGAAGCTAAAATTGGGACAAACGCTAATCCACAGCAAAAATTTAGAAAATCGCTAGTTAAATAACTGCTAAAAAATTGAGAAAAATCTATAGTTCGATAGTAAAATTGACAAAAAGAGCTAATTATCAGCTTAAATTGAACATTCTTATACAGTTCATGCACAAAACTAAAAATAATCGCTAATTAATTTGAGGCTGAAATTCACAAAAAACGCTATTTTATGGATGCAATTTGGGGAAAACGCTAGTACCCCCGGATAAAGTCTAGATAAAACGTTAATTCGAGGATACAAATGAAAAAAAGCAGTTAATTCACGGCTATAATGAAAAAAAAAACTCTTATTAACGACTAAAATTTAGTAAAATGCTCACTTAAATATACAATTTCGTGTCTAAAATTAGTGCGATTAGTGCAGTTTTTCATAAGTAATCGCTATTTCGTGGCTTTATTGGAGAAAACGCGTTAATTCGCTGCTAATTAGAAGCGTGCAGCTTATCTTTCGGAAGGCATAGAATACGTAGTTTTGTATGGTGATGAGGTTATTTTTTATTATTTGTGAGTCTTCTCGTTCACTCAAGGTAATTTAACATATCATGGGAGAACTCCGAGTCCACGGCTGAACTTGGGTCGAACCCTCCGACGAGGGCCCTCAGCTCACCGAGCCTCTCCTTCACTTCAGCTATCATCTAGAAGTTAAAAATGTATTAATTTAATTCTACAACTAGCTTACAATAAACCATAAAAGTATTTCTCAAAGAGAAAACACTGAATTGATAACACGAATGCCTTCCGAAAGATAAGCTGCACGCTTCTAATTGGATATAACGCACTAGTTCACGGTGTTGAAAAAGAACAAGGCTGGTTCAATTTTGGGAGATTTTGTTAATTGACACGGTTGTATCTCTTTTTTGGGTTGTATCTCTTATTTAACTTTTACAACTCGACGCCATCATCTTCTTAACTGCCCGCTCCCTTTTTCATCCCAATATGTGGCTCTCGGCTCATCACCCGCTCCCCACCACCGTAGTGCATTTTGAGGCTAAAATCAAGTAAAAGCGACCAATCAAGGCCAAAATGGATAAAAGTCGTCATGCACAGCTAGATTTGAGTTGTACATGGCAAAACACGTGCGCAGGTGGACCGGTTGATTTTATTGTTAGCAAACTCGGTCGTAATGAAGGTATTATCTGTTCCGAATATTAAATGGGAAGTTGGTTATTTAAATTTGAACAATACAGCCGCGTAGTGGCGTAGTGGTAGTTTTGCTGTAGTGGCGATAAGATTGCTGATGAGGGGCACCGGGATTGGGCCCGAAATGCATTCTGTACAAAAACTACGCGGCTGTATTGTTCAAATTTAAATAACCAACTTCCCATTATTAGTATTATCTCAACCACGAACCCTTTTTCCCTTTCAATTGAGTTGAAAGTTATTAAAATAAATAAATGAAAATTAGAATTTTAAAAATCATTGCGTGATTCCGAAATTCCGCTAGAAAAATTCGTCATCCGTTGGACCGATTTTTGTCCGCGTCAGCCACGATCTAAATCCGACTGATTTAACGGGAAATTTGTCAAATTGACAACGACGCTTTCAAATGAGTTGAGCTCGTATTAACCAGATCCAAGTGGAGCCCTTTTCTGGGAAGAAAATACCAAAAATCCAAGTTTGCTATATAGCCGAGTAGCCAGAACTAGGATGAATTAGGGTGAACCTCCCAGGTCCAAAGATGGTTTGGGAAGGAAAAAATTCCACCAACTGTTGGGCAAATGTTTGGGGATATGAGCAATTTTTCACGTGCTGTATCTCGGCTTCAGATTGACTTACATATTATCTGCGGTAGGGCGAGGCTGTATGTATTGTTGCTTTGGTCCACTTAAAACGTGCTCAGGGCAATATTTACTGTATGGTGCACATAATTTGAAAGATATATGCCAAAAACTAAAAAAGGTACGAAAATTTTGACGATTTTCGAGCACATTTTGAGTAAAATTAGCACAGATCTTTCGAAGCTGCAATCTTTATTTCACCCTATTAGTACCTAATCACAATAAGTTAACAACATTCCCAAAAATTTCAGCAGAGTTCTATTTTTTGAGACCTCCGACGCCATGGCTATCTATAGTTTTTTTGCCATGGCTTCATCATTCGCTTATTTGATTAATTATAGATAGATGAATTTTATGTTAAATGCCGCGTTTATTGAAATAATAGCCACTGAATTAAGCCTCGTTAAGGGATTTTCTCCAGATATAAGCAAAAATAAAAAATGGCAGTTATGAATAATGAAAATAAGGAAATTTACCCCCCCCCCCCCCATGTAAAGGCGGCACAAGTTCTCGTGCCTACCGGTGGCAAACCTTAAGCCGGATACACACATGCGGTACTTGCGAAGTAACGAGCAACATATTTTTGAAATTCTCAACTGGTTGGTTTCTAGGCAATTGCTGAAATTGATTGAATATTTTGCAAGTTAAGTACTTGGCAAGTACCGCATGTGTGTATCCGGTTTTATGATCCGCCTCTACTGTGACGAATATACCGCAGGAAATTCAGGCCCGGATCCACGTCATTTTCGAGGGGGAGCATGCCTAATTTTTGGCGCCAATTTTTGGTGCCCCGTAGTTTTATTTCCTCCCCTCCCCCTCTCCAACCACATCAATGTAGTAATTAGGATGTAAGGCAGCATATTTCAATAGAAAGAACCATTTTCGGATCAAGACGAAACGAAAAACGAAGCAAACCTGTGGCCATCGAGGTCTGGTGCAATATTAGAACGTACTAGCCACGCTTTGTGCCATTTCCAGGCCGTTGCGGTGAAATTGGGAGTGGTGGGCTGGTGGGAGGAATGTAGATCACGTTAAGACGGGGTTCATCAGGCGGGTTTCCTCGACGCCTTCCCAGTTCGCCTAAACTTCGCACATAAATTTTGGATCCATTTATGCACCAATATTCGATTTCAGAGTCTAATTTTAATCTTCAGGAAGTTCAACAGTAACGTTGAATCTTGCTTTTTAAAATTTTATCTCTAAAATAACCCCAAAGCACTTTAAAATTTGAATGTGTTTTCAGGTAATTTCAGGGATGAAATTTGGAAAAGCAAGATCTAACGTCACTGTAGAACTTCCTGAAGATTAAAATTAGACTTTGAAATCGAATATTGATGCAGAAATGGAGCCAAATTTATGTGCGAAGTTTTGGCGAGGGGCGACTGGGAAGGTGTGGAGGAAACCCGCCTGAACCCCCCCCCCCACTTAATTGGCTCTGCTGGAGGCAGCTGGTAACATAGTTATGTTGGGGTGGGTATCAGGGTAAGCTGGTATTCCAGCGGGGTGGTAGGGGTCGTGGCAGGGGACTTGGGATTAAACGCAGCCCGCATATGTGGGCGTTAACGAACGCCCGTGCGCCGATGGATGCAGTGGGACGCAAAAGCTGCTACAAGGCTGCTGGGATTGAAGGCAATAAAAAGAAGAGATGAAAAGATGTACGACTACAACACAATAAAGTGGCTGTTGGAATTAGGAAGGAAACAAATCGTTAAAATTGTAGGAGTGTTGCAATAAGGCACTTTGCAGTGCAGAAAAACTCGGGGAGTTGGGGGCTCAACGTGTAACTCTAGCCGTCTGCAGGAGGAAACTACGAGACATGTCCTTGCGAAGCGATAGGCATTTAACTCAATTTAATAGCGGTGAATGATCGCTTTCCCCATACTTTGCCCGTAAATTAGCTGTTTTTTCTCAATTTTAGCTGCACTGTCGCGTTTTCACCTCTCAAATTATCGACTTTTCAAGTTTTACAAATTCTAGACGAGAATTTTGACTTTTCTCTTCTCTATTTTAGTCGCGAAATTGGCTTCAGAAACCGTGAATTAGCTTTGCATTTCCTCAAATTCAGGCGTGAATCAGTGTTATTCTAAATTTGAGCTATGAATTAGCACATTTTCGCCATTTTATCCGCGAGTTAGCGATTTTCTTCAATTTTAGCCATGATTTAGAGCTTTTTTATCCAGTGAATTTTAGGGACTTTCCTTAATTTCAGCCGTGAATTAGCGATTTTCCTCAGTTCTATCAGTGAAATAAAGCTTTTCCTCAATTTTACCCATGAATTGGCGTTTTATTCCGCGAAATAGTGATGTAGGTATCCAAATTTTTTTGTCGTGAGGAAACACGAATCTCCAAATTGTTTGTCGTGGGCGTAACAAGATGAGCGTTAGTCTTTCACGAGCTCACGAGCGGTACACCTAAGCAAGGGTCGAATTATGTTTGAGACGAGTGCGAAGAACTTACTATTTTTTGTTATTTATTTTAGTTTGAACAATTCGGAAAATGTTGATTTTTGTTTAAAACGTGGGTACAAAATTTGTTTATTCACCCTTTTTGGCGACCCCTGAATTGAATCGGCAAGGGGTGAGGGAATGCACCCGCTAGCCCCCCTCTAGATCCGGCCCTGAGGAAATTGTAAGTTCGACCATGGTCGAATATCCGCGGCAACATTATGGAACTTTCGGGTCTTAAATCCTTCGCAAAATGCAAGTTCCCAAGTAGCAAAGGTCCTTTGAAAAACGTTTTTAAAACGTTTAATTTAGGTAATAAAGTTTGATAAAAAAATATTTGATCAACAAATGTTTTTTAAATTTATTTAAAACGTAAAAAAAACAAATTTGTATTACCAAATGTTTAATAAATGGGTTATTAGCAAACGAAAATAAAATTTTTTTGCTATACGTTTAATAAACGTTAAAAAATTGTACGTTTTCTTCTTGATGATTTCTCATTCGTTTACGAGCGTTACGTATCATTTCCAGAGTAGCAAAATGTCATCATAATCATTTTTATTTGTTATGCGTATGACACAAATCGTAGGATGTGTACATAATTAAGTGGTAAAACGAAGCTGATGAATAATTGTTAAAGCAAGGTAAATAGACTAAAGAGGTATGCTCTTAATTTTCAACCAATTATTATGGTTTGTGCCATGACGTCATGGGATGACAAATTTTTAAAAAATTAACAGGTGGGACTTTTTTCAATAAAACAAAATTATCGACATTTCTGGGGCCACTTTTTAAATCGGGAGAACTACGCATTATTGCCTGCAGGACAATGTTCCTGTGAAAGAAGTGATTGCAGGGCCCCTAAGTGTAATGGTTGGAGCAAAGAAAACTGCTGCAGGTGCAGGGTATCATCTCAGTTGTGAATCTTTTAGAAATTCTTTTAAGATAAAGCTAAGTTCAACAATTTTTTCGTTAAACAATGAGTCTCTACGAGCCCCGAAACACTTGGCTCTGTATTAAGGGTTCTCGGTGGTGTTTGTACAACAAACCGCACATCAACCAATACGCTCGAATGGTGAGGGTGTGAATTTCCCTACTCCATCCTGCGTATGCGGCCAGGGGCCTTAGTATGAACGGTCGGGGAAAAGCCGCATGCAGGATCCAAGAACGCCGAATAAGAAATAACATATCCCGCCATAGCAATCACGTCTATCGGCATTTTCGCATGAGTTTGTACTAAGGCTCCAGATGAGGCAAACAAATTCCTCAATATCGACAGTGATTGAATACGGCTAGGTTCGAGGCCGGGATTCTGGTCGAAGGACACCATTAATACTAAAATACTAAATTACTTCTATTTTTATACATGACAGGGAACACTTTTAAACTTCATCTTTATTGTCCAACCTATCTAAAGCCGGTAATACACTTGAGCCGAGGCAGACCGCGCACCGAACGAGGCAAGCCGAGGCGCGCTAGTGTGTATTGGCTTTTTTCCGAGCAGCGAACAGGCTCTGCCTGCCTCATGCGCTGTGCGGCCTGAGCCATCGACTGTCGGTATATCCTCGGCAGCCTCGTTCTGTGTGCGGTCTGCCTCGGCTCGAGTGTATTCCCGGCTTGAGATCTGCTCGTGAGCGTGATTGTTGCGGGCTCCAGGGAAGCCCTTCCTTGCTCCCTCATGAAGCTTACTGGTCGTTTCTCACTGATACACATAATAAACTCGCCCTTCACTGCGCTGAGTGTGTCTGTACTGAATACACGGGGCTTCACGTGGTACTTATCAATTAACTGGGCCTTAAAACGGTACATAAGGCCTAAGAAACGACTCCGCCAAATTATATCGCTTTTAAAAAAATTTCCAGGCACTTATTTTGGCTTTTCATTCATTTTTTGCTTGATCTACAAAGAAATTCCAAGGAAGAAACCATGGGAGGGGATGCTTCATATGTGAAGTTTGGTCCCTCATTATTTTTTTTACTCCCGTGACGTCAATTTTGACAAAAATTTCCTTAGTTACGAGCATACCTCTGTAAGTCTATTTACCTTGTTGTTAAAGGCCCGTTCACAAGCTCTATGTTTGCGTTGTGTGGTGTCTACGCAACCTATCAAAATGCTTCATTTTTCGAGGGAATACATTTGTTTGGTTGCGTAGACTCCACACAACGCCAACATAGAGCTTGTGAACGGGCCTTAAGGGTTGAAATTGATTACCGTGACGACCAACTTTTGTGGTGTTTTGGGGAAAATTGTGAATTACATCACCTTGTTTATTTTTGACGTGAAAGCCAGTTTTTTTTTCGTGTCACTGGAAACGTGGACTACACAGTCATATACCTACAAGGTAGTCATATACCTTACAAAAATCTTAATCTCAGTCGCTCAAATTATGGAAATAAGAAAATTTTTAATAACAACTCTAGTGCTGTTTTATCCACAGTGAATGGATTTCTGTAATCCTAACCTTCCCCCGTCGATGTGTTTACTGTTATATCCGCCAGGGTCGTAGCTGTCTCCTGCGCGCAACGCCACCTATCGCCATCCCATCTCAAAGAACTAAAGAAGCTCGTGTGTGCTGTGATAAGAGATTACGATTATTTTTGTGTACGGCAGCTATTTCCTTGCGGTGTTTTTCTGGTTTTTACGCAATTTGAGCTGTTAAAGTGTGTTCGTCGCCATGATTTACCGGCCCAATGTCAAACTTCGAGTACGCCCCAAGCAACTTGAACACCTAATTCGACTGTCATCCTCGTTCAACACTACAAATTTCAACCTTGCAACCAAGTTGAACATTGAAACCAAGTGGGCACCACTCGTCGATCGCCCAGTTAAATTCGACGATGCTAGCTCACTGGAGAAGTATTACGTCCTATCCATGTTCCCATACCCGTCTGGTAATCTCCACATGGGTCACGTTCGCGTCTATACCATCTCTGACACCGTTGCTCGATTTCACCGGTTGAACGGTAAGAACGTTCTCCACCCCATTGGATTCGATTCGTTCGGCCTGCCGGCGGAAAACGCGGCGGTGGAAAACGGCGTCAACCCTCATGATTGGACCGAGCGAAACATACAGACAATGAGGAAACAACTGAAAAGGCTAAAGTGTAGCTTTGACTGGGATCGCGAGATAACGACATCAAAGCCCGAGTATTACAAATTCACCCAACAGTTGTTTGTCATGTTGTTCAACAAGGGGCTGGCCTACAGAAAGAAATCATTCGTCAATTGGGACCCGGTTGATAAAACTGTTCTGGCTGACGAGCAAGTTGACGCGAATGGACGATCTTGGCGTTCGGGAGCTTTGATTGAGAAGAAACTGCTTCATCAGTGGTTTATTCGGACGACTAAATACGCTCAGTCCCTTTGGAATGGCCTCAACGATCCTGATCTGAAAGATTGGCGTGACATCATTTTACTGCAGAAACATTGGATTGGTGAGTGTGACGGTGCTGAGTTTGATTTTCCTATTTTCCAGGATGAGAATCAAATCGGTTTGGAACGCATTTGGGTGAGGCACCCGGAGCATATCAGCAAGGCGGCTTTTGTGGCTTTTAATGACAATAGTATCATGAAAACCTATTTAGGGAGCGAATTTCACCGCTTTTATACCATAAACCCATTCACGAATAAAAGGTTACCTATATTCTTCGTGAATGAGTTAAAATACCCTACTGGCTGTGATGTTAAGCTTGGTATCCCAAGTAAATGTGAGACTGATGAGGCATTCGCAATAGCCAACCAACTCAAATTTGATCCTATGCCGTCAAATGAGAATTTCGAAGAAAGATACAGGATTTGTAAATTAGCTATAGAAGGTAAAATTGGGGGCTACTTGAAAAGTTCCAAGCTGAGGGACTGGCTCATATCAAGGCAAAGGTATTGGGGAACGCCGATTCCTATAATTCATTGTCCTGATTGTGGAAGCGTGCCTGTTCCCATCAACGAGTTACCTGTCATGCTGCCTAAACGTGAACATTTAGAAGACTTCAAGAAAACTCACTGCCCCAATTGTGGACATTCTGCTACTAGAGAAACCGACACAATGGATACATTTGTCGACTCTTCGTGGTACTATCTGAGATATACTGATCCTAGAAACATCAAAGAGCCATTCTCGAAGGAGAAACTCGACAAACTGATGCCTGTTGATTTGTATATTGGTGGTAAAGAACATGCTACACTACACTTGTACTATGCTCGTTTTGTATCTCATTTCCTCCATGATATGGGCTACTTGAATTCTCCAGAGCCTTTCCAAAGGCTCCTCGTCCAGGGTATGGTTCTGGGTCGAACTTACTATCAAAAAAAGACTGGAAAATGCCTGAAGGCGAGCCAAATTTCCATCAAAGACGGCCAACCCGTCGAAATGTCAACAGGAGCTCCCGTCGAAGAAAAATGGGAAAAAATGTCCAAGTCAAAACACAATGGCGTTGAACCAAGCGACATGTTCGACAGTTACGGCGTCGACACAACTCGACTCCTTATTCTCGCCGAAGTCGCGCCAACTTCGAACCGTCAATGGAAAACCGAAGCGTTCGACGGTGTTCTCAACTTTCAGAACCGTCTCTGGCAAATAGTTACGCAATTTCGTGAGATACGCTCCTGTTCAGAACTCGCGCCACTTTCCACGAACGACCTCGCTGAACAGAACGCGCTACTGTTCGATTCGAGAAATCAAAACGTCAAGGGTGCCACATTCAACTACGGTATTTCGTATCAGTTGAGCGTGGCGCTGACTAAACTCCAGAGTCTGGTCAAAACACTCAGAAAGTGTCCACCGCAAGTTAAAGCGCAAAGCCGTGAATTTGAAAAAACTCTCGGCGCTCTCATTATCATGATAGCTCCCATGGCGCCGCATTTTGCGTCCGAGCTGTGGCATCTGTTCACTTCAGCGCCTCGACGGATCGACACGACGAACGATGTCTTCAGATGGGAAGGATCAGTTCTGGAACAAAAATGGCCTGACGTTGATGATTCGTACGAGTTGGATATATGTCTAAAAGTGAATAATGCTGTGAAGGAACGTATCAAAATGCCCTACGGACGAATAGTAACACTGAAAGACAGCGAAGTGTTTGATCTGGCCATGGGTCAAAAGAAAGTTATTGACTTTATTAGTGGTCGTGACATTTTAGAATATGAATACCAACTAGTGGATAAATATCAAGGGATTCTAAATATCATTATTGATTATTTACAGCCAAAGAAGTTGGATACTAGTCAAAGTCAAGTGTAAAATTACAATAAAATGTACAAATTTCCTTTCCACTTATTCCCTTACGACGGTATTTAATACGTAGAGAAAGCGCGTCAAGGCACGTCTTTCCTTAGCGATTTGAACAAAAATAGTTGAAACTCTAGGATGAGTCACTCTCACTTCCAGAATACGACCCCAACATTGCCAACGCGTTCACATTTTTCGCCAGTGCTGGCTCATTCGTTGGCTTTGACACAGGCACCGAAGGTGCTGCAGGAGCGGGCATCTCCTCAGCTGACGATTTTGTCCTCACCAATCCCGTCAACGGCCTTTTCATAACACCGATACTCTTATTAACGACGGGAGTCACTTTTAACGGCTCTGCCTTTGTAGCCATTAACGGAGTTTCGTCTTTCTGCGATGTCGACGCTTCAGCGTCATTAACGGGTTGCGATTTTCGTTTTTTCTTTTTCGGACCATCCTCACTGAGGATTTCCTCCTTCAGTACTGTTTTCTTCCCAAAAACCGACCTGAAAATGAAGAGGATCAAGTCTCGAAAATTGTTGGTTAGAAAAAAAAAAGTAGGTGGAGGGTTACTTGACAAAACGTTCGTCGTCCTCTTCCTGCATTTTCCTGATTCTCTCTTGAGCTTCCCTGGAATTATATTGCGACAACAAAGATTCATAGTCTATATTCTGTTGCCTTTTGTTTAAATCCTTCAATTCTTCTAGAGATTCGAGGATGTCCAGCTCATTTTTAGACTGCTGAGTTCTGTTTTCAAGTAGCTACAAAACCAGAAGAGAAATAATTAGCGATGCTTTCGCGTTATGTTAAAACCCCCCGAACATTAAAAATCTCCCGATCAGACCACACGAATTTGTGTTTCTAATCTGTTGGTCATATTGATTAGAATGGGTCGAATTCGTAACAAAACCTACTCCCATTTCTACATAAAAATGTTGTTTATTCGTACCTTCATGGGATTCGACGCTTCCTCCTCCCGTCTTTCTTCTTCCTCCCGTTCGGCTTGTTCTTCGGCCAATTTCAAGGCCATAAAGTTCCTTGTCGCACCAGCCTCAATTTCATAATCCGTGTTTCTCGGGTCTGTCTTGAAGGATATTTCTTGTAGACATCTCGTGCACTGGAAAATAAATCGTTAGTTAGTTGAATTATTTCACCAAGTGATTGTGGGTTTGGCGCTGAAATCAGTGCCGGCCTTAGAAATTTAGCGCCCTAGGACGAATCTTTCACCAGCGCCCCTCCCCCTCGCCGCCGTTCAGAATAAACCACGATTTAGCATTTTCTTCGCTTTAACCGCGAATTAGCCCTATACAAACCGTACAGCGCTTCTCGATTTCATCGGTGAATTAGCTATTTGTCTCTATTTTAGCTGTAAATAAGCGATTTGTCTTCATTTTAGCCGGGAATTAGCGATTTGTCTCCGTTTTAGCTGTGAATAAGCGATTTGTCTTCATCTTAGCCGTGAATTTGCGATTTTTCTCCATTTAATTAGTGAATTAGCGATTTTTCTTAATTTGTGCCGTAAAATAGAGTTTTTTCCTAATTTGCCACAAAGTTGCTTCCGGAAACCGCGGCTTGCCATTGTATCATTTTTTTTTTCCAAATTAAACCCCCAATCAGCTATTTCTCTTGATTTTAGCCGAAAATTAGCGTTTTTCCTAATTTAAGCCTCTAATTATGGATTTTTCTACATTTCAGCCACGAGTTAGAGCGATATTGGCTCCTCGGAATGGAACACAATGCAGGTGATCAGCAAAGAGTATAGCTGAATAATCGATTTAGCCCACAAAAGCGCTATTCTGAAGGCTCAAATTAAGAAAAATTGCGCCTTCTGTGGAAGGGGGGGATTTTGCGACTAAAATTGACAAAGTACGCTGATCCCCAGTTTTTTAGGTCTTTACGCCGATAGAGATGCGAAGGCGCACTAGTGTGACGTTCTGCACGCACGCTGCAAAAAGTCGGGAAAAAGCGCTAATATTCGTGGCTAAAACTTTGAAAAAGCGTTCATTCGCGGTATCTCGATGAAAGTTCCAGAACAAAATTGATTTTAAAAAATGATTGATTCGCGGTGTATAGATCTGTCACTTTATGGCTAAAATGGAGAAAAAACCAATAATTTGCTGTGCTGTGGAAAAATTTATGCCTCGGTTTTTGCTTTTCTGCAAGCGCAAAATGCAAAAAAAAAGCAAAAAAAAAACGCTAGTTCAAAGCTATAAAAGTGAGAAAAAAAAAAAAAATTGAAAAAGGTAAACAAACAAACAAAAAACGCAGAGAAAATGGCAAACTCGTTAGAGAAATTGCAAAAGATCGACCATTCGTGATTACAAAAATTGAAAAGCCGTAGCTAAATGTGCAAAAAACGGTAATTCACGACTGAAATTTAGAAGAATGGCTAATTAGCAGCTAAAATGGGGACAAACGCTAATCCACGACACAAATTCATTGAGAAAATCACTAATTAAATAACTGCTAAAATTGAGAAAAATCGCTAAGTCATAAACGCGGCAATTAGCGGCTAAAATTAGGAGAATATAATTCGAGGACAAAACTGAAATGAATCAATAACTTTGATTCGCGGCTAAAATTGAAAAAAAATCGCTAATTCATGGTTGAAATTGGAGACAAAATTCTAATTCGCGGATAAAAATGAATAAAGAATCGGCTAATTGACGGGTACAATTTAAAAATGCTAATTAACGCCTAAAATTTAGTGAAACGCGACTAAAAAAACATTAATCCATAGCTAAGAGTGAAAAAAAAAAAAAAAATAATGCGGGACAAAAATAGTTCATACACCGCTAATTTGCGAGCACTATTGAGAAATATCACTGATAAGCGCGGCTGAAATTAATAAAAACACTAATTTGCTATTAAAAGTGGGAAAAATTAAATTTGGGAAAAAGGTAATCAATCTATGACTGATTTCAAGACAGTACGTGTTTGTATATTTGTGTAAAAAATTATTAATTTGCTGCAAAAATTGAGGAAACTTCGAATTAGTGCCAAAAATTGAGAAAAATTGCTAACACGGGTTAAAAACGCTACATCGCCGCTAAAATTGAGAGAAAGTGATAATCCACGGCTAAAAAAATGCCGATTTTACTTCTTAGGCTGTAATTGGAAATACAAATATACCAATCCGTAGCATTTGAATGTTACTTCGGGCTACAACTTGGAACGTTTGTAAAGGTAGCTAACGATACCGGAGTACCCGTGACAGTCGCGGTTTGGCAAATTTTGTTCCGCGTCCCGGGACACAATTTGTCCCGAATTCTGCTGTACATTTCTATAAATAAAAAGAATTGACATTGGGCATGTAATCCGCGAGTCCTATTTGTTTGATCAGTCGATACTTCTTTTAAAACTGTACGTGTCGGGCCAACTTGTCGCAATCTGGACGATGAACGTGATCATTTGTTCAGTGCCACAAAACGTACAAAACTTTGTTTGTTTGTTTACGTCTGCTAACCCAAAATCTTCATGTGTATACTGTGAACAAACTGAAGAACACTTTGTGCATGAAACTTCTTCTTCTTTCGGCGTTTGGTCTCTTTGGGTTCAAGGTTTCTTTGGTTATACTTTCTGTGATCAGGCCATGTTGTGGTAAGAGAGTGTTTGTGATTCGAGCTTCTTGGGAACTTGGATTTTGTGGTTAGAAAATTTTGTGGTTATTGGTTCATTTTGTCGTTAGAGCGCTTTGCGGCAGGATCATTTTGTGGTTGGAGCAATTTGCGGATGGAACGTTTTGTGTTAGAGCATTTTGTGGTCAAGTGCTTTTTGTGGTTAGAGCTTTTTGTGGTTGAAGCATTTTGTGGTCAGAGCTTTTTGTGGTTAGAGGTTTTTGTGGTTAAAGCGTTTTGTTATAGCGTATTTCTGGGAACCAATTTTGTGGTTAGAGGACTTTGTTTTTGGAACATTTTGTGTTCAGAGCATTTTTTGGTAGGAACATTTTGTGGTTAGTGCACTTTTGGTGAGCGGTTTTTGTGCTTAGAGGTTGCTGCTTTCTGTGATTCACACTTTTAGGTCAGATATTCTTGTGGTTAGAGCTTTTTAATGTTCGATCTTCTTAGCGATGCAGCTTTTGGTATTTTGGACTATTAGGGGTTCAAGTTTTTGTGGTTCAATCTGTCTACGGTTAGAACTTTTGTCGTCATTGCTTCTAGTGGTTAGTGATTTTTGTGATTCGAGTGTTTTATGTTACAGCATTATGTGGTCAGTATATTTTACGGTTACAGCTTTATCTTTCGGTTCGTGATGTTTGGGCTTTTTATGGTTAGAGGACAGGGTGGTCAGAGCTATTGAGATTAGCAGAACCAAGCTAACGAAACCCGGCGATACATTTATATTTTGATAAGGGGGGGGGGGGCGAAACCCACAAACTTGCTTTTGTCGCTTGCAAAACCCACAGAATCGGTTGTTTAGCCAACCAATTAGAGAGGAGAGCTCCTTGGGCCATTGCCCCTCCCTGGACCTCTTGACAGTAACTGTGACTAAGGACCAATCTTTCTCAAGTCTTACTTTGATATAAAAGCGAAAGATCCTGATGCCCAGATAGTCCTGGCCTTCGACGTCCTCTTTTTTCGCGTTGAATTTCTTCCCCTTGTAAATGTATTCCCCACAAGTGGCACACCTGCAACAAGTCACAACAAATTACAGGGAGATGAACAGAAGGAGAAGGCCATCCATTTTTAGGGGGTACGAACCTCATGTTAAATGGAGCCATCAAGCGGACGGTGAACTGCCTGTTTTTCGCACATTTCATACGAGGGATTTTGGACGGATCAAAATCCGGGGGGTAGTATTTCTGTGAAACACAAAAAATTGCTTAAGAGCGTTGAAATGGAAACGAATGGGATAATATACTTACGTTTAACACTTTTCTTTCAGACATTTTTCGTAAGAACTGAGCTCTTTTAGTTTTAACAACAAATAATAAATTGACCCAACGCAATCAAACGTTTTTATCTCAAGAGCTTTTATCAAAAATCAGAGCGAGGCTTTCGTTACGTGTGACGACAATAGCGGTCCAAAAAGTTGGTGTCTGGGTAGAGCTAAAAAAAAATCGTGTCCTCCTAAAGAAAAAAGCAATCATTCTTCGACGAATTTTATGAAATTTCCAAAACCCTTGCCATGAAAGCCCAAAATGTTCCCCTCAGGGCTCATCTCATAGAAATTGACTGTATCTTCAAAAGTTGCTCTCGCTGAAAGAGTACGCGCGTACGCATTCTGGATGAGCAGAGGAGGATCATAAGATTTGCCGCCAGTATAGGCACGAGAACTTGGGCTTCCCTTATATTTTTGAGGAGGGATTAATTTCCTTTTTCTTATTATTCATATCTACTATTTTTTTTTTTGTGCTTATCTATATTTCTGGAGAAAATCCCTTAACAAGGCTTAATTCCATGTTAATGCAATCGGGCTATTGTTTCAATCAAAAGGCGACAGTTGACATAAGATTTATCCATTTATTAATCAATAAGCGAATGATGAAACCAAAAAAAAAAAAAAAAAACAGGGACCGGAGCTCTCAGTAAATATAACTGGTGAATTTTTGAAATGCTGTGAACTTGTGATAGGCACCAATAATAGGATATAAAAATATTAAGTTTTGCAGCTTCAATAGATCTGTGGTAACTTCAGGGTGCTCGAAAATCGTCGACATTTCGTTCTTTTTTCAGTTTTTGGCATATACATATCTTCCAAACTATAAGAACCTTTTTCAGCTAATATTGTCCTGAGCACGTTTGAAGTGTACCAAAGCGAGTAGTAAGTCAATCAAAAGCCGAGATACACACACCACACATGCACGTGAAAAATTGCTCATTTCTCCAAACACATTTGCCCTGCACTGGCTCCTAGACAACTCCCTCTTGGTGGGATCTCACCTTGGTGGTCTTTTCCGGACCACCTCTGAACCCGGAGGTTCATCCTAATGATTTGTCACCGATCTGTGGCAACTTGACAGGAATAATTGGCAAACTTGGGCTTTTCGGTATTTCCTTACCAAAAAAGGGCTCCATTTGGATGTGGTTAATATACGACGAGCTCTCCTCGATTGTGAGCAGCGTTGCCAATTTGACGGATTTCATGTCAGATCTGACAGTTTTGGAAAGTGGCTGATGAGAAAAAATTCGGTCTAACGGGGTGACGGGTTTTTGTTACGGAATTTTGGAATCGCGCAATGATTTTTATTATTATAATTATAATTAGTATTTTAATAACATTAAGCTATTAAAAAAAAAGTGGGTACTCATTACTCATTCATATGTACGCACACAAATAATGGGTTGAGATGAAACATCATGACCAAGTGTGCTAACAAGGGAATATAACCGGTGCACTTGCGTGTTATTTTGCAGTACACAACTCAAACTTATTAGCTCTGTATGACCACTTTTTTTGTCAATTTTGGCTGTGATTTGTCGCTTTTACTTCATTTTAGCCTCAAAATTAGAGCTTTTTCATTCGGTCATGAAATTGAATAAAAAAGCCTGAAATTTATTAGTGCTTACTTCCATGTTCCCGTAGGGAAGGAAGGTTGTGTAGTGGCAAAAAAAAAAAAAAAAAAAAATAGCTGACACCAGATTCGTGCTCCTGGACCCCGAAAAGGCCTAAATCTCGATTTTCAGTATGGTGTCCGTCGTCCACTTTATTCTCGACAGATATGGACGAGTGATGACTCAATCTGTGATGTGTCTTATTCCTTGGAGATTTCTGAGAATTCGCGCTTTTTCTCAATTTTTAAAGCTGCCAAATCTTCTCTTTTTTCTCTCAAAAATTATCTTTTTTATCCGAGAATTAGCGTTTTTCTCAGTTTTATCCGTATGAATTAGCGCTTTTTCTCATCAGTTCAGCCCCTAAAGGTGCCCCCAAGAATTGGCGATAGTTGGCGTTTTCTCATTTTCAGCTGTGAATTAGCGCTTTTTTCATCCTATGAGTTAGCGCTTAGTTCTCCGTTTTATCTTCTCACGCAGTTTTTCCTAATTTCTGTCTTGATTTTGGCCCTAACAATTCGTGATTTTACGTTGTCTCAATGTGGAGGAAAACTCAGCTCAGGTAGGTGGAAAAAACTCCAAAAATTGCGGCTAAAATTAAGAAAATGTGCTAATTTACTGCTAACATTGAGAAAAAACGCTAATTCACAGCTGAAAATGAGAAAACGCCAACTATCGCCAATTCTTGGGGGCAACTTTAGGGGCTGAACTGATTAGAAAAAGCGCTAATTCACGCGGCTAAAACTGAGAAAAACGCTAATTCTCGGATAAAAAAAGAGAATTTCCGAGAGAAAAAAGAGAAGATTTGGCAGCTTTAAAAATTGAGAAAAGCGCGAATTCTCAGAAAACGCCACCTCACGGATTCTTGGGGCAGGAACTGAAATTGAGAAAAAGCGCTGATTCACGGCGTTGAAGAGAGAAAAACGCGAATTCGCGTCTAAATTCTAAAAGTGGAGGAAAACTTAAATTCACAACTAAAAGGTATGAACATTTTCAATTTTACTGATAAAATCGAGATTAACCGCTATAATTCGCAGCTGAAATAAATAAATGTGCTCATTCACTGCTAAAATTGAGGGTAAAAAGACGAATACCCGTATTTATGAACGTTCCTTGATATTTAAGGAACTCTTGAAATTCATTAGAACAGATGTTTTTATATATTTCGATCAAAACTGTTCTCAACGGTTCCTTGACTAAAGGAAGCTTCAAGGAACGTTCATAAATACGAGCCTAATTTCACAGGTTAAATTGAGAAAACGCCAATTTACAGGTTCTTGGGGAACTTCGGGAATAAATTGAGAAAAAGCGCTAATTCGCGGTTAAAATTGAGAAAAAACACGGATTGGCGTTTAAAATGGAGGAAAACGCTAATTCGTGGATAAAATTTGGCAAACGCTTACCTCTACTTTGCGGATTCTTGAGGCAAATTGATGGCTAGTTCACTGCTATGAGTTTATAGTAAGCCTACCGATTCACATAAAAAAATGAGAAAATGTGTTAATTCGCTGCTAAAATTGGGAGAAAAACTTGATAAAACGACAACTTCGGCGATTCTTGGGGCATTTTTGGGAATAAAATTGAGAAAAAGTGCTAATTCGCGGGTAATAAATTGAGAAAAACACGTATTGATGGAGAAAATAAGCGCCAATTCACAGCTTTAATTCAGAAAAATTGCTAATTTATGGATAAAATAGGGAAAGAATACTCAAACGCTACCAAATTTGCGGATTCTTGAGGCTAAGAGCTTATAAAAAGCGCCGATTCGCAAATAAAATGAGAAAATGAGCTAATTCACGGATAAAATCGAGAAAATGCACATACGCAGTTAAATAACAATTTCGTTGCTAAAATTGAGAAAAACATTTACTTCAACGCTTCTAAAATATTCCTAATATTCCTAGTTTCATTAGAGACTGAAGTGCCTCCTAGAGATTTCCACCCCGGGCCCCGATAGGTGTTGTTCCGCCACTGTGTGGAACCTTATCTTTCGAGTTACAGAAGAAAACAAAAACAAAAACCCATATGTGCGACCATCAGAGGGCGATAGTGCATTTTTTGAATGAAACGCACTAAAACGAAAACACGAAGAAAATCTCGTGGTTTCCCCCGTCGTGCTATTGAGGAGGGGGACCATATATTTTCATTTTGTTGAAATTCTCCTCCACCTAATCAATTTTCTGCATTCGCCAATGGACAAGGAGTGCGTTTTCCCCCATTTCAGCTGCGATTGTGCTATTTTTTCACATTTTTGTCGTTCTTAATTCAATTACCATGAATACAGTGCTAGCGGGTTTCTTACATGTTGTCTGCCCCTATTCAACACTATACCAATAGACAGGCTACTATATTTATTTCTTACATGACGGATTTTTTTAACGGGAAGGAATATATTTTGACGGGAGTTTGAGCATGACTTCACGCGGGTAAAGCTAAATGCCAACACAACGCTAAAGGCGAAGAAATGTACTGCTCGATACCTGCTAATTTACTGCTATTTCATGATGTGCCAAACGTAATAAACACACCGAATGACGCGAATTAATTTCAGATAATCGTCTTTCTTGCTATTCTGGGCGATCTTCTTCTATCGTTCTATCGAAACAATGGCCAATGAATTGAACCTCTTTAAGGAACTGATACCAACCACCTCCAGATATTTAAAAATTATTATAAAATGGTTACAATAAAAAATTACCTATAAAAATTTGCCGCTCCTGAAATTTGCCGTTACGTCTTTTGTCGTTAGCCGTTACCACCGGGCCTTTAAAAAACATCGAGACCCCTCTAATTGGACTATCGATTGTAATCCCCCTCTTCCTTGTCATCCCTTCTTGTCACTCTCTGCTGATTCTCCAGGGGGGAGGTAAATGTTGTATTCCCAACTTATCCCAAGCGTTTTAAAAGTTTACTTTTTTCGCTCTGATAGCGAGTGGCCGCTTTATTAAGATTTTTAATTTCCTGTCGACCTTTTTTTTTTTAATTATCGGTGCCCCAAGTTTTTAGACAGTTGATTGAAATAATGTTGAATTTCTGGCTCAGCGGCGGTGGAACTCATTTGAGACCGGCAGTGAGGGTGTAAACAAGAAAGAGCTGACTTGCCAGGAAGGGTGTTTCTGCCCTTCCCTTATTCATCTAAACGTGTGTGCATCATCCTGGGAGTTTTGTTTTATTTGATTTAATTAACTCAACGGGATGATACCGCAGGAGTATTGCACTACCTGCAATTCGGTCATTTTGGGTGATCACGTAAGTACGAGAATTTCTACTTTTCCACCAAGGTCCATTCTTAATGTCACACTGAGTTCAAAATTATCAATTGACGGCACATAATAGTAAAACCACGGTCTCTGGACATGAAACCCAATTCCCCCTAGCTCTTTCAGTAATCTTAAAAGTTGTGCTGAAATGGAAACCTTGCCGAGATGAGTTCATTGCATATTCATTGCGATAAACTTGACCTTTTGAATCAGTTGCCCAATTTATTTTGTACTCTTCATTCCACTATTTGTCGATTTTTGAACGAGTGGGGCACTCTTAATTATAGCCTCCGCTTGGATATCGTGGAGATTTGGGTCCTTGTCCGGACTCCGGATGGGGCCTAGAATTTAAGGGCACACTGCAGCTATAATCAAACGTTAATTGCTTCCAGCACATAGGGCTGATGCTTTTGTTTTGTTTTATTTCTCTCAAAGCCATAATATTTTCATGTTTTCCACCTGAGGCCATACAGTATACAACAGTTTCGTGAACTTTCTTTTGATCTAGTCTAGAGTGGCTTCTCGAAAGTTTTCCCATCCGATTACACCACAAGGCCCACACCAATGTGGTGATGTTTGTGAGGGCATGAGTCAGAGACCAGGGGAATGTGAAGCACTCATCGTAGTGACTCATAGTGTAGGACTCACCGTGCCACCAAACACCAACAGAACCTCAAATTGCATTTTCACGTCTTGAAAGACCCCCCCCCCTTATTTATTTAAAAATGGCATCGACTACTTGGTCATTAGCCCTTTATTTTGAATTCAAAATAGCGGGGTGTTGGGCTAGAGTTACCACACTTTTTGGATTTTCCAGTTGCTCTCGTCGTGGTTGGAAATATTTGGGGTTAGAGCTCTTTGTGGCTAGGGACGTTTGTGGTTAGCTGTGGCGTTAATCGGAATGCCGCTCTCATGGCCCTCAACCTCTTTAACGTGAGCTCCAACCTAAAAAATCTCCATCCATAAACAGAGCTAAGCATAAAGAGCTCTAACCACACAAAGCACCTGTCATGAAGAGTTCTGAATATGGGCTCTAACCACAAAATTTTGTTAAGTGAACCCTTTCATGAGTAACGTGCAACAGGAGGATTTCACGTAACAGACAGTCCGAAAATAATTGCATCGAAATGCGGCGCAGTCTCCGTCTCCTCCCTGACTCGTATCGTGCCAAGTTATAGGATGGTGATCCTGTGGCTGGGTGGGGATCGTGGTTAGAGGTGGTTTTAGGCCTCCGTGATGGGGGAAACGGTAAAATGTGTTCTCACCATACCTTCCTCCATATATCTACCCTGTTCGCCTAATTTCTTAAATAAAAACAATAGCCCGAAAGCGCATTGTCTCTGTTTCCCCTAAAACGGATTTTGTATTCCAGTGTCTGATATCTGATCAAGAATCTGGGTGAATTTAGTGTTAGCGAGTTGATTAAAACAAAAATATGGGAATACGGCCCCATAATTCAAAGCATTCTACCGAAAAACCAGGCATTTTGGCTCAATACCTTTGGCTCCTTCTAAAACCAAATAATCGCCATTGAGTATATTTTGAACCCAACTATCGACCGTTCAAAACCAAATTTCATGCATTTAGCTCGCTAAAATCAAAATTTGAGAGATTTTTTGATCTCTCAAAAACAAAGTTTCGTTGGTTCGGCTCCCTCAAATTCCAATTTCGCGGTGGTCATTCGCTCATTCAATACCAAATTTCTTGGATTTGGCTCTTTCAGAACCCAATATCGGTGATTTTTACGATTTATGATAAACCAAATTTCACGGCATGGGCTCTTCCTATAATTTTGAGAAATTAATTTGGCTCAATTTTGGTGTGAAATTGGTTGTGTTTTGTTTTGTTTTCAACGTTTATCCACGTAATTGCCCCCAAGAACAGCAAATTAGCGTGCCTTTCTCAATTTTAGCCAGCTAAGGACGTACTAACTGGGAATTGGCGTTTTTTTTTCAATTCTCAGCAGTAGACTTGCCTTAAACTTGCTCACAGAACAGTACTGCGCAAATGGACCTCGATTGGCCAATCTGGAGTCGAGAAAAATCGTCTAAAAACTACGGCAAGGCAAAACGTGTCATTTTCGGTGACCACCTTGAGGAAGGAGGAGTTTTGGGTGGGGGTGGTAAAAATGAACCTGAAAATCATCATCATCATGGCAACATCGACGATAAGTAAATATCGTTGACGCACCATCGGTGAAAAAGTCATCGAATATCGACGTCTAAGCATCGATATTTTGCAAAAATCGATGATCATTGCTAATCCCTCGTGCCTGCTGAGCGATTGATTGCTGCTTTTTCTTAACTGTATAGCTTTGAATTAGCGCTTTTTCTCAATGGCCGCAAAATAGTGCTTGTCTCCCTTTTTAACCACAAACTAGTAATTTTCCCCGTTTTATGCTACAAATCGGCACTTTTTCGCTATTTCAGTCGCACATATTAGTGCTTTTTGCCAACTTCTTGCCCCAAGATTAGTTCATTAGAACGCCTTCTCAATGTTGCCCTATAAAAACTTGGGGTTGTCGTATTTTCCGCGAAGTTTCCTTCAGATTTCCCTGATCAATGGTGTATTTTTCTTAATTTTAAGGGCAAACGCCAAGACGCCATCTTCTTAAGGATGGAGGGGGGGGGCTAACCCGCAAAAACCATCCTGTAAATGTTGTTTTGAACGATTTGTTTTCGTGATTGCAGCTTTTTAATGGTCATGGCTTTTTGTGGTTCGAGCTTTGGTTTAAGGCAGTGCCGGCCTTGGACGCTCCCATGACCCACCTTTGGCGTTTTCTTAATTTTAACCACAAATTAGCGTGTTTTCTACACTTGAGCGAGCGCTTCTTCCCAATTTCATCGGTAAATTAGCTATACATATGTCTCCATTTCAGCCGCGAACTTATTTTTCTCCATTTTAGCCGCGAGTTACCGAATACTCTCAATTTTTGCTTAGCCCTTTTCCTTAATTAGCCCCGAAGTTACCAGGCTTGCTAATCTTTCAATTTTCAATTAGCCATTCTTCACTATTTTAGCCACAAATTATCGTTTTTCCTAATTTTAGCCGCTAATTATAGTTTTTCTACATTTCATTCACGAATTTTAGTGTTCTCCTCTCATTTTCGCCTCGAATTACCTAGCGCTCATTTTCTTTTGATAGTTTTTTTTTTTTTTTTTTTTTTTTTTTTTTTTTTTTTTTTTTTTTTTTTTTTGCGCAAAGTTACCTTTAGAAGCTGTGAATTGACGATTTCTCCATTTAAACCGCGAATTCACGTTTTTCTTCACCTCAAGGCTTGTTCTCGATTTTATCAGTGAATTAAGCGATTTGTCTCCATTTTAGCCGTAAATTAGCAACTTTTCACCATTTTCTGGCGAATTTTTGCAGTGAATTCGTATTTTTCCTGATCTTAGCCTCTAATGATCGATTTGTCTCAATTTCATTCATGAATTAGCACTTTTTCTTAATATTAGCTGCGAATTAGTAATTTGTTCACTTTAAGCTATGAATTAGCTCATTTTCTCAACGAATTTGCCTTCGGAAGCCGAAAATTGTCAATTCCATACTTCTAGCCTCTAATTAGCGCTAAAAATCGCTAATTTAAGGCTATAGCAGTGAAAAAAAAATCGCGGCTAAAATATAAAAAAAAACGCAGAAAAGGAAGGCAACAAAAAATCACTAATTTGGGGCTAAAATTGAGAAAAATGGCAAATTCGCTCCTGAAAGTGCAAAAAATCGCCCATTCGCAGCTAAATTTTTGTGAGCAACACTGATGCACGACTGAAATTCGGAAGTATGACTAGTTAGCAGTTAAAATTGACACAGATGCTAATCCACGGCAAAAAAAAAAAAAAAATCATAATTGAATGACTGCTAAAAAAAAAAAAGAAAAGTCGCTAACTCACCAATAAAATTGATTAAAAAGCGCTAATTAGCGGCTAACATTTGAACAGGTCTAATTTTTTGGACAAAACTGAAAAATAATTGCTAATTAATTCGCCGTTAAAATTGAGACAAATGTCTAATTCATGTATTAAATTGAGGGAAAACGATAATTCCCGGATAAAGCCTAGAAAAAACGTTAATTTACGGGATTCAAAATGAAAAAAAAGCCGCTAATTCACTGGTAAAATTGAGAAATTAAAATTCCCTGATTCGCGGCTAAAATTTAGTAAAACGTCGACTCGCAGCTAAAATTTAGGAAAACACAAATTCGTGGCTTCTGAGGGCAACTTCAGGCCTAAATCTGAAAAAAAAGCGTTAATCCATAGCTAAAAGTGAAAATAAAAATGATAATAAAGCGGGGTAAAAATAGTTGAACGATTGCGAAAAATCACAAATTAGCGTGACTGAAATTAAGATACACGCTAATTTTTCTTTTAAAAGTGAGAAAAAATCGCTTATTTGCAGTAAAATTGAGGAAAACTTCAATTCGCTGCTAAAATTGAGAGAAAGTGTTAATTGGCGGCTAGGATTGAGGAAAATCACTAATTCGTGGATGACGAGTGCAAGAATTTTACAGACTCGAATTATTTACTGATTAAATGCGCTTATTATGTCATTTTTTCTCGTACGCCTCCCCCCTCCCCGTTCATTTTGCGTGACGCGTCCCTTAGACCCGGCGCCCCTGGGTGGTCGCCCGTCTCGCTCCCCCAAGCCAGCACTGGATCAAGTCTTGCATTTTTAAATATTTTTGTGGTTAGAAATTTCTGTGGTCGGAGCTTTTTGTTGTGGTTCAGTTTTTTGTGGTAAGAGCTTTTTGTGGTCAGAGCTTCTTTGAGTTTATGCTCAAGCACGACTTTCGCGACAAAGTCAGGACGTCGTGATTATAACGTGATCATTTTAAGTCAAGTGTTGTTGCGAGGGAGAGAGCGCCTTGTTTTTTGTGTCCTGTAGACTATATTTTTATAATTTTTGGTGCGAATTTATGTATTTTGTTTCTTTTATAGGGTCCCTGTCATCATCACAGCCATTGGAAGCAAGGCGTTCCACAGTCTTTCGACTCGAAACCAAATCAGAATCTTGTAAATGATCAAGATGGAAGTGATTTCGACATCGTGAAAGCCACACAAGTTAGAATTACGCAACTTCCGTTTATACATTCTCTTACATAATTTTTTGTTATTCTTTTCTTTACGTATACGTCATTTTACAGTACGGTATTATAGAGAGGTGTAAAGAACTAGTCGATCAAGGTTACGATGTTAATCAACCGGACAACGAAACAGTATCCCTTCTTCATTGGGCCTCTATTAACAATCGGCTGGACGTAATAAGGTACTACGTCAGCAAGGGAGCCATCGTTGATGCGATTGGAGGTGAACTTCAGGCGACGCCACTTCATTGGGCGACTCGGTCAGTTTTTTAGCCCTTACTAAATGGTTTCAACTCCATTACCTACTTGGATTTATTTTGACGACTTCTGTGTTTTATTTTATTGAAGGCAGGGACATTTGAGCAGTGTAACGCTTTTAATGCAGTACGGTGCCGATCCGTCCATTATGGATGCCGAAGGCTGCGCTTGTATCCATGTTGCGGCACAATTTGGTCACACGTCCATCGTCGCCTATCTGATAGCCAAAGGCACTGATCCAAACATGCCAGACAAAAATGGCATGACTCCTCTGATGTGGAGTTGTCAAAAAGTTACCACGTAAAATCTTCTTTATTTATTTTTTTTAATTAACATAATACACGCGTTGATTTTCATCTCATAAAATCTCTCCCTTCCTACCATTGACATCATCAGGCTAGATCCGACCCGCCTAATACTCACCTTCGGAGGAAGCGCAACTCTACAAGATTCCGTGTACGGAAATACCGCTCTTCACTGGGCGATTCATTCTAAAAATTCTTTGGCTGTGACTTCTATCATTATGCACGCTCCCGCAAATTGTTTGGACCTTCCTAACGCCCAGGTAATATTTCAACTCTCCTTTTATAAATCCGTAATTTGCTTCGTTTACTAATCCACTTCGTATAGGGCGAGACTCCTTATAGCTTGTTAACATCTATGAAATCAGCTAGTTGGCTCAATAAGAAAGTGACAGACAAAATATCCGAACATTCGACCGTTAGTCATAAGAATGCTATTTGTTATGGAGTAAAAAGCGATAAAGTAAGTACAAATTTGAATTATTTCTTTGGGATTCTTTAAAATTAATTATTTTTGTGTTCACTTCAGAGATTTAAGTACTACACTATGGTATCAACCCCATTTATTGTATTCTACTTAATCGGCATGACCCTCCAGAGCAACCTGCCTTACTTGGTCAAAGTAACTTTTCTGTGTGGAGTGTCAGTAAGCCTTCATTTCGCCACTAGATACGTTTTCGACGAGCGATTAGTTAATATTCTTCCTATGTCTGTCTACCTAGCCACTAAGGTTTGAGTGATTCGTGTTATCTAAATTGCCTAGAACCGCCATTGAGATTCCTTTTTTTTCTCACACGCAGTTCTGGTTTTATCTGACGTGGGTGATATGGTTGAGTCCTGTCATGCCACTTACAACATCCCTCGTCTTTCTCGGACTGTCCGCCGTTCTGTGGCATTTTTTTCTCAAATCCTGGAAAGGTGATCCGGGTGTCGTGGCTACGACTCAGGAACAAAAGTTTCGGGTATGTTATTTAAGGGTTAAGTGTTTTTTGTGTGATTTATATTTGTTTTTCCACTTTTCAAAGCATTTTTTCCAGACAATCATCGAACTGGCCGAAAGAGGTGGATTTGACACACAGTTCTTCTGCAGCTCATGTCTGGTCCGGAAACCGATTCGCTCGAAGCACTGTTCCGTGTGTAATAGATGCGTGGCTAAATTCGATCATCACTGCCCTTGGGTGAACAACTGTATAGGTTAGACACGATTTCTGTTTGGCTTAAAACGGTGAGTTAATTTTTTGTTATGTTTTTTGAAGGTGTTAAAAATCACAGACACTTCATCGGTTACCTCGTCATGCTAGTCACCATGTGCCTGTTTCTCCTGTACGGATGTTCAAGATTTTGGGGCGTTATGTGTCCAGCATCGTCTGACGCTGACTTCTGGCTAAGTAAGCTATTTTTTCTACTTTACTTTGCTCGTAAAACGGCGAGGGATAAAGGGTGGAGGGGGTGTGCTTGTGTGCCTCTCAAATCCTTCAAATTAAGGGGTTGAATAGCCCAAATCCGCAGAATTGGGCTTTTGGACGAGACCAGCTTCAAACTTCGTTTTTTGAAAGAGTTAAGCCCGCAAAATTGTTTCTCTCTAAGAGTGGAACACGAGATTTTTTTTTTTTTCTATAAGGCTATAGCCGCGAAATTGGTTTCTTGAAAGAGGCAAACCGTCCTGATCCTCGAAATTGAGGATTCAACGGGCCAAACCCACAAAAATTGAGGTTAGGAAAAGCCAACCTCAGAAATGTGTTATTTTTGAAAGAGATAAGCTCGCGAAATTAGGTTTACAGTTCCTGCGGATGGTGAGCGGTGCTGGCCTCCGCCCGCAGGGATTAATGCCTCGCCGGAGCCCGAAAGCGAATAATGCTCAAACGGCCTAGAAATTAGTGGAGGATGAATTGAGAAGTTTGTCCTCTTTTGGGCCCTCTTCTGTTCACCCGTCAAGGGCGTAGATATTGAGCGTCCTACCTCGCTTACGCGGCGTTTCCCAATTCAATCCAGGTTTTGGGTGCACGTCAACCAAGCTCCCCCCCCCCGCCATCTCATCGACCTATTTGAGAAAATCCGCTAATACCCGGCTGAAACTGGAATCCACTGGTCATTCCAGGCTAAAATTGAGATGTAGAGCTCAGTCGTATCTAAACATAAGAAAAAGCGCTAATTTGCGGTTAAAATTGAGAAAAAGGGCTGGGAGAAGTGGGAAAAGGGGCTCATTGACAAAAGGGGATAAGGGCATCTAATTCTAAGCCCATTCGCAGCCAAAATGAAGAAAAACACTAATTCGCCGATCAATTTGAGGACATCCTCGGCAAAAATTGAGTATAAGCGGTAATTCTCGGTTAAAATTGAGAAATAATTTGCGACTAAAATTGAGAAAAAGCCGTGATTCGCGCCCAAAATTGAGAAAAAACGCTAAAGCGGGAAAACGCGGATATATTTGTCAAAACTCGCACAACCCCCACAGCTGAAACTCGGAAACGCGCTAATCTTCGACTGAAATTGATGAATAATTCGCGGCTAAAATTGAGAGAAAACACTTATTTGCTGAAAGTATTGAGAATAATTGCTTAATCGCGGTTAAAGTTAACCACCGATTTGCAGTTCCTAGAGGTAATGTTCGTGGCTAAAATTTAGAAAAAAGCCATAATTTACCGCAACGTGAAAATGATATTAGGGAGTTATTGCATAGCCGTCTGACGCATAACGTTTACGGTTATGTGACGTCACCATAAGCATGACCGGTTGTGTCGGTGGAAAAAGAGTTATTAGAGACTTTTAGCAACACCACCGCTAACGATGATAAATCAGTCGTTGCTTGGTTGCGAAACACCCGATTGGTTGAAATTTGAAAATAAAGTTTCCGGAGTATTTAACGCGAGAGTGCTAAAACTCACTATTGCAAATAATAGCTACGCTAAAATATGATCACATGGTAGGTCATAGATGCACTTTATTGCTTCAAATAATTAATAAAACACCTTCTCATACTGGTCTTACAACGTTTGTAATTAACGCTTAAACTCAAAATTTGAATTTTACGCTTATCATGACGTCACATAACCGTTAACGTTAACCGTAAGACGGTTATGCAATAACTCCCTATTCTTTGTTTATTTGGAGATTAAGGGGCCTCATAGAGATTTTCGCCCCGGGCCCCATATTATGTTCGACGCTCGGGGTGCTCCTTCCGGCAAACGGTTCGGGCAATCTGTGCCGTTCCGTTAACTTGGCGGCACACATTTTGGTTTTTAAAAAAGTGTATATTGCAGAGTTAAACAAACGAAATCGCATCCTCTTCGCACTCGAGGGTAATTTCATGATGCCGATCTCTCACAGAATTGAGACAAGCATGTCTCCTGCAGTGGGCACGAGTGGCTGAGCACTTGATCCTGACTTTTCTACAGGAAATCGAGTTGAGGGATATATTCCTCTGGTCCTGGAGGCTGACAATGAGTGGTGTGGATGTGTATCAAACCATCTGGGGCGTATTTTCATCCCAATTGCTCTGCGTTGATCTGCCAGTTCCTTTCCACATTTGCACCTGAAAGAATGTTAGGGAGCAGCCTGTTCACTGGGAGGGGGGGGGGCAACGAACGCCAAGTTGAACGAGTTTTTTGAGAGGGCCCTTTGGAACAGTTGGAATCTCAGTCGTTTGAGAGATTGCTTTCTGATGCCTGAGTAAACTGCTGCAATGAGCTTTGTTCCAGTCTCAACATTTCGGTCAGGAGTGGCTTACTTATGATCGAGAAAATCCGAGGCAACATTGAAGCCAGGATTTTTGGCTAGGGCGTTGATAAATTTGACCTTCCCTTGTCGGAAAAATGAAGAATTTGTGTTGCAACCGCTGAAGGAAAGGAGAAAGAAGATGTTTCGTTTTGCATCCCCCTCACCCCCACTCACAGATTTCAGTCTGGGACTTGCTTATAGGACGTTGTTTATGGTCTAGGCTAGGAGATGACACTTCTGAGATCGCCAGACATTTTCTGCTGGTGAATACCTCTTTGGGCTACTTGAAAACGGTTGTCACTGGAAAACGACCACCGCTATTGAATTTCAAATGAAGCCCCAGCTATTACAGTAAGCCTCAGAATTTCACATTTTTAGCGCTCGCTCATAGCGCTATGTACGATCAATTTGGATGGCGTTATTAGTTTCGTAATTTATTTTTCTCGGGAAACGACTTTTGACTCTCGCCAACAGTCGTTTTCAAACCATCTAAAGGTGTGTTTGCCAACACCCACGCTTCTGTTATGAATTCTTGTCCAACGGAAAATGTCTGCCAATCTCAGAAGTGTCATCTTCTGGACCATAAAACACGTCCTTTGCAGGTGCGAGACACAATCAAATGATCTGGATTTTTCGTACGGTGGGCTCCCGGAGTAATGTTTGGTTATTTACAAAGAAGATATTCGCTCCAAAAAAATTATATTATTATGGTTAACCGGTTTTTGGTCCATTCTAGCGCCCTTCTTCGGTCTCGATAGACGGGTCTAGAATGGACCGAAAACCGGTTAACCGAAATAATAAGTATTTTGTGGAGAGATTACCATCTTCGTAAACTACTTGAAAAATATTTCACTATTTCACTTCAAAGGAATCATGAATAATATTTGGTTAGACATCAAAACCACTAAATCTGTGTCCACTCCCACGATAAACACATTCTCTTCAGGCCACGATCTTCCCACTGAAGCAGCCACAATATTGATGTTTGCATACTAAACGGCCCGTCTAAATTGAATGCGTGCACGTATGAACTTTTCTATTGGAATCGTAACAAGGCGTTAAAATTTTAGGGTTGTCAACTGTTTAGCAATGATGGTAAAAATTGCCAAACGTTGACTGGGGATTGTGACTGAACGCCTAGACGATTTAAATTTTTCAAATGTCATTCAACGCAGAATTTGGTGCTCTTGGAAAACAGAAATGGTGATATTTTCTTTCTGTAGGATGTGCACTTTTCGAATTATACGCGAAAAACGGAAAATAGTCCGAAAATTTCGCGGTTTTTAGGCTCTCAAGTGTGAAGCACAACCTAGAAAGCGTCGCAAACTCTTAAATTTGTTATTCAAACGATTTTCAGCTCTCGAGCAGTTTTTAGGTCCTAGTGCTCTAATTTGCCTGGACTAACTTTAATTTTGGGGCAACAAACCCCCGAAACTTCAAACATTCTTGTGTTCCTCGAAACTAACAATTCACAGCTGCATTCGCAGCCGGCCGGCTGGTGCTTGACTCCTTGATACCAAAACTTGCCTCCCTGAGTAAATCCTATCCCTATCCCTAACTGATGCGATCCTATACCCTGGATTATTCCCTCTCCTTGTGCACACCCTAATCAAAAACTTTTGAGCAGCATCCCCCTCAGACTTTTGGACACCCCCTTTCCCTCTATGAATAACTTATATTGCCCTCCTGATGACGTTTTCAGCTCCCCCCCCCCCTGAATAAGATGAACGTCGTCGGAGTCCAAGCCCCCATTGTGTGGAAGCCCCTGTGAAGTGCACTAGATTGTTCAAAAGGAAATATTACGGTCACAGCAGCACACGTATTCCACTCGATTTAGGGAACAGCTAATTCCTAATCCTATCGCTCCCTAGATCGCAGCGCTACGATCCCAGCAGGGTGGTCGGCCCCTCCTTGAACAATCGGCTCCCGGCTTCCTTTAAGGGGGTTGTCTTCCGTAGGCCTTCCGGACAAAGCTAGAGGAAATATTGACGGGCATGGTGCCATACTCCATTCACTAGCGGACCTACACCCATCGAGGGGCCTGGGGCGGAAATCTCCTAGAGGCCCCTAAGTCTATAGTATAAACAAGAAATATAATTTTATGTAGCGTTAAACTATGGCATTTTCCTTATTTTAGCCACGATTTACCGCTATTTCTATACCCTATCCACCAATAAGCGCTTATGCGTCAAACCGCGAATTTCATAATTTTAGCCGCGAATGAGTGCGTTTTGTCAACTTAATCCGCAAAGTGGTGCTTTTATCATTTTGGCTGCATTCAGCTGCCCCACAAAGCCATGAATTTGCACACTTTCTCAACTTTTGCAGCAAAGTAGCGTATTTATCCCATGAATTAGCGATTTTCTTCAATTTTAGCTGGAAGTTAGCGATTTTTTCTCATTTTTTTTTAGCAGGGAATTAGCACTCTTCTCAATTTGGTCTAAAAATTAGCGTTTTTCTCAAATGTTTTCCTCCTTTTGGACGCAAAATAGCTGCTTTTTCTTGATTTTTGCCACAAAATAGGATTTTTTTTGTAAAAACCATACGCTATGGATTGGCGATTCTCAGCGTTTACGTTTTTTCTCTTATAGCCATAACTTGTGGCTTTTTCTCAATTTTAGCCTCAAGGTTGCCTTCAGAAGCCTGTGAATTGGCATGTTCTCAAATTTGACGCAAATTAAAATGCGATTTTTTCATTCTTAGCAGCGAATTAGCACTTTTTTAGGCTGAAATTAATTTTAGCCAGGCTAATTACTGATTTTCTCAATATTGTGTATATTGGCACTGTTTTTTCTCAAATTGTGCCACCTCACTAGCAGTTTTGCTTTACTTTTATGGCGTTTTCTATTTACGTAAAATTTCGCTCTGCAGCCGAGCATTTCCACCGAGCATTTCCGATACCGAGAAGACCGATTCAGAGAAGACGTGTGGAAATGCTCGGCTTCAGAGCGGAATTTTATGCAAATGGAAAACGCTATTAGCTATAGATAGCGCTTCTACTCAGTTCTAGCCGCGAACCACCGGTTTTTTGTTCTTATAGCCATGAATTAGCCGTTTCATTCAAATTTAGCCCCAAAATATCCTTTCAGATGGCGCGTATTTAAATTGGAAATTTTACCACACTATCCGCTAATATAGTGATTTGCCTCAATTTTAACGTTTTGCAATTTTAAGATAAGAAAATGTTCTCAATTTTTGCCACGATTTAAAATTTTCCTCGATGTTAGCTGCGAATTAGCCATTTTTTTTTTTAGCCGGGAATTATTACTTTTTTCCAATTTGAGCTGAAAATTAGGGGTTTTTTTTTTATTTATGCTGCGCTAATTAGTGATTTTCTCAATTTTAGCCGCGTTTTTCTTACATTTTATTCCCACATTGGCGTTTTTTTCTCGAATTTTTTATATGGATTAGCGTTTTTTTCAATTTTGCGATTAAGTGATTTTCCTCAATTTTAGCCTCGCGTCTGTGCTTTTTCTCAATTTTAGCAGTAGCGTTTATTTCTACATTTTAGCTGAAGAATGGCCTCCATTCTCCATACACCGCGAATCAGCGATTTTTTCTCGATTTTAGCCTGGAAGTTGCATCCACCGACCGTGAGATCATGCTCGAATCAGCGCTTTCTCACAGTTATAGCCACGAATATTAGTGCTTTTTCCGAAGTTTTTGCCGCGTCAGCCAATTTCAAATTTCCGATCAGCACATAAGTGAAATTGGATCTAACGATACTGGGAACGATGTATTTTCTCTATTTTAGCAGCTAATTTTCCTCAAGAAGGCGCGAATTTCCTCAATTTAGCCCTCCAGAATAGCGCTCTCGGGTCTCAGGGGCTCAATTCAATATTCAGCCCACACTCTTTGCTGACATTACTCCCAACTGCCTTCTCTGCCTCAAATCGTCTGTTTGACTGTGACTCAAGCCCCTCCGAGAGTGGTTGGCTCCACTCAATTAACTTTTAAGAGTCCTTTGAGTACCCGAAATTCAATTACTCCAGTCTGAATGAAACGAAATAATGGTTGGAAGGAGGGGGAGGGGGGCTTGGTCAAATTTACTTCCGCCGTCATTGCTTTTAAGACAATCTTCAATCAATATTCAAAGAAGGGGCGAGAGACCCCTGGGGCACTCACTTGCTGGCCCTCACTTACGTTTCCTCTTTGTTGATGGATAACCCCGTGGTCTCCAGCAGTCACCACCATTTTTCCTACCTCGTGCTCGAACCTTCCTCAGTCTGGGGTTCCGTCCAGCTTCAGCTTTGTTCTCTTGGGCTCCTAATCTGAACAGAATAGGTCGGTGACCTTGTCCACTATCATCGAACCCCTTTATCTGCTATGACACGATGACTTAATATTTCTCTGCCTTTGACAGATTTCTGGAGTACTGCACAATGCAACAGCTGGATATTTTTTGTCGCTATCAACGCCGCTCTTCACTCAATCTGGGTCATCATGTTATTGGCCTGCCAAATGTATCAGGTATAATAACGCTGACAATGCGAAATTGTCAACCTCTCACGACCTTACTTTTTTTGGTTTGCGGGTAGATTACATTTTTGGGCATGACAACCAACGAAAGAATCAACGCCGGTCGCTACGGTCATTTCATTTCAGCGGGGAAAAGTCCATTCGACCACGGGCCCTGTCAAAATCTAGTCGATTTCTTTCAGCTAAGCCTTTTCGGTCTCTGTCGTCCCGATTCCATCAACTGGCTGGCAACGTACAGTGTTCCCGCTTTCGATATCATTCATTCGCCTGAACATAAGCCCTTAGTTAATAAACATCACGATTTTCAGTTGGTGTAGTTTTTAATGGCTAATAGGGTAAATGGCCGGGAAAGCGGAGGAAATCGTCCATTTTGGAGCGTACGTAGTTTCACTCCATTTCTATGGCCTGGCACTATCTTTTGAGATTTTTTAATCAATAAATACTGTATAAAGTTGGCAATTCTTTCGAAAGAAAAGAAAATCCATTGAAACGATCTGAAGTATCACTTTCAGCCAAAATAATCGTATCGAAGAGATAATTAGGAAATGCTGAACTAGGGGCCTGGACCTCTAATCTGATGTCACCTAGTGATAATTCATTTGTTTTTCTTGGCTCGGTCAATTATAGTGCGCTTCCAATAGGCGAATTCCCATAGGGGGAGCATAATTGGACAGAAAATGTGTCTAGTTCGCGGGCCGAGGGAGCATGCCGTCTATTACATACGAAATAAATCTACAATAACTTGAGAAGTTTCTAATGGACCCTGAGGGCCCAAATTTCCAAATGGTACTAGGAACATGTGTTTAGAATGTTAACTGAATTTACCACTTCTTTCGGTCCATAAGAAACTTGTCGATCTATAGTAACTATAGGTATGATTCTGTAACTTTAAGCTATCGATTATTCTGATGAAATTCACCAGTTTCCTTTTGTTTGTTTGTTTGTTTTTTTTGTACAATGATCGACTACGACTCTTTCATTGTATAATTCACCAAAACTTCATGTTTCGCTGTACATTGTTTCTATTTAGTACTCATTCTCGACATTACAAAAGGATGAGAGAAGTTCGCTCCCCTTGCCCGCGGGCTCCCTCTTCGTTAATTCTTAGCGCGTTGGTCAATTTCCATAAATGGTGCCAGTGGACAAAAATGGTCTGGCTGGTAATTGAACGATGGTTTGGAATGTGTCGAAATGTAGCGGAATTTGCACGGGCGAATATATTTTGCCTTGGTTAATGTTGTTAGCCTGAAATCGCTTTTTCCCTACAAAGGACGGGATGTCGTTCGCCTAAATATCCGACAAAAACGTTTCCTTTTAGTGTAGGTACTTTTTTCTTTTTCAAAATCCGGACTCTCGCTTGGTGTTCTTTCGACATTATTGCAAGCGGTTCACTCTTGTCGCGGCGAGGCGAGATTCTCGGGAGGCAATACCCGAATTTCAGAGCGGGGGGGGGGGCGATATCGTTCTGTCTTTCGGCCTCCCTCGGCAAGAGTGAACGGCCCGGCATCAAAATGTCTGGTGATTTTGGCTCATCGTCTTTTCGAATTCCTTGTTCACTAATTCGTAAATATCTGTTCTTTTGAGGATCTCTGCTCATAGGCTTAAGAAACTGATTTTTTTTATCAAGTGAACCATGTTGTATTCTATAATATACAAATTGTTAATATTCTTTTGATAAGCACCTCAAATTAATTCTAGTCGCCAATTTGTTTCGTTTGTTACTTCCAAATATGCTTTGGTCTATCATGAAATATGAAAGTTGCACCTTTTCATCATCGTTTGTTATTTTTAGTTAATTTTTCTGTATATATTCGCGTGATTTGTTCATTTCCATGTACAACTATAAATGTATATTTTGTATTTAAAATAGTTACAATGATGGCGTTGAAAAGACAAGTAACTATAAACCCTTGTTGCATGGGTCGTGACTTCGTGACAACTTGTACCCGTGGGTCGTGCTAATTATCATCTGAAAAACAACAACACTAAAGGTTAGCACATTCAGATAAGTTCTTGAACTCTGCAGTCCCTGGGCCATTCAAGGCCTCAACTGTTTCTGATCTGTTCAACGAGAATTTGGATCTCAGTGGTGCCGATTTTTCAGTTTCGTGGTTAAATACGCGCTTTCTAGAATTGAACTGCGAGTTTAAGCGGAAACAATTATTGTTCTCTGTAAAAATGTTGTGGCTATAGAAGGAGGGGACGTTTTGTGCTTTTTTTGTTGCTTAATTTTTTCGACCCCTCAAGAGAAAGCCACTCACTCGAGTACCGGGAGAAGGGCCAGAAGGAGTCGTTGAATGAATAAAAAACGCGCTCGACTGATTATTACTTTCATGTGGCACCGGTTGCCAAGGTTTTTAATTTTGTTGACGGGTTGCTAAGGTTATTGACAAACTTATTCGGGAAAAATGGATGGAACAGAAGTAAATTCGACGGTCGTGTGTAGTTGATTCTGCTTTTAATTAGAATTTGTTCTCTTTATATAGCCATCAGGAGCTGCGAGTGACTTCAGGACTGGCGGAGCAAGCCAAGGGTAAAAATGGCAATAGGTCTGTTCCATTGTTACGCGAGTGCTACAATTTCTGGTTACATTACATTTTCATTAATAAGTCACTGAGATAGTCATGATTTTCTAGACTAATCCTACACTAGCAAAATAATGGAACGGACCTAATGCGTTATAGTTAATTGGACTTCTTGACACTTCTAAATGATTGTCGTTCACTTGCTTTGTAGAAATGAGAGAAAAAGTATCAGCTTCCTGGATCTTAATAAGAGTTCCAGCGGAGGTAGTGATTTTCGCACCGGAGGAATAGAGGCCAGCAGTGGTGGCGGCAGCGGCGGCGGCGGTGGTGGTGGTGTTGACTTTCGTACTGGAGGAGCCGGAGGTAGCGACTTTCGTACTGGAGGAGCCGGAGGTAGCGACTTTCGCACCGGAGGAGCCGGAGGTAGCGACTTTCGCACCGGAGGAGCCGGAGGTAGCGACTTTCGCACCGGAGGAGCCGGAGATAGCGACTTTCGCACAGGTGGAGGAGGAGGAGGAGGATCCAGCGGGGCCCGTCGATCGGTGGGTAGCTTCGGTGGAAATGTGCAGTTCAATACCCGTCTTTCAGACTCTCCTTCGGGTCGCTACGACCCATCGTCTGCGGTGGGCAGGAGCCGAGCGAAAACGTTCGCTATGCCGAAACCGAAGATTAAAATTGCGAGAAATCAAATCAAATTGAAAGATTATCAAATTGAGGAACTGGGAAAAGCCTTCGACTTATTCGATGAAGACGGAGAAGGAAAAATGAACACCAAGGATATCAAGGTACAATTTATTTACCTGGGTCGTGGGATGGTTTCAGGCAGCTGATGCTCATGGATTTTTAATAATTTTTATTTATTTATTTATTTATTGATATTTCCAAGCCATCGCTGGATTTAAATGTGGCTGTGGAGCTGTGGGCTTCAACCAATCAGTGCTCTCCGAGTACACAGCGCGGAGCACTCTGATTGGATGAAGTGAAGCCCACAGTTCAGCTTTTGAAAGCTTGCATGTGAAGGTGGCTTAAGTATCTAGTGCAGACAAACTAAGACAGGGGTCGTTACATTGTTGAGTATCATCCACACGGGCATGGATCGAGTGGAGGGGGCAGGGGTGTCAGATTTGCCTATTTTAGGGCGTCAATAGCGGATTTTTCCATTTTTAGGGCACGACTTGCGAGTTAAGACATTTTCAAGGAGCACATGGTCAGTTTGGCAATTTTCGGACTGCGATTAATTCGTTTTGCCATTTTCAGGGCAGCACGAATTTTCAGAGTCAGATTTGCCTATTATTAGGGCCTAAATTGCCAGTTTAGGCATTATCTAGGTGCGAGTCATCAGTTTAGCCATTTTTGCAACGCAAATAGTCGGTTTCCATTTTCAGGGCGTGAATATCGACCGTTTAGACATTTTCTTGGCTCGAATCTACAGTTTAGCCATTTTTTTGAGTGAATACGTCTCAGATATGCCAATTTTAGTGCGTCAATAGTCAGTTCAGCCATTTTCAAGGCGCATAAATCTTCAGTTTAGGCATTTTCTTTCAAGTCGCGAATCGTCAGTTTTATCATTTTTAGATTAAAGTGAGTCGGATTTGCGAACTTTATGGCAGGTATCGTCATTTTGTCCATTTTTAGAGCGCGAATGGTCATTTTATGGGTGCTGACAGTTGGTTGAGCCAGTGACAATTTTTGAGAACGTGAATTGACAAACTGCTATTTTCATGGCGTTTATGCTATTTTTGGGTGACTCATCATTTTTAAGAAGCGAATAGCTATTTTTGGGGCCAAGTGAGTCAGATTTGCCAATTTTAGGGCGTCGATAGCGGATTTTTCTATTTTTAGGGCATTACCTGCTAGTTTTGACATATTCAAGGAGCATAAATGCGAATGGTTATAGTTTGGCCATTTTCGGAGCGCGAATGGATTGTTATGACATTTTTAGGGCCTAAATTGCCAGTTTAGGCATAATCAAGGTGCGAATCATCATGTTAGTCATTTTTGCATCGTGAATGGTCGGGTTCCATTTTCAGACCACGAATATCATCAGTTTAGACCAGTGATTCTCAACCTGGGTAGCGCCCCCCCCCCCCCTATGACCTTAAGGTTGAGACCGACCATACAAATATAGGAAACTTCAGGAACGTCACATTTTTGTTTCTTTACGTTGCCCTTGAGTCCCTAAGCCCATACTCAACTGAGAAATGCAGTCGGGAGGCCTGTCGAGAGGGGAGGGGGCACTGGCTTTTATCCCCGGGCGTGGTTTATCTTGGGAGCCCGGATTTCAAAAATCAAGAAAAGCAAGAAAACGCTGCGAATTATCGAACAATGCCTTATTATTTCGACTGTGGGTTTATTATTCATCGATGTAGTCAAATCCGGCTTGAAATTACATGAAAATCGACACCCCACACCCCTATGATCCCAAATCCTTTGAAAGTCCCCATTTTGGACCCGCTTTTGGCCCATAGAACCCCAGAGAGTTATTTGATCAAACTGATCAGATGTTAGGACCAACTAGACCCCAAATGGAGTCTATGTGCGAAAGAACGAGTTTTTTCGAGCAATCCTAGGGCAAGATATGGCCCGGACGGCGGACGGACATTTTTTTTTTTTTGCAGATTTGGATTCTACGCACTTTGAAACGTAAAACTACAAATTTTGAGGGGGAGTCAAAATTTTTTTTTGCGATACGATTACAAAGACTTATTATTGAGAAATAATAAGTCAAAATGGGAAAGCTTTACTGGGAGCTCTACTGTGGTTGGAGATTTGCAATGTTTGGGTCTACTTAGTGTTTGGATCTTTTACTGTGGTTTGGAGCTTAGCTGTGGTTGGAGCTTTGCTGTGGTTGGACCTTTGCAGTGGTTGGATCTTTGCAGTGGTTGGACCTTTGCTGTGGTTGGTCCTTTGCAGTGGTTGGACCTTTGCTGTGGTTGGACCTTTGCTGTGGTTTGAACTGGGCTGGGGTTGGACCTTGGCTGTGGTTGGAGCTTGACTGTGGTTGGAACTTGGCTGTGGTTGGACCTTTGCAGTGGTTTGAGCTTGGCTGTGGTTAGACCTTTGCTGTGGTTGGAGCTTTGATGTGTTTGAACTTTTGCAGTGGTTGGGCCTTTGCTGTGGTTTGAGTTTGGCTGTGGTTGGACCTTAGCTGTGGCTGGGCCTTCATTGTGCTTGAGGCGTTGCTGCCGTTGGAGGTTCTACAGTAATTACAACGTCGCTGAGGTTGAACCGTGGCTTTGGTTGGCCTTATGGGGGTCACTGTACTGTGTTGGGGCCTTCTTGGTGGTTTTGGAGTTTGGCTGCGATTGGAGCTTTATACTATGGTTTTATGTAGGCCTTTCGAGGCCTATATAAAAGGCCTTCGAGAAAGGAGCGTGGGAGGCACTGGGTCTGTTACTCACCCAGGTGAAAGGGCCTTATTGAGTTTCGTCCCTGGGCTCTCCACGGTCCTGGAGGTTATGCCCCGATCAAAATGCAACAAAGAGGGCTGTCATTGCCCTTAAAAGTGGTCATAAATGAGCGTTTGGCTTTGACATTCCGGTGAATTTTCTCGACTCCAAGGTGGTCAACCGTGGTCCGTGGGCGTGGAAGCTCTTTTCATTGCACTTACGAGTTTTCGACGTTTTTTACACGTTCTGAAAAGTGTGCAAGTGGTTAAAAATGGGTGCGTCCCTTCGTGGTTTGACCAAAATCGAAGCTTTTCGTGGTTTCGGGGCTTTAACATGTTTTAAAGGTGCGAATTTAGTGTGAATTTTGCGTCAGATTTGGCAATTTTTCGTTGTGAGTAGTCGGCGTGACTTTCTCAGGGCACGAATGATCGGTTTTCGTGATTTTAGGGTGCAAACGCTCAATTTAGGCGTTTATTAAGCGCGAATAGTGAGTTATAACCTCTAATAGTTGATTGGTCATTTTTAAGGGCATGAATATCCATTTTTGCTATTTATAGCCTAATAATATACGTATTAGATACGGGCGCGTGTTAGATATGGGGCGTGAATCCCCAGCGAATTTAGTAGTTTTGCCATTTCAAAGGCGCAAATTGACAGATTTTTCATTTTGGGGTGTTTAATATGTAGGGATTAGCCAGTACAATACAGATAATTTTAATATTTAATATTTAAGAAATAAGTATATAAGATAATTTTAAATGGCCTAGTAGAAGCGACACATTCGTGGCCGCGATCGTCGGCGCGCTCATGCGGGAAATTGACCATTTTCCCACCATGTACAGTCACTTTTTGAGACTCGATTACCATTGTGTCTCAGGAAAGAACAACAGTGAACAGCAGGAAAGAAACCGTAATGTGGCAGCTGCCCACCCCCTAGATATTACCGTATTTTTAGCCAAATTGTTTTTGTGGTGTCGAAACTTTGGCTAGCCAGCCTCATTTGTAAAAAGCATGAAAAATTCCCTCGAAATTGTAAGTTTCCTGGTTGAATATTTACGAGATTGCGAGTTTCGGGATTTTTTTTTGTGACCGGCGACCAGGACTGGACCGGTTTATCCGTCCCCGGGAGCGACAAAGTTTGATGAAACCCGTGACCCCCTCATTACTATCATTATCCGACGCGTTCATTGAAAGAGTTATTGTCACTAGAAGGCTCAAGGGACTGCAAAAAGGGCGCCTCACCCTTCTGTCTTGAGTTAGCTTTGCCAAGTTTCGACTTATTTGCAAAATTTCCTGGAGATTGAAACGAGACCAATGAATGGTGCAGAAATAAGACGAGAAATCTTTAGGGTTTCCAGCTCGCAATTTGACAAAATCAGGGCGAAGGTTTCCGACCAAAACGCGCTAACCACAAAATGTTCTCAGTACGAAAATACTCAAGCACTTGACCACAAAGTGCTTCAACCACAAAATGCTCTAACCACAAAATGCTCCAACCACAAAATGATTCAACGAACCACAAATACTCTAACCACAGAAAGCTCTTAATACAAGAAACACTCAACCTCAGAAAGCACTCGACCACAAAATTCTCTTCGGCTACTAATCTCAAAATAATAATTTCACTACGAAAAAACTTCATTAATAATCTGTTTTAAAGGTTTTGGCTTGTTTATGAAATGAACTTGATTTTCTTTCAGACTGTCATCAGAGCCTGTGGCTTCGAGCCTGCTAAAGACGAAATTAAAACAATTATGAAAGAGTGTGACCCGAACAACAAAGGTTCACTCTCAATTTTCTTCATTTTAAATCGCCATTGGAATAACTTTTCCCCACTGTTTTGGCCAGGATACTTGAGTAAAGACGATTTTATTAAATTGTTCATGACTAAACTGGCACAGAAAGATCCTAGAGATGAAATAGAACGAGCGTTCAAATTTTTCGACAAGGACAACAACGGCCGTATCACGTTTCACGATTTGAAATTGTGCGCCAAAGAGATTGGCGAGGATTTGCACGACGAGGAAATTCAAGTTTGGACAGAACCCCTCTCCTCGCATACATCCAACAAACGACTAGCTCGGTTAATTTTATGTATTTTTTAAAGGAAATGATGGACGAGGCAGACATAAACGATGACGGCACCGTCGATTTAGAGGAATTCATTAAAATGATGACCAAAACCTATTACTTCGACTAGGAAAATCGTAAGGTTTTTTTTATCAATAAAAAACTAAATTGAAGGGAACGGGAATTGTGTTTGAATTCTACCTCGCACGCGTGAAACACGTAAAGGACACCTCTCTCTCCTCCCCCTCGCACAATAAAGTAGCCAACATTACGACCAATTAAAGAATTGGACGGGTGAAACCCGTTTTTAATTTGACAACTCAAGAATTCCATTAAAGAAAGCCAGCAAGTGTTTTGGAGGACAATAAAAATCGCGATAAAAAAAGGGAGGGGGAGATCTTTTGACCCGCAGACAAATAAACAACCATATTCCTTCTGATTGGGCGTGAGGAGAAGGGGAGGGGGAATTCTTTGGTGGTTTTTCGGCACCTGCCATTCTCTTATTAGCAGTCACTTAATACCTCCTCGTAAAAATAAGGTGACACGAAATAAAATTAGGTGGGTTAAAAGGGCGAAAGTTTAAAGTGACAACTGTCTAAAGCCAAACACAAGCCTCGTCACTAAAACAACTCCCTCCTAACCTCCTATGCTGAAAATAAAGTTTCATATTTTCATCCTTTTATGTGTTTATTCCATTTCTATGCCGGTCAATTTCAGGTAATTTAAAAAGAATTCAACTCAAAATTACTAGTCTGAAAGGGACCAGTTTATATAATTCACATTAAGCAAACAGAATCTCTATTGTTCCCCAGAAACGCATCTTTCGTGGTTTCTTCACTAGTCCAACGTATGCCTATAACACACTTTTTTTAAAAACATGAAATAATGGTTTAAATAACTATTCGTGAGTGAAAGGAAAAAGAGGATTGCGTTTCATCGCCTTCTGTAAATGTATATTTTCTTTAAACTCCTCCCTTTCCCTTCTCAGCACGTCGCCCTACCCAACCGTTCTTTAGCTTTTTTGAATGAGAAGATAATTAAGCCAAGAAAAAAAAAGTTCGGTATGTGAATCTCGTGCTGCCAGGTAAAATAAATCTGTCTCCCTCCTTCTTTATACACTGCAACAATACCTTCTCTTGGTTCTCTTTCATTTTTTGTTCCTTATTTTTTTTGTATGTAAATACTCTGAATTCCCTATGAAGTCGCATGCCGGTAGTTTATTCAGCCATATACTAGTCTTCGACCTCATTAATGCGCGTCTATAAAATGGTGTAGGTATACCTTTGTACTATAAGCCCTGGCCCTTGCGGTCGGATAGTTTGTTTTATTGCTAATTTAACAGACAACTTCAAGGGGTTTTCTCGCATTTCAATCTCGTTCGAACAACATCGAAACAAATAAAATTCGCGGTATGACTTTTAAAATAAAAATTTCGTAAGTTATTATTGTCTCTGTCTGGTGACTCCCGGGAACGGAGGGTCCTAAGGGGCGCATCAAATCAACAATGCCGACAACAAATACCCTATAGAAGCGCATTTGCTTTACAAATATTTAAAAACGATAAAAGTCTAAATAGATTAGTTAAAATGGAGCATTGGCATATTGTCTTGGCGCCTTCTGGATCTGAAGGCAATTTCCCAGCTAAAATAGAGAAATTACGCTGATTCCCATTGTCTGGAGGTCTTTAGGCGGCTAAAACTGAGAAAGCACATTTTAATTTGCCGTTCTTGAGGCAAGTTCGTGCCTATAAATGTTGCAAAGTTCTAATATTCGTGGCCAAAATTATGAAAAAGCGATAATTGGGGGTTTCTGGATGCAAAGTTACAGAACCAAAATTGAGGAAAACGCTAATTCGGCTAATTGAGAAAAAATGATAATTCAAGGCTGGAATTAAGACAATTCACGGATAGAGTTGAGAAAAAGCGCTAAATCACTGCAAAAAATGAGAAAAATAGCTAACTCACACCTCACGAGGTAAAATGATACTTATTCGCAGATCAAATCGAGGAAAATATCTAAATTCGCGGATAAAGTAGAGAAAAAGCAGTAATGCGCGGCAAAAATTACAAAAATACCAATATGCTCGAGTGAGAAAATTGCTAATTCAATGCTAAAAGTAGGATTACGAAATTGCGCTAATTCACGGCAAAAATTGAGAAAATTTGCTAAAATTAAATGGAGAAAAATTGTTAACTTACCGATGAAATTGAGAAGAAGCGCTGAAGTGTGGGAGAAATGGTATAAATCGCGGTTAAAATGGAGAAAACTCCAATTCGTGGGTTCTCCTGCGGCTGGAAATAAAAACAATCGCTTAATCCGCGGCAAAATGATTAAAGAGCGCTGATTCGCCGCTAAAATTACGAAAACACCAATTCGCACGGCTTCGTGAGATGAAGTGAGAAAATGCGCCATAGCCATAGTTCATTGGTAAAAGTGGAAACATTCATGTTTCCGCGGCTAAAATTCAAGCAAAGCGCTGATTCATGGATAAAATTCGAAAAAAATTCTCATTATAGCGGCTAAAATCAGGAAAAAATCAGCGAAGGGGGGGGAGGAGGATCTGGGGGAAAGACTCGCCCGGGGGCGCCAAAATGTCTGAAAGCCGGCACTGAGCACATTTCAGGGGCGTCTACACAAGGGGGGGGGGGAGTAGACGGGTAAATTGCACACAATAAGGCTAGGAATTTTAATGGGGGGAGGGGCAAGGTATATTTGTCCACCCTGGTTACGATGAGGAAAGCTTTATATTACCGCCCCTAAGAAGGTGGGGGCAATACATTTCATTCATGGTTCACATCAATGTTACATTGATGCATCAGGCGACGTTTTCGAAGGCACCTTCCGGTGACAAAACCACTCAACGCCGCGGGGGGAGGGTGCAGCCATGAATTACAAGTTTCGTGGGATACATACATAATAGAAAATAAATTTGAAGTTTCAGGGCTACATACTCGTAGACAACGATATTGAAAGTTTCGGGGAATAATCAGCCGCGAAATTGTGAGTTTCAAGCTTAGCCCTAAAAAGCCACAACCGCGAAATTGAATATTTTGGAGGAACGCGATATTGCATTTTCCACGGGAGCATTAGCCGCAAACTTCCGGTTTTGAATATCCATCGGCAGTGCAAATTGCTAGTTTGGATCGATAAACAGCCTAGAAATTGTAAGTTATTGAAGAAATTTGCTGGAAAATAGCAGTTGGAAGGGGGGAGGTGACAAAAAAAATGCCACTAAATTGAGGTTTTAGGGTCTTTCTAACCCCAAATTTCGCGAATCTGGATATTTTAGGAACCATGAATTTCGCGTGGTTACCTCCATAAATTACTAAACTTTTCGGGGTTTGCTCCCTGCGCCACATCAGCAGATCCGTTCAGTAGCGTACCGAGGTAGTGGCGAGTATTGGGTGGACCGGCGCCCCCGAATAGCTCGAAGATGGAAAATTAGGATTTTTAAGTTTTGTGTTCGTGGTTGAAAGTGGGTGGAAAGGAGTCTTGGTATCCGGGATTTAGCTCCTTTCGACGATTTTCAGTCCATCCGACCTGGAGAGAAGAGCGTTGAAAGATGCTCACCAATTTTTTTGCTGAGTCGTGAACATGATCAAGCGCTTGTTTATCAATTTTTTAACGCTAATTAGTGCATTTTCTCATTTATATTTGCGAGTTAGCGATTTACCTAATAAGCCAATTCTAGACTCAGACTTGGTCAAGAACAGCATATTATGGCGTTTTACTTTGTTTTAGCAAAGGAAAGGGCTCTATACTCCGCGATAGCACTCTAGCTCACTTCATAGCAGAACATCTGTAAAAAGAGCTGATCCGCGGAATATAATTGGAAAAACACTGATTCACGGCTGAAATGGGGAAAAATCGCTAATTACAGACTAAATTGAGAAAAAACCGCAATTTACGGCTCAAATTGAGACAAAAGGATGATTCGCGATTAAAAATGTAGAAAAATCAATATAACTTGAGGATGAAGGAACAGTGCTTAAATTCTTAAAGCGCTAATTCGCGTGTAAAATTCATAAAAAGGGCCGATTCTGAGAGAAAAACGCTAATTCGCGACCAAAATAAAGTAAACGCCAATTCGCGACTCTTTGAGGAAGGAATCTTTTTGATCAAGATTTAGAAAAGGCGCTAACTAATAGCCAAGAGTGGAAAAAGCCGCTAATTCCCGTAAAATATTAAAATTGAGAAAAATCGCTAGTTCGTGGGTAGAATTGAGAAAAACGCTAATTCATGACTATGGGCGTTTGAAATAAAAACGCTAATTTGCGGCTAAAATAGAGAAAAACTCAAATATCCAGGTAAGATTGAGAAAAATACGCTAATTCACGGTCATAATGGAGAAAAACGCTAATTAGCCGTTAAAATTGAGAGAACGCAATTCGCAGCCTTCTGGTGAATGCAACTTTATAAGGCTAAAATAATGGAAAAGCGCTAATTCGTGACTAAGAGTGAAACAAAACCCACTAATTCGCAGCTAAAATGAAGAAAACGCTAATTCGCTATTTCGCTAATGGTATGGAGAAAAATATCCAATTCACGGCTTAAATTTAAGAAAAATTGCTCATTCGCAGCTTTAAAGTGAGAAAAAGCGCTAATCTGCGAATAAGATGTGGAATAAAGCGCTGATTCGCAGCTAAAAATTAGAATGAGCCATAATTTAACGCTACGTGGTGTTGATTTCATCTAATTTTAAATTAAAGAAATATTCGAGTAGTCGCAACCATTTTTTATCATTATTTATTTTTTCGACTAGTTTCTTTCTTCTGTTAAGGCAGCTGGTTTCTTGAGAATGGGGAGCTTCCCCGAAACTAGTCGAAAAAATAAATAATGATAAAAAATGGTTGTGACTACTCGAATATTTCTTTAATTTATAATTACAATGACACAACAAAAACAAATGTTAAATCAATTCATCTAATTTGTCAAAATTAGGCACTGAAATCTCCAGGTTTTCTACACTGGTATGTCACTAGCGAAAAAATGAAAGTACCTAACTACTTTTCATTAACGTTGTTTCTCACTGTAATCTTACTACACTTATTTTATTTTCCATATTAAAAGCCTTCAATACATGAGAGGGGGGATTACTGTTCATAAGGGGGGGATTTCACGTCCATCCATCAGGGGGAATAGACGCCGCTGCACGTTTAATCAGTTTTTTTTTCAAAGTAATCTACGGATTAGCGTTTTTAGCGAATGAGCGTTTTATGACAATATACCAATGATTTTTCTCAAATTTTTCTTAATCACGAGTTAGCGAGTTAGTTTTTTTTTTTGTTATTCATTTATTAGTCATGTGAAATAGCGCTTTTCTCAATTTTGCCGTGGATAAGCACTTTTTTCTCAAGTTTAGTTGCGAACTATCGTTATATCTCAATTTTGAATGGAAATTGTTCCGGCCGCCTTATTAGCACTTAGCAGATTTTCACAAATACATATCCGCGAATTAGACGTTTTTTCTTAATTTTAGCCGTGTATCATGGGTTTTCTTTAGTTCTTGCCGCGCATAAGGGCCTGTGTCAATTCTTGACACGAATCATTCCTCAATTTTAAACGAGAATTACCACTTTTACTCAAATGTAGCCGTGAATCTGCGAATTTTATCACATTGTTCCGTGGATTAGAGGTTTTCTTGGATTTTAGCGGCAAATTAGCGTTTTTACTTCATTTCCGCAGCGTATTAGCGGATTTTCCATTTTACCTATACGAATGAAGTGTTCATTCTCAATTTTAGCTACGATTGAGCGCTTTAACTCAATGTTTTCCGAACTTTTACTGGGTTTTCTCAGTTTCTCAAATGGTTTTCTCAAATAGATCCACGAATCAGCGTTTTTTCTTAAATTTTAGCCACCATTCAGAAACTTTTCTCAATTTTTACCTCGAATTACCCGCTGTTTTTCTCAACTTAGTCATGAGATTGCCCGAAGAAACCAGGCGTTTTCCCAACATTAGCTGGGCCTGCTGAGTGCCAATTCACTGCTATTTCTAAATTTTATAGCTGTGCATTTGCGCTTTTTCTCAATTCTGGCCGTTAATTACAGTTTTTCTCAATTTTCAGTCACCAAATGGTGATTACTTGCCCTGTTTGCCATGAATTAGCGCTTTTTCGCTATTTAGCTGCGAAATAAGTTTTTTCATAAGTTATATTGCCGCGTACTCACCCCAAGACTAGTACATTAGCGCGCCTTCACATAATTTTAGCCGCCGGTTATGGGCCGTTATGAATTTTGGGATGACGTTTCCTTCAGATACCTCAAATTGGTGTATTTTTTTCTTCTTAACTTCAGTGGCAAATATAGGCACTTGCCCTTTTCCATTTCCGCCATTTTAAGCGCAAATTAGCGGGTTTTCTACACTTCAGCTTGTCTTCTCAATTTCATCGGTGAATTAGATATTTGTCTACATTTTAGCCGTTATTAAGCGATTTGCCTCCATTTTAGCCACGAATTAACAAAATTTCCCCATTTTAGCCGTGAGTTGGAGATTTTTCTCAATTTTTGCCGTCAATTAGAGCATTTTCCTATAATTGGCTACGAACTGCGGCTAACCATTTCCTCAATTTTCTGTGAATTAGCATTTCTCAAATTAACCCGTAATAATTAGCATTTTTTCTTGATTTTAGCCGCTAACCATAGACATTTTTACATTTTGCGGCGAATTACCTAGCGCTTTTCCTGAATTTGGCCGCAGATTTAGAGGTGTCATTCACGTTCGTCTGGCATGAAGTTCTGCCATCAGAAGCCGCAAATTGACGTTTTCTCCATTTAAACCGCGAATTAGCGTATTTTCCTCGAACGAATTTTTGCAGTAATTCGTGTTTTCCTGATCTTAGCCGCTAATGAGCGATTTTTCTTAATTTCATCAACAAGCAAACAAATCACTAATTCGGGGCTAAAATTGTTTCAACTGAGAAAAGCCACTAATTCGCAGCTAAATTTGCGAGAAACACTAATTCACGACTGAAGTTTAGAACAATCGCTAATAAGCAGCTAAAATTTGGACAAACGCAAATCCTCGGCAAAAATTATTGAGAAAATTGCTAAATAAATAACTGCTAAAATTAATCAAAATCGCTATAATTCGGAAATGAAATCGACAAAAGCGCTAATTGGCGGCTAATATTCGTGGACAAAACTGAAAAGCATTGCTCATTAATGCGCGGCTAAAATTAATAAAAATCGCTAATTCACGGACAATTTGGGGAAAAACGCTAATTCGCGCGGATAAAGTCTAAAAAAAAGAACGTTCGGCTAATTCTCGGCTAAAATTCATGAAAACACGAATGAGTGCTTCTGAAGGAAACTTCGAGCCTAAAACTGATAAAAAGCACTAATCCATATCTAAAAGTGAAAAAAAAAAAAATATAATGCGGGTCAAAAATATAGTTCATACACCGATAATTTGCGACCAACATTGATAAACAAATTAGCGCGACTGAAATTATGACAAGCGCTAATTTGCAGCTCAAAGTGAGAAAATGTGCTAATTCGCTGCTGAAGAGGTAAAAAACCGATAATTTTTTGCAAAAATTGAGGAAAACTTCAATTCGTGGCAAAAATTGAGAATAATGGCTAACATTTGGGGTTAAAAACACTACTTTCCTGCTAAAATTGACAGAAAGGTGTAATCTGTTTCCCCCCTCCCTCATTTTGAAAGACGCGCCTGGACATGGAGCTCCTGGGTGGTCGCCCGGCTCGCCCACCCCCCTCCCACCCATTCATAAAGCATTCACTGCACTCAAGACGCGCAAACCACCAAATGTCCTATTCACAAATTCAGCGAGCCACAAAATGCTTGAACCACACATAATGCTCGAACAACAAAGTGCTCAGGTCATATGACTGTTCAAACCACAAATTGTTCGAATCACATTTCTGCGGCGACATTGTGGTTTGAAAGGGCCAAATTCACGGCATTTGGTATTCAAACGAGTCATTTTCGTAGTAACCAAAGTTTATCATAGCAATCATGTGTCATATAATTCGCTGAAATTGGATTTTGAAGAAGCCAAATCCATTAAATTTTGTTTTGAAAGAGCAAAGGACCATAAAATTGGCGTTTGAAAGACCTAAACCCGCGAAATTTTCTTTTTGAGAGATCAAAAATTCCTAAAATTTGAATCTGAACGAGCCGAATAGAAAAAAAATTGTTTTTGAAAAAGCGAAATTTGGGTTCAAAATAGCCTCAATCGCAGTATGTATTTGGTTTTTGAAAGGGCAATTAACACAAGCATGATTCGTTTTGGATCAAATATTGAGCCGAATCCACGACCACCTAGCGCAGCGTGACTCGATTGGATCTGGTTTTTCGGCTGAAAGTACTTCGAAAGGTTCTGCGATCGAGTTTCCAAATTTTTTGTTTTGCTTTCAATTCAAATCTCCTAGCACCACATTTTTTTGGGAACCAGAGACAGTGGGCTGTTGTTTTTATAAAAATAGAAAAAAATAAAAAATTAGGATAGATGGGAGGGGAGAAGAATGAGGAGCAGGCATAAAACCGCCCCTGCTGAAATTTGTCCTTAATCATATTCATTTTTGTCTTATTCTTCTTCATGATCTAAAGGATTAAAAGCTATACTATAAACCATTCGTTTCCTATCGTATCTATAAAAAGATTAATCGCCCGGATCTAACATTTTGTCCTAATTAAGGCATGCGTTGCGTTGGTGGGTAAGAGATGGATGGGGATGGTGCCTGTGTTTATTGTTGACCGGAATTGACTATTTTCCTTAAATATACAAGGAGAAACACATAAAAAACACACACACAGCCAAAAACAAAAACAATGTGTACAATAAGAGCCCCGTATATCATATCATGTTTTCACCATCATTCAAGTTATAACTAGAAGCAGGTGTCCCACGATGAAGAAAGAAAGAAGAAGAAGAAAAAAAAGATTCATATCTGCATTGAAATGGGGCGGGCCTCTTCTTCTTTTCTTTCCTTATACCTTTTAAAGCAGCTTTCATAAAGTTGACCGGCGAGGGGGTGAAGAAGGCTTCGGGTTGTGAAAGTCAATTTCGGTAGGTCAGGGGTGTGCATGAAATTACTTTTTGTGCGGTCCGCGGCTCGTCAGGGGAAGCTCTTTTCTTCTTTTCCTGTCTTTGAAATCGCTCTGGGCCACGATTATTTAAACAAAAAAAAAAAAAAACAGTGGGTCTTATTAAACTGTCTCTTTCTGAAGAACAAGAAAAGAAGACTACCTATATCGGGGATCTGGCCAATTACCTGCATAGTGGGAGGTTCCGTTCGTTTCGTAATTCGACTTATTTTTGTCCAGGAAGAATATATTTAATAAATCATTATAAATTAATCCAGGCAGGGTAGAGCCACAGAGGGACACTAAACAATAATGAAAAAGGTCAAAGAAGTCTGCGAGGGATATGCAAAAAACGTATAATAATGCCGTAAAGTATTGTTCTGTTTGATTTTTATTAGATAATAGGACATTTATCACTCGAGTCCCTTAATTTCTATAATAGGGCAACTTCAAAGCTACAAATCCAGATGTTCTCTATCATGCCTGAGGGGCTCATCGGAACAAGTGAGCCGAGCGAAAGGTGTAAAACTAGAGTCATTTAATAATTTGATCGGGACGCATCCTTTACGGAAGCCCCCCCCCCTTTACCACTGTTTTAATATTCAACACGCTTCCCTCCCTTCTACAATCAACATTCTTCTCGCTGTCAGCCACGTTATCTTACGAAATCTTTTTTCTTCCCCAACGAGGTTACAGTTATTAAGGAACGACGCAAGGGAATCGGCGTTAATTTACTTTCGTAATGACGTGAATTATTTTTCTAATTTATTTATTCAACAAAAAACTTTGACGGTGTTGCGCAAGAAGGGCCAATCTGTTTCAAAGCAAAAAGGGCCAATCTGCACATCACTTCAATAATTTCGTTTTTTAAAAATACTTATGATGACTTTTGGCGATTTCCATTCAACACACTACACAAGTGTAGTGCAGCGTCCTCTCCATAAACATATGTTTCAATTCAGAGAGGACGGGTGGAAAAACTTACACCACACTAGTGCATTGCATTGAATGGAAAACGCCATAAGCGTGATTCGAGCATAGTTTTTTATACTCAATTGCATCTTTCATTCAAACTGCGCGCTGAATTCAGAAGGAAAATCCGATTTGAAGTATTAAAACTAAGGCCTGTTTCACTCGATCAACAGAAATGAACACCACACCACAGAACGATACCAATTTTGTGGATACTTTTGCGTGGCGAGTTCACTAAAAAATAAATATCTTCTTTAGTTGTCAACGACAGACAAATTTCGGAGGGCGGCTTCAATTCGGTGGCCAAATTTTCTGATTTTTCCGCACTGTAAAACCATTTTCGCAGGTTTGACTCACCAAAAAATCAATTTATCGAATTTCGCTCTCTAAGAAACAAAATTTCGCGAATTTTCCTTGCAGAAGAAAAACACTTTCCCGAATCTGGCTCACTGTAATATAAATTTCTCGGATTTAGCTCACTGAAAACAAATTTCTAGGATTTTTTCGCCAGTAATAGTACATTTCACAACGAGAGAGGAAAGGAGAACTTTACCGGCGAGTTGTGGCAAGCGTTATTACGTCAAAGAGTCGGGTGAAGTTCCACTTTCCTCTCTATGGTTGTGAAATGTGCTATTTCGCGTTACCAGTGAAAAAAAGTGGTATTTCCCTCCCCGTTATCTCAAACCTTAAACGCCCGGTGAAAACCAATTTCACCGGGTGGCCCAATGCAAATCGGTCTCTGAATTTGGCCATCCCAGCGTAAGTGGTTAGCCGCCAACGAAAGTCCCTGAAAATGTTTTTTCAGTGAGCAAAATCTGAGAAAATGATGCGCGAAATGCCACATGGGTGAGAGTAAAACGGTTTTGAAACGGCCGCGGCACACCCACTACGGGAAAAATTTACGCGAAATGCCCCTGTTTGTGGACAAAACGCAAGAACATTGGGTGAAACACTCACGAGCAACTCGTAAATGAATGGGGAATTGTCAATTTCATAAAAAAATTGTCGTAGAAAATTGTGTTGCCATCACGAGGATATTATTCATTTGGAGCCGAAAATGGAAAATAATTCACTTAAAACGCAACAATGAAGGCAACATTTATGAAAAATTTCCCGTTTCAGAGCGTCACATCCAGGCCAATAATTAAGCGTAATGCCTCATTAGTGCGACCATTCAGGTCAAAATTCATGCAAAACATACATTCTATAGGCAGTATTTACGTGATTTGTTGCATTCAAAGAGGAATTTATACAGAATGCACCACTGTGGACAAAACGCAACATCCGGAGATACACTCACGCGAATCGTCAATTTTAAGGCCACGTCAATGGGAAAAATCCGGGGGAAAATTTATACGAAACGCCTCACCAAAGGAAATTTTATGAAAAAAATAAAAAACGTTTCATCTTCATGAAAAAATGGTCAATTTCAGAAGGAATTGTCTATTTTTACAAGAAAACTTGCAATTTTATGGGAATTCTTAAGCTTATGAACTATTGGTTGATTTTATGAGAAATTTTTCCGTTTTAAAGGTGTCAATTTAATGAGTAAATCGTCAGTTTCATAAGGGAATATTCAATTTTATGAACAAATTGCCATTTTTGAGTGGGACATTGTTAATTCACTGTCACGTTGAACTTCAAAATACGCGGTTTTGTCCATTTTTAAATGTTCATCATTTTGGGGCCGACTGGAGTCATGGCCCTCTCCTTAAGCCGACCCTGGATCCACGCGGTCTGCAGGTGTGGTGTTGATTTCAGTTGATCGTGTGAAACAGGCCTAAAGGTATGCACTTTGGCCCTTCTTGCGCAACACCGTCTATCAATTACGGCTCTTTTGTGATTTGACTCTTCCAATTTTCAATATTCCACAAAATTATGTACAAACCTTTTTTTTTTTCTTAATCCCCCCCCCCTTATTTTTATTTTCAACTGACTGAGGGAAGTTAGCCAAGCCGATACTGTTTAAATATTCATTCTGCGTAAATACAAGCCAGTGATTCCTCTTGACAATAACTCACTAATTTCTGTTCAAAAGAAATATGACATAAGAGAAGGTATAAGGACCGGGAACTGAAGTTGCTTGTCTGTGTATAACTATAAACGATGCTCCAGCGTGTAAAGAACATAATGACGGTCAAAACAGTTCTTTTGTGTTGAAGCTGCTGCGAGAATTTTCAATTTTATTATCCGGAATCCTTTCCAAAAAAAAAAAAAAAAAAAAAAAAAACCTGAATCAGAACCCGTGGCATACATAATTTTTGTGGCTCTTGCTTCCTCGCTCAATCGAATGTCGACTGGAGTTGGAAGAACAAGTCGTAATTTGGGAGAGGCAAGCGATTTTTCTTCAATTGGGGGGGGGGGGGCGCTTCGTTCGACAGCTGATGTACTCGTAGTTCACAAATGCCCAAGCCAAAAAATGGAAAGACCGCAGCCCCACAAAAATTACAGACCTCAGGTTGCACTAAATCATTTAAGAGAACCTTAACTTGATGTTCAATGCCCAAAGTATTCTTTTTTCTCCTCTCCGTAGATAAAAAAAAAAAAGGTGTGAAGGAGATAAGGCATGGGTACTCGGAGAAGGTGTTATTAAAAACAAAATCCACCCTATCCACCGCCTTTTACATGGGATAGAAGAGCTTGAGGGCTAACAAAGTATAATAAATGATGGTCGGGGCATTAATCGATTGAGCGCTCTTTTGAGTTATTTGAAACGAGTGATTCATCCATTTCTACCACTGAAGGGCAGAATAATCAGATGGATATGACATCGTGGAGAGCAAATTATTGCCTTTTTTGCATAGCGGAAAAAACAAACGAAAAAAAAATAGCTTGCCATACCTTCGGTATTCGAGGAAGCAACACACAAGAAACAGCGCTGTGTGTGAGTGTGCAAATGGTTCGAGCGCCCGAGGGCCCTTTCGGTCCGTCAAAATTCCGTTTCTGCGGAATGTCCGTCCGCCGTACGACTTGACGATTGGTCAAATTGTGCAATACAGAGATTTCTAATTTGTCCCCAAAAGTTAACTCCCACTTGTCGACACTAAATATGAGATAATCGACTTTCCCAAAGGTCAGCCTTCAAATGTGTCGGTCCCAAAGTTGACAAATTATGTCCCGCGCATCCCGCGGCCAATGTCATCCCAGGACGCCATTTGTCCTAGATTTCTGTTCTAAAAATTTTAAAATTGAAATCACATATGACATTTTCAGGAATTAGGACGATTTTTGTAGTCAGGACTTTTTTTTGGTTAGATCTTTTTGTGAATGGAACTTCGTCTGGTTAGAGCAATTTGTCGCTCGATCTTTTCGAGGTTCAAGCATTTCGTTATTCAATTTTTTTGTGATTGGACATTTTTGTGGCCAATACATTTTGGATTGAGGACGAATGTTAAAACGTTTTGTATTCAGGACTTTGTTAGTGATTTTTGTGATTCAATTGCTCCGTGGTCAAGTAGTTAGTTAGTGTTGTTGTTGGCGGCGCTTTTTGTGGTTGTAGAGCTTTTTGTAAATTGTTTTTTTGATTTTTAAATCCAAGACCGCGATATTGGGGTCTTTCAAGGTGGATTTTCAAGGAAATGGTCAGGTGGGTTGGGAGGGGAGGGGTTGTTTTATGAGAGCAAATGGTCAGTTTGGCCATTTTTGGAGCACGAATGGTTCGTTTTGCCATTTTCAGGGCACGAATATCGTCGGTTTGGACATTTTCATGGTGCGAATTGTCAGTTTAGCAATTTTAAGGGTGAATTTCAGTCAGATTCACCCATTTTAGGGCATGCGCAGAGCCATCAGTTGGGCTATTTTTTGAGGAAATGGATCATCAGTTTACGCATTTTCAAGGCGCGAGTCGTCAGTCATTTTTAGGGCGAACTGAGTCAGAATCTTCACTTTAGCCATTTTTTGGAGTAAATTCGACTAGATATATGCCAATTTTTTGACGTGAATACAGTTTTTTTTTTTTTTTTTTTTTTTCATAGCGAAAATCGTCAATTTTAAGGGAATCGTTAGTTTTCCCATTTTTAGGGCCAAGTGAGTCGGATTTGATTACTTTATGGCACGAATCGTCAATTTGGCCATAATGCTCAAGGAGCGAATGGCCAGTTCAGTCAATTTTGGCGTGCGAACGCTCAAATACAGTCTTTCATTGAGCAAGAATCGTAAATTTAATTGCTAATGGTCGGTTTGCCATTTTTAGGGCGTGCATTCGCAATTTGGCTATTTATAGCCTAACTTATAGGCTTACAATTAGTTGAATAGGGGGCGTGAATTGCTAGTTTGGTCATTTTTAGGGCACAAATTGTCCGATTAGTAATTTTCTAGTCGCGAATAGACAGTTGTTATTTTGTAGTGGCTGGTATATGGAGGGCTTGGCCAGTTCAACTATCAGTGTCAGTTGAGGCATTTTTAGCAGAGCGAAACACAAAATCTTGCGATTTTACTTCATTGAACACAGTTGATCCTTGTTTTAGTCATCTACACGGACTTTGCACTCTGGCATGGTGGTCTATTTAACTGTGCCTCAACATAGTTTTTAATCGAATTCACTCCAAAAAATGGTTACTTCCGTCGTGTTATTATTACTAAGCAGAAGACAGAGGGACCAAATATGGCGTATGGTCCTATCTGTGCTTTTAAAGGTTCTCTACCATAAGTAGAGAACATTTAGAACCCAGGTACGGAAACACGCGATAACCGCCATATTTGGTTGGGCTTGTGTTAAAAATACGCTATACAAAGAGACAACACGAGAAGTCACTCCATTTAATACAACGATATATAAAAGAACTGGATTGCTCATCACTGCTGATAATAGCCATCAAATAAGCTCCCATAGTGGATGAGAGGGGTGGAGTTTCAAAATAAGTGCCATATTGCCATAACTATACACAAGGAGAGGGACAGGGTGATTGTTTACCAGGGGACGACCTGCCCCCTCCACGCCCCTCCAGTCCTCTGTGAGCAATCCAGGTTTATGTATCGTTGATTTAATAATAATAATGAAAAAGAAGAATGAAGCTGTTTAAAAAAAAAAAAAAAAAAATATCAGATGGTGCGAGTTTTGATAACTGAAGAGAGACAATCAAGAGACGTGTGGAAGAGAAAACACTTATCAAGAGACCCGAGTGATACCGATCGAAGGGACCAAATATGGCGGTTATCGCGTGTTACCGTACTCGGGTTATATAGTAGCCTTACCATAAGTGGCTATAAGCTCCTCGAAATTAACGATTTATTCAGAGTCAAATCCACGAAATTTGGTTATTTAAATGCCAAGATAAAGTCAGAATTGTTTTTGAAAAGGGGGAAACCACAAAAAATTGATATTATTTGGTTACCAAAAAATCAACAACACACCTTTGGGTGGTTTGAAAACGATTGGCCAGAGTAAAAAGTCGTTTCCCACGACCAATGTGTTCCAAGCCCATAGCGCCGTCTATAATTTGATTGTAAATAGCGTCATGAGCGAGCTTTAAAAACGTGAAATTTCGAGGCTTACAGAAGCCAAGGCTTTGTTAGTCCTCCTAATTTGCGGACGAACAAATCGAATTCTGCGGACCAGCTCAAAACTCGCCTTTAAGTGTTCCGACTAGGCTGATTTTTCTGAAATTATACTCTACTCCGGTGACAGAACAAGCCATCAAAAGATGACGATCCGGTAATTTGCTGAACCCCTTCTCCCCACACTGGAGCGAGTTGAATTCTGCTGTATTGCCACCGGAGTAGAGAATAATTACTCCTGTAACTGTTGTATGATATGATAACAGAACAAAAATGCCCGGGCAAAGCCTTAACAAACATTGCCTCTACTCGTCTCTAAGGGAAGCCGACATCGGGGCTAAAGAGGTTATATTTAGGTGGACTGTTATCTACCCAGCCCTCCCATGCAATCCTATGCAAATCGTGATAAGGTAACCTTTGTGTAACCTATACCTACATAAAAAAAGTTAGCCCCGATGTCCGGAACTCGTCTCTAAACTATCCTTAGTGCAAGGTGTACAAGGTTGTAGTGCAAGGTATGCTCCTAACTATTTAGCCAATCATAATCATTCGCGCAATGACGTCATGGGGTTAGATTCATTTAAATCAGACGGTAAGTATTTCAATAAAATATCCCCGTCACAGTATTCGTTACCAGGAAGAAATCCAAGTTTTACATTTGTAAGTGACTGGAATCACTGCTAAAACTTGAGGGAACAGGCCTCGACATGTGTGAGCGGAACGACTTTACGTTAAAAATTGTTGGGAACAAGTTTACAAAAAAAAAGTAGCGGCTGGAACGAGCTTTGCGCCCGATCAATCAAATATGAACATGACTTTCGGTCATAAAATAGGTGTGGGAGTATTATAATTCTAAGGTATGCTTCCTTACAATTTAAACAATGAAATATTAATTCATCACTTTGAATTACTTACCCCACCAATACGAGGGTGATGTAAATCCAAAGAAATTCCTAACGGTAGTCTGGTTTCGGGTAAAACAATCACAATATTTTTTTTTCTGGTTTTCGTTTTCAGCGACGTTTCGTCGAGGAAACTTCGCTGAAAACGAAAAAGCCGGCAGGATCGGTCAAAAAAATTAAGAACCAGAAAACAAATCACTCCTGCCTCCAAAATAAAAAATCATTAAAAATCACAATATTATTCAAAATAGGCTATAACAAAGCTATACAAATATACTAGGCTGGGTGAATGTGATGAACAAGGCAAAAACAAACCAAGCAAGAAAATACATTGACAGAAAGGGCTCACGAGTGCAATAACATCACAATTTTAGAAGAGCCTCTCACCTCATCTCAAGTCTAACCCGGGTGACGTAACCGTTGCCAAATGCCAAGGGGTAGCCCCTAGATACGAGCGTACCTCTGTAGTCCATATACCTTGTACACAGACGAGAATTACAGCGTGGGGAAAAAAGGGATTTCCGCATTTCCACTGATTTTAGCCTTTTACCGTTGTAGAAAACGAGGGATCCAGTTATCTTCTTTAACCCACCGCCTCCTTCGTGCGAAAAAAACCATTTCGTATCTATTGGTTTTACGTTTCGTGGCTTTTTCACAACGGACCAAGTTTTCATTTTTTCGTGAGCGTCTAATTCTTTTTGATTATTCTTGAATTCTTTATGGAGTTGAGTCTCAGAGTCCGAGCGGATAGTATTGCTCTCAGTGCGCGAGATGTTTTGTAAAAATTGTGAGGCTATTTCCTGTAATTAAATTACTGTAAGTTCTGTACTCGTATACAGAATGGGAGTATGTCATGTATAGATAATTGTTTTATTAGGAACGCATCTGGGTCTATTTATGATGGGTTTGTTTTGAATTGTGATATCACAGATCATTTTCCGGTTGTTCTGTCCATTACTGAGTGTCAAAAAAAAAGTAATAATAATGATTCAGTTTGTCATTCACAAGATTCACAACGTGAGAAAATTAATTATGATTTATTTCGTAATTTATTTAATCAAGAAAATTGGGAATCTGTGTTACTTGCTAAGGATGTCGATAGCTCGGTTACTAATTTTATTAACATTTCAAAAAATATACTTGTTAAATGCTCTGTTATTGCTGTTATTGTTAGATAATAAAAGCGATTGTAAATTCAAAAAATTGAAAAATTGGGTTACCAAGGGAATTATCCAGTCTATAAGAAACCGGGATAAAGTGTATAAGAAGGTGATGAGGCAGAGATGGAATACCCAGATTTTGGCTTCGTATGAGAAATATAGAAATGTCTTGAATAATGTAATAAGAGCCGCCAAAACCTTGCATTATAAAAATCTTATTGATGTGGCTATAATAGTGATGAAAAGAAAATTTGGAAAGTTGTTAATATGGCAACAAATTCCGTTAAAAATAGCACTGACATTTCTAATATTATGTACAACGGTCAGATTTTGTAGGATTCTAATGATATAGCTCGTGTATTCAATAACCATTTTGCATTGGTGGGATCAATAGTTCGTAACAAAATTATGTTTGATAATTTATTCTTCTTACAATTCTGCGATGGTATCATGCGCAAGTGAAAGAGTGTGCAATTCTATTTTCTTAGAACCTGTAAGTGACACTGAAATATTACGCCTCCTAAACTCTATCAAAAGCTTTAACTTGTATATTGTTGATGGTAATACCAATAGGTTATTGTTAAATATTAAGGACCTTATTGTTGCTCCCATTAAGCATATATTTAATTTGGTTTTTGAGACTGGTCATTTCCCCTCGTATTTTAAACGCTCTCCGGTTGTTCCATTATTTAAGGCCGGCGAAAGAAGCAATGTATCTAATTACAGACCGATTTCTCTGTGTTTAACTTTGTCCAAATTGTTGGAGAAGGCTATTAAGCAGAGGCTGTGTTCATACTTGGAAAAGTTTGACGTTATATCTGAGAAACAGTTCGGTTTTCAACGTGGTCGGTCCACGGAACATGCTCTCTATGCTGTGACAAAACGTATCTATGAGAACTTGGATAAAGGAAACAGCGTCGTTGGGCTTTTTTTGGACCTCCATAAGGCTTTCGATTCCATTAGTCATGACTTGCTTTTCGTCAAGTTGGAGAACTATGGATTCAGAGGAAATGTTTTGAATTTGATTAAAACTTATGTTACTGGGAGACAGCAATCTGTAAAAATTAATAGCGCTATTAGTGACCCTCTTACGATTGCCTCAGGTCTTCCTCAAGGCTCGATGTTAGGCCCTTTATTATTTATTTTATATAATAATAGTATTTTTTCTTTGATGTTGGCATCGATTCCTTATTGTTTCTCGGACGATACATTATTTTTGTTCACAGGAAGTAGTATGCCCGATGTGATGTGTAAAATAGCAGCTGAAATGGGAGTTATTAAGGATTGGCTGAATACTATATTTATTATTAAACTGTGATAAATCAGTTTTTGTTAATAGTCGTAATAGTTATCCAAGTCATTTGAAATTTCATTCGTCTTCTTTTAGTGCTAATTATTCTTGTACTTGTGATAAAATTAAATCCTCAGATCGATGTAAATATTTAGGAGTGATTTTTGATTGATTGATGAATAATCGTAATAGAAGTTTATTTTTTAAATTTAGGTTGTTGCGTGATTTTCTTTGTGTTGGAACGTTAAAGACAGTTTATTACGCTCTATGTCAGTCCATTATTAAATACGGAATCATTGTTTGGGGTAGTTCTTATAAATACTTAATTAAGAAAATTGAAGTTGTTCAAAAAACTGTTCTTAGAATAATACTGAATAAGCCATTCGGGTACCCCTCGGATAAATTATTTGATGAGTTTAACGTTTTGAGAGTAGATCACGTATTTGCTGTTTCCGTGTGTTTACATTTCCATAAGCTTAATTCGACGGAGCATGTGCACTACCATTCTTATTTGACTAGGCATTCAGAATTGACTTATATTTTAATACATAAGCATAATACAAAATTTTTCTCTAGGCATGCTAGTATTGTTGCTTTGAAGATAGCACTGATTAATAGATTCAAGTGTTCTGATTTTAGAAGCTCTAGTCAATTAAGTTCCTATCTTTGTTATTGCTTACTATTCATTATTTAGCTTGCTCAGAATTTCTTGTTAATGGTACTGATTTGGGTTTTGTAATATTGTCTTTTATTTTATTTTTTTTTTTTTTGGGAGCAGGGAGGTGGAAATGCATTTACGCACAGAGTGCCGGACTCCTGCCAAATGGCAGACTACCGGCTAACCCCCCGTTTTAGGGCATCGACTACTGAGGTCATTATAGCCCTCCTATTGTTTTTTTTGTTTGTTTTTTTTTCAAAAGGGTTGTAAAGATTGAAACTGAATACTAGTATGATTGGGTACTATGTAGTAATTGTTTGAAAGTAGTAGGAGGTACGGAGATACAATTTTTATTTCATGTTACATTTGGTGATAAAGGTTAATTTTTTGAAGGAAGTTTAGAATGTTGCGCAAGAGTTTATCGGAGGCTAGGAGTGAAGTCAGATCTAAATCTGATGGGATTTCGCTTGTTCGCCTTTCAGCTACGTATTGTGGACAGTTGATGAGTACGTGCTCTACGGTAAGCTCTATGTTGCAGGTCTGGCAAATTTGTCGCCCTTGTCTGGTGAAGTGGTGGCTTTTTGTTAACTTGGTGTGGCCCGTACGGAGGCGGAGAATAACTATAGCATCCCTTCGTGTATCTGTGCAGGGTGGTGTATATTTTTAAGGGGCAGGTATTATGGTTCGGAGCTGAGTGGGGCTCCTTCCCCACTGGCGACTCCATTCCTCCCAGATTGCTTGCCTAATACGGACTTTTTCATCTTCAATTCTCGCGGGGAGCAGGCTGTTGTAGGGCAGCGACTCATCTGCTATCTTGGCCAGTGTATCTACTTGGGTATTCCCCGATATACCAACATGGCTGGGTATCCAGAGGAAAGAAGTTTCTTTGTTTGTGTTAAGGAGTTGGCATAGTTTCTGGAGTATGGCAACGATGGCAGGATCACGGGTAAATTTATTTGAGAATGCTTCTAAGGTGCTGTGAGAGTCGACTAAGATGAGGTATGGCGAGGAGTTGTGAGTAATGCAGAAGTCCAGGGCAAGAGAAATTCCGTAGAGTTCAGCCGAGTAGATTGAGAAATTTGGGGGTAAGGGACATAAAAAGCTAGTGTTTGGAGGTGAGTGGTAGGCACACCCAACCCCAGTGGTCGTTTTGGAGCCATCGGTATAGATTTGCGTGTACCCTGAGTATTTCGATATGATTTCATTGAAGTAGTTTCTGTATATTTCTGGTGTTGTTTGTTTCTTTGAATATTTTGAAAGGGACAAGTATCAAAAAAAGTATCAATGGTTCGGGAAGGTAACGTAGGGAGAAGAGCGGTGTTCAACTGGTCTAAAGTTTCCTTCACCCGGATAGGGAGGGGTCTGGTTCGACTTGGTAGGTTGGAAAATTCGCCAAGACTGGTTGTGTTGAACAAGGGTGTGTGAAGAAATGATCAGGTTTAGATTGAAGTGAGATCGCATAATTTAGACAGATTTGCTTGAAACGGAGATTTAGTGATAGAGAGTTTGATAGGACATACAGGTTATCACAGGGGGTAGTCCGGTATGCCCCGAGGGCAATACGGAGACCCTCCTGATATGTCCTTTCCAGGGGCAGTTGCCAACTTTTCCGTGCTGAGCTGTACGCTTGTATTCCGTATTCCATTTTCGATCGTACCAGACAATTTAGAATTTTGATGAGAGTGCAGGGGTCTGAGCCCCACTTATGTTGAAAGCTTCCTAATGATGTTGAGGGTTTTGCGACAGTGAATATTTATCTGATTAATATGTTCCTTCCATCGTAGTTGTTTATCAAGTGTAAGGCCAAGAAATTTGTGTGAGTCTTTATACAGAAAAGGTGAATTTTCAAGTGTGAGTGGTGGGGGATCATGTGGAGACCGTAGTCGGCAAAAGTGTACAGCGCAGGTTTTTTCCTGCGAGAAGTGCAGGCCTATTTGATCGGCGTTTTCCACGAGCGTATTGATGACCTCTTGTAAGGGATTTATGTCTTGGAGGGATTTGGGGTGTGTTGCGTACAACACAAGGTCGTCAGCATATATCGATATGTTAGTTTCGGGTGGGAGTCCCTGTGTGATTCCGTTTGTAGCTATTAAGAATAGGCTTACGCTTAGTACTGATCCTTGGGGGACACCTATTACTTGGTCGCGAAGAGAGGAGTACGTTATGCCTATGCGGACTTGGAATTTCCGGTCATTCAAGAAATTTTGTTGTAGGAGTGGAAGGTTTCCTGTCATACCCCATTGGTGTAGTTGCTGAAAGATAGATGTTCGGTTAATTTTATCGAATGCGTTTTTGACATCGAAAAATATTGCAGTGACATGCTCTCTCTTCAGGAAAGCGTTTTGAATATAGTTCTCCACCATCAACAGTTGGTCCACAGTCGAGTAACCTCGACGGAACGCTGTTTGATAGGGGTTTATGAGACGATGTTGTTCGAGGACCTTCATCAGTCTGTTGTTAACCATCTACTTTCGAAGAGTTTGCCGAGACTACTTGTCAGTGAAATGGGACGGTAACTGGTGACATTGTGCGAGTTTTTGTTTGGTTTCAGGATGGAGATAACATGGGCAACTTTCCACTTCGGGTAGTAATTGCTGTGGCAGAGTGAGTTGTAGAGTTCAAGAAGTTGGATTTTGCAATGTGGGGATAAATGTTTTAATAGTTCGTTAGGCACGTCATCCGGTCCAGGGGCTTTATTAAGGGATAGCCGTCCAAGGAAGTGATCAAGTTCTGAAGGTATGAAAGGGACATTATATTCTTCTGTTTATTAAATTAAATATTTTTTAAAAATTTAAAAAACGTAATTTTCTGACTACATCACCATATCACCAATACTTCCGGAATTAAGTTTCAAAAAATCACTATAAATCACCAGTTGATTCTAGAAGCATCATATTTGGTACGTATACTGCATGTTAGAGTAGCCTTTGATTCCCTTTTATTTTTTTGAAAAAGTCGAGGGGGAGGGGGTGTAGTCCCCGGGGTGGAAGTAAGTGTGTGGTCTTGTTAGCACGATAACTCTCGAAGAAATCAATTTAGCGGAACGCGCTTTGGCACAAAAATCAGTAGTCATAAGACCCCGGTCGGTATTGCACTTGGGCAAAATCGATCAAGGTGGTGGGGTGGGGGAAATAGGGGTTGAAATGGTCAAAAACTCACTAAAAATCACCAGTTGATTCTAGAAGCATCATATTCGGTACGTATACTCCATGTTAGAGTAGCCGTTGGTTCCCATTTCAATTTTTTGAAAACGTCAAGGTGGTGGGGCTGGTCCTTCCGGTGTGGAAGTGTAAAAATAGCGTTGAACTTCACTAGTTCATCTTAGCGCTCTAAAATTCGACTCAATAATTTGATGTAACGAAAGCCCTGGGTTCCGTTGATATTTATGGGGATTATGGGTGGTGAAAATAGAGGAAGAAGTTCGGCTTAATGAAACAAATTATGGTATCAAAATTATTACTTCTGGGACGGCTTAGGATATCCGTATACGGAATGAATAAATGCACTCTTTCCAACCGCCAGCTGCCGGAGCGAAATTTTTTTTGTAATGTTTTCGAGGGATGGATTGGGTAGCCGCGTGAATAATTGCATCTGTGTAGTTTTGGACGTCCAGGTCGAGATCGTTTGTCAACTCTGGGAGGTTAAGTGACTGAGAGTATTTTTCCCAGTCGGCGAGTCGGAAGTTCGACTGGGCTGGTGGGCGGGGGGATTCTAGGCCAGCTCCTGCCTGAGTAAGCAATATTGGGAAGTGGTCTGAATGATGCAGGTCGGAAAGGACACTCCAGTCGAAGGAGTCCACGGTATGGCCTCACTTTGAGTCGGTAAAAGGCTCCATTAATAGTCTCCGGTAGAGTCGTTGAGTAGAAGGTTAGGACAAATAGTCCAGTATCTTCTCGTTCGTCACTGCCTTGTTTTCTTTTTGTGATGCGCCGCATGGCCACCACTTTCTCGTAGGCCATCTAAGAGTGTCGTCCGAGTTAATAAAGTCTCGGCAAAATATTACGCCCTGTACGGTGTTCAATCGGAAGTTAGGGGATGGTTTGATGGGGATATTTCCGAGTAATTTTAACCTCTCCAACTTTGATGTTTGGTCATGGCTCATTAGTTGGAAAATGAGTAGGCCGTTTGCGTTTTTTGATACTGATTTAAGTTGGCCCAGGGCCAACTGAAGCTCTTTATGGATGTAAAATGGGCATACTTTTTAAAATGTGTTGGAGTCAGTTCGTTCTATGGTCCAGAATTGTGAAAAGACATTGGGTTGTGGGTTAGCAGAAAATCTCTGGTAAGTTCTTTGTGGTTTTGGTTTGGGGGGAAGAGTGATGGGGGAGTCATTATTGATTCCAGGAGGAGGAACATCTATTTCCATGAGTGGGAGAGGGATATTTTCAGGGTGTTTGTTATTTTGTGAATCGGATTGATCAGTGGGGCGTTTGCTGCGGGGTAGTTTTTCAGTTTCTCTGCTTAATGGGCGTTTTTGTGTGCGTGGGTCCGATGAATCTAGTGAGCGTGTATCTTTAGATGTGGTTTCCGCTGGTGTGACAGGGGATGGTGCAGATTGACTTGTATCTTGTAAAATAGGAGGGTCAAGTGTACCTGCCGCCGCTGGGATAGCGTCTAGGGGTGGGTCGGGAGAGCCCACAGATTGGGGAGGGGTGGGACCTGATTCAAGTTTTTTACTTCTCGAAGTTATGGTTGTTGGGGTGTTGAGAAAGAAAGAAGTAGGGAAGGATAGTTGACGGACGCCGCGCAATCGCGGAGGCGCCAGGGCCCCAGGGCCTACTAAAGTGCGGGCTAGCCCCCCGATAGAGACACCCACACCACATTCGTGGCCTCGGCGCAGCCTCCCCCCCCCCCAACAAGCAGCAGGGTCCCGTCCAGTCGCCATCCGGCACTACTACAAGCTGGGGGATTATTCGCTGGTGGTTCAGGGCAGCCTCCTATCCAAGGCTAATAGGAGGTTCGGGCCACACCCACCGACCCCCACACATACCCTAAGACATGACTAGGTCAGTGTGTGGTGGCATTGTAGCGGCACTGGAAGAAGGTCCCAACAACTTCCAGACATACGCTGTACCCTCGAACATGCCGACGGCGCCCCCACAGGGAGCACCCAAGCACAAGAGAGCCCCATCGCCCCAAAACGATGTGCCACGCCGCCTAGGAAAGGTCTTTCTTTATTGTAATAATTTTATTTGCGTTAAATTTTGCTCAACTCCAGCTCTCGCCTCAAGCGCTGGCTTCTTGAGAGCTGGATAAATATATAACAAATTTCTAAATTCTAAAATAAAAAAAAAAAATAAAATAAATATAAAAAAAAGAAAAAAGAAGAATAGCGTCTATCCATCTATCCGCAGGTTTTATAGCTTCTTCGTAGCTCTTCGGATCATTCGATGAAGACAGCATACAGTAGGCACTATACAATTCGTATATTCTGATGAATACTTTGGTGGCGAGCGCCTTCTTTGACTTCTTTCTTGTCTCTCTTCAGACTCTTCGTTTCTGATTTCGTTCGTCTTCGAGCGGAGTGGGGATTTCTAAATTGTCGCATTCTGGCTCTATCTGCATTCCTTGTCTGTTCTGATTTTCATAGGGTTTTTCGTCTCCGATGTGAACGATTACGTTTCCTCCTTCATTGTTATTTTCGAGGTTGAATTTCCATTTACTTTCGTCGAATGAAACATCCCTTGAGATTATGGTTTTGTTCGTTTTTGGATTCCACAGCCTTCACAACCATAGCAGGAGCGGTGATTACTGGATCGTGACTCGAAGGCATAGTAAGTAGCGTTGTGGCATACTTTGTCTGTTTCGTCCATGGTCGATCCAATTGTTTCCAGTTCACTAATTATTGTATCAAATTTGTAAAAGTGTTCATCAATTTTGTTCGTTTCGTCCCATCTCATGGAAAGTAACTTCTTCTTCAAAAATAATTTGTTGAAGGTAGATTTTCTTTCGAATAATGAGTCGAGCGTGCCTATCATTTCTTTTGCGGTTTTAGAATCTTTTAACCAATATGTCTATCGCTGACACATTGTACAATCGTTGATTTAGCTTTGGCGTATTTTTCGATGAAATCTCGCAAGGTTGTTGGATCGTTCTTTTGTTCTATTGATTGTTCCAACACGTTAGCGACTCTTTTCTCTTCCAAAAGCATTTTCACCCGAAACTTTTTTTTCAATTGGAACAAGGCGATGTTTACAAATGGCCAAGCAAGATGGAGGCATGGATATTATGTATTTAATTTTCTCTCGAATAGTACAAGCCTACATGAAAGAAAAAGTGCGGTTTGCTTCACTTAGGTATAATTAGTATACAATTATTATTAGAAGGGATGGGGTGCTAAGCCGCTAAATATGGTAATGTATGAAGGGGATGACAGGTTTGACTTGATGAGAGTTGATAGACGGAGAGGGGGTTATTTTAAGGATCAGAAACGTTTAATTACTTTTTAAAAAACAGATGGGCTATATATGTGTAAACATCTGTGCGAACGAATGAAACATATTGGACTTGTCCATTCAGGTTAATGATATACCAGAGATGATGAATACATAAAAAAAAGAGAGAGAAAGGAAGTAGCAATCAACATAAAATACAGCGTAAGTTACAAAAAAGAGGAATCTTTCGGTTATTACTATTTTTCTCTCTTCATTTTTTTCAACAGACAAATTTAATTTTTATGAGGTACTAGAACACCGATCATCAAATAAACCGCTAATTGCCCGTCTGAGCGATTAATTTCGCTGGTGGAACTAAAATGTTTCTCTCTCTCCCTCTCTCTAATCAAACAGGCAGTCAATCGGTAGCGTGATGAGCACTCATGCTAAAGGTAAAAACTTAATGGGCAAGTCATGGCCGCGAAGAACAAATTATCCCTCTCTGTCTCGTCCTGAGGTTTGAGAAACAGTAGCTCTTGTGGGAAGGTTTAAAAAAAAAATGAAGAAACAAAGAAGCTTCTGCAAAAAAAAAAAAAAAAAAGACGGGTAGAATGGATAGGCGTTACGTGTTTGGTAATGCGCGCCAAGAAAAATAAAGGCAGCCTTTCAGTCAAAATTCCGTGATATGATGTACGATTATCGTGATGGTTTTTGGGGAGTAGGTATATGAAGGAAGTTTATTGCCTGATATTTCAACTCGGACATGAGCAGGGTGATTGAAGAGGATTCACCCAAACGGAATACCCAAGTAGGCTCGTTTGACAGTCAAGAGCCTTCTAACCGATATATTGATGCTCTGCCTCCCTATCGGGGCCTAAAAAAAACGCCTTCTGAAGAAAAAAACAAATCGCATCTCGTTTTAAGTTTGAAGACTCTATTAGTAGGCCCAACGGGAGGTCTTTGGCCACTACCGGTCTTTTTTTCTTCGAAAAAATGAATGTGAAACACTTGATAAGGTTATTGACCAACGAAAGGTGATTAAAGGGTGAAGTTCCCACAAGTGGTTGTTTCTTTTCCTTTGATTCATCATCTCCCACATGTGGTTTTTACGTTCTTCGAGATTTTTTTCTTTTTTTAACACCATCCCTTCTGAGATTGACCTTTTCTTATTACCCTCATTAATCTTGAAAAATAATATAGGCACCTATTATTTCGCTCTCTCCACCCCGATAAATTGAGCAATTCGATCCCAACATAAGTATGCGCGAGCTACCGCGTCCTCACGCAGGTGTTATCGAAGGCATGAGTATCTTGAAATTTCCACCCCCGCTGACTTCAGATGAGTTGAATTTTCAAGTGCTATTTCTCTTGGTTTACTGCTAATCAGAAACTTCTCAGGACGTAAGATTTCTTAGGCACGATGCATGCACGAATACAAAATACGCGGATAAGTGTACACGTATTTAGGCAGAAGGAGTGCGAATAATTATGTTAACCTTCGTACATTCATTATTTTTCACCATTACAAATTCATTTGAATTTTGTACACAGCCACATTCTCATTCTCATTAGCTGTCAGGGAGTTAGATATTAGTGGGATGGTGGGAGGGGATTGCTGATTTACGGCGTTTTGTTGCAAGGATCGCTTAAGCATACAGATGTATCAGACTAGGAAGGAGTTGTCAGGCTTATAAGGTATCCGTCTACTCTTTTTTAAATAAAATAATGCTGTGACTGCATATTCAATATTAATCAAGTCAAAAGAAACGAATTTTTCTCGAGATCCTGATGGGATTATGAGTATGGGAACAACTTTCGCTTCATTAAATCATGGTGTTTTAGAACGTTCTGAGTTGAGTGCTGATAGCGGCAGTCGACAGAGAGATGAATATTATTACGTGAGTTGAAAACCCAACTCTCATTACATCGTCTTTGAGCTGGTAAAATGAACTTCGCTTTGGATAAAGGGTGTCGTAAAAGAAGAGCACAAGCAAAAATCGTATAAGGAGAGCACACTACCTGGTACCCTACTCTTGACCGGATTAGAAGAGCACAAATCCTTTAATACAGACGAAAAAATTTATGAAAGTTTTCTTAATCCCTTGGGTTGTATTTTTAAAGGCTGTAGGCCTATTCCCTTTCGTACCTCATATAAATCGTAACTTGCAATAACGAACATATTCCAGTGGCGTACTTACATTTACCGGAGCCCGGGACTGAAATCCCTATATAGGAGGCCCCTTGGTCTCTAAATAAACCTAGAATAAACTTTTTACTAGCGTTAAATTACTTCTTTTTCTAAATTTCAATCTACAAGTTGCAAGATAATTTTTTGCGCTTCAACTACTCAGTTTTAGCCGTGCAGAATAAGAAGGAAGAGTGAATCGGTTCTCAGCCTTATCTCAGTTCAGAAAATCATAATTAAACCAGAGAACTATCAATTTAAGCACGAGGACAAAGTCAAGTTAAGCCAGAGTTTCGGCTAAATCCCGCAAAAACTGGCAGACTCGGGCAAATTTTACCACAAAGCCAGAAATCTGTCTGGGCACTGAATGGACCATTTTCCGGAAAAAAAATAAAATAAATAAAATGCGTGGAAAATGAGTTAATAGAATTAAATGTTCATGAAAAAACACGTTAAAACTTTTTTTGTCCCACTCCCAAGCAGAAAAATGAAAAAATGAAAAGGAGGGATGTAACTTCACAACGTTGTAAAAAGAGAATAGCGTATTAAACTGGCTACAAAATAACGTTCAATATTTTTAAAAAACGCTTCATAACAACGAACTGTACTATTTATTACTATTGTGTAGTGTAGTTTTTACAATGTTGTGACGCCACTTTAAAGGGGGAAGTTCAAAATCCTGCCAGTTTTTAATCTTTGATTTCAAGATTGGTGTTGCTTATTCAAGGCATATATTTAACTTTAAAACATTAATACATATACCACGTACTACAAGGTTTCATAGCCAAAACAGCGGGTTTTTCACGTTGGGAAACGGTCCATTTGTTCACTTCTTGATCAGAAATGGTGACTTATCGGCCAGAAATTTTATGATGTTCCTATACAGGCCTTAACATTTTTATTTCGCGAAAATGAAGCAATCGAATTTTATAAAGCATCTTTCAGCTTTCAACCTTCAATATCGCGAATATTCTTCCAGTACGATGGAGCAATTTTACGGTTATGCGTCAAAATTAGAGTGATGTCACGGTTGGCTTGCCAAGAATCCACGGTCGGTAAAAAAAAAATGCCCTAAACTTTTAATTTCACTGAAATTGAGACGTAGAACTCTCACTATCGCAAATATTCAGCCCGGAAATTTCCAATTTTGTGTATATTTGGTTTCAAAATGTTACAAATTTGAAGACTTTGGACACTGTCCTGGCCGGCTTGCCCAGGCTCCACAGTCACTGCGAAAGATCCCATATGAACTCGAAACGCGGAAATAGAGAACAGAAACTGACAATTTCACGGGAATAAATAGCGGAAACTAGCAATGTCTCTGGTATAAATAGACCCGATTTTTAGTCCAGTGTAGTCCAGTAATTTCATGACCGTACCTATTTGTCAGACTTTTGGTGCTGTCGTGGCTATGCTTTGTGGGTCTATGCCCACAAAAAAGGCTCGAAACTTGAAATTTTGCAGGTATTTAGCTCTGTTTGATGTAATTCTTCGTTCATTTCGATAAAAATGTCTGCACAATTTCAGCAGTGAATTAGCGATTTTCCTCAATTTAATCCTCGATTGAGTGATTTTTTCAATCATAGCTGCGAATTGGTCATTTCTTCACTTTTTCTTAATTTTAGCAGTTTTAGACACGTAATTTTCGCAGCTTTAGACACGATTATTAGCGGCTTTTCCAAACTTTTCACCGGCTCTTGATCCTAAAACAGCGCATTAGTAGGCCTTCTCAAATTTATCCACTAAAGTGCCTGAAAAAACTGGGGATCAGAGTATTTTATCTATTTTAGCCGCGGAGAAAAGGCGCTAACAGGCGGCTAAATGTGCAAAAAACGTAAATTCACGGCAAAAATTGAAAACAAATTGCTGATTAAACCGCTGCTAAAATAAAAAACGTTATTCCGCAAATAAAATTGGAGAAAAGTGCTAGCTAGCGGCTAAAATTCGAACAAAAGCAATTTTTCTTTGAAATCAAGGGCAATGCCCTCCTCAACCCCACCCATATAGGAACATCACTTGTGGAGGGTTGGTCTATTATCCCGAGTCCTGCTTTACCTTACTGAAATCATTTCGGCGCCACTGCATGCACGATAAGTTGCCCTAAGAAACTGTGGGTTGGCCTTTTTGTCAACTTCAGCCGTGAATTAGCGATTTTCTTCAATTTTATCCGCGAATTAAGGTTTTTTCTCCATTTTACAAGGGAACGAGCTCTTTTTCTCATTTTTCGCCACAAATTAGCCGAATTTTCCTCATTTCAGCCGCGAAGTGGCCCTCAAGAATTCATAGTTCAAGAAACATAGCTGTGAATTAGAGCGTGATTTTTTATATACAAAAATTGTACCGGCTTTTCCTCAATTTAAATAAAATTCACTTTTCCTCAATTTAAGTCGCGAATTAGCGCTGTTTCAAAATTTAATCAGTGAATGAGCGCTATTGCATAATTTTAGCTATGAGTGAGCCCTTCTTTCTGAATTTTTGCTGCGAATTATACAGTTTTTCTTCATTTTACCCGTGAATCAGCGATTTTTCTACATTCTAACCGTGAAGTGTAGCGTTTATATCTCAATTTTATCTGCGAATAAGTGATCTTTCTAAATTTTATTTTATCCGCGAACTAGCAATTTTTCTCAATTTCAGCCACGAATTAGCTCTTTTTTTCCCCATTTTAGCAGCGAGTTAGCGATTTTTTCACATATTGATAACCTAAAAACTCCCATTTTTTCATCTTTAAGCTTTTCATGGGCCCCATCCGAACGGGGGCCCGGGGTGGTCCGCCCTCTCGCCTTTATTGCGGAACTCTAGAGACATATTCTATGCAATTGCACTTATTCCGCGCGATTTGATGTTTGAAACAACATGTGGGGCCCAAGCCCGAAATATTGACGTTTTTATTAAACACAGACAATTCTGGGCTAAAATCGATGATAACAGGCCTAATGGTCGAAATTGTGCTGAAAATTGCTTGACTGACTATATTCGTGCCCTGAAAATTGCTTAACGGACCATTCGTGCCTGCGATGGGAAATGGCGAAACTTACCATTCGTGCTTCAAAAATGACCAAATGCTGAGCCCTCCAGCACGCCATTGATATGGCGTTTTCGTATGCCTTAACAGACGCGACTAGTGCCATGGCTAATGTGACTTGCTGTGCCGAAATAAATGGCCCAATAAGAGGCTATTTGTACCTTCCCCCCAATTTTGACATTTCGTCGTTGAAGCTTTTCATGGTGAGTGCATTTCGAGGTTAGAGCGTCTTATGGTCTGAGCGTTTTTGTGATTGGATCGATTTTGTGTCTTGAAATTTGAGAATAAGCGCTAATCCAAGGCTAAAATTAGAAAAAGCGCTGATTCACGGTTCAAATTGATACAAATCGCTGATTAGTGGCTGAAATTGAGAAAAAGTCCTCATTCAAAGCTGAAATATAAAGAGGCAACTTCGCGGCCAGAAATTCATTCAGAAAAAGCGCTAATTCTGGGCTAAAATCGACAATAAAAGGCCTAATTTGCCGCTAAAATGGATAAAAATTATCAATACGCTACTAAAATTGAGAAAAATCGCTAATCTATGGCTAAAAGTGAAAAGTGGCTTAATTGCTGCTTAAATTGAGAAAAAACTTCCCAATTCGAGAAAAAACGCGAAGTTTATCTTAATTATATTTCTATATTTTGAAATTAGCGGTAGTTCGGTGCCCTAATAGATTAGAAGCACTAATTCATAGCTAATTTCATGCATAGCGCGAATTTGTGGCTAAAATTGAGAAAAAGCACTCATTCACAGCTAAAATAGAGAAAACGCAAATTCGCTAGTTCTGAAGGCACATTCGTGTCTAAAATTATGAAAAAGCTCTAAACTGCGGTTAAAATAAAGTAAAAACGATAATGGGCATTAGTTAAATTGAGAAAAAGCGATAATTTGCAGCTAAAATCGGGAAAACGCCGTTTTGGAAAGGTAACATCCGTGGCTAAAAATGAGAACAGGGCTAATTCATTTATGACGTGGAGACACCGCTAATTCTCTCCTACAATTATGAAAAAGCGCTAAATCCGCAAAAGGGTGTCCTTCCATTACTGCACCCACCAATTTGTCCGCCCACCAATATGTCCGGACCCCGTTCTCACACGTCACGTCCGAATAGTCTGTGTTGACTTTAAGGAGCATTTATTTTCTAGAAACATAGCCATAAAATGGTTAGGGTTTTTCCGTAGAAGTCAGTTTTGTTGATTAAACCAGTGGCGTAGGTAGGAATTTGTCCTGTGGGAGGGGGGGGGGTGATCAGATTGAAATCGCGTTAGAGGGTGGGGAGGGGGTAATTTTTCGCCTCAAGTCTCTGTATAAACAAAAAATATAATTTTACTTAGCCTTTTCCTTATTTTAGCCACGAGTTCTCGCTATTTCACTTTTTCTATCCACCGATTAGTGCTTATGACCAGTTTGTTGAAGCCACGACTTTCTCAATTTTAGCCATGAATTAGTGCTTTTTGTCAAATTTACCTGCAGATTAGCGCTTTTCTCAATTTTGGCCGCGTGTATCGTTCTTCACAATTTCAGCCGCGAATTAGCGGTTTTGCACCGCCCCTCCCCTCCCATAGCAATGAATTTGCGCGTTTTCTCAACTTTAATAGCAAAGTAGCGTTTTTATCCCGTTAGCGATGTTTCTTAATTTTTCACGAGTTTTGGCGTTTTCCTCAATTTTAACCAGCAAGTGAGCGATCTTTTTCGATTTTTTTAGCAGGGGATTAGCACTTTTCTCAGTTTTGGCTGAAAATTAGCGTTTTTCTTATAAGTGTTTTCATCATTATTATATGCATGAGCAATTTTTCTCAGTTTTACCCGTGAATTAGCGGGATTTTCGCCCGTAAATTGCCGCTTTTTCTCAATTTCTGCCTCGAAAGTTGCTTTCAGAAGCCGCGAATGGCGTGTAATTAAGTTTTTACGCAAATTAGAATTTTTCTCAATTTTAGCCGCGAATTAGCGTTTTTTCTTAATTTTAGAAGCGTGGTAGCATTTCAAACCTGGTGAATTAGCGAATTTTCTCAATTTCAATCACGAATGGGCGTTTTGCGCGAAAAACTTCGGGAAAAGTCTTAAAATAATCGTAGGAGGCTAAATAACAAGGGAAAAGTATCCGCCAGCGTCGAGGTTTCCTCGTTCGCGCATGGGGTGGGGGTAAATGGCCGTAATCTGGGACAGCAACACTCAAAACTCCGCCACGGTCAAAAGGAATGGCGAAAAACTTTGGGAAAAGTCTTAAAATATCCGTAAGATATTCTCCCCTCCCCTCCGAAAGAGACCCCCACACTCCCTCTTATGAGTGCCTACGTAATTACTCTAGAGGGAGGGGGGATGAGTTCACGAATCGAACCGTAATTATTAATTAAGAAGATGAAAGATAAATAATGAAGCAATAAAAAATTAATAAAATAAGATTACAATAGTTCCTTCGGTTATAATGGTACTGAAAAAATGATTGAATTCCACGTTTTCTCACTGGATTTTTCATGTTTTTTAATTATATCTCAACGGAAAAGTGCGTAAGTGTAAACCTTTACACTTACTTAGCTTACGCAAGCTTACATTTTTCTTTCCTACTGCGTAGAGGTGCAAATCACGTCGGAAAAATGAATGGAAATGTGAGTCTCAAGTTTTCATTGGTTTTCTTCTGCCCAGATAATTCGTGAACAAGCATGAGCAAGATATGAGCAAAATGGAATAAGCGATTTCTTATTTTACAATTAACCACTTAAGCTTGGGTTTCCTAGGAAAGCGGTGCCGTAATATTACGTTAGAAAACATCCCATTTTAAATCACGCCAGTAGTTGCCTGGGGAACGGTCAACTGGCATGATTTAAAAGGAGATGTTTTCTAACGTAATATTACGGCACCGCTTCCCTAGGAAACCCAAGCTTAACACTTGAAGGGAAACGTTTTCGATTTATTTCGGCGATTGAGCACTAAATATACAACTCCAGATTTATGAAGTGCATTCGTATTGTCTTGTAATAAAGGAAAAATGTTTTTGTTAGTGTTGTAAGGTTTGTGAGAAATTTTCAAGTTGTTGAATTATTTGAATAATTCTTGTAATGTTATGGTTAAAGGACTGGTATGTGTGATTGCTCGGTTTTTCGTAGAAAGAACAAAAAAAGGCAGTCATTCGTAAACTTCAAACGGAAAAAAGGTGTGTTAGCAGCGTGTAGTAGAGGTTTTTTCGCAGCCTCATCATCATGACCAAAGCACACTCTCCTATGTCTTCCCAAAACATAACTTACCCCTTCCAGAAACAAAACCAAGTTCTCCCACTACCACAGCCACCACACTTCGAGTAGACACTAGACAGTATTACAACACTAGAACAGAACAGAACGGGTACTACTTCCTAGCTTCCTAGCAAAGCGTTTACGCGGTCTTTACAACGAACGCTTGGAAAAATGGCGCACAATAAACGGCTGAGAGGAGGGAAGAAAAGCGCAGTACAGTAAGTATTCCCTTGATTCAATCGTACTGCAAACAATAACTAATTTCAGCTTTCGTTTTCATTAGATTCCAAAAACAAAGTTTCTAATAGACGGGTTGGACGTCCTTTCGCCCAAGGACATCAACGATGTTGCGAAGCTGGTGACTGAAGTAAGTAACATGCCGATGAACATATTCAACAGAGTCGTCCAAACTATGTTTTTATATTTCCAGAAAATTAGTGCAACGAGGGACCGGAGTGAACATAACCCGGCAACACCACCCCCACCATTACCACCCTTCGCCGAAGCCATGGTGTGGAACCCCGAAGCGTTCCTTCAACAGCAACAATTGATGCAACACCAGAATTTCCTTCAGCAGCAATTCTTTATGCAACAACAGCAGCAGCAACAACAGCAGCAGCAGCAACCACAGATGTTCTATAATTTCCCACAATAAACGGGCAGAATTTGTCATATATCCAATTAAAAATAATTTTTATGATAGTTAATGATTTGTATAACATTTACTAAGACCCCCACTTTTTTATTTTATGACTTTTCCCAAAGTTTTTCGCCATTCCTTTTGACCGTGGCGGAGTTTTGAGTGTTGCTGCCCCAGATTACGGCCATTTACCCCCACCCCATTATTAAGACTTATTCTATATTTTAAGACGGATATTTTGAGACTTTTTCCAGAGTTATGAGTTAGGTAACAGTCGATAGAAAAGTTTCAAATAAATCAATATGTCCTAATTCTCAGTAATTGCTTCTATCCCCCTTAACGGATTGTGTGGTAGCTCACGCACGTTACCTTCTACCCCCTACAATAACATTCCACCACCTTATCAGTTATTGTTGAATTATCTGCCATTTAGGCTGTCCCTAGACCTCATTTCTTCAATTTCTAGTTTTTTTAGCTTTTTAATTTGTTGGCTCTAGACTCAGGATTCATTATTAGGGCAGATTTAGGGCTAACTTCACGCTCGTTCTTGATATCACTGCATGAGTGTAATTCTCAAATTTTAAGTACAATGGAAACTCGGTTAGAGGCTTGAAATGGGAAGTATCAGAGGGCCGGCGAAAGAACAAAAAATATAAAAAGGCAAAAAACTGCTGTGCGGGCTTTTTGAGAACTCAACTGCCCGAGCTGAGAAATGGCTGTGGACGCACCACCGCTGGCCATGATGCAGGCTCCACTAAATTATTCCTTTGAAGACTTAACACATTACAGGATTTTAACACAATAGAAAAATTGTAATCCTTACCTTTAGCTTTACCGCTTTCGCTTGAGTCTTATTTCAGTCCATTAAATTCATCACAAAAGACAAAACTCGACTCGTGAAACTGGGAGGGAGCAGGGAGCACTTACACTGATGCCGCGTTTAGGCCCTGTTCACAAGCTCTATGTTTACGTTCTGTGCAGTCTATGCAGCCAAACAGATTTACTCCCTCGAAAAATGAAGCATTTCTGTATAGGTTGCATAGACACCACACAACACAAACATAGAGCTTGTGAACAGAGTCTTACACATTCGCGCTCGCTATTCGCCTCGTCATTTGTTATTCGTCTCACCATTCGCCTCGTCACTCGTAGTAGCTGTTTTACATTCGTGCGAGTGATGAGACGAATGGCAAGGTGAGGTACGAGTGGGCTTGTTACACACTCGCGCGAATAAACTGGCGAACATCTACAGTGAGTCAAAGTTCTATTAGTTCGAGTTCGATAAAAAGAAGAAAAAGATGGACGAACAGGAAATTTTCGTTGTTGGATTTCAAGTCTTCGATTGGTTTTTGTAACGACGAAGCCATTTGAGCCCACGCATCATTCACTTTTTTCTTATTCTTATGACAGGGATTTTTCGGGTACCAAATTGCTGGGAGACCTTCATAAACATCAAGAAACGCCAACACTTGCTCATTAGTCCACTCCATATTTAAAACTAATAAATCAATCACACAATATCTCGCAGTCACTAAAGTTCTTCTACTACGGCTACTAATAGTGATAGGGGGAAAAAACACACGCGGGAAAGCATTTAGTAGGGAAGGGGCCAAGATCGGGTCTTGCAACGGACGAACACTCGTGCGAATGTGTAACAGGGGAGTTTGTCTTAAAGTTTGCCTAGCATAGGAACTCGCGTTCCCTTTGACTCGTGCCAGAAAAAGCGCTCTTGACGCGAATGCCACGAGTAATGCGAGGCGAATGGCGAGAGCCTGGTTACACATTCGCGCTCGCCACTCGCGCGAATGTGAAAACGTAGCATGAGAAGTGAGAACTGAAATGCTGATGAGGCATGAGGCCCGGACAAGTCACCACACTAAGAAGATTATCCCTCTACTTTTACCTATACCAACGGAAGGAAGACGCACACAAAGAAGCATCAAGGGGGCACAAGTCACTTTTACCATGCACGTCAACCTAGTTCGTTTTACTGGGGAGACCAGTAGTTTTTACAAAGGCAACCCTCAACTATCCGTATGTTTGGACGCATTACTTTTTACCCTTCTTCGTTCAGCACCCGATACTAAGGGGACGCATCTCTTTTTACAGTGGTGATATCAATGGTTTGTTGGACCACGGCGTAATATTCCATGTCCGTACAGCAACGCGAGCTTTGCCTGTGAAAGTAGTACTTGATAGTTTTTGCCACTGCAATCCTTACAAGGCTCTACAATAAACTCTGTCGTGGGATCTATAAATTATACTCTTGCACGGATTATTCCGTACATTGCTGAAGGAGTAACGCTAAGGGAAATTTCACTGCGTCTTCCTTTACGAAGTAACGAGGTACCAGCTATATTTAATAGTTTTTGTTGATTTTTGCTTGTGTCAAAGTATAATGTTGGCTGTAGCCATGAGCAAATCTTACTTAAAAATATCAGCCCGGTTTTTCCGTGTAGAGACTGAAGATAGAACATATCTTGTGACCAGCTAGGCCCTGAAAGGTGTAGTTCCGCCAGTGAGTGCACATACCTTGGATCAATCAATTGAGCGATTTCAAGGTAAAATAACCAATTTCTGTGGTTATTTAACCACACATTTTCCACCACACATTTTCGACCACACATTTTCGACCATATTAAATCCATATAATTATAATTAGGAAAACAAGAATAACGTATAGGTTAGAGGTGAGGTGTGATTTCACTGTCGGTGATTTTGTCACTGTGACTACTCCGTCACTGTTGGCTCCGGTGACGACCACATTGAAATCACCGTTCCGACCCTCTAACGGTGACATTCTTTTTCACTTATAATCGCCTCTTCATTCGTCACTTCTATCGCTTCACTGCGCTAGAGTCTCTTGAATTAAAATTGGAGCCGTCACCTAGCCATCTATCGCCCCAATGAACTCAGGAGCAATCTCCCCAAGTCTATCCCTCGTCTGTTGACTTTTTTCTCGGACTTGGAATTGAACCTTCAGTGTAGGTCGGTAATATATTTTTATTCAATTCGTTTTCCAAGACCTGTGCTACAGTGATCTTGTATAATTTTATTTTTTTAAAAAACACCTTCCTAGTCAGGGGCGTAGCCAGCCCTTGACCAAGGGACGTTATGGAAACTAGAGACCCCAACAAAAGAACTGGTAGCGCAATAAATCGTCAAATTCTTCCCCGGAAACTGAGTTTTCACAAAAAAGGGTCGTAATCCATCAAAAACTAACATCGTTCGGAAATTATCTGTTTTAGCCTTCTATTCCTGATTTTCTATCCAAAAACTGACAATTCTATTCAGACTTTTTCTATTAACAGACAATACGATTTCCCCGGGAAATCGATACATGGCATTCAAATATACAGGGTGACCGACTTTTCATCAACGTCTTGTCTGAGATACGTAAAGTTCAACATTTTTTATTTAAACAATAACGGGTTTTAACTCAAAACTGACGTTTTTCAACAAAAAAAATTGAATATTTCACTCTAGTATAACTGAATATTTTACTTCAAAACTGACGTTTCTACGCCAAAGACAAAGTGTTCACGCCTAAACTAAAAATTTCACAGTACAACTTTTAAAATTCAAGTCTTTACCCCCAAAAACTGGTGAATTCCGCCTAAAAATGGCGGGTTTAGCCTAAAAGATAAAAAACGAATGATTTTAATTGCAATTAACAGACCACTCAGTACTAAAAACTGCCGATTTTATCCTTCAATTGGCGATTTTAGTAAAAAAAAACGTACAATTGTACGTACAATTCCTGGCCGAAGCTGACATGCCCTCCCCCTCCAAATGAAGATGGTACCACAAAACTGGCGATTTTAACCTAAAACTAAACTTTACTGTTCCATTTACACCCGAAACGACAATTTCCCCTCAAAATTAGATAATTTACTCTAAAACTGACAATGTCACACTTTAACTCAAGTTTTCCTCAAAACGGGTGATTTTAGGCCATTCTGCCTTGAAAACAGGTGATTTCACAAAAAAAAAAAAAGTGACAAATTCATCGCAAAAGTGACGATTTTATACCAAAACAGACGATTTCACGCCAAAGCTGACGTGTTGCCTCATATAACTGATGACGTTAATACAAAACTGGTCATTTTACCCCAAAACTGACTGTTTTAATTCCAAAACTTACGATTTCATCCCAAAGACGTTTCTAAACTGACGATTTTACCCTGAAACTTGCGGTTCCACCCAAAAAATATCACTTTACCTCAAAACTGAATATTTTACTTCAAAATTGACATTTATTTACTTTGTTGGGCACAGCTTTTCAGGGCACATAGAGTCAGTTTTGACGATTTCAAGGCTTGAATAGCTATAATTGTCATTTTTAGGGCGCACAGTCTTTCCAGTTATAGGAGCGAATAGTACGTCCCAAGTCAAGGCGAGAACAGCCAGGTTGGCCATTTTCGGCGCTCCGAATGGTCTATTTTGCCATTTTCAGGGCAGGAGTCAGTCCATACATTTTTAGAGCTCGATTCGTCAGGAAATCCATTTCTAGAGCTCGTAAAGTAAACTCGGCAATTTCTAGGGTTCAAATATAGTAATTTTAGCCATTTTAAAGACACGAATCGTCAGTTTTGCCATTTTCAGGGCTCAAATACCTAGTCCATCAAGCCAAGGCCATGAAGTTTGACCATTCCTGGTGCGCAAATTGTCGATTTTGCCATTTTCAGGGAGGGAATAATCTTTTTTAGGCATTTCCAGGGCACGTGAAGTCATTTTGGCCGTTTTCAGGGCTTCATTAGTCCGTCAAGCCAAAAGCGCGCATTATGGTCATATTTGGCTCAAGAATGGCCAGTCTGATCAATTTTAGCGCACGAATGGTCGATTTAGCTACTTTCGGGCGGTAATCATGATCTTTTTAGGCATTTTCAGAAGTTCACCAGTCGCCACCAATTTTTAGGGCACGTGAAGTCCAGTTTTAGCCATTTTAAAAACGCGAATCGACAGTTTTGTATTTTTAGGCGTGAGTTTAGTTACTTTAGCCGTTTTTATAGTGCAAATAGCTAGTTTTAAATATTTTTAGGCAGTGAAAAGGCTGTCAAACCAGTTTTAGTAGAGCGAACCACGTCATTTCTCTAGCTCCTCTCTTGAACAAATACTGAATCCGCGACTGTCTGCAAAAATGGTATTCTAGGGCGCAAAAACGGCGAATTTGGTCTTTGAATTATGTCACCCTTACGATATCCGTTTTGTGAGCGACAAAATCCGTTGAAATTTATTTTTTTATTAGTGAAATCCGTGAAGTTAATTTTTTAGTGAGCGCCGACGAAACACAATGTGATTATCCTGAAAGATTTGTACTTTCAGAATGCATCTAAGGGTGGGCAACTGCCCCACTAAATCTGCATTTTTGAGTCTAGGGAGGGCAGCTGCCTAGCCCTGCCCCCCTCTGGCTATGCCTATGTTCTAGGTAAATTCGTGCATTGCAGTTTTTGATCCATGACTCACCTTCATGTTTGCATTTGAGGCTGTGGGTTCGCCGTTCATAGGAGTTTTCCACGGATAAAGTTAGAAAAAGAATTATATATTTTTTTTATAACCGATGCAAACAAAATTGATTTGCGAAATCGTGTCTCTCATTTGCCCTATAAATAGGGTTTGTTGGGTCTGGGAATGAAATTCACACAGATACCGGCGAGTCCGGTAACATTAGGCATTTGCTCAAACGAACTGCTACAGGGGGCCTGTCCCGTAAGATTTCAGGGTTCCTAGGAATATCCTTTTCCAACCGTCCGCCCCAAATTGAATCACATGTTGATGGGGAGGACGGGTGGAAACAAACAGTGATAGTGACATTAAAAAGTTATAGAACAGGCCCTCGCAGTAGTCACTCAAGTGACAAAATCACTGGTTTTTGTCACAGTGACTGCACAGTCACCGGAGCTAGTTGTCACTGTGACCAACAAAAGCTGTCACGTCACACCTCTAGTATAGGTGGGCAGAATTTCTTGGAGATTTAAATTTGACCTTAAAATCCAGGATTGGTGCAGAAATACGGCGATACGTAACGCCGAGTAGGCGAGATTGGAGGAACAACATGTACAATTCCCCCTTAAGTCACAGGATTTATCCATCCGTCACCACCTATATTACCGGCCATAAAATTGGAAATAAAGCCACCAAAATCTGTGTTTTCAGCCCCAACATTGGTAGTTGAATCGATGGTACAGACACGCTCGCGCTCGCTGTTAAACTGTTTTTTTCATAAATTGAACGCTGCTTTCACTCCCTCGATTTACAATACATATAATGTGTACCAGTCTTGCCTACATCTATACAGAACGTATCATTAACAATAGAGACAATTGTCTTCCAACAATGTTTCTTTATTTAATCGTTCGCGCGTGCTTCAGACAAATTGGATAAAGCAATAAAAAGGATGTTCAGTACGTGTACTCTGATAAATCGTGGTGGTCTTATTTATTCACAAATTCAACCACGAAAGCCCCTCCTCATTTCCTTTTCTGGCAAGAAACTTATAATTCATGGGATATTAAGAATTCGTCGAATATGCTTTCCGCTATACTTTTAAATAAAAAAAATACTTGGATTGTTTTTTCGGTGGCCCATTTTTTTTTTTTAATAAAAGAGGGGAAAAACACGTCGTAAACAAGACCAAACGTCACCTGCTTCTCCGGACCAGTCTTTCTTATTCGGAAAGCCTTTTGTGCTTTTGTGTGAAGGGGGAAGGGGGGTAGTTTGTAGTCCCATAATTAAAGGTGTCACAGATCACGGAATCAGGGGATTATTATTTCTCTTCGGGCGGTAAAGAGACAACAATAATGAATACTCAGGTATGCTTCTGATAAACCGGTTGCATCACGAAAAGGTTATGGGCATCAGTCTTCTGTCACATGCATGGTACGGCGCAGCTTACGAAAAAAAAAGAAAGAAAGAAAGAAAAAAAAAACTCGGAACACTGATTGGGGAGTGAAATCAAATCGATGAAAATTGGTTCCGAGTATTTTCCTTCGTAGTCTAATTCCACTTTTAGGGACTTGAAAAAAATATTAACGTAAAAAATAGCGATAATGAATACGTCGCTCTTTTTTTAATCGTCTCAAATCTCCGCGTAATTGGGTTTAGAAGGCAGCTCCACGTTTGGTTAATTACAATAATCATTCTTTAAAAAAGGGAGAACCGCACCTTTTTCTCTCTCTTTTTAATTGCTCCGAAAATTTGTGTCTCTGAATGTCCCGTTGTGTCTCCCCCTCTCTCGTCATTTAAACCATCACCGTCCAACCTCAATATTGGAACATCGAGTTATGGACGAGGATGCAAATTACACGCCAACAGTTTCTTCTAGCAATTATTCAGAAGTTTAAAATGTTTGTCGCACGTAACTTCGCGTGACCAAAAGAAGCGAATCGGACGACATTACAAGGGAGAGTTCAAGTTTCGTTACGCTCACCAATATAAACGAAGAATGGGTCACGTAGTTTTTTTCTCTCTCTCTCACACACACTCTTCCACAGTCACACTAAAAGCTAATAGGGTAAACTGTGTTCCGAGTTTCTTAAAAAGAGCGAGCGAGAGAGAAAATGAGGATCTCGGACAATAGCGACTCATTAGACCGATAAGTGCCACTGATTGATGGAAGGCAGCTGGTGTGGTCCTCTTCGAGTCCTCTTTTTCACTCTCTTGTGTCGTCGCCGCCCCGGTGATCCCTGTCAAACGTTTTCGAAGGCTCGTTAACACGTAATTTCAAGTAACGATCCTTGCGTAGAACCTTTTGGCCCCTTGACAAACTTCATTTATAGTTAATAAATAATAATCAAGCAACAAGTTTCGCCCGAGATAATTGATTTTTATATCAATTTGCTTTTTGATGAAAATTCATTTTAAAGTGACATGGTCATGCAAGGAGTTGGTGTGTGTGTGTGTGTGTGGGGAGGGGGGCGTACTTTCCAATTCACACATTTTCTAGATTATAGGTTACAGGATATGTGGGAGAAGCGGTTTCGTGAGAAAGGGAATTGCGATAGAAAAGCTTTGATAACCAAAGTGAAATATGCTTAAAAGGGGAGAAGAGAAGTCAGAATGTGAGAAAAATGAGGAAAAATAAAAGGGGGTACTATAGTGCGAGCGTTTTTGAAGATCCCCCCCCCCCACCGTTAAATCCAACTCATGCAATCAATCTTCCGATAAAAGGTAAGGCTGTTTAGCCCTTTCCGGGTACGAAAGAAGTTTGGGTAAATATGCGCTTTCCTCGCAGGCTCAACTCCACGAATGATTTACAGCCGTTAGTAAAGACAAATCACGCATAATCTCTTTTTCCCCTTGCCGTTGGTAAGGCGCACAAAATTACAAAAATGCAATGAGATATGATATATCCTTATTCATCCTTGATAAGTTCCTAAAATATACTCATGGCATCTCGAGTGGAACGTCGGACAGCATACATATACAGGTCGCCGCGCTCACTTGAAAAAAAAAAAAAAAATGCTAGACGATCAAGGATGTGTTCAGTGAGTGTTGGCAGGGGAGGGGGAATTAGGGGATGAAACAGGATATCACCGGGGGAAAAAAAGGATGTCTCTAGTAACACCCCTGTTTTGCCTTTGTTTCCAGCAGGTCTTTTCTCCTAAGCATTATATTATAAAGCGGAATAAAGGAAACTCGCAGAGGGAGGTCCTAAACGATCAAGTATTCTTCACAGACAACTGGCAACTTAAAAAATCACGGGCATAGAACTAAAGTTGTAATAGTAAACAAGGAAAAAAAAAAAAAAAAAAAAGGGAGCAGGTATATTGTGTGGAATGTGAATCTTTCACATCAGAAAACGCGTCATCGCACGCTGTTAAGCCCGGATCACACGATGCAATTATTTAAGCAATTTTGCATGTAAGTTTTTCGAGCCCCTTTGTCAATCTCAATTGCGAATATTTGTACCCGAGAAAATGGAAGCTAAGCGAAAATTGTGAATTACGTATAGTAATCGAAACCTAGTTGTTTCCATGGCGTGAAAAACGCAAATATGAATGGTTTTTCGTATGCATTAATTTTCAATTTAGTTTGCTGTTTTTAGAGCGAGAAATTGCCAGTTAAAACATTTTCAATGGGGATTTTCAGGGCAGAATTGTCTGGTTAGGTATGTATTTTCAAGGCACGAATTGTCAGTTAAGCTATTTTTCAGGGTGCATACATAGAGTGAGTTTGGCCGTTTTCATGGTTTATGGATAAACCAGTTTTGGGGGCGGGTAGTCATGAGTTTTGTTATTTATGGGGCCCTGGCGGAATTATCCAAGAGGCCCCTAAGTCGTCTCTACAATATAAACCTCTATAGCATCAGTGGCGAAGATTTAATGGAGGGGCCATGGCCCCTCCCTTGGAGTCGAGGTTGCTTGCGCAAAAAAAAAAAAAAAAAGCATCCAAACCTCCTCCAAAATCCCATCGAGGAGGGGATACCATAGTATAATTTTAAAGTCATTTTCTCAGAAACCCAAAGGCAAACTTTAAGCAGAAACGTCACATTGTGAGGAAAAAACTCTTTCGAAAGGCCGCGGCACAACGAGTAAACTACGCAGCCAAATTCCCCACGGTATGGGCAAAACGCAAGATTCGGGATAACATTCACGTGAATCGCCACATACAAGGCAAACATTTACGCAAAATGGCGCGTCAAGGGCAACAATATGCGAAACAATTCACCAAGAGCAATGTTATGATGACATACTGCCCATTTTATGACGAGACTCGTCGGTTTCACAAAGAAATTGCCAGAAATTTTCTGTTTTATGAGAAAACTTTCAATTTTATAAGACATTTTAAGCATATGAGCATAATAGTTGATTTTATAAGAAAATTTCTTGTCTAAAAGGTGTCAATTTGATGAGTAAATCGACAGTTTCTTAATAGTTCGAGAGCTAGCGACAGTCCCATTCAACCGGAAGAACATAGTCACCGAATCTGTGCAAAATGATGGCATTTGACCCCCTATTTACGAGTCCGGAAGTCTGCCATGCTGTATCTGGGGCCTAAGGATTTTATAGCTAATTAAAGTCCTTAATTTGGGACATTAATTTAACCAGAAGAACATAGACCCGAAACTAGTCTCATTCGAAAGGTTTTATGAAGCTGATTACGAATATGATTGTCTGCCGCCGTTTGCCTGGGGCATTTGCCCTTAGTGACCAGTGTATCTGCACCGGAGGAAAATGATTGAACGGAAGAACATAGTCCTGAAACCAGTCTCATTCGAAAGGTTTTATAGAGCTGATTACGAATATGATCGTCTGCCGCCGTCTGCCTGGGGCATTTGCCCCCTGTGGCTCGCCAAAAACACGTGATTCGGTGAATTTTGATCAACCGGAAGAACATAGTCCTGAAACTGGTCTTATTCGATAGGATTTATGTAGATGATTACAAATAAAATCGTCTGCCGGCGTCTGCCTGGAGCATTTGCCCTCGGTGGCCAGTAAACTCCTTAAATCAGGGGCATTAATTAACCGGATGAACTAAGTCCGGAGAATGGTCTTTTGCGACACATTCATGCGGCTGAATTCGGAAGTGATCGTCTGCCGGGGGCACTTGCCCTTAGTGACTAGTCAAACTGCACCGGTGGAAAATGATTAACCGGAAGAACATGGTCCTGAAACCAGTCTCATTCGAAAGGTTTCATGGAGCTGATTACGAATATGATCGTCTGCCGCCGTCTGCCTGGGGCATTTGCCCTCTGTGGCTCGCCAAACTCACGTAATTCGGTAAATTTTAAATAACTGAGGAGCACAGTCCTGTAACTGGTCCTATTCGATAGGTTTTATGGAGATGATTTCAAATGTAATAGTCTGCCGGCGTCTGCCTGGAGCATTTGCCCTCGGCAAGTGCCCCAGGCAGACACCGCCGGCAGACGATCACTTTCGTATTCATTCGCATGAAACGTGTCGCAAAAAACTATTCTCCGGACTTAGTTCATCCGGTTAATTAATGCCCCTGATTTAAGGAGTTTACTGGCCACCCAGGGCAAATGCTCCAGGCAGACGCCGGCAGACGATTTTATTTGTAATCATCTCCATAAATCCTATCGAATAAGACCAGTTTCAGGACTATGTTCTTCCGGTTGATCAAAATTCACCGAATCACGTGTTTTTGGCGAGCCACAGAGGGCAAATGCCCCAGGCAGACGGCGGCAGACGATCATATTCGTAATCAGCTTCATAAAACCTTTCGAATGAGACTAGTTTCGGGTCTATGTTCTTCTGGTTGAATTAATGTCCCAAATTAAGGACTTTAATTAGCTATAAAATCCTTAGGCCCCAGATACAGCATGGCAGACTTCCGGACTCGTAAATAGGGGGTCAAATGCCATCATTTTGCACAGATGGCAAATAGGTGACTATGTTCTTCCGGTTGAATGGGACTGTCGCCAGCTCTCGGTCTATAAGGAAAAAGTCAATTTTATGAAGAAAATGACATATAATATTGTATGAGAAAATGTCAATGAAGTTTCTCATTTTGAATGAATTTTCGTTTTTGTAAGGACATTGTTAGTTTGAATCGGAAATTGTGAGTTTTTTAAGATGAAATCGTAAATTTTCTAGGAATCGTTAATTTTATGACGAAATTTTTATTGTTTCACGAGAAAATTGTAATGTTATTAGCAAATTGTCATTTTTATTGGCGCATATCAATTAAAAACTTGTCAATTCGCAGCAGAAATTGTTAATTTGACGTGGAAATTGTCAATTCCACGAGGAAATTGTAACTTACCCCCAAAAGTTTTATTTTTGTCCATTGGAACTCATTAATTTTTTCCTTTCGGTGATTATTGTTAATACAGTATTTGGTGATCGTTTATTTTGGCTTTAAACTTGTTATATTCAGTACGAATATAACATTTATACGCGGAAATGATCAATTTTAAGAGTAAATTGTCAATTTTACGAGGAACTTATCAACTCTATGAGGAAATAACCAGTTTTATGTGGGAAATTGTCCATTTTATGAGGAATTTGTCAATTTTATGGGGAAATCGTCAATTTTATGAGGAAGTTGCCCATTTTATAAGGAAATCGTGAATTTTTATGAGGAAATTGTCAATTTTATGGGGAAATTATGGGAGACTGTCAATTTTATGAACAGCCCATTCCAGGAAATGTTTTGCCAGACGCTGGGTGGCGAGACCGATTACGCCGGTAATTTCCCGGATTTATCTCACTAAAAAACCCAATTTTGAGGGTTACAATCGCAGTGGTGTAACCGTGGGACATAAGAGCTTTTCCTCGACCACTGCGCTGAGTTGACTTCATTCGGCGGGAGTCATATTTTTGCCAAACTAATAGTTCACGTTACATGTAGGTATAGTTGTTGAATGCTGTTGTTTTTTTCCACTTTTCCGACCCTTGGGTTTCCTGAATTTTCCTGTGCTTCAATTTTCGGAGATTTATAGAGCTGCAACTATGCCACATCTGATAGCAGCTGTGTAACGTGTGCAGGTATGGGGAGGTTGGTGGGGCCGGATTGCTGCCTCCCCCCTTAAGCCGACTCAGGATCCGAGCCTGGATAAACCTCAAGGGTCTTTCCTTAATTCAGCAAAATTTCCGCTATTTCCACACCCTTATTTCCCCCAATTAGCGCTTAAGCCAAGTTTAAGCCCCGAACTTCTCCATTTTACCCGCGAATGAGTGCTTTTTGTCAAATTTACCAGCAAATTAGCAATTTCCTTAATTTTGGCCGCGTGTAAGGTTTTTCTCAATTTTAGATTGGCAGGTTTTATTCCCCCTCTCACACAGGCGCGTAGCGCCTTTCTTGGGAGAGAGGGGGGGTCCAGGGTAGGTCCTGGTGTTTTGGAGGGGGGAGGAGGTATTACCACTCTATGCCTACTCTTTTCACTTTTTTTATCCCGTGAATTAGCGATGTTTCTTAACTTTCCTAGAACTGGCGTTTTCCACAATTTTAGCTGCAAATTAGCGATTTTTTTTTTTTTTTTTTTTTTTTTTTTTTTTTTTTTAGCAAGGACCAGGTAATAAGCACTGTAATCCTGAAAATTATCGATTTTATCAAGTATTTTACTCAATATTAGCCGCAAAATAGCGGTTTTTTTCTAAAATGTTCGTCACGAGTTATCATTCTTTTGTTCACCATACCATACGCCATGTATTAGCAATTTTCTCTCAGTTTTAGCCGCAAATTTGTGGGTTTTTCACCCATAGCCATAAATTTGTGATTGTTCTCAATTTTAGCCGCAAAGTTGCCTGCGGAATCCGCGAATTAGCGCATTTCCAATTTTTGACGCAAAATTAACTTTTTCTCAATTTTAGCCGTGAACTCGTAATTTCCCTCAATTTTAGCCGCGAATTGGCGCTTTTTTCTTAATTTTAGCAGCGTAGTATCGTTTCTAACCCGTAAATTAGTAAACAGCGAATTATCTTTTTTTTTTCCAATTTAGGCCTTTCTTTTACCATTTACCTTGATTTTAGCTGGGGTAATAATGATTTTTTCAATATAATCCACATATTAGTGGTTTCTTTTACATTTTATCACCCCATTAGCAATTTCGTTTTACTTTTAGCTATAGATTAGCGCTTCTGTGTTTTTTTGTTTTGTATTTTTTTGTTTTTTGTTTTATTTATAGCCATAAATTTGCAATTTTTCGCCTTCAGAAGGCGAGTATTTAAATTCGAAATTTTAACACACTAATGTTCACGAATTTGTAATTTTTCTCTATTTTAGTCGCAAATTAGCGCGTTTTTCAATTTTAGCAGCGTAGAGGCGCTTCTAACCTGCGAATTTTCTCAATGTTGGCCACGAATTGGCGTTTTCCTCAATTTTTAGCAGGGAATAGCACTTTTTCCAAATTTTAGCTGAAAAGTAGAGTTTTCTTTATTTATGGCGGGCTAACTAGTGAATTTTTAATATTATAGAGTGCGTTTTGTACATTTTAGTCCCGCACTGGCATTTTTTTCTTCAATTTCTGCAATATGGATTAGCGATTTTGTTTAGTTTTAGCATCTTTTTCCTAGCCCAGCCTTATTTTTTTCAATTCAAGCCGGGATTTAGTGATTTTCCCCAATTTCGGCCTTGTGTCAGCGCTTTTTTTTTTTTTCAATTTTAGCAGCGCAGTAGCGTTTCTATCGCTCGCATTAGTGATTTTCCCCCATTTTAGCCGTAATTGTTTAATGCTCACTGCTTACAAAGGAAAAAAAATGATGCGGTGGTGAATTTCATCGTGGCTGGTTTCAGTCATCTCAGTATTAATATAACTGCTTCGTTGTGACAGCTACGTCCCTTTTTTCCCTTCCCAGATTGGTCATTTTGATACCGTCTCATATCTCTTAAGCCACATTCCAAATCCCACAAGAAGAGCCATTCCGTGGCCTAAAAACATTAATTCGGACCTCTACCTCCAATAGGTTATGTGCCCAGAAGTTTTTCCAGCTTGTTTCAAGTTTTATTCGTGCCGGTCAAAACATATTGAAAAATGAGTGAGTCAACCTCAGTTACCGCGTTCCTCGAAAAATTAAAAGGCCGCGAGAACTACAACTGTTGGAAATTCCAGATGACAAACTTATTAAAGCACGAAGGCCTGTGGAATTGTGTCGTCGAAGACTCTCTCAAGTCGGGACTCTCTCTCAAAACTCTCGCAAGACAAACCGGAAAATGTTCGTCGCGAGGGAAAAGCTCTTTCAAAAATAAATCTCTCCCTGGACAAGGCGACCTATCCTCACGTCATGAAGGCGACAACGGCCAAAGAGGCATGGGAGTCGTTACAGCAAGCTTTTGAAGACAAAGGTTTGCACCGTCGATTAACATTGTTACGTCTTTTATGTTCCATTCGGCTAGACAAATTCGACTCAATGGAGCATTATGTTAACGAAGCCATGTCCATTTCGCAAGAACTCGCTGCTGCTGACAAACCTGTCGACGACGAAATGCTAGCTGCCATCATGCTACAAGGCTTACCCGCAACATATAAGCCTATGGTAATGGCATTAGAAAGCTCATCAACCAAAATAACGAGCGATTTTGTCAAGACGAAACTCTTACAAGACACCAAGTGGGACAGTACGCGAAGCCAATCTCAAGTGAGTGAAAATACAAATGCTCTCTACACGCGTAAAAATAAGAAGCCCTATTGTCACCGATGTCGAAAACCCGGTCACTGGAAAAGTCAGTGCACCTCCGATCAATACGCCCAGCAACCTCAAAAATTTCAACCCAGAGCTCACCCTGAGAACAAAGCCAAAAATAATCACAGGACGATGATAACCGCTCTTGGTATGGGTGCATCGGACGACTGTTGGTATATTGACAGTGGCTCAACTGCTCACCTGTGTACGCGCGATGACTTGCTAAGAAATTACATCGAAACCGTAAGTGATAAATAAATTTCAGTCGCAAATAAAGCCACTTTACCGATTAAAGGCCAAGGAGAAATCCCTGTCGTCCTAAAGTCTGGCCATAAACAGACGATATCCGGGGTAAAACACGTACCCGGTCTAGCTGCAAATTTGTTATCTGTCAGCACTCTTGTGAAAAATGGATTTAGTGTGATCTTCGACTCCACCGGTTGCAAAGTTTACGACGACTTACAAAATATCGTCGTCGGGGTGGAACCATTCGCCACCGGCTCCGTCGAAAATGTTCTGTACAAATTGGGCTGTCAAAAACCGCATCAAGCCAACGCCACCATCACCGTAGCCAAACCAACGGATCAAATCTTGTGGCACTTAAAGCTAGGCCATCTCAACCACAAGAGCATGGACTTGCTACGAAAAGGAATTGCCGAAGGTGTTGACTACAAGGATCCGGAAGCGCCACAAATTTGTACCAGTTGTGTTGAGGGCAAAATGTCACGAAAGCCGTTCCCTTACAAGCCTGACAAGAAACTGGCCGCGTGGTTCAACGCCGGAAGAAAGATGGACTGGACAACGAGTGAACTTGAGTCACCTTAAAATGTTTGGGTGCAAAGCTTTCTGTCACGTGCCCCATCAAAAACGCCGCAAACTCGATGCCAAAGCAAAAGAGTACATCTTTGTCGGCTACAGCGAATCATCAAAAGGTTACCGTTTTGATGAACGGACTCAAAACGTAATGATCGCTCGTGACGTCATCTTCGTCGAAGAAATTGCTTCTGCAGCAAAATCACCGCAGAACACCGTTTCAAGCGAAACGTACGACCACTTCAACAATGCTTTCGCCGAGAATGAAACAAATACAGTACCGATAAGCGCTCCCGGCGCTGTAGTACCGTTGAACGTCGTCGATGAGCTGCACGATGACGATGGCGCTCCCACTGTTGCCGTCCAAAGCGCAAGAGGAAAATGCGAGTACTCCAAGGACCACTACAACTCAAGAAGACGTCGCTCAGCCGACCATCGATTTTGTGAGTCATTTAAATAACACCGGTCCTAACACCTCGAATCCTAGATATCCGAAGCGAAATTCTTAATAAGCAATAAAATTATACCGGAGAACCAATATGGTTTCCTGCAGGGGAGAGGGGCTGATCTTGCGTTGTATAATTGGAGTAATTTGGTATCTGAGAGGCTAGATGCTGGTTACAAGGCTCTGGGGGTGTTTCTTGATGTAAGTAAGGCTTTTGATTGTGTTGATCATCAATGTCTTTTGAGAAAATTGCAAAATCTTGGTATTCGTGGAGTAGCTCATGATTTATTTGCGTCGTATTTAACGAATAGAAGTGTAGTAACGCGTGTGGGCAATATAGAAAGTACGAAAAGACATGTAAACATTGGAGTACCGCAAGGAACAGTTTTGGGGCCTGTTCTCTTTCTTTTGTATACGTTCGAGCTAATGGAACTAAAAACGGAAGGGAAAATATTTGGATTTGCAGATGATACAGCTATCCTTTTTTGGGAAAAAGATTATAATAAACTAATAGGGAAAACGATTGCTGACCTTGTTGTTATAAAGCAATGGTTTGATAGCCATTTTTTAGAACTTAATTTTAATAAATCGTCTGTATTGTTGTTTAGTATTACCAGCAGATCTTTACTTAGTCCGTCCAGATCCTCTATTAAAGTCCACGATGTTAGTTGTAAGTATTATAAATTGAATGGTGAATCTAGTCGACCCAGTGAAAATGTTTCTAGTCAAAATGGTAATGCAGTTTCTAGTCAAGATAACGATTTTAGTCAATTCTCGGGTTTATCTTCAGAGGATATTGTTGCTACGTCTGTGATAAATTGTACCCACCATTGCTTTGAACTACCAATAAGGAAATCTTGTAGATACCTAGGGGTTATAATTGATGACCAGCTTAAGTATGACTTACACATTAGAACTCTAGTCAGTAGGTTAAGAAAGCTGTTTTATAAGTTTAGAGTACTGAGAGTGGTTTTAAATAGGAAATTGTTAATGTCGGTTTATTACGCGTTGGTGTACTCTATCTTAAAATATGGTATATTAGCGTGGGGTAGTGCAGTACGGACTTCGCTCAAACCTCTTCATGTCGCTCATAATACGCTTATCAAAATTGCTTTAAATAGACCACATACTTATAATACACTTTTATTGTATAAAGAAATGGATGTACTCAGTGTTCATATGATGTATAAAGTTGAAGCCTGTCTTCGTTTGTTTAAAGTGGGGTTAAATAGAGATGTGTCGTCATTGCTGCCTTGTACACGTAATGCTATTGGAACGAATATCAGATTACCGAAAGCCAACACGGAGTTCTTTAAGCGCGGGCCTTATTATCAAGCACTTTTTTTTCTGTTGGAACACAAAATAAATATTCAGAAATTTTCGTCTTATTTTAATTTTAAGCGTTATATCGTTAATATTGTCAAAAGTAATTAAATATTTGAGCCTTGATTGTAAAATTTAAAAAAATGGAGTATTGTAATAAATGGAAGTGGAATATTGTAATTTCTCTATTATTGTAATTTCACTATTTCACTAACTTAGAATTGTTTCTCTATTATATTTATTAAAGAAAATAATCATTCTCCAACTCTGCTCCCTGCACAAGTCTTAGGACTTATAGGGAGTAGGTTGCATAAAATTAGTGCTTACTTTTAAATAGTTGTAGGAAATGGCCAAATAAATAAATATGTGCGACCATCAGGGCGAGACCAATAGTGCATTTTTTGAATGAAATGCACTAAAAAATGATGCGGTGGTGAATTTCATCGTGGCTGTTCAGTCATCTCAGTATTAATATAACTGCTTCGTTGTGACAGCTACGTCCCTTTTTTCCCTTCCCAGATTGGTCATTTTGATACCGTCTCATATCTCTTAAGCCACATTCCAAATCCCACAAGAAGAGCCATTCCGTGGCCTAAAAACATTAATTCGGACCTCTACCTCCAATAGGTTATGTGCCCAGAAGTTTTTCCAGCTTGTTTCAAGTTTTATTCGTGCCGGTCAAAACATATTGAAAAATGAGTGAGTCAACCTCAGTTACCGCGTTCCTCGAAAAAAGATAAGTGGTTCAACGCCGGAAGAAAGATGGACTGGACAACGAGTTAACTTGAGTCACCTTAAAATGTTTGGGTGCAAAGCTTTCTGTCACGTGCCCCATCAAAAACGCCGCAAACTCGATGCCAAAGCAAAAGAGTACATCTTTGTCGGCTACAGCGAATCATCAAAAGGTTACCGTTTTGATGAACGGACTCAAAACGTAATGATCGCTCGTGACGTCATCTTCGTCGAAGAAATTGCTTCTGCAGCAAAATCACCGCAGAACACCGTTTCAAGCGAAACGTACGACCACTTCAACAATGCTTTCGCCGAGAATGAAACAAATACAGTACCGATAAGCGCTCCCGGCGCTGTAGTACCGTTGAACGTCGTCGATGAGCTGCACGATGACGATGGCGCTCCCACTGTTGCCGTCCAAAGCGCAAGAGGAAAATGCGAGTACTCCAAGGACCACTACAACTCAAGAAGACGTCGCTCAGCCGACCATCGATTTTGTGAGTCATTTAAATAACACCGGTCCTAACACCTCGAATCCTAGATATCCGAAGCGAAATTCTCGTCCTAACTCTAAATTTGACGATTACGAATTAGATCTAGACAATGCATTTTCTGCTATACAAATAGAATCCGAACCCACTTCACTTGAAGAAGCTCTCTCTGGTCCCAATAAAATACAATAGCAAAAAGCCATGGAACAAGAGATGTCCTCTCTTAAGCAAAATCACTTAAAAATGGGTGGAATTGCGTATGAAATAAAGAAGTGAGAATAAGAAATCAAATTGTATTTAAGGAATGAAAGAAATGACTAGGACTGAAACCGAGAAAAGGAGGATGAACAATATTTTTTTTTTTTTTTTAACATACGTCAAGCATGTGATAAAAAAATGGAGTGAGGCGTATTAATCGGATTATATTTCCGAACAATACTCTTGAAGCCCCAGCATCTCCACGCATTTGAGATGTTTCGGACTGCTGAGACTTTTTGTCAAAAGATCCGCTGGCATTTGATCTGTGGGTACATATCGAAGCTCCACCTTTCTGTCATCGACACATTCCCGGACGAAATGATGACGAATATCAATGTGTTTCGTCCGACCATGGCACACATTATTTTCCTACAATTTTATTGCGCTCTGGTTGTCATTAAATATGACGACCGTTCTTTCGTGCGACGGCTGAAGCTCGTTTGACAGCCGTCGCAGATGAATCGCTTCTTTACAAGCTTCGGACAGGCTCATGTACTCAGCTTCCGTTGTCGAGAGAGCTACGGTCGGTTGTTTCTTACTTTCCCAAGAAATCAGACCGTTTCCATTCTTGAAGACATAACCAGTAGTTGACCTTCGATCCTTGTGGTCACCACCCCAGTCAGCGTCCGCGTAACCAGCCAAAAACGAGTCCGTTGTGCCACCTTCGTAGATCAAACACAACTTTTCTGTCCCTTTGAGGTATCTGAGTATCCTCTTGGCCATCTGCCAATGAACTAAAGAGAAGGACGAGTTGAATCTGCTCAGGAAACTTGCAGGCTGAGCGATGTCTGGCCTTGTGTTTACTGCCAGGTACATTAAACTTCCGATCAGATTCCTGTACGGCAGGTGGTCGACATTTCTTCCTGACGTATCCGCCTCCGCTTCCGCTAAGATTCCAGGTTCTAAAGGAGTCTTGACCGGCCTGCAGTTCGACATGTTGAACTTCGTCAAGATGTCTTCGATGTATTGCTCCTGGTCGAGATACACCTTTTCATTTTTCTTGTCCCGACGAATTCTGATCCCGAGACATTTACGAGCTTCACCAAGATTCTTTATCTTAAACGACTGCTCGAGAATGGCGAATAAGCTGTCTCTATCGCAGGCATCTGAATAAAAAACAAAAAAATCATCAACATAAAGAGCAATAATAATTGTTGACCGTTTGCCCTTTTTTATGAAGATGCATGGTTCCGAATGCAGACTACGATAACCGTGGCTCTTGAGTACTTCAATCACTTTGAAGTTCCAAGCCCTCGACGCTTGTTTGAGCCCATATATTGCTTTCTGCAAAAAACAAACTTTGTTTTCCGCTCCGTGTTCCACGAACCCCTCCGGTTGCTTCATACAGACGGTTTCCTGCAAATCACCGTACAAAAAAGCAGTTTGCACGTCGAAATGATCAATTTGTAATTTTAACTGTGCCGCTAAACTAAATAAAAAACGAATCGACGAGCGCCTAACTACGGGGGAAAAAGTTTCAAAATAATCTATTCCATAACTGAGAAAAAAAGTCGGTAAGCTCACTCGGTTAGACTTGAAACTCGGTCGTTCTTACCGTGAAAACGGCTGGCTTAACCTGACTTTTTTAACCGTGTTAATTCGGTAGACCCGGTTGAACAGGTAAATATGGTCAACCTAACCGAGTTTGAGCTAAGATCTGTAGAACCAACCGTGCAATTTAACATTTTAACCTAGTTTGTCAGTTAATACCGGAATAACCGAGTTGCTCATTCTAATGGACGCTGAACCAGCCTACTACCTAACGGTTAAGACTACCGAAACTCGGTTAAGCAAAGGTCACATTTGTATGCGGCTCGTGCCGAGTGCCCGGTGGTTCAAAGAAGAGTAGGTGTAAGGATAAAATCCCCCACCTCCCGAGCTAGTCAATAGAACTGGATCGGGGGGGGGGGAGTTTATCCCCTACCCCTCCATCTTACAGTGAAAGGTCCCAGATCCACCCTTGTTTTTGTCTTTTTCGTTTGTTCATCTTTATCAATTCTGGTTACTTATTGTAATTACTCTCTCTATTAATTCGGAAATTCATATTTATACATAATCTTGTTCAAAACAGAAGCCCATTCTCACTAGACCGCCTGGCCTTGGCTTGGAAAGAATGATGGGCACAAAAAAAATTAAAATAAAATAACGGTTGGGGAATTGGGGAGTAGATGTGGATCACATTAGACAAAGATGGGCGGAGGGGCACAGGACAGGAGGCAAGCCTCGAGCTGCTTGCGTAGCAGAAAAAAGAAAAGAAATAGCGCCCCGCAGCATGCTCAAGCTGACCAAGTCCCAACCTTGAAAGTCGGCTAGCTACACAGAACACGGTCAGCATCAACCGTGTAGCAACTCCCTCCACCTAACAACCAGCTCCGAGGCTCCGACAAAGCATAATTCCTCTCCCTCGCTGTTCAATGTTCATTCTGGGTTCTGCGTTTTGGATAGAAACTAGAAAGTGTGCTTTTGTCAGTCGCGTAAATTTTATTGAAAACTTGCAATTGCAAAGTTTAGAGTGTTCCTATTTTTTCTGACTAAATTTGGTAAAGAGGAAGCAAAAGGTTTACTTCGTTCATGGCCTGTCCGAAGACGTAATCGACAAAATCGCTGGTAAGTAGATACATGATTAATTTGTATCAGTGCACGATTAATTTTATTTCGATGGTTTCTGGTATTTGACTAAGTTTTCAATAGCGGGATTTCAATGGGAACACTCTCATCTCAATACATTTAGACGATGTTAGATCGGTGGGAAAGGCAGGGGTATTATTTATCTGGTATAACGCGTTGAGCGGCGCGGCGCAAAACCAACGATCTTGATGAATTTTAATTTTATTTAATCTTGGAAGTTTTATATTTTGTCTTCTTCAATACGTGTTGAAAACTGCACATATATTTCTTCCTTCTACACTACTGCAGCAAACCTGTCCAAGGTGAACTCCTCGTAAAGCGGACAACCTGTCAATTGCGGGAAAAAGGGCCGGTCTCTTGAAATAACTAATGCACGTTTCTCGCTAATAATTGTGGAAACCTCTCCAACGTGGAAGTGGAAAGCCTGAAACAGCAGCACAGTGCAGCCGCAAGGTAACAGTACTGCTTGTTGTTTCAATTTTCAACAGCCTTAACTTAAAACTTCTGTTTTTTTTAGGAGTCCCATCTACTTCATTCAGTGGACGTCGGTGTCGCCTCCCCTGAGAAAATGTAACACAGTACAGCTGCAAGGTCACAGTACTAGATCTAGTCGCTGTTTCGAGCTGGAACAACCGAAATTAATTTTTTTATTGAATTTTTTCTAGGCTACGCAGTCACCGGGCAGGGGCCCTAGTTAGAGTTGTCGGGAAATAATCCCGCAAGCGGTATCCAAGGACGCTTCATCAGAAATAGTATTATCTCGCCATAGCAACCACCTCACGTGAGTTTTTCCCGACAACTCGGAATAAAGCCCAAGATTGTAAAATTGTTTAAAAAAAACAAACAAACAAAACAAAACGCCAGCAACCCAGAGTAAAATCGCCTAATAAGGAAGTGATCGGATTGAAGTTACTCTTCGATCGTGCAACAACAAAGTAATTGGTCGTTTTTTCACTCTTCAATGAGCGAATGAAGACACAGAATCTCAATATGCGTGTGTATACGTACATTCATGTACTTTGAAATACATATTAGCATTAAATAATTATTTTACGAAACGCTCTTATTTCGCTGCTAATGTTTATTTTAATTACGTATGTGTCCTAATCTTAATTTTCATACTTTTTGTAGCGCGCCTGATTACTCTAGAGTTCAAAGCGAAGCGTGGGCCGGTTTCTGCATCGCATACGTTTTCTCGCCTAAGATTACTAGTGAGGAAAGAAGAAGAAAAAAAAATGCTACAACAACCTACGAGTACTTACCGACTACTGTTGTTGAGTCTAGCACAGTTCGGTTGGAGTTCAGAAGGTTAGTTTGGCTGACTCAACGCGGCTGGCTTCCCAAAGCATAGTGAGGAGTATCAGATAAGTGACGATTAAAACTACAAAATTGTTTGCCTGACTGACATTTCAGAGACGATCAAAATAGCGAAGTGAATTTGGTAAGATTAACGGAACAGGAATGGTACGAATAACTCAGCATAGTGGGTTGGGTCAACCGACACTTTACGGTCAAAATAACCGAGCAGTGTGGGTGGCCATGACGTTATGTATTCGGTTGCTATAAACGAAAGATCGGTTGGAGCAGCAGTATTCATGTGGAACGAATGACAGATCAGACTGAGTTAGTCCAACTGTAAAGCCGGTAGAGATAACCGAATATTCGGTAGTCGCTCGTTAACCAAGCGTTCAGTTAAAATAACCGTGTTGAATTTTGACCGAGTCTACTCGGTCAACCTCGGATCAACCGAGCTAAGTCGGTCAGAGAGTTGCAACCGAGCAGACACGGTTATCAGGGAACTAGGTCAATTAGACCTAGCATACTTCTAACCGTGTCTGCTCGGTTGCAACTCTCTGACCGACTTAGCTCGGTTGATATTGACCGATTATCTGTCGATTTTTTTTCTCAGTGATATAATGCTGCGAAAAACCACGAGCAACAAGTCTTGCCCTGCGTTTGACGTTTCCATTTCCGTCAACCTTGGTCTTATAGACCCACTTACAGTCTACAACCTTACAGTTCACTGGACGATCCACCAGTTTCCACACACCGTTTTCCTTCATGGAAGTCAATTCCTCTTCCATCGCCTTCATCCAGTTTTCAATGTCTGGCCGAGCCATCGCCTCTTTGTAAGTAGACGGATCTGTATTTTCTACCCCTCCCGCGAAATACAAAACAAAACCCGGATAATGATCCGGTGGTCTCCGATTTCGTTCAGGGTACCGTCTCTCATTCACCTCTTCAAAACCTTCAAAGTCTTCAGAACTCGAAAAATTTACTTCTTCATGAGACGAATCGTCAACCTCTTCTGACAGAGGGGAGTTCAAAACATCACCAGACGTCGGTAATGCATCGTCCTCGTATATTTGAGTCTCCTGATTATCTGTTGGTCCATCTGAAAAACACTCGACTTTGTTCTCTTCCTGTTTTTGCTCTATAAAAACTACGTCCCGAGCCCTGACAATTTTATTTGGATTTTTAAGATCGATACTTTCGGTGCAATATCCCACGAAGACCACGACCAGTTTACGACTTTTAGCATCCCATTTCTTTCGCTTCGTTTTGGGAATATGGGCAAAAGCTGTACAACCAAAGACTTTCAGGTGACTTAAATTTACTCGCTCACCTGACCATAACTGTTGCGGAACAATTCCTACCACCGCGCTGTGTGGTTCTCTGTTCTTGAGGTAGACAGCAGTATTACATGCTTCTGCCCACAGACTTCTCGGCATGGATGAATCCAGGAACATGGTACGTGCCATTTCACAGATAGTTCGATTGGCACGTTCGGCTACGCCATTGTTCTCCGGTGTGTACGGAATCGTAAGCTGATGACGCACTCCATTTTTCCTGAGATAGCCTGTAAACTCCGAATTGGCATACTCCGTCCCGTTATCCATTCTAGCTGATGGCTTTAATTTTTAATCCAGTCTCGTTCTCCACTAACGCTTTAAAATCCAGAAAAGTTTGGAACGCCTGACTTTTTGATTTTAAGAAATAAGCGAACATCATCCGACTGTGATCGTCAACAAAAAACATCATGTACCTTGCACCTCCAACAGATACCTCCGACATCGGTCCACATAGATCGGAATGAACAAGCTCGAGTTTCTGTGACTTCCGGCGCTCACTGTTTGAATGGATCGCGATGTTGCTTACCCAAAATGCATGGCTCACATTGAGTAGAATCACTATCATCGAAATTCACACCACTGACCAAACCATCTCGCAGTAACTCTGCCGATTTACGGTTGATGTGACCGAGCCACTTGTGCCACAAAGCGTACAAAGCTTTTTCCTGGCAGGTAACCGAAAAAACTGTTTTGCTGTTGGGAATACTCACGTCGTTAAGCTTATAAACCCCTGCCACAGCCTCGCCCTCAACATTGCATTCCGACTCGAGAAAAATGCGACAACCTTTTGAATCAAGATGTACGCACAAACCTTTCTGAGTCATCTGGAAAACCGACAAAAGATTTGCAGAAGCATCCGGGGCATAAATCATGTCATGAATTTGACGGGGTTCCCCTCTAATTTTTATTTCGACGTCACCAGATCCTGAAAATTCTAACGAATGTTTTTTATTTGCACAAGCTAGTTTACCGTTGACGTCTTCACGATAATTCCGCAACCAATCTTTCCGCGGAGTTAAACTAGTCGAACAACACGAGTCAATAAAAATATCGTCTGGAGAAAAATCGGCGACGGCGAACGCACCAAATAGACTCCACTTTTTTTGCCTACTTGAGCCTTTTTCTCCGGCCAAACCTCCAGACGAATTCCGTTCATCCTTTGCAGGAACTTTCGAGCATTCTGATTTAAAATGACCTTTCTCATTACATCGAAAACAACGTAAATTTTTCTTATTATTTCCAAGGACACTTTTTTTATTTTTGAGCAAAAGTGCTGTGCACACTCATTTTGTGTTGTACTACTGACCGATTTAAGATCCTCCTGGAGTAACTGAACACGCACCAACTCAGACGTGATCCGAACAGACGAGTTTTCCAGTGCCATTCGCATGGGTCTATATTCTTGCGGTAGTCCTCTCAACATGATAACTGCAATGAAATCGTCATCTAATCCCTTACCAATGTCCTCCAATTTGTGAGCAATGGTCATGATTGACGTGACGTAGTCATGCATCGATCCATGCTTGTTGAGTCTTTGATCCAGCAGGGCATCGATCAAACTAATCCTCCTGTTTAAACCCTTGTCTTCGAAAGATTTAGACAGCTCGTCCCAAGCCTCCTTCGCCCTTGAACAATTTCGAATATAAGGATAAATGTGTGGTTCTACGTACAAACCAATTGTGGCCAGCGCGTCCGCGTCTTTTTCCGGATCCGGGGTCTTCCCTTCCCCATATGCATCCCCGGTTATGTACGCCCACAACTTCTCCTTGATCAGGACATTCTTCAGCGCGAATTTCCAGTTGTTGTAGTCATCACTACCACTTAATTTGCCGACCGAAGGAAAACCACTGACTCAAACCGCTGCTCCTGACATGACCGCGAATTCCGGTGCGAACAACTTCGAACTACCTTCTCACTCAACTTCTTGCTTCAGACGCTGGGCCCATTACCACTTAAAAATGGGTGGAATTGCGTATGAAATAAAGAAGTGAGAATAAGAAATCAAATTGTATTTAAGGAATGAAAGAAATGACAAGGACTGAAACCGAGAAAAGGAGGATGAACAATATTTTTGTTTTTTTTTAACATACGTCAAGCTAAGGAACCTTTAAAGACGAGTAGACGCATACGGCGCCATGTTCGTTCTTATCAGTTTAATAAGAATGGTTGGGGGTGGTTTGTTGACATCCACAAAAGGTGGATTTTACAAGACTGATAATTGATAAGAGCGAACATGGCGTCTGTGATTTTACCTGTCTGATTATAGGTTCTCTAGTCAAGCATGTGATAACAAAATGGAGTGAGGCGTATTAATCGGATTATATTTCCAACAAAATCGAACTTGGGAATTAGTTGATAGGCCCCCCGGTAAGAATATCGTTCAAAATAAATGGGTATTTCGTATAAAAAGGGACCAAAATGGAAAAATTGTTCGTTTTAAAGCTCGATTAGTGGCTAAGGGGTTTTCTCAAAAAATAGGTCAAGATTATACGGAAACTTTTCCCCCTGTAATCAGGTATAGTAATTTAAGATTATTAATCGCCTTGGCTGTAGAGCTTGATCTCCAAGCTGATCACCTCGATGTTGAAACAGCTTTTCTCCATGGAGATATGGGTGTTTCAGGAGGAATGTGCAATACTTTGCCATGTTGTAGTACGCACCTGGACGCACCAAAAATACCATATGAGCATATGGTCGAAAGTGGTTACCTTACGAGATATCGGCATTTTCCTGTTTTTCACGCTCTTCGTGACTTTTTTACACAAAGAGCGGGTTCAAAGCTCGCAATCCAAGTTTAGACAAAAACTAATGACTGATTCGGAAAGAGCAGAAAATGTCCTTCTCGAATCTGTCATTAGAATGGGGTTTCGGAGTTAATTTGAACATGTAATCTGCATGAAAACACAGGAAAAATGAAATGCCAAAAATAGCAGGTGAATTTCAAGGTGGCGTACGTCAGCTGTTTTATGGTCTCACGAGTGGCAAAATTGATGAAAACTTCTCCATTCGATGGCCTTTCGAATGGTGTATTACAAACCGTATTTACGTGAACCATGAGGGCAGCAGGCACGCTAGAAACAGAAAAAACGTAGGAAAATGGTCGTATTGGAGCGATAATCACTTGGGATTATGTCCTTAGCGGACCCCTGTAATTTGCAAAATAAGACGGCTATGGGATATGGTGGTATGCTAACTTCATCTAGGGGCGGTGAGACATGAATTCAAATGTGGAGGATAGTTTCTCAGCCCCCACCCCTACGGATGGATCCAATTATTGTTACTTCGACCACTTGTCACCGCCGGCCGTCAAGCCCGGAGGTGGTGGTAGATTCCTTGTCCTTGACTCGGCGTTGATACTAATTTTTACACTTCCCTTGAGAATCACGCCAAGCCTCCCGTTCTTTAATGAAAAGAGCCCAGAGACCCGTCACATAAGAAGCGTGGTCGACTTTTTAAGCATTTCATACCTCCTGTGGACATGAAAAATAATTCTAGCCATCATGAGAGGGGGTATGATGGCGATGGAAGGTAGCGGGAAAACCACATGGGTCCCAGATTACTACTATCTGCGTGGCTATAGCTATGTATCAAAAATTATTGATTCATTAGAAGGGAGGGGGGGTGAGCACTCTGTCCTCCTTAGTAGAGCACGCCGAGAGGCCATACCGCCGTTGAAATGAAGTTACTCCCATAGACTGAATCGTATTTTGAAAATTAGAGGGTCTGCTAAGGACATAATCCCAAGTGATTATCGCTCCAATACGACCATTTTCCTACGTTTTTTCTGTTTCCAGCGTGCCTGCTGCCCTCATGGTTCACGTAAATACGGTTTGTAATACACCATTCGAAAGGCCATCGAATGGAGAAGTTTTCATCAATTTTGCCACTCGTGAGACCATAAAACAGCTGACGTACGGCCACCTTGAAATTCACCTGCTATTTTTGGCATTTCATTTTTCCTGTGTTTTCATGCAGATTACATGTTCAAATTAACTCCGAAACCCCATTCTAATGACAGATTCGAGAAGGACATTTTCTGCTCTTTCCGAATCAGTCATTAGTTTTTGTCTAAACTTGGATTGCGAGCTGTGAACCCGCTCTTTGTGTAAAAAAGTCACGAAGAGCGTGAAAAACAGGAAAATGCCGATATCTCGTAAGGTAACCACTTTCGACCATATGCTCATATGGTATTTTTGGTGCGTCCAGGTGAGTACTACAACATGGCAAAGTATTGCACATTCCTCCTGAAACACCCTGTAGACGAACAAATTTTCATGGCTCAGCCCGAGGGTTTTGAAGTTGATTGTGAGGACAAAGTTTGTTTTTTGCGGAAAGGTTTGTACGGTCTCAAGCAATCAAGCCGACTATGGTTTAAGAAGGCCACTGGCGTTCTTTTACAGTCTGGATTCACTGAATCAAAAATAGAGCCTTGTATTTTTTTCATGATAACCAAAAATTCGATCGTAATAGTAGCTCTTTTTGTAGACGATTTTTTCATTTTTTATAATAATACAAAAGAAGCCAAAAATTTGAAATCAGTTTTGAACAAAAATTTCAAAACAAAAGATTTGGGACCAATTTCAAATTGTCTAGGGATGAAAATAGAACGTGACCATACAAACCAGACTTTGAAAATCAGTCAGGAGCAATACATAAATAAAATTTTAACAAAATTTTGGATGTCTGACGCTAAAAAGGTATAAACACCCATGGAACAAAATAAAAAATTTTCGTTGGAGGGAGAGTCATACGACGCCCCTTACCAGGAACTCATAGGGTCATTACTTTACTTGTCTGTTTGTTCCCGTCCAGATGTAAGTTTTTGTGTTACCTATTTAAGTCAATTTAATGTAAAGCATTCAAAGGAGCATTGGTTGGCATGTAAAAGAGTCTTGAGGTATTTAATCGACACCAAAAATATGGGTATTATGTATAAAAAGACCGGAAAGCCCCTCGCTGGTTTTGTAGATGCCGATTGGGCAAATGACTCAAAAGATTCAAAATCGTTTTCTGGATTTGTATTCAAATTAGCCGATGGGCCTGTCTCTTGGGAATCCCAAAAGCAAAAAACTGTGTCCCTTTCCTCCACAGAAGCTGAATTCATTGGAATTTGTGAAGCTGTAAAAGAAGCAATTTATCTCGAAAGCTTATTCAATGAACTGTTTTCAAATTCAAAATTACTTGAAATTTTTTGCCAAAGACCTATACATTTATTCAACGACAATCAGGGTGCCATAAAACTAACCCAAAACAGTGCCTTTCACAAAAGAACCAAACATGTAAGAGTCAAATACCATTTTATACAAGATGTTATTGAAAATAGGTCAGTTGTTCTTCACTACGTTCCTACAGAAAATATGGTCGCGGATATTCTAACAAAAGCACTGGGACCCGAAAAACATTATAAATTTTGTAAAGACTTGAATTTGTTGCCTTAAATTTGAAATTGTGATACTTTGTATGTTCTTAAATGTGTACTTTCAACAAAAATACGGCTTCGAATTTTTAAGACCGCACCAATCCTTCCATTAAGGGAGAGTGTTGAATTTTTATAATAGAATAATTGGTGTGGTAAGACTGTTTGTTTATAGCTCGTTCTCTATCTCTCTCTGTTGTAACCTTAGTCTAGTCGTCCATCATGAAGCCATCGAACAATGTGCTCTTACAATTAGTTATTGCGTTTAATAAAAAGACTTAATCAATTCCGTGGCCTAAAAACATTAATTCGGACCTCTACCTCCAATAAATATAACTCTTCAGTAATGAGGAAGTTTCATGGGTCAGAACTTATTCATAAATCTATTTTTTAAGATTTATTTATGCTAAAATAGAGCATAAATCGTGAACCACGCCAGCTAGCATGTTTGTGTCATATGCGCCTTCCGAAAAAAAATTCGCCTGCATGTAACGTAGCTGTCGGAGAGCAGTTTGTTGTGTTTCTTTGCCTTATTTTCTACTAGAGCTCTCCAATAATAAAGTAATGGAGGATTAATAGATGAGCTGTTTGGAGCCATGAAAAGGATAGAGAATACAAGGGATATTACGTTGTAGAAAATGTTCGTTTTGGCGGGATTTCAAATATGCCAATTTTTGTTAATAAATAAAAAATATTTCTGAAGGGTTTTAACTTTTTCTTTATTTATTCACGCGGAAGGATTGACATGCCTCATCCAAAAAAAATATTTTTGGAAAATGTGAAACTTCTAAGCACAGATCATTTTCGGTGAAAAATATAAATAAAAAAACAGAAGTGACCACTGAATTTATGACGTGAAGCCAAGGTCGTCATCAAAGCCGGCTCCACACGTACGGTATTTGCCAAATAACGAGCAAAATATTTTTCAATTTTCAGTTGGTCGGTTTCTATTGGCAATGCTAGAAACTGATTAATATTTTGCTCGTTATTTGGCAAACACCGCATGTGTGGAGCCGGCTTGAAATCATATTTAAGCATTGCTTGACACGAAGCTCCTGTAAACCGCTGTAAACTGGGCAATAAATTTCATTCGCAATTTGTCTGCGGAGACCTCAAATAATAATTATGCCACTCTTTTATAACCGTTAAATGAGCGCGAGCCTCCGCTCCTTTTTGTTTTAACGACTCTCCGTGCACCAATTTTCTAAGATCAAGAATAGTTAGGTAACAGGATACTTATTGATTTTAGTACAATAGTGAAAAAGCATGCCAAACAAGGTGAAAGCATGCCTAAAACGAGGAATCGGGATTGCCCCTACCTCTTCGCCATCTTCCTCGCTTTTTACAATCGTTTGGTTGTCGAGGTAAAATTCTTCCACTGTGTGAATGCATAATTTAGAGAACCGTTGAGCAGACAGGGAACGGAAGACCTCACTTATAAAAAAATTCTCATTTTCAATGACACTTAATTACACTAGGAAAATATTACCAATTAATTGCTCATTTATCACCTTCCGACCTCGTCATTCAAATTCACGTTCTTTTAAGGAATAATATACCTACAATGTTTACCTTTTTTCCGTGATTGAATAAATTAGGGCAAGACATAAACTGACAAATATGTACATAATGACGGCACGTAAAAAAAATGTTATTATATTGGTGGGGAGAAGAGAGATAATTAGAAGAAATTGCGATAGGGACCCTCCTCTTGGGGACACGAATAGAAATACAAGCAAGCGTTGGTTATTGATGGTGGTAGAGGAGAGTTCTGTACAGTCGAAATAATTGCGTGTAGCTAATTGCCGCATTGCACAATTTCCTCTAGTTATACCGGGTTTCATTATTTCTTTTGACTGAGGAGGGAAAATATTAAACGTGGTTCTTATAAGACGCACTTCGAGCATAGTGAAGGTGAATAATGGTAGAGAATTTATAAATTACTTCAGGATTCTTTACAGCCGGAATGCGTTTTAATTCAAAAAACTTATGTATAAAAACTTCTCGGCTAAAATAGAGGAAATACGCTGATCCCCAGTTTTTTGTATAGGTCCTTACTCCTTACTCATGCTTGAAAATGGCTAAACTCACTATACTCGCGCTCTAAAAATAGCCAGACTGACTTTAAAAGCTCAACAAATGGATAAACTGACGATTCGCGTCCTCAAAACGCCAAAATAGATTATTCCTGCCTTGAAAATGGCAAAATCTGCTACTCGCGCGCCAAAAATCGTATTCTGGCTTGACGTAGGTAGTAGGCACTATTTGCGCCCTAAACAGTAGCGTACAGATGTTGTGGCGAGGGGGACGGACCACCCCGGGCCCCCTATATCTGACGGGGCCCCCAAAAAGCTTAAATACGGGAAAATTAGGTTTTTTAAGTTCTATATTCATGGATGTAGGTATGGGAAAAGGTTGGACAGCGATTTGGCTTCTTTCTACGAATTTCAGTCTATATTCGACCTGGAGAAAATAACGTTACAAGTGATTGAAGCGAGTGTGGGCTGAATACTCGATTGAGCCTCCGAGAAAGCAATTCTGGTGGCTCAAATACAGAAAATTCGCACCTTCTTGTGGAAAATTCACGACTAAAGTAGAGAAAATACACCATCCCCAGTTTCGTTATAGGTCCTTTTAAGCACAATAATGTACTGATCGGCAATTTGCAACTGGCTGCCGTGGGAAAAACTCAGGAATAAGCTCTAATATTCGTGGCTATAACTGCGAAAAAACGCTGATTCGTGGTCTCACGTCCAACTTCCAAACTAAAATTGAGAAAAAAATCTTCGATTCGCGGTGTATGACGGTCATTCCACGGCTAAAAGTAGAAATGAACGCAAACGTGTTGTTTTTGGGCCGAACTCGCGGCTAAAATTGAGAATACACCTTACTAATTTAAGGCTGTACAAGTAATTAAGGAAAAGTGCTAATTCGCCGCTAAATATGGAAAAATGGATGATCTGCAGCTGAAAATGAGGATCACGCCAATACGTGAAAAAGTCAGGGTGGAGGGGGTGGTCCCCCCGGGGTAGAAGTAAGAAAGTGGTCTTGTTAGCATGATAACTCTCGAAGAAATTAATTTAGCGGAACGAGATTTAGGCCAGAAATCAGTAGTCATATGACCTTGGTCGGTATTGCATTTGGGCCCAATCGGTCGTCGTGGAGGGGGGGGGGGTAATATGGCTTAAACTGGTAAAAAAATCACTACAAATCACCAGTTGATTCTAGAAGCATTATATTCGGTACGACGATTCCATTTTGAAGTAGTCTTTGATTCCCATTAAGTACAGCTTAAACCCGGCAGCAAACAGTATGAGGGAGGGTCAAACTTCAACGAAACAAATTATGGTCTCAACATTATTACTTCTGGGACGGCTTAGAGTATCCGTATACGAAATGAAATGCACTCTTTCCGACCGCCAACTGCCGGAGCAATTTTTTTCTTCTCATTTTAATAAGCTTTTCGGGGTCCTATACGAACGGCGCCATCATCAGTCGAAACGTTGCAATTTAAATAAGCGTTTTATTTCATTCACGCCCTTTTGTATAGTCGATATAGGACCGAATTTCTTGAGTTCACAATAAACTATTTTATTCAGCCCCAATAAAACTTGTATGGGAAGTGCTATAGCGGTGATACTGCACAGGTGGGACAGCCTTGGGTCATGATGCCTCGAGTACTGGGAAAAGGTTCGTGAAATCTCAAGTTTTCACGGTATCTTAGCCTTCCAATAAAAGGTGATAATGAAGTGAGGAGGAATTTTGTATTTTTATTTTCAGTCCCTTACATGTATAAGACTCTTGCGTGACCCTTTTCATTGTTTTTGTGTTGGAGTTACTTTGCTAGCTTCTTCTTACAGAGGTGAGCACAATTTAATTGTTCCTACACTTTTTTCTGATTAATTTTTTTTCACCTCATCGACACCACACACCACCATAAGAATTCCGCTGTCTATCGAAACGTTTGTTTCCAGTTAACAGTGTTTGTAGGTAATAAAAACGATTCCGTGAGAGGGTTTTGACGTCTTCTTTTGTCAAAGGATGAGTGCATGGTACTATCATGCTCGAAAGTAATTATTATCTCGCTTTTATGTTGCATTACTGACATCGGTTTTCATGCGATAGAGATAGGCCCAAAGTCGTCTCTTCAAATTCTTCCATTAAGGCGCATCAGTATACCCTACAGTGCACCTTTAGGTCTCATACAAATGGATAATATTGAAGTATATGTGGCGACAGTGGTTTGATGAATAAGAGTCGGGATGAGATACAGAGGATCTAGAAACCGGGCGCTTTTGTTTCACAGATGCGAAAAATCGAGAATTTTCCCATTTTTACAGAAATTACCACGTGTGGCCCGTCACCGCATAATATAGTTAAACCCAAAACAGTGTGAAATGTGAAAATACGCTAATTCGTTGCTAAAAGTAGAAAAAAAACGTTATCCGCACCTGGGAGTGAGAAAAAGCGTTTTTTCAGTACTAAAAGTTAGAATAACGGCTTTGTGACTGTGATATAATTGTGATGAAGCGCTACAATATGCGGTTATAGAATTGAAAAAAAGTGATAATGCACAGCTGAAATTCAAAAATCGTCAACTCACAGATTAGCGACCGAAATTGAGGAAAATCGCTAATTGACGGGTGAAAAAAGACTAACGTGAATTCAAGGGTAAAATAGTGAAAAACGTGAAAATTCGCGGATAAAATTGAGAAAACGGCAAATCATGGTTTCCGGAGGCGTGGCGAAAATTGAGAAAAATACATTAATTTAACTCTTTGTAAAAAGCATATTATTATAGTTTATTTGGAGCAGTAATTCTCAACCTGGGGGGCGCGCCCCCTGGGGGGGGGGGCGTGAACTTGTCCCTATGACCTTAAGGTTGAGACCAACCATACAAATATAGGAAACTTCAGGAACGTCACATTTTGGCCAAGAAAAGGAAGAAAAAAAGGGAAAGCTTTACTGATGGGAGCTCAAATGTGGTTGGAATTTGCAGTGGTTGGGTCTTCTTTGTGTTTGGAGATTTTACTGTGGGAAAGCTTTACTGGAGCTCAGCCACAGGCTAGAAATCCTTCCGGAGGGGACGATTCCTGCAGTCCGCAGCCTGCTAAGGACCGGCGGGGGACTGCCCCCCGGGGGGAATGCCCTTCGTATTGCTGGGATTTCACAAAAACTTGGCTAAAAACGGCCTCCCTGGGGGGGGGGGGATCCACCTATCAACCCCCCTGGTTATGCCACTGAGCTCAACTGTGGTTGGGGCTTTGCAGTGGTTGGGTCTTCTTTGTGTTTGGAGCTTTACTGTGGTTTTGACCTAGGCTGTGGTCGGAACTTTGCAGTGGTTGGATCTTTGCTGTGGTTGGAGCTTTGCTGCGGTTGGACCTTTGCAGTGGTTGGACCTTCGCTGTGGTTGGAGCTTTGCTGTGGTTGGAGCTTTCCTGTGGTTGGACCTTTGAAGTGGTTGGATCTTTGATGTAATTTGACCATTGCTATGGTTGTGAGCTTTACTGTGGTTGGACTTTTGCTGTGGTTGAACCTTTGCAGTGGTTGGACCTTTGCAGTGGTTGGACCTTGGCTGTGGCTGGGCCTTCTTTGTGCTGGAGAAGTGTGACAACTGCGGTCCTCGGTCGTGGAGTTTCTTCGTTGCACTCATGAGTATTCGATACGAGACCGCTGCCTTTATACGTTCTGAAAAGTGTGCAAATGGCCAAAAACAGATGCGTCCCTTCGTGGTTTGACCAAAATCGAAGCTGAAGATGCAATTCGGGGGAGGCGACAAAATGTTATGGTCCAAGGGGGGTCTCCAGTTAAAAGGTTGAGAACCACTGATTTAAAGGGTAAGGGGCCTATTAGAGATTTTCACCCGGGCTCCCTGAGATAGGTCCGCTACTGCGTCAGTTTTGCCAATTTTATAGGGTCCAAATGGTTAATTTTGCCGTTTTCGAAGTTAAAAATGGGGAACTTGCAAGATTGCTCGATTTGGAGAAAAGTAAGCCGGTGAATTGGCACTCGGACAGAAGGATATTAACGGTGGTTGCAGCCCGTTTGGTGCATTTGGTGATTTTTAAATAAGTTTCAAAGTTCTTCAAGAAGGGATGGATGGTTCGAGGGGAAATGACGTCAGTGGTCACTAGTGAAGCATCTGAGGGAACTAAAACATTGTTTGTTTACAAATAACAAGAAAAATTGTCCCCCTGAAAATGCTTCTTATCCCCCTCTTCCCCACACCATCCATTTCATTGAATAACCTTTGACGTGTAGCAGCCAGCAGCCGTCGCATTGTTTACAATTTTATTTTAATTGTTTTTTCGTTAAAAAATCAGAGAGTTTTAGTTTTTTTGGTTTAAAAAGTCGTATTTTGTCTGTATTCGACAATAGACGTAATCAAATCAAAATTTTTAAAAAGTCGCTTTAAAAAAATCCCTGATTTGTTTCAATGTTTAATGTGAGCAATATCCCTCTTCAAGAAACACCAGTGCTTGAAAATGTGCAAGTTCCCCATTGCACGATCGTCCTCATTTTTATTCCACCTGAAGTGAGATCGGCTATTTTTAGAACGGGAATTGCCAATTTGGCTATACCTTTAGGGAACAAATAGTCAGCTTAATCATTTACAAGATGCGAATCATCAGTTATGGGCACGATTACTATCTGTTTGCCCATTTTTATGGTGGGCGTGGCATTAATAGTGTTGTTGGAGCTAAAACTTCGTAGTTTTGCATCATAGCCATTACATTATGCAATACATGTGCTTCGTTTCAATGTATACGCGGGTTCCAACGCCACTTGGCGTGATATGGAAAAGGCGCTTTTAAATAGCTTTTCGCTCGACTTAAGTCGAAATTCTTGGTAACTTGTTCTATTCCTGATTTAGGGATGTCTTGCCGCTCTCGCTCGAACACAGTGAGCGGCTAGACGAAAAAAGGTTTGATAGCGACCAAACCTCTCCGCACCGCAATCTTCTATATCATGAAGCTTCCTGCATGTGTGCCTTCAACTTGTGTCTTTTTTCCCCGCTGTTGATAAAACCGAAAAGAGGAAGCCTGAAAATTGGATGGACGGTTAATTAATTGAATCGTAAATATGTGGATATAGTCGACGGCTGTAGAAAAAAAAAAAATCGGTTTACGACGTGACGATAAATAAAGTAAACGGAAAAAGCAGGTGGTGATGCCGGAGAAAAATGAAAGAAAGATTTGCTGCAGTTTTTGGAGTATTTTCTTCTTACTTTTCTTAACGAGCAATTTGTAATCTTTCAAGGACATTGTCGTTGTAAATTATTTAAAATAAAATGCGTTATTGACTGAAACAAAATTAGGAGCTTAAACGAGCGCATCCTTGATACAAACTCACCTGCCGGTTAAAACGCCCGCCGCACGCGGAGGAAATTCGTGCTTCGTTTCAATGTATACGCGGGCTTCCAAGCACCTTCCCTTTTGTGCAATAATTGAGTGAGAAGCTTTCTTGATATAACTGTTGGGTGAATGAAGGAGAAGGGCAGGTGTGGATTCCATTAAGGTTTGAGTACAATGAGCGCGCGGAAGTCTCTTTTATCAGGAAGAAATTCAAATTTTTTCTTGTTTGAAATTTATTTTACTCTTGTATTTAAATTACGGGTTCATTGTTATTTTCCAATACTCGACAAAGAGTGCTTCTTCACAAAGTGAAAGGTGGTCTGAAAGGGACACGAGCCGCAACTCAAGTGGATGGCCTGCAATGTGACAAGCGTCTTAATTTGCAGCTGAAGCGTTTGTTGTTTTCTGATCGATGTATCTTTTTTGCTTTCTTTGTTTTCCCAAGCAAGAACATGTTCGGATATGTAATATAATTTTACTCTTTTAGGAGCTGGCACTACCTAGACGACTTAAAATGCTGATAAAATGAGGAGGAAGTTAAAATAAAAGTTAAAACAGTTTACAGTTGAACAAACTGAACGATTAAGCGGATACTCCCTCCTCCTCCTTCTCCTTCACCTCCTCCTCCTCACCAATAGTATTCGGAGAGAATCAGGAGAATGCCAAACATGAGCCATGGCGGGAGGGTGTCAGTTTTTTCTTGATGACTTGACGGCAACTGATCTTCATTTGGTTGGTCACGGCCACTGGTGTTTATAATACCTACGGCTTTGATGAGCTTTTGACACTTCGAATTCGTATGTCAGACATCCCGCTCAAACCAGTATAGAGGCCATAATATTCGATCATTTTAATAAAATGACCAGTAATGGATGGATGGAGCACGGCCTTTGGTTTAAGGGTGATTGCCACTATAACCGCACTACCAACCTGAATCCACACCCGCCTCACTAACGGGCGACAGTTTTGCAAATTTAAGGGCGCTAATAGCCAGTTTTGCCATGCGCAAAATTTTTTAGAGCGATAAGACATACCAGTTAAACCATTTTATAGGCGTGACGCGTGCGTGGTTTTTCAACATATACAAGAATCGTCTGTCAGTTCAGCTATTTTTAGGAAGCATAATCAGTTTATCCAGTTTTGTCATATAATATAGAGCACGAATAGTACGTCAAGCCAAGGCAAGAATATATGGTCAGTTTGGCCATTGTTGCCACGTGAACTGTTGCGATTTTGACACTTCCAGCCATTTTCACCTTCACCTGTTCAGGCATTTTCACGGACACGAATCATACGTTCAACAATTTTTAGGGCTCGTATAAAGTCCTGTTGGCCATTTATAGAGCGGAAACCCCCAGTTTGACTATTTCTTGCACGCTAATTATAATCAGTTTAGCCAGGCGTGAATCGATAGTTTATGCCACTTCGGAAAAAGCGAGAGTTGCCAAGTTTGGCCGTTTTTAGGACGCAGATATAGTCCGTCAAGCCGAAAGGTGCAAAGAGGGTCACTATTGACCATTTTTGGCGCGTGAATGGTCAGTTTGGCCATTTTTGATGATCGAGTGGTCGATCCATTCGCCTTGATCATAATTCAGGCTGCGCTGTAGTTGGCCATTTAGGGAAACAGTTGTTGTGGGTAATTTCCATTAGAAAGTAGTAGAAGACTGCCGACATGAGCTAGTTCTCAAGTGGCCAACGACAGCGCTGCCCGAATTATGAAATAGGCGCGTAGCCATTTTCAGGGCGGAAATCGTGGTATTTTCAGGCACGTCGTCATCAGGAATAGTCATTTGAGCTATTTTTAAAGGGCGCGTGAAGTCAGTTTGACTATTTTTAGAGCGGAAATTATACCAGCTTGACAATTTTCAAGGCTCAAATAGTCATTTCAGCCATTTTCAAGGTACGGATCGATCGTTTTTTGCGTCCCCGCGTGTACGTGGCCCTCCTCTGAGCGACTGGCTGGATCCGCTCCCGACAAATAACAACAAAAAGCAACGGTGGTGGCGGATTTACTGGGTGGGTTTGGGGATGGCCCCCCCAATAGGAAGATGGCGTCTACTATAATTTGTTGCTAACCTCCAGTTTCGGCGTAATAATTGGGAAGGCGTTCTAATATGCTAATCTTGAGGCATGTACGCGGCAAATCGTTGGGAAAAAACTTTAATATTCGTGCCTGAAGTGGCGAAAAAGCGCTGATTCATAGTAAAAAATAACTAATTTGAGTCTAAAAATTGAGAAAAACACATGTAATGCGTGTAAAAAACTGCAGCCCACCATCCAACGCCGATAGCAGGCTCAACTATTATTTTTAAAAATGCACATTCGTGGTTTCTCGAGGCAACAAGGGGACTGAAATTGAGAAAAAGTGCTCTTTTCACAGAAAATCACCTGATTCACGTCTAAAACTGAAAAAATCTGCCAAGTCATACCTGAAATTGAAGTAAATCGCTTATTCGCAACTAAAATGGAGAAAATGCACTAATTCGCGGCTAAAGTAGAGATATAATCCACCGGGTCATCAAAGTCATAAATACTACGTGCTAGTTAGCGGCAAAAGTAGAGAAAAAGTGGTGTAATGTGATAGTCAAACTTAGAAGAACGCTAATTCACGGACACAAGTGATAAAACCATAAAACCCATTTAATCACGGCTAAAAGTCAGACGGCCCGGCTAATTCCAGCGTAACATTGGTATTCAAACGCTAATTCGTAGTTAAAATAGAGACAAATCGCTTACAAAAGCGCTTATTAGCAGCTAAAATGGAGAAAAACGCTAATTCATGGATATATTTGTGGTAATGCGCTAATTTGCAGCTAAGATTGAGGATGCGTTGTTTCGTGGCTGAAATTAAGAATGATCCGCTGCTAAAATTGGGGACATAATTCACCAGCTAAAATGAGAAATAGCGCTAATTCACTACAAAATTTGTAGAAAAGCGCCAATGTGAAGCTAAAATGGAGAAAAACACTAATTCACGGATTTTGTAAAAATCTTCTGTAATTTGTTGCTGAAATTAAGTAAAAGCGGGGATTCGCGGGCGAAAGTCAGAGATAATTTGCAGCTAAAATGAAATTAAAAACAAAAACCATTTATTCGCAAACCAATTCGAGAAAATCCGCTTTGTTCGTGGCTACAGTTGAGGAAACGCTGCAACTTGTGACTAAACTGAAGATAAAAAGGTAATCCGCATGACTAAGAAGTGAAAGAAGGAAGGAACCCGCTATAAAATATGAAAATACCTTCGTAAAAACCTACGGCTAAAACTAAAACTGAGACAAACCGCTAATTCCCGTCTTAAAATGTACAGATAATAGTTCAACGACTGCTAAAATCGAAAAAAAATTCACGGCTAATAGTGGTCAAGAATGCGCCCATTCGCTGCTGAAACGGAGAAAAACGATAAATAGCGGATCAGTTTGAGAGAATACGCTAATTCACGGCCAACATTTAAGAAACGCGGTAATTTGCGTGCTAAACTTGATAAATAATTCGCGACTAAAATTGAGAAAAATCATTTTACTATTCCTTAGAGGCATGTTTGTGTCTGAAACTCAATATAAAATTATGAGAAAATGAGATGTATGGTATAGAACCCAGTGGCATGCCCAAGGGGAGAGTTTTGGGGACTACTTCAGTACACCCTATGACCAATAAATAACAAATTAAATGAAAAAATGTTTACAAAATAAATAAACATAAAGAAGTAAAAGACGAAACACAACAGACAGAAAAAAAAAAAAAAACAAAAAACGTTGGGATTTGTTTCGCTCTAAAAATTCTATATTTAACCCCGCTAAGTAACTATTCACGTCATCAATGGTATTTGTACCACTGACCTGACGTGGATTCAGGATTTGTTAAAAAGAGGGGCTTGAGAAAGTGTGTTCTCCGCTGTGCTAAAAATGGCTTGACAGTTATTTGCTGCCTAAAAATAGCTATTCCCATCAAAAAACCCGTTAGGCTGACGATACTTACGCCAAAAAAAGGCAAAACTGACAATTCACGTCTTGGAAATAGCTAAATTTACAAAGTGTGCCCTAAAAATGGCCAAGATGAATTCACGCGCCCTAAAATTGGCTGGAAAGATCATGATCCCCGCCATGAAAATGGCTAATTAGACCATTCACGTGCCCAATGTAATCAAACAGACTATTCGCCCCGTGGCTTGACGGACTATTTGCTGTCTAAAAATGACTAAAAGGCTAAACAGATGATTCCTGTTCTGTGAATTGAAAACTCGACCATTCGCTCACCAAAAATGACCAAAGAGTTATTTGCGTCTTGACTAAGACTTGACCCCAAAAATAGTCAAGCCATCGATTCACGCTCTAAAAGTGCCCACACTAACTTTAAGAGCCCTAAAAATTGATTAACTGACAATTCGCGCTCTCACAATGCCTGAACAGGTGATTCCTGATCCGTAAATGGCAAAATCGACTATTCGTGCATCAAAAATAGCCAAGCTGACTATTCTCGCCTTGGCCTTGGCTAGCGGACGCCCTATAAATGGCAAAACTGACTTGTTGGGCCTTGAAAAAAGATAAACTGACATTTTGAGCCTTGTAAATACCTAAACAGACAATTCCTGCCCTGAAAATGGCCTAAATGACCATTTACACTTAGAAAACGATGAATTTGCAATGCCCACTCGAAAAATGGCCAAACAGGCAATTCCCCCTCTAAAACAGATTGAAACTGACCGTTTGGACCCAAAAATCTGCGACAGGCGATTCGTGACCTGAAAACGTTTCACGCTTTAGAAATGACCACAAATGACGCAGCTAACGCCGTAAAAATGGTCAAACTGGCTATTCACGCCATAAAACCGGCCAAATGACTTATTATGTGGCATAAATAGTTATCCGCGCTTTGAAAAGGCCTAACCAGATGATTCCTGTCCTGAAAATGGCAAAACTGAGCCTTCACGCTTTTAAAATGTCTAAGTTGACGTTGTGTGCCCTAAAAATAGCAACATAGCTATTCACGCGCCAAAAACGGCATGCCCGTACTGGCTTTTTGCGCTCTGAAAATGGTCAAACTGACCATTTACCCCTTACAGAGGCTATACAGATGGTGTTAATGACGATTCGCGCCTTCAAAATGACTATCTGCACCAAAAAGTGGCGAAACATGGCTATATTCACGCCAAGACGATATACTGACCACTGTTGTTTGCGCCCACGCTAATACCATGCTAATCGACCCCCCTCCCCCAAGGTGCAGGATACAGGCACGCTTCTTGGGAATGGATAAACTGGAATACACTAACGCTATATAAAATTGCTAGACTTGCTAATGACACCCCAAAAATCGCAAAACAGACCATTCACGCCCTGTGCCGGCCGTAGACATTTTGCGCCCCCCTGGCGAGTCTTTCAGTATGCGCCCCCCCCCCATTAATCTCTTCAATTAGCAATTTTTATTTATTTTAGCCACAAATTAGCGTTTTTCCCTATTTTAGCAGATTTTTCTTCATTTCTACTTTGAATTATAATGTTCACCGCAATCAGTGCTTTGCCTGAATTTTATCCACCAATTAGCGCTTTTTCCTCATTTTACCATGGATTAGCGAATTTTTTCATTTACAGCCACGAAGTTGCCATAAAAAGCAACAAATTGGAGTTTTCTCCTCTTTAACCGCAATTTAGCCGTTCAGTGCTTCTCAATTTCAAGGGTGAATTAGCAGTTTTTCCCTATTTTAGCCGCGAATTAACGACTTTTCTCAATTTTTGTCGTGAATTAATGTTTTCCCTGATTTTAGCCGCTGTATTCAGCACTTTGTACCAATTTTATCCGTGAATTAGCATTTTCTTAATTTCAGCAGCTGATTAGAGATTTTTATCACTTTTAGCCACGAATTAGCGGGGTTTTCAATTGAACTCACGAAGAAGCGAATTGGTGTTTTCAAAATTTTAACGGCGAATTAGCGTTTTTTCTATACTTCAGCGCTGTGAATCAAATTTTTGGTCGATTATCGATTTTTCTCCATTTTAACCACGAATTGGTATTTTCGTAATTTTAGCCGCGAAGTATCGTTTTACCACGTGACGTGAATTGTCTATTTCCTCTAATTTTAGCCGTGATTTAGCGTTTTTTTTTTTCAATTCTATCCGTTAATCAATTATTTTTCTTCATTTCAGCTGCGAATTAGCCATTTTTATTAATTTTAGCCCCGAATTAGCGTCGTTCTCAATTTTGGTTCTGGAATAAAAACAATTAGTAATTTTCTTGTTCCATGCGGCGAAAACGGTTAATACTAATGTCCCACAAGAATCACTATAGCATTGAGGAGGCATTGGTCACGCTTTGAGCTCATTCTTATAACGACTCCTTCAATCCAGATTGTATGTGTACTTGTATACCCATCAAAATACTTTTTTTTTGTAGTTCCTTTAATTAACATGAAGACAATAGAAAGCCCCTTCCCTTTTCTCACGAGTTGTATCCTCGCTTCCCACCCACCCTCACACACCACTGCTCTAAAACAAATTAAGCTAATTAATTACGCCATTAGAGACGCCGACTATACGGAATAAAAGTGCACTTTTTCCAAAGAACACACACATACAAAAAAAAAACCTGTATTTTTTTATCCGTCTTCGCCATCTGTTTTGTCTTGCTGAACAAAATGGCGCACGGCTTAATTAATGCCTTTATTTTGTTACGGCAATTACACTCACTGCGTCTAAAGGTTGAAAATAATCCTATTTCGAAAAAAAAAAGGAGGAATGGAGAGTTTCCTCGAGTAAGTTATGTAGAAACACTTCAAAATGTCGCAGTCATAAAGAGTTAAACCGAATGAATTAGATGGCTTGCGGAAAGGCTTAAAAAAATATTTGAAAATTTGACACTTTTTAAATGGCATTGTTATTTTCAAACAATTTCAATCGCTAAAACTGAAACTGGGGTGCGTGCCTATGAGTTTTGGCAATTTGACGCGAGCCAGACAGAATTAGCAAAGGCGTAGGGAACCTTAGGGAAGTATACCTGGCCGGCCAGCCGCACGGGCGTACAGCCAGCCCGTGATCAAGGGGTGGGCAGCCAGGGATGGATCCAGCGTAGAGGGGGGGGGGGAGGCATACGTCTTGAGAAAAAGCGCTTGTTCGCGGATGAAATCCAGAAAAGTATACATTTTGTAGTTATATAAGACTGAGGAAAAACACACATTCACGGCTAAAATTGATAAATAGTGCTGATTCACGTTAAAATTGGGGGAAAAAACTCATTATTCGCGGTTGAAATTAAGTAAACACACCAATTTGCGATTTCGCGATGCAACGTCCGGGCCAAAATTAAATTAAAGTGCTCTCTAGAGCTCTCTAGAGGTGCCAGTTCGTGATTTCTCGAACCAACATCTCGGTAATCATTGCGAAAAAGTGCTAATTAACCGTTTTTATATGTATACATATACAGCAAGTTTGCGGGAACAATTGAGAAAGAGCGCGACTAGCATACATTTTTTAAAAAGTGCTTATTCACGCCGGCTAAAATTAAGAAAAAGTGTTTGTTTGCAGGTGAAACTGCGGAAAACAGCCATTTTCAGGTTTCGCGATGCAATGTCCGGCTCAAAATTAATAAAATTCGCTAACATGCGGACTATGTGAACCTTATCACTGCTAAAATTTGAAGGGGGAAAAATTGCTCAAGGCAGAATTGGGAAATGCAGTAATTTAATGTTAAAATTAGGGAAAACGCATTGGAAAGAATTGTCACCGTTTGTTGTTGGTTTGTGGAATTGAAAGTGGCTAAAATTGAGAAAAAGCGTTCATCCGCAGGTCAAATTGAGGGAAAACTGATGTTTTGCGGCTGAAATTGACAGAACGCAATAACGCATCAATCCGCGGTTAGGCGATGCCCAGTCGTGCTGGCCGTAATTGAAATAGTAAATCAAAAATGCCTTATTCCACGGTTTTTTGAGACCTTTTCACGGCTAAAATGAAGAAAATGGGCTAGTCCGAGATAGAATTGAGAAAAAGCACTCAATTTCAGCTAAAATTAAGGAAAAACGTCAATTCGAGGCTAAAAATAGTGCTCGCATTCGCGAGTAAAAAGGGGGGGGGGCAATCTGAGCAACTCTTCTTGAGAAAAAAATTAATCCACGCCTGAGGCCAATTTCACTGGCGAAAATGTCACATGCACCATTGCCTTTTTAAATGATTATGACAGGATCTGGAGATTAGAATCGTGTCAACAGAGACTAAATTTGCACACAAACGGCCACTAACCGTCAAAAAATAAATATCGGCTGGAAAACTCTCGTTTGCAGCCCTCGATTTCGTATTTCATGTCGAAAAACTGAAAACTTTTCCCTAGAAAAGTGATAATTATGGTAGATAGATATACTGAATAAATCTGTCGCCGGTATTATAATTAATAAATTAATTAGACTGATATTATCCGGACGACGATGGAAGGGCATAGCCCAACACAATTCGAGTTTCGAGAAAAAATGGCTCCCCGGCGGGATTTGAACCCACAACCTCCTGGGGTTCGGCCCCGACCCCGACGTGGGTGGGGTTCGGCTTAGCTTATCCCTCGGAGTACGACTCCCATAGGCGTCTCCGTGGCGCAAATGGCAGCGTGCTGGACTGGTAATCCAGAGGTTGCGGGTTCAAATCCCGCCGGGAAGCCATTTTTCTGGAAACTCGAATCGTGTTGGGCTATGCCCTTCGATCGTCGTCCGGATAATATCAGTCTAATTAATTAATTTATTTATTAATGATAATTTTGGGGCTAAACTTTAAATTTCAGACCGAGGAGACGGTAAACAGAACTGGAATTTCCTCTCCCACCATCAGTCAGGCTGGCACAGCGGGTAAAAACACTGTTTGAGCTAGCCAAAACGCACGAAATTGTGCGCAGTTTCAAGAGGGCAAACGCTCGCAAATATGGTTCTCTAATAGCGAGAAAAACCCAGGAAATTGGCGTTTTAGTGAGTCAGAATCGCGACTATGGCTTATAACAGTGCAAAATCCAAGCAATTGTAACGTTTTTGAAAGAGGAAACCCAGCGAAGCATCTAAGCCAAAACCCACAAAATCGGGGTTTCGGTGAGCTCACACGAAAATTGTTTTTAGCGAGGAAAACACGAAAAATTGGTGTTTTCGTGTGCGAAATTTATTTTTGAATGAGGCTTAACCACAAAACTGGATTTCCAAGCACGAAAGTACGCGTTTTACGAAAGTACGCGAAAGACCCGCCACAATGGTTCAGCAAGTGGAACAGGCAAACCTGTTTTATAGGGGCGATCGTCACCCCGATCAGCTCAACCACTCTCGCGAGAATGGGGGGGGGGGGCAGATAAAAAAAGAATGGGAATTGAAGAGATACAAATGTGAGGGAGAGCAAATCAGATATCTACACAGATCCTGGAACTAGGAAGTTGGATAATAATTACAAACTTATTTTTTAATATTCATTGGTTGTACCAAAGTTTGGGCTTGAAGGAGTCAAATCCAAGAAATGTGGGACTGAAAGAGCCAAACCCACGAAATTTTGCTTGTGAAAGAGCATTATCCCGCGGAATTTGGTTTTATAAGAGCAGAATTGCCTGACATAGGGATTTGAAGGAGACGAACGCGGAGGATTTCCGATTGGAAATCCGTGTAACTGGCCTTTGTAATAGCAAAAATAACAAAATTTTGCTTTTTGAGTTACCCAAATCCATAAATTCGGCTTTTGAAAAAGGTAAATTTTAAATTAGCTTTCGAATTACTCAAAGCAGCGAAACCGATTTGAGAAAGAGCTAATGACTCGATTTATACTGTTTTTGAAGCAGGGAAAATACGCGGAATTGTGGCTAAAATGGTATAAATTCTGTTTTAAAGAAGCCAAATCCACGACATTTTGTTATGGAGGAGCGAATTTCCGGTGGTATTGTCGTCTGAAAAGGCCAAAGTCTCGAAATTAGGTTTTTAAACAAGCTTAACCAAAATTATATGAAGAGCTTATGCCATGAAATTCGGTTTATCGTAATCGTGAATCGACGAAGTTTGGTTTTGAAACAGCCAAACCAACGAAAATTTGTTTTTGAGAGATCAAAAATCCCTAAAATTTTGATTTGAACAAGCTGAATGCGTGAAATTTGGTTTTGAGAGGTTGAAATTTGGGTTCAAAATAGACTCAATTGCGATATATTTGGTTTTAGAAGGAGCCAAACGCACAGGATTTGTTTCGGATCAGATTGTATGAGATATTGGGCTATAATGTCTGGTTTTAGGTAGAATGTTCTGGATTCGGGGGCCGTATTCCCAAATTTTTTGTTTCAATCAAATCACTAACACCAAATTCTTTCAAATTTTGTCCAGATTCTGGAGCAGACATCAGATACAGAGCAAATACACTGCAATACAAAGTCTGGTTTTTGGGAAACAGAGACAGTGGGCTTTCAGGCAATTTTTTATACAAGAAAATTAAGAAATTAGGCGAATCGGATAAATATGTGGGGGAGGGGAGGGTGAGAACACATTTTACCGCCTGTATTTAGTGAGTCAAACAAGCTAAAATCGGATTTTAGTGCGAAAAATCAGCAAAATCGGTTTCCAAATGAAGCCGAAGGTCGAACTCGGCTTGTCAGCAACAAACAACCGCGAATTTTTGATTAAACAATTTGCTAAAAAGAGTTTTTTTTTTTTTTCAAAAATCCGAAAAATTGGTTTTATGGAGCGAGATCCAAGAAATTTGTGTTTCTGTTAGCGAGATCAGGGAAAATGTGTTTTTCTTTTTTGCAAGAAAAATCAGTAAAAGTGGTGTCTTAGTGGTCGAAATCTGAGATGTTGGTTGCTTTGTGAGCCAGAGCAGCGATAGTGGCCTTGTAGTTTGCAAAGTTCGATTTTCACGACAGTGAAAAAAAAAAAAAAAAAAAACAGCGAAGTTGGTGTATTAGTGAACGAAATTCGAGGAATTGTTTCTGTTGCTGAGCAAGCCCTGCCAATGTTTTGAAGATTGCAAATGTGTTAGTCCTGTTGGATTTTAACTTTTTGATGGAATTTGAGGGTGGGCAGCTGCCCCACGAAATCTGCGCTTTTGATTCTAAGGGTGGGCTCATTTGGCCAGGTTTGGAACGTATAAAATGACCTTTCCTTTTCATTTCATTTGATCCCACACTGTAGATGTGTTTTCGAGAGGAAAAAAAGTCACAAAAACCTTTTTTGACCGTCTGACAGTTTTTCTTAAAGATACGACAAGTGGTTCATTAGCATGAATGTATTTTTTTTCTTATAAACCTCCCAGCACCAGCGAGTCGTAAAAAATTGATAATAGTCCTTTCCAGGGGATGTAAACCAGTGAGAGGAAACAAAAAAGAGAAGAACAATTACAAGTTTTAAGTCACCCGAGTTGGTTTTCTGAGCATATGTCATAGTTTTTCTTTTCTCGAGCTGGCACCCAGTTTTTTCTCTTGTTATTCTTCGAGCCAACCCCCATTGTTATTGAAAATAGGTCGCATCCTGCCTTAAAGACCTGATAATTGTTAAAGACACGCCTTTGAAATTATATCCCTCTGGTTGTACCGCGCGGGCATTTTTTTCTCGGGATCTAGCGCATTGTTGTTTAACCTTGCAAAAGGTCCTCCACTTCAAGTTTGTAATTTAAAAAAAATCACTCCGTAATTAAACGATGTAAGTGGCCGTGCCGCACAATGCTATTCGTTTGGGCAAAAGCCCGCCCAATTCTCGTTTTCATGGCCGTCTCGATTCGAAATTGTTAATTTTTTTTTTTTTTTAGAAGAATTAACCACAAAAATACGGATAATTGTCAGGGAATTATTTAACAACTGAAATAAATAGAAAGGACAGCGAGAGAGTTTAAATGTGTTCAAGAACAAACAAATATTTAACTAGTAAATGATAGGAGGTGGCCTCGCGACGGGCGTCGTGAGACAAGGCTCACTGTTTTTCAGGCATCGTGAATGTTTTAAACTTTCACTCCTCCCTCCGTATCCCGTTTTCCGTTAAATTACCCTTTTATAATGGATTCCGTGACCTATAAGAATCAAGGGGTGGTGTTTTCACGATAAGGAAAAAGAAGTGTCGTGCGCCAGCCCGTCCTCCCCTATTTAGAACAACCCTTTTTTTTTTTTTTTTTTTTTTTTTTAAAGAACACATAGAAGAGGGGTAAGGGTGCTTTAGAAGTTCATTAACTATTGCCCAAACAGTCTTACATAAATTTGAATACATTCTCCTCTTATCTTAAATCCCCTCTTCCACATAATCACCTTGAACGTTCTATTACAGAAGTTTTCTGCTCGCCCCAACCTGAACTACCATGGCGAAAGGAATACATTAAACAGTTTTTCTGATGACCGTTTTACGCTTATTTTCATTACGCTCTGCAAGCAATTCTTATCAAAAGATCACGCTATTCATGGGAGCAGGTGTAGGAGGGAAAATAAAATAGTTCAACCCCTAGGAAGAATGAAATCGATAAAATTTTGAAATCAAAGTTTCTCTTCTTCATGAAGGATGCCTTTTCCAAGCTTTCTCACCTTTTTCCCATTCACATTTTTTTTTTTTTTTTTATCAAGAATGCGTCTTTAACTAACCGAAGCCAACTCTCCTTTCCTCATCGTTTAACGGCGTTAAAAACTACAGAAAAAAAAAAGAGAGAAAAAAGCATGGCTGAGCACAAAATGGAGTTCATGGGTTCTTTGTGAAATACAATGGAAATCTTCCCAACCCCTTCATCCACATCATCACGGTTTCCTGCCCGCCGCGATTGCCAATTCAAAAAGAAAAACGGTGTTTGCCGGTTTGGGGCGCTCTTTTTTTTTTATCTGTAGTAAATAGGAAAAGGGTGAAGGGGGTTAGGGAAAGGCATAAGTTTTCAATATCAGCAGACCTCATCTTTGACCATAAAGAAGAAGAAAACAACTATACAAGAACGGGGTGAACACCATGGGGAAACGGGGTCGGCGCAATTATACTTTTTCATCAACAATGAATATGCCAATGATCACCGTTGGCCGTTGAATACACGGTTAGAAAAGAAGAGAGAGGGGAACAAAAATCGGGTTAATGGGTTCAAACGATTTTCATTACGAAGGGAATTTTCTCTTTTTTGCTTGAACTTTTTCCTCGATTGATGAACCTATTGTTTGCGTTTTGAACTTTTCATCTCTCTTCCGCTTTTGTCGATATTGGATTAGACCATAATGAATAAACTAAACGGAACGTGAAGGAGACTTTTTTTTTTTTTTTTTTCAAAAGAAATTGATGAGCTGTGTGTGGTAGTACACGCGCGAAAGATTCCCGTGGATACGTCAATGTGGAAGGAGTGTTGGGTATACAAGATTGAGGGCGAAGAACATTAATAGGAGATGAGCTGATGGGTAAGACTGTTTAGAGTGAAGTACGCATAGTCTCTGTTTTGAGTAATTTAAGAAAATCGTAATAATCGTAACGGAAATTGTATTTTTTCACAATAGTAAAGGAAATAAAGCATAAAAAAGGCAGAATAGTGGCAAAATTCAGCCCATAACTTCAAATCTAGTTTTAAAAACTTGTTTTCGTAGAGCCCGCAATGATACGGAGTGGCAAACATCCTTTTAAGGGGGGGGGGAGGCAGTGGACGACGGCCACTTTTTGCATTAAGGGGTGAAGACATTTTTGCCTGAACGGGGTGCCTATAAATATATGTAGTTTCGTGTGCTGACTGATAATGAGTCGATAAAAATAAACCCCCCAAGTCCAATGCGCAGCGATTAGTTCTTGAATCACGAAGTAAATTGCACTGATAAACTTGGTTTTTGGCTTAAATATTCACAAAAAATTCTCACGTCACGTCACGTCTCACGTATTGGCGTTTTTCCCAATAATTTTTCTCCCTAATTTTACTCAAGAATTATCGTTTTTCTCATTCCAGCCGCGATGCTGGCTCAATAAACCGCAAATTGGCGTCTCCTCAGTTCAGCTGGGCACAGTAGCATTTTTCCTCAATTTTCTTAACGGCAAATTGTAGCGTTCATCACAATTTAAGGAACGCGTTTTCTCCGTTTCCGGTGTGAATTAGCCGTTTTCAACCAGTCCAAAGGTGAGTTTGCCAACAGCTGGCTCTGTTGTAAGCCCCTGTCCCACGGATAACATTTCTGGCGATCTCAGAAGTGTCATGTCCTAGACCATAGAAAACGTCCTACGCAGGTGCCAGACACGATCAAATGACCCGGATTTTTCATACGAGTGGGCACCCGGACTATTACAGTTTCAGTCGTGAAATTGGCAAAACTGACTCTACGCGGCCTATAAAAGTTTGAACTGACAATGAGCCAAAATGAGCTTTCGCAAGCCTTGAAAATTTCTAAATTTGATGAATCGTGCTCTGAAAATAGCAAAACTGGCTATTCACGCCCTAAAAATGGGCATGTTGATCATTTGGACCCTATACAGATGGTTTTAATGTTGATTTGCGCCTTCAAATGGCAGTACGTAATAAATAAAAAAAGTGGCCAAGCATGGTCATATCACTCCTTAAAACTGTTAATCTGATCACTGGCGCTTGCACACCGAGCATGGAGCCTGCCTTGCCAACTTGTCCCCCCCCCCCCCAATACTCTCGCTCAATGATTGATCGGCTAATCAATAACCATAAACGGACCATTCGTGTCTGAGAAATGGCGAAGCTTACCATTTTGTGCTTCAAAATGGATAAACTGAGCCTTCGCGCTATGGTGAAACTTACAGACGATTAGTGCCCAAAAATAGCCTAGCTGGTGGGTAGTGTAATTGACGATTCGTACTGTTAAAATGCTTATAGTCGCAGTCTGGCTGCATGCAGTAAAAAAAATTGCGAAACTGCAGGCCATTCACGCCCTTAAAAGAATAATTGACTATTATACATATACGCACTCTATAATCGATTAACCGGGTCCCCCCTCCAACCTTCCCAAATAGGACCGTCTCCTCATGAATTGATTCCTTCCCCTCCTTACCGCTGCAATCAACTGTAAAATGGCTTGAAGCATGAGCGTAGCCAGAGAGGGCATAGGTGAGCAGTTGCCCTCCCCTAGGCTCAAACGCGCAGACTTATAGTGGTGCAGCTGGCCACCACAAAATAAACCATCGTAAAGTTGAAATCAAACAGGGTCGCCATATTTTGTATATCATCAAAATGTTTGCGCAACTTTACTAGAAACCCAACTTTGCAGTATCTTGAGGTATGTGTGAGGGGGGGGGGAGGATATGCATATTGAACGTGTTAGCCCCCTGTACCAGTCAGACGATGGGAGAGGAAATATTGTCAGCTTTTTCAGTCCGTCCCTTTCCTACAAGACCAAGAGCTGGCGCTAGTTGCAAGGACTACGACTGGGCAGTTTATTGTATAGACTTGCGCGAGTTTCTGATTGGTTCTATTGTCCCAACGATGAAAGGGTCTGGTTCGAGGAGTTAAATTATCACCGTTTACTGTGTACTGTCTCAGGGGACAAAAATTTAAAGATTATAGCTCCAAAAGTAACACTTTCTGGGAGCGGAGTTATACAGCTACAAACGACAGTTTTCTAGCAGAGATTTAGTTTTAGACAGATAGTGAATGTTTCTGTGCAAACTGAATTTGTGATGTCCATGAATTTGATGACTTGACGATTTTCAGTTCCGGATCCCTGAAAAAAAGTCTTCCAAAAGACTATGGTGAGTGCTGAGTGCTTCTGACATTTTCATCAGTGAAGTTTCCCACCCCTAGATCAAGGGCTTGCTGTGCCTCTGGCTTGACGGCCTTATTCAAGCTTTAAAAAATGGGTACCTGGTGGCTTCCATCAGTATCATTCAGCGTCCGGCTCAAATCGTAACATTGAATTATGGAAAATTAGCCCTACAAATGACTAAATTCGCCCTCGTAACCCCCCTGGTGTACGTGGATAATTCCGAAAAAACGCTCAAAATTAAAAACTGGATACGGGGTATCCGAAAACGATACGAATTTTTCATCATATACTGGCCATGTGGAGAGGGGGTTTTATGCCTCAATTCTGGTGGTTCTCACCTCTTTGCCCATTTTCAGGCGGCTGATCGAATTCCAATGAAGAGATCCCGATCATTTTAAGCCGTAAAATTGGCAAATTTCTCTATTTTAGCCGCGAATGAGTGTTTTTTTGTCAAATTTTATCCGCGTATTAGTGTTTTTCTTAATTTTCACTGCATGCAACGTTTTTCTCAATTTTGGCCGCAAACGTAGTGTTTTTATCCCGGAATAAGCGGTGAATAAGCGGTTTTTCTCAAATTTATCATCGGATTGGTGTTTTTGAGAGAGAGCGAGAGCGTTCATTACGTTCATTAGCAGCGAATTAGCACATCAATTCGAGCTGAAAATTAGCGCTTTTCTTCAGTTTTGAGGCATGACTTGGCTTCTGATATCGACAATTGGCGCAGGTACTTCAAAAACACAAATTTTTAGTTTCCATAATGGCGGCGAATTAGGACTTTTCCAAATTTTAGCAGCGGAGTATAGAGTTTCTATCCCAGGCTTTCTCAATTTTTAGCAGCGAATTTGCACGTTTTTTCAATTTGAGGTAACAAATAAGCGTTTTTCTAAATTTTGCCGCTTTTTTTTTTTTTTTTTTTTCACATTTTATAGCCCTGCATTTACAATTTATTTTCACTTTTTGCTACGAATTAGCACTTTTCCTCTTCTAGCCGTGAATTGGCGGAGGTTTTTCACCGATAGCCATGAGTTGGTGATTTTTTCTCAATTTTTGCGACAAATAAATAACCTTTGGAAGCCACAAATTGGCGAATTTTCAATTTTAGACATCAACTGAAATTTCTCTCTATTTTAGCAGCGAATTATCACTTTACCTCAATATGACGTCTAAAAAAGGTATAGAAAATTAGCGTTTTAATTAATTTTAGCCGCGCTAATTAGTGGCTCTCCAAAATTAGCGTTTGTTTGTTTGTTATTTTACGTTCCAACCCTGCAATAACAGTTTCTTCTCGCATTAAGGTGTAGGTTAGTGCATTACCTCAGATGGTTTTTTCTCCTGTAGCTATTAATTGGCGCTTTTTCACAATTTTTGCCACAAATTTCCTCAATTTTTAGCAGCGAATTGGCACTTTTTCTCAATTTCAGCGGAAATTTAGCGGTTTTCTCGATCTTAGCCGCGATATTGATTTTCTCAGTATCAGCATTAGCTCTTTATTACATGTCAGTCCCGCATTTGACCATTTTTTTTTTAAATTTTGGTTTTGGATTAGAATTTTTCTCAGTTTTAGACTCAAAATATTGTTCAGATGCTATTCGGACTGGCGTTTTCTCAATTTTAAGTGCGAATGAGTGCTTTTTTTCACTTGCATTTTTTTTTTTTTTTTTTTTTTTTTTTTTTGTACATTGAAACAGTAAAATCGCATCTGTATACACAGCGAACTAGCGATTTTTTCTAAATTATGGTCTGAAGGTTGTATCGAGAAAACAGTAATGAGCGCTTTTTCGCAGTTTCAACCACGAATATTAGCGCTTGTTCCAAATTTTTGTCACCTTAATTTTATCTATGCTTACGGACCTATAAAGAAACTTGGGTATCAGCGTATTTTCTCTATTTCAGCCTCGAATTTACATCCAGAAGGCGCGAATTTTCAGCAGAATAGCGTTTTCGTGGGCTCAATCGAGTTTGTGTAGGCACCAGGGCCAGGGCCGTGAAGTTGGGTCCCCCGGGGTAACAGTGGGCCCCCTCTTTTACCAAACTTCGCTCACTAAAATACATTTTGTATCTCATTTAGTAATATCGCATGTTTTACGCACTGAAACCCCATTTTTGCAGGTCTGACTCACTAAAAAAAACCATTTCCCGGATTTTTCTCGCTAAAACCCCATTTTCGCGGTTCTGGCTCACAGAAAACCCAATCGCAGTTGCTCAACTGCTGACAATCCAACTTTGCGGCTGTTTGTTGCTGAAACCCCATCCGCCTCTACGACGGAAGAGCCCTGTTTGGGGTACTATAGAATACCACACAGTTACCATTCCACCGAAAATTCCATGTTCAATTGCAAAAATATCACAAATACAGTTTTACGGAGAGATGTTAAAGTTTTGACAGTTCATCACGGCCCTTTAACTATGCTAATTCAGTTTCTGGGGTCGAATTGAATATTTGTCGCTTCTATTTACCTCGCGTTATAATTGATGAGCTTTTAGACGCGAATTAGCTATTTTAATTTTTCTCATTTATATCCGCGATTAGCGTTTTCTTAACTTGAGCTGTGAATAAGCGCTTTTCACACATTTTAGTCGACAATATGAGTGTTTCTGGCTTTAAGCCACGAATTAGCAATTTATTTAATGACTTAGCACTTTATCTCAGCAACGAAGTGATCGTTAAAACCGTGAATTTTCTCCGTTTTGGCTTTAATTTAGGATGCCCCGCAAAGTATCGCCTCTTTTCAATTTCAGCTTTAAAAGAGCCCTTGTTCTCATTTCTAGCGGCAGTTATCACTTGTTCTTAATTTTGGCCATGAATGTGCGATTTTTTCACATTTATAGGTATGCGAGTTAGCGCTTTTTCCCTATTTTAGCGGTGAGTTAGCGATTTTTCTAAATTTTAGAATGCCTGGTTGATTTTTGCGTACATCAGTAAATTAGGATGCCCAGCAAATTATAGCTATTTTCAAATTTAGCCGCGCATTAGAGCTTTTTTGAAATTATTTCACATTTAGTCATGAGTTAGCACAAATTTCTCAATTTTAGCCGTGAACTAGCACTTCTCAATTTTGACCAAGAATATACGATTTTATCACATTTAGCCATGCTGCCGCATAGCGCTTTTTCCTCATTTTAGCATAGAATTAGCAATTTTTCTCAATTTTAGCAGCAAACTGCGAATTTATGCTGTTAAAATTGGGAAAAATCACTAATTCACCGATGAAATGGGGGAAAAGCGCTAATTAACTCTATGTTAAATATGTGAAAAAATAGCAAATTTATGTCGAAAAAATAAGTAGTTTTTTCTCGTTTTAGCAGCGAATTAACGATGTATTCACACGTAGCGATGAATTGGCGCCTTTTTTCTCAATTTTAACCTAGAATCAGGGTTTATCATTATTTTGAGCGCGGATTACGTAAAGAACTTCTTCCCCTCATTATACTTTTTGTCCCTCATCCTTTCATCGTTGCGCTACTGCTTCCGCATCAAGAACAAAAACCCTAAAAGATTAGACTCATGAAAAAAAAAAAAAAATTATTTTAGGTTCGATTAACGTTGGTTGCCTATTGGTAGAAGACGAGTATATTTCTTCCACATTTGAGAAAAGAACTGAAAAATCCGGGACCCCCCTTAATACGGGGCCCGGGCCCCCGCATAAAGACGGCACTGATAGCCACACTATTTGCTGATTACCATATATACACGTTCTATTGTGTACACGTTGTGTGACATCTTCGACGACCGCTAAAGTTCATAAATCAGGAAAGTATAGGAAGCTTAAGGATTGGATATCGAAAGGGATAATAATTTCTATTAGGAAAAGAGATAATCCTTTTAAAAAACTGAGAAAGAACCACTCCGTGGAAGGTGTTGCTTTTTACAAAAAATACAGGAATATTTTAAACTCGTGTATTAAGGAGGCTAAGACTATTTACTATGTAAATAAACTTGAGGTGCTTGGGTATAGTCCAAAGGGAGTTTGGTCAGTAATTAGAGAAGCAACTAATGAGTCACCGAGAAAGTCAATGGGGGTTGTCTCGGAATTAATGCAAGAGGATGGTAGTTTTGTTCAAGGGGACTTTAACATAGCAACTAACTGAATTCAATATGCATTTTTCAAGGGTGGGTAAGCGAATAAAAGAAAATATTGTTAAATCTTTTCCGATGTCAGAGCGTCGAGCACAGACCAACCTAAAAGGTGTCCCTCAAACTATTTTTCTCCGACCAGTCACGGAGGCAGAAGTTCTCAGACAATTCCATAGACTTAATAAAAATTCCAGTTATCGGATATCTGAAGTTAGTAATTCGGATCTGAGAGTCGTTAAAGAATTGTTAGTAAAACCAATCTGCCACATTATAAACCTTTCTTTTGAAACGGGTAAATTTCCAATTCTTTTTAAGAAAGCTATCGTGTTACCCTTGTTTAAGGATGGGGATAAAAAAGACCACAATAATTATAGACCTATTTCTCTAACTTTTTCACTAGCTAAAGTAATGGAGGGCAGTATAAAATCTAGGTTATCAGAGTTTTTAGAGAAACATCAAATTCTATCAGAAAGGCAATTTGGTTTCCTTTAAAATTAATAAAATCATATCTTTCCAATAGAACTCAGACGGTGAAGGTGAACAATGTGTTTAGTGATGAAGTATTAGTTAATTGCGGAGTTCCACAAGGAACAGTGCTAGGACCTTTATTCTTTTTAATTTATATAAATGATCTGTTCTCATTAAAAACTACTGGATTGCCGTACTGTTTTGCAGATGATACGGTGTTCTTGTTTGCTCATCGTGACCCTGAAACTATTTTGGAGATAGTTAGATCTGATTTTAAAATTATTAAAAGTTGGTTCGATTTGAATTTTCTTGCAATTAACGTGGAAAAGAATAAACTTCTATCTTTCGACAACAACTGTAAAGCTTCTAAAATTGATGAAAGTTTAGCTGTAAAAGTTCATAATGATAGTTGCAATTCGAATAGTTGTGATTTGTCTAGGTGTTTTTCATTCAAATTTTCGGAATCTACAAAGTATTTAGGCATACATATGGATAGGAAGTTTAAGTTTGATGTGCATATAAATTATTTGATTAAAAAAATATTAGAAAATTATTTTATAAATTTAAGCAGCTTAAAAGTATTTTAGTTTCATTGTATTAAAGAGAATTCATTATGCTCTTTGCCAGTCACTGCTTTCGTACGGGATCATTGTGTGGGGAAATTCGTCCAAATGTATCACTAAACAATTAAAATTGGCTCAAAAGACCATCATTAAAATTATTTTAGGGAAGCCGTCTGTTTACCCATCTGACAAGCTTTTTTGTGATTTTGGCGTTTTTACAATAGACGAATTATACTTGTGGAATACGGCTATTCATTTGTTCAGAATAAATAAAAATTACTAATTTTTCCATAGGCATAGGACTAGGCTAGCTTCTGTAACTAATATTATAGTACCTAAATGCAACACTGCGCTGTACTCAAAGCATTCCTCGGTTGTTGGTCTCCGGTTTGCTTTAAACAATAAGTTCAATTTCAGCAGTTTTGAAACTATTAAAGATTTTAATTTTTTTTTGTATAATTTGAAGCAGATAAAGGCTTTAAGGATGTAAGTGTTTAGTACCTTTCGTAAAGGAAAGTGGGTGTATCGTTGCTTACTTATATTGTATTCTGTAATTTATTTTTCTTATTCTTTAATTTGTATTCAAATGAATTGGTATTTGAATGGTAATTGTATTGTATTCTTTAATTTACTTTTATTCATGTTATTATATTTTTAATAACATTAAGTTCATTTTATTTTTGTTTTTTTTTCTCTAGCTAATTTTTAAATTAGAATTACGGCTAAGCCTTCTCCAGCTCCCTCCTCAAGTTTTCCTTTTGGGAGCTGGCAGGTAGAAACCAATAAGGTCAAGATGTTCTTCTTTTTATTTTTTACATTTTTAGAATATTTGTTTTTGTTTTTACTTTGTATTTTCGTGGTTTCTAATGCGAATAAATAAATAAATAATAATAATTAATAATAATAATAATAATAATAATAATAATAATAATCCCCCCTGTGGGTGGGGGTGGAGGAGTTAGAATACACCCACCGTATCCTCTGCGTGTCGTAAAAGGCGACTAAAAGAGGCGGGGAGGCGACCCCGTTAGCCTGGTAAGGCAACCGTCTAAGGGAGCACACCCCTACAGAAAAGCCGGGGGTCGTGCCTCGTTAGCCACAGGCATCCCGAACCTTACAGGATGGCGTCTTCGGCGTCACACGGGCTTGGCGAACCCGGGGCCTGTAGCCCTAGTGCAGGGAGTCATCCCAGCCCTGTACCTGTCCTAAGGTGTTTGGCCTCCCCGCTCCTACATTCATTTATCCTCTCCTATCCCAACCTCCCTCGGCTGATTAGATGACGATAGTGAATGGACACGGACAATCTTGGACACAGGGTAGAGAGTTCTCCCCGACCTGGCAGTAGGTTAAAAATGCACTATTATAATCCATCATGGCTGAAAAACAAAATGAAAATGCCGGACGGACTAACTGGAACTCGGGAGGAAGTCAGGACCCCCCGAGCGAACACGGCGAGGACTCAGGAACCCAAAATCAAAATATTACTAGCAATGAAGAGCTAGCCACCGAGTCGGTCGGTGAGCATGCTCAGAGCTTAAAAACGAAGGAGAATGATGCCTCTTCAGGGGCTGAAATTTTTAGCACACCCAAGGCATTGCGAGACCTGGAAAATGGTCCCGTGAATATGACCCCAAGGCGGCGTGAGAGCCTTGCAGAGTTAGTAGGAAGGTACTCGTACTTGTCAGGTCGATTGAAAAAAATTGTTAGTGACAGAAGTGCCAATAGTACTGACTGTGAGTCAGACATGACATCGCTAGAAGCGGGTAGGAAAAGAAAGGGAACTACATTTGAGCCCTATGAAGTTCCTACACATAGTAGCCGGTCCTCCCCGCCAAAAAAAATTAAGAAAAAATGTTCGCCGCACAAGAAAGATAAAACTACTCCCGAACCAGAAGAGAATAAATGGGAGAAATCTTTCAACGTAAAACCGAAAGAGGGATCCTATGCAGAGACATCAAAATTAAAAATTGCTAGAGAGTTTGAAAACTCTATTGGTCCTGAGAAAAGCCTTCGAAAACTGGCAGACGGCTCAGTACTCGTTGAGGTGACTACACGAGAGCAGATTGCGAAGATATGGGAACTAAAGATATTAGATGGTAAAGAGATCACAGTTTCGGCGCCATTGAATTTTAATACTGTCAGAGGGGTAATCAGTGACCCTGAAATCAAACTTGCGGAAGAAGAGGACTTAGTACATGCTTTTAGTGGACATGGAGTCGTTGAAGCTCGAATTGTTAAAAGATGAATGGGAAATGACTTAGTGAAGACCACCACGGCCATCCTGTCCTTTAAGGGAACAGATGTCCCAGATTATATAGTTGGGGCCTGCCAGAGATTTAGTGTTAGGAAATACATCCCATCACCCCGCAAATGCTTTCGTTGCCAGAAATACGGGCACATTAGCTCGCGATGTGTCTCCAAAGAGGAGATCTGTGTATGTGGGTTAGTGAAAGGAAAAGATCATTTTTGCAAGGACACGCCGATTTGTGTCAACTGTGGGGGTGAGCATACTTCAATATCGAAGCAGTGCCCAGAATACAGGTTCGAACAAGAGGTTCAAAGAATAAGGGTTCAAATGAAGTGTAGTTTCAGGGAAGCAAGGCAATTAGCTAATCAAGGCAATATAGTAAAGACGGGATTGACCTTTGCGCAGAAAGCTGATAGTAGAAAAACAAAAGTCCCGCTAAGTCCCACGAAAAATATCGAAAGAGGAAATTATAGTCAACCCTTGCAGAAGATGAAGGAGAGATCACCATATGCCCTACCAGAAGCTGTCCAAGCCAGGACAATTATAGTGACAGACCTAGAGTCGCAGCTCATGCATGACAATGCTGCGGCGCATTCAGTGGAAGGTCAGATAACTGTTCCAGTTCGAGGGACGGAGGGTCTCCGTACTAAGAGCCTTGAATTGGAGCACAGACAAGACCCTGTTAACCCAGGGCTCGGAGGCAATAGACAGGATTGGGAAACAAACAGTTGTGAGATAACGAGTGAATGTAAAAGTGGGAAAAATAAAATGCATGTTGATGAGGGTAATGAGAAGAAAGATAAGGATGGTCAACGAGCGTTGGAAGATGAAGCTGCTGGGGGTGGCACCCCAATATCCTCAGGCAAAGGGAGTGGGGAAGATGGGGAATCGACGGACACCGGGAGCGGCAAAGAGAAGAGATCCAAAGGATGGGTGAAGGGAAGAAAACGAGGTAGTTGGGCTGAACAGAAAAGAAAAGGAAGAAGAAAGTAATCAAAAAAAGTTGAACGTATTATTATGAACTAATTTAATGAACTCCACCAAGAATAAATACCAGAACAATTATTTTTTGCAATGGAATTTAAGAGGATTCCATAAACGCTCGGATGAGATTCGCCAAATCATACACAAATACGACCCTTTGATTTTGGCGTTACAAGAAACCCATTTTTCAGAGAGAGTAGTAGCCAAATTGCCAAATTACAATCTTTATCAAAAATCGTGCCCAGTAGCAGTTGGAGGCAGACGCCATGGAGGCGTGGCGCTGTACTGCAAGCACTTCATCAAGTGCGAGGAAGTAACCCCTGCGACAAACTTGCAAGCAATAGCGATAAGAATAAAAGTGCCCGTCCCGTTAACAATTTGTTCTCTGTACTTACCCGACCAGAATTGGGATGCCCGCGAGGTTGAAAATTTACTGTCTGCGCTTCCCACCCCTGTCCTAATCCTTACGGATTCCAACGTGCATCATGCTGCGTGGGGATCAGGGCGCACTACTGCACAAGGTAAAATTTTGGAGTCCCTTATTAATGACTTGCAGATGGTAACGCTCAACGATGGGAGACCGACGCATTTCACTGCTGGTACCGGTTCTCTAGATGCTATTGACTTGAGCATCGTAAGTAGGACTTTGGCTGCTTCGTTTGATTGGATAGTGCTATCGGAACTCCACCATTCGGACCACTTCCCGATCCTGTTAAAACATAACAGTAACAGAGCTTTTCACGATGGCGTTGAGCGATGGGATTTTTCTCAGGCAGACTGGGTCAGATACACAAACTTATTAGACTTACCAGAGCTCACCGGGAGCTTGGAAGATGATGTGTACAACTACACGAGAGCCATCATCCAAGCTGCTCAAGACAGTATTCCTCGGCGGAGAAGACCAGAAGGATCTCGGACAGGAGTACCCTGGTGGAATACTGAAATAAAAAAGGCCAACAGATTAAAGAAAACAGCGTTTAACTTCTATAAAAAACATTCAACAAATGAAAACTTAATCGAGTTTAAAAAACTACGAGCCCGTGAAAGGTTTCTAAAACAGAAAGCCAAAAAGAAATCTTGGGAAGAGTACGTGGCATCAATGAATTCTGGTACATCCATTGGAGAAGTCTGGACAAAGATTAAGGCACTCAAAGGTAACTCGGGAAATTCGGTTCCAGCGTATATTATTAGCAACACCAACAGCAAGGTCCTGGATGACCCGAAGGATATTGCGAACGAGTATGCGCAACACTATGCATCAACAACATCCATGTACAACTACTCACACGAAGTTCGTCATAACCTGGGCCAGCAGTGTAACCCATACATTTCCTTTGAAGCCGACGAACAGCACGATTACAACATCCCTTTCACATATAGTGAGTTACGGTGGGCCATCGACGCTCTCCCTCATAAAAAATCTCCTGGAATTGACGACGTACCAAATGAATTATTGACGAAGCTAACAAAACCAAATGAGAAAAAATTACTAAAGCTATTTAATAATATTTGGTCAGAGGGGCAGTACCCAAGTTCTTGGAAACAGGCAATTATAATACCTGTTCTGAAACCAGGGAAAGATCCTCAGACTGTTTCCAGCTATCGCCCAGTGTCTTTGACGTGCTGTATCGGAAAGCTATTTGAGAGTCTCGTACAATATAGATTAACTAGGGTACTTGAAAGGGAGAAATTGTTGAATGAATACCAGACAGGTTTCAGGACCGGGTTCTCAACTACCGATCAGCTGGTGTATCTAGAACAATTCGTTCAAGACGCATTTTTGCATAAGCACATGTAACTGCAGTGTTTTTTGACATTAAGAACGCCTTTGATAAGGTTTATCGTAATAGTGTGCTGAAGCAGTTAAATGAGTGGAAATTTCAAGGCAACCTTCCACGAGTAGTCCAAAGTTTCCTGGAGGGCCGTAGCTTTGTAGTGAGAGTTGGTAGTTGTTACTCGACTAGGCACCAGCAGGAAACTGGAATACGGAAATTGTGGAAGGGTCAGTACTTAGTGTAACAGCATTCCTGATAGCTGTAAATCAGTTGAACAAAAACTTACCCAGGCAAGTGTATTCATCAATCTATGCGGACGATTTAGCCATATTCTTCAAGCACTCTCAAGATTCCATAAATGCCGGAATTTTGCAGGTAGCTATAGACCAGCTAGTCGAAAATGCTGCCTACAGTGGACTCGCATTTTCAGAAGAGAAGACAGTTGCGATTCATTTTTGCAGGCTCAGAGCCTCACATAGTCCCCCTTCCTTGTTTTTGCAGAGGAGTGGAATCCAATTCGTGGAAGAACATAAATTTTTAGGACTGCATTTTGATAAACAGCTCAGGTGGAAGAAACATATAAATGAGACGGCCATCAAGTGTCATAAATCGTTGAAATTACTGAAAGTTATTTCCGGGCATAAGTGGGGAGCCGATAGAGGCTGGCTGTTGAGGATATTTGATAGCCTTATTAAGGCAAAGATTGATTACGGTGCTATAGTCTACGGTTCGGCGAGGAAATCCTGGTTGATACCTCTGGACCGAATATATAACTTGGGCTTGAGAGTTGCCGTTGGCGCGTTCCGTACAACTCCCATCTATGACCTATTTGTAATCTCCTCGAATTTACCTCCTGGTTATCAGCGAAGACTTAATAATTTAAAATATGCTCTAAGGATAAGAAGATACCCAGAACATTTTGTACATCAAACAATCTTTGACAACCCTACAGTGGAACAGTTTTCACAACAAATTACACGAACTAGGCCATATTACGTGAGACTAAATGAAGCAATCGCAGAGCTTCAACTACAGCTACCCCTAGTGCTGGAAAAAGATAATGGGATTTATCCATGGCTATTTGATGAAGTTAAGCTAGATCTAAGCCTGCAAGTGATTAAAAAAAATTTGCTTCCCCCGAGTGCCAGCGTATCACTGTTTAAAAATGCAATGGAAAAGTACCAGGATTACGTATGCATCTATACAGATGGTTCGAAAAAAGACAACGGTGTGGGCTTTGCCTGCTATATATCGACACAGGTTCATTACTCCAGTGCTCTACCCCTCTATTCATCAGTTTATACAGCTGAGCTATACGGAATACACCACGCTCTAAATTTCTGCATTAATAAACCTTTCAATAAATTTTTAATTATAAGTGATTCGCTCAGCTCTCTAGAGGCTTTGAAGAACAAATTTTCATCGGACGACCTGGTCATCAAAATATTTCATAAATTGAAATATCTAAATGACCAGGGTAAAAATGTAAGGTTTATGTGGGCCCCGAGCCACGTCGGCATATATGGGAACGAACAAGCCGATCGTCTTGCTGGCGAGGGGGCAGAAACAAGAAATGATGAAAGGGTTTTGAAAGTTAGGTTAGATGACGGGAATTGGTGGGTAAAGAATATTGTTTGGGAGCGTTGGCAAGAACAATGGAGCAGTACAAATTCACAACTGCGAGAAATAATACCAAACGTGAGAGTAAAGCAGACCACAGATCACCTGGACCGGAACGAGTCCATCAAAATAGCTCGGCTCCAAACTGGACATAGCAGGCTAACGCATGACTATCACCTGACTGACCGTAGACGACCCAGTTGTCAGCATTGTTGCTGCACTCTCACGCTACAACACATTGTTATAGAGTGTACTACCTACCAAGAACAGAGAAGACTCTGCTTCGGGGACCCGGTGCCTACCTATAAAGAATTATTAAGTAAGACAGATAATCATCAAAAAATACTAGGATTTTTAAGGAATGTAGACATACTAAAAATGATTTAAAACTAAGAGCAAACACGAGGGGGAAATTGTGATAGAAAAAACCGTGATATTTTACATTTTGTGATATTTACCTGTGATAGCTTTCTAGTCGAAAAATTGTAGAGTAACTTCCGAACATCTGTGATAAAAAATAAATAAATAAAAAAAAAATAAAATAAAATAAAATAAAAATTACAAGGAATAAATAGAATATACATAATAAATAGATAATTTAAATAGATCTAGCAAGGCTAATAAATTAAATAATTGAAATGATATACTTACCTTAGGAAAACAGGGCTAATAACCTTAGTAGTTGATGCCCTTAAAAAAAAAAAAAAAAAAAAAAAAAAATAATAATAATAATAATAATAATTAGCTACAGGTCGGATGGACTGCGAAAATCTTCGAAAAGAGCAAAATCATTGTCAATCGTACGAAAACTCCTTTTCACATACCTAAATCCATCAACATTGAACTAAAATCTAAAAATCCTCTTTTTTCCATATTCAAGCATTTCGGGTCGCTCTCTGCTAAGGGGCCCGGAACGGTCCACCCCCATCGACCCCGCCCTGGTACGCTACTGTTGTTTCCTGACTGTTTTTTGTTTCCAATGGGAAAATAGCCCTTTTAATGTGGTATGGTATTTATAGTTTTGGGGTCAAATTTATAGGTTTTTGGACCGGAATTCAGATGTAACGCACGAGGCTTCGTCTGATGGATTCCACTGATGTGGGAAACAGCATTCCGCCCTTCATCATTCACTGTGAGCCCATTCGCAAAACGTCATAAATATTAAAAGATCCTGCTCTCATCCTTACATCGTTATTAACATAGGTTATCAGCATCCGTGGTCGGAATATCGTTGTTCGGGGTATGCGAATGTGTACATATATAGCAAAAACTACAAAATAATTAAAAAACATTTCCATTTTTCAGGTTAGTGGAAGGTGTAGTCATGAAAAGAATGCCCTTGCGGCTTTTCTCAGGGTACGGAGACGGATTGTGTGTATGAGTAAAATGGTTTGTCTATACGACGACTTAGAACGACGCGCTTTCAAATTTCTCGCATCCACCATGGGGCTCAGCAAAAACTCTCGTGGCGCCAATGATGCGATGGAACTGAATACCCCTAAGGCCCTGACAGCTACGCGTTTATAATATGATAAAGATTAACAAAAATCGGAAACACCCGATTTACAACTTCCGTTCATATTAAGTATAGAGCAGTTTTTTTTGTTTCAGCTGGCAAACAAGAATATATTTAGCAAAACCACTCCAGGCTGCGGGAGGTCATTAGGACTTGTCTTCTTTAGCATAATAGTTTTATGTTAAAAAAAAAATCCGTCCAAAAAAGCTAAAAGCGTGGTGAAGGGAGGGAAGGTTTGCTGTATAATTTTGCTTCTTTAATAGCCTTTCGTGCCTTCAAGCATTTTTTTTTTTTCGAAGCAATTTTTTTTCCAGGGTAGATTTCGACATAGAAGAATGGTTGATGTTTGGCTTTTCAAGGGAAAACCCCATGGTGAAGCAGGGATACGAAGAAGGGGGCTCGAATTAATTTTTTCCTCTCAAAAAAGAAAGGAGTGAAAGAGAGAGAGAACCTTTGGAAGTAGTCCCAGGTGTATAGAAATTTCGCTTTGTTCCGTTATTTAGGAAGATCCTAAAGTGCCACGGGGACAGGTGAAGTTTTTAGATTTTTTCTTTTTTTTTGTATAGGAAGGTGATGTTTTTAATCGGCGGTTTTCGCGACAAAACGTTCTGAAGAGACAAAAAAGGAAATGACGGAAGTTGAAGAGGCAAAGCTGAAGTTTGTTTTGTATAAAATGGTTGAAATGGTGGGAGGGGGCGAGATCCTTTACAAAGCGGTTTTAATTGCTCGGAAATACACTTTTGATAAGGATCGATTTCGACTAGAGCGATGATTTACATTATTTTAATTATTCATAAATTAATTTTTGTAAAACTGTATAATAAAGCCGGACGATATTAATTGAGATGTCATCCGATTACATATACAGCTAAGAAGTATAAAATAAAATGTTCAACTTGATGCTGATATGTCAAGAACTTTCGATCCTTCTATTCTCACTAACGAGGCCTTCTCTCCGGCTGGATTTTCGTGTAGACTTTGAAATTTGTAGCGTATATGAAATGACACTCAAAAATGAGTTATAGTACATGCGATGATGCATTCACGCCAATTGCTGTGGATTTCGTGAAAATTATCGCCGCGTCATAAAATTAAAAAAAAGACGGGGATGGGGCATAAAAAATACGCCTCTACAGGAAAACCCATAGGCTCCGATATTTCATGCAAGTGCACGCGAGAGTGCATTTTATGCAACATTGGCGCACGTGTTTCCCAACAGGCCTACAGTTTCCTTCCGTTTTCGTTCAGTTTTCACCCCACTAATTTTCGCTTCGACTCCCATAACTGCCAGCACACTTCAAGAATTAATTTCTCAGCTCACATGAAATACGCCGAAGGTATAAGTATGAAAATCCGAATTTTGAGCCCCTCGCGCTATTGTGAAAATTGTTTATATTGATGGGACGGTATAGTCAAGAGAAAGTACCTAATGATTCACATCCGGTGTCTTTATGATATTAATAGTAAGATCGACGAACTTTGTGCCCCAATTTTTTTATTTATTTAATCGATGCACACAAAGTAACATTCGCTTTTTCACTTCCTGTGAAAGACCGCATTCCTAATTTGTCAACTTTTATTTCAATTTGTCGGCATCCGAATCAAACAGAAAACAACCGTCGTTTACTTTTTTCGCTCATTCAAACAAAGGTTAACGAGGAAGTTCAAGAGGCCGAAGGAAATAAAGTGACAAAAGTGAAAACACTTTTTGTTTCACTCATTTCATCTCGTCCTCTTTAACTTCCTCTCCTACCTATAACTCCTCTCTCCTTCCCTATACAACAGTCGTCAAAGCTCCAGATAAAGATCTCAGAAGGGATCCTTTCTACGCTACTTCATACAACATGAAATAATGAGCCGATATACAAGGGAAATGGGTGATGAGGTGGAACAGGAGGATTTTCAAAAACGTTATCCAATTAAGAGACAAAACCAGGGGGAACAGGTGACGTCCGTATATGGATAATTTCAACTTTTTCGTATAAAATTTGCTTGACTTCGACTTTCATGATTATAATAGTGACCGCGTATTAGACTCCTCAACGTTTTTCTTATGAACTAGTGAACTAACACGAAAAAAAGGTTCAAGTTTGACCGAATCCATCATTAACGAACCCTTTAATTTAGCTCCTTTTTTTTCAAACTCCAAACTCTTTCTTTTCCTATTTTCTTCTTCATCTCCTCGGTCTGTGGATGAGACTTACTCTTTTCCAGTTGAGTGACTAACGTGGATGGATGATTCCTAGTTAGGCGTGTCATTTTTTCTTCAACCTATAGTCACTATAAGTTCCCCTTTAGCTTTTTCTCAATTTTAATCCGGTTTGCAGAAATTGAGAGAAGAAGCGACAAAAAAAAAAAACTCGACAGATTTTCGTTTTTGTTTTGAATACCCTGCAAGTTTGTGCGCTGAAAACACTCCTCCCACCCTCTTTTCCCTCCCACATTCTTATACAACATAAAGGGGGGGGGGGTCCCTTCTCAAAGTGCTCGAAAAAGAGGATGATTTCACACGGTTTTTGTGTCTCATGACACGGATTTCTAAAGCGCCCAAAGTTAAACGGTACGTTACACAGCAAAGCTTCGATGGTGGTGGTGGTGGTGTGAGGGGGGGAGGTTCTTTCTCCCATTTCCCATACACAATATAAAAACACCGACCTAATTGATTTGTTTGCTTTTAAACCGTTTCAACGAGCTGTGGCGAGGCGAGGTGTTTTTGAGAAGGATCCGTGACAATGTCTTTTTGTATTTGAACAAGTACAAAGTCATGGATTGGCCTGTTTGAGTTGAGTAAAGGTAAAAAGAGTGGGAACATTATTGCCTTAAAATATGTAATGGATTTTCTCGCTGACTGTTTTGAGACCGGTTTACACAGAAGAGTATAACAGGAATGGTTGTTATACTTACAAGCCGTTGGTCCCGTGATTTTATGTTTTTTTCTTAAAAAGACCTCTCTTTTGAAGATACTATGCCTTAAGTTCAAAACATTCAATTGAAAGACGTCCTCAATTTGATGCAAGCAGCTTAGGACAGCTCACAGGTGCGGGAGGGCAGTTCCACGTTAAGGTAGGACGTTTTTAGGTCAGGAGCTTAGGGAATCATTTAACAAAGGTGGAAAATCCGGCTAGCCTGACGTTTTTTGAGAGAGCAAAGCAGTTTTTCGAACAAGGCAAACCAGTGAAACTTACACTAGCTACTGGGCACAGGTATGTTTCTGGGTGGGGGAGGCAAAAATGTGTTTTTTAGGTCAACCTGCGGTCTAAATTCAGCTATACTGCTGTCATGAAGCAAAATGTGGTGCCGAGAGGGGTCGAGAATTCTCTGAATAGAACCATCAATGTTGCTGGTACGGCTGGCCGCTTTCAATTTCGCGAGGCTTAGTCGTTGAAAAACCATCTTGCAGGTTTGGCTCTTCAAAAAACCAAATTGTCGAGCTTGGCTTTTACTCGAAACACCAGTTTCACGGGGTTTTCTATTCAAAAGATCAATTTCGGTATACTATTGAAAACACCTAGTGATGAGCAAAAATTGTCTTGATCTTGCGGTCTCGCGAGACTCTTGCAGCAAGACCAAGACTTTCTAAAAGACCTTACGAACGAGTCTTACGCAATACCAAGACTGTGTTGCAAGAGCATTGCAAAAGAAGTTCTGCTTTCAAAAACCACATTTCGTGGGTTATGCTCTTCCAAGAACACATTTTGCGGATTTGGCTCCTTTAAAACCCAGTTTTGGCGATTTTTGCCTCATCAAACACAAATTTTCGTGGCTTTAGCTCTTTATTAAAGGCTAGTTCAAGGAGGAAAAAGACGGAAGGAAGGGGGGAGAAGGTTTTCGGTTGATTCGAAAAATTCATTTGGCGATTTTTGTGATTTTGGATTTTTCTAACCCCAATTTCACCGAAGATTTTCACTCTGCCATAACAAAAGTCTCGGATTTGGCACCTTCAAAATCCGTTTGGCGTTTGGTGATCGAGGCGAAGCCGAGTTCGCTAATTACTAACAACGAACGTGTAAAGACGCTCCCCACGAGTTGCAAACGCTATTTTTCGCTTGAGCGACCAAATGTGAGGCACTTCACCACGACTCACTCCAAACACGTCACTCCTGACAGTGACGGAAAGTACTTTCATTCACTCCGTGACGTAAAGTAAGCAAATAACACGCTGAGATTAAAGTGTTTCTTTCGTGGTGAGGTTGCCATGGTGAAAATAGCTACTTTGTCCGTAGGTCAAGCGAAAAAAATGTACACAACTCGTAAGGGAGTAGAAATGCCTCGCTCGTTTTTTCAGCTCACTCGGCTGCGCCTCGTAAGCCAAACAAAACTCGCGTGCAAAATTCTACTTCCCTCACTCGGTGCGTAATATACTAATTCGTGGAATTCGTTTTTTTTTTCAAAAAATCATTATTGCAAATTTTTCTTACTCGAAAAACCAATTTCACCGGTTTTACTATACAAAAAAAAAGCATGTTCCATGTTTTGACTCTTCAAAGACCAATAGTTCCTGGGGCATATAGCCAGCTTTTGATCAATTGGTGGGTTGCTTCTGGAGAATATGTCAAATTCACCATTGCCTATTGCAAGCCACTCGGCCGGCTCATTCGGGGCTCTTGGCGCTGGAAATCGTCAATTCATCCCAGGCTGAAACTGAATTTTCATCGAAATAAGGGTCGCTATTCGTCAAAAACAACATCTCAACATCTCTGTTGGGAAACTGACATTGTCACCATGCATTCAAAATTTTCTGGCAGCAAAAAACTTTCAATTTTTTTGCCCACGTTTAAAATGCACCGCCCAGAACAATGTTGGCTTTTCAGCGAGCAAAAACCCGTGAAATTATATTTTTGAGAAAGTCAAACTCAAGAAATTGAGATTTTTACGAAGCTTAAGGCCCAATTACACGTACCGAGTGCTCGGCCGAGACAGTGCACTCGGCCGAGTAAATCCCCGTGTAATCAGTTCAGACAGTACTCGGCCCAGTGACAATCAGGTGATTTTGCGAGATAGGCCCAATTACACGTACCGAGTGCTCGGCCGAGACGGCATTCGGCTGAGTAAAGCCCCGTGTAATCACTTCAGACAATACTCGGCCCAGTGAGGATCGAATGATTTTGACTGAGTCAGGAAATAGAACCATGTTCTATTTATTCGGCCGAGTATGGACCCCCAACACTCTTCCAACCCCCCTTTCACATTTCCAAATATGCAAATGTGATCAACCGAGCTCACGGAATGTTGAGAGAGTTCGCCTCTCATTCACGCACTTTTCTTATCGCCATATTTTTATCAATTCTGGTGCCCTATTCTTGACTTGACCAACCAAGAGCAAACCAAAGAACCAAGCAACCAAAAGAATTTGTCACTCCGCGAATATAAGCAGACCGGTTTCAACAACTTCAGATCATCGGCCAGAACGCTCCCTTCTCCCCCTCGAGAACTTCAGCCCAGCGTAGTAAAGAAATATAAGAAATTCACAAAATATGTAATATTTAACAAAAAAATGAACTATATAACAATAATAAAGAAAAAGGACCAAAATAAAAGCACGGCTGTTGACCATTTGAACGCGAAATTAAATTTAAAAAAATTATACGCAAAAAGGGGGGAAGCAAACTTTTCAAAAGGCACAAAAGTTAATATTTTCGTGGTACTGAGTTCAAACATTTTTTCCCGTTAAATTTTTCTGCTTCGCGGTGCCATGACAACGCATAACAAAACTCTCTCATTCCTATTTCATCACCTACTCGCCCAGTACTCGGCCGAGCCACTCGGCCCAGTACGCGGCCGAGTCACTCGACCGAGCTACTCGGTTGGTGTAATTGGGCCTTTAACATTTGAAAATTAGTATTCTAGTGAGACAAATCGGAGAAACGAAGCATTTCAGGAGGCCACACTGAGAAAAAAAATCGACAGATAATCGGTCAATATCAACCGAGCTAAGTCGGTCAGAGAGTTGCGACCGAGCAGACACGGTTAGAAGTATGCTAGGTCTAATTGACCTAATTCCCTGATAACCGTGTCTTCTCGGTTGCAACTCTCTGACCGACTTAGCTCGGTTGATCGAGGTTGACCGAGTAGAATCGGTCAAAATTCAACACGGTTATTTTAGCTGAACGCTTGGTTAACGAGCGACTACCAAATATTCGGTTATCTCTACCGCCTTCACAATTAGAACAACTCAGTCTGATCTGTCATTCGTTCCACATGAATACTGCTGCTCCAACCGATCTTTCGTTTATAGCAACCGAATACATAACGTCAAGGCCACCCACACTGCTCGGTTATTTTGACCGTAAAGTGTCGGTTGACCCAACCCACTATGCTGAGTTATTCGTAACTTTCCTGTTCCGTTAATCTTACCAAATTCACTTCGCTATTTTGATCGTCTCTGAAATGTCAGTCAGGCAAACAATGTTGTAGTTTTAATCCTCACTTATCTGATACTCCTTCTCACTATGCTTTGGGATGCCAGCCGCGTTAATTCAGCCAAACTAACCTTCTGAACTCCAACAGAACTGTGCTAGACTCAACAACAGTAGTCGGTTATTTTATCTAGGTTTCTTATGTTGTTTTAGCATTTTTTTCCCTTCTTTCCTCACTAGTAAACTTAGGCGAGAGAGGCGAGATAACGTATGCGATGCAGAAACCGACCCACGCTTTGCATAGGCGCGCTACAAAAATTATGAAAATTAAGATTAGGACACATACGTAATTAAAATAAACATTAGCAGCGAAATAAGAGAGTTTCGTAAAATAATTATTTAATGCTAATATGTATTTCAAAGTACATATGTACGTGAATGTACGTATACACCTGCATATTGAGATTCTGTGTCTTCATTCGCTCATTGAAGAGTGAAAAAACGACCAATTTACTTTGTTGTTGCACAATCGAAGAGTACTTCAATCCGATCACTTCCTTATTAGGCGATTTTACTCTGGGTTGCTGGCGTTTTGTTTTGTTTGTTTGTTTGTTTTTTTAAAACAATTTTACAATCTGCCCGGTGACTGCGTAGCTTAGAAAAAATTCAATAAAAGAAATTAATTTCGGTTGTTCCAGCTCGAAACAGCGACTAAATCTAGTACTGTGACCTTGCAGCTGTACTGTGTTATATTTTCTCAGGGGAGGCGACACAGACGTCCACTGAAGTAGATGGGACTCCTAAAAAAAATAGAAGTTTTAAGTTAAGGCTGTTGAAAATTGAAACAACAAGCAGTACTGTTACCTTGCAGCTGCACTGTGCTGCTGTTTCAGGCTTTCCACTTCCACGTTGGAGAGGTTTCCACAATTACTAGCGAGAAACGTGCATTAGTTATTTCAAGAGACCGGCCCTTTTTCCCGCAATTGACAGGTTTTCCGCTTTACGAGGAGTTCACCTTGGACAGGTTTGCTGCAGTAGTGTAGAAGGAAGAAATATATGTGCAGTTTTCAACACGTATTGAAGAAGACAAAATATAAAACTTCCAAGATTAAATAAAATTAAAATTCATCAAGATCGTTGGTTTTGCGCCGCGCCGCTCAACGCGTTATACCAGATAAATAATACCCCTGCCTTTCCCACCAAATCTAACATCGTCTAAATGTATTGAGATGAGAGTGTTCCCATTGAAATCCCGCTATTGAAAAATTAGTCAAATACCAGAAACCATCGAAATAAAATTAATCGTGCACTGATACAAATTAATCATGTATCTACTTACCAGCGATTTTGTGGATTACGTCTTCGGACAGGCCATGAACGAAGTAAACCTTTTGCTTCCTCTTTACCAAATTTCGGCAGAAAAAATAGGAACACTCTAAACTTTGCAATTGCAAGTTTTCAATAAAATTTACGCGACTGACAAAAGCACACTTTCTAGTTTCTATCCCAAACGCAGAACCCAGAATGAACAGCGAGGGAGAGGAATTATGCTTTGTCGGAGCCTTGGAGCTGGTTGTTAGGTGGAGGGAGTTGCTACACGGTTGATGCTGACCGTGTTCTGTGTAGCTAGCCGACTTTCAAGGTTGGGACTTGGTCAGCTTGAGCATGCTGCGGGGCGCTATTTCTTTTCTTTTTTCTGCTACGCAAGCAGCTCGAGGCTTGCCTCCTGTCCTGTGCCCCTCCGCCCATCTTTGTCTAATGTGATCCACATCTACTCCCCAAGGTTATGTGTGGCCTTGACGTTATGTATTCGGTTGCTATAAACGAACGATCGGTTGGAGCAGCAGTATTCATGTGGAACGAATGACAGATCAGACTGAGTTAGTCCAACTGTAAAGCCGGTAGAGATAACCGAATAGTCGGTAGTCGCTCGTTAACCAAGCGTTCAGTTAAAATAACCGTGTTGAATTTTGACCGAGTCTACTCGGTCAACCTCGGATCAACCGAGCTAAGTCGGTCAGAGAGTTGCAACCGAGCAGACACGGTTATCAGGGAACTAGGTCAATTAGACCTAGCATACTTCTAACCGTGTCTGCTCGGTTGCAACTCTCTGACCGACTTAGCTCGGTTGATATTGACCGATTATCTGTCGATTTTTTTTCTCAGTGTGGGTTTGGAAATTCTTGGGTAGAAAAGCAATTTCGTGGGGTTTATCACTGAAGAAAACAATTTTCTGAATTTGGTTTTTCAAAGCTTCGCAAATTCGCAGGGGATTTGTCACTGAAAAACCACAATTTGACTGGTTTCGATTTTCAAAAAACCAATTTCGTGGGGTTCATAGCGGGTTGAAAATCTGAATTTTGTGGTTGTGGTTCTGTAAGTAACCAATTTTGTGGTATCTAGTATTCGAAACAACCATATTTTGTGGGTTTGGTTCGCTCAAAAACTAATTTCGCGGGGTTCATCCGTGGAAAAACCAAATTTTCCGGATTTATAGTTCTTAACTTCTTAGAAACCCTAATTCCATGGGGTTTAGGAGGCGCGTATTCATAGTCGTCACTCAATCTGAGTATTCGTTGATTTTGATTCAAAACAGATGGCTCTCTATAATAATAATCAAATCATCTCCCCCTCTTCTGTTTTCCTTTTCCTCTTTTTTATTTATTCTTTTATTTTCTCCTTTTTATTTATTTATTTCTTTTTTTTTATTTGTTTCTATCTCATCTCCATCCTCCCGCAGTTGTGGAATTCTTTCTCACTCAAACTCTCTCCCTTCCTTCTCCACAGGCTCTTCTGTTTTATTTGCTTAGATTGTTAGGCTTGTTGTTAGGTTTCATTATTGACATGTTTCATAAATACAGCAGCGCTCTTGCCGAGCTAAGATGAACTAAGGATCTGGGGTAACATCTGACCGGTAATCAGTTGCTTTGCTCTGCAGTAGTTTGTTGCAACGATATATAAAGCTGGATTGCTCACAGTGGACTGGCGGGGCGTGGAGGGGGCAGGTCGTCGCCTGGTAAACAATTACCCTGTCCCTCTCCTTGTGTAGTTATGGCAACATGGTCTCATCCACTTGAGAACTTAGCTTATGCTGGCTATTCTCTATAAGCAGTGACGAGCAATCCAGTTATTTTATATATTATCGTTGGTTTGTCGTGGTAGTGAGAATCAGAAAGAAAATTAATGATGTAAACCCAATTGAAAATTGAAGGATACCCCAGGAGGTCGTTTCACTTAGTCGCCACATGAGCGCTGGTGTATTTATGGTAGTTACGAATAACGACCACTTGATTTATACTTACCGGAATTTAATATTTACTGTATTTTATAATTGTCTCGGTTCACGAATCTCGCTATTAATACTGTTCTCACAATCAATTTTCGTTCAAATCAGTTTTTTCGCAACATTACTATGATTGCACACATTGCATGCTATCGAATATAGTTTTCGTTTTATTGAATATTAATGAAAAGTAAAATAAATAAAATTAATAAACCAAAACCCTAATAAATTATCAAATTAATAATATTGAAACTGTACCTATGTTTGAGGGTTTTGGATAATTTTGAACTAGACTTAACGTACTGTAGTTGTTACGTACTACGTAACGTATACGTATACGTGTAGGAAAAATAAGCAAAATAATGAGTGGAAACGGCAGCTAATGAGCTTACTATGTCCCTTATGTCATCATGGCATTTGATGAGAGATTAGAAGCTCAGAATCAGGTAACAATATTAATTTACCGAAGGCCTCTTATGTTAGTCCGAGGGGGGGGGACCCTCTCCACTATCGCCACACTCCCAACAGTCGTCCAAACTCAAGAAATGCAAGAATGGGGTGACTGGAAATAATGCAGAGAGAAATCCCCCTTCTTATAGAGAAAAACGTCAAGTTCACCTCTTATTGGTCGTCCACTTTCGAGCGTGCGCTCGCCGCGCATTGGACCCTCAGTATCTTTGCTCGTTTCGGTTGGAGAGTAGGAGGTTCCCACTCAGACCGACCAGTTTTTTTTTTCTCTTTTTAAGCACCGCCCATAACCTCTTTTCCCGTCCCCCACCCTTTTAAATTCTTTCTGTTTTTTGTCGGCATGCATTGAATGGTCGGGTGCTGTCTTAGCTTTTAACCCGTTAATTGTTGAAATCTCAGTTTTTGTAAATTGTTAACACTTTGCAAGAACTCAAATTATAACTCCCCTCCTCCCCCGCCGTCCACTCAGCCGACACTACGACACACAATAGACTTGAATAGGCTGTTTAGTATTCCCAATGTCATTGAATTCCAAGTGATTTTATAAGAAAGAGGATGAAAAAAGAAAGGTGAACAGAAAGTGTTGTTGTTGAGAGGCCCACGCCCGTGCCATTTATCTCTTTCCCTGCCACTTCACTTCATCTTCTTCCCAATCCATTACACACCATCGTTCGACACTCACTACGTGCCCAACGGTAATTACTTTATAAATCACTTCTCCCTCTTTGTATAAATATAGACGGGCATATCCACTGTAACCCCTCCGTTTCAACCCAAACAACCACCATTTTTTATGCAAGATTATATAACCCATGCTCCAATTAGCGAAATGACTTGCTTCGCTCACTTTTCGATTGCAGGCCAAGTTTTTTTCCCCCCCACTGACTCTAATGATTTCTAAAAATCAATTAACTCCTCCCACCTCTCCATTTTATACATGTATTATGGCGAAGAGAGACGGAAGTGGTAACAAAACAAAATGACTACCCTCACTTCCAATAAGAAGGGGATAATAGTGGGATCCAGTTTTTTGTGGCAATTACAAGACTTGGAGGAGGCGAGGGGGGCTCGATATGAAGCCACAGAATCGAAGGGTGCGTTGCAAAACATTTCAATACATAATGACATTATAGCCCTCATATTTCAATATATGGCACAAGCCTTGTAACCACTTTCAACCCACAACACGCGGCTATAAATTATATTGTATATAAAATGCCAAATCTGTTGTTGTGTTTCGCTGGCATAAATACTGCTGCTTTGGCACTTGTCACACTCAAACTTGAACAAAACCGCAAATGCAAGAGCGAAGAAATATGAGGGTTTTTATTTCTAAGTAATTTTGTTAATTGGTTTGAAAGTCTTTATGGAGTCACGGATTGACGGACTGCAGACTGGCGAGTAAAAAGGCTCGTCACTTGGAGGTCAAGGTCGAAAGTCCACTCAATGGAAAAGTATTCCTAGTCTAAAAACATATGCGGCCAACTGGGAGGGAGTTAGAATACAGTACTTTCTGGGGGGGAGGGGCAGAATTAGCAACTTCGCTTAAATTTTAGGCCCTTAACTAGGCAATTCTGCTGAAGTTAAGACCCAAAACTATATCAATTCCGCGGATATTCAGCTATGGGAAACTTGAAATTTCGCATAAATTTGGACTTGAACTTGAACACTCGCATTTAGCTCTATAAAATGTTCCAAACACACGCGGACGTTCGTCAGCCCATCATCAGGGTCCGCACGAGCAACTATAAAATGAGGCCCAGAAAATTGCTTGTCAAAATATTAGCCCAGAAACTTACAATTTCGCGTAAATGAATATACCTATCACATAGAAACGTCTACAGTTTCGAGAATATTTAGCACCGCGAAAATAAATACTTGCGGAAATTGCAATTTCGCGTTAAAAGACGCGATACTTGCAATTTCAAGAATATTCAGCCAGGAAAAATCCAATTTCGCGGATATTCTGCTCCTATAAATTTTGCATTTTGCGACTGTCGTCAGGCTTTGGGCGCTGTCGTCTATAGACTGGGCTCCGCGAGCGCTGAAAAGAAGCCCTGAAACTGGCAATTTCACAAAAATAATTACCAGAAACTTGTATTATTTTATACATGCATGCATATATAATTTCGTATAACCTGCAAAATATTAATTATCGTGAGCGTTGGGAATATGTGACAACTGAGCACTTCGGACGTGGAGCAGCATCTTAGCTTTATGTAATAGGCTGTAGGGCAGCGGTGGCCAACCCAAGGCCCGCGGGCCTAAAGTGGTAAATTATCATTTTTAATGTTGGATTTTGGCGCCCCTCGGATTTGTGTGCCAAAGGGAAAACGCTACAATTCGTGCCTCCTCGTATGGGCGGCTAATCCCCCGCCAAGATGACCATTTAATCCAGACCAAAATGGAAAATAACGCTAATACGGGGCTGAAATTGAGATAAATGGCTAATTAACAACTGAAATTATTGAGAAAAATAACTGATTTACGGAAAGAAGTGGGAAAAAGTGGTAAATCACGGATAAAGTTAAAAAAATAAAAATAAACAGCTAATTCGAGAGGTAAAACGTTACTTCGCAGCTAAAATTAAGAAAAAGCTCTAAAATCGCAGATAAAGTGTAAAAAACAGTGATTTGCGTTGAAAATTACGAAACACACTAATTCACGGATAAATATAGTGAAAAATAGAGAATTCACCGCAATAGTTTTGAGAAAAAGCGCCAATTCATGTCTAAAATTTAAGAAAACATTAATTCTCCGCTTATTCAGAACGCAAGTTCGTGGACGAATCTGACAAAAAACCCTAATTTATGGCTAAAAGTGAAAAAAATGCTTCGCGAGGAATTTAAGGCAAAACGCTAATTCATGGATAAAATTGCTCTTTAGCAGCTAAAATCACGTGTTCACGGCTGAAGTTGAAAATAAATTGTAAAAAAAAAGAAAAAGTGCTCAGAGGCTAAAAGTATGGAAACGACAGTTTTTGGCTTCTGAATGCAACTTCGTGGCTCAAACTGCGAAAAAAGGCTAACCCATAGCTAAAAGTGAAACAAAGCTCGCTAATTCGCAGCAATATAATTAAGAAAATTTGCTAAATCATGGATGAAATTGAGCAAAATCGCTAATTAGTGGCTGAAATCAGGAAAACACTAATTCACTGCGAAATTCCGATAAATCACTAATTTGCGGCTAAAATTGTGAAACATCGCTAAAATGACAAATATCGCTTATTCACGGCTAAAACGGAGAAGTATTGCTAATTCATCGATGCAATTGAGAAGAAGCGCCGAAGTAAAGAAAACGCTGATTCATGAATTAGCGATTACATTAAGGAAACGTCAATTCGCGGCTTCCGAAGTGACGAAAATCGCTAATCCGCGGCCAAATTTCAGAAAAAGCGTTAGATAGTTCGCGGCGAAAATTGGGGGAACTGATGAAACGTGAAAAATTCCATGATTAGCGACTAAAATGAGGAAAAACGCCAATTTTTGCGGCTAAAATAAAGATAAATGGCTAATTGGGGGGTTAATTTGAGACAATTTAATTCACATAAAATTAAGAAATCAGGAGAAACAAAAATTTGCTGCAAAATCCAAATAACTCTCTAATTCATGGCTAAAATAGTAAAAAATCGCTAATTCGCGTCTAAAATTGCGAGAAAACGGTAATTCACAAATAAAATTGAGAAGAAGCGCTGACGAGTGGAAAAAACGCTAATTCGCCGTTAAAATGGAGAAAACGCGCGTTACGGCTTCTGAAGGTAACTTCGTGGCTGAAAGTGGACAAAATCGCTAATCCACGGCTAAATGAGGGGAACTCGCTAATTCACGGATAAAATTCAGAAAAAGCGTTCATTCGCAGCGAAAATTGGGAAAAATCCCGGTGAGGGGCGGCCAATCGGCTCTACTGCCAGGATTTTTTTGTGATTGTTTGGTGGGTTCTGCCCACAACATCTTTGTCGTTCTTTATTGGAAAATATAGAGCTAATTCACGGGTAAAACCGCTCATTAGCGGCTCGGATCAGGAAAAACACAAATTAATTGCAAGCAAAATCGCTAGTTCACAACTGAAAAGGAGATAAATCGCTAATTCGTGGCTAAAATGCAGACGTATCGCTAATTCACGCCTAAAATGGGGATAAATCGCCAATTCACCTATGAAATTGAGAAGAAGTGATGAATTGCGGAAAAAAACCGCTAATTCGCCGCTCCTGAAGGTAACTTCACGGAGGCATTGGTAAAAGATTCGCCCGGGGGCGCCAAATTTCCATGGTCGGCAATGCAATGAGCAGTCCCAGGGCACAATTTTTGTGCAAATGGAAAAAGCTATTATACTACGGTTAACTTATGTTGTTGAAGTTATTGAACAGACCCCAAGTGCGTTTTATTCATAGCGTCACGGCCTTTTGCTAATATTAAAGCGTTTTACTCGATAAGGGAGGGGGGCGAGGATGATGGCCCATCTTAGTTTAGTCAGGCCTTGCTGTAGGGGGGTTGGCCGGCCCTGCTGTTGGGCTAATCAAATCGTAGATAACACACGTGGGGAAGGAGCAGGCGAGGATCCAGAGTTGGCTTAAGCAGGGGGCCATGACCCCATCTGGCCCTCGCACACACTGTATAATAATATCCCCCACACGTCCACATCCAATATCCGCACACGACACGTCCACAGCACAGTTTTTGTGGCCAATTACAGTTCGCAATCTTCAAACAGTTGAAGTTAAAAAATAAGGGAAGCCGTAAACTGATGTGTACCACTAAAATATTCCACGTCCCGAACAAATTAAAGTGAACTAAACGCAGGGGCCAGATAGGCTGATTAAGGGGGAGGGGAGCCTAGGTAGGCCTGTAGGCACGGCCCTCCAGCGGCAAAATTTCAGAGTTCGCACATTTCTTTAACTGTTTTTTGTACCATTTTGTATATGTTTTAAATATCTCGAGACAATTCCTTAACGCATGGCATGCTCGACCAAGAATGAGAGAGAGAGTGAGAGAGAGAAAAAAAAAGCTAAATGGTAAAACTGAGTTTTCGAGCCTTGCTCTTTCTGCTCGGAGCTGGGCACCGTTAAGGAAAAATTTAACACCGTTAAACGTTAATCCGTCAATGAAAATGTTAACGCCGTTGTAATGGAAGTTGTCGTTGATTCGTTAATCCTCTCGGGATCGACGCGTTGCTCTATAGTTAAAGGCTCTGGTTGGGCCTTCTTTGTGGTTGGAGTTTAACTGAGGTTAGGAGCTTTCCTGTGCTTGGACCTTTGCTGTGTTCCACCTTGGTTGAGATCGGACCTTTGCTGTGGTTGGAGCTTTGCGAGAAACGCACTGTTGAAACTATTGTTTGCTTCGACTCCTCCATTTAGGACAAAGGATGAGTTTATTCCCCAGTGTGGGGGGGGGGGACTTCAAAATAAAAACAACTGCATAAGATTCTCTCTCAGCATGTGAACCAGACGACGGCGAGAATCTACGGATTTCACCCCTTTCAACCCTATAATTTCAAATGGTTCACCCTTCCAAATTTAAATTCCTCAAGAGCCCAATTTCGATGGTTTTCTACACTCAAAAAGCCAATTTCACAGGAGTATTTAGCTAAAAAGTCAATTCAACGGGGATGACCCAGTAAGAAATGCAATTTCATGGGGTTGACTCATTAAAAAAGTAATATCGCGATTATAGACACTTTCGATGTCCAAATTTCACAGATTTTTGCTCACAAAACCCAATTTCGCGTCTTGATTAATTCAATTTCACCTTTGGCGCCTTAAAAAAAAACAATTTGCCGGTTTGGCTTTTTATAAAACCATTTTTTGTGGAACTGGCACGTCAGAAACCAATTTCACGGGGTTGGCAACCCAAAAAATTAATGTTTTTTACTCATTTTGAACAGCAATGGGATTTTTTTTTTTTCCTCCACTATCCAAGAGCAGGGGCATGGCACACGCCCCAGGTACGGAATCCTAAGTGGATTATTGTGCCGCTCTTGGATCGGTTGGTCTAGTCTAGAGTCCCTCTCACCGTATGAGGTTGAGGAGGTCCTCAGCTAGAGTTTCGCTGGGCGGAACATATCAGGCGTGTGAAGCCCGAAAATACTGATCCTGCGAAGATAGCTCTCTCCTCTTAATAAGGTTAGAGGTCGTCGCTTCTTAGAAGCGATAAGAGATAATCGCTAACTGGACCCTTGAGCACAAGAGTGACAAGGATGACGAGCTAGCGCGCGCCGAGTGCGTTGCACTCGAAGAGATAAGCCCCTGCACCGGAGTGTGTTCTTTAGAACGGCCCGCCGAGGGTATGTTTTTTTTTTTTTTTTTTTTTTTTTTTTAAAACTCCCCTCGGCGGGTATGCTCCTTAGAACTGCCCTCCACAGGTACGTCCCTGGTCCCATCAATGTCGTGTTTGACCTCGGTGGTATCCATGGACGGAGCAGCAGGTGACTGCGGCGTTCACGGAAGGTTCTCTGAGCCCCTTCCGAGTTCTTCATATAAACCTCTGGGTGAGCCCTTCAAGGTCCTGCCAGAAGCCAGGGTAACATAAGTCCACCGCCGGCAGAGCCCTGCATGCCGTAAGCGCCGAGGCCTGCGGTAAGCCTATTACACCAGGGGATCAGCCGGTGCCCTGGGGGTCCGTTCAAAGCACACTTTGCCCCCTGTGCCATGCAGACCTTAGGCACGGACCAAACACCTTGTCTTGAGGGGGGGAAGGAATAGCTAGAGGAGGTAGGAGACGCCACCCCCTTCTGTCCCGGACTCAGGACAGCCCCTAACCCGTTGTTTGTCCACGGGGCCGTATTCGGCCCCCATGTCCAATGGGTGTGTCCGATAACGGACTCCCCACAGCACACGGTGCGCCTTATTCCGACCCAACCCACCATCGCACCTTATCACAGGTCGGCCCAATGGTGGGGCCCCCCATCCGCAACCCGGGGGACGCGCCCGATAGGGGAAACGAACCCCGTGAAAGGTTTGTAGCCATTCACACGGATCAAGTCCGTCACGGGACAGCAATGGGATGGGCAGCCCTACTCTAAATTACAGTAAAGCCCCAACTGGAAAGATCCAAAACACTGTAAAGGTCTACCACAAAGAAGGCCCAACCACAGCAAAGCTTTAACCACAGTAAGCTCTAACCACTATAAAGCTCCAACCTTGGAATTTTGAGGTTTCCCCCGTTGAGACGAATTTTCGATCAGGAGTCAATGGAAGGGTTCTCACTGAGATGTCACCGTTTTTAGCCAACACACGTTTGTTAAAACACACGTTTTAGGTTTGCACTTACATGTTTTCAGGTAAGTACCACACGAATTTTCCCACAGACAGCTCAGGGACCTTGTTGGACCATGGACGCTGTTTAAGACGCCGCGGTGCTCGTAAAGGTGGCCCTGGAATCGAGCAAATTGGCTGATACCAACTACCCTGTCGAGAAACATCCATTTATGGACAGTTTAAGGGGCACTGGTGGCTATTCTGTTGCGCATGACACTGGAATCCTAGAATGAGCCTGGTTCGGGAGACTTATAAAGCACGTCTATCTCAAACCAGCACCTTTTACCCTATAGTTTGAGAAGGTGGCCATCCCTCGACCCTCAATGGGATTTGGGAGGCGGCTTGGATGATATTTTTGCATAAATGACCTCGACTCCAAGGAAGGGGCAAGCAGGGGAAAAAGCACTCATTTGCGATTCAAGTTGAAGAAAAGCGCCGCAATGTGCGGCTAAAATTGAGGAAACACGTCAATTCGGGGGCTAAAATTTGGTAAAAGAGCTCGTTCATGGTATAAAATGATAAAGAAGCTGCGCTAAAACTAAATAAGAGAAACATCCATTTGCAATTTTACCAATAAAATTTATAAATATCCCTAATTCGCGGTTAAAATTGATAAAATGCATCAATTCGTGGTTTCATTTCAGGTGAAAGCGATTTCCAGAGGGGGCGTAAACTAGTCCCCATTCCCTTAGGGTTGAGACACACCATACAAATGTATCGGAAACTTCAGGAACATTACATTTTTGTTTCTCTATTACGATGTCCGTGAGTCCCTAAGACTATGCTCAATTGAGAAATGCGGTCGGCAGGCCCATTGAGAGGGGAGGAAAGGAACTGGGACTTTTGTCTCCGGGCCTGGTTTTGAAGAAAAGGAAGAAAAAAGGGAAAGCTTTACTGGAGCTCATCCACAGGCGTACGTAGAAATCATTCCGGAGGGGGCGATTCCGGCAGGCCGCAGCCTGCTAAGGACCGGTGGGGGACGGGTGTTGTAATGAATGCCCTTCGTATTGCTGAGTTTCACAAAAACTTGGGTGAAAACGGCCTCCCGGGAGAGGGGATCTACTCCCCCCGAGCAATGGTTGGACCATTGCTACGGTTGTGAACATTGGTGTGGTTGGAGCTGGTATGCGGTGATTGAGACCTTTGCTGTGGTTAGACCTTTGCTGTGGTTAAGACCTTTGCTGTGGTTGGAGCTTTGCTGTATTTTGACCATTGCTACGGTTTTGAGCTTTACTGTGGTTGGACTTTTGCAGAGGTTGAGACATTTCCTATGGCTGGACTTTTGCAGTGATCGGACTTTTGCAGTGATTGGACCTTTACTGTGGTTTGCTCATTGCTATGGTTGGACATTTCCTGTGGTTGGACCCTGGCTTTCATTGAACTTTGGCTTCGGTTTCACCTTTGCTGTGGCTGGGCCTTCTTTGTGCTATTGTGCTTGAGACGTTACTGTCATTGGAGGATCTACTGTAGTTACAGCTTCGCTGGGATTGGTCTTTGGCTGTGGTTGAGCCCTATGGGGTCATTGTACTTTGTTGGGGCCTTCTTGATTGTGGTTTTTGAGTTTCGCTGCGTTCGGTGCTTTACTGTGGCTGGATGGAGGCACTTCGAGAAAGAAGCGAGGGTTGCACACTGGGTCTGTTACTCACCCCATGTGAGGCCCATTGAGTTTCGTCCCTGGGCTCGAATATTCTCTCCATTCCCCTGGCAGTAGTTTCTGATCAAAATCCACCAAAAGAGGCTGTCAGCTGCCCCCCCCCCTAAAATTGGTCAAAAATGAGCGTTTGGCCTTGCCATTCGTTTCGTTCAATTTTCTCGACTCCAATAAGGCGGGCAACCTTAGTCCGTGGACGCTCTTCCTTGCACTTTCGATCACGTGACCCCGTTTATGTTTACGTTCTGAAAAGTGCGCAAGAGGGCATTAAAATTCCTTTCACTACAATGCAACTGGTTGGGGGGGGGGGCAACAAATTTTCATGGTCCAAGGGGAGCGTGACCATGAAAAGTTTGAGAACCACTGTGTTAGACGGATTATTACCTCGACAAATTGGCAATGAACGCTGCTTCTAATTGAGGGAAGAATGACGATGATCTGTCTCCTGTATACTGCTACGATCGAGTGCGTTATTATTTCTGTTTCCGAGAATTAAAACGCACCCATTTTAGTTTTAAGAAGAATATCCGGGACAAAATGCATCCCGAAGTGTGGCATTGCCCGGAACGCGGGGGACATAGGCAATTAGTATATAAATTCGGGACTGCTCTGGTTACCCCGCGGGAACCGTGATGGCTTAAACGCTGAAGTGTAGAATTAAGAGCTTACTGGAGTTTTGCAACGGTGATTTGTATCGTGATGGGACGTGTTTTGTTGGATTTTAAACACTTACTCAGCGCTGAGCTAAATTGACAGTTTTGCAACGGCAAAAGACTAAGTGCTCATTAAGCGCTGAACAAGTCTGAAGTTTTGCAACGCGGCCACTGTATTGGAAACCATTCAAATGAAGTTAATGGTCATCGGGTATAGGTACACTGTGGCATAAGAATAATCCTACATCAACAGGTCAATATGATAATATTTAAACTGGCCTGAAAATACATAAAAGAGTGGGCTACATACAGCTCTCTTACGTTAGAAGCATTTTTCAAGTGGTTGTATTTTCGCTTTGTAGATCTATACGAAATATAAGTCACAAGTAAAAAAAAAGTGTGGAATTGAAAGAAGAAACTAAACTATGAAAGCGTCAGACAAAAAATCCTATTTCCGCTATAGTCCTGTATATGTAGTTGAACAAGGAGCAGGGCATCCTTTAGAAATGAGTTGAGTATGCCTATTAGCATTCCTTTCTAGAGCGAACTGATGTCTCGTTTCAATGGGGGAAGAGGGCAATTCAGTCGGATTATCCATTCCACGGGATTTTCGAGCAAAACTTTTTTTCTTACCGAGTCCAGAATAAGGCAGATGGTGATCCGTTCTGTTATGTGAAGAAATTAAAGCAAAAAAAAAAAAGTAAAAACATTTTTAAAAGAAGGAAAATTGAGAACCCGTGACAATGTGATTCTCCCGTTTTTCCTTTTCATATGGACACCTTCTATGTAAAACATCGTGAGGTGATGTCCCGCGGTGACTTACCCCGTTATAAACGTGATGGGACCCTCTGCACAACACCCTCTATACTTCATACGTCTTTTGTGGTGCGTGCACTCTGGTAAATCTCTTTTTTTCCTCCCAATGAAATAAAAAAAGAATGAAATTACAACATCCAAAGGAGGAGGCTCCACAAGCCCATCACTGATACGGATACTTCGGCTATATGTATAATAACAACGAGAAGGGAACATTTTATTACGATTATTAATGCAATGACGTCAAGTAACTTCATTTTTATTTTCATTAAGACATGACTAGAGTTTTATCTTTCTTGTGCTTCAGAAGGGGATCACAGAGGACGAAGAAAATTAAATGATTTCAACGAAGATGTAAGTATTGAATTCGAATGGAGACAAAACGTATAAAATGAGTTTAAATAAAGAGGTTTCTTTGATTCCATTATCTCACAGAGCGCCGTGATTTTTGTTTTTTTTATAAGAAGAAAAGGACGACGAAAAAAAGAGAAGAGTCCGTCGTCTGAGAGAGGCGCGTTTCAGTTGTTAGAAAACGTTGAGGGAAGGCATTTAAAACATCCCACGCGGACTAATGGACCGTGAGTATTGAGACGTTACTGGAAATGTTCAGCTTCGAGATCCTTTTTCCCTCTTCTTCATCAGTCTATCTCTGTCTTCTTGCTCTCCCGACCGGTATCTATAGGAGCACTTACCGGTATATAAGGAGAGATACCGAAGTTGCCGCGGCTTTACATAAAATACGGGGTCCTCGCTTTCGCTGACGACTTCAGGGTCCCATAACCTGAGCGCTCATAAATGCTTTTTCTCTCTTTTTTAGTTTTTTTTTCTTCAAGCCAAACTTGGACTGTATAATTCTTCCATATTCAGAACGCTGGGGGTGAATCGAAAATCACCTAATAAGCCCGCATCAATAGATAAAAACCTTCTTTGAGTTTCTTTTAACCTTTTAAATTTAAAGAGGACAGTGTTCTTCTGTTCGAATAAAAAGAGGCGGAAAGACCCAAGCCTAATTCCGTACGATATTGAACATAATTCTGTCATCATCGTCTATTTCGTATAAGACGCGGTGTATTTTCCACCTGACTAAAAAATTAATTGCCTGCTGTTGATCGTCACTATATTTTCACCGATGATTAAAACAACGAAAGGAAAAATAAGGAACAAAAACAATGCTTCTGCCGAAAGCCTGCTGCCTATAGCCAATTTCGCGAAGCTTCTCAATATTGATGGTATTTATACCACAGGTCCCAGTCGATCTGATTATGGTGGATGGATAATGCATGATACTACCGGGCTAGAATCGTAATCCAAATGTAATGATACTAAGCTAGTTATGCTAAAAGAGATGAACCGCTTGTCTCTGTTTCAGAAAATCAAGTGATTTATGTATTTATATTTTAAAATCATATTGTTTTGTTTCCTCGCAACTGCCTAACACCACATCTCCCTTTCTTGGAGTGGCTAGTTAGCAAATCTTTCCGGAGGACGTCTGTTTCGTGAACTTCTTCTTCTCACCGTCTGCCATAGTTGATCTCGCTCTCCAGTCGTCACACTTCTTTCTTCAATCGCCCTTGACTTTGGCAATGCTACAAGATGCCAACGATTTCTTCGGAGTTTTGTTCCATTGTCCAATGAGACTAAATATGATCGAGGGTATTGCAGTTTCTCGTGGACCTTTCCTATTTTTCCGACATCTCTCACCCAAACGGTATCTCCGACGTCCAGCTGTTTTAGCTCCTTCACTCCTCTTCGGTTGTCGTAATTCCTTTTCGACCTCTCGCGGATGTGGCTGTCTCCTTCTTTGAAGCGCTGAAGGTTCTCGTGACTGACATGCTCGTAATTTTTGATAGACGGCAAGGTAGTCCTTAATTTGCGACCGTATAACAATTCAGCCGGGGAAAGACCGGATTCTAACTTAGTAGTCCTGTAAGCAAGTAAACCAAGATTCGGGTCCGAGTTCTTGAGTAAAATCCTCTTAGCAATGGCTACCGCGTTCTCTGCCTCACCATTTGACTGTGGAAAGTTCGGGCTACTAGTAACTGGTCTGAACCCATAATCTTTTGCGAATTGTTTAAATTCTTCAGAAGTGAACTGGGTGCCTCCGTCAGAGCGAACTTCAAGAGGGATCCCGTGTCTATCAAACATATTCTTCATTTTTTTAATCACCGCGTGCGAATTTAACGATTCCAACTGCACAAGCTCTATGAATCGTGAATAATAGTCTTGTACGACCAGGTACCACTTATCATTGCACTTGAAAAGATCTGCCCCCAGAGCACACCACGGCTGTTTTGGTAACTGGGAAGGAAGTAAAGGTTCTTTCTGGCCTTCCTATGTTGTATACAAACAAGACAGTTTTCAACCTGCGTTCTGACGTCCGATGAGCAGCCTGGCCACCAGACAGACTCTTGTGCTCTTTGCCTGCACTTAACAATTCCTAGGCGACCCTCATGAATTTTCGCAAGAATGTCACTTCTCATCGCTCTAGGGTTGAAGATTCGTCTACCTTTGACAACTAAGCCATCCTCTATCACGAGCTCTGTTCTGCATTTTCCAAAACACCGACAGCTTGCTCCAAGTATTATGAATTATTGAGCTTTCCAATGCCTCACATTCTGTGTCAACTTGCTGAGCCTCCCTTATCTCCTGTAAACGACGATCTGAACAAGGCAGAGCTTCTATTATGCTATGAATAAACAGAGCTTCGTTATACTCGTCATCGAATTCTAGTTCCTGAACTGTACGGTTCGCGCAGCTTGGCAACCGAGATTAGCAATCCGCTGTGAAATTTTCCTTTTCCGGTAGGTAAACCATTTCATAGTCAAAAATCTGCAACCTCACGCGGAATCTTTGGAGTCTAGCGGACAGGTCAGAAATTGGTTTCGTCCCAAGAATTTCAATAAGTGGCTTGTGGTCGGTATAGAGTTGGGATTTGCGACCCAGAATTAAATGTGAAAACTTTTCACATGCCCAAGTGAGGCTAAGAGCCTCTTTCTCAATTTGGGCGTAACGACTTTCCGCTGGAGACATACTTCTCGAAGCGAATGCAACTGGTCTCAAGTTGTCACCATCTAATTGCTCAATCACTGCACCAAGGCCGTAGGAAGATGCATCAGCAGTAATTCGGGAAGCGGCTCCTGTCCTATAGCTTGCCAGGATTATCGAACTCTGAGCAGCTTCTTTCAATTCCTCGAAAGCTTTTTCTTGTGGTGTATCCCAAGTCCAGATATTACCTTTTTTAAGCAAACACCTCAGTGGAGCTCTAATGTCAACTAAATTTGGCACGAATTTCATCATCTGGTTCACCATGCCCAAAAACTGTCGCGATTCAGACACATTCTCTGAGGTTTTCATTTTTTTCTCGGGATCGGGTTTCAAACCTTGGTCAGAGATGAGATGCCCTAGAAAAACAACACTTTTCAACCCAAAAGCACACTTATTCCTATTAAGAGTCACTCCATTCTCCTCCAGTCACCTCAATACTTTGTCCAATGTTGCATCGTGTTCCTCTTCGGTTTTCCCCACAACTAAAATGTCATCAGCCTGATTAACTACACCTTGGAGGTCCGACAAAAGTTGACTAATCTGTTTCTGATACGCTTCTGGGCCAGAACAAACGCTCAAAGAAAAAATGCCCGAAAGGTGTAATGAAAGTAGTCAACTTGTATGAAGCCTCATTCAGGGGGATCTGCCAAAATCCGTTGGCACAATCGAGTTTACTGAAAAATTTCCCCCCTTCCAATTTGGCTGATGATTCTTCCACGGATGGAAGCACAAGCTGTTCCCTCTTTACGTACTGATTAAGCTTAGTGTAGTCAACGCAAAGCCTTATTCGCCCTCCTTTCCTAGGAACCACCACGATAGGCGCACACCAATCTGTAGGTTCAGTAACCGGTTCGATAACTCCTTCACTAACCATCCTATCTAGCTCTTCTTTGACCTTTTCGTGTAATGAAACTGCAACTCGGCGAGGCGACATCACAGCATAAGGGCGGGCGTTTTCATGCAAAACAATTTTGTATGATTATTTCATCGTTCCCATGCCGGAAAACACTTTTGGGTATAATTTTTGAACGATTTCACTGTCCACAAGGTTAGCGTTGAAAGAAAGAAGCCCTAGATGTAACAGTGCGCCTCAACTCAAGAGAGGAGTGTTTTGGTCTGAAATTACATAAATATCTTCGAAGAGCTGCTTTTTCTTAAACATAATATTCACTTTACAGACACCACTAACATCTAGTTTAGTGTGCCCTGGGCCATAAAGAGTTTTATTGGTTGTCTGCACCCGGAGACCAAGATCTTCAACCATTCGCCTTCCCATGACAGATACATCTGCTCCCGAATCCATTTTAAAATCTACCTCCTGACCATTGACATTTAATTTAACAATAGGGCAAGGCAATCCACATGGAAATGATAATTCGCCCAGGTAGTTTGAATTCAGTGTGTCTCCACACTGTACTTCTTTGACATAGCTACCCTTGGGGCAACAAAACGCGAAGTGACCCAAATCGTTACAATTCCTGCATTTTTCATTGAATACTGGGCACTGACGAGGACCATGCGTTTTTCCGCATTTACGGCACCGAAATGTTCTTTGGGAATTGTTTAAAAAACGACCCTTTTGACTTCACTGCGTCGACCTCTCCATTCAATTGATTGTCATTGGCTCGCACGATGAGCTGCTGTTTTGCTACAGACTCTGATTGACGTGCCTTATTTATTGCCTTTTGAAGAGTAATGTTTTTGTCCATCTGAAGGTTTTCAGATAGTTTAGCGTCGCTTACCCCAATAGCTATTAGATCTCTTATCAAACTATCTTTAAGTTGACCGAATTCACAGGTTTCTGCCAACTTATGTTAATCATTGATGAAACCATCCACTGGCTCCCCTGGCTCTTGTCTTCTATTCAGGAATTTAGCCCTCTCATAGACAATGTTTTTTTTCGAGAGATAGGTATTGGTCGAAAAAACTGACTACAATTTCATATTCCACGCTCTTGTCATCTATTTCAAACGTACTGTAAATATTTTCTCCCTCCTGACCCAAAGTATATATGTAGATTGACGGTTCGTGCAGCCCTGAAAATGCATGAAAAGATCATTAATCCCGCTCACGCGCTAAAATAGCCAAAACTAGCGATTCCCGATATAAAACGGGCGATACTGACGCTACGCGCTCTAAAAATGGCTAAACAAACGATTCGCGCTTTAAAAATCCCTAAACAGTCAATTATTGCCCTGAAAACTGCGAAATCGACCATTTACGCGCCAAGAATGTCCAAACTGACCAATCGGGCCTTGGCTTGGCGGGACTAATTGTGCCCTAAAAATAGCCAAGTTGACGATACACACTTTAAAAAGGGCCAAACAGACTTTACGAGCCCTAAAAATAGAAAAACCGACATTCAAGCCACTAAAGATATCATACTGGCTATAACACTCTCTACAAAAGACTATACTGACAATTTGCGTCCTAGAAATGGAAAACTGACCATTCGCACCCCTTAAACGATGGCTTGACGGACTATTCGCACCATATAAATGGCGTAGCTGACTGTTTGCGTTTTCAAAATGGTTAAATTAACGAGTCACGCAATGAAAATGTCAAAACTGAGTTCGTAGCCTACAATTGACTAAAGTAACGGATTCATGCCCTAATAGAAATGGCCATACTGGCCGCCGAAAACCGCCAAACTGGCTATTCACGCCCTATAAAATTGGTAAAACTGACAAAATGCGGCCTAAAAATGATTTGTTAAAAAACTGAACGTTTGCGCTCGACGATTCGCACCGTCAAAGTGGCTATCTGCATGTTTGCCAAAAAAAGTAGCCCTCAAAGCGATAGAATGACCACATGCACACTGAGCAAATGGGCCGCCCTCACCTCACCAACTGATGTGTTGGCTACATGTACCTCATAGACTGGATAAACTGACTACTCTCGTGCTATAAAATTGATTGATTGGTAAATCCCGCCCTAAAATGGCTAACTGTGCTCCTTCGTGCCCGTGAAATGGCGAAACTTACCATTTCGTACTGCAGAAATGGAAAAACTCAGCCTCCAGTCCTAGAAAATGGCTGAACTACAGACGATTTGTGCCTTAACGGGGTTGCACACGTGTTTCCTCGACCCGCCTCCAATCATACCTCGCCTACTCGGCGTTACGTAAATTATCGCTGTAGTTCTGCACCAATCCTGGATTTTAAGGTCTTATTTTAATCCCCAGAAAATTCTGCACGCCCGATAAATCTTCATTTTTCATATTTCACCCTTGAAACAACTATAGAACCCACTTATGCTTTTACCTTGAAAATTCGAGCTCTTCCGACGTCTTATTTGGGGAAGCAAGACTTAACGTGTGTGTGGAATTATCTGGAGATTAAAATGAGACCTTAAAATCCAGGATTGGTGCAGAACTACAGCGATAAATTACGTAACGCCGACTAGGCGAGGTATGATTGGAGGGGGGTCGAGGAAACACATGTTCAACTCTCCCTTAAAGGGGTCCATAGACGTAAGTACAATAAATATTGCGCAATAAATTTGTGCAATATATCGTTAACAGATGTTTAGGGATAAAAAAATAGGTTGTTCATTATATTGTGCAACCCATCAATACAACCCGCAAACGTTCAATTTTATAGTACAACCCCTATTATTGCGCAATATTACTGTACGTGTATGGGCCGCTAAAAATACCCAAACTAATAATTTGCGCCTTGGAGATGGCTAAACTGACGATTCATGTCATTAAAATGCCTAATTTGACTTGCTGCGCCGAAAAAAATTGCCAAACATGCTATTTGTGCCTTAAAAATAAATTAGTTGAGTATTAGCGCCCTAAAATCGAAGAACTGGACAATTGTTCTCGTACCGAATAGAACGGTCTCGACCTTACCAACTGATAGTCTCTCCCCCTCACCCTTTCAATACTACTTACTGCAATATACGTAATCAAAGCCGAGTTTGAAATAGTTCACATTAGTTTTCCACGTTTTCAGGTAATCTGAATCCAAATATCAAATTCCCGGCACCCCGCACTCTAAAACTCGTAGGTATCGAAAAATATCCAACGATACATAAAAAAAAAATATAATGTTTCAGCACTTTTTAACGTGCTTTTCACTTTTTTGTCAAGTTCCCATATTGTAAGGGGTGCTGAATCCAAATGACGTTTTCTCAGACCGTATCAGAATGACAAAATTATGTTAACGAATATCAAAAACCTCCACGAAAATTTAAATTTTCTCATTATAAATCGTGATTTCACCTTTTTTTCTGGCTATTTTTCCCCGTGTTTCTGGTGTGCTCAATCCGAATTTGTTCTCAAACCTCTTATAAACTCTAATTATCACCATTGTACCATCCACCCGCTACTGTAGATGAAGATGTAGGAGACGTGATACTGATCCTTCAAATTGTCAGGGGGTAGAAACGGCCAGAAACACAGGTAAAATATTTCGATTGAATTTATGAGAATGTTTTTGATATTCGTACCATGATATGTCACTCTGATATTGTGACTGTGAAACGACTTTCGGATTCAAACACACCATACAAATTTGTTACTAATTAAAACCAGCAAATAAGTGAAAAATCACGTTAAAAAGTGCTAAAATACAAGGTTTTTGGTGTAACCTTGAATATTTTTTTGATTCTGTTGCGATGCATAAGGGGCTGGGATTACCTGAAAATATGGAAGACTAATATGAGATACGTCAATTTCGGCTTTGGATACGTACCACACTGAAAAAAAAAGGGGTTTTTGCAGTTTTTTCGATTTATAGGCTGTAGCGTCTTTTGTGGGTGGGTTAAAATTCAGATTCAGGACATATTGAAACAGAAGAAATGAGTGGAAACCATGTTTTTAAAAATTACTACGAGTGATGGCGTGGTAAAAACCCCCCCAAAAACACGATATTCAAAAACCTTCTCAAATTTCAGCGTGTTGACGGGGTTGTAGTGTTGGGCAACGTTGAAATTCGAATTCAGCACGGAAAACATAAACATCAGTCATCAAACTTATTTTGTTAGTCCCTGAGTTTTTTCCTGTAACTACCCCTTTAGGTAACCTGCTTCCTGGACTAAAACGCCAGATACATGTATTTCCAAATGGAAAACCTCCACATTTGTCTCCTTCAAATCCTAATTTCAGGCAATTTTGCTCTTTTGAAACTCAAATTCTGTGGGACATGCTCTTTCAAAAGCCAAATTTCGTGGGTTTGGCTCTTTCAAATCACAATTTCACATGAGAATCGAGCTCGACCAGATCTCGATTCTTTAGTATTCTCGTTCCAGGGCATTGCGAGGCGACATCCATTGATAGCATAACGTCTACTTCTAGGCAGGGTCATTTGGAGCTCGCGGTTGTAAGGTTTCGTTTAACCGGAATTGTTGTAGTTGGCGGCGGCCACTACTGATGTCATTGTTTCCGGGGACTTCAGTGTCCACTTTCAGTTCGAGGGCGACTGTCGAGTCACTCGACTCTATGAGTTGATGATGTCGTTTGGTTTTTCGTCATTATTCACGGAGCCGACTTTTGGGGATAACTGCCTGGACAATTCAATTGCTCTAGGGTTGGAGACCCTTAGCTCGGCGATTTCTAATCACTGGGCTCAGATGTGTGAGGTCTCTGTTGGGGGATCACGTTGTTGATAGTGACTCTTTGGCGAGGGTTACGCCTATTACTGACAGTGGCACCTTGGATCTCCCGGGTCGGTTGGAAGAGTTTGACTTGTTTTTTCTTTTTGAGGTGTGTAACGTCGACGCAAAGTGGAATGTTTTCGTGCAGTGGTTTTCGCTACACTTGTTGATCTTGCTTTTCCATGAAGGATTCGTAAATGGTACACTGATGACCTCATAGCCCTCAAAGCGGAGCTCGTTAGGGTGAGCAACCTATACGACTGCACCAAAATGGAAGAATACCGTTTTCTGCGATGGGACTTGCGTAAGAAGTATAAAACTCAGCAGTGAACCAATAAAATCGAGTCTCTCCACGCTCGTTGTCTTTATTCGCTAAGTGCACTTTCAACGCCCCTACGTCGTCATCAGAGCACTAAAAATTATCTAATACATATAGGTAAACGTCAGGAAATATTCCATTTACTTCCCTAGGGCATTGACTATTTAAAACTTTTATAGTTTTAAACAGAACTTTTTTAGAAACTATTTTAGTTTTAAATAGACAATGACTTAGGGAAGTAAATGGAATATTTTCTGACGTTTACCTATATGTATTAGATAACTTTTAGTGCTCTGATGATGACGCAGGGGCGATGAAAGTGCATTTAGCGAATAAAGACAACGAGCGTGGAGAGACTCGATTTTATTGGTTCACTCCAACTCCACCGATAAAGGACCTTAAAATGGAGAAGTATAAAACTCGTATTAAAGAATCTCGAATTCGCGAGAATGATACACTCATAGAGAATTCTGTGAATCCAAAACAAGCGATGTGGAATATTATCGGAAAATCAGGGTGCTCTTCCGAGAATAAAGTTAAGATTACCTCTGACAGGCTTAGTAATTTCTTCTCGTCTCGGTCACAGGTGCCTGCAGATGGCATGCTGGCTTTCCATGAGCCATCTCCAGAATTAAATTCGTCACGTGGAGACTCCTTCAAATTTGAGCCAATTTCTTCAGAGCAGACTCGTTCCAAGGCCTAAAAAAACTCCAGGAGTCTCTGACCCCTTAACCTTACTTGTCAACGAGAGCTTGGAAAAATGTGTTTCCTGATTGCCTGAAACTCGGAGTTGTGGTTCCAATTTCCAAGAAGGGAGACAGGGATGATCTTGGAAATTATAGACCCATTTCTATTCTGCCGGTGTTCTCGAAAGTGTTTGAGGTCGTAACGACGCGGCAAATTGTGGGGTATTTTGAGTCGAATGGATTGTTTAGCGGTTTCCAATTTGACTTTCGTCGAAGTCTATCCACTACAGACGCTATCATGGCTTTTGTCGACGATACCTTGAAGAGCTTTGAGTCGAGGATGTCGAAGGCGTGTGTCTTCGTCGATTTGGTAAATCACAGAATGATAATTAGCAAGCTGCAGCGTTATGGTCTGTCGCACGCCGGTACCCCTGCTGCTTGAGTCATTCCTCAGTGGTAGGCAGCAGTCGGTGCGGGTGGACAGTGTTTACTCGGGTTGGTGCTCGGTCGGCACAGGCGTTCCCCAGGGATCCGTCTTGGGCCCCATATTATGCTGTAGCTCCTCGATCAGCTTGGATTCTTCTCAGTGTTCTACGCGGATGATACCACGGTGATGATTATTATTATTATTCAGTGGGCCCGCACCCGGCCTAGCCGAGCCCGAAGCGCTTAAGCCGTTACCGGCTCATACGCCATGCCCTTAGGGTCGGACTCGGAAAAGCCTAATGCGGGTCCGCAAACCTATCTACGGCATTCACGAACTGAAGGACTCGGACCCCCTCGGCCCTCGAGAATGTGATGCCTGGCAACCTATCTGTCCCGAAAATGCGGAAACGAGTAGCCGCATACCTCTCACACTCCCCTACAAAGTGCATAGCCGATTCCTCTTCCAACTCGCAGCCCCGACACATTGGGTCTGCCACCATTCCCATTGTGTGGAGGTGCTTACGTAGCGCATAATGGCCTGTAAACATCCCCACAACTCTCCGCATGCTGTTGCTGGATTAGTGATCGTGAGATTTCTGAGGTGTTGTCGCAAGCAAGGTTTAAGGTGCCTTTACACTGCGCGAAACTTCCTCGCGAAACAGTTTCGCGAGTCAAGTCTCGCGTAATGTAAATGGATGTTTCACCCCGAAACACGTTGCGCGAGGCCGTCTCGAGGTGAGCCAACCGTTGTCGGTGTTTTAGCGCGCATCAAAGTGTTTCACCCTTCTTGTTTCGCTTAGTGTAGACGCCACTTTTGTCTCGCGGTTAAAGGGGATGTGTGCTGAGGAAATAGTGAATGAAGTAGAAGTAGCGTTCATTTTCGGTGACGCAGATAGCGACCGGGTGAAACTTTTTTATTTATTTTTTATTATTGTGTCGTTCGTTTGTCCTCGTTCGGTCGCAACCAACAATGAAAAGGCCTCGGCGGTCCCCGGCACTGAAAAAACAATTCCTCTTGGCACGGCTGTCTCGCCCAAACTGGTGGCTCACCTTGCCTCGCTTGACTCGCCTCAATTGTTTCGCTTAGTGTAAACACCCCACGTTGCGCGAGGCTTCCTCGCGAAACTGTTTCAGTAAGTTTCGCGCAGTGTAAAGGCACCTTAAAAAAGGATTGCCTGAAAGACTGGTGCGCCAAAAATGGCTTAATAATTAATGAAAGCAAGACGAATACGATTCTTTTTGGAGTACGTGAGGCCTGTTTGTAGATTGAACACTAAATTTCACCCCGCACACTGCCGATCTGGTTAGGTAGTTAAAGTAGTTCCACCTTCCTGCTGAGGAAGCTCTCTCAGCCGGTCTTTCGGGATACCCTGTGACCTTGTCATGGAACATTTATTGTTGCACAATCAACCCTCTCATTTTGTTCAATCAAGTACCCGTCACCCTGTATAGAATCCAGATGTCTGATTTACTTTGCTTTCCCTCACATTTGTGTATCTCTTCACTTTCTCTTCCTATTTTATTCGCCCCCCACCCCGTTTTCTCAAAGGGTGGCTGAGCTGAGGGGGGTTGGCGATCCCCATCAGTGACGGCGGAAGTCATCCGGCATTGGGGGAGCAAAAATCTGTGCAGTTCAGATCTACCCCCGCCCCCTCTCTCTCACTCGCGAAACTTTTGGGGCCAAAATTACAGTTTCTTCACCAAATTTACTGTCTTTTCATGAAATTCTCTTGCTTCTGGGTTAATTTCCCTGGGTTAATGTTCCTAGGTTCTGAGGTTTAAAGACACTGTTTTATTAGACAAACGACGTGTTATAAGCTAAATCGGCTACATCGACCATAAAGTGGCGTATGCACACTATTCTGAGCAGAAACCTGAAGACAGAAAGCCGAAAGCCCTGCAAAATTTACAGATGTGGCTCATTAGAAGCCAATCTCGTAAACCCGAATCATGTTGTAGAAGGTGCGAACGATAATTTTTAGGAGGCAAATTCAACACAAAGCCATTTTTTTTTCGATTCCTCAAACATCGGATTTGGGGAGCGTTGCTCCCCTAACCAGACCACTGGGGGAGCATTCGCTGACACTGAACGCCAATTTTGCCGCCACTGATCTCCATGCAGTATTTACACCTCCATTCACGTAGAATTTTATCGGCCCCAAAGTGAACGTTGCAACGATGAGTTCACTCGTGGTTGTATTATTAGTTGCCTTAATTTGAGAGGCACTGACTCAGGGGAGTTTTGGTTGGAATCGGACGCAAATTTTCAATTTTGCACGATCTGAGGGTAATTTATAATTACAAATCGAGTCCGGCTCAGATCGAAACATCCGAAGAGAGAGAAAAATAGAGGCCCAAGTAAACGCTCAACTCTCCTGATGGGCGATTTTTTCTAAATTGAACAATAATGTTTAAAACTGGATGAAACCGCGTATTTTGCGATTTTTCGACACGCGAAATCCAAAAATCGTGGCGTACTTCCCAAAGGGCGAGCCGTGAACAGGATTTCCGTGGTTTCCCGGGTTTTGGGCACTTTGGCCCATTTTCACAGCGGCGTGAAAACAAACAACCGGCAGCAATTTAAAATTGAAGGAAACTATGCGTATCGCAGGGTTTGTCAACGCGTGATGGAATCCGAAAATTGAAACATACCCATTTTCAATCAGACAAGCCATTAAAGGGGGGGTCCTCCAATTGATTCCAACATTTTGCGCCCTTAGAGACCACCCCCTGCCACCACCGCACTAATAATGAGCTGTAGAGCATTAACGAGAGTATATGAGCGCGCATGCGGAGTGCATGAATTCATAGCGCTGACAACTGCAAAGATAGGAACTTATTCTTCTTCACTCCAAAACCAGATTCTTTTAAATAAAATCCCAATTCATTTTAAAATGTAATGTACTTATCGCATGTACGTAATGAAGTATATAAATAAACTCTCAGAGAGGGAACCAATGAATTTCTTCGCGATTTGACGTCCCACTTGAGCCTATAAGTATTATTTATTTTTCCTTCACTAAGTCCATCGACTAACCTTTTTACTTTTTTTGTGATGGTAGTTGTACTTTGAGTTCTGGTTGGAAATGTCTGGTGGTGTGTAGAAGTGTTGTGGAGGGAGGTGTCAGAAATCAATGAGTGGTCGCCGTTCAGGTTCCACCTATAGAGAAAGGGGCAGGGGTACGGGCAAAGGAAAAGGTGAGCAGAACAGTTGGCTGTGAGGCTACAAGAGGCAGGTAAAAAGGTAAAACCCACTGCTCCTCCCTCCCCTAACACCACCACCACTTTCATGAGCAGTAAAAAAAAAAAAAAAAAAAAAAAAAGAGCAAGGGGGAAGAGCTTTTACGGAGGCGCGAGGCAATAGGTAAAGAAAAAAGAAGAAAAAAAAGTTGAAAGCAGGTGGGGCTCACCTCTTGAGAGAGTCCATCAAGAAGTCAAACTTCAGTCTCGAACTGAAAATCGTTCATGAATCGTTGTGGGGAACCCGGAAGCGTCGATTTTGTTAAATTTAAATTTTTGTTTGGTTAAACATTAAATTTCGGGGGAAACTATTTTAGTTATTATACGCGTATATTTATTTTATCTGTAAAACAATCGCTATCTCTAATGAAATGCTCGTTTCATCGAATACCGCGCCTCCCTCGCAAAAACTCTCGGACTTTAGCGTGTCGGCACTGTGTCGAAGCTCTCCCGAGCCGCCGGCTTCGAATAATAATAATAACAACAACAACGGTAGTCATCCGTCGTCGCCGTCAGCCGACGCCGTTGTCACCAATTGGAGATTGGATTCGTTGCAAGTGCCCGGCGCAACGATTCCCGTGCTCCCGTCAGTGCCGACCACACCAGGTAAAAAAAATTTATAAAAAATAATTTCCATGCGGTCTTAAGATGCAATGAATAATCAAAAGCTAAGAATAAAGGAGAACAATATTTCAAAAACGAAGACTAGCGAATGACCGGAAGTCTCACATTATTATAACTTTGAATCACCGCAAAGGCATTTTCTGTTCGGATCGTATTCCGTGAGTGTTTCACGAAAAATAAACCAAACTCTTGATTTTGTTTTATTTCGGGTGCCAGATTGAACAACTCCCTCAAAATACGTTTAATTGGCTTTGTGAACACGGTTTTAGTGTTCGGTTATCAAGTCACTCCGGCAATTCACTGCGTCGTCCCTTTTATTCTTTATATTTTTATCGTCATTTTGCTGGAGTTATGTCTGTCTGGTCGGTCCAGACTTCAACTGCTCATTTCAAGCATTCTAAAATGTGTCAAATAAAAATAATGTAACAATCGCGCAACCGGCGCTTGATTGAACGATTTAGAAAAATGAATGCGTGGCCAGCAAATAACGTGAGTTCAATTAGCTGAATGTTGAAATGCAACTGAATGATTTGAGGAAACTAAGAAATGCTGTGATTGTGAAAAGTACACAAGAAGAAAAAGATGTAAAAGGTCACACTTCATTTATTTAACAAAACAAAAAAAAGTCATTTAACGAAGTTCTTAAATGACGCTGTGAGTACTTTTCGCTAATAAAACAAAGAAAAACGTAGAAAATTGAGGTCGAAGGACGGGCGGAGCGTCTCGTCTCGTCGCGTCGCTTCATTCCCCATAAGTTGCAAACGTCTGGGTTTTTTCCCCCTGCCAACATCAGTTTTCGGCGTTATGAGAGTTGAATAATAGCAAATATTGAAGCGCGTAGGTTAGGCTAATTATACGATATAATGAGGTCGTTAATTCAACGTCACCCCCCCCCCCCCAACCACATCATTTTCTGAGTCTCAAACCCCACAAAGACCATCCACTATATAATTAATTTTATTTTCAAACAGTAATTGACCATGACTTTAAGGATTTTCCGGTTACCACCAAGGTTTTTTATTTTGTCATTTTTAATATAATTGTGTGAGAAAAGGGCGAACAAAATTTCGTTCGAGTATACACGATTTTCATATAAGTATTTCGTCTTTGTTGTATTATAAGATAATGACGTTTGCGTACGCGTGTTAAAAGCGCTCTAATTAAAAAACAAAAAATATTTTTAAATGAATGGAAATTAACGGTCTCAGCAACTGAAGCAATTATAGTCCTATAATTCATTATTATGTTGAGTAGCGGGAATCATACATCATTTTGACGTTTCTTCGTATTTCGGCGAGGATTGGAATAAAATAAGTTTCTGCGCCTAAATCCCTCCTTTTTAAATTTCCGACGCTGTAAACTGACAGGTTCCTCTTTCAGAGAGACAACATTTAGGGCTCAATTTTCAGAATCGTATAACAATTTTCTTCTCTCATTGCTATAAAACGCAGGGGCGTAACCATAAATCGTCCCGGGAAGAGTGAAACCGGCTATCTAGAGGTACCTATGGACGGATCGAGAAGGAGGTCAAAATGAATGTATAATGTTGCCTTTTATTCGAACGATCAGATGCGCTCTGATGGTGGGAGGTTCCTGCAAATATTTAGCTTCATGCGGTCGAATGGTCAATTCCCGAGATCATTATTATAGGGGAATACTCTCCGGCGGCAAAATCACCGCAATATTTTGGCCATATTCCACAAGAGAGGTTAGGATACCTATTGAAATACCATAATTTCCTGCCAGAATAGACAACGCTGTATGGGGCGCTGTGGTGCGGAAACCGCGGCTGCAGTGGTCAATATTACACACCGCGGTCGAGGTTCTCATAAACTGCACCCGGCTCCAAAATCTCCCGTTCGACTAGCGTGACGGTATTTTTCGTGACGAAATTATAAAATTAGACGAAAACGCGTATATGTACGGGTTTTTCAACGCGGGGAATATGAAAATCGAAACGCGTCTCTTATCAGACGAACCTTTGAAAGAGGATCTCATTTTGTATTTCCGCCGTTTTTGGACTGCTGGGAGGCGCCTCTGTGCGGACACGAAGGGCCAAAAGCAATTTATAGGCCGCCCTGTGGGAGTCCAAGAAAAAAGTCATGATCATGACGTGAAACCCGCATTTTTAGAGACCGCGTATTGACGATTTCTCAAATTTAGCTTCGGCGAGTGATTACTTTTTCTCTAATTTGAGCAGCTAACGAGCGAATTTTTCACTTCAAGTCATGAATGAGAACTTTTTTCTCAATTTCGGCCGCGAAATCGCCACTCCAGAAACGGCCAGAATTGGTGTTTTCTATAATTTTAGCGACAACTAAAGTATTTCTTTTTCAATTCTAGCCGCGAATTAACGCATTTCTCTAAATTTTTGCCGTAAATTAATGCGTTTACTTAATTTTAGCTTTTTACCCATTTCAGACGTGAATTAGCGCCTTTCATCAATTATAGCCGATAATTAGTGATTTTTTCAAGCCAAGAATTAGTTTTTATTCAAAATTTCAGTCACAAGGTGTACAAAGTGCGGCCTCCAGAAACCATCTCAAATCGATGATCTCTCTTGGTGAGCGCTTACTCTCAGTCTTAGCCGCCAATTAGCACACTGCACATTTTATCAATTTTTGGCAAATCGAAAAAAAATCGCGGTTTTGGCACTTTTAGACATTAACCATCGCTTTATTTCAATTATAACCACAAATTACCGCTTTTTCTCAAATTTTAGCCGTGAATTAGCGATTTTGATGATATCAGCTCAAAAGTTGCCCAACCATAAACCAAATTGGCGATATCTCTCGATGAGCGCTTTCTCTCACTAGCTGCCAATTTACTCATTTTCCCGCGCTTTTTCTCCATCTTCCACTTTTAGTCATGGATGAGCGCGCTTGTTCTCAATTTTAGCCGTGATTTAACTTTTATCTCAATTTCGGCCGCGAAGCTGCGACTCCAGAAACGGCAAATTGGGGTTTTCTATAATTTTATCCACAAATTAGGTATTCCCCGCCCTCAATTTTATCCTTGAATTAACGAATTTCTTTAAATTTTTGCCGTGTATTAGTGCGTCTATTTAATTTGAGCTACGAATGAGAGCTTTTTTTCTCCATTTTAGACGTGAATTAGCGCATTTTTTTTCATTGTAGCCGATAATTAGCGATTTTTTCAAGCCAAGAACTAGATTTTATTTAATCTCCAACTACAAAGTGCGTGCCTCAAATCGGCGTTCTTTCTTTTATACTAGCTCTTACTCTCACTTTTGGCCGCCAATTAGCGTATTGCACATTCTCTCATTTGCCGCGAATCGAAAAAAAATAGCGATTTTGCCACTTTTAGACATTGATCATCGCCTTGTCCTAATTTTAGCCGCAAATTACCGCTTTTTCTCAATTTAAGCCGCGAATTATCGAATTTAATAATATCACCTAATGAAGTTGCCTCCAGAAACCGAATTGGCGATACCTCTCGATAAGCGTTTTTTCTCACTTTTATAGGCGCCAATTAGCACAGTTCCCTAATTTTTGTCGAGAACTAGCGCTAGATTGAGCAGGCTCAATTATTATTTGTTTAAAATGCCAATTCGTGGCTTCTCGAGGCAACAAGGGGAAGGGGACTGAAAATTCAGAAAAAAAGATCTTTCACATGGATAAAAGAGAGAAAATCGGCGATTCACGGCTAAAATTAAGAAAATCGCCTGATTCGCTTTGCTAAAACCGAAAAAATCTGCTAATTCCCACCTAAAATTGAAATAAATCGCTCATTCGCAAATAAAATGAGAAAGATGCCCAATTACGGATCAGTTTAATCAAATGCGCTAACTCGTGCGGCTAAATTAATACATAATCCACCGGCTAAAATTGAGAAATAGTGCTAATTCGATGCAAAAGTAGAGAAAACGCGGTAGTGTGATGCTAAAATTTATAAAAACGCAAATTCATGGATACACATATGATAAAACCATAAAATCCGCTTAATTACGGATAAAACTCATCAGACAAACCGCTCGATTTCCGCCTAAAATATTGGTGTCAAACGCTCATTCGTATCTAAAATGGAGAAAAATTTCAAATTTGTGGCTAATGTTGTGGCAAAAAGTGCTTATTAACAGCTAAAATGGACATAGACGCTAATTCACTGATCTATTTGCGATAATGCGCTAGTTTACCGCTAAGATTAGGGAACGCGGTGTTTCGCGGTTGAAATTAAGAAATGATGGCCGCCGCTAAAATTAAGAAAATAATTCGCATCAGCTAAAATGAGAAATAGCGCTCATTCACGGGAAAGTTTGAGAAAAAGCGCTAATTTGAAGCTAAAATAGAGAAAAATCGCTAATTTAAGGTTTTCGTAGAAATCATCTATAATTCGGAGCTGAAATTGAGTAGGAGCGGTGATTCGCGAGTGAAATTCAGAAATAATTTTGCAGTTAAAATGAAATGAAAAAGAAACAAACAAACAAAAAACGCTTATTCGCGGATAAATTTAAGAAAATCCGCTAATTCATGGCTAAAATTGAGGAAACGCGGTTTAACACGCTGCTAAAATGGAGATGAAACGCTAATCCGCGTGCCTAAGAAGCGAAGGAAAACGCTCAAATTTGAAAATACGTTAACTCGCACGGCTTAAGCTGAGACAAACCACTAAATTTCCGTCTAAATTGTAGGTAAATACCTCAATGGCTGCTCTAAAATTGAGAAAATTTGCGGCTAAAGAGGACAAGAATGCGCCCGTTCGCTGCTGAATTGTTGAAAAACTATAAATAGCGGTTCAATTTGAAAAAAATTGAGAAAAGGCGGTAATTCTTTGCTGAAATTGATAAATAATTCGCGACTAAAATTTAGAAAATGCATTTTACAGTTCCTTAGAGGCATATTTATGGCTGAAACTCAGAATATAATAACAGAGTATAAATCAGATTCATGGGCGAACGCCTCCCAAGATAAAATCATAGATCCGCTACTGCTTTTATCTTTAGCGCAGTTTCACATGCAGTTTTAGCCGTATTTTTGCTACAAAAAACAGCGCATTTTGGGGTTTACTTATTGAGCTCCAGGATTTTGTACTTTTATAGATTCCAGTGGCCTCAGAATTCCGGAACTGAGGTGTGTATAGATGATTTCGTCACCCCAGGGTTCCCTTCATTTGGGTTGATTTATTCATAGGAATAGGTAGGCCTCTGATTCTGGGTAGCCCCCCCTCCACCCACCCACACCAGTTTTTTTCAACTATACTTTCACGCTCCAAGATCAAAAAACGAAGATCTAATTCAGGGGGGTGATTCTGTAACTTGCAAAATTTACGTGTCGTAAAATGGAAGAAGGGCGAGGGGAGGTACCTCGTTGTCATGGTTTTTACGATACCTAGTGAATTAAACTGCGGAATTTTCACGCGAGAATGTGTGGTCTCGTAGAAAAAATAATAATTTTTTAACAAATGTGTGGAAAAACCAAGGCAACGGGGTACATCCTCTCCCCCTCCTTCCCAGTTACGACACGTAAATTTTGCAAGTTACAGAATCACCCCCCAGATCTTATTTCGTTATAACCAAAATTGTTTTTGAACCGTTCAATTATTCCCACCAAATTACGTGCAATTTTTCGTCAGAAATGAGTTTTTTTTTTTTTTTTTTTTTTTTTTTTTTTTTTTTTTTTTTTTTTTTTTTTTTTTTTTTTTTTTTTTCTTCTTCTTCTTCTTCTTTTGTAAATTCGCAAGGATTGCTTGAATTTACAGGTCAAAACAAGCGATTTTGAATAGAAAAATCACTCTTTTTTTTTCTAAAAAACTGTCATTTCTACCGAAAAATCCCAATTAATTAAACAAATGCTCAGGAGTAATTTGGAAAGGGACACGTTGAAGAAGTTTTTCTGATCCATCGAAAGTCGATAGGCGGAGATTTAGTATATGGAAAAGTGGTGATTGACTTTCATTGAAAAAATAAAAATTCCTGTTTCGCAAAACTTTGAGGAGATGCTGAGGCCACAGAAATAGTTATTTTTTGACGAAAATAGATAGTCCTGACAGGAAAGAGTGTGTTCTTCCCGAATACATCGTCAAAAGTTGTAGAATGTCAGCTGGGAAGAGAGTTACTCGCATTTAGTCCAGGAAAATGATGTTATCCTAAATAGATGGTAGAAAAATCATATCTCGAAGGGTTTTCATTTTCGGACCATGGGTTATGGGGTGTTTTCGATCGAAAATGAGGTCTAATTTTACCCAATTTTTTTCTTTACACTTATACCCTTCCACCCTGTATACACAGTCTCATTACTACAGTAACATTACTACTGAACGATTAAAAAAAAATTTGGTCTTTGAGTGGTGGTGGGGGAGAGCAGGGTTGAGATAACAGAATGACCAATTTTCCAATTGAAAATCTCTGATCAAACCAAAGTGTGTTTGACCAAAATTCTTCGTTTATCCTGCTTTTATCAGTTTTATCAAACCCCGAGGAGTTATACCTAGTTAGCATTAAAAGGGGAAGGCGATTAAAATTTAAACCTGGCACTGGCTGTAAATCTTGTTATCCACAGCCCACGTCGATAAAGACAGATTTTTTTGTTGTTGTGTGTGTGTTTTTTTTTTTGTTACCACTTTTTATGGTATAAAACGGTTTAAATCGCATGGTAAAATCGCTAAAAGCGCCGTTTGATAAATGATTTTCATTAATAGTCCCTCTTTTTGTTTTGTGACTTCATTCTCTTGACACCCTAATAACGCGAGGGTGGCTGGGAGGAGGGACGTATAAGTGACAAAACCGGGCACTCCACATTCTTTGGGTGTTTTAAATGAGTTTCCGATTCCCAATTTGCTGCCCCTCGCCATGAATAATCTGTCGTTTATTCGTCGCCGGTATATAAAACGCGTTTGTTTACTTTATTTCTTGTTCTAAAGAACTCACATAAAAATCACCTTTAGCATAATTTTATTTCTGTGTACCACGAGGGTGGGGACCCTTTCTACTTCAATGCCACTGGTGTGGGTATAGCGGATGTATTTAAGAATTTATTATGAAGTTTTGTACCCACTGCGGTTGTCTTGCAGCCCCTCCCCCCTCTCTCCTATTTTTCACACCCCATTTGAAGTCAGTGGATTTATATTATACTACGAGAATACTTTTTGTTATCTCTCCGTGTAAAAAAAAAAAGAAAAAAAGTAAGCCTTGTATTCTCCTGCCGCTAGCCGCGGTTACTCCATTAACTCACAGTGCACACAAATACGTGAAAGGGATCCCGATAAATAAATAAATCGTCTCGAAGGGGGACAGTTTCGCTATCGCAATCGCAAAAACAGCGCACTGCAAAAAACACATCTAGGCATCTATAACAAGTTGTCCTTGTTTTTTTTTTGTTTTTTGTTTTTTTTTTTTTGTTTTCTTTTGCCATTTCTCTTTCTCTCTCCCGCTTCTAATTTAAATTAAAATCGGATTAAAGAATAAAAGGCTCTCTTTCTCCCGGACTGGTCTTGGTATTGTAAATGTGATTTACGGAGGGGGAGGGGCGGAGTGTTGTTAGTGACTCGTGCCTCTTAGTTTTTTTTTCTCATCTTTTTTTAAAAGACCCCTCCCTCCCCCTCGTCACCAAATCGCTCACTATGTCACATTACTAATAATTTTCAAGACACAATAACAGAAAAAGGGGGTTTTATCACCCATTCTCTCTTCCATAAACCCTCCACCACAATACGCGGACGGACCAGCTAATCAAATTACAGTTATCTTCTGATGCCTGTTAAAGCATTTTGATGTTTTAACGATTAGGGAACTTAAAACTATATTGAGCTTCCTGGCCATTCATTCGTAGCCCTAAGGAGCCACAAAGAAGAGAGAGAGAAAGAGAGAGTAAAAAGATTGCGTTGTAACTGATGTTTCCCCTTGACAGTGCGTTGTAGGCAAGGCCCCTATTACATGACCATTAATGGAGAAGGAACAGAACGTTGAATATGAAAAAAATATCGTGACGTATAATTTTAGTGATGAATACGGGGAAGGGAGGTGGGTACCAGTTTCATCAGAATTCCTCAGAAACCACCTCCCTTCTCTGCAGATCAAATACTTCAAGTTTTTATGGAGTGAATGATGAAAGCCTCTGTATTTTCCAAAAAAAAATCTCAATTATGTTCTTGTCGGGGAAAAGGACGTAATGCTCTCCCCAGCGTTTTATTTACCGTGCATTGATGGCACATTGAGCTTATACAAGAGTTCCGTACAAACGCAGCCATTTGCTTATTATACACGCACCCTCGTCGCACCGGTTTCTCCCCCTTTACGATATAAAAAATGCAAGCGTGTACACTCCAGAAGACAGAAGACTGTATTATGAACACGCATATAGAATCGAATGCGATGCGGTGACTGTAGCGAGTGGGTGGGTAGAACATGTATGGAGGGGGAGGGGGGTCGACTTGTTTGATCATCTACCTATACGTTTACTTGGCTCCATAAAAAAAAAAAGTGTAGACTGACCGGTTCCCTCTCAGAGTGGACGATTCAGGTAAATTAATGTTAACTAAATGTCAATTAATTAAGTATTCCCTAATTTGGCATGAATGGAAGAGATTGGGATATTGGTAAAATGAGAAGGGGGTAGCCATTTTCGGCTTTCAAGCTTTCAGCTTACTCTCAGAGAGCAAAATAAGTGACAGGCAAAGACACAGTAAGGTGGGGCGAGGCAAACAAATGCTGGGCATATGACAATTAATTTGTTTAAAAGAGTGACCTTCTGTTGTGTGTGTTCTGGGGAGGCAACCCCTTTTCTACCGTCAATTATCAAACGGTTATTTACGCCCAAGAAGCCTGGATAATGACCATCTGTGCTTCACACGCGAAGAGAACAAAAGTTTCATAGGGTAACAAACGAAAATTACACGGAAAAAGTGTAAATTAAGGGATTTTTGTCATTTCAGCTTGTCTTTTGAAGGGAAACAGATTAAAAAAAGAGAGATGGGTATGTTATATGATAAGGATCCTTCTTTTACTGCAATCAGATTGTTGTACTGACACCATTTTGTCTGCTCAGCTGCAGATTTGATTGGATTTTAGTTAATTCCTCCGCGAGGTGCTCTTGCATGAAGTCCAAAAACCACGAAGCATCATTTTGGTGTGACCAAGATTTTCCCACTGACGGTTTATAAGACCCGGGGCAGCTGTGCTTGGCCTGCCTGAGTGAGTCAATAGATATAACTATAGCGTGCTATATATTGAGCAAGAAAACTGAAGAAGAAAAATTCACGGGAATCCCCCCGCGGGGGGCGGGAGTTTACACCCCCCACCCCCCATTGCCAAATGTGTCCCATGCAGGAGCAGTGGCAGTGGGATTTCAATGAGATGGATACCGTATAAGCTCTGGTAAATGGACCAACCCTCCAAGAGTGATGTTCCTGTTCCTATCGGGGGGAGGGGGGTAGGTCACGTTGTCCTTGAATTGGGGAAAAAAAAAAATGTTTTTGTTCCAATTTTAGCCGACAATTAGCACTTTTTCTCCAATTTGATTCGTGAATTAGGGTTTTATCTGAATTTTAATTTTCACAGCTGTTCAATAAGCGATTTTGGACAAAATTTGCCGCGAATTAGCGTTTTTACTTTAGCGACTAATTACAGTACCTTTTCCCTGCGGCTAAAATATAGATAAATTACGCTGCTTGGAATTACGCTCCAGTTTCTTTAGGTACTTCAGCGGATAAAATTAAGAAGGTGCACCATGATGCGCTGTTTTTGGAAAAATCGCTAGTAATCGTGGCTAAAACGGCGAAAAAACGCTCATTCGTGGTTTTTAGATGCAACGTCCCGACCAAGATTGAGGAAAAAAAACTGATTTACGGTCCATTGTGAAACAAAAACTATCGCCCATTCCAATAACTTCGATTCTTATACTAATTATCGACCAATTAGGGCTATTAGGTGAAAAAAAAAATTAAGCTGTTTTTTTCATATAAAGCGACGTTTCGTCGGTCAATTCGCCGACCTCATCAGGCAACTGTATTTAACAAATTCCAACTAGTAACAACATCCATATAAATAATATTAAAGTAAAAAACTCACCGATAAACAGGCAGTTAATCAATTTAAAAAAATGATTTACGGTCTATAGAAGCGATTTCAAGGAAAAAAGTCACAACATAGAAAAAAATATATAGAAACAGCTAATGTGCTGTTCTAGGGCCAAGAATGCGGCTAAAATTAGGTGAAACAACATGCTAGTTAAGGGATAATATTAAGAAAAATGGCAAATTCACTGCTAAAATTGAAGAAAATTACAACTTTTTAAATTCACAAACAAAACCTAAAAAAGCTCTGATTCACAGTTCAGAAAATTCCAATTTGCGGCTGAAATTGAGATTGAGAATACGCACATTATCGCTGGTTCCTGAAGGCAACTTTCTTTTGGATGAGCGGAGGGGGCGTCCGTAAATGTGCAGCCAAAATCGAGAAGAAGCGCAAATTCATGGATATAGGTGAAAAAAGACCGCTATAATTTTATTCGCGGCTAAAATTGAGAAAAACGTTACTCGCGGCCGAAATTGTGAAATGCTTCAATTCGCGGGTAAAAAACTGGAAAAAAAATCGTAATTTGCGGCTCAAATTGAGCATCAAAAAAGGGGGAAGACCCATTATTAAGGGAAACGCACCGTAAAAATTATATTTCTTGTTCATGTTGTTGAGGCTAACAGCATTGTAGATATTTCCGCCTCGGGCCACGATAGGTGTAGGTCCGCCTGTGCCTGTTCCTGGGTCGAATCCGCGGCTAAAATTAAGAGAAAACGCTAATTCAAAGCTAAAAACGAAAAAAAATCACCAATCAGTAGCTTCAAGATTGAGAAAATCACTAATTCGTTGATGTAATTTAGTAGGAATATAACTAATTCACTACAGCTCAAATTTAGCAGGCAATTTTCAATGCTATCTGGTAATGCTAAGCTGAAAATGAAAGAAATAACCGAAGGATTACATCAAACAGAGCTAAATATCTGCGGAAATTCAAGTTTCGCCTTTTTTTGTGGCCGTAGGCCCAGGGCAAGCCAGCTACGACAGCAACCAAAGTCTGAAAAAGACAGCCATGAAATTACATCACACTGGATTAAAAACGCTGCAAATTTTACACGTGGGTTTGTTATTCATGAATGTAGCCAAATCCGTCTTGAAATTACATGAAAATCGACACCCTACACCTCTAGGATCTCAAAACCTCTGAAAATTCCCATTTTGGACCCTGGAGAAAGTGATCAAACTGATCAGATGTTAGGACGAACTAGATACCAAATGGAGTCTATGTGTGAAAGAACGCGTTTTTCGAGCAATCCTAGGCCAAGATATGGCCCGGACGGTGTACGGACATCATACATATACAGAAATCGAATCTAGACATGTAGACATGTGTAGACGACAGAAAAAGTTTGAGGGTATGGGTTGTCTACTTATTCCAGAGACATTGCTAGTTTCCGCTATTTATTCTCCTGAAATCTTCAGTTTATCGTCTTTATTTCTGCGAAATCTCGAATTCCGGGGATCTTTCACTAAAAGCAAGTTTGCAATTGTTTTGCGTGGGCTAGCCGGACCCCGGGCCAGGCACCCATCGATGGAACGCGTCGCCGTCGTAGGCTGAAGAGGCCCATATGCAACATTCAGAGGGCAAATATCTGTGAAATTGGATCCTTTAAGACAAGTTTTGCTAAATGCACCCCTTGGGACATGGCGCTCTTCCCTTAAAGCCGACACTGCGAGATATTTATTGGGTAGGGGAATTAGGCAATCACACAAAATTGGTTTTTCCTGAACAAACAGCCGCTAAATCGGGGTTTTCGGCAACACAACAACCGCTAAATTGGATTTTATGTGAGCCAGAACAGCGAAAATGGAGTTTTACTGAGAAAAGTCCTCGAATTTTTGTTATATAGGACGAAATCAGCCAACGTATTGTTTTTTTTGTGTGTGAGTCAGACCTGTAATAATGGGTTTTCAGAGCGCAAAAACCCGAAGTCGGTTCCGGCCGCCACTCCGGACCCCCCCCCCCCCCAGCCACGGCGGCCGATTTCGCCATTAATGGTAACATTGTGTGTTTTTTTTCTGCGGCTCTGCGGGGTATGATCTTTGCACTCCAAAGATGGGTGCATGAGTACTAGCCCCCCGGACGTTGGTGAGGCCACCGTTTATTACGAAGCCTTCCGAGAAAATCTGATGTTGCGATTTGTGATAATCTGGGAGATTACAGTCGAGGAAGCCAAACTCTTTTATCCCTTCGCTCAAATAGCTCGAATTCAAGTTATAAAATTTAATTTTCATTCTTTCAGGTCAAATCTATTGAATAAACAACCCTCTAATTTTAATCCCTTTTATTTCGTTTTCCTTGAAATATCTGTGGTACTTGGCGTAGGCATTGCTTTATAAACAGTTTTAATTGATTAAATTTGATTGACTTAAACTCTATACATTGTATATGCGCGTATGAAAACCAGACAAATAGGACACCACAGCACATTATTCAATATACTCGGATATAAAGCGGAAAACAAGAAAATTGGGCCTATTAGAAGTTACTAGACAGACTGGGCAAGTATGTACGATAAATAAATAAGAAACCATCAACTTCTTCAGGCTACACCTACACCACCAGGACCAAGAAAGAAACAACACGGTTAAGCAACAATAAAACAGAAATGAAGTCTTCTACTGAAACCGAGGGATTCGTGCAGGTGACTCATGATAAAAATAAAAATAAGAGATTGCACATTATTGGTGGGAAGGGGCAGGAGAGTGTTGAAATATTCACTCCTTCTCCACCTAGTGAGGAATCTGGGAGTCATATAAAGAAGGCCTCTTTATATGTCGCGGCTGCACCCTGAGACCACTGCAGATGACATTATGAAGTCACTTTGTAATTCGGGGAACGAATTGGAGTGTGTGAAATTGTAGAGACTCGTCATTCTTCATATGCCTCGTTTCGAGTATTGGTTGGAGCAGGACAGTTGCAAGTCGTCTCGGACGACCGAAGGGAACTATGGAACATTGTCAAAGGTGTGAAGTCGGTGAGTGCTAGTCATATCTCTGAGATAGTCAGATAGTACATCCAGTCTTCGGTGGTTACTGACGCCAAAAAAATGGCTTCGCTCTCTAACGAGCACTTCGTTGGATCGGCTGAGGAGATCGTTCGGTATGTCCATCGCCATCGGAATTCTACTACTGGGCGGGTTGATGCCGCTGGTAAAACTTACTTCTTTTTTCCGGTGGATGCTGAGGAGGAGGTGGCCCGTTGTATTGGTCAGGCTACGGGGAGATCTTCTGCTGGGTACGACGACATCACTGGAGGGCCTGTCCTAAAGCCCTTCCTAGCCTTCGTGAAGAAGCCCCCCTTCCTAGCTGAAGCTCTCCAAGGTTATCCCGGTCTTCAAGAGAGGGGATCGTCGTCATCTGGATAGGCAAATATCACTCCAGCCAATTCTATCCAAGCTCTTCGAGGCATTGATTTATAAGAGGATTGTGGTTTTTATTGAAAAAAATAATGTCCTTGACGGTCGCCAGTATGGCTTTCGTTCTGGTCGTTCGACTTGTGATGTGATTCACGATTCTGGAGGCCCTGGAGAGGATCTTGGGTTCCACTGATGTGGGTGATACATCCATGGCTATGTTTTATGACATGAGCAAAGTGTTTGACTGTGTTAACAATAAAAAGCTTATCGGAAAATTGGAAATTATTGGCATTAGAGGGTCACCACCAGTGGCGGCGGAAGTGGGGTTCAGGGTTAGCGAATGCTCCCCCTATATGATCTGGTTGGGGGAGCGCTAATCCGGTGTTTAACGAATCGAGAAAAAAATTGCTTCGTGTTGAATTTGCCTCCTAAAAACTATCGTTCGCACCTTCCACAACATGAATAGGGTACACCAGCCAGATCTGCAGCCAGAGCTAGGTTCCCCTAGTGCCGAATCCGCGAAATTACTTCTGTGAAGGCCACAAACGTGTGAAATCGCTATCTTGAACCCAGCGAAATATGACTTTTTATGGAGTCAACCCCACAAATTTCGATTTTGAGGGAATCAATCCTTCAAAATGTATTTTTCAAAGGACCAAATCTTTGAAATTTGGGCTTGAAGGGGTGAAAACTGTCAATTCTAGCCATCTAACCAAGACAATTCCAGACAAGACCGTAAAGAAGAGGAATGTGACTCTGAAATCAACTGTTTCGTCCTTCTGTTTGGTCTTTTTGGGTGATTAAAACCCGAGAAATTTGGTTCTTCGAAGTCCCAATTCACGAAATTTGGGCTTTGAAAGGCTAAACCTCTCGAAAATTATATTTTAATGTGCTCAGTGGGCATTTTGGCTCTGAGGAGAAAGTACATTTCACAGCCACTGGCGAACCTACACCTATTGGGGCCCGGGGTGGATAACTCTATGAGGCCCCTTAGTGTCTGCTCTGTATTAGTGCTTTTTCTCACTTTTAGCCACAAATAAGTTGCATTCAGAAGCTTAGAATCGGCATATTTTCAATTTTGACCATTTATTGGGATTTTTGTCCATTTTATCCGCGAATTAGCGATTTTGCTCAATTTTCAGCCGGGAATTACCATTTATCTGAAATTATCATTTTTAGGCCCGCTTTATCAATTGTCGATTAAGAAGTTTAAAGAACTGATTTAGACAAATCATCTGCGAACCATGAGGAAATATTTTGATCATGAGACATATCAGTCAGCTCCTTTAATCAACGATTGATAAAGCGGGCCTTATTTCATGAATTAGCGATTTTTATCAATTTTTGCTACAAATTGGCGTTTTGCTCAATTTACAGCCGCGAATCACCCCGGATTTTCTCAACTTGAGCTGAAATTGAGAGTTTTCCGTATTTTTTTGCAGCGCTAATTAGTGATTTTTTCAATATTAGCCGTGATAAAGGCTTTTGTTTAACATTTAGCCCCATATTGGCCATTTCATTTCAATTTAGTTATGGATTGGCACTTTTTCTTAGCCTCTAAATATCCTTTTGGCATTTTCTCAACTTTATCCGCGTTTCATTTTTATCCGCAAATTAATGTTTTTCCTACAGGTTATTCGCGAACGTTGTTTGTCTCAATTTCATCGACGGATTAGGCGATTTTTCTCAATTTTAGCCGCGGGCTTGGCCCAAAAACAGCACATTAGTGGGTTTTTGTAACATTTTAGCCGTAAAATTGCCACTATACACTGAGAATCGGCGATTTTGTCTAAATTATGGTCTGAAAGTTGCATCAAGAAACCAGGAAGGAGCGCTTTTTTGCCGTTTTAGCACTTTTCCAAATTTTTGGCCGCCTACTCGCCCCAACATCGTCACATTAGAGCGCTTTCTCAATTTTATCTGCTTCAGGACCTAAAGAAATTTGGGAATCAGCGTATTTTCTCTATTCTAGCCGCAAATTTTCTTCCAGAAGTCCCGAATTTTCTCAATTTTAGTCGTCAGAATTGAGGTTTTCGTGGATTCGATCGAATATTCAGCCACACTGTTTGCTGATCACCTGTAACGTTCTATTCTCCAAATCGGATGGGCTGAAAATTGTCGAAAGGAGCCAATCGTATACCAGAACATGTCTTCACGTACCTAAATCTATGAACATGAACCTAAAAATCATCATTTTTCCCTATTTAAGCTTTTCGGGGGCCCTCTCTGATAGGTGGCCCTGGGCGGTCCGCCCCCCTCGCTCTTACCTCGGTACGCTACTCTTGCTCTTTCACACTAAGTTTCTGCTCTGAATAGTGTGAATACGCAATTTTATGGCCGATGTAGTCGATTTAGCTTATAACACGTCATTTATCTAGTAAAATTGTGTCTTTAGGACTCCAATTACCCAGGAAAATTAACCCAGAAACAAGAGAATTTCATGGAGAGGTGGTAAATTTGGTGAATGTTTTGGAATTTTTGCCTCAAGAATTGTACTTTTGCACATGTAGGCATAATTGATTCGCAAAATGGTGTTTTCTAGAGGGGGGGGGGTGTAAATCTGAACTGCTCAGATTCTTGCTCCCCCCAATGCCGGCTGACTTCCGCAGCTACTGATCACCACTAAAACTCCTGGAGTCCTACTTGGCAGGCAGACGGTAGCGTGTCTGCGTCCACACCGGTTCTGGAATTAGCGCTCAATCTGAGGACGTTGAAAATGGTCTTAAGTGTTCTTTAATGGTGCTCGAAACATGGGCCATTACTCTTTTTAATATTCATCAACGACATATTCGAGAAAGTGCCGGAGAACAAGGTAGTATAAATGTCGATGGTATTTGTTTGGTTCATGTCGGCTCCTATAGCCTTAAGAAGTAAAATTGAACAGTGAGATAGTCTGCGCCTCAATTAATGAGTGGGCATGAGAAAATGGGTTGAAGATCAATGCCAATGAAACTGTCACGATGGCATTCTGGAATTCGCTGTAGGGAGATTCCAAAATAACCAGACTAGTTTCTAGAGGTTCACTCTAGAAATTAAGTTTCTAGGACTCTGGTTACCGTCTGATCTGAAAATTAACACACACGTCCATCACCTCTCTACCAGGTTGAACAAGGTGTGCTACTTGAAGAGAAGGCTGAAGGTTTTAGTGGATTTCGCGTCTCTGAGGGAGGTGTATAGGTCCTGCTTCGAGTCCACTCGAGTCGAGGTGTTGCGTTCTGGGGGCTCTCGTCCAATGGAGGCAGGATTTTTAAATTACAAAAAAGAGCTATCAGAATTCTGACGTCATCTTCTAGATGGGATAGCTGCCGAGAATTATTTAGAAAGTTGGGTTTCTTCCTTTTCCTAGTCGATTCATGAAGAACTGCGGACTCCACTCCTTTGGGACTAGGACGGCGTGTAAGCTGATCTTCCCTCGAGTACATGGCGAGCGCGTCAGCGTCTTTTTTATCCTAGTGTGAGAGGGGCCGTGAACTTTACGTACGAATCTTCGTTGAGAGAATAAATAAAGTTCACGCCTCATAAAAACATGACATGATTTCCTCTTTTTCCTCCACTGTTTTTTTGCATGTCATGAACAAGCCTGCTCTTTCACATTTGAAACGAGCCCTTTGATGAAACTCTTTATAATAATAAGGAAGGGGTAGCTTTTCGAGTTGAACAAACAGAATAATTTGCAAGAGTCGCTAGAAGGATTGGTGGTGGGTTTGAGAAGTGAACGGGGTTGATTGAGAAAGTTCAACTTGTCAAGCTTTTGATTTGAACAGACTAATATATATCGCATGTGGGAGGTGATCAAAAGGTTTATCATTGCCCCCTCATATTTTATTGTCATTTGCCACTTTCTTTGTGATGAATTTGTTAAGGAATACGTCGCTGAGCACTGAAATTTCCTGAAGGTCGTATTAGGCGACGAGGGGGTGGGGGTGAACTAGTTGGGTATTATATACCTATGCTTATTGTGCAGGAATTTCAATTTTTCATGAAACGGAAAGGTGTTCCGCCACCTCTTTTGTGCAGGATTATTCACAGGGTGAGCTTGCGTTATATGAAAGTGTTAGAATATACTTTGAATATGATGAATGTTCTTTCATTTGGGCAATACAGAACGTCACATTCACTATAGTGTACTCACTTTATTTCGTTCGCGCCTTATACGCGATATCACACGAATTTGCTATAATAGGAAGAAAACATGCAGTGGTGAAAAAAAAAATCGCCTTTTCCACTGCAAACTTCATTTCTCTTCTTTATAACTACCGGGCGGAGTATTTTCACTCCAATAAACTGAAAATCGATTGAATCGCTCAGAAAAATCTTGCGTCTTTTTTGTTCACTTCAAGCGTTATTAATAAAAAAAAGGAAAAGAAAAGAAATGGCAACGGAGGCTCTCATCTTTCCTTGCCACTCCTCCCTTCCATGAAATCCGTGGCAATTCACATTCAAAAGACATATTCTCATTTATAACCGTTAGAATGTGATCCGTATGGATATGAAAACGAACCGTGGACAATTTTTCTTGACAATTCCCGAAACCTATAGAGCAAACACCCTTTTGACAATATCTCAAAAGTTAAGAGTCCCACCGAATCGAATTTTCCGGGGGACTCCCTGAAGTGTCATCGGCACGTCTGCCCTCCGTGATCTTAACGGGAAGAACCCACCGTGAAAATGAAACGGAAGAAACGAAGAAGGGATGGGGGGGGGTTGATATTGCGGGAGTGATTGGAGGGGAGGTAGGAGGTTTTAAGGGAGCAGGCCGCGAAAAATGGTGTTTTCTAGAGGGGGGGGGGGTGTAAATCTGAACTGCTCAGATTCTTGCTCCCCCCAATGCCGGCTGACTTCCGCAGCTACTGATCACCACTAAAACTCCTGGAGTCCTACTTGGCAGGCAGACGTTAGCGTGTCTGCGTCCACACCGGTTCTGGAATTAGCGCTCAATCTGAGGACGTTGAAAATGGTCTTAAGTGTTCTTTAATGGTGCTCGAAACATGGGCCATTACTCTTTTTAATATTCATCAACGACATATTCGAGAAAGTGCCGGAGAACAAGGTAGTATAAATGTCGATGGTATTTGTTTGGTTCATGTCGGCTCCTATAGCCTTAAGAAGTAAAATTGAACAGTGAGATAGTCTGCGCCTCAATTAATGAGTGGGCATGAGAAAATGGGTTGAAGATCAATGCCAATGAAACTGTCACGATGGCATTCTGGAATTCGCTGTAGGGAGATTCCAAAATAACCAGACTAGTTTCTAGAGGTTCACTCTAGAAACTAAGTTTCTAGGACTCTGGTTACCGTCTGATCTGAAAATTAACACACACGTCCATCACCTCTCTACCAGGTTGAACAAGGTGTGCTACTTGAAGAGAAGGCTGAAGGTTTTAGTGGATTTCGCGTCTCTGAGGGAGGTGTATAGGTCCTGCTTCGAGTCCACTCGAGTCGAGGTGTTGCGTTCTGGGGGCTCTCGTCCAATGGAGGCAGGATTTTTAAATTACAAAAAAGAGCTATCAGAATTCTGACGTCATCTTCTAGATGGGATAGCTGCCGAGAATTATTTAGAAAGTTGGGTTTCTTCCTTTTCCTAGTCGATTCATGAAGAACTGCGGACTCCACTCCTTTGGGACTAGGACGGCGTGTAAGCTGATCTTCCCTCGAGTACATGGCGAGCGCGTCAGCGTCTTTTTTATCCTAGTGTGAGAGGGGCCGTGAACTTTACGTACGAATCTTCGTTGAGAGAATAAATAAAGTTCACGCCTCATAAAAACATGACATGATTTCCTCTTTTTCCTCCACTGTTTTTTTGCATGTCATGAACAAGCCTGCTCTTTCACATTTGAAACGAGCCCTTTGATGAAACTCTTTATAATAATAAGGAAGGGGTAGCTTTTCGAGTTGAACAAACAGAATAATTTGCAAGAGTCGCTAGAAGGATTGGTGGTGGGTTTGAGAAGTGAACGGGGTTGATTGAGAAAGTTCAACTTGTCAAGCTTTTGATTTGAACAGACTAATATATATCGCATGTGGGAGGTGATCAAAAGGTTTATCATTGCCCCCTCATATTTTATTGTCATTTGCCACTTTCTTTGTGATGAATTTGTTAAGGAATACGTCGCTGAGCACTGAAATTTCCTGAAGGTCGTATTAGGCGACGAGGGGGTGGGGGTGAACTAGTTGGGTATTATATACCTATGCTTATTGTGCAGGAATTTCAATTTTTCATGAAACGGAAAGGTGTTCCGCCGCCTCTTTTGTGCAGGATTATTCACAGGGTGAGCTTGCGTTATATGAAAGTGTTAGAATATACTTTGAATATGATGAATGTTCTTTCTTTGGGACAATACAGAACGTCACATTCACTATAGTGTACTCACTTTATTTCGTTCGCGCCTTATACGCGATATCACACGAATTTGCTATAATAGGAAGAAAACATGCAGTGGTGAAAAAAAAAATCGCCTTTTCCACTGCAAACTTCATTTCTCTTCTTTATAACTACCGGGCGGAGTATTTTCACTCCAATAAACTGAAAATCGATTGAATCGCTCAGAAAAATCTTGCGTCTTTTTTGTTCACTTCAAGCGTTATTAATAAAAAAAAAGAAAAGAAAAGAAATGGCAACGGAGGCTCTCATCTTTCCTTGCCACTCCTCCCTTCCATGAAATCCGTGGCAATTCACATTCAAAAGACATATTCTCATTTATAACCGTTAGAATGTGATCCGTATGGATATGAAAACGAACCGTGGACAATTTTTCTTGACAATTCCCGAAACCTATAGAGCAAACACCCTTTTGACAATATCTCAAAAGTTAAGAGTCCCACCGAATCGAATTTTCCGGGGGACTCCCTGAAGTGTCATCGGCACGTCTGCCCTCCGTGATCTTAACGGGAAGAACCCACCGTGAAAATGAAACGGAAGAAACGAAGAAGGGATGAGGGGGGGGGTTGATATTGCGGGAGTGATTGGAGGGGAGGTAGGAGGTTTTAAGGGAGCAGGCCGCGAAAAGAATATAAGAGAAAGAAACCCGATGGAAACTACAACAATAATGAAAAAAAAAAAAAGTCGTAGAAATAAATCCACACATCGAATCAAATCTATAATGACGGATAAGTTCGTTCTTCGTGGGAAATCGGCCGTTATCGACTGCCTTCCATCCTTCTTTTCTCTTCAATTTTTTTTTCTTCCACCGGGAATTGACCCATTGTGACGTGTGCTTTTTGATCTTTACTGGTGGTAAACTGCAAAGCGTTTACCCCCCCCCCCCCACCACCACCATCCCGCCACCAATCCAACCTCATCCACCTTCGCGAGGCTTTATAAAGTGGACTCAACTGAGCTGAAACGGCGTTTGAAGAAGAAGAAAAAAGAGAATTGGGGTCCTTCCAAGGATCATTTTTGAGCCCCAGATAGGATGTGGATGGCGAGGCAATAATGCAAGGGTTGACAAGCATTATTTTGTCGAAGCCCCCATGTTGAGTTCTAGGACAAAGAGTAAAAGAGAAGAACATCGGTGGATGGGGGGGGGGGACTTCAATACCACGGATCCAAGAAGTGGTGTAGGAGGAGTCCAATTAATCTCGTACCTACCATTTTTTTAAATATTTGTTCTGGCAAAATGAGGAATAATACGGTTGATTGATTCAAGGATGAGCGTGCGACCACTGTACTAACACTGCACCATAAAGAATTGGCGCAGTTTTTCCCGATTGTCTATATATTTGCTTAAGCAATGACGCAATTATACAGCTATTTTTCATTTTAGAAACAACAGTAATGTGTTAAAAAAACACATCTGCTGGATATTTTGAGCATTTCAGCAATCTAAATAGCTAAATAATTTGCGTTACACCACACTGATTGGAGTATTCATCACTGTTTAAATTCAATTTATAAGTTCTCTTGAGTCAAAAACGATTTTCTTTTCCACCAACAGGCATGCCATTTTTTGATTGATGGGATCTGATTTTACACGCAAACCAAGGACATTGTTGGCTCAAAGGCCTTATTTTCAGTGCCGTCTTTAGGCGGGACGAGACAAAATGCGCTGATTCGTGGCTAAAAATGATGTGGCTGAAATAAAGTGCTAAATTCATATGTCTAAAGTGAAAGAAATTGCTAATTCGTGGCTGGTAATCGAGTCAACTGTCGACTGAAATGTATGAAAAGCGCTATCTGAGAAAAAGCGCTCTTTCACAGCTAAAATTGAGAAAATGCGAATTGGCGTATAAAATTGGAAAAATTCGCGACCAGTGCCGGCCTTGGACTTTTGGCGCCGCAGGGCGAGTCTTTCAGCAGCCTCCTCCTCCCTCCACCCAACCAATTAAAACCTCTAATTAGCATTTTTTCCACATTTTAGCCGCGAATATGCGTTTTTCCTTATTTCAAAGCCGCTAAGAACAGATTTTTCTGAATTTCTGCCGTAAATTACAGTTTTTGTCGCAATCATCGCTTTTCCTGAATCGTATCCGCGCTAGTCTCTTGGGAAGCCACGAATTGACGTTTTCTCCAATGTAAAAGTGATTTAGCGTTTTTTCCACAGTTGTGCGCGCTTTTCTTCTCAGTTTCATCGGTGAATTAGTGATTTTTCTTCATTTTAACCGCGAATGAGCGACTTCTCTGATGAATTTTAGCCGTGAATTCGGGTATTTCCTGATTTTAGGCGCGATTGAGCGCAATTCTTCAAATTTTATCCGTGAATTCTTTATTATAGCCGTGGAATAGTGATTTGTTTTCACTTTTAGACATGAGTTAGCGCTTTTTTCACCTGAGCTTACGAGGGAGCGATTTATAATGTTTTTCGTGTAATTTTAGCGGCGAATTGGCGTTTCCGTAATTTTGGGTGTGAATTGATGCTCTTTCTCAACTTTATACACGAATTTAGCTATTTTCCTCAAATCTGCGAAATATCACTTTACCTTGTGACGTGAATTAGCTATCCGTCTAACTAAGTTTTAGCCCCAAATCCTAGAAACCTCGAATCATCACTTTTTTACAATTTTGCCCACGAATGTTAGCACTTTCCAATATTTTAGCTACACGAACTTCGTACTTGCCCCACGAACAGCAAATTAGTGCTTTTTCTCGTTTTTAGCCGCCTAAGGACCTCCAGACAATGGGGATCAGCGTATTTCTGCATTTTAGCTGCGAAATTGCCCCCAGAATGAGCCAAGACAATACCTTAGTGCTCCTTTTTAACTATAATTTATTTTATGTTTATCGTTTTGAAATATTCATTAATCAAATGGGCTTCTTAAGCCCCGTTGACACGCTTAAACGTTCCATCAAGAAGCTTACTTGTGCGATCGCTGCTGGGGCAGACCCCAAAAGACCCCCAAAAGTTTAGAAGAAAAACTTGAATGAATGGACGAGGCTTTAGGTCATTCTTTGTCGTCCGCCCTCCCCCCCCCTCATCATTTTTCTAGACGCGCCCCTTAGGATCCAACGTCCCCGGGCGATCGCCCAACTTGCCCCCCACCCTTCAGCCGAGCCAAGGCGCTAAAAATTCGTTGTACAGCGAGCCAATGCCACAAAATTCATGAGGTCGAATCGCGAAAATACTTTGATCAGTGTACTAAAACCGCATCATTGTCGTTTTGAATTAGACAACTCCGGCGAAATTGGGGGTTCATAAAAAATTCGCGAAATTTGAGGGGTTTAGAGTGTGAAATCCGATAGGTATTTTATTATTTTTAGTGAGCCAGACATGCGGACATGTTTTTTGTGTTGGGGAGAGCCTCGAGAAATTCTTTTTTCAGCAACAAACAGTTGTGAAATTGAGTTTTCAGCAAAAAAACAACCGCGAAATTAGGGTTTCTGTGAATCAGAACAGAGGGGACAAAGGTGATTGTCTTGAGATGGCATTTAAAACGCAAGTAAAGTTGTTTTACCTAACAACTCGCCCCCTCACCACCACCCAGTTTCATCAAAAATTCAAAATACATATTATTAAAACTTTCATCCGGAAATTTCACGTTCTTCCTTCGACTTAATGACGTAGTCAGGAAAGGGCAACTCGACTCCGATAAAATAGAGAAAGAGCGCTATTTCACAGCTGAAATTCAGAGGAATAGCCACCAAATTACATAATTTGGAGCTAATTATGAGCGAAACTGTATACGCTGGGGGGGGGGGGGTCTAAATAACCTTTAAATTACTAGTTGCGTGTCTAAATAACCGGGAATTTCAAAGTTTTGTGTTTTTTTTTTTTCAACGTGACAGTGTGAATTCCGAAAAAACGAAAAATTGCAAATATTTTGAAAGCAAATATCAGTTAAATTGGGAGCTTCATGCCAGAAATCCACGAATAGGATGTCAAAATGTATGTGTATAGCAGTTTCCGGTGACGGCTGGCACGAAAAAGTAGGACAAAAGCAGGACGATTGTGATGGAAAGTAGGACACAGCAGTAGAACGCATAAAAAGTAAAAACAGGTTAATAACGACTAATGTTTAATGTTCGCACTCGTATAGGCTCTCAAAGTATTTATAAATCTTTCATTGGCTTTCGAAGGCTTGCTAAGACTCGTTATGGATTTCAAAAGCTTCCGTAGGATCTCAATTCATTTGCTAGAAGGCTCTCCAAGACTCTCAAAGGCATTCATAGGCTCACAAAGTCTTTCATAGGCTTTCTAAAAGTTCTAATGAGCTTTCAAAAGCTCCGCATGCTTTCCGTGGATATCCCCGAATAAGGCTGTCAATAAGCCTTTCGAAGGAGCTTATAGGCTCTCAAAGTGTTTCGTATAGACTTTCGAAGGCTTTTAAAAAAATATTTTCCTATACGGTACTCACCCCCTGACATGGCAAAACTGAGTCAGGAAAAGAGACCCGGCTCACCATCAGGGCTAATGCAGAACAGTGTGCTGGGCGAAAATGAGGATTGGAGCGCCCGGCGGCTCTTTTTAAAAATGTGAAAGATGTTGGAGAGTTGGACCCAGCATCTGACGATTCAAGTTGAGACCGAGAAGTTGGACAAAAAAAGAGGACAATTTAGACCTCTCCTGAAAATGAGCCCGGACGTCCCTGATCGCTCTATATATATAAAAGTATAGGACGTCTGGTCACCCTAAATCCACGTTATTGTGAATTCACGTCATAATTTTGCGAATTTGAAAGCTTTGAGAATTTTTTTGAGTGACTTGAGGGGCTCCGCCAGCCAAAGCCTGGCAAATATAGCTACAAACTTACATCTTATCTCAGCAGTGACGTGTAATTACAACATTAAGCGCGAAGCATTGATCTTGCAAGTTTGAGTCCTGAAGCGAAATTTTCTAGTTTGCTGTCTGGAGAGTGGAAATTTACAAGTTACGGGTCTTAATTTCGATGAAATTGCAAGTTTTGGAGCTAAATATCCGTGAAATTTGAAGTTTGCAACAGCTTGTTGTGGGCACAGATCTCGAACTATCGCCGGCCACGATGAACAGCCCCCCCCCCCCGCCACGACATAATTGCATTATTTATCTCTCCAACAGTGGCTGAAAATTTGGGACATTGCGAGTTTTACGTCTTATTTTCAGGAAAATTGTGAGTTTCGGTCTTTTTTACTACGATGTTCCCTTAGAAAATAAGGAAGTATGGTGTTTATGGACGGTGTGGACTGCGTACCCTGGGCTAACCGGCCCCTACTGCGCCAATACCGTGAATAATGGACGTAGCAACATTCAGAGATACATGTTTGTGAGTTTGCAAATTCGGGTGGCTTGAGCGGAATTACAAGTTTCTTGGCTCATGAGAGGTTCTTGGCATTCATGAAATTGAAATTTCGGGGTCTTCATTCAAGCAAATAAATTGCACGTTCAGGCTCCCTAGCTCAAAGCAACATTGCAAGTTTTAGGGTTAAACTTATGGTAAACTTGAACTAAACTTAGGGTAAGGTTAGTAGGGTTAAACCCCCAAAACCTACCCCACAAATCCGCCACTGGCTGGTATACAGCTCTATGAAATAACGTGTTCATTACTACACCTATTCGACGATTGTTCATCTTGAGAATATTTTGCGCAGATTTGCTACTTTCTTTTAGTAAAGGGGTCGTATAGAAATGGTTGTTATCGCGATCGTAAAACAGGGAACGGAAGGAAAAATAAATATGAGTAAAAATTCCCCCTTTTCTCTCCGTTCACCAATAAACTTGGTCAAGCCGTTCCAAGTTATGCTGTAATCCGAAACGGCCCTTTTTTTTTCATCTTGTACTCTTCTATTTGGGAATCCTAGGCTCGCTCATCGCATGAGTTGTCAACTCATTTTTTTTTTAATTAGGTATTTATTTTTCTCTGTAACCCTTGAAATATTGTTTTTCATTTTTGTTAAGGTAAAAATCTCTCAGCGTGCTTTGAAAATCACAGCACAGTGTTCGTTAGTCACCCTTTCACTCTTTTATTTAATTTATTTATTAATTTTGTTCACTCGAAGTACGGTTGATACGCAAATAATTCAGATTTAATTGATTAAAACTCAAATATAGAGTCCTTGTACGGACACAAAGCTTGACGTCACTAGTGAACAGTGCAGAGCAGTATATACGATAAAGAAGTGGGTTTCCCTTTTAGAAATTCAAATTGTGAGGATTTTCCCACAATTTGGTGCGCTTGGACCTTTCAAAAACAAAATTTCGAGGGTTTCACTTTCTAAACAATTGTGCGGTGTTCGTCTGAAAAAACAATTTCTTTGGTTTGGCCCACTCAAAAAGTCAATTTTCATGTGGTTCAAAAAGGTCATTTCACATGTTTGGGGACTTCATAACGAAGCAATTCCGCGGGTTGGTCTCTTTCGAAGTTCAAATTTTGCTTAATCGGTAACCTAATTTCGCTCATTTTGAAGGGCAATGCCGCAGTCTGGCTCTGCGCTGGGGCTGAGGAATTTCGCTCAGTTGGCCCATTAAAAACCTATTTCGAGAGATTGGCGTGCAAAAAAACCAATTTCGTAGGTTTGGCCCACTCACAGAGTCAATTTGAAGGTTCTGGCTTCTTCATAAATGACATTTCGCCGAGCTGACTCATTCACAAAACTAATCTCGTGATCCTGGCGTCACAAAAGAACAAGATTTCTTGGCGTTGGCTCGTTAAACGACCAATTTTACATATCTGGCTCACCCGGAAAAGCGCAATTCGGCGGATTTCGCTGCGTCAAAAACAAAATTTTGCCTACAGGAGCATGTGGTCAGACTTTGACATCAGTTGAGGTGGACTGCAACTTCATCTTACGTGAGATGACTCTTCAAGGTGCAGTACCGGCCTTAGACATTTGGCACCCCCGGGCGAATCTTTCACCAGCGGCACCATGAAGTCACCGTTCAAAATAAGCAACGATTTGGCATTTTCTCCATTCTGACCGCAAATTAGCGTTTTTTCTACACTTCATCGCATCTTCTCAATTTCATTGGCGAATTTACCAATACATTATATTTGTCTCCATTTCAACCGTGAATAAGCGATTTGCCTCCGTTTTAGCCGCGAATTTGCTAATCTTACCCGTTCAAGCCGCGAGTTAGCGATTTTTATAAATTTTTGACGGAAATTAACGTATTTTCCTGACTGGCCTCGAAATGCCTCTGGAAACCGTCGCTAACAATTTCCTCAATTTTCTGCATGTGAGTTAGCAAATTTTCTCAAAATAACCCCCCAATTATAATTTTTTCTACATTTGAGCCACGAATTAGGGTGTTCCCCAATTTTCGCCGCGAATTACCTAACGTTTTTGTCTAAATTTGGCCGCAGATTAGCGGTTTTTTTTCTCACTTTTTGTCACGAAAGTTACCTTCAGAAGCCACTAATTGACGTGTTCTCCATTTAAAAAGTAAATTAACGCTTTTTCACCATTTTAGCAGTGAATTTCCTCCGTGAATTTAGCGACTCATTTCCTTTTTAGTAGATTTTTATGATTTTGTGCAGTAATTTGTCTTTTTCCTGATTTTAGCCGCTGTGCTATTTGCTCAGCTGTGTATTTTGCTTAATTTCATAGATCTGCACCTTTTCTTTATTTTAACTGCGAATTAGTAATGTTCTTCGCTTTTACCTGGGAATTAGCGCTTTTTCTCAGTTTGAGTCATGAACTTAACCTTTGAATCGAGAAAATATACGCCGATCACCAGTTTTTTAGGCCCTTAAGCACTTTTATGCTGTTCTTAGGGCAAGTACGCAGCAAGAAGTTGGAAATTGCGCTAATATTTGTGGCTAAAACTGAAAAAGCGTTAATTCATGGTATCTCGATGAAACTTCCTGATCAAAATAGAGAAATAATCGCTGATGACACTTTATTGCTAAAATTAAGAAAAAACGCTAATTTTCTGTTCTTTGGTGAAATTTATGCTTCTCTCGGTTTTCGATTTTTTGCAAGCGCGAAAAGACAAAATAGCTTTTAATAAAGGCTAGAAAAAACACTCATTCAAAGCAAATTCGCTAGGTACTGAAAAGGCAAAAAATCGACCATTCGCGAATATCCAAGCCGATAATTCACAGCCAAATTTGCGAAAAACTTTAATTCGCGACTGACATTTAGACAAAGGACTAATTAGCAGCTAAAATTAAAATTGGGACGTACAATAAGCCACGGTGAAATGTTTGAGAAAATAACTGATAAAATTTAGCAAAATCGCTAATTCGGTAATGAATTTGACAAAAAGCGCTAATTGGTGGCTAAGATGGGGACAATCCTGGTTAGCGGACAAAACTGAAACGCATCGCTCATTCATGAACAAATTGGGTACAAAAAAATGGCTAATGCACTGCTAAAATTCATAAAATGGGATGAAAACACTACTAATTAAGCTTCAATTCGCTAAAATTAAGAGAAAAATGTTAATTTTCGGGAAAAAAAAATTTGGAGAAAAATCCCATTTTCGACTGCAATTGAAAATACGACAATCCGTGGCATCTGAAAACAACTTCGGGACTAAAACTTTGATCTTTTGAACGGGAGTCGAAATGAAATAGTTTAAAAAATGAAGTAAAAAGCCAGTCCCAAGCTGGTTATTTGAATCGAAAACAAATAAATAAAATCAGGAAATTCGGTCCAAGAACCCAGAACATTCAGCCGAAAACCCAGACCATATGACTGGCGCTGCGCGGTCGAGGTTTTGGCTCCATATCTGACCAAAAACGAATCACGCGCGTCTCACTCTTTCAAAAACCAACGTCCTCAATTGAGGATGTTTTGAACGCAAATTTAGCTTTTTTCAAAACCAATTTTTTTGGATTTGGCTCGTTCAAATCCAAATTCTAGGCATTTTCGATCTCTTAAAAACAAAGTTTCGCAATTTTGCAAAACCCAATTTCTGCGATTCACGCTTGATAGCTTGATGGGTGTCATGGCTTCAGCTCTTTCCATTATTATTGTCATTATTTTGGTCGCTACGAATAATCAAAATGGCGCGCTAATCAGCTAGAAAGTAAGCGGCAAAGAGTCACGAAAAAGTGTTTTCGCGGCTAAATAGCGAAAATGCGCGAATTCAAGGAAATCGGCGGAAAAAATCTATAGTTGGTGGCTAAACATTTAGAAAACTCCAATTTACGGTTATAATTGAGAAAAAGCGCCCAAGTCGCAGCTATGAAGTTGAGAAAAAACAGTGAAAAACAGTGAATAATCGCTGAGCACGGCCCAGATAATATTGAGAAAACGCCAGCTCAACGTTTCTCGGGGCAACTTCGCGACTAAATTGAGAAAACTCAGTAATCCGTGGCAAAAATTGAATATAAAACGCTAATTCGCGTGGATTTATTTGAGCAAACCCGCTAATACGTGGCTGCGCGACACAGAAAAATAACTAAAATCCAGGATTAAATTGTGTTAACTCAGGCCCGATTTCACCAACTTCTTAGATCAACAACAACTAATCACGATTACAATGTAAACACTTGTATCAAAATTCATATGGGTCGCTATTGGCAACTAATCACGATCAACTTTAAACGAGATCAATTTTGTTGGTGAAAATGTGCCTAAATCGCAGTTGAACTCTGAAGGGGCGCTAATTTGTAGGTATAAAATATAGAAAAACGATAATTCGTGGATCAATATGATGTAATCCGCTAATACGTGCATGGCTACAATTGAGTAAAAGCGCTCATTTGCGGCTAAAATGAAGAAAAACGCCAATTCACGGATCAATGCGATAAAATCCTCACACAATGGGCATGTTTTTACAATAATTGGTCAATGCCCGGCCAACTGATGATTGAGCGAAATTCGCCTCTGAAAGAAACACGAAAATTCAACGTAACACTTTTTCGATTTTTCCAAAAATAACTAAACGTACATAAAGACGATTTTAATACGTTATTCCTGATTTTTCCAATGCTAAATTTTGTGCTCTTTTTAGAAATGTAGTTTATTTTGTTCTGTGTTGAACGGTTAGTCCGTTAAGACCGCTTTTTGTGGAAAAGAGGTGATTTGGCCTAAAAAACACTAAATTCCCGGTAACTCTGAAACGAAGCGTTTCCGACCCTATGTCCACATAGTCATTTTGGTTCGCCCTACTTAGTAGTAGAACATGTGCAAGTATTGACGTTTCCTCCTGGAACACCCTGTATATTGTAATTGAGAAAATCTGCTAATATGTGGCTGAAACGGCTTGGCTCATTCATTTCACAGATTTGGCTCATGCACTACAAAAACTATTTTGTTAAACTCAAAAGCCCGTATCAAGCCCAAGATCCACCAAAATATCAATTTCATGAGCCCCAGCTTCAGTACCAGACTTTCTGCGATCTTCTCAGAAAAGCTGTCATTTCCTGATCATCAACTTCGCGCTTGTTCAAGACTTGGCAGTTTACGCTGGTCTTCGAGTTCCTGACAGGGACCCTTTCGTCTCTAATAACGGAAGAGTCGAAGAGTCCACTTTGGCGGACTAAATGCCGTAGTTTACCGTAGTTTAGTTTCGGTGTTTGGCCTTAGAGGTGAAGCGGTAATGCTGATGAGGGGCACCGGGAATGGGCCCGAAATGCATTCTATAAAAAACACCATGGCTGTATGGTTCAAAAATAAAGTTTATGGTCTACAAGTAAAAGCAACAGCCAAGGAAAGGATTTTGAACAAATTCCGTAGTTTACCGTCCTAGGAGACGAAAATTCCAAGTTTCGTTTTCCAAGAATATCAATTACTGGGCGAACATTTGTCAGTTATTGAACGAAAAATCCGTAATAATAACGAGATGATTTGACGTCTAACGACCCTTTATCTGTGCTAATTCAGTTTCTGGGGTCGAATTGTCAATTTCTCGCGCCGGTCGCATCTGACTTAATGTTCTCACGTGAAGCTGCCCACTCCCCAGATCAAAGGCTGGCTATACGTCCCTGCAGTGAACTAACGATTTTTCCACTTTTAGCCAAAAAATGTGCGTTTTTTCTCAATTTTATTCACAAAATGGCTTTTTCTCAATTTCACCGGAGAGTTTTTTTTTTTTTTTTTTTTTTTTTTTTTTTTTTTTTTTTTTTTTTTTTTTTTTCATTTTTAGATATCTTTATTAATAGGTATCTGTATTATAACAACTGAGCCTGAGCCCATCAAGTTAATTTACTTATATACAATTTACAACATTATTGGAGTTCATGACCCAGTGGCCTTCCTCCTACGAGCACGCACGCACCTCACTGTCACTACCGCGACACCACAAGGTCCATGGGTTTTGTCCGCTGTAGCCGCCTGACGACGTCACCGTTGTCCAGGAGGCGAAGTGCTTCCGGGTTCATATGCTCCCGAAGACGGTGTTGGTGTTTGAGCGCATGCTGCTCAATTACTTCTTTTACGGTTTCCACCTTGAGGTCTCGGTGGAGGTCATCATTGCGAACATACCAGGGGGCATTGACAATGCTCCTCAGTACCTTGTTCTGGAATGTTTGTATGACCTTAATATTGGTCTTTTTTGTACAACCCCAGAGCTGAATTCCATACGTCCATACTGGCTTCAGCACTTGTCTATATATTAGCAATTGGTTATGGATGGAGAGCTCAGAGTGCCTACCAAGTAACCAAAACAGTCTTCTAAACTTCAGTTTTAGTTCTTCATTTTTCTTCTTAACGTGCTCTTTCCATTTAAGCTTAGTGTCGAGTGTCATACCCAGGTATTTAGCGGTGTTTACTATGGGTACCTGTTGTCCGTTGATAATGAGGAAGTTTCACATTTTCCAAAAATATTTTCTTTCGATTAGGCATATCAATCTTTCCATGTAAATAGATAAATAAAAATTTAAAACCCTTCGGAAATAATTTTTTTTTATTAACAAAAGTTGGCATATTTGAAATCCCGCCAAAACGAACATTTTCCGCTACGTAATATCCGTTGTATTCTCTGTCCTTTTCATGCCTCTAAATAGCTCATCTGTTTATCCTCCATTATTTTATTATCGGAGAGCTCTAGTAGAAAATAAGGCAAAGAAACACAACAAACCGCTCTCCAACAGCAACGTTACAGGCGGATTTTTTTCGGAAGGCGCATATGACACAAACATGCTAGCTGGCGTGTTTGAAATGACCTAAAACTTCAAAAATGGTGTATTTATTAACTGTTGAGTTGTTCTACGAACGGATCACGATTTATGCTCTATTTTAGCATAAATAAACCTTAAAAAATAAATTTATGAATAAGTTCTGACCCATGAAACTTCCTCATTATTGGTATATTGATTATTTTCTTGTTTGTGAAGTAGATGTGTGAAGACTTGAGTTCGTTCAGTTTTAGTCGCCATTTTTTGGCCCATTGACATACATTATTTACTGTGTGCTGTAGTTGTGATGTTGCTTCTTCAACAGACTCTGCAACCGCCAGTAGGGCTGTGTCGTCTGCAAACGTTGCAATTGTTGTGTCCCCACTGCTAGGGACGTCGTTCGTATAGAGGAGATACAGCAGCGGCCCAAGTACACTTCCTTGGGGAACACCAACATTTATCCTCTTTAATGATGAATACGCTCCTTCGTGCTTCACCCTGAAGTGTCTTTCTGAGAGGTACGACTTGAGAATGTGGAAGTATTAGTCCGGCAAGTTTCTTCTAAGTTTGTACAGCAGACCCTGATGCCAGACTTTATCAAATGCTTGGGAAACATCAAGGAACACGCTCGCGCAGACTTGCTTCCTCTCTAAAGAGTTCTCAATCACCCGAGTGATGCGATGCACTTGATCAATAGTGGAGTGCTTTTCCCTGAACCCGAACTGGTGATTGGGGATAAGCTCCTTGTCTTTGACTATGGCTTTTAATCTCTTCACGAGTAACCTCTCGAAAAGTTTGGAGATCACTGGTAACAATGATATAGGACGGTACGACGTTTTCTCGCATGATTCCTTACCAGGTTTCAGGATCATGATCACTTCTGCCACTTTCCAGCAACGAGGTACGTATTTGAGTCTCAGCGATGCGTTTATGAGGTAGAGTAACATACGCATTCCTACTTCCGGGAGTAGTTTGACGACATTCCCAGTTATGAGGTCATACCCAGGAGCTTTATTTGTTTTGAGATTGTTTATTGCATATTTAAGCTCATTAAACGTTACCGGTCTTATATATTGCGAAGACGCTGATGGAGGCAGCGTCGGCAGGTCTTCCTCATCTCTTTCCCCTTGCAGCGGCATAAATGTTTCTTCGAGGTGCTCTGCAAATAGTTCAGCTTTCTCTCGGGGACTTTTGGCCCATTCTCCGTCCAGCTTTCTAATCGAAGGAATGTGCTCTTTGGGATGCTTAAGCGATTTAGTAATCTTCCACAGGGAGTAATCCGTGTCCTTTCCTGGAGTTAACTCCATGAATAGTCTGGCATGTGTTTCTTGCTTGATTTCCTTGTTCAGGGCACCGGAGAGTGAGCGCTTTTTACACATTTTAGTCGACAATATGAGTCTTTTCGATTCGCATGAATTAGCAATTTCTTTCGCATTATCCGTGAATTTCAGCGCTTTATATCATTTTAAACAGTGAATGTACTCAATTTTGGCGATGAGTGAGCGCTTTTTCTTCATTTTAGCCGCAAATTAGTGATTTGCTTAGTTTTTAGCCGCGAAGTTGCCGCAGGAAACACTACATTTCCTGTTTTTTTAAAATTTGAGCTATGATTTAGCGATATTCCTTAATTTTATCCACGAATTAGCGTTTTTCTCAATTTTATCCGTCAATTCGTATTGCTCAATTTTAGCCCGAATCAGCGTTATTTTCTCAATTTCAGCCACTAACCAGCGATTTTTCTCAATTTGGTCCGAGAATCAGGGTTTATATCTATCTAGGCCGCGAATTAGCTATATAGGCCCAATTACTTTGAGCCCCCCTCGACCCTTCGTCATTGCGCTACTGGTTCCAAATAAAAAACAAAACATTTGGGCTCACAAAAAATTATTTGTTTTTTAAGGTTTGATCAACGTTGGTCGCCTATCGATTGAAGATAAGTATCTTTCTTCTCAGTTGGAAAACAAATATGAATAATCCGGGGCCCATGATGCGGGGCTCCGGGCCCAGGCCCGTCTGGCCCCCGCCTAAAGACGGCACTGGCAATTCCACCAAAATCAACGGCCATTTCAATCAATTAAGGATATACATTTCAAAAGTGTACTAAAGTATATTCATTTCTCAGCTCTCGTCATCATAATTTTTCACTGTTCCTTTCCCCTTGACGCTGCATTATATTTAATTGAATAATAGCACTCTCAAATATATATTAATTGCTATCCATTGCACATATTTTAATTGCTATTGATACTTTAATAATTGTTGCACTACATCCAGAAGTGTCTTAACTTTTTGAAAAGTTTCGCAGTGTAACAGTTTTTCTAGGTAGTGTTTGCTCTTTTAATTCGCGTTCATAATACTTATTCGGACCAAAAATCATGAAGTTACAATGTTTGCGCTATAAAGAACGAAGAGGAAGAGCTCTGTTATATTAAGAAACTCCCCCCCCCCCCACACCACATTTTTTACGTGATTGAACGTGAGCAATATGGGAGACTTTTTTTTTTGTTCGTTTCTCCCGGAGATCGGTGAACTGTGTCCTATAGCCATTGTGAATTAGAAGTAAGAGCGAGAGAATCTTTGGGGCTTCGCCCTATTGATCATTGCTTACTTTTCTTATTCACTTTTTTTCACTATTATTATTTTTTTTTATGAGCTTTCACACTCGAAATTAAATGCTTTTAACAGTTTTTCTATTCTGAGGCAGACAGAGAGGGGAAAGAGAGACAGAAGCACGTCATTACCTTCTTTCGACCTCATGACTGAAGAAGAAATCACTGGTATCAAGTATGGACATTATTAAATAACTGTGAAAGGGTTGAAGGACTTTCCAAGGGATTGTCAAGTTTTTATGCGTGTTCCTGGTAATATGTTTGGACTAATGTCATTCCATATAGGAGGTGTAAGTGTCGTCGTCGCAAAATACTTCTTCGTGCTTAATTCCACCGATTAATTAATGCCAATTGTGTTCTGAGTGAATTTTTATTACACCATTTATTTATGTCAAGAAGTCCAGCTCCTCTCATTGACTTTAAAATTCAGACAATTCACTCGTTAATGATACCCTGTTCAAAATTAATAATATTTATATTTACTTCTTATTGTAACCACGGACATTTTGTTTTATCGTTCTTATGGGATTAGACGAAATTACTTTGTATAATACGTGTGAGTGTGTGGTGTGTGCGCTTGCGTGTCAAAAAACAGGATGACCTCAAGCAACGAAAGAGATTCATTCTCTTAATTATCCCTTTTAAATGATTTAAGCGTGTCTGAGATTACACACACCATTTTTATAATTCGAATGCTCCTGTTTCTGTTGTTTTCCTCTCTCAAAATCCTACTTCTTCACCTTAATTTGCAGGCACATTTCCTAGAATGATCATTCGTACATTTTTTTCCCCCATTTATATTTATAATTATCTTCCGAGAAATATCGTGTCGAGTGGATATTAAAATAATAAGCGACTCTTCTTTTGTCTTATGATTATTCAGTCTTTGGACATATTTTCTTCATTTTTAACTTTAATTGATTTCAAATTATTCATAGACTTGATTATCATTGAAATTAATGAAAAAAAAAAAATATATAAGGGATGGAGAAGAAGGTATACCTAACTTTGGGAAAATCTTATATGGACAATAAAATTTGTCGTTATTTTGATACGACAGGTCGGGGCTCGGTCCCGAATACCTAAAATACAAACACATTAAACCGAACACCTTCCACACGCACATTAAAGCCTCTAATAAAAAAGAGACGGAACACCATAGCTTTGCTATTGGACTATATTGAGTCACACACGAGCATGACTGGCCTTCCACAAAAGACCGTGGAAAATCGCCAACAGGAGATCTCTCATCCTATGAGTTCTACGCGCAGTCATCGCCCACTACACGTTTTACGTGTTCACAGAAACTAAAAAAGTTTTTAGTGCATTTTTTTTTTCCATGAGATTTTCAGCAAAAAACGGCTGCTTACGGGTGTAACGCCGTGCTTTCTCGATTACAGGGATAGTTTTTAAAAACGGTTCGCGCACAATTAACGTGTAAAAGTGTAAACAAAGATGGAGAGTTGATTTTTAAGTATCTGTACAATTTATTTTAGTAATCTTATTGAATTATACAAAACAAAAGGTGTAGCTTAGTGAAAACGACATCGCAATCGGATTAGCTGTTTATTTTTTGTAATTAATCCGAAGTTCGTAGGGGCCGTCAGCTGCTTCACAGCGACGGTGGGGTCAGGGGAAGGTTACCACGACCTCAAGTGCTTGGCCCGCTTCACTTGCTCATTAGTTTTCGTGCGTGCGTGTTACGCGTTAATTGTGATTTTCCTGTTTTTTTTTGTTTTTTTCAACAACTGACTTTTCTTACTTTTTATCAAAAGTTTTGAAGGATTATTCGACTTGGCGTGTTATTGGACTTATCGCAAGCCGTTCTTTCCCAATTCTCTTTTGGTTTTTTTTTTACCACGAAGTGAATTACCGTCTCTGCTACGCATACCGATGCCACTATTCTTCCTCCAATATTTCTTCAATGATGGGTGCCAAGAAACAAATTGTTTGTTCCAACCCCCTTCCTGAATCTCGGAAATTACCCTTCCGCGGAAAAACGGTCCCTTTAGCTTCGGTTAGAGAGGGCCCCCCTCCCCACGAACAAATTTTGCCATGCCACTCTGACGAATAAGAAGTTGAAGCCATGTTACGATTACGAAGACTTGAAATTTCGTGAAGTTTGCTTTTTTCAAGTAGCCAAACCCGTGAAGTTATGGTTTCAGACGTGCAGATACGCGAAATTGGTTTTTCAAGTGGGCAAATAAACCCCAGGAATTGGGTCTATGAGAGGCCACTTCCCGAATTAGCGACCTCCCTTCACTATTAACAATAAATTAGCGCTTTTTCATAACGTGGTCCACAATTGGGTCTTTACTCCATTCTTGCCGTGAAGCGATTTGATAAAAAATGACAATTTTTCTTAGTAAAATCTGTTCTTCGGACGAAATTTCAATATTGCATTGTTTTTGTTTTTATAAGGAAAATTCCGCAAAATTGGTCCTTGAATTAAGCCACCCAACAAAATGCAGTTTGTCTTTGTTTTTTTTCAACAACTGACTTTTCTTACTTTTTATCAACAGTTTTGAAGGATTATTCGACTTGGCGTGTTATTGGACTTATCGCAAACCGTTCTTTCCCAATTCTCTTTTGGGGTTTTTTTTTTACACGAAGTGAATTACCGTCTCTGCTACGCATAGGTACCGATGCCACTATTCTTCCTCCACTTCAATGATGGGTGCCAAGAAACAAATTGTTTGTTCCAATTCCCTTCCTGAATCTCGGAAATTACCCTTCCGCGGAAAAACGGTCCCTTTAGCTTCGGTTAGAGAGGGCCCCCCTCCCCACGAACAAATTTTGCCATGCCACTCTGACGAATAAGAAGTTGAAGCCATGTTACGATTACGAAGACTTGAAATTTCGTGAAGTTTGCTTTTTTCAAGTAGCCAAACCCGTGAAGTTATGGTTTCAGACGTGCAGATACGCGAAATTGGTTTTTTCAAGTGGGCAAATAAACCCCAGGAATTCGGTCTATGAGAGGCCACTTCCCGAATTAGTGACCTCCCTTCACTATTAACAATAAATTACCGCTTTTTCATAACGTGGTCCACAATTGGGTCTTTACTCCATTCTTGCCGAGAAGCGATTTGATAAAAAATGACAATTTTTTCTTAGTAAAATCTGGGGGCCTATTCTCTAACTCCGAAGCAATAGCTTTTTTGCAGTCATATGTTTATTTCATTAAGTTTTTTCAAACAAATGAATGAAATAGATACATGGCTGGCGAAAAAATATTGCTTGTTGTTAGAGAATAGGGCCCCTGTTCTTCAGACGAAATTTCAATATTGCATTGTTTTTGTTTTTATAAGGAAGATTCCGCAAAATTGGTCCTTGAATTAAGCCACCCAACAAAATGCAGTTTGTCAGCGACGGAAATCCGCAAAATTGATTTCTTAGTGAGCCAGACCCACAAAAATCATTGTTTTTGGCAATAAAAATCAGCATAATTGGTTGTTGAATTAGACAACCTTGCGAAATTGGGGTTTTAGGGACAAAAAACTGTGAATTTGAGTTTTTAGTGAGCCAGAACTGCTTCAATTTTTTTTTCCCCCGCAAATTTCAGGTTAAAGTTCAGGTTAAAGCTATTGGAACGAGATGGATGGTAAAAACGATCGCCATCAAGAGATATTGCTCCACAAAACCTAATTTTCAGACTTCAAAAAACGAAATTTCCCGGTAAAGTGAGTTTACAGTTGCCTCTGTTGAGCTCTGGATATCAACACTCTGGTCTAAGCAATGGCTATTATCCGGGAATTTCACTCTTTAAACTCCGATTTCGTGGATTTGGCACTATAAATTTCGTCAATTTCGCGCTTGAAGAAATCAATTTCGTGAGTTTTACACTTTCAAATCCCAAATTTTGCGGATTACTGGCCTGGGGTCAGTTGAGGGAGAAATTGTGATAAGCGCTATTTGTGCTACTCCTGGATTGAGTCCGGGGCTGCACAGTACGATTCAATTTTACGTGCGAAATGTAGAGAAATAAAATAATATGCAGAATTACATCATTTGGAGCTGAATATCAGCCGAATTGTAAGTTTCTGATTTATTTAATATCAGCTGCAGATTACAAGTTTATATTCTTATTATCGAGCTTCGCGACAACCTTGCGAAATTGGGGTTTTAGGGACAAAAACTGTGAATTTGAGTTTTTAGTGAGCCAGAACTGCTTCAATTTTTTTTTCCCCCCGCAAATTTCAGGTTAAAGTTCAGGTTAAAGCTATTGGAACGAGATGGATGGTAAAAACGATCGCCATCAAGAGATATTGCTCCACAAAACCTCATTTTCATACTTCAAAAAACGAAATTTCCCGGTAAAGTGAGTTTACAGTTGCCTCTGTTGAGCTCTGGATATTAACACTCTGGCCCAAGCAATGGCTATTATCCGGGAACTTCACTCTTTAAACTCCGATTTCGTGGATTTGGCACTATAAATTTCGTCAATTTCGCGCTTGAAGAAATCAATTTCGTGAGTTTTACACTTTCAAATCCCAAATTTTGCGGATTACTGGCCTGGGGTCAGTTGAGGGGGAAATTGTGATAAGCGCTATTTGTGCTACTCCTGGATTGAGTCCGGGGCTACACAGTACGTTTCAATTTTACGTGCGAAATGTAGAGAATTAAAATAATATGCAGAATTACATCATTTGGAGCTGAATACCAACCGAATTGTAAGTTTCTGATTTATTTAATATCAGCTGCAGATTACAAGTTTATATTCTTATTATCGACCTTCGCGAAATTGCACGAAAAATTGCAACATTTTGATTGCCAATATCAGCAAAATTGGAATTTCTCTGGCTGAGAATTCGTGAAATTGCAAATTGCACGTTCTACGTCTCAATTATTTCATCGTAATTAATGTTTCGTGCGAACTTTAAAGGCGGATCCCGCGGGCAAGCCAGCTCCACAGAGCTGCAGAGCGAAAACCCACAGGAATTGCAACGAAAAGCCACAAAGTGAACATCCATGAAAATGGATGTTTCCCTGGCCGAATATTTCGGACGTTGCAAGTTTTACGTCCTAATCGGCGAAAATGCTGTAAGCATTTTACAGCAAGTAAGTAAGTAAGGTTCAGGGCCATTGAGCTTTTAATTGAAATTTAATGAGTTATAGCAAGTTTGGTCCCAATTTGAGTGAAATTGCGGGGCCAACCAGCCTGGAAACTTATTTCCCGGCTGAATATAGACGCGAAATTGACATTTTCGCGTGTTATTCGGTCTTAGTTTCATGTTTAGGGTATTAATTGAAGAAAAATTTCAATTTTGGAAACCCATGGAGCCATAACCTGAAGATTACTCGCAAAATTTCGGAAATGCGACTCCCGGGTCTCGAATTTCAGAAAAATTTCGAGTAACGGGTCTTAATTCTGGTGCCAGATATCCGTAAGAAATGCAACTTTTGCAATTTGTTTTCTGTGAGCTCGGATCTCGGGCTAGCCGGCCACGACGGACCATGTATGGGCTGACGGAGCCCCATGCACCGCGCCGCTAGCAAAATCGTACTTAACATTTGAAAAACAATATCTGTATTTAATTCGTTATTTCAAAGCAAAACTTTTGCGAAATTGTAAGTTTCGGGCCCTACTTTTTCAGGGATATTGCAAATATCAGGGTCAATATTTTGTTTTAGAGATCGTGGAGTGGACACTGTGGCCCTGGAGCTATCCGGCTCCAAATGCGCCCATGCTTAAGGTCCGGCTTAACTAAGCCGAACCTTTTTTACATCAAAATTTTTATTCTCTCTCAAGTTCAACCTTATAGCCTCGAATCAACGCGTTTTTTCCATTCTGCCTGTGAATTACCAGTTTTTTTTTTTTTTTTTCAAATGCAGCCGCGAATTAGCGCTTTTCATTAATTTTTGCCAAGAATATTAGCGCTTTTTTCAAACTTTTTGGCTTGTACTGGCCGTGGAATAGCACACTTTCGCGCCTTCTCAATTTTAGCCTCAAATTAAAGGCCTAAAGAAACTTTGGTTTACCACATTATCTTTATTTTTAGAAGCGAAGTTGCCTTCAAATACACTGTCGTGCGGGTTGCCTTAAGAATTGGTGCATTTTTAGCGGCAAATTTAGCTCTTTTTCTCAATATTAAGCCAAGAACCAACGCCTAAAACCAAACATTTTAGTTTAGTGTAGCACACGTTCGATATTTTTGTCGGTTTTTGCTACGAATTAGCGCTTTTCTACTATTTTTGCTTCGAATATGAGCGCTTTTTTCAATTTCACGCGCTTTCTCAATTTTAGCATTAAATATAATGGACTATGAAGAAAGTTTGGGTCGGGGTTTGGGTTAGCTTATTTTCTCTATTTTAGCAGCGAAGTTACCTTCCAATTCACGGCCGTACCTTAAGAACTGATGAGTTTTCCTAAATTTTATCGGTAAATTTAGCTCTTCTTCTCAATATTAGCCACAAATCCACGCTTTAAAACCAAAAAATTAAGCTTGTAGCTATAACATGAATTGGCGTTATTTCCCTCAATTTTGGCTGAGCCCGTGTGCGATTCATCGCTGCTTTTTCCAAATGTTATTGCCGCTAATTAGCCATTTTTGTCAGTTTTTGCTGTTTATTAGCGTTTACCCACACTTTATCCGCGAATTAGCGCTCTTTCTTAGTGAATTCGCTAATTAGTTATATTTCTTAATTTTAGACGTGAATTATTGTTTTTCTCCGTTTTAGCCGCGACCAGCACTTTGCCTCAATTTTAGTTGCGAATCAAAATTTTCCCTAATTTTAGCCCTCAATGAATGTTTTTTCTTTTATTTCAGCCGTGATTTAGCGTTTTTACTTCCATGTTCCCTACGGGAATGGAAGTATGGTGTTCGTGAAAAAAATCGAGTCCGAGCTGACTTCACATTCATGATGTACATCCTCAGAATTTCTACGGCAAATAGACATTTTTCCCCTCACACTTTATCCTTGAATTAGCGCTTTTGGTTTATTGTTTATTCTGAATAATACATCTATGTTTTCGGTAAGGAAAAAAATGTTCAAAACCCACCCTCAAACTTTTTCTGTGTATACGTTTAACATGTCTAGATTCGATTCCTGCGCATTGTCCGTCCACCGCGCCGTCCGGGCTACATCTTGCCCTAGGATTGCTCGAAAAAAACTCGTTCTTTCGCACATAGACTCTATTTGGGATGTATTGGTCCTAATATCTGATCAGTTTGTTCAACTAACTCTCTGGGATTTTAAGGGTCAAAAGCGGCTCCAAAATGGGAATTTTCATAGGTTTTGAGATCATAGGGGTGTGGGGTGTCGATTTTCAAGAATTTCAAGCCGGATTTGGCTACATTCATGAATAATGAACCCTTGTGTAAAATTTGCAGCGTTTTTCTTAACCCACTAATTAGCGTTTTTTTGTTTTGTTTGTTTGTTTTTTTTTGTTTTTTCAATTTTAGCCATAAATAAGCGTTTTTCTCTGTTTTAGCCGCCGATTAGCAGTTTCCCTCAATCATAGCCGCGAATCAACTTTCCCTCCATTTTAGCCGAAAAATAATGTTTTTCTTGATTTTAGCTGTCAAGTTAGCGTTTTTCCCAATTTTAGCCTAGGTTTTTGGCGTTTTTCTTGATTTTAGCTGCGAATTGGTGATTTTTTTTTTCTACACTTCATCCGTAAATTTGCGCTTTTTATTTGTGATTATTCTCAATTTTAGCCTGGAATTAGTTTTTTTCCTCATTTTTACCGTGAATTAGTGATTTTTGTGAGTTGAGATTTTTGATCGGCTGTTGCGGGTAGTGGACGAGTGGCTTGGGACGGTCAGACAGGCTCTCGTGGTGTCGAAGACTCAGTGTTGCGGTCCTCATGCGAGGCCGGCTCTCTCGGGGTAGCCCCCTGGTCGTTCGATACCGGTGGTCACGCCTCGTGGAGGGAGAGGAAGGGCCGTTATCTTGGGGTCGAGATCAACCAGGGGAGGATAGCTATCCCGCAGCTTGAAGTGGTTGCGGGGAAGCTAGAGAGGACTTTCTCCCTCTACACGTATGGGACAGTAGCGGGCACAATGTGTGGGGCGCGGACTACCACTGCCGGCCGTGCCTGTTACTTCAGGGCAGGGTTTATTATACCCACCCTGGCTGTTGCACGGTAAGACGTGGTGGTGGCACCTTCCTACTAAGGCACAGAGGGTGAAGGTCCTCAGCCGGCGGTGACAGGCCTTGGTATACGGGTAGCCATGGCATGCCGGGCCGTTAGTTCCGACGCGCTCCAGGTGCTGGCGGGGACGCCTCCAGCGAACCTCCTGCCATGGGTCCACCAGCGCCGCCTCTTCCAGTGGAACCTGGGCTTGGTTCGGTGCCGCGGTGACTGGGCAGAGCGACTTGGTCTTTTGGCCGAGGAGTGGGGGACCGCTTCGGGATTCCATCTTCTTGATGACCTCGTCGTCGAGGCTTGGCAGGCGCGTTGGATTAACAGTCCAACGCGCGTAGGCACTTGTTCGGGTTCGATGTTCGGACGAGGCTGGCGGCGGCCAAGTGGTTCACCCTTGATCATGCCGCAACATCTGTCCTTACGGGGCACGGCTCGTTCAACTCCAACTTGTGGTTTTTCCGGCGGCGGGACTCTCCAACATGTCCTTATTGTGGCGTTGAGGAAGAAACCGCCGACCAAGTGTTTCGTCGCTGCAGCCTTCACGGGGATCTGCGGCGGGCGGTATGGTGGAGGGGGGGCCGTCAGAATACACTCGGCTCTTGTCCGAGACCGACTCCTGGTCTTCTCGCGCTCCTGGCTGCTGCTCAGAGGACTGGGTCCATCCTGCCATGCCTGAGTAGGGACACCTATACCCTGCTCAGGCAACCCGGGTACAGGGACTCCTTTCCTGTTCGGTTTCGGTCCATGGCGCCAGCCAACATCATCAGCTCATAAGGCTCATTTAGCGTTTTTTTTTCTAATTTTAGTTGCGAATTGGCATTTTCTTCATTTTTTGCAGCATGAAATAGTGATTTTTTTCTACACTTTATCCGGGAATCAGCGCTTTTTCTTGGAGATTTTTCTCAATCTTACACGAATTAGCGCTGTTCCCGACCTGAACCATTAGAGATGATTCTGAATCTCAGCAGTGAATTGGCGTTTTTTATCTCCTCTTGCCATACTCCTATAGATAAGCGGGTGGATGGTATTGTGGTGAAGTGGGAAGCGATGGGGGGGGGGGGCTCCCATTGGTGCTGTGGATCGGTCTTTTTTGAGAGTTCTGCTATGCCTTATTGTAACCGTTTCGGTGTCAATGTTTCGAGAGTGTTAATTTAAGCGAAATTGCAAGATCAGGGCCTCAGTTTAACTAAAATCGCGTGTTCAAGAGGATTTTTCGTGCGGCCATGGATTCAACGGGGAGTATAGTCACCTCTAGCAGAGCCGAGAGCCGCAGAGTCTGACGAATACTGAGGAAATTGGAAGTTCCATGGAGAATATCCACGGATAAAGTTTTTATAAACCCTTATTCCCTCTCCCTTATCGAATTCTCCCAGTCCCCTTTACCGATTACAGCAACAAGCTATATAAAACGCCCGTGCTACCACAGTCTGATTATGTAAATTCATCACGAGACCCCACCCACTGTTGACTCTTTAAAAGGGAAACCAGCTTTTCCGATTATTATTGAACACGAAACAACGAAACGGCACCGCACGACCACCGTCAGGGGGTTGGGAGGTAACCTAATGGAGGGATGTAGTGCGGCAACAAATAAAATCTAACCCATAAAATTCCAAATAAAACTAGTTTCACTCTTGAAAAACAAAAACAAAAAAGACTTCTTAACCCAATCTGCGCGTTTGGGAACTATCGACGTTACAGGGTTATAAAGAATGGAGCTTAACGAGTGTCAAATAACGTTCCCTTCCCTTAAAACCACTTCTTTAGCCTTTTAGAAAATAAGGCTTCCCCTTCCTAACACGTCTGTCTGAGTTCTACACTTAAAAAGAAGAAGAAGAAAAAAATGCTTGAAGCCGAAAACAAAGGAGAAAAAAATTTAAGAAATAAAACACTCTGATTACCATGTTCTATCTCAAAGTTCTAAGGGTATAATGATGTTTGACTTCATGAAGTGACGTCGCAAATTACTGTAAGGGTGGTAGAGGCTAATAGCCGCATTAATATGACATTTTTGAACAGAAACCACGAACAAAGGCCGGCAGAGCAAATACAATTAAGAATTGCCCGTTGGTGCGGTTATAGTGCCCGTGGCTCTTGGAGGGGGGTAAGTTCAAGACACGCCATGTATTATAAGAATAACCTTTAAGTTTTAACGGAGGATTTTTTTTTAATTGTCGATTGATTCGGCTGTTCTAAAATCTTACGGGAATCAAGGAAATTCATTCTCGAACGATACACTCGCGTTTTTTTTGTGTTTTTTTTCAAAGGAATGCATTTAGGGTTGAATCTCGGAGGCCCCCTCCGTCGCCTCCAAGGCCAAACTGGCTTTACATTTTAGGAAAGCGCATTATATTCCTGTACAAAATACAAATTAGTGATTCGCGCCCCGAACTTTTTTTTTTTTTTGTACAAAGTCTAAACATGTACTAAGTGGAAGTATTGAAAAAAACATTTGTGGCAAAATAAGGCAATAGGCTATTCGGAAATGCCAATCGCGATAACCACTTGGCACTTTTCCGGTTTGCTACATGGTCTTGAAAAATTGCTTGGCATCGTACAGTTTTTCCTAACATTTCTTGAACGCTCCGGTATTTCGGGGTGACGTCCAGTCACTATAACGGTTATAGAATTTCCAAATGTGCCTTTATTGGTTGTGAAATTTCTCTTCGTTCGTTTGGTACTTTATTTGGCACCATGCATCATTTGCCAATCTGGAGGATGCCAGTTTCAAAAAAGACAAGGCTGTATTTTTGCGCACAGATTGAAATTTGAGAAGGTACACTTAAAAACGTATAATTACCTATGGATTATTTCTTCCTCAAGAACTCACCGATCTTAGCTGTTTCACTTCTCTCTGTTCGCAACTTTTTCGGACAGCTTGTTCATGTAATTGGTAAATGGTTGAAGCTTTCACCTACACCAACAAGAGAGCTCCCGTGGGAAAAAAGACCCTGTTCTCGAATCTAGAAATCATCTAATTCTCTTAAGAGATTTAGCCGTGAAGTTCAGTTTCCATCTTTTAATAATATCCCCCCGACTGCCCCCCCCCCTATGACAAATTCAACGGAAAACTATGCTGGAGTGGAAACAATCTTGATGTTCTTTTGAGCATCGAAGCGATAAAGGTTACTGGCGTCGATTTTCCGGAGCACTCAACGCCTTCGCTAGGGGGTACTCATTTGTCATCTCTCTTTCAAAAGCTTTAAATCCCACGGGAGTAACAGGAACAATGTAGAAGAGTTCTCGTTGTTATGGAAAGGTGAATTTCCCTCGCCGAGGGAGGCTGTTTTAGCATTCAAAAGAGAGAAAAAAAAAATGACGGGGAAAGAAAGGTATAACCATTATATGCTTTGAGATTAATGCGATGTCCACGCGGAGGAATGAATGGATGATGAAATTTTCGGTATAATTGAAAGAAGGTTGTGTGTTGTTGTCAGCTATAGTGAGGGGGGGGGGAGTTCCTTCGTGGGATAACCCGGAAATCTAATTTTTTTTTTTCATATTTTTTAACGGTCTCACTTTTTTTCCCCCTCAATAACAGTCGCTGGAGGCAACATAGGATCCGCGAACGCACTGCGCGATCTTTACGCCCTGGCAGCCACTCAGCAGCCTCTCGCATCCTTTGTGACTCAGCAGCAACGACTACTGGAGCTGTCCCGATTTCGACATTACGATGTTCTGGCTCATCAGCAGGGAGCTGTTACCAAACTTTTGGGTGAGTTGTTGTCACTTTTATATCATTATATGGGATAAGGGTGTGTTTATATGAGTGTGGGGGGGGGGAGAGGTGAGCAGTTGCCCTCCACTAAACTCAAATCGAAGATTTATTGGGGCAGCTACACACCCCCATGTACCATCAAAAAGGAGTCAAACAGTTAAAGTCCAACAGGTACGGATTGTTTCATCAAAGTTTTCTCAGATCCTGGCTCAGCAATCGGGGTCGGTCGGCCATGGTCTAAAATGGAAACGTTGTTATGAAAATCCCACTCCCGCCGGTCTACCAAATCATATGTGGCATCCAAGAATACACCAATAATGTACGAAAAAACTTGGATGTCAAAGAAAACGTGCCCGTCCCCGATAAACCAATTGCTCGAATTTCGCTCACTAAAACACCAATTAGTTTGGATTTTTTGTGTAATGAAAACCAAATTTCGCGAGTTGGGCTAATTCAAAAGCCACTTTAGTGGTTTTTGCACACTAAAAAACCATTTTCGTAGCCCTGCCCTTCCTAAAAAATCAATTTTTCAGATTTCGATCACTAAGAACCCAATTTTCCTAATTTTTTTGCCTCAAACTAAACATTTGCCGGATCTGGCTCACTGAAAAACAAATTCTTCTTATTTCGCTGTCTATAAAAACCAATTTTGCAAATATTTCTCTCTGAAAAAGCTTTTTTTTCCTTTTAATGATGGTAATAAATGTTCAAATAAAATAAATATCGATATTTGTTGTTGGCGCTGACAAACCAACTTTTCGGAACGGATTACTTCGGTTAACGTTTATTTGGGCTGTGAACTTGAAATTGGGCCTTATTACGAACGGTCGGGGAAAATGCCGCTAGCGGTATCCAAGGACGCCGAATAAGAACTAACACTGTCCCACCATAGCAACCGCTTCTTGCGGCATTTTCACACGGGTTCGTAATACGGCCCTTGGTCTTGCATGCAAGTCCAAGACCAGTCTTGCGAGACCGGCCTGGGGCCTTATTCTGAACGGTCGGGAAAAAATGCCGCAAGCTGGATTCAAGGACTCCGAGTAAGAAATAACATTATGCCGCCATAGCAACCACACTTACGGCATTTTCCCCGACGTTTCTGAATAGGGTCCCTGGTCTTGCTCATCACTATTAACAAACCATTTTCCCGTGGGGTGGGACTAGCTGAAAACCAATTTCTCGATTTTGCGCACTAAAATACCATTTGAACAGGTATGACTCACTAAAAAAACAATTTTGTGGGTAAAAAAAACTATTTTTAACGTTGAAATTGTTAGTGGAAGCGCTCAAACTACGAGGGTTAGTAGGTAGTGCATGCAAAAAATCGTAGCCGAATATAGGATGTACGTGAACCTGGTGGAACACACATCACGAAACGTGACGAAAATGGCGCCGTTCGTTTGTTTACGTTTGCTTAGCCAAAAATATTTATATAATAATAAAAATATATATTTATTTAAATATTTATTAATAAAATATTTATTTATAAGAAAATAAGTACATCATGTGTGCCGCCAACTTCACGCAACGGCACACATGACCCCAATCGTTTGTTTTGCTACATATTCAGACAGAACGTAGTTTGTTTACGTTTGTTTAGCCTGAATTTTCAATTGTTTAGCTCATTTGTTTTTGGGCTAAACAAACGTAAACTACTGACGTTCTGTCTGAACATGTAGCGAAGCAAACGATTGGCGTCGTGTGGGCGTGAAGTTGGCGGCACACATGATGTATTTTCTTAGTAATAAATATTTGTCAGGACTGATCAAACGAAAATTCGGGCTAAACAAACGTAAACAAACGACGATCTCTCTGAATATGTAGCGAAACAAGCGATTAAGGTCATGTGTGCCGTTGCGTAATGAGCTGGCGCAACATAACCGTCTCCATGTTATTTTTGTCCATTTACTGTTGTGCGAAATAAATAAATAAATTTTTATTGCTGGGCTAAACAAACGAAAATTTTGGCTAAACAAACGTAAACAAACGATGTTGTGTCTGAACACGTAGTGAAACAAACGATTGGGGTCATGATTGTGTGCCGTTACGTGAAGTTGGTGCCACACATTTGTTTTTTGAAAAATTATTTATTACAAGGCTAAACAAACGAAAATTTGGGCTAAACAAACCTAAACAAACGAATGGCGACATTTTCGTCATGTTTCGTGATATGTGTTCCGCCAGCTTCACGTACATCCGTATAGGTGCTTTTACAGCCACGATTTATTGCACGCATTATTTTAAACGTCCCTAAGCTCCTGCGCAAGACAGACATATGCTGGTGGTGGGTTGGTGGCAATGCCAGCTCCTCCAGTCACTGTCCCTTTCCTAAGACCAAGAGCTGGCTTCGCGCTCGTTGGCGAGGACTGCAACTTGGAAGTTTACACAGGCTTGTGTGAGTTCCTGAAGACTATTCGTCTCGGACGATGGAAGGGCCCAGATTGAAGGACTAAATTACCGCAGTTTACAGTCTCGGGGGACCAAAATGTAACGTAAATGTCCAAAAAAATTATCACTTTCTGGGGGAAACATTTTATCAGTTTTTGAACAGAAAATCTGGAATAGAAAGCTACAAACGACAGTTTTTGACCAGAGACTCATTTTTCGACGGATAGCGGCCATTTTTGTGCAAATTCTGTATCTGATGACAATAAATTGACGATTTCCAGTTCCCGATCCCTGGATGTAATAACTACGTGCATCTGACATTGTTCCCAGCGTTATAGAGGCAGCGCTGTAACTCTTGGTTGACTTTTAGGCCCTCAAATGGCTATAAAGCTGGGGAAATGCGCTATTAATGAACTGTTCTTTAAATCCACGGCTGATTTGAAAAAAAACCCTAATCCGTCGCTATAAAATTTTCTAGAAAAATGTCTCTTCACAGTTAAAATTAATGAAAAGCAAAGACACTCATTTGCGGGAGACATTGGGAAAGAACGCCAATAAGTGGTTTTTGGAGGCAACATGCGCGGCCAAAAATTTAGGGTTCATGCAGATGATCTGTTTTTGGGGCAAATGCGGCTAAAAGTTTAGAAATGTCATGGCGCTAATTTGAGGTAAAATGAAAAAGTGCTAATTCGCTGGTTTTCGATGCAACTTTCTGGTTCGAAATTGAGAAAAATCGCTCATTCACGGTTCACGGAGAACTTCGAAGATGTTCTTTTTAAAAGTCCGTGGCTAAAATGGATAAAAGGCACTTATTCAATTGTGACAAAAATTGGAGAGAAAACACCAATTTCCGGTTCTTGGAGCTAGACAACAACGCGAAAATAACCGCCAATCTCTGATTTTCTGAAGATCCTTTACTATATCAAGCTATAATCGCTCTTCGAGTTAAAATTGATATAAGGCAAACGATTCAATTTGAGGGCGAAAATTGAGGGAAATTGTCAATTCACGTGCTACGGAGGCAATGTCGCGTCTATTGAGAAAAAAACACCGGCCCCCTGTTTTCTAAAGACACGTATAATAGGCACATAAATGCAGAAATCACGCTTAAAAGTTAAAAAATTGCGCTAATTTAGGGTTAAACGAAAAAAGTGCTAATTCGCGGTTTTTGGAGCGAATTGGCGTTATTTCCCAAATTATGCGTGTCTCCAGTCCACCATAAATCTGCAACACGTATAACTCAAATCAGTAATTTTTCTCTATATGAGTTATTCTAAAAAAAAAAAAAAAAAATGTTTTTTTCAAAATCAGGTATTCTTTAGAACAATTTGGCAATTTTTGGCCTAAAAATAGCCATTTTTTGTTAAATATAAGTCATTTTCCAGAATCCACGAATGAAGTATTTTTCTTTAAATCAGCTATTATGCCAAAATCAGTCATTTTCCCAGATATCTGAAGTTTTTTTCTGGACATTTGCCATTTTTTGGATAAAATGAACAAAAAATATTAATTCAAATACGCTAATTCATGGCTTTATTTGAGAAAACGCGTTCATTCGCAGCTACATTTATGAATATCGCCAATTTGCGGCTAAAATTGAGATAACGCGCTAATTCACGGCTAAAATAAAATCGCAAATTGTGGCCAAAATTATGATAAAGCGCTAATTATTGGCAAAAAGTCACCACAAGCAGAGTCTAGCCCACAGTCTACAGAAAGAATAGGCCATCCATGTGCACTTCGTCTGTTTTGATTATCATTATGTATTGTGCCGTTTTTAAGGCTTTAGTGTAACCATAAACTTTAGCTGCAATCGTTTGAGGGGTTTGTACCATTCAGCTCATTTATATTATATATAGCTGTCTTTCTCCGAGTGGAATTTTAAGACGTTTATTTTTTTGTCTTATTATATTTCACAGTCCCTTAATATTCCTGTTGTTCACCGGGCCCTGCGAATTATATATTCTATGTATCTTTTTTCGAGCGACGCTTCGGTTTCTTTATTACATCACGCGATATTGCTGTACAGAAATGCACTAAGAGGCTGTTAAATTGACAATCTTATGAATCCTCAAGTGGTTTTTTGATGGGATGATTTGTAGTTAAATGTCTACTGAATCGTCGTACGACGAACGTTATAGGAATATGTTTAATTGTATAATCACGCAAGTGAGCTGACCCAGGTGAAGGAATGCCTCATTACTCACGTATAATAACAAATAAATTAATGTTAGCGAGTAAGGATTATAAAACTATTGTTAATACCCTCATAAAAAAGACAGTATTATTTTGTTGATTACTGATTTTGTTAGTCCGGCGTACATCGTCAAGCCAAGAGAAGTTGTGCAAAGAGAATTCATTTCCCGTCTTCAAGGGTAAAATTGAAAATTTTGAGGGTTCGATTCTAAACAAATTCCATCCACCTAACATAAAAAAAAAAAAAAAAGAGAGATTAGAAACAATTGAGAACTGCTTCTTCTTCATCCTCAACTCAATAACTACAACATATTCAAACCTGTAGGGTCGCGTGACCAAGTTTAATTTACATTATTTCCTCTTTTTTTTCTCTTTTTTTTTCCTTGTTCATTAACTTTCCACGAATCGGTCAGTCATTTAAATTATAATAATATCCCTCTCCCCCTACACACTGCTTGCTAATCAGCCTCAATTTTAACAATTCAAAGCGGCATAACGATATAACTCGAACTGAAATCGATACTTAAGAGCTCTCTCTCACATCAATTATTATTTTCTATTCGATGACCAGTATCTCATTCACAGACCCCACACGTGTGTACGTACAATCAATTGTCACAACGAATTTATGACTCACCCTTTCTGGACTATAGAGCTCGAAAAAGTTTAAACATATGGTGCCTGCGATCCCTTTTCCACTTTTGAAACAGGAAGGGATCTTTCGTGCCGTTAAATGAATGAAAATTGTTAAATTCACGGAATGATTCTGAAGTTTCGTGCATCATTCGACTGCGATAACAACTATTCGATGCCCTTTCAGTCGATAAGGCATCATTTAGAGTTTGGGTGTAAGCGAAAGATGTGGAAAACGGTCACAAAAAAAGTCAATAATTGTTGGCGGCGACTTCCGTGAATAATGATTAAATCAACTCTCTTGCGTTTCAAGTCTACCGTCCTTGTTCTTTTTAGTTAGGTAAGTCATCAATAGCAGCGGGCGCTACGAATAATGGCATCATTCGAACTGTCAAAATGGCGGGTTTTGCTTAAATTTGGGGCCTCGCACTCCCAAATGAATGTTTCGCTTATTTTATATTGCAGAGCAAAAAACGTAAACAAATGAAAGCAATCCAATCAAACGGATGAAATGCCCCGAAAGAAACTTCCACGTACAAACTGGACGAGGCTCATAAGCGGCTAATTCCCCCCCCCCAACCACCACACCGCCACGCAATTCATTCGAGCCATACACTAAGTGGTTTCTACCTTTCCAGAGCTATCGACGCTCGAATTTTCTTTTCGATGAATCCTTCCCTGTTATGGAATGAGTAGAATAGAGGCTAGTCCGCTAGGCTCATGAAGCCTTCCCGGATGCAGATCGACAAAGTCGATGATACGTGTACCCTTTTCCTTATTTCATGAATTACCGTTATATTTCACCTTTTTCTATCCGCCAATTAGCGCGTATGACTAGTTCAAGTCACGAATTTCCCAGTTTTAGCAATGAATGAGTGCTTTTTGTCAACTTTACCAACAAATTAGCGCTTTTCTCAATTTTGGCAGTATGTATAGTTCTTCTCAAGTTCAGCCGTGGATTAGCAAATTTGTCCCCCCTCCCCAACCAAGAGCTTGAGCAATTTCTCAACTATAGCAGCAAAGTAGCGTTTTTATCCCGTGAGCGATGGTTCTTGATTTTCCACGAGTTTTGAAGCTTTCCTCAATTTTAGCAGCAAATTAGTGATTTTTCAATTTTTTTAGTACGGGGATTAGCCATTTTCTCAGTTTTAGCTAAAAATTAGCGTTTTTCTTAAGTGTTTTCCTCAATACTAGTCGCGACAAAGTGGTGTTTCACAAATTAGGATTTCTCGATTCACCTTACGTTATGCATGAGCAATTTTTAGCAGCGCTAATGAGTACGTTTTCAATTTTAGTCGCGCATTAGTAATTTTCTTCATTTGTATCCGGGAATTAACGTTTTTCCTCACCTTAGTATCTGCAAATTGCGGATTAGCGATTTTTCTCAATTTCAGCAGTGAAATAGCGCGTTTTCTGTTAATTTTGCGGTGAATTAGCATCAATCCCCTTTTTTTCACACGCGAATGGGCGATTTTTCGCAATTTCAGTCGTGAATTTGCCATTTTTGCCCAATTTTAACCTAAAGGGGTCCATAGACGTTACAATAATTTTATTGCGCAATAAATTTGTACAATATTTCGTTTCCAGATGTTTACGGATGAAAAAATGGGTTGTTCATTACATTGTGCAACCCCTAGTTTGCGCAATATTTATTGTACGTGTATGGGCCGTTTAAAAGCGTCTTTTTTTTGGTCAATATTATAGCGCGTTTTCTCAATTGTAACAGATGGGTTGGTCCAAAAACAACACTTTTGCGTTAATTTCCACAATTTATTAGTAGAATGGCGTGCATTCACCGTGAATCAGCGATTTTCTCTCAATTTTAGTCTGGAAAAGGCATCGTGAGACCACGGATCAGCGCTTTTTTTGCAGTTTTAGCCACGAATATTACCGATTTTTTCAATTTTTTGCCACGTCTCAGCAAGTTGCAAATTGCTGATTAACACTTTACTGGGCTTAAGCACTTAACAAAACTGGGGACAAAAAATTGAGAGAATGATAAATGGAAAAAGCGCTAATTCATTAATGAAGCACAGAAAATTTCGCCGCCACAGTTCACGGACAAAAATGAGCAAAATCCGCTAATTCGCGTGTAACACAGGGAAAAACGCTAATACACGGCCAAATTTGAAAAAAAAGGGAAATCCGTGGCTTCTAAGGGAAACTTCGGGCCTAAAAATACGAAATGCTGGAGGTGTATGAAAAATTAGTAGTGTTGGTCAAAAATAGTTCATAAACCCCTGAATTGCGGCTAATATTGAGAAAAATCACTAGTAATTAGCCCAGCTAAAATAAAGAGAAACGGTGGGAGAAGAAAGGTGGGGTTCGGCTTAACTTATTCCTCGTAGTACGACTCCCATAAGGCGTCTCCGTGGTGCAATTGGCAGCGTGCTGGACTGATACTCCAGAGGTTGCGGGCTCAAATCCCGCCGGGGAGCCATTTTTTCTGGAAACTCGAAACGTGTTGGACTATGCTCTTCCATCGTCGTCCGGATAACATCAGTTTAATTCATTCATTAATTAAAGAGAAACGCTAAATCGCAGCTAAAATTGAAAAAACTGCTAATTCACTGCTTAAAAAAGGTTTAAAAAATCGCTAATTTCGAAACAAAAAATTGAGGTTAACGCCTATTCTTGGCAACAATTGGGAAAACTATATAACACAGCTAAATTTGAGGTAAAGTGCTAATCCGCGGCTAAAATTACGAAAAATCGCTATATAATTCACGGCTGAAATTTGAGAAAAAGCGAATTCGTGGATTCTGAAGGAAACTGAGAAAAGCTGAACATGAATGAAAAATTGGTAATGCCGGTTACCGTAAAAATCGCTAATTTTGCAGCAAAAATTGAGGAAAACGCCAATTCGTCGCAAAAATTTAGGAAAACGCCAATCCGTGGCAAAAATTGCTAACACGGGGTGAAAACGCCACTTTTTAGCTGCTAAATTGAGATAAAGTGCCAATTCTCTGCTAAAATTAAGGAAAATCGCTAATTCGTTCGCGTACATAGTGTGAAAGAAGCTCTAATTAGCAGCTAAAAAATAAAATTTTCGGTTTTAATTGAAAATACACCCATCCATGGCTTCTGAAGGCAACTTCTTGGCTAAAACTGAGAAAAAGAGCTTCCATAGCTAAAAGTAACAAATTCATAATGCAGGGTGTACAAGTTTTGAAAACCGCTAATTTGAAGCTAATAGGGAGAAAAATCACTAATCAGCGCAGCTAAAATTTAAGAAAAACGCTGATTTGTATCTAAAATGGAGAAAAATAGTTAATTTACGGGATGAAAAGGCTACTTCGCTGCTAGAACTGAGAGAAAGTGCTAATTTAGCGGCTAAAGTTGGGGATTCGTGGATAAAGTGTGGAAAAAACTCCAATTCATGACTAAAATTCCAATTTACGGCTGTAATTGAAAATACGCCATTTCGCAGCTTCTGAAGGCATCAAAGTTGCCTTGCGCAATTTTAACCCCGAGGCTAAGGAGAAAAAACGCAAATTCATGGGAAACGGTGAAAAAATTCAGCGTGAGCGCTATAATTTGCGGATGCTGTACAGAAATAGTGCGAATTCGTGGTTAAATCAAGGGATAGTCCGTAATCATTGTTCCTGATAATTTAGGGACCGCAAGAGGATTCATAGAGATTCCCGCTCAGGGCCCCAGTATAGGTGCAGGTCCACCACCACCAGTGCGTAATACGAGTGCGAGTTTCAGGAGATGAATAGCTGCAAAACTACCGGTGGTGGTGGCCAGGGAAAATCAAAGAATATACGACTATATTTATGGTCACCGGTAAACTGTCAAATCTGGTTTCTTGGCCCGGCTAAAGTCGTGATTTTTCGGCGTAAAATATGACTCAATCAACTGGATATGCGTTAGCTTAGGCATAAGCCGGTAAGCTGCTTAGAGAACCGGGATCGCCCGAACGGAAATTCGGCCGTGCTCGTCTGAAGTGCGCCGAATGTTAAGAAATTTAAAGGAGCCGCGTTATTCGCGTCATTGACGCCCCTCCCCCCACATGAAAAAAAAACTCTTTATCCGCGCGTGTTTTAACTAGACTACTATGCGAATAAAGTATCATATTTTTTGAGATTGCAAAATAAATTGCTCGTTCAATGTAGAATTGAGATAAATCACTCATTTGCGGCTGGAATTGAGGAAAAGCGCCAATTCACGGCTAAAATTGAGAAATGGAGCTCATTCACGCAGGTGAAATTGAGAGAAGGCGCCAGTTCGTGGTTCTTCAAATATCGGTAAACATTGCGAGAAAGAGCTAATTGACCGTTTTTATACATATACATGGCAAGTTTGCGGGTGAAATTGAGAAAGAGCGTGACTTAGCGCATACATTTTTGAAAAAAGTGCTTATTCACGGCTAAAATTACGGAAAATTGATCGTTAGCCCGTGAAATTGAGAGGGCAAAATTAATTAAATTCGCTCTCACGCGGATTATGTGAACCTTTTCACTGCTAAAATTTGAAGGGAGAAAAAATTGCTCAAGGCAGAATTAGGGAAAAGCACTAATTTGCGGCTAGAATTCAGGGAAAACTAATTGGCGACATTGTCACCGTTTGTTGTTGATTGGTGGAATACTCGTGGCTAAAATTGAGAAATAGCGTTCATCCACATGTTAGATTGAGGAAAAACTGTTTTTTTTTTTTTCAGCTTGTGGCGAACAAATTCTCACCTTTCCATTTTACCTTTTCAAACAAATTGTCTTAAATAAAAAATAAAGTTGTATTGTACTCGCTTACTGATTAAAGAAAAGTTTCTTTGAAATCTTAGCTTGCGAGATACCCTTAACTATCGCCGCGACACTGGTGACCCTCGACTCGGTGACACATTTCAAGTATAAGACAGCCAGTCCTGAAACACTCAGACAATTTCACGCAAGTATTTAGTTAACCAGCATAAGTCGTTCACAAGTCACTCAAATGAGTAACAACGATCCCAACGATAACTCACCACCAACCAATATCGAAATTTCTCGCGTAGCTGTAAAGTTCCCACCTTTCTGGCGAGCAGACCCTGAACTATGGTTCACCCAAATAGAAGCTCAATTTGCAACATCGAATATCTCAGCAGATTTAACAAAATATTATCACGTTGTCTCGTCCTTGGAAAGCGAAATTCTCACCCAAGTCAGTGATCTGGTCAAAAGCCCCCCACGCACTGACAAATAGATCGCGCTGAAAAGGAGACTAATTTCCCAATTCACCGAAAGTCAAACTCAAAAACTTAAAAGATTGCTCGGTGGTATAGACTTCAACGATCAAAAAGCCATCAGACGCTCTCCGCGAAATTCGCGATTTAGCAGGCCAAAATGTGAATGAAAACTTGCTCAAATCTTTGGGAATGAACAACCTACCAAACAACATTCAGACCTATCGGTAGATTCTATCGGTTAGCGATGAAAATTTGTCAAAATTAGCGGAGGTGGCGGATAAAATTGTTCAAGTTACTATGTCAGAAGTCTTACTTATTTCAGGCCATGCTTCAGACAAGCCCCCCACCTCCGTCGACCAACTAGAAGCAAAAATAGACGATTTGTCCCATAAATTAACAAGTAGAAAACGATTAACATTAAAAACGAAACAATTAAAGTAGAAAACGAACTTCTTCGCTCAGAAGTTCTCGCAATCCGTTCGAAGCCTCGAACCCCACCCAACTCTTCTGACCCATTACTGCGGTAGCCAGGAACGACGTTTTCACAGAACTTCTCACGTGCTACCCCAGTATTACGAATCCATCACTCACCGGTAAACGCGCAAATATTAAAAAAAAACCTCCACCTCGGTATTTCTCATTCGATCGAAACCACCGGCCCACCTATTTATTCCCGTCCGCGACGCCTCCCTCCAAACAAACTCAAATCTGCGAAAGAACATTACCAAATCATGATCAATGAAGGTATCTGCAGACCCTCCAAAAGCAGTTGGGCCAATTCTTTGCATATGGTACCCAAAAAGTCAGTTGATTGGAGGCCATGCGGAGACTACCGTCGCCTCAACGCTGCAACCAAACCAGACAAATACCCTATTCTTCATATTCATGAATTTAATCACATGCTTCACAACAAGACTATTTTTTCCAAACTCAATCTCGTAAAGGCTTACTACCACATTCCAATGGATCCAAAAGATGTTGAAAAAACAGCAATTACGACTCCATTCGGCTTATTTGAATTTTTGGTCATGCCATTTGGTCTCTGCAATGCAGCACCAACTTTTCAGAGGTTCATCAATAAAGTCCTCCAGGAATTCGAGTTTTGTTTTACGTACTTGGATGACATTCTCGTCACATCTTCAAATAAAGAAGAACATCTTCATCACTTGGAATTGATTTTTCGAAAACTAGACGAATTTAACATCTGTCTAAACGTCGAGAAATGTCAATACGCCCAAAAACAGATTTCCTTCCTGAGTTCCTGGGCCATCACATCTCTCCGGCTGGAATTTCCCCTCTACCTGAAAAAGTCGAAGCTATTCTCAACTACGAGAAACCCGACCATCAAATCTCTTCGTCCTTTTCTCGGAATGATCAATTTTTACCGGCGCTTCATCCCTCATGCCGCCGAAATCCAAGCTAAATTACACGATCTCACAAAATGAGACAAAAAACAAGACTCCCCCATCACCTGGTCAGCCGAAACCGAACACGCGTTCGAGACAAGCAAAACCTCCATAGCACATGCAGCATTACTCGCTCACCCGGCGTCGTTACCGCTAGTTTTGATGGTCGACGCATCGGATGTCGCTGTTGGAGCCGTAATGCATCAAGTCAGGAATGGAAATCCGGAGCCCCTCGGGTTTTTCTAAAAAAAAAACTCTCTAACGCTCAAAAGATGTACAGCACGTATGATCGCGAACTGTTGGCCATATACGAGGCAATAAAATATTTCCGGTTCATGATTGAAGGCAGTCCTTTCGTCATTTATACTGACCACAAGCCCCCACATATTATGCTTTTCGTCAAAATCCTGATAAAGCAACTCCTCGTCAATTCCGATACTTCGATTTCATATCCCAATTCTCTACTGACATCCGTTACTCTCGCGGAAAAGATAATGTCGTTGCTGATTTTTTTATCGAGAATTGAAGCGATCAACCTCATCGACTTTAAAAGTTTCAACAGTTGCAAAGAGAGGATAACGAATTGAAGAGGGCCCTTCAAGGAAAATACCCCTCTCTAAAACTTAAGAAAGTTACCGGGCTAGGCGGAGTGGACATTTACTGCGACACAAGAAACAGACCTTTCGTCCCCCTTACCCTTGGAAAAAAAAAATTTCGACAAATTTCATGGCCTAGCGCATCCCGGAATCCGGAGAACCCAAAAATTGATCCTGGAAAAAATCGTCTGGCCCAGTATCAACAAAGATTGTCGACCCGAACTTGTCTACCATGTCAGCAAAATGAAGTCACGCGACATGTCAAAAGTCCACTTCAACACATTGCACTACCCGAAAATCGTTTTCAGCACATCAACGTCGATTCAATCGGTGCCATGCCAAACGTTCGAGGATACTCCTATTGTTTAACTGTCATCGATAGATACTCGCAATGGCCTGAGGCTATTCCTTTACGAGACATCTCGGCTGAAACGGTCGCAACATCTTTGCTAGAGCATTGGATAGCCCGATTCGGCGTTCCAACTCAAATAACAACGGATAGAGGACGCCAATTTGAATCCAAGCTTTTCCGTGCATTGAATGAAATGCTTGGCATGAAACACCTCTCGTCTACATCTTACCACCCACAATCAAATGGGAAAATCGAAAGGTGGCACCGTTGCTTGAAAACACCTATCAAATGTTTAACTTCAACTGACTGGGTCGATAAACTACCTCTCATTCTCTTAGGACTCCGAACTGTTGTCAACGACACGACCGGTTTCACTTCCGCTGAAATGGTTTACGGCACATCTCTCAAAATATCCGGCGAATTCTTCACTCCTTCTCAAACCCAATATGACCATTCCGCACACGTTCAAAAAATTAAATAATTTTTTCACAACATTCATCTTGTTCCCCAAAACTTTCGCCAAAAACAAAAGATTTTCTTCCATCAAGATTTGGACAAATGTTCCCACGTCTTCATTCGGAACGTCGATGTTAAGAAACCGCTGCAAAAAACCTGCGAAGGCCCATTCGAAGTGATGCAATGGCATCAAAAGTATTTCGTCGTCAGAAAGGATAAGAAAGAAGACACCGTATCGATTGATTGCCTCAAACCAGCTCACCTCCTCAACATGCCTGACCGAATAGACAACCTCGAGCAACGTACCGTTGCTATCAGTCAGTACGATTCAAAGACATATTTCCGTCGTTGTCACTAGGGAGGGAGTAATGTGGCGAACAAATTCTCACCTTTCCATTTTAACTTTTCAAACATATTGTCATAAACGAAAAATAAAGTTGTATTGTACTCGTTTACTGATTAAAGAAAAGTTTCTTTAAAATCTTAACTATCGCCGCGACAGGCTGAAACTGACAGAATGCACCCCGGTGCTGGCCGTTATTGAAATAGTAAATCAAAAATGCGTTATGTGTATGTCACGGTTTTTTTGAGACCTTTCACAGCTAAAATGAAGAAAATTGGCTACTTTGAGTTAGAATTGAGAAAAAGACTCAGTTTCAGCTAAAATTGAGGAAAACGTCAATTCGAGGCTAAAATCAGTACTCCGTGCAACTACTATTGAGAAAAACTGAATCCACGCCTGTGGGCCAGCTTCACTGGCGAAAATATCAGATGCACCATTGCCTTTTTGCAGGCTTACAACAGGATCTGGAGGTTAGAATCGCGTCAATTCGCGGTCATCGGGGACTAAATTTGCACAGAAACGGCCACTATCCGTCAAAGAATTAATATCTGCTGGAAAACAGTCGTTTGTAGCCTTCTATTTCGGATTTTATGTCGAAAACCTGAAACTTCTCCTCCACCCCTTCGGAAAGTGATACTTTTGGAGCTAAACTTTGAATTTTAGACCTGAGACGGTAAACAGAGCTGGCATTTCCTCTCCCACCTTAAGTCTGAATGGCACAGCGGGGTAAACACGATTTGAGCTAGCCAAAAACACACGACAATTGCGCGTCGAACCTGCGAAAATGGGATTTTTGTGTGAAAAATCGGTTTCCAAGTCAAGCCGACCCTCGAAATCGGTTTGTCAGCAACAAACATAGGCGAATTTTTGATTTTTGGCGAAACCGATAAGCGAAAATGTGTGTTTTCTTTTTTTTTTGTGAGAAAAATCCGCAAAATTGGTTTTATGGAGAGGAATACAAGAAAGCCAGATTTTTTGGGGGGTGAGCAGCTGCTCCACGAAATCTGCGCTTTTGATTATAGGGGAGAGCAACTGCCCACCCCTGCCCCCCGCTGGCTACGCCCTTGTGTAAGGCGCTGTTCAAACGAGGCGGTTTCGCCGCGCGATTGGGCGGCGACGGTAAAAAATCGCCGCCGCCTTAACTGTTCACACTCCGCGATTTGGGCTGTTCAAACAAGGCGGTTCTATCGCGTGGTACGACGTCAGCGTTTTTTTTTGCCGTCGCCGCCTCGAGCCGAAATGGAGTGGATATAGCGATGTGCATCCCTAATTCCCTACGCTTCTCATCTTTCCTACTGCTCCTTCAAATTTTTTGTCTCGATTATTAGTCAATGTCGCGACAAAAGGAGGACAACATTTTTGCGCCGTAGATGTAAGTTGTAGATTCTCTGCAGGAGTGTGGATACCCTGCAGAAGAGTGTGGGTTCATCAGTAAAATGAGGCCAGAGATGAAAAGAGACAGTTTGACAAATTTTTTAGGCACATTCCTGCTCCGTACACAACTTGACTGAAAAAAGGCAAAGCTCCGTAATAAAATTTATCGGTAGCCAGTGCAAACAAAACAATTGCAGAAAATATAGATCTGAATCCTCCGTGGCACCCGTCCCCCCTTGTATGCAAGGGGCCCCTTGCATGCAGACAATGTTTTCCTTCAAAGCGGCGCCGCTGCCGCTTTTTAAAACCGCCTCAACACGCGGCAGAAATTTCTGCCGCCGCGGTTGCCGCGCAGCCACCGCCTTGTGTGAACAGACCCATTCACTCTTGTGTGTTCTTTCACCCCTCGCGATAATCTTTAGCGGTCCAACTATACGGAGACCCCTCCCCCCCACACACACACAGTTAGGCCCCCATACTCGAACCCACTGACTGCGTTTGCCGAATAGACCAGGCCCCTCCCTAGATCCATGCCTGGCATCACAATTTCCTCCCTCCGTGAGTGTACTATTTACCTTGTCCTTCATTTTTGAGTTATCTAGAGAGCTAGGTAATACATATAGTGGGAGGGGGTAGGACAAAGTATCGGAATCCATCAAACACGTCACGGGCTTTGTAAGACACGCAGCTATAGCCAAGGCATACTTTTTCGAGGTCGAGAATGGCATGGGTGTTAATCTAAAGAAGCCCAGAACAAAATGATTCTCACAAATGCCCTAACGCGTAACTTTGCCCGACGACATGCATATTCGTAAAATGCTCTACCCTACACCTCCAATCCTACACAACAACGGTCAAGTAAGAAATCTTGGTATATTACACGTGTAATTAGCCACCTACCCCGTCTCTAACAGAAAATTGTTATTAACACCCCTCCTTTATGTATTTTTCAGCTTCAGCACCATAACTGTCATGTAGTGGGTAGCGCGCTATAGAATTATAAACAAACATTAAGTGCACTCGGCAGAAATTGAATAGACCTCCCCTCCTCACACTTGCAGATCCTTTATTTTGCCCAAACACTAAAAATAATGAGAATTGAAACCCTGAGCATATAGTATGTTACGGGACCAAGGACGTTACAGGAGGGACTCATTATTGCCTCAGCATTGGGGTGTACACCGCGCGGAAACTAGCAATTTGCCAGGGGTGAGGGAGTCAGCGCTTTCGATACAATGCGCCCCCACCCCTCCTTAACTTTACAACCCTTCCTCGCACAAATTGACCTTCTACTAAACAATCCGACTGAGCCAATCAAAAAATAGAGGTTTTTTTTTTTTTTTTTTTTTTTCGCAATGCCCTTCGTTTAACATTTCAATTCCGACGGGGTCGTCGCAAAGGCTCACCTAATCACCTTCCCCTGCAAACGTCATTCTTAAGGTGCGAAAAACTTTTCTGCTGGAGTTTCAACTGTTCTGAGAAAAAAGTGAGTCTGCACAAAAAAAACAAAAAACAAAAAAAAAACAAAACACTGGCCCTCTGCGCATTTTTCACTCAAATGAAATGTGCTGAAAAGTATTTTAGGGGCCCGGATCAACTTAAATGCGAGACGGTCACGTCATAATTTATACGACGAAGTGGTTGAAATGAATATACAGAAAGTAACTTTTTTTGTAGTCCAAGCTCCGAAGTTACGATGTTTTGTTATTGCTGGTCAATATTGTAAATCGGGATTACTGTACAACGTAAAAAAACAAAAACAAAAAAAAAACCTACTGGTTGGATACTCCTTTTCGCTCCATTTTATTATTTCTCTCTCTCACACGCAAAGAAAGGAATGCCCTCCTGATGCTAACATGCATTTTTCGAGTGTCAGAACTGCAAAAATTTTATAAAAAATTTCACGCTTTACCACCTAATCATTTTTTTCGAAAAGAACAAAAAACTTGATGTCGCCTCTTTTGTGAGAAACGGTTGAGACATAGCATTCCCCTCTCCGAAAAAAAATAATGACTGCAATTAAGGGAACGGTTTTGTTTTTAAAGAGTCATGATTTCCACGCTGGCATGACCAGAAATTACCCCACTTTTCTCCTAATTTATATCACTCCTTCTTCTTTGTTTCTTTAAAAAAGGTGAATTTGATGGCAATGATACTCATGAATTCATGTTTATTCATTTTTTTTTTCCTGTGTCCAATTACAGGAACTCTTCGACCTCCAGGACTCATTGGAGGCAGTAAACCCAAGGTGGCCACACCCGCAGTCGTCTCGAAAATTGAACAGTACAAAAGGGAAAACCCGACGATATTCGCTTGGGAAATACGCGAACGGCTCATCTCGGAAGGTATGATCATTCACTTGTTTTATCACTCCCCCTCCCCCCTCGCCAACCCGTTGCTGAACTGCTGCTTCGACAGATTCATTAGATACATTTGTTACATCCTTTTCTCGAGACATGATTTTTCTTAGCTGCGAAACCCCTCCCCCCATCCAAGCGTTTGAAACTCGTTCCAATTCGAATTATAACTGTTAAAAAAAAAAAAAAAAATGATGAACACCAGCCACCGCAGCGCACATGAAACACATGGATATAGGTGGCTAGATGATAAATGACCAAAAATAACTTCTTTTCCATCATCTACGTCTCTCACTCACTCCCCACTTCGTTCCTTCCCTCTTCTTCTTTGGGCAAACAGGTAGCTGTTGTTTGCAGACAAGAATCAGTAAACAGGATGATGTTGAACGTGTTCTGAAGGGGCGAGAGAGGGAGTTACAACTCTACCCAGTTTTCGTTGTTGTTTTTTTTTCTGTGGCCATTCCTCTTTTTCTCGACAAGTTAATCCAGGAGCTTAATGCTCATAATTTAGTTATGTGCGCCGACGTCAACCAATTGTAAATCATGACAAAAGAGCCGGAATATAGGAAGGAGGGGATCACACCTCTTTTCCTTTTTTTTCCAGTCAGTTATGAATTGTGAATGCTTTTTTGAGTTATATTGAATACTGTCAGCAATAAAAAACAGAATGACTCCTTGCCGGAGTAAAAGGAAAATCTGGTCCTGGGGAATGCTGATGTTACATCCTTACATCCCTTAAGAACCCATCAATTTGGCAGCCATATTACAAAGTTGCGATTCCATGAAAGTACATCATGGGATGAGAGAGGAATAAATTCTTATGAAACCCCACCGTAATTAAGGCATTTTGGTTACAATGGAAACGAATCTATATCGCGACGAACTACGATTTTGTGAGTTACTGTTTAAACTAATTTTGGCAGTTTTCCTGTAAAACTGAAAATTTAACCCCGAAACTGGTGGGTTAACCACAGAACAGAATTTTTTAAACCCAAAATTAAAGTTTCTATACCTTTAAGAGCTAAACACGCGAAATTTGTTTGTTCAACGACTAACCACGCAAAATTGGTAGTTTGCGAGGAGGCAAGCAGGTGACTTATTGGTTTTTGATGAGCACTCCGTATTTGTGGTGTTTCCACTTTTAAGAAACCATAATGCCACCGTGTTTGTCCACTTATTGCACACGTTTGCATAAAGAGCATCACGAATTTTTCCGCACGGTGTCCACACAATTGACTGAATTACTGCAAAGCTCCGAAACACGGTAAAGCTTCAACCGTAAAAAAAATAAAAAAGGCCAAATCGCAACGAGAGTCCAGGGAAAGAAAGGTCCAATCACAGCAAAGCTGCAAACACCAGCGAAGCTCTCGACCACAGTAAAGCCCCAACCGGAAAGATCCAAAACTGCTGTAATTTTCCAACCACAAATAAGAAGGTCAAATCACAGCAAATCTCCAACCCCAGCAGCGCTCCAAACACAGTAATCCTTCAACCCGCAGCAGAGCTCCAAGCACAGAAAGCTCTAACGATCAGCACAGGGAATCCGAAAATGATGACGAATTTTCGATTAGAAAAGTCAATAAAAAGGGTTCTTACATAGTCATGCCACCCTTTTTTAGACGCATGCCCATCAAGATCAGCCCTGAAGAACCATCTCCCAAACCCCTTCGAGCAGTGGGCACTATCTAAAATTTTAGGGTCGTTTTCTCAAATTACATAGGTTCTGGTTTGAGCTGTGGCGGACCCACCCGCCGAAAAAACTGTGCCGAGCCGAACAGTCTGTGTGGCAGGGCCTATAATCTCGAAGTAAACAACAGTAATATAATTTTTACGTTGAGTTAACTTGTTAATGGTACCTATTTCCGAAATTTTAGCTACAAGCTTGACTCTAGGAACCATCAATTGACGTTTTAGTATTTTAGCCGCGAATTAGCGGATTTTTCATGTTGATTCAAGAATTGGCGTTTTTCACCATTTTATGCTGCGAATCAGTGATTTTTGTCAACTTGAATTGCGAACTATGCTTTTTCCTTAATATTTTCCCCGCGAATGAGCGCTTTATATTATCTCAATATGGCGGAAATATAGTAAGTTTTCTCAGTTTTAGCCGCTAATTTATTTCCCAATTTTAGGCGCCAATTACCACTTTTGCTTTTTAGCCGTGAATTCACAGATTTTGTTAGCAATTTTCGCGAATAAGCATTTGTCTTCATTTTAGCTGGAAATGACACTCTTCATTCATATTCGCTAATTCGCGTGCGATAAAAGAGAAAAAATTGCTAATTCGCGGCAAAACTTTATATATTAACGGTTTTCCCCAGTTTCAGCCACGTATCAGCCAATGGTTTTCACAATTATAGATCCGTCTGTTTAGGACAAGCTAAATTAAATTGTATTTTGACCTTCTTATTTTTCTTCTTTTGAAAGGATTCTCTTTTTAGAGTATAGCAAGACGTGAAAGAAGCTATTTACCTTGTACAAAGTTGGTTTTCGCCGTGTTTAAAATTACGGATATAATTGAATCTTTTGGGGGAATACGAGTGAGTGCGGAGTCGCGTGAACCCTTAAAAGCGGTCGAAGGTTCCCGTTGACCGATCCTCTTATCGCTCAATCTCGAGGTCAAGGTATAAGAGCCACAAATTGGCCTCCGCAGGTCCTCCGCAGTGCTCGAACACCGCGTCTCTACTTTAGCCGTGCAAAGTACTTCTTTTACTCGATTTTATATCCCCGGTAAATCAATATGGCGTTTCTCAAATTGATCCACAAATTGGTAAAATCTTCATTTTTAGCTACAAATGACCGCTTTTCGTTCACCTCAGTCACGAATTTACGCATTTTCTCCATTCTGACAGGCAGTTTGCGGGTTTTGTCAAATGTAACCGTGAAATCACGTTAATTTTATAAAGTTCGGCCGCGAATTACCGAGTTTTTTCTCTTTTATCGCATGCGAGCTAGCGCTTTTTCTCAAGTTTTCACGAAGTTGCCGTGAGAAACCACGGTATTTTTGTTTCTCGATATTAGCTGAGTTTGCTGAGCAATTCATCGCTGATTTTTCTCAATATTATGACCGTGAATTGACAATTTTCAAAAATTTTAGCCGTGAATTAGCGAATTTTTCGCTTTTGGCTACTATTTAACACTTGTTCACTATTTCAGCCGCGAATACTAGCGTATTTTTCAAACTTTTTGCTACGTACTTGCCTCAAGAATGATTAATTGGCGCGCCTTCTCAATTTTAGCTTCCTAAAAGCTGGCTGCTAAAATTTAGAAAGCGCGATAATTTTCTGTTTTTCTGGGGCTAAAACGCTCTAAAAGCTTTAAGAAAGCTCTAATATTTTTTGCTAAAATTGAAGATTGGTTCAAGCAGAAAAGTCGCTAACTTGCAGCTAAAATTAAGATAAAACGCTAATTCGATCCAAAATTGAGAAAAATTGCTAATTCAAGCTAAAATTGATGTAAAGTGATGATTCAGGGGGGGGGGGGTGCTGGCTAATTCGTGGCTCAAATCGAAATCACAAGCGTCGATTCGCGACTAAAATTGCAAGAAAAGCGCTAATTTGCTGCTAATGTTTAGAAGATCCATGAGTTCACTGACATGATTTGAGAAAAAGCGCTTATTAGCGGCTGAAATTCGGGGGGGGGGGGGAGGGTAGCATGCATCGCGGCAAAGAGTTTGAAAACACGTTAATTTCCGGATACTATTTGAGGAGATGCTTGTATTCGTGGCTAAAGTGATTTCTAAAAATCGTTATTCTGGAGTAAAAATGAGAAAAAGAGCAACTTTAGGTCTAAAATGGAGAAAAGCGCTCATTCATGGTCTGAAATTGAGAAAAAAGCGTCATTGTGCTGCTCTTAAGGCAATTTCATCACGGCTAAAATTTCTCTGATTCACGGCAAAAACTGCAAAATGGCTCTCACGCGTGTAAAATGGAGGAAATGCGCTCATTTGGGCCTGGAACTGCGGAAAAGGAGCGAGCTCCTTTTACGTACTGTAATATTACATTAGCACTTTTATTATCATACTACCTTACTCATTATTAATTTTAAATTATACAAATACTACTTTGTCCGGGGGCGAAAAGCTTAAAGATGAAAAAAAAAAAAAAAAAAAGGATTTGTATAGGTTTTAGAGCGTTGATTAAAGGCTCACATTATGAACAAGCGCTCTTTTTGCTTCTTAAATTAGGAAAAATACACTAATCGTGGCCAAACAGAGAAATTACGCTATCCCCAAGTATCAGCCCAATACTGATGACAGGCAGACAAAATTGAGAAGGAGTTCTAATGTGCTAATCTCAGGTCAACTTTGCGGCAAAAATTTGGGAAAAAAACGCTAATATTCGCGCTTCAAATAGCGAAAAAGCTCTGATTCATATTCGACCAGTGGCATGCCCAAGACTTTTCTTGGGAGGGGTTTTCACAAAATTACATTAATCTACAGGTAATTTTATAATGCATAAAATACAGTTCAATAATTAAAAAAAATGAATACCTAAAATAAAGAGGGGCATTTTCTTTCAAGATACGCAAATATTCGAGGAATTCATGTGTCCCTGAGGTACAGATGTGGACCCACGCGTTGTCATTGGCGTACGTGTACCTCCTAGCCATGCCGGGGTGCTCCCTGACTTGCGAATAGTCAGTCAGGCCACTTTGACACTTTATGCGTGAGCCAGCTAGCACGAGCGATTATTGCTGTAACCGACAGCCGTGGGAGGGGGAGGGGGGTGTCAATCAGTTCGTAAGGTGGACACGGTCCCCCTATTCAAGGGACAAATGGTCAGTTCGTCGATTTTAGGGCGCTAATGGTCAATTCATATTTTAAGGGCGCGAATAGCCAGTTAGGCCATTTTCTCGGTGCCGCATGGCACGAATCGTTATAAGTCATCTACAAGGCGCGAACGATCAGTTCGGGTATTTTTTAAGGCACGAATTGTCCGCAGTTTCACTGTTTTCACGGCGCGGAGGACCAGTTTTTTTTGTTTTTTTTTTTTTGTTCCCTTAGCCACATTGAAAACGCGACTTGTCTGTAGCCTCTGTAGAGTGCACATTTCTGGACCGTGAATTTCCGGTTCGAGCATGCCATTTTTTGGGCTTAAATAGCCAGTTTTGCTATTTTCATGGAACGAATCGTCAGTTTAAACATTTTCAGGGCACGAATGTTCAATTTTTGACGCTCGATAACGGTCGATTGTGCCATTTTCAGGACATGAATCATCCTGTTCAGGGCCTTTCAACGCGCGAATCGTCATTTCAACCATTAATGTGCCGCTATAAAGTTTGTTTGACTGATTTTAGGGTTTGAATAGCCAGTTGGGCCATTTTTACGGCGCAAATGTCAGTATTATGGTCATTTATAGGGCATGAATAGTCAGTGTGATATTTTCAGTGCTCGAATCACCAGTTTTACTAGTCTAGATGGTCAATTTTGCTGTTTTTAGGGCGAGAAATTTCTAGTTTTTCAAGCGCTAATGGCCAGTTTGGCCAATTGAGGGACAGGAATCGTCTGTTTAGGCATTTTTGAGGCGTGAATCGTCAGTTAAGTTATTTTTAGGTCGTGAATCGTCAGTTTTGCTATGTTTAGTAGGGTGCAATTATAGTCCCTTCTAGCGAATTGGGCACGAATGGTTGTTCTTACCATTCTTGGCGAGCAAGTGGTCCATTTTGCAGCTTTCACGGCGGGAATAATCCGTTTTAAGGCATTTCCAGGCCGCCTAGAGTCATTTTGGCCTTTTAGAGCGGGAATCGTCATTTTGGCTATTTAATAGAGCGGGAATCGTCATTTTGGCTATTTTATAGAGTGGTAAATGCGAATTTTTTGGGAGCAAATAGTCATTTTCAATGCAGGAATCACCAGTTTTGCCATTTTGGGGCGAGATTATAGTCAGTTTAGCAATTTTTAGGCAGTGAATTACTGTCAGTCCATTTTTAGTCAGTCGAGCGAAGCACACAATTTCCCAAACCCCTCGCTTGAGCAAATCCTGAATCCGCGTCTGAGTACGAGTATATGCCATTTTTAGCGCTTAAATAGCCAGTTTTGCTTTTTTTAGGGCACGAATGGTAAATTTGGACATTTTCAAGGCGTGAAGACTCAGTTTGGCTACTATTTCAGGATAGAAACGTCATTTTATAACTATTTATGAATTGACCACACACGAAGTCATTTTTGTCAAATTGTCAGTTCGGTTTTTTTAGGGCACATAGAATCTTGTGGCTTGAATGTCTAGTCTGGCCATTTTTAGGGTGCATTGAGTCATTTTTGCCATTTATAGGACGTGAATAGTACGTCAAGTCAAGGCGCCGGGCCTTGACTCAGTTTGGCCGGTTTTGGCGCGCGGGCTATTGATTTTGCCATTTTTCGAGCAGGAATCATCTGTTCAGGCATTTTCAGAGTGCAAATTGTCAGTTGATCCATTTTTAGGACTCATAAAGCAGCTTGGACATTTTTAGAGAGATAATCACTTAGCTTGGCCTATTTTTAGCGCAAAAATAATCAGTTTAGCCTTCTGTCAAGGCGGAATTTGTCAGTTTTGCCATTATTAAGGGGCGAATGGTCAGTTATTTAGCCATTCTTGGAGTGCGAATGGTCGATTTTGCTATTCACAGGACAGGTGTCATCTGTTTTTAGGCTTTTCATGGGCGCGCATAGTCAGTTTGGCCGTTCTTATAGGGCGAAAATAGTTTGTCAAGTCAAGTCAGTTTGGTTATTTTTAGCATGTGAATGGTCGACTCAGCCATTTTCATGGCGGGAATCATGATCTTCAGGAATTTTCAGGGTCGCATGAATCGTCATGGGGTTTAGCCATTTTCAGAGCGCGTGAAGTCAGTTTGGCCATTTTTATGACACAAATAACCAGTTTTGTCATTTTGGGGCGCGAGACTAGAGTCATTCTAGGATTCTTTATGGTGGGAATAGCTAATTTAGCTATTTTTAGGCGGAGAATGGCTATGGAGCCATCTTTAGTAGATTTTTTCATGCTCCTCTCTCTTGAAAAAGTCCTGAATCCATGCCTGGACAGTGCTATAAGTATCATTGATGCCGTGGATAGTTATAGGGGGACTAAATTTCTAAATAACGAACATTTATAAGTGTCATACAAGTCAGGGTTTTGTTGTTTCTTTTATTTGCTTGTTTTTGTTTATTTACTTTTTTACTTATTCATTTTATTTTATGTATTTATTTATTTTTATTTCTTGACTATGTTGGGTTGAAGTTCTCTGGAAGGGGTTCCCCCCAAAACCCTCCCCATGGGCACGCCACTGCCTTCGAACCCGTCTACCCCGAGTAATTGAGCTAATAGTTATCATCGCTTGCCTCGTAAATATATGAGAGAGGGACGATCCAAAGTTCAACAATGCAGTCCAGGAAACAGAACCAGACACTATGGCAATTTTATTGTCCACCGTATAACTCACCAAACTGGCAAATCGACAATTTCGAGCCGGTTTTGGTCTAAGTCACAACAAGATCTTGAAATTCAGTTTCTCATTATTCGTAACATCGTCTTTGTTCTTTGTCTGCTGCCAGCACAGTAAACGCAACGTGATTTTGAGCAATTACGAGTAAAAAAACCACAAGAATTTAATTGTTGTTGTCTCTTTTGTGATCACATATAGGGCAGAACTATTTTTATACCATCTGCCCCTGCTCACCGGCGCCCTTTGAACAACAAACGAACAAACCTATAATAATTTGTTTTACTTTTTGTCCGTATTTAAACAAAAACCCTGGTAATCTTTGCTGGAGATGATATCTAAACCAATTTATGCATTTCATAAAACAAAAATCGTTTATTTTTTTTTCTCCCGTTCAAAATTATAAAGCCCCGCCCGTTATTCTCAACGCAGCCCGAGCTTTTCAGTCGCAAAGCTCGCCCCTTATCCGACTTGCATCATCAAACGAAAAAAACACACTTCAAATGGTACATTTAAAAGCAGGGTATCGATGATTGAAATTAATCGGGCCTCTTCCCTCCTGAGGAACGCTCCTTTTTTCTATTTTCATTTTTTCTACTGTTTTTTTGTTTTGTTTTTATTTTCTTTTACCTCTGTTCTTTCTATATCTTGATGATTTAAAACGGTAGCGCCTTAAGGCGCCGTTCCTTCTTTAGCACCTTTAGTTTTTTTGTTTTTTTTTTCATTTCTTCTCTCGACCGCGCGATCCGACCGTCGGATACCGGTACACCTCCGGTGTTATTGGCTTGCCAACCTTTATTAGCATTAAAATCATAGGCTTTCCGAGGTTGTAAATCCCTGGCTTCTCAGATTTTTTTTTTTTTTGGCCTTGAGGAGGGGTAACTCTTTACAGGAAAGGTTGTAAAGTTTACGAGGTGACGGGAATTGAAGGGTGCCTTAGCCAAAGAGAGTGAATAGGGGCCTTGTTGGGGTGGGGGTGAGGGAGAGGCACACGGCAGTAACATTATTGGACGATGAAGTTATCTTGTCGGATGGTTGAAGAAAAAAACAAAACAAAAAAAAAATGGTCGAGAGACAAAAACGCAAACAATAAGTTTTTACAGCCCGGGCAAATGTGTGTTTTTTGTTGTTGTTTTTAAAGGGTAGAGAGAGAAAGAAAAGAAAAAGTGCACACGCGAACTTCCTAAGATTTTCAGTGTAAACTGATTGGTTATTTGGACATCACGGGATACCACGAATGAGCACGACTCATCAGTCATCGAAGTGTTTGCCAAAAACCAAGATGTGTTTCACCAAAAAGAGAGAAAAAAAATGGTCGCTTCGAAGAGATTTCCTTTAGCAAACTATTGAGAGAGGAAAAGTTCCTTGTTCCTTATAGCAAAGAAGACCCTATTATTACGGGTAAAAGACTTCTTCCCTTTTTTTTTAAGATCTCGAGAGAACTCCAGAAACTGCGAGAAATAAGTTCTCTTACACCTTTTATCTTACACCTTTGAAATCCACTTCGATCTACCGAGAAAAGAAGAGGACCCCCCGCTCCTTTCAACACTGAATACGTTTCTCGAAGAGTTATTGACTGTTGTCTGCGCTGTATGTGTGTGTCACAAACGACTTTTAGCCCTCTTCTCCAACCCACCCGCCTCATCCTTGACTATTTCCCAATAATCGATTGGCCGCAGTTCGTACAATAAAAAAGAGCAATAATCTAAAGAGTCAAAGAAAAAAAAAAAAGTTCAATACCCATCCAGCTTTTTTCTTACTTGTTATCCGATTACCTTTTCGGAATTGAAGAGGATGCGGTGGTTTGGTGCTATGGGTGTATTGGACGAGGGGAGTCAGATCTCCCGTCATGAGAAACGGAAACCGTAAAACTGGTTTCGATGAGCCCTTTAAATTATAAAAACCCTTCACGGCCCACACAAAAACGTTCATTTTTTTTTTTTTTTTCTCTGTTCTATAAGGTTTTTCTGTAGAACAACAGCCAGAAAAGAAACCAGGAAATTATGAACGATCGTTTGGTGCGATGGTTGCAAATGGTGGGAAGACGTGAAAAGGAAAAATTTGTCTTTCTTTTCCGTTCATTAAAGTCTTTCTTTTCAGTGTTCTTTTTAAAGCCGTGTGCCTTCCTCGTAGAAACAAAATTAAAATTGATTTCCTCACCCGCTTCTTCACCACACGTTTGCTTTTATTCTCAAAGGTGTCAAAGGCGGCTTCGGGGCTTGAATGAAGCAATTCGGGTCATCAAGAAAGGAATAAACTTACTTCTTCTTTTTCTATAAGAAAGAAAAAGGAAGATGGCTTCCTTTCACAACTTCGTCGTGTTCACCTCCGCATTTAAAAGTTGAAAGAAAATGAAGAAACAAACGAGAGGCGAGAAAGGGAGATGGAAAAAAGTTCAGGGTGTTCATTGTTGCGTCTAATATACACTTACTTTTTGCCTCCCTTCTTGCCATCCTTCTACCAACAGTTAACATTCATTAGCATAGCGAAGGCTTAGAATGGGTCGGGGGGGGGGGGGACTCCGTAGGGTGTCGTGATTCGAGAAAAAAATCCTACCCAAAGAGTGTTGACTATTCGGCGACGCTAGAGTCCCTTTTGATGACCGCAGAGGTCAAAGAATTATATACTCGTCATGGGCGTAGCCAGAGGGGGGGGGCAGGGGTGGGCAATTGCCGTCCCCTAGAGTCGAAAGCGACGAATTAGTGGGGCAGCTGCCCACCCCTAGACACTATCGCAACGTACAAATCCTTCAGGATCGCCACATTCTGTTTCGTTGACACGCTCACTAAAAAAAAATTTCTCGGATTTCTCCCACTAAAAAAACCCAACTTCGAAGATTTTTGCGCCATAAAAATACATTTTCGCGGATCCGACTTAAATAAAAAGAAAATTTCCCAGATTCAGCGTTGTAAAAATCCAATTTTGCGACTTTATCTCCCAAAAAAGTTTTTCGCGTGTCACTCAAAAATTAATTTTGCAAGATTGGCACTAGAAAACCCGATTTCACGCATTTTGCCATCATAAAACATTTCCGTGCATTTGGCTCACTTAAAACCATTTGCTCAAATTCCACTATCTCGAAAACGGCGGATTTGTTTCTGGAAGAGAGTTTCTGTGGCTGAAAATCGATTTTCTGTGGTTGCCAGATTCAACAACCAATTTTGCGGATTACGCTTCTCCCAAATCTAAAATCACCTGCATAGTGATAAAATTACCAGTATTATGCAAAAATCCATGCCATTTTTGTGCCAAAATCGCAATTTTCATGCTAACATCGCCATTCTTGTGCTTAAGTTGTCATTTGTGTACTAAACTCGTCATTTGTGTGCTAAAATAGCCAGTTTCGATCGAAAACTTTTGTTTTGAGACAAAGTTTATTTTGAGAATGAAATTGCCAGTTTTGTCGTGAAACCTTCAGTTTTCTGGTATTAGCAGTTCTGGGTCTCCGCACTCAGGGCCACTTCATCACATCAGTTTTGTGGTAAAACCACCAGCCTGGGGGTAAGCGTTTCATTTTGAGAGAAACCAGTCAAATTTTTTTCTCGTCTAAGATTACAAATAATTGTCTTGCGATTTTCAGTTTTATGTAACACGTCAGCTATAGCGTGAAATCTTAAGTTTTGTAGGAATTCAGCTCGAAAAGTGACGATTTTTGTCCAATACTAAAAATGTCACGCCAAAGCTGGCAAGTTAGTCAAAACGTTTTGACTACTACATCTACACTATTACAGCTACATACTACAGCTACATCTATGATGCCTGCGCGGATTTGCTATTTCTCTCAATTTGAGCCACGAATCAGCGTCTTTCCCCTTTTTGGCTTTTTTTCTTCTTATAGAAAACCCTCCATTTTACCTGCGGGCTTGATTAAAGAACTGCACGTTTAGGTTTATTCTACATTTTTTAGCCAAGAAGTGGCATCTAAAAACACTGTGAATCAGCGATTTTTTCTCAATTTTGGCCTGGAAGTGGCAAATGAACATCTTTTCGCAGTTTCAGCCACGAATATTAGCGCTTTCCCCATATTTTTTTGCTGCGTACTTGCCCCATGAACAGCATAATGTGCTCCTTCTCATCTTTATCCGCTATGAAGGATCTAAAAAAAAAATTGGGATCTGCTTATTTTCTGTATTTTAGCCGCGAATTTACCGCCAGAAGGCGTGATTTCTCTCAATTTGAGCCTTCAATAGCGCTTTTGTGAGCTAAGCCTAATTTTCAGCTGTCAGCTACACGCTCAATTAGATGATCACCTTCAACTTTCCATTCCGACTCATTAGGCCGGATGGACTGAAAATCTTCGGAAGAAGCCAATATCGCTGTCCTACTACCTCATATTCCAAAACTCGTTTTCACCTACCTACATCCACGGATTTTTAGGTTATAAATTCTATAACCTAAAAATCCTCATTTTTAAGCTTTTACCTTTAAGCTTGTCGGGAGGCCCGCGGTGGTCCACCCCCCTCGTTTCGTTGGCTCCGGAAAATGAGAAGACATCCCGAAAACTTGTGTAATTAATTTTACGCAATAAACTTCCGGTTCAGTCGCACGCCTGCAATCATTCGATAACAAGAGCAAATACGCTGACATCCCCAGTTCCCGTAGGTCCTTATTAGGCGGCTAAAATTGCGAAGGCGCACTAATATGTTATTCTAGGGCAAGTTCGTAAGTTTGGAAAAAGTATTAATGTTCGTGGATAAAACAGTGAAAAATCACTAATTCCGGGTTTCTCGATGCAACTTCCAGACCGGAACTGAAAAAATAAAAACCGCTAATTCGGAACTGAAATTGAAAATAAAGGCTGAAATTGAGAAAAATCGCTACCTAATTCGCTGGTAGGAGTGCAAACAACCGCTAAATCACAGCTAAAATCGAGAAAAATCACTACTTCACGGCTAAAACACATGAAAATCAGTGATCCGCTGAAATTAGGAAAAAAACAATTTGCGGCCAAAATGAGGAAAAACATGAATGCGTGACAGTGGCACCACCAATTAAATTGTAAAAGAAAAAACCGTCATTCCGCAATTGAAGTGTGAAAAAAGCACCGCAATTCGCGGCTAAAATTGACAAACAGCGTTGATTCGCAGAAACAATTGAGAAAAACTCCAATTTGAGTAATAAAATGTAGAAAAATCGCTATAATTAGCGACTAAAACGAGGAAAAACGCTGTATCGCGGGTAAAATCGAAAAAAAATTTGGTTAATTCAAGGCTAAAATTGAGAAAAATAGATAAAGCATGGATGAAATTGAGAAAAAGCTCTCATTTGCGGCTAAATTTAGGAAGTGGCAAATGGACGCGAATAACGATTTTTGGTGCAGATTGCCATTTTGAAGGCGTGAATCGTCATAACACTATCTGCAGCCTCTATAGGGCGAAAATGATCAGTTTGGCCTTGTGGCCATGTATTAGCCATGTTTGGCCATTGGTGAAGCGTGAATTGACAGTATACGAGTATGCTATTTAGGGCGTGAATACGAATAGTCGGTTTTACGGTTTTCAGGGCAGGAATTATCTGTTAAGGCATTTTCATTTTCAAAGCGCGAATCGTCAGTTTAACAACAGATGCCACGTTCATCTATTTTAGGCAAGTTTGGCCATTTTCACGGCGCTAAAACTGTCAGTATGACCATTTCTAGGGTTTGAATTGTCAGTCAGTGTGATATTTTCAGGGCACGAATCGTCAGTTTTGCCATTTTAGGATCCCAACGATCACTTTTACCGTTTTTATAGTGGGAATTGCCAATTTAACCTTTTCCTATTGGTGCGAATGGTCAGTTCGGCCATTTTCGAGGAAGGAAATCATCGTCGCGCAATTTTCATGGCGCGAATTGTCAGTTAAGCTTCTTTCTAGGGCACATAACTTCAGTTTTGCCGATTTTACGACTTAAATACCCGTAGTTTGGCCATTTTTAGGGCGCATAGAGTCAGTTTTGCCATTTATAGGACGTAAATAGTATACGTCAAGCTAAAGACGAGAACGGTCAGTTTTTACCCTTTTGGCGCGCGAATCGTCGATTTTATTATTTTTTGAGCAGAAATCTTTGCTGGGTCAGGCATTTTAAGGCCGCAATTTGTCAGTTATTCCACTATTGGGGCTCTTAATGTCAATTTGGACTATTTTAGAGCAAGAAAATGCCCCTTTGGCTACGTTTAGTGTACAAATAATCGCAGTATAGCTATTTTCAAGGCTCTAATCTGCAGTTTTACCATTTTCAGGGCGCAAATGGTCAAGTCAAGGCACGAATGGTCAGTTAGGTCATTCTTGGTGCGTGACTGGTCGATTTTGCAATTCACAAGACAGGAACCATCTCTTCAAGCTTTTCCTGGGCTCTAATAGTCAGTTTTGCTATTTTTAAGGCACAAATAGTCCATAAGTCATGAGGCGCGCATTTTCATTTTGGTCATTTTCTCGCTAAAACCCCATTTTATTGGTTCTGGCTCACAGAAAACTCAATGTCGCGGTTTTTTTGTTGCTGAAAAAACAACTTCACGGGGTTGTCCCCCTGATGCCGTGGACTAGAGATCTTTTCCTTTTTTTTAAGCCAAGAATTAGCGTTTTCTCTCAATTTTAGACGCGAATTTGCTATTTATCTCATTTATATCCGAGATTAGCTTTTTCTCAACTTATCTGTGAATGAGCGTTTTTTCTCAATTAGCGCTTTTCACAAAAAGTCGACAATATGAACTATTCTCGATTTTAGCCACGAATTATCAATTTATTTTGCTTCAGTCATGACATAGAACTTTATCTCAGCAATGATGTGGTCACTGACAGTGAATTTTCTCAATTTTGGCTGTGAATTACGTTGCCCCGCAAATAATCGCTTTTCTCAAATTTAGCAGCGGATTAGAGCTTTTCCGAAATTGTTTACAACCATGACATGGGTCAGGACTTTTTCTCCATGTTAGCAGCGAATTAGCTACTTTTACGCTATATACCAGTAAATTTATAATTGGCACTGAATTAGAACTTTTCTCATTTTTATAGCCACGAATTTACGCTTCGTCTCCATTTCAGCTATGATGCTGCCTCCAACAATCGCAAATTGGGTGAACTCACAATATCACCTTTAAATGAGCCCTTGTTATCAATTTTAGTCGTCAATTAGCACTTTTCCTCCATTTTAGCAGTGAATTGTCAATTTTAGCAGCAAACTGCCAATTTATGCTTCTAAAATTTAGAAAAATGGCTAATTTACTGATAAAATGGGGAAATAGCGCTAGCTCATACATAGTTGAATGAGAAAAAATCGCAAATTCATGTCGAAAAAACTAGTATTTTTTTTTTTTTTTTCATTTTATAGCAGTGAATTGACGGTGTATTCACATATAGCGAGGAATGAGCGTTTTTTCTCAATTTTAACCGAGAATCAGGGTTTATCACTTGAGTGCGGATTAACTAAGGACCCTCTCCATTTCTCGTTGCGCACATGTCCCGAACTGTCACAGTTTTGTCCGGCATTGTTTTTAACAACAGACTCGTACACTTCTGATGATTATAGAGTACACAATTTGGCCAAGTGGCGCCACTTTCGAATACGAAGAACAAAAATGGCAGTTAGGTCGACAATTGCCAAAATTTGATGGGTCAATAGGCTCGCAAGAAACATCTAAAACTTAGGCGTCCCTGAAATTACGAGGACCGTTTTCAAAGCCCCCCTATTGTTCCTCACCTTATTATTGGGAGGATTTGACATGTGTTAGACTCTCGTCTGTGCGACGACTTTTTTTTCCTTTTCGTCCGTTCTCTCCTCCTTCTTTTTCTTGTCAGATGTGACATGTGTTTTAAGACTGTTGCGTGTCCTTTGACTCTCCCTTTCCCCCTCCTCCCATCATACATCACCATTCCAACACCATCGTTGTCCTATTGATTGAGAGTAAATGTTGAGGGGGATAATAACTGTGGGGTTCATCTTCATCTGTGACACCTGACAACCCCTGCCCCTCACCCTTGGCGAATCACTCATATGGACAGTGAGTGCTCTCTGTCATTCTTTGAAACGGTAAAAATAAAACCGAGGAATATGCGGCTCTGTTTTCCTTGTTTCATTTTTTTAAACTTCTTTTTCGCCTGAGCCTTATAAAGTTTATTTTAATTTATTGTTTCTCACGAAATGTAGGCGCAAATGTATTGTTCACACATTTCCTAACATGACATTATCAACTGTCTGATGAGAATCATTCTCTTACAAGTCATTACCTTTACAACTCCATTTTATGAATTTTGAAAACAGGTCGGGTGCAATGAATACTCGCACACAAAGCCATCACACACGCAAAATAAACAATTTTCGAGGTTAGATAAAAAAAACATGGGTGACACATGTCAGAAGAGTAAATTGTCCTCATTGTCCGAGCATCGTATAATCGTTTCCCGTATTATTATAGTATTATTATCCATTTTTGTCTCTCTCCCCCTCAACCACATCTCTTAAAAAGTAATTCCCGGAAGGTAATTGGCTGCCGTTTTTGGTTGCGAGTGATTTTCTGAAACCTCCACCCCATCGCGATGGCCTTCTGATGCCATGTTATATTCATTTCATTTACCTTTTTGATCGTTATATTGTGCACAATCTTTTTTAATTAAATTATGAAGTGGAGAGACATGCATATATTACAGTTATAATAATTGTTTTTACTTCACGATATCTACACGCATTAATTTATATATATATTTTTTTTGTTTCTCAGGAGTGTGCACCAATGGAACAGCACCCTCGGTCAGTTCAATTAACAGGATACTTCGAAATCGTGCGGCAGAGAGGGCGGCTGCGGAATTTGCCCGTGCCGCAGGCTACGGCCTGTATGGACCGGGCACTTATTCACCGTGGCCCATTTGGGGTGTTCCACAGACGAATGGATTCCCACATTCTGACCAAAGATCACACCAAGGTGGGTTTAAAAGATGTTATACGCTCTTTATAGTATAATTACGTCCAATCGAGGGTTTATGAGGAAAAAAAAAGGTTCAATCAACAGAATCTACTGATTACAAAGTATGTGTATTGGGTGACATTACACACATATATGGACACAAGTCAGCAGTACAATCTATAGAACTCTGTTGGGTTACGAGTGGGAGGGTAGGATGATGAGGGTGAGAGGGGTGACGCCGCCAATTTAAAATGTTGGTTTCTGGCGAGGTAGATCCGTTTGATTTTATAAAGAGCCAAACGGTGGGTTCCATTTTATAAGGCACGAAGGCAGAAACTTGATTATGTATTAGCCAAACCACGAAATTCGATTCTGTGGGTGTCAAAACCATGAAATTAGCCCTCCGAAATCGCTTGTATGGAATGGATGAGGCAACTTTACAGCCGAGTGATTTCACGTTGTTTATAGTGAAGTAAACAACCTTTCATTTCATTGACTTGATTTAAGGTCTGTCGTCCACTGGAAGCGTTTTCGAGCGGCGCTACAACGCGCGACAACGAGCGTACATCCCAAAGACTCAAATTGAATGTGTCATCGTCCACTGCAGGCGTAGCTGCAGTGTATTCAATTTAAGTCATTTTGTACGTACGCTCGTTGTCGCGCATTGTAGCGCCGCTTGAAAACGCTTCCAGTGGACGATCGGCCTGATTCATTGACCTTTGATTTCATTCACTAATTTTGAAAAATTGAGCAGAATCTGATGATTTTTTACACCACTGTATAGCACTCGAGAAACAAAGGAAAGGACTTTGCGGCTATAAAATGAGAAAATATTACACGCTTACCCCAAGCTCTTAAAAGGCGGTTAAAATTGAGAAGGCGCGCTGATGTGCCGTTCTTGGAACATAGTGCGCTACTAAAATTGTATACAAAACACGATAATAGGAATATTCGTGGCTAAAATTGAGTAAAATCTCTAATTCGTCTTGTTTCGACGCGACTACGAGAAAAAATAGCAGATTGACGGAGTACAGACCGCGATTAAATGAACAAAAAACGCTAAGTGTGCTGCTCTTGGAGCAAGTCTCTGCGGTTGTCGATTCGCGGCTAAAAATGAGAAAAACTGTAATACGTGACTACAAAATTGAGAAAAAAGCGGAAATTCACGGCTGAAAATGAATGAAATCAATAATAATTTGCGGCTAAAATTGAGAGAGAGAAAAAAAAGTGAAATTCGTGGTTTCTGAATTCAAATTTGGTTAAAATCGAGAAAAAGCGCTAAATTAGACGAAAACCCTAATTCGACAAAAAACGTAGCTATAATTCGCGGATAAAAGTGGGAAAGGGCGCACTTTACGGCTAAAATTGAAACAAAAAACTTCAATTCGCCACTCAAATTTCAATAATACTAATTCGTCGTTTCCAGAGGCAATTTGGCCTAAAATTGAGAACATAAAAATTCACGAATAAAGGGTGTGAAAAAGTCGCCAATTCTATGCTAAAATTGAAATCCACGACCGGAATTATGGAAAGCCCCTATAAGCGGCTATACAGTTGGGGAAAACTCGCAGTTTCTGGGAACAAATTCGACTAAAATCGAGAAAGGCACTAATTCGTAGCTATAATAGAGAAAGAAAAGCTGTTTATTCGGCACTATAAAGTCGAGAAAAAGCTCTAATACGCATCCGGTTTAATTCGCGAATAAAATTGAAGAAATGCCAACCGTCACTGGAGTTAAGTTGAGTAAAATTGAGGGGAAAAATTATAAAAGGTGGAAAAGTTGCTAATTCACTGCTGAAATTGAGTAAAACTATGACTGACGATGAGAAAACTGCGAATGTGCGGCTAAAACTGTGACAACCGTAAAGTATGGCTGCCCCGGAACGGTGGACATAGGTCAAATTTGCAACGCTGTAAGCAGGCCCAGCTGTAGTCAAACTCGACTAAACGTGGTTTTACTGGTTTCTCGTGGCAACTATCTCGTGACTAAAATTGTCTAAAATCGCTAATTTGCGGCTGAAGCTAGCAAAAAAATGCTCATTCATAGCATAAATAAAAAAACATAAAATAGTTAGCGCATTTTTCGAAAAGGAATGCATTAGAAAGCCAATTCGCTTATAAATTTGAGAAAATTCAATAATTAATGGGGGCTAAAACTGAGTAATGACAGAAATTCGCGGCTAAAATTGAGAAACATAGCTAACGCGGGAAAAATTAAGAGAAAAACGCGGATATATTTGTTAAAACTCGCTCATTCGGGGCTGAAGCTCGGTAGCGTGGTAATCTTCAGCTGATTGATAACTAAATTCGCGGCTAATATTTGGAGAAATCACCAATTCGAGGCAAAAATTGAGAATAAGTGCTAAATCGTGGTTACAATTCTGAAAACGCTAATTCGCAGTTCCTAGAGGCATGTTCGAGGCTACAATTTTAACGGTATTTATGGCGCTGGTGTCAATAAATTTGCTTTCACTTTGACTCTGACTTTTTCACTTTGACTTTGTTTCAAAAACCGAGAAACAGACTTTATTATACAAGTCACGAAACTTCAAATGTCGCCCCTGGAAACTTTGAGGAGGCAGTGGCGCCGAAACGGTTTCAATGAGGAGTATACCAGAACATCTAAAAAGGCCCGAACCCCACCTTCGAGAGCCACCTATGACACGTGCGAGAGGGGCGGGCACCAATAAACCACTCTAAGTCGTATAGATACCAAGTCATTTCTCTTTTGATAACGCGTGGTCACTGAAGCTAGAGGGAAAAGTGCTCCCGCCAGACATGGCATGGTTTGGAAAACGCTTATAAAATAATAAATAAACAAATATTTTATTAAACCAAATGAAAACTACGAATATCGGGTCAATCATGACATAATAGTAATGAATAGTGGATGAATGGTTCTAGCAGACTAAAACTGAAGAAGATTTCCGTTGAAATAAACAAACATTTATTGCATCTGTTGAAACTGTGTTGTTTCACGATTTTTTGTCAAGTGCAGCAAAATCCTGGGCATTCTCAAGCGTCATTCCATCTCCTCTGCAGACCGAACGTTGAGGGCGAGTTTTACGCAGATAATAACATCGCCCTCTCCAAACAGCCTTCGTCAAGTACATGACATGTTTTTTCACGCCTTATTTGTGCTGCACGAATCTTAAGTACTCATTCCAATCTACAGAAAATTGTTCATAAAATGCAGTTAGTAGGTATTCATTTTCCAAAATTCGTCCCCAAAATAACTTCAAACCTGCCTTGAACTTTTACCTTGAAAATGTACGCTTCACCTTCGACTCACTAACGGCGGACATCTATCTACAGTTTCTTTCCAAGTTCCTCTAGCCCATGGCTCAAGACTCCCTCCATGTTATATTATCTCTATACAACTTGACACCACTCTTCATTGTCATCATCACTGTGGTGTGGATAATAACGCCAATCCGTAGCTAATATTGAAAAAAATCGCCAATGATAACTAGTGGGTAAAGTGTACAAGAAAATCACTAATTTACGACTGAAGAAGAGAAAAACACCAATTCGAGGCTAAAATTGAGAATAAAATAAAGAAAAATCGCTAATTAGCGAATAAATAAAGCAAAATTGATTTGCGGATAAAATGTGGAAAAACGCTAATAAACGGGAAAATTAAAAAATCACTAATGCACGGCTGAAATTGACAAAACACCAACCGCAGCTCCTGATGGTGACTTTGTGGCTAAAATTGAGGAAAACTGCTAATTCGTGGAACGAACTAAAAATAAATAGCTAATTCGTGGGTACAATTGAGAGACACATTAATTCGCGACTTGATAAATCTTTTATAATTCGCGGCCAAAATTGAGGGACGGTGCTAATCGGCGGGTTAAAACTGAGAAAAATGCTACTTTGCGGTTAAAATCGAGAAAATTGCCGTTTGGCGGATGAATTAATAAAAAGCGAAGATAAAAACGCAAATAAACGGCTAAAATTGGAAAACAACAAAAAAACACTAGTTCACAGCTAAAATTGAGAATTGGTGGCTAAAGTAAAAAAAAAACACCAATTCGCGGCTTCCGAAGGCAGCTTTGTGGCTAAAATGGATATTCTTGAGTAAAATTGAGAAAAATCACTAATTCGGGGCCAAAATTGTGAAAAACGTCAATTCGCCGCTAAAATTAAGATGTCATGCTAATCGACGCCTAAAAAAAAAAAAAAAATGTAAAACGCTGATTCATAGCTGAAATGGAGTTGCGGCTAAAATTAATTGAAAGTGCTCTGATCGGTGGCTGAAATAGAGAAAAATTGCTAAGAAAAACGCTGATTAGCGGACTGAGGACCTGTCCTACGTTAGAGGAAATCACTGCAATGTCAGCGATTTTTTGCGATGCAGGTAATTTAACCGTGTTGCATGATCGTTAACAGCAAGAATTGCCCGTGGAGTGCTATATCATTGCGATCTTGTAATGTGTGTGACCACGAAATATCATTTTTACGCGAAAAATTAAAACAAAAGTTACATGAATATATAAAAATAAAAAAAAACATATACGAGAATGGCCCGATACACTAAAAACGCTTAAACCCGACATAAACGTTAAAATCACGCGTTTCCCGCTCACATAGGACACTCGGAAAGTGTATAAAACGCAAATAAACTGGATGGAGAAAGACTACACCAATGCTTAATGCATCCAGTACGATAGGTACCTGAAAGCAACTTCGCCGTTAAAATAAGAGAAAATGCTCTGACCCTAACGCAAATGGTACGCAAATGAGCGCTCACATTCGTGGCTAAAATATAGTGGAAAAGCGCTAATTCTCAGCAAAAAGCGAGGAATAAAATCACTAATTCGCGGCTAAAAGTAAGAAAAGCGCTAATTCTCGTCTACAAAGTTGACTAAATAATAGCAATGAATCGCTCAGCAGGCTCGGCCAATATTAAAAAAAAAAAAAAAAAAAAAAACGCCAATTCGTGGATTCTCAAGGCAACTTCGTGGCTAAAATTGAGAAAAAGCGTTTCTTCACATGCGATAAATGGGGGAAAAAATCGTTAAATTAGCACAAATCACTAAGAAATTTTTTTTAAAAGGCGTTAATTCGCGGCTAAAAATGAGGAAAAGCGCTAAATTTAGAAAACTGACTGAAATTGAGAAAACATGATCATTCGCTGATACGTTTACAAAAAAACAAACAAACAAACAAAAAAACAAAACAAAAAACAGTAATTCAGAGTTGAAATGGAGAAAAGGTGATAATTCGCGGCTAAGTTTAACAAAGTTCTCATTCGCAGATAAAATAAAATAAAAAATAATAAAAAACGCCAATTTTCTGATCAAGTTGATAAAAATCGCTGATTCCCAGGAGATAAAATTGAAAAGAAGTGGTGCCTATACTTTACGGCTGAAAGTAGGAAATAATTTTCTGTTGAAATTGAGAAAAAACGACAATTCATTCTGATCTATTCGGGAAAACCTGCTAACACGCAAGGGAAAACAGAGAAAACACGCTAATTCCTGGCTAAAATTAAGATAATGCGGTCTCTCGCAGCTATAAAATGGAGAAAAACGCTCATTCGTGGATCAAGTATGGAGAAAACCGACAAAAAAGCGATAATTATCACTCAAAAATTGAGAAATAATTCGCGGCTCAAACATGGAAACTCACTTTTGTGATCTCTTTGAAAAGAAAGAAAGAAAATTGTATTCTGCCTCAACAAATGGGTTTTTTTTTTTAAATCCGGAATTCAACTTTAATATTTTCCACCGTAATTCACGAAGCCGTTAATTACCATGAAATGCCATTTTAGCTCCTTATCGCAGTTTATTGCTCGTATAGAAACTTGTACGACTATAGACAACAAGCATTCATATCATGAGGCTTTTTCTTTCGTTTAAATTGCGCAAAATGGTCCGGAATCACAGCAACAGTGCCCCTGTCCGATTTATGCCCAGCTCTTGGATACTTTGAGGGTCAAAATCAGGTTTTCTCATCGCAATATAAGTACTCTTTAGTAGCTGATGTCTTTCTTTGTCATAAATCATCTATAGGTTGATATCAAACGCTCCAGCCGTCGTTTGGAGCCATTTTTGCGTTTTGAGTTATACTTTTGTGAGTCGTGAAGGCAAAGGTCCCAGCTTAAATTCGTTTCTGTGTCTTAAGAAGAATCCGTCTGCACTTTATCTTATATATTTACATATTGAAATGATAATTGTCCCCTAAACTTCACCACTCTCGAACATTTTGTTGTATATCTTTCGCTTTGTTACTTTATTACAGTTCTTATTACATGCTAATACGATATATAACTCGTTATGTTCTTATTTACTTGAATTGGCCGTCAGTGTTTACCTTGTGATGTTTGCCAGAGGAAACGTGTGTATTGTCTGAGTGTGGTGATTATTGATTTTGTCTCGTCCATATCACCCCAGTTCAGTGTGTAATAGTGTACGGGTGTATATGAGGAAAATGGAATAGAGGGCGCATGAGTGGTGCGGGGTCAGGGGACAGCCATTACGCAAAATGGGCGTCAAAAGCGTGTTACAGGCGGGAATGGAAGGCGAGGGGGGTACTTTAATAGTCATGGCTAACCCCTTTATAAGTTGGACAACGGGACAAGGCGACCATCATTATTATACTGAACTGAATTACGTAAAAAAGAGGAAAAACACTGAATTAGTGAAAGCATGCAAACTAGCTTAAATGAGATATTCATTTTGGAAGAAGCGGCTCCTTATAAAACAAGTGAAAGCCACGAATTTACATCCTTCTTTGCAGCATCCTTCTCAGTTTAACTAGTAAAACTGGAATACCAATTTTTCTCCCTTAGTAGAACGGATGTCTTGAATTTGTCTAGTAATTAGTGTTGGTATAGACGGAAAGGGAATGTGACAGGGGGCATTCGAGTAAAAAGTATTTTAATTATGGGTATAATCATAGTGTTTTATTATGTCCATCATTCTGTCATTTTTTTTTTTTTTTTTTCTGCCCTCACAGATGGTGACGGAAGCGGTAAAGACGATGAGAGCCTCGGAAGTGGCGGTGAAGGCTCGGAACAGCCTAAATTCAGGCGGAATCGTACAACCTTCTCTCCAGATCAATTGGACGAATTGGAGAAAGAGTTCGACAAGAGTCATTACCCGTGCGTGTCGACCCGAGAGCGACTCGCCGCGAAAACGTGTCTCTCCGAAGCTAGAGTACAGGTTGGAACTTTTTTTTTTCGTCCTAGTTTTTTTCCCCTCCTAGCTTCTTTTTTTAGTCAATAAATGGAACAATTAAGCGTAAAATTGCCTCTTATTCGCTTGTAATCAAGCTTCAACAAAATTCTTTTTCCCCTGTTCGAACTTTTTTTCATCCATGTTTAGCCAATAAAAACGACATTTACGTGGGGACATTATTTTCATTTATTAAGTCACGCCATTCCCGGCAATTAATGCTTTGGAATTGTACTTAAAACCCGTCTTTTTTTCTTCTTCTTATTTTTTTCATCTTCATCTCCTCACCTCCACTTATTTTTTTCTTTGTCCTATACCGTGTTTGACTGCTTGCTCGTCAAACATTATAAAACTTGAAAGTTACAGCTCTGTCTATATAAAAACGATCTTTGGTCTCGATACTTGAGAAAATCGAAAATATTTCTAAAAATAATAATAATAAAGTGTCAATTCTCAACTCAAGAAAGGGCATACCTACAGCTAGAAATGGATTCCTCCGTTTACGGATGGCTGAAATTGTTATTCTTCGCGTTCTATTCATTTTTTTTTCTTTCTCTTATTCGATTTAAATTTGTTTCTAGCCCATTAAGGAATCGGAGTGGAATTCAGTTTTTTATGCTTAATTTGTCGGTTGTCACCCCTTCCCTTTCCGATGAAGTTATAGCGACTTCGTCCGTCATAGTGTGTAAATTTCCAGTAGTTAAGATAAATCGTGATCCCAGTGTTAGGCGTGGCCTATACGCTGTAAGCAAGCGTAAACAGTCACGGTTTACATGGTTATGTCATTATCCTTAACCGAATTTAAAGAAAGAGGGGTTTTATCATTTTATTTAATAATAAAAATGCAATTTCGATGTCGTTAATTAAATACTGAGTATTTTTTTATTATAATCGGTCTTTGGTTTTTTATGGCTTCTGACGGATTCTCTCTATTGGGAGGCCCCTTCCATATTTGGCACGCGCTTACCGCAGTTTTCTATTAATATGTTTCAGTTGTAGGCAAAAGTCAATTGAGGGAGCAAGAGGAATTAAAATCACATTTTTTTTGTTTGTAGGTTTGGTTTTCAAATCGGCGAGCAAAGTGGCGACGACACCAAAGAATGAACGCTCTTAAAGCTCAACAGAGTGGTGGCGGTAGTGGCGGCGGCGGTGGTGGTGGTCAACCTTCGGGTCACAGTAGTGCCGGGGACGATAGAAACGACAGAAATTCAGTGACAGACTGGCGCGGAGGCAATAATAGCGTGGCAAGTGGTAATAACGGCGGTGGAGGTGGTGGTGGCGGTGTGGGCGCTGTTGTCAGTGCCGGCATGGGTGGTGAGCACAGCGCCTTTAAAGCGCCGTCGGGCGGGGGGCGGGTTGGTGATGACGACGACGGTGGTATGATGTCGGACACTTCAGAGGAGATCAACGTGACGGATGATGACGAATCGACGCAGGGGCTCGAGGGTAGCGATCTGTCAAGTCGACGACGATCGTCGGCGTCGTCACCACCACCGTCGATGACCGAGCGAGAATTGATGAGAGCGTCCGTTGAAAGTTGGCGCGAGATGGCAGCAGCCGCAGGCCTCAGGCCACCGCCGTCCATATTGGACGCTTCGCAACCGTTGCAGTTGACCAAATATCCACGCGATAGAGTTCCTTAAACTCCCTAAAACCTCCTGTGCAAATGCTATCGTTATTCGATCTCTCTATAAACAAAACAAAAAATTTATAAAAATCCGAACGTCGAACATGATGAATTCCCATACCCCTCCTGCCCAAGTAGACGAGACCATTTTCTATACTCACATGTTCCACTGCCTCTCATTCATACAAACACAACTGTACTATTATTTGCTCAAGGAGTACCACAGTAATTTGCCTAATTGTTTGGTTAATTTTGTAATTGTTCCATTATATGAGCACTTGTGCAATGTTTGATCATTTTTAAATATAATCTACTATATTAAGGTCTGTCCCTGTCCCTCCTTCCCCTTCCAGGAGAATTTTGTATATAAAATTATTTTGTATTCCAAGGGGATAAAATTGTGATATTGCATGTAGGAAATGAATGGCTCAACTCTGCCTGGGAGGGACACACTTTTTTGTTGTTGTATTGTACAAAACTAAGGGAAGCGGTGCTTTTTATTAATTTTTTCGTGTTCTTTTTGTCGTGGAACCATGTGCCAGTCCATGTTGTATTTCTTTTTTAAATAAGATTATGCGTTTTAGCACTATCTCCTCACTGTTTTTTCGCAAAATCCCTTCTTCAACTTATTCTAAAAATATTAAAGAGTAGATGACATTTTTTTGTTTTGAAAAAGTGCAAAAGAGAAAAATGTATATTGTATTTATTTTGTATTGTTGAAAAATATATTGTTAAGTAAATTTCAGTTTTATTGTTCACGCTCTGGGATGTGTGACGGGTTATTCGAGTAGACGAGTCATACGCGTGCTTGTAAATAGTCAAGAAATGGGGCGTTGTTGCCATTTCATGCGCATGAGCATGCCGCGAGCGAAAACTACAAATGTTGTAACTGTTATGAGACTCATCACTATTTTGGTAGTGATTGGATATCATTCCTCAGTATTTCGTGAGGAGAACGCCATACACAGCGTAAGATTCTGTGGAAAGATTGGTGGGTATGCGAAGGGCCCTTCGAATACAGGCCCTTACGGGGAATCCTGGGAGGCACATAAAAACTTGATTTTTCATGCGTAAATGAATCCTCCATCCATAGATCGATGCGTTAATGAATCCTCCATCAATAGATCGATGCGTAAATGAATATTACATGCATGGATCGATGCGTAAGTGAATCCTCCTCATAAATGAAACTCCTTCCGTCTACATGAAGGTAAGTGGAAAATTTACCTAAGAACGAACTTAAACTATAGTTCGAGAGTCTTAGGCTCAAGGACCCTGAAACGACGAGAAATTAAAAATTAATTTCGGTCATTAATCATTAAAATGTCAATAATTAGGCGTGAATTCTGACGCTTAATCAATTTGTGGCGTTTAATTATATACCATTGCACCCCGGAACTATGAAGGGAACTAGGAGGGGCATTTGCCCCAGGCGGCAATCTGCTGGAAGGCCAATTGAGCTCTGATTTTTAAGCAAATTGATGTAGAAACAATAAACGTTATTTTCGTGTGAGTGACAAAAGCGAATAAATATTTCCTGAGGCTTAGCAATTTTCAGTTACTGCACATACAAAATTCAATTTAACAGGTTTTGGTCCTTCTGTAAAGCCATTCCACGGGTTGGTCTCGTTCAAAGTCCAACTTTCGAAGATTTCGACACTCACGGAACCAAATTTCGTAGATTTCGACACTCGCGGAACCAAGTTCCACGGGTTTGACCAATTCAAGAACAATTTTCGTTCTTATAAGTAATCTCATTTAAAAATGCAATACCCACCGATTTGCATATTTCAATAGAAAAATTTCGTGAATCTTGATCGTCAGAAAACCCATGCAATTTCACGCGGGGCTGGCTCCATGAAAAGGTCAAATTCATGCATTTCACCTACAATATTAAGACCAGCGTTTTCCATTTGCATAAAAATCAGAGGGGCGCCAAATCCAACATTAAAAATGATAATCCAGAAAAAAAAAAAAATCCAGAAAAATGCCAAGTCGCAACTATTATCGAGAAAAAACGCTAACTCGTGTCTTCAAAATTGAGAGAAATAAGCCATGAATTGCTCAACAGGGAGCTAATGTAGAGAAAAAACTCTAATTCGGTGTTTTTCGAAGCAACTTCGTGACTGAAATCAAGTATAAATTTTTTCAAGTTTTAAATTACCGAACAAGCTCATTCTCGGATGATATAGTGAAAAATAGATAATTTACCAATGACTGACAATTACGAAAACATGAATTCTCGAACGCAAGTTCGTGGCTCAATCTGAAAAAACGCTAATTCATGGTTAAAAGTGAAAAAAACGCTAATTCACGGGGAAAATTAAGAAAAAATGTTAATTCACGGATAAAATTGGGGAAAATCGCTCTTTAGCGGCTAAAATCACACGTATTAACGGCTAAAGTGGAGAATAAATAGTAAAAAGAAGGAAAAAAAAAAAAGCGCTGTTTAGAGGCCAGAAGCATGAACACGATAATTTTCAGCTTCTGAAGGCAGGTTTGCGGCTCAAACTGCGAAAAAACGCTAATCCATAGCTGTGAAAGCGAAACAAATCGCTAATTCATTGCTAAAAGTAAAAATTGCTAATCCGTGGATGAATTTGTAAAAAATCGCTAATTAGCGCTGAAATCAGGAAAAACAAGAATTAACAGCAAATGTCAGATAAATCGCTAGGTTCACGGCTAAAATAGTGAAAATCGCTAAAATGACAAAAAATCGATAATTCGCGGCTAAAATGGAGACAAATTGCTAATGCATCGATAAAATTCATAAGAAGCGTTGAAGTTAGGAAAACTTCGCGGATTAAATGAAGAAAACGTTAATTCGAAGCTTCGAGCGTGAAAGTAGAAAAATCGCTAATCTGCGGCCAAATTTCAGAAAAAGTGTTGGGTAATTCGTGGCGAAAATTGGGGGAGCTCTGATTTCGTTGATGATACTGAGAAAAATCCATAATTAGCGGCTAAATGGAGGAAAACGCTAATCTCGGCTAAAATCAAAAAGAATTGCTGATGGGTTGGTTATTTTGAGAAAATTTGCCAATTCGCAAAAATTAAGATATCAGGAAAAACACGAATTCACTGCAAAATTCAGATAAATCGCTAATTCACGGCTAAAATGGAGGAAAATTGGTAATTCACTGATAAAATTCATAAACAGCGCTGGTGTGTGGAAAACTTTTATTCGCGGTTAAAATTGAGAAAATGACCAGCGTTGCGGATACGTGGCTGAATGTGAATAAAAATCGCTAATAATAATTATTCTCTAATTTGCGGTTAAAATTCAGAAAAAAGTTAATGCACAGCGAAAATGGGAAACAAAACTCTCATTGATGGCTGATTCACGTCTGAAACAAAGAAAAATGACTACTTAGGGGGTTTAATTGAGAACATTTGCAATTTTGCAGAAGTAAATTGAGTGAATGGCAAGTCGTGGTTTCAGGAGAAAGCCTTTTCGCTAAGCTTAGAAAATATCGCGCTAATTCACACAAATTCATTGCAAGAAAAATCGCTAATTCACGGCTGAAATGAAGATAAATCGCTAATTCGCGTCCAAAATGGAGACAAATCGCTAATTTACCGGTGAAATTGAGAAGAAGTGATGAAGTGTGGAAAAAACGCTAATTCTTGGTTCCTGAAGGCAACTTTACGGAAGCTTTGGTGAAAGATTCGCCCGGGGATGCCAAATGTCTAAAGGCCGGCACTGCAATGAGCTGCCCCAGGGCTAATTTTTTGTGCAAATGGAAAACGTCACTATACTGTGGTTAACTTATTTTGTTGAAATTATTGAACGGGCCCCTATAGAGTGTTTTATTCAGAGTGTCATGTTCTTTTGGTAAGATCAAAGTGTTGTGCTCGAATGGTGGGGGTGGGGGAGAATGGGTGGCCCGTGTGAGTTCTTACAAACCAGATTTATGGCTCACGATCAAAAAAGGTAGGCCGGCTCTCGTATAGGCCTTTAATGGGAGGCTATAATTGAGAAGGCGCAAAAATGGGCTAAAATAGGGGCAACAAGTTTGGAAAAAGCGCTATAGTATTTGCGTCTAAAATAGTGGTGAAGCGCTAATTCCTGGAAAAAATCACTAATTCGGCTAAAGTTAGCCAGTTAGCCTTTTCTCTATTTTAGCAGCGAAGGTGCCTTCTAGTAGTCTATTTTTTTCCGAATCTATATATATATATATATATATTTAAGTTAGCGAAAAATGAGCGTTTTTTTTGTCTCAATATTAATCAGAATAGAACAGAATCTACGCTTTAAAAGCTTGGGAGCACAGTGCTCGTAACGTCGGTATGCTATTTTTTTTTTAGGATTTGAGACACACATGAATCATGAGTCTCTCGAACCACGCTCATCTGAGAAATACAGCCATTTCCAGCCTGACACGTAACAGAGTGGCCTGCAGTGCCTCTTTATAACTGTTCATAAATAAATGTTTCGCGTCATGCATTCTTTGGTTTCTGCATATTTTCCAGGGCCACTAGGTTCTCGGTTAAAATAGCAACAAAATCACCAACGTATACGGTTGCCACGGCGGCGTTTTAAACAACGTCAATGGGTCCCGCCTGATGCTGCATTTTTTCGAGACTGTCCATCCTTAAGGCCCGCCCCCAGCGGCCCAACGAGGTACATTGTCGAGGCTCGTTCCTCTTCCCTGGAGGAGTCCCGGAACAGCATTCCCGTGGCTGGCTGTGGGAAAATTCTTAATGTCCCTAAAAACATGCGCATGTGGGTACAAACGGTGTTATCACAGTAAGAACGCCTTCGTTGAGTCTTTTGATCGAAAATCTTTGAGCTTTGCGCTCCTTTGTAGGATATTGAGACGGTCAACATTGCTGTTTATATTGAAGGAAAGAAACAGAAAATTTCATCCCACGATCCATCAAATTTGTTACGAAGGAAATCAACTTGTATAGAACAAGAGAGACTGACCGAATGAGAGAGGTAGATCGCGCATATAAAAACAAAACACTCACACACACCCAAGGAATCCAAATCTTACAGATTGCGTGTGAGAGAACGAAAAGGCTACCTATTTCTCGCCTCCTCTCTCTCAATCATCATTCTGTCTCATTCACACAAAACTTTCCTCGGAATCACGAACTGATCTGAGAAACCTTTTTTACTAGAATCGGTTTGGTTTACCCTCTGTATATGTGTCTGGCGGCTAAGGGCATTTCCGAACCACACTATAATTAAAGGTTCTAGATCCCTCCTTTTTTTTCGGAAGGCATCGCGTGTTTGTTGTTTAAAGTTTAAATGAAAAGTATAATGAGTAAAACTTGGCTACTGGTCTTAACCGTTTAAAAACCTTTAATTTATATGTTTAGCGGCGTTTTTTGTTGTTTTAAAAAAATCTAAGTAAGGATATGCTTAATAAGTTTTCCAAACCATTTTTATATCAAGAGGCAGCTTAAAATTTTATGTGAAACCAAAAAGAAAAAAAAAATCGAGAGGCGATAACTTCGTGCTCGAGTAAAAGCGTGCATTAATTCGGTTAGAAGAGAGAGAGAAAGAAAAAAAAATCGAGAGACTGATTGAGGGAGGAAAAATGATGCGCTGAATTAAGAAATTCTAAACCACGAACACGCAAACCTGGACTTGTAGGGAATAAGAGTGAGAGAGTTTGAGAAAGAGAGCAAATGATATACGCATTGAAATAAAATAAAAAGTAATTAGGAATTCAGAGAGAGACTAAAGGAAGATAAGCCGTGTCATTAAATTCACTCTCTTTGTTTTTGTTGTTGGCTGTCGAAGGAGCCGTCCTTGCGGGGGCGTGAAAATGTGTTAAACTTGTTGGTTAAAAGGGCGACGGCTTAGTCATTATCCAAGCGTTTCGGACATCTTTTTCTCTTTCAATCGCTCCCTCTGTACCACTCACTCTCTCTCTTTCTATCAACTGAAAGAAACTACTTGGGGCAATTAATAAGTTTGGTTTAACAAGACTGATTTCTTTTCGAGTTAATTGGATCGTTTTCCTTAAGGAAAGGCGTCGAGTGAAACAGAGATCCCCGAAAGAGCACTGGTTTCCGAATCACATCTTTTTTTTTTTTTTTTTCTTCTTCTTTTTTTTCTGTCTTTTAAACAAAGAGACTGAATTTTAAATCACTTTTCTCGAATAAAATAGAGCTAAAACCCCCGCTTTCCGACCCGGAGCTTAATTAGTCCTAATAATAAAAGCTTAATCTTGTAAGAACTGTGCTTTGTATACAAACTACAGTCTTATCAAAGAAAGAGCTACGTTAAGTTCATCCACGGCTAAATTAGGAGTTTTTTTTTATACACATAATACAAAAAAAGACGATCTCCATAAAATTCTTTGGTGTCAGAAGTTTTTATGTTTATGGAAATAAGATTTAATTAAGCAATTAGAGGTGAAAACAATCGTTTGATTTATTTCCGTGTTCAGTTTTTGCCTATTTAACATGCGACACGAAGCACTTCAGTTATCAAAAAGTCTCTTTGGTTTGCTAGTTAATTAGATGGAAACTCACACCATTCCAAGTTTTTATGTTCATTTACCGCTTAGTTGTTTTTTTTTTCGGATCAACGAACTAGGAAGCTTTAGATAACACATTAAAGGAGTTGCGTTGACCTTGTATTTAATTGTCCGTTTTAACTTACACACAAAAATTAAATGCATAAAAACACATTATTGTCAATTTGCTTAGGTGGCTTCGCCTCCTTTTCGGTCTTTACTTGGCACCGAATTCGGATTTATTGGTCTGCTTTTTGGTCATCGCAGGAATTCGGCGCCCCCGGACGAGTCTTTCATCCCCTCCCCTTAGGGTGGTTTGGAGCTTTGATGAGGTTGGGGAGTTTTATAGTGGTTTAAAATATTTAGCACTACAGCGGACTACTCAAAAAGTTGGGGGGGGGGGGGTGTAAGGGTCCTCAATGTATTGACGTCCCCGCTCAAACATTCTTTCTATATGGCTCTGTTACCACGAATTGGCTTTTTCTTCGTTTTAACCGTGATTTAGCGGTTGTTGTTGTTGTTTTTTGTTTGTTTGATTTTTTTTGTTTTTGTTATTTTTTTTCACACTCTAGCGCTTTTTCTCAATTTCATCGGTGAATTAGCGATTTTTCTCCATTTTAGCCAAAAATTAGCGCCTGTTTTCGATTTTTGCCGTCAATTCGTGTTTTTTCATGGGCGGCTCTAAGGTAAAATGTTTAGAGGGGCTTAGCCCTATAAGCTCATGAGCCCACCCCCTTCTCGAAGATCAAGTCAAATTCCAAATTGTGTGTATTATTGCCCTCAGAACGAATTTCAAAGGTTTTCCTCACTCAAAAAGCCAATGTCACAGAATTGACTCCCAAAAAAGCCAATGGGCACCGGGTTGACTCTTCATGAATGCAAATCCGCTCATTTAACACTTTCGATGTCCAAATATCACGGATTGAACACACCGAAAAACCGCCGAAACAGTTACCGGTCTGAGACCAAATTTCGCGGATTTTGAACGTCAGAAGCCAATCCCGTGGGGCTGTCTCTCTTAAGACAAACCAATTTAACGGGATTTCACGCCTTTTTAAAGGAGAAATGAGCGTATTGGCTCATTCAAAGAGAAATTTCATGGCTGGCTGTTTTTAAAAACAAAATCCAGACGTGGATCCAAGATTTAGTCAAGAGAGAGGCTTATGAATTGTGAGCTTCACTAAAATAAAAATGGCTTGACATCAATTCACTGCCTATTCCCACCTTAAAACGCCTTGAAAATTGCCAAACTTTCAATTACCTCTCTAAAAAAAAGCCCAACGGACTTCACGCAGTCTATAAGTGGCTAGACTAACGGTTCGTGCAGCCATGAAAATGCTCTGCCCTGAAAATTTTCTGGGGTACTCAATTCGTCAGCTAAGCCATTTTCAGGGTGCGTGCAAAGTAACGTGCCCCACGTTTTTCTAGAAAAGGAACTGCCTTTTAGGTAATTTGTGGGCTGCAAATTGTCAGTTTAGCCATTTTCAAGGTTCGAATAGCCCAGTTTTGCCATTTTGGGGTGTTATGATGTTATGATCGCCACATTTAGCACAAGGATTTCAGCTACCGTCCAGCCGCTGAGCATTTCCCAACAGCTCGCCAACCATCATCGGCTTCCCGAATCTCGTTAGGTCGTAAGATCGAATGGTTGTCCGTTGATGACCTGAATCTCTAAACACGACTATATGTAGACTTCGTTCACCTCAAGCCAACGACAAAACTTCCTTTTGTATAAGACGCACTGATATTAGGGTTTATTTTTTTCCCTGCAAATGTAATTTAAAAAAGGGGGGAAAAAAAATCGAAGAGAGAGAAAGGTGCGGCAAATTGCTCGCAGTAAATCACTCGGAGCTTTTGGCTGCGAGGGCAGTGTTGTTTTTTCCAGCGTCCGCACGGGATTAGTGTTGAGATGCTGGAATGAGAAGGGGAAAGGAGTGAAAAACGAGTTTACGAGGTGAAGATTAAGCAATTTTCTCGTGCCTACTATACTTTAAAACACAAACAACAAGTTTACGACCACCATAAGTATACTGAAAGGCAGAACGGTTAAAAAACGTCAGTACTGCCCAAGTCAGAAAGGTGTAAACTTTACCTCTGACGAAATCATCCTTTCAAGAACCGTGAATGTGAAGCTAAGATGGCAGGGGGTGGGGGTTGATTATTGAGAAACCCTTTTTTTTTTTTTTACTATTTAAAGAGTATTATTGAAAGCTATTATTACCTACTTGTCACGAGTTACCTATAGCGGATTTCTTTTAAAAAGCCTTATGGATTATCGAAGGTTGAAACTTGAAACAAAGAAACGTGCGAGGTGCCATTGTAGAGGGCGTCTGTTTTGGTTTCGAAGAAGTTCAAGACTCCATTAATTTAATAACAACGTCCACCAGGAGGGTATAAGGGTAGGCAGGGGGAGGAGAAAATAAATTAGGAGTTGAACAATGAGAGCTTCAAAAAGTTTTCGTAGCTCCAAAAAGGTTGATAAATATTTCTTGAATGACTCATGTCTTTTTTCTTTCCTTCTTTCTTTCTTTTTTTTTCAGGGATCGTGTGTTTACACTACCGCCATCAGGTGCGATCATTGGCTTCTTTTGTACCTTTTCGCCCTCCCCAGTTTATCCCATTAACAGGTACAGCGGTGTAATTCACACCTTTTTTTTATTTTCTCTCTCGCTCCATACTTTTATCAGAAGACCGAGCTTTTGAGAGCATGCGGATGATGTTCTGAACTGAAAAGAGATGGGTTGTTGAAATGGAAAATACATTTTTGTTTTCTCACCCCCTCTTCCATCACAAGCGTAAACATAAATGTATTAAAAACAAAATATGGAATTAACATCAGACAAATTAATCATTTATAAAAAAAATCATTTATATGGTTTTTCGTGTAATAATAGTGACCCTGCTCAATAACTTCCACACAACAACACAGAGACAACAGCCGCATATCAGGCGTGAGTAGCTATCCAAACAAACGCTAACTCAACGTCTTGCGCACCTTTGAAAAATGGCAGATTGTTGAATATTTAAAAGTAACAAATTAAAATGTTTTTGTATTAAGCGCCTCGAAGGAATGATGAGACAAGTTGATGAAAAAGATGTTAGCCCCGATTTTTTTTTTTCTCTTTTAAAAAAACTTCGCCCAATAAATCCCTCTTCACTGCGTTCTCTTTCCCGTCTAACCCTTTAATAACTAAAAAGAATCCCTCCCTTTTCTGAACTAAAAAGATTCCGCCGATTTGCCGGCTGACTGGGCCTTAAAAATTATTATTTTCGGTAGCTGACACGGGATATGCCCCTAATGTATTCACCGAGACACTCTGGGCCGAACAGTAGTGGGTTCACATGTTATAATTAAATCTGTCTCGAATGTCAAGGGATGGACTTTTTTTTTTTTCATCTCCTTTATATCAAATCTTTTTTTCCCCCATGTGGCGATGAAGCGAGAGATGAACCCCTCACTTCCACTCTTCAACCACTCATCATCAAAGATGAGAGTGGCCAAGGGAAAAGGAATGAACCTTTTTTCGAGCTGCTCAAGTTTTTCGAGCAGGTTACGGTCGAGTTGTCTGTCGGACCGTGGCTGGACGAAGGGGCTTCTTGTTTACACGAGACATCTCCTCTTTTTTCGCCCAACTCCCTACCACCCCTCCACCTTCCTTATCACTCATTACTATTCTTTTCATCACGAAATTTCTTCGCCTTCATCCCAATGGGTCCCCCCCCCCCACAAGTTTTTGGGTCTTCCATGCGATGACGCAGAATATTCAAAGGTTTTTATTTTCCTTAAACATGTTTCGCTTTCAAAACAACCGATTACTTGCCTCTTACAATTACCTCCATTTTGTAAGTTCGAAAGTATTGTGTAATAATTCTAATGTATAGCTTTCAAAACAAATTTAAAACAACTTTTATTTCCTTCCTTTATGTCCTTTCTCTGGTAGAAGAAGACATTTAATTTCTCTGGATGATATTTTTAAAATTATTTATAGGATTGTACCTTTCAAAGGAAAAGTGTCGCATACAAATTAACAGATTTACAAATGTGATCAAATGGCCGGACTATAAAATAAATTAGAATTCGACGCACTCACTCTCTCTCTTTCTCTCTCTCTCTCATCGTCAGATTAACCCCCACCTCTCTAAGTGGTAAACGGTGTACAGGAGCATAAACCTCCGCGGAACTTTATCTGTGCTCCACCCCACCCCCACGGTGTCCACCACCATAAACCTCTTAGCTTCACTGAATTGAGAAATACAGCTCTCGGAAATGTTTCACACCTCGAGCTAATTTGGATTAAATGATTTGGCATTTGAATTCACAAAAATCCAACATGTCGTGCCTCTCACCTACTTTTGAAACGAATTTTAACGCGGTCTACCCGTACCTGTTGCCAAGATCCTTATAGCATCCCGTGTGTCACAACGTAATAAAATTAACTCAGAGTTCGTTTTAATAGTTTCATCCGCAACGTTTTATTTGCACAACTCTGAAATTATATTCGTATTCTCCTATTATTCTAAAAACTAACTGTGCGAGAGCTAATTAATTGAATTAATATTTAATCACAAATGCTAATTATGGGGTTTCTTTTTACTTCAAATGTAAAATGATGCCAGGACTTGTATAGTGCTGAGCAATATAATTCATTTAGAAAAAAACATTGCTATCTTAATCAGTAACATTCAAGTGTAGACACGATGCGGTTATATTCAACGAGAGCGCACCGAACAGCAGCGTCACAATTACAACGACGCCCCAAGTCACACTATCGCATGATGCAAATGGCTAAACAATGAAAAGGATCTGAGTCAAAAGAGATTCGAAATTGCACCGATGGTGCGCGGTCCAGTCTCCGTGTCCATAATGCCAGAGCTTCTGGGTCCTGCTCTCATCAGCATGAGCATAAGCAGAATTTTGATGAGACAAGATAGAGTCGCTGGACCCCCCCCCCCGCCGGGAGTCGAGGCGCTACTGCACAATACGATATACGATCCCAGCCCCTGGCTCTTAACTCGTCCCGGCAAAACCGAGCCTTGAAGGACTTAATTTTCCCGGGCCAGGCCATCGTTGCGTCGACCCGGCTCACATTAGGCGTGCGAAAAAATTCAAATTCTTTCAACGGTGGGTATAGTGATGAGCGAAAATAGTATTGATCTTGCGGTCTAGCGAGACTCGTGCAGAAAAACCAAGACCAAGACTCTCTAATGGCTTACGAACGGGTCTTGCGCAAGACCGATACTGCGATGCAAAAGTATTTTCTGGGTTTTGCTCTTCCAAGAACACATTTTGCGGATTTGGCTCCTTTAAAACCCAGTTTTGGTGATTTTTGTCGCATCAAAAACAAATGTTCGTGGTTTTAATAGCTCTTTATCAAAATCAGTTCTATAGGTAGTGATGCACAAGGCCGAGAACTCGTCTCGGTCTCGGCAGTTCTGCGTGCCAGTTCTGTATTCAATTTGTGTACCCTTGCCTTCGAACACTTGCAGGGAAGACAATTAAACCTGTTGGTCGTGCGAAAAATAATATCCACAACTCGTGAGGAAGAAGCTTTCACTCTGCTCGTTGTTATTAAGTCACTCGGCCCTAACTTGTGAGCCAAACACAACTCGCAGGTAAAACTCCACTTCCCTCACTTGTAGTGAAATATACTATTATTTCAGTACACTGGTTCAGTACTATTATTTCAGTAGAGGAAGTCAACGAGTGTGGAAGACACACGAAAACTTATTTTAATAATGGTTCTGATGATGGCCTAGACAGGCAGAAAATCGATTAGACCAAGAACAAGAAAGAAATAAAAACAATTATTGTGCAGAGACAACAACATACCTACCACCTGGACGTCTGAATAACTCCACGACAACATGGTCAATTACAATTTTAATGATTACAATTTTAACTATTATTTCACTTAAGATTTTCAGGCTGGGGCAGCCACTAGAACAAGCCCAACTGCACAGCAGCAGCCAGGCTGCTTAGTGCAAGGGAACCCTAATTTTGCGTTTGAAACTTCCCTGGGCCGCTATCATCAAAATCGACACCGCTTTCAATTTTTTTTTTTAACTAACATTGCCAGTTGAAGCATGAGAAGAAGGGTCTGATGAATGAGGGGGGGGGGAGGATTGTACACCTCTGCCTCGTCGTGTCTGGGAAGGGAAGTCACTTGCTTGAACTAAATGAGTTGGCATCTGCGAGATTTTGAGTTGATCTCGTTGAATTCCTAACTGTTCCCTTTTCACGTTCTCAGTGTGACGATTGTTTTAAAGGGGCACGATTCTATTTTGGGGCAATTACAAAGCTCTTTGGTAATTAATCAGTAGTGTATCACTTATCTCCCTTCGTGCCACGAGCCACCAAGGAAGGAAAGCAAAGTATAAATTCATTTATCGTCGTCATCTGTAATCATTGAGGCGAGAATAGGATCACTCGTCACTAATATCACACAAACATACTTTGAATTCGCGCCTTTAACTTTTCATGATCGAGACCAAGACCAACCCCTCATGAGCGAGACCGAGACCGAGACCACTCAAGTCTCGTCTCGGTCTCGGTCTCGTGCATCACTAGTTCTAGGAAGAAAGAAGGAAGGAAGGGGAGAAGGTTTTCGGTTGGTTCGAAAAATTTATTTGGCTACAAACAAACGACATTTTGTGATTTTTGATTTTCCTAACCCTAATTTCGCCCGATATTTTCACTGTGCCACAACAAAAGTCTCAGATTTGGCACCTTCAAAATCCAATTTCACATATTCTTGCTATTTTGAACCCCCAATTACATGGTTTTAGCTCTTAATGAAATCAGTTTTTTTACAGGTTTGGCTCATTCAGAAAACTTATTTCGCACGTATTTTCAAACCCAAATACAATTGCCCCAAGTTTTGCACATCTACACTCTTTCAAAACGTAATTTCGTGAATTTAGCTCCTTAAAACTCCAATTTTTGGGAATTTTGCTCTTTCAAATATTAAATTCACGCGTTAAAACCAAATTTCTTGGATTTGGCACCTAGAAAACCCAATTTCGGGGATTTACGTTTTATTAAAATCAGCTGTTCCTAACCAGGACAGGTTTGGTTCGTTCAAAAAAGTAATTCAGCTCGTTCGAAAACCAAATTTCGTTATTTTGGCCATCTCAAACCACACACGGTTGTAGGAGGGTCGGGCAGGTTTCATTTCTTTCAGTACACGGCGAGACCTTCGAGTCTTGGTCTTGATCTTACTTTGCTCATCACTAAGCGGAGGGTCTTGGATTTTATCTTGCGAGGAGTTCTGTACCATAAATCTGCTCCTGCAGAAAATGGGAATTAACGCATTTTCTCAATTTTAGCAGCGAGTAAGCGAATAAGCTCATAAATCCGATCAACTCTTTTATTTTTTAGGGCGTATAGTCAGTTCTGCAATTTATATAGGGCGTGAACCCTCAGTTTTGGCCAATCTTTTCGGGCGCGAATCATCAGTTTTTATAGCCATTTTTAGATTGCTCGTGGAGCTAATTTAACTGTTTTTAGGACGTCAAGTATCCAGGAAACCAAAGCCACTTTTGGTGCGTGAATGGACGATTTAGCCATTTTTAGGGCGGGAGTCATGAACTTTTCAGGTATTTTTATGGCACCCTAATCGTACGTCTAGCAATTTATAGGGCGTGAGAAGTCAGTCGCCGGTACAGAGAGAAGGGGGTCCACAAATTACCGGATCGTCACAAAATTTTGATGGTTTGTACCGGGAGCAGAGTCTAATACAGAAAATAAGCCTATTCGGAACACTTTTGGGCGATTCATAGGCTGGTCCACCAGTGCCGCCTTCAGGCGGGGGCCCGACGGGCCTGGGCCTGGGCCCGGGGCCCCTCGTCAAGGTGGGCCCAGATTCTTCGGATTTTTTTTTTTACAAGATGGGAAGAAATGTAGCCTACTTATCTTCTACTGATAGGCAGCCAACGTTGGTCATACCTATGATCAAATTTTTCATTTTATGAACCCGAATGTTTTATTGATGGGGGGGGGGCTACAATAGCTAGTTCACGGCCAAAATAGTGATAAATCCTGATTCTCGGTTAAAATTGAGAAAAAGCGCTAATTATTAGCTAAAATTGAGAATATGGGCCCTTCCGAAGTTGGAATTGGTTTAAAAAAAAAAAACAAAAAAAAAACACGCTGATTTGGGGCTAAAATTGAGCAATACGAATTCACGGCTAAAGTAAAGAAAAAGCGCTTGCTCACAGCCAGAATCGAGAAAATTCATGGTTTCCAATGGCCTCTTCGTGGCTGAGATAAAGTGCTAAAGCGAAAGAAATTGCTAATTCGTGACTAAAATCGAAAAAACTCATATCGTTGACTAAAATGTATGAAAAGCGCTTATTCACAGCTAAAAAAGAGAAAACGCCAATTTGAAGATACAAATTTAGGGAGGGGCGTAGCCAGCCTTTAATCTAGGGGTGGACAGCTTCACGCGAGAACATATTAATTCTGATGTATCCGGCGCGAGAAATCGCCAATTCGACCCCAAAAACTGAATTAGCGCAGATAAAGGATCGTTAACCGTCAAACCATCTCTGCCGGAAAACTGTCGTTGAATTCTATTCCGGATTTTCCGTCCAATAACTGGCAAATTTTTCCCCGTGAAAGTTTTCAAGAAGAATTTTCGTCTCCCGAAGCTGCGATGGCAAGTGCGGTAATTCAGCCAGTCAAACTGGACTTGTCCGTCGTCCCCCCTGCCCTCTTCTGGCTACGCCCATTGTTCACTTGTTTATTCACCTTTAATCAAGAATTGATGGTTTTTATCCATTTTAGTCGCGAATTAGTACTTTTACTGCAATTTAGCATCAAATTGGTTTTTTCCCATATTTTAGCTGACAGTTATAGCGTTATTTTCTCCAAGAATCAACTGCGCTTTTCCTTTTTAAGCCGCGAATTGGAGCTTTTTCTCAATAAGAGCAACGAATTAACGTGCTTTTCTCAATGTTTGCAGCGAAATAGCGATTTTACCACATTCAGCAATGAACTATAGCGCTTCTTTGGTATCAATTACCAAGAAGGCCAAATTAGGGTTTCGTCAATTTTAGCCGCGAACGTTCACAATTCAATAAAAATTAGCATGAGATTAGGCTGCTTTTTTAACTTTCATCCTCAAATTAGCGCTAAAATTTTCACCTTTTCTCAATTGTGAAAATTTACACTTTTTTTTTTTTTTACTTCATCGTTGAATTAGCAAGATATTTTCCCATTTCAGCCGCGAACTTGCGCTTTTTCTGAATTTTTGCTACGAATTAACGCTTTTCCTTAACTTTAGAAACAGACTAGCGCTTTGTCTTCATTTCAGCTTTTTTCAGCTTTGTCTTCATTTCAGCAGTTTTTAATGTGATTTTGCGATTTTTTTCTCAATTTCAGCTGTGATTAAACGATGTCTTCCCTTTTTTGGCGAATTTGCGCTTTCTCTCAATAAGCGATAATATTTGCACTCTTCTTAATTATTTTAGCTGCGGTTTGAGCTTTTTTTCGATTTTAGTGTAACTGGCGTACGAGTAGCACCGCACTTAATTGCGTTCAGCCGGTCTATTGAGGCTTGTCAACATAATACCTAGGTCGACCAGAACCTGGACCTTATAGTGTGTTCTTAATAATAAACAAAAAATCGGAAATTAGTGTCTCAAGCGAACTTTTTTGTCTGTTTTTTATTATTTTGTGTTGAAAAAATACATAGGTAGGTACCAATGGACCATTTTCCGGAAAAAAATAAATAAATAACATGTCCCTCCTCCCTCACAACGGCCCTGCTTGTTGTACTCATATTCCCGCGCTCGCTAGATGTAATCGTGACGGTATAGACATTGTGAACAGACACACCGACAGGCACGCATCAAACTGAAATCACTCTGAAAACTATTTTAATTTTTTATTATTATTGTTTATGTGTTTGTTTCAAGTCCGGATTTTTTCTGGCAGGTGTCCCTCCGGCCGCCTTGCTGGAATAAGCGATGTTCAAATAAAAAAGTATTTTGGAGACAGAGATTTTAATTTTAGAACGAGCTGAAATTGACATTTCGAGAGCTTGCGGATATAATCGTTGACGTGAATCAGAAGAGTGAACATTTTCTTCAGGCCGGCAAGCGCCCATCCAACAATAAGCTCACATGAATCGTGTATAATAAAAGTTGGTACATTCGTAGATGTACGAGTATATAGGCTGATGTCCCAGTGGCAAATTATCCCCTTAACAATGAAATTACGAGGCTACGATGGTTGACGTAAACACCCCTAATATTTACAATTCTTTACGAACCCCCCCCCCCCTTCTTCTCCCAATCATGCTCTCTTGATTATAATCTTCAACTATTGTGCGCAAGAAAAAATTTACGCCTCAAGTTATAATAAATCTGTTAAGAGAAAACGAGCCTCCCTATATCGCGCCAAGCTACCTTTTCCTTCTTTCTCTCTCACCCATGGTATGAGGGCTACCGCAACCGCGTTATCTGCCCATTCTGATTTATCCCACGTATAATTTTTCACTCTCGGAGAGTGCGAGATTTTTTTTTTCCCCCTTCTATAATAACTTCTAAATCTGAATTTACCGATCCCCTCCTTCGAAACAAATTGTAAATTTTACAGACGGAGTGCAACAATAGAAGTGGACAAACTGGAACTGGTTTTGTACGAGATACCAGAGTTAGACCTTTTCGAGCGAACAAAAAAATTTATGGATATTGTTACGGCGGCATTTAAAAAAAAAAAAAAAACAAATTCTCTCTCTCATTTGATTGCCGTTTCGCTCAATTAGGCAATCGATTTTCTCTTAAAGGGTGACAGTTTTATAAGCTCGTTTATTTGTCATATTCTTTAAGGAGATCGCACCAGAAAGATTTACGTGGCTATCCTTTAATTTAACGGGCATAACTTTTGTGGTGATGGGTAAAGTAATAGTGATAGTGAGAATAAGTTACACAAATGAGGCCGGAGGCGTGGACAATTTTTTTCTTTTCAGAAATAGAGACGTAGATTTCTGGAAAGAAGATAAATATATACACACAAAAAAGTGGAACCAGCCGTAGGCTGAGTGAGATGATTTTAAAAAGGGGTGCTGCTTTCCATGAGAAGTGGGAGGGGGTAGAATCATCTCCAAAAGTAACAGGTAAAAGGTTAGCCATAAGATAAGAGCCTCTCTAATAGCGGCTCTTAGGAAGAGGGGGTTCCCTTGACAATTTATGTCTTTGCTCGATTTCTAACACCGTACAACGCTTTTTCCGGCCGCTATCTAAAATGCTCCTCAAGAATCACACTTTCCAACGCCGCACATAAAGCTCTTTTAAACGGAAAGCCTCCAGTCGTTTTAAGGAGCTTCAGATTTGGGAATCCTTTTGAAGATGCTAAATTAAGTTCTTGGCGTATAAGTAATTTTAAGCAATAGAATTTCAATTGCTTTCGCATCCCGTACATCAAGAATATGCCGAAGAAAGTTCCTGTCCTCTTATTCGCACTTAAAAACACTTCACGTCACTTTCGTGACATAATTTCGATTTTTAGGAATTCTTATTTCTCTTATTTTTAGCTGTAAATATACTTAATGGGTGTATAGAAAATTGGGGGCCGATCCTCCGCCGCCATCCACGCTCATATTAAAGACTTATGACGGGGATGGATGTTCTTATTCAGTTTTATACGTTCGTAATTTCGCAGTTTACTCTAAAACTAAACGAAGTTTATCAACGATGGTGTAAATACGCCCATTGTATAGCTTTACCAAGCGGATGGAACGAGTCAAGATATTTCATTGTGTGCACACCTCTTTTGGGATATGACACTCTGCGAACTGGGACTTCAGCAGGCAACAACTCTGAAGCCAATTGCCTGCATTGAACCTTTTCGAAAGACAATTAAGTTCTCTTTAGAGGCCAAATGTCTGCGAAAGGAAGAAAAAACGAAGTGTTAGAAAAGGTGAAGAAGAAGAAGAAGAAAAAAAAAACAGGTAGAATAAAACAGCATTAGCTAAGTGGTCGCTCGTTCTCTGGCCAGATAAAGTCTCCTCTCCACCCCTCACCCTATCACCCATTCACATTCACACTACATCTCCACGACCTTTCCCGAGAAGGATTTATGTATTACTAGAGATCAGCCGAGGGTAGGAGAGGAAGGGATTTGTACAAAAACGAGGTTCCGTCTATATGGGATTTAATTGATGCCGGCCAATGAGCCTCCCGAGGCAAGGCGTGGAGAGGAGTGTGGAAGGTGACGAGTTTATCGTTTTGTTTCTTTTTCTTTGAATGAGTAGGATATAATAAGGGAAACCAGTTTGTATTTTTACAAGAGGACTAATTCTCCATTCATGCGCTATATAGTGGAAGGGATTCATCGAGCCGTAATTGTTCCTCTTCCGCATCCGACTTCTTCACCATCTTTTTTTTTTTTTTTTTTGCCGGATTCTCCTCGCGATATAGTTGTTGCACAAACTATGTACAGCCTGTTTTTTTTTTTTTTAACATGTTAATTTTTTCCTCGCATTCCAAGCATCGCTCGAAATCTACGTGTTCCCATCAAGCCGGAACGCCACCTCTTGGAATTTTCAAAGCGTCGAGGCTTAGCATAAGAAGGGATCGGATCATCTTTTTGCCGCCTGCCTTCATCATCTTTTTTCTCTCCCCCCTCCCCTCCATTTTTTTTTTTTACATTTTCATCTTTGTCTTCTCCTCTCCATCCCTGATAACCATTCCAGATTACACTGACAAATAACGAGTCATAACAAGAGCCCACACACAATGTCTTCCATTGTGCTCCAGGTTAATTGATTATAGTTGTTTCTTTTCACCTATATGAGCCCCCCCTCCCCACCATGCACCGTCACTTCCAACACTCCGTCTCTCTTGTTGAAAACTGAAAGTCACCCATCTGCCATTATAAGGCAAGGTGAGTATAAGGCGATGTCTTGGGGTGTTTTCTATTATGTGTACCTATATGTGCCTGACACACTTTAAAACCGTTTTTCACGAATTATGTAACGTGTAATGCCTTTTTAAAAACTTAATGAGCTGATGAACAATAAAGCGTTTTTTGTTAGTTTTCCTTCTGGGTGATGAACACTGTTTCATACCATGAAAGAACACACTCGAGGAGAGCTCACAGGGGATTTTATGTAACAGGATTAAACTTTGAATCTACAAGAGTAAAGCTACAAGATACCGTCATACGATAAGAGGAGGTATAACTCATTCGAGCTTGTTGTGTCTTTCAAGATCAATTAATAATTCATGATCGGGTTTTGTTTTTAATTCGTTTTGCGTCTCTCTTATAGTTGAGATGGAAAAACAGGGAATAGAGAATGGGACGATTATTATTGAAAAAATATATAATGTGTCTCAATTTATTGCTTCCCAGTGAGAAGCCTTAAGAACTCTTGATGCGTCGGTGGAATAACGGGGATGAACACAGGAACTGAGCAATGTCGTGACTCTCAGCGATTATTCGTTCATAAAAACTAAGCATTAATTCCGTTAATTTTCATGAGGTGCTAATTACAATCCATCTAATTTGAATCAAGGAGGGAGGTGCTATCACGAAAGCTACAAGAAAACAAAAGGAATATCCAAAGATACGTTATATAGTGGGGTCCCAAATATAATTTACATAAAGTCTACCGGTAGATTTGTACAAAATCTTTTGAGTTTTCCCAATAATTAAAATTTATACGCATTTCATAGGGCCACAGTGTCTTGTGAGTTATAATCAATACACCGTCTACGCCATTAAACAATCTCGGTTTCTAGATCGGCTGTTGACCTGCCTGCCGCTTTGTTTCTTAAAATGTATACTCACTTCTGGTGTCTGCCTTCCCTGGGTATAATCATCATGCATGCCACCTCCACCAGTGGTGAGGGGGGGGGGGAGGAAGAAACTATTGTTGAAACTCAACCCTCATAGGTGAGTGTGTATCACATTTGGCTAATAATGGGTTTAAATTGAGGCTGCACAATACGAGCCTCAGGCCCGTATTTATGAATTAACGTTCCTTTGAAGCTTCCTTGAGTCAAGGAACAGTTGAGAACAGTTTTGATCAAAATAAAACCATTTGTTCAGATGAATTTCAAGGGTTCCTTAACTTCAAGGAACGTTCATAAGTACGGGGCATCAGACTATTTTCTGCCAAAATTCAGCTTTCTATAACTTGATTTCCCCGCAGGCTATCCATAATTATCAGGTATGCTGTGGTCTGAGGTTGTGGTAGAGCTGGTCAAAACCATCGGTGCAAGTTCAAGGTCAGGACTGCATGATAAAAACTGACATAATTGAAAGTCGTCATGACAATGAGCATTGTGGAAATCCTCTCTTTGGTTGGTAATTCAGAGTGGCCTGACAAATCCAAACTGCCTACAGCCCTCACACAAACACAAACACTATCCTGTGAGGCACGAAATCTCCTTCGTGAACGACATGCTTTTGAAAGGAAATCGATTAGTCATTCCGACCTCACTTCGAAATGATATGCTTCATAGAATTCATACCGGGCATCTTGGAATCAACAAATGCCGACTCCGAGCGAGCCACAGCCTATGGTGGCCGGGTCTCTCCACGGACATCGAGAGTATCGTAACACAATGTCCCCAGTGCACCGAAAATCGTACTCAGGGAAAAGAGCCACTTATCCCCGGCGAATTCCCTTCTCGTCCTTGGGAGAAAGCCGGAGTGGACCTGTTCAAACTCAAAGATACGCTGCCGTTAAAACGAAAGAGGGAAAGTACAGAGGCCAGTACAAAACGAATTACGACAGAGACACCAAGTCAAAGAGCTTCGGCCACTCCACAAGTGGCAACAACAACAAGTGCAAGTGGGGAACAAGTTTGGATTCGAGATCTCAATAGACCAGGCATTGTGAAATCTATCGCCAAAGAACTCCGTTCATACTGGGTTCAAACAGACATCAGTACGCTCAGAAGAAACAGGTTCCATCTTTTACCCTACACGCCTAAATCTTCAACGGCGGTGAGACAAAATCCCAACACCTCTGTTGCTACGGATCCGACGCCCATTTCGCAGAGAATACAGAGCCAAGAAATTACTCCGAAAGAACAAGACTCTCCTCGTCCTCTCATCATTTGGACTGACCCTTGCCAGTACAGGACAAGAATGGGCCGGCCGATACAGCGCCCCAGGAGATTCGTGACTTAAAGGAAGGGATGTTCTGGTAGAAGGAGCACGAGAGCTCGGGGAAGGATGACCAAGTATAATGCTGGTGGGAGATCTTATCTTACCTGTAAGAAGTGCAGTACAAAATACTCGTTTATGTCTTTGTTTAAATAAACCGTTAATTATCGTTCAAAGTGATTCATAACGACCTGAACAATTCATATACTTTCACTTTCTGCTCGCTACACAGTTCATTCAGAGGTAACCGAACCCACTCATCCTCAGAAGACGATACCTGGACTGGACATGATAGTCAACGCCCTAGCGACTTCGGCCACTCTGCTGCAGGGCACCTCCTGTCATGTAATCCCCCAGAGAGATAACGGCCTAGGCCATACAGAGTTATCAGAAGTAGGCGCCAGGAATGAGCCACATTAAAATGACATCACTCTCATAGCGTTTCCCATTCGCACAAAATTTTGCATTTGGGTAGTTCATTTCCACCCGCCCACTCTTAATTAAATCATATGTTTCTGGAGAGGACGAGTGGAAATGAATCTTCCGCGTTGCAGAATTTTGTGCAATAGCTTCTTGTGGAATAGCTTTCTTTTGCAAGGTGAAGACTCTACCCGGCGCAGAGTACAACCCCATAATTGAGAAGGCTGCATATGATTCCATAGTAACAAATTAACAGACCAGACACTGGAACACAATATTTCAGCTTCCTCAGCGCGTACAAGGCTCTGTTCAACATTTTAGCCAACTGCTCAATGTGGCACCTCCCAGTTGAGTTTTGCATCCATCCACAATCCCAGAAACTTGATCGGCACGGTCACAGAGGGCAGTTCCCACAGGCCGAAAATAAGATGCTGCGTTTGGTTGGCGTTGAGCCACAAGTTATTTCTTAAAAGCCATGCTTCTAGTTTTTCGCGCTCATCAATCATTCTACTCACGAGGTTCTTAAGGTCGGAGTCGACGATGGTCAACGTCGTGTCATCAGCTAAAAGAACGACCAAAGCGTCAATCCAGGCAGGCGGTCACAAAATCAGTGGGTATTAGTCCTTCCACCACTGCTCCTGTCGCAAACGAATCTTCCTACAGAACAAGATACGGCCGGACAGTCAAAAAACCGAATTCTTAACGTCCATGAGAAAAAGGAAGATGTAATGAGATCTCCATAGGTACATGTGTTTACCTATGTGAGTGATCATATTTGTGACTTACTTTTGATTTATTATTATAAAAATATAGATTTGCTTTTCCTGTTCATTCGAACAGCTCTCGTTATTCTTACATGGTGGCAGCTCGGTAAAATTTATCGGCATGGAAGAATTGGTTCAAATCTTAGCCGATGCAATTGGAAAAGCTCAGAAGGCTACCAACGAGGTATCAGCGCCCGCAAGCTTCTCCTTATCGCCTCCTGAGCGTTTTAATATTCGAGAGGCGTCGAGTTGGGAGCCATGGATTCGTCGCTTCGAATCGTTCCGATATGCCTCGGGATTATCGGAAAAAGGAGTTACAGCGAGTTAATATGCTTGTTTATTGTTTAGGTGAAGAAGGAGACGATCTTTTGTCTTCCTTGGGTCTTCCTCCAGAGAAGAGAAAGACGTATGACGAGGTAAAAGAGATACTAAATAGTCATTTTCGGTTGAGAATCAATTTGTTCTATGAAAGAACAAAATTCCTCCTTCGTAACCAGTTGCCCGAGGAGACAATTGACACTTATATTAATGAATTTTTCTCGCTCGTGGATAAGTGTCAATGGTCGTGTAAGTCTTGCGATTTCGGTAAGAATATGCTTCTCGTCAAGTTAGTTACAGGTCTAGCAAACAGAAATCTGTCAAGTCAGTTGCAGTTACTGGAAGACTTGACGCTAGAAAAGGCGATAGAAAAAATGCGTCTGTCAGAAAGTATCGAAATTCAACAAGACCATCTACGAGGAGTGAAGGAAATGTCGGTAGAAGAAAATTCTAGACATCGTTTCAAGTCCTTAAAAAACAAGGGTTTTAACACAAAATGTTTCAGTTGTGGTCGTTTCACAAGTCATGCTACGGAGGAATGCCCCGCGAAAAAGCTGACTTGTTACAACTGTGGGAAAGAGGGCCACATAAAGCCAGCGTGCCCTGCTGTTAAAAAAGTTCGTGAAGTTGAACACTCGACCCCTGCTAGAGAGCAAAAGGTTGGTAGTCCGCACTACTATTTGGAAAGAGTTGAAGCAGGTACTTCAGGTGAACTAAACGAAGTCAGTATAACGCCTTTCGGGTAACTTTAAGAATAAGGAAAAGAAAAGTTCAATTTAAGATTGACACCGGAGCCGATGTGAGTGTAATGAGTTCCTCTTTAGCTAAATCGTTTTGTTTAAATATATTAGAGACGAATTCGATATTAAGAGGTCCCGGGGGCGTGCGCTTGGATGTCAAGGGTAAAGTCGCAGTCGAACTCTCTCTAAAAGGCAAAAAATTCGTTAAGACATTTCATATTATCGACGGTCAAAAAGAACCTTTATTGGGAAGAGCTGCAATAGTGGCTTTTGGTCTCATTAAAAATGATGTTACGGAAGTTTCATATGAATTTAAGTTGTTTTCGAAGTTTCCTGAAGTATTCAATGGTTTGGGAAGTCTATCCGGAGCACCGTACAAAATAAAACTCGTGGAAAATGCTTGCCCTTATTCAATTTCTTGTCCAAGAAGGGTTCCGATTCCATTGAGGGACAAGCTAAAAGAAGAACTCGATAGCATTGTTGAGAAAGGCGTCATCTCTCCTGTTTCTCAACCAACCGATTGGTGTTCCCCAATCGTAGTGGTCCCTAAAAAAAAATAATCAAATAAGGCTGTGCACAAACTTTACTGAATTGAACAAATTCGTGAAAAGGGAAAGGACTATTCTCCCTTCTGTAGACGAGACTTTAGCCAAGTTAAAGGATGCTCGGGTCTTTTCCAAGCTCGATGCTAACAGTGGATTTTGGCAGGTTCCCTTAGACACTGATTGCACCCTTCTTACCACTTTCATTACTCCCTTCGGTAGATATTTTTACAGACGTCTTCCGTTCGGGTTGTCTAGTAGTCCGGAGCATTATCAAAAAAGAATGTCAGATATAATCGAAGGCCTTAACGGTGTTGTAAATCAGATGGACGATTTTTTGGTTTATGGTAGAAATCAAGAGGAGCATGATGAGCGCTTGGTTTCGGTCGCTTGGTTCGGAAGATTTAGAAATCGGGGATTGACTCTGAATAGAGAGAAGTGCGAGTTCAATATCACGAAAGTATCTTTTCTTGGTCATGTTTTGGATAATGGGAACATATTTCCTGGACCGGATAAAGTGAAGGCTATTCGAGAGATGCCGGCTCCAACTAATCACAAAACTTTGCGATGCTTTCTCGGTATGGTCAACTATTTAGCCAAATTCGTTCCGCGCTTGTCAGAGTCGTCTAGAAAGTTGCGTGAATTACTTAGCGCAAAATGCGACTGGTTTTGGTCGCCTGTTCATGAACAATGTTTCAATGAAATAAAGGACTTGATTTCGTCGTCTGGTAGTTTAATCTTTTACGACAGTCAGAGGAAGACCAGAGTTTGTGCTGATGCGTCCACCTTTGGTCTTGGCGCAACTCTAGAACAGAAAATTGATGGTAATTGGTTTCCAGTTCAGTACGCCTCAAGATGTCTGAGTGACGTTGAGAGAAGATACGCGCAGATCGAGAAAGAAGCGTTAGCTCTTACTTGGGCTTGCGAGCGTTTCGAGACTTACCTAATTGGCAAGCCCTTTCTTCTTCTCAACGATCACAAGCCTTTGGTTGAAATATTGGCTAAAAAACCTATCGCTGATTTATCCGCACGTCTTCAACGTTTCAGAATGAGACTTCTTTGCTTTGACTTCGAAATTAGTCACGTTAAAGGTAAACATTTCACTTTACCAGACACTCTGTCTCGCATTCCAGTCAACGTCGAGGAGGAACACGGTGATGTCCTTGATTTATTGGAAATGTTTGTTTCATCAGTCGTGTCTTCGATTCCGGTGAGCGATAGGACAGTAGAACAGTTTAAACAAGCTCAGGCTGTTGATAAAGTTTCAATAAATTTGAAGGAAGCAATTTTGTCCGGAAACTGGGAAAAATTTAAAAATTCTGGATTTTACAAGGAGAGAGGAAATTTAGCCGTATTCAATGATTTAGTAGTTTATGGTCAGAGGTATTTTGTTCCCCAGGAAATGAGGAAAGAAATTTTAGATGTCATCCACCTAGGTCATTTTGGCGTTTCAAAGTGTATTTGAAGAGCACGAGATTGCGTGTGGTGGCCTGGCATCACAGTAGACATCAAGCGTTTAATAAGTACTTGCTCCCCTTGCCTTGAGAATAATATGTCGGATAAAAGTGAACCGCTCATTCCATCAGAAGCTCCAAACGGTCCATGGCAGGTGTTAGCAGCCGACCTGTTTTTCTTTTGTGGTAAAAATTATCTCGTCGTCCAGGATTATTTTTCCAAGTACATTGAACTGGTAGAACTAAGAGTCACTGATTCCTACCAAATCATTGTTGTTTTAAAGGACATATTTTCGCGACATGAAGTTCCCTTGGCTCTAAGAACTGATAACGGTCCTCAATTTATCAGTAAGGAATTCAAGGAATTTTCAAAACATTTCAATTTTCGTCTCGTTACTTCAAGTCCGAATTATCCGCAATCGAATGGTCAGGCGGAGAGAGCAGCTCGAATAGCGAAGAGTATATTACAAATAAAATCGAGACCCGTATGAGGGTCTGCTTGTTTACAGGAGTACTACTTTGGAATCCGGTCACAGTCCGGCAGAACTATTGTTTGGAAGAAAGATTCGTTCCAGTCTGCCAATTTCTCTTACGACGCTACGTCCATGTTGGCCGGATTTGAGTTCATATCGTAAGAAAGTATCTAGGGCAGCTCAAGATCAAAAGTTCTACTTTGATAGACGACACAACGCTCGTCCTTTTTGCCCTTTGAATAAAGGAGAAAGTGTCTGGATTAAAGATCTCCGACGATACGGAACAGTCGTGGAAAATGGATCGGGGCCTACCAATCGAGACTATATCGTCGAGCCTGAATTGAGAAGGTTTGGAAGAAACAGAAAGTTCTTAACTCCGGCAGGTAATTTCTTCAAATCTGACCAGGATACTTCAAGACGTGAAGAAAACTCATCTGCGGTCACAAATTCAGTGGGTATTAGTCCTTCCACCACTGCTCCTGTCGCAAACGAATCTTCCTACAGAACAAGATACGGCCGGACAGTCAAAAAACCGAATTTTTATCGTCCGTGAGAAAAAGGAAGATGTAATGAGATCTCCATAGGTACATGTGTTTACCTGTGTGAGTGATCATATGTGACTTACTTTTGATTTATTATTATAAAAATATAGATTTGCTTTTCCTGTTCATTCGAACAGCTCTCGTTATTCTTACAGAGATGTTACAGATTTTGACGGTTTACGACACTTTAACTATGAGCTAATTCCGTTTCTGTGGTCGAATTGACGATTTCCCGCGTCGATTTACCTCGCGTTATTAATTGATGAGCTACCGAGTTCTCTTTCTGGGGACTCATCCTCGAATAGGCATTGGGATGCATCTGACTTGTTCTCACGTCGAGGTGCCCACCCCTGGATCGAAGGCTGGCTACACCCCTGCAGTGAACTAGCGACTTTTCCTCTGCCAAGAATTATCATTTTTTTTCTCAGTTTTAAACGCAAATTAGCTATTTTTGTTATTTTTATCCGCGATTAGCGTTTTCTTAACTTTAGCTGTGCAATTTTAGTCGACAATAAGAGTTTCTCTCGATTTTAGCCAGCCAATTTTTAGCAATTTCTTTTGTTTTAGCCATGACTTAGCACTTTATCTCAGCAACGAAGTGGCCTTTGAAACCGTGAATTTTCTCAATTTTGGCTGTAAATTAGAATAACCCGCAATTTATCGCTATCCTCAAATTTAGACGTGGATTAAGGAGCTTTTCCGAAATTATTTCCAACCCATGCCACGAGTTATAGCACTTTTTCTCCATTTTAGCAAAGAATTAGCGATTTTATCAGTTTTACCAGTGACTTAGCGCTTATTATCTATATTACTGGCGAATTAGCAATGTTGTACTCAGATGCAGCAATGAATTTGCACTTTTCTCATTTTTAGCCCCGAATTCTAGCGCCTCTTCTCAAATTCTTCTGTGAAGCTGCCTCCAAAAATCGCAAATCAGCGTTATCACTAAATTTCAGCTTTAAATGAGCAATTTTTCTCACTTTTCGCCGTCAATTAGCACTTATTCTTAATTTGGGCCATGCACGTGCGATTTTTCACACATTTAGGCACGCGAGTTAGCGCTTTTTCCCCATTTTTAGCAGTGAGTTAGCGATTTTTCTCAATGTTCGGGTGCCGGGTTGATTTTTATTGTGTGTCAGTAAATTCGGATGCCCCACAAATTATCGCTTATTTCAAATTTAGCCGCGCATTAGAGCTTTTTCGAAATTATTTCACATTTATCCACGAGCTAGCACTTTTTCTCAATTTTTAGCCGTGATTTACACAATTTAAGCAGTGAATAAGCACTTTTTCTCTTATGACCAAGTAATTGGCGATTCATTCACGTTATATGTAGTGGCAATGATTAGCACATTTCTCATTATTAGCCCCGAATTAGCGCTTCTTAATTTTGGCCGCGAATATGCGATTTTATCACATTTAGCCCCATGCGAGTTAGCTCTTTTTCTCCGTTTTAGCAGCAAATTGCGAATTAGTGCTGCTGAATTTGAGAAAAACGACTAATTCACTGATAAAATGGGAAAAAGCGCTAACTCATGGTTAAATGTGAAAAAAACTCAAATTCGTGTCGAAAAAACAAGTAATTTTGTCTTATTTAATCAGCGAATTAACTGTGTATTCACGTATATCGAAGAGTCAGCGTTCTTCCCACAATTTCAACCGAGAATCAGGGTTTATCGCTATTTTGAGCGCGGATTAGCTGGCGTACTCAAATAACTAGGATTGCCGACATTGTGCGCTGATCTCAAAAATAAATGGCCAAGTTTGGGATATGGCTTGCGTGCGTTTTTCTTAATCGTCGACACTTCGACAGCGTGTAATAGAATACAACGCGATGCATCAAGCAAAATCAGTTTCGAGTGAGTTTAAAACGTGACCCATCGGTCAAGGAGGATAGAACACAGGTGTGGGGGGGGGAGAGGGTGTTTGGACGGAATCAACAGGGAGGTGGTTTCTTAAACAATTTTAATGTATTCCTCGGTTTATGGAAATGTCTTTCCGTTGTAAAACGCAACCATCTTCCCACGGACCTTGATCTCTCTCGAACATGCGGAAGCCATATCCACGCTCGGCAATGCATTTATAGTTTGTTCGACTTATACACGAAATTCAATCGTGGTGCTGATTTTTAAATTGTTTATTTCGTTTTCTTGACCCATTTTCCCAAGAATAAAACATTGAAACAAAGAATTTTACCACTTTGGCGATGTAATTTACACAATTAATTCAGCATGGTTCACGACTGATGCGTTAACTCTTTGATTCACTGTTTTTATGTGTACCATCTTTAAGGACTTCCCCTCCTCACCTTTTCATAAACATTTTTTCACCTTAAAACTAATAACAGGAAGTGCTCACCTTCGGCAACGGTCGAATCACTTTAAAAGAAATAAGGCATACCGGAGGAATAAATAACTCGATAATAACATGAGGAAGAAGAGAAAACTATTAATTCAAAGATAAACAAATTAGAGAAATGTGAGATTTCATCAATATGGCGTTAGAAAAAAAAGTAATGACTATAGTTAGGCGACGGCGCCGGGGGGTGGGAGGGGGCTCCATCATTCTTTAATAAACGGACGAGTCTTCACCTTTTAGACACCGTCAATTAGTTTGGTCTCGAAGCAGGTGGCTGTTGACTGTTTTTCGCTCAAAATTTTCATCTCTTTCTTTCAACTCTTTTTGCCTTTCTTCCTCACTTGTGGGACAAGAAAAGTGTAAACTGAGGAGTTGAACAAATTCCAGGAGCCGCTTTGTATTACAATTAAGGCTAACCATTCTCTAACAGCAATTTATAGTCATGCAATGATGAAAAAAAAACAAGGTCGAGGTGGAAACTCTTTAAGGGACTTGCTACCTGATTTTGAAGAAAAAAAATGTTAATAAGCGTTTTTAAAATAAGAAGTTGTTGAGTAATTTTACTCCCCTCTTCTCCATCTCATTTCCAATAAAAATCACGCCCTTACGCCCTTATGCATATAAACATAGCATGAAAGTAAAAAGTCTGAAGAGCGCACATAACCGCGTGCAAGTATTCATTCTCTTCACCTGTCATTATATTATTATTATTGTTATTACCATTACAAATTTGAAAAATCTAGAAAGTTTATACGCAATTAATTAAATTTCCTAGAGCTAAACATGTAAACTCGCGTTCAAGCCGTGTTATTTTCATATCGCCTCTTCCACTTTTAATGATAACTGCCTCCTGTATAGTCCTATAAGAAAAACCTGAGTGAGACGTGACATTCTCTCAAACGCCCCTTCCGTCTCATCTATAAACTTTACTCTAGAAAAGGAGAATCACTCATACGCATAGTTTTTGATCCGTTTCTTTTTTGCAAAGTGAAAACAGTTTTCTCTATCCAGGAGTGATGGTGAGGGGTGTAGGGAGGGTTCTAGCGAATATGTAATTAAGCCGATTATTATATACCGCTATAAGCCGCAATCGTCTTTAAGCCTCGCACGTCAGGGGATTTTTTTTTTTTCTTTCCTTTTTAACGTTGAGTGAAGAAAATTGAAAAAGAGCGCTGAACATGAATTCCAATCAAGCTAATGGTAATCTCAATAATTTGAACGTAATTTCTGGTGCATTAAATTGTGAACTGCGATGTTTTATAATATGCGGTAGTTAACACTAGAGAGGAACGGACTGTATTTTGTTGCTCTCGGTTTCGATTATATTAATTGAACAACTGAACAAGACCACAACGCTGCAAAAAGGTGTGTGTGTATGCGTGTAGTTTTAGTGTCATGCACTCACTCCCCATGTACCCAATTTTTTTGGTCTTCTTAACAAATTTTCACTCCCGTTATTTAATGGAAGCGTTTGATTGATGTTGATATACAATTCCTCAAGGTATATATATACATTATCGATTACTCCCCCTTTGTCCTTAGTCGTAGAATAGATAGTAATTTTGACTTAAAACACGGGAATCTGTATTCTCAAGGCTAAGCCCTTAAATAACCGCTCACCGCACATGCATATTATAACCATCCCGACAGATTTTTGCCGCCTTTAATGAAGATCTCAATAAGATTGGTTGCTTATAAAAAAAAAAAAAAAAAAAACAAAAAAAAACGATAGCAGTGTTGTTTCAACGGGAGAGGAAGGACATTGGAAAAGGGAAACATGCTCTCAGAGAGCTCTTGAATACTAAAATCTGGGCAACTCGCTCGCTATATATACGTCTTCCACTAATTGTACACATAATTCACTCTTCCGTCGTCCACCTACCCTCTTAGATCGCGTCTTTATATATCCTTCATCTCCTTTAATTCGGGTTTGATCCGAATCGTGACGCGTATACTTGGTTTTGGTTCCCCTTGATGATTTAAACGAATATACCAGCTTCAATCATACGGTGATCAGCGTTGTAGTCTACGATATTTTAATCAGGTTTTCTTTTCCTTTGAACTGAACGATATATTTTTGCTCAAAACCTTTGGTGTCCCTTGGATAACAAGTTTGGTTCAAGCCTTCAGAACAATTTATTAATTAAATCGAGTTTAACAGAATGATTTCAACACTTTTAAAAATACAGCAGAATCACAAACCCCCCTCCCCATCGACAGTCCTGTAGAACTCTGAAAAAGTTATTCCTCCGTGCCATTTGAGCAATGAAGCGAACGAGGGAGGTGGAGAGAACGTTGGTTGTTGGTGTTGTTGTTGTTGTTGTTGTTGTTTTTTTTTTTGGGGGGGGGGGGCTTTTTGGATGGTTGTGGAAAAACTTTCTGTTGGTGAAACATCTGCTTTCTGTCCATGGAGTGGTATTTTTGACACGAATTTGCTGTTATCGGAGCAGAATTTAGGTTTTTTATGTTCCCATACTCCACGTTTCCGCTTAAATTAATGGAGTGGTATTTTTGACACGAATTTGCTGTTATCGGAGCAGAACTTAGGTTTTTTATGTTCCCATACTCCACGTTTCCGCTTAAACACGTAAGTGGGGTTTTCATTGATCTGAAGAAGGCCTTTGATAGTGTGTCTCACGATATTCTTGTATCAAAGTTACGTTGGTATAATTTTTCGCCTGTGGCCACGAAATTGATTGAATCATACATTCATGATAGAAAACAAGCGGTTAAAGTTTATGATGAGGTTTCTGAGTTGAGTAATGTTTTACATGGCGTGCCCCAAGGCTCTATTTTGGGGCCAGTGCTTTTCTTGATTTTCATCAATGATTTCCCTGCTGTTTCCTCTGCTCATTGCATCCTGTTTGCTGATGACACGACTCTTTTAGTTGATGGTAATTCGAAGGCAGATGCAGCCTCTAAAGCACAGGAGGTTTTGGTTGAGGCTGAGGACTGGTTCTCGGCTAACTGTCTGGCTCTTAATGGCGAGAAGACAGTATTCGTTGACTTCGGGATTAAGGAGGTGGAGAGGTCCTTTGTCAATTTTTTGGGAATCTGTGTGGATAGCCGGTTAGTGTGGGATCGACATTGTACGTATTTGACAGCGAAGTTGTCCAAAGTGATTTTCCTCGTTAGAAGCATGAGACAAATCGTCTCTGAGTCTGTGCTCTTGACATCATACTTTGCACTGTTTCACTCGTTGGCCACGTATGGTTTGCTTGTGTGGGGCCACAGTCCTCAAGCCAAAAAGGTTTTCTCACTTCAGCGTAAGGTTGTGAGAATCATTGCACATAGGAAGTTTCGGGAGGATTGTAGAGATGACTTTAAAAAAATGAAAATCATGCCTTTGCCCGCAGTTTATATATTCCACTCTCTACTCCACGTACACACTTTGAAGAACAATTCAAAAGAATGTAGTGTCCAAGACTATTGCACGCGTAGCCGCGGAAAACTTATCGCACCTTAAATTGACACACTCTGAAAATCATGAAAATCGTCCACGAGTCGTCGATTCCCCACTGTAGCGATCACATCGGCCGGGGGTCTGAGTGAAATCGATGTCAGCGGCGTAGTGGGCCTATCTGTTTGTTTCACCGGCGCAGGGGAGAGCGGCCCTCTCCTCCTGCACTCGCGTGACATGGGCGTAGCCAGGGGGGGAGGCAGGGGTGGGCAGTTGCGTAGATTTCGTGGGAGCAGCTGCCCACCCTCCAAATTCCATCGAAAAGTTATAAAATCCAACACATTTTTAATGATTAAAACTTTCGCATGACTTGCTCAGCAATTTCGCTCACTAATACATAGCACACCAATTTCGCGGATGTTTCTCAAGAAAAAAAAACAACAAAAAAAAACAAAAACAACCACACATTTTCGCTTATCGGTTTTACCACAAATTAAAAAATTCGTGGATGTTTGTTGCTGAAAAACCGATTTCGAGAGAGTCCGCTTAACTTGGAAACCGATTTTGCTGATTATTCTCACTAAAATCGCATTTTCGCCAGGTTCGACGCGCAATTTCGTGTGTTTTGGCTAGCTCAAATCGTGTTTAGCCCGCTGTGTCATCCATAGACTTATGGTGGGAGAGGAAATACCAACTCTGTTTACCGTCTCAGGTCTAAAATTTAAAGTTTAGCTCCAAAAGTATCACTTTCCGATGGGGGGGGGGAGAAGTTTCAGTTTTTCGACATAAAATCCGAAATAGAAGGCTACAAATGACAGTTTTCCAGCAGATATTAATTTTTTGGCGGATAGTGGCCGTTTCTGTGCTAATTTAGTCTCTGATGACCATTAATTGACGAGATTCTAAACTCCAGATCCTTGTTATGCCTGCGAAAAGGCAATAGTGCATCTGGTATTTTCGCCAGTGAAGCTGCTCACAGAAGTGGATCCAGGTTTTCTCTAGAGTAGTTGCACACAGGTTTTTTTCCCCCCGACTTTACTCGTGAATGAGCACTGTTTTTAGCCTTGAACTGACGTTTTCCTTAATTATAGCTAAAACTGAGTGCTTTTTCTCAATTCTACCTCGAATTAGCCCATTTTCTTCACTTTAGCTGTAAAAAAGTCTCGAACAACCGTTAAATAACGCATTTCTGATTTACTATTTCAATTTCGGCCAGCACTGGGCATCGCCTAACCGCAACCGGTGCGTTCTGTCAATTTCAGCCGTAAAAGAACAGTTTTTCCTCAATTTAACATGTTGACGAACGCTATTTCTCAATTTTAGCTATGACAATTCCACCGATCAACAGCAAACGGTGACAATTTTGCCAATTTGTTTTCCCTCAATTTTAGCCGCAAATTAGAGCTTTTCCCCTATTCTTCCTTGAGCAATTTTTTCCCCCTTCAAATTTTCACAGTGAAAATATTCACATAATCCGCGTGTGAGCGAATTTCATTAGTTTTTAACTGGACGTTGCATCGCGAAACCTTGAAATGGGTATTTTCCTTAATTTCACGTGCGAACGAACAATTTTCCCTTAAAATTTTAGCCGTGGATAAGCACTTTTTCAAAAATGTATGCGCTAAAGTCACGCTCTTTCTCAATTGTACCCGCAAACTTGCCATAAATGTGTATAAAAACGGCCAATTAGCACTTTTTCGCAATGTTTACCGAGATGCTTGTTTGAGAAACCGCACGAACCGGCGTCTTCTCTCAATTTTACCTGCGTGAATGAGCTCTATTTCTCAATTTTGACCGTGAATTGGCGTTTTTCCTCAATTCTAGACGCAAATGATTCATTTTTCTCAATTCTTCATTGAACGAGCAATTCATTGAGTCAATTTTAACTGTGAAAAGAGTTCTATAAACCTTGAATAAGCGCATTTTCCAAATTTCGTCTCGCACTTTGAATCGCGAAACCGCAAATTGGTGTGTTTTCTCAATTTCAACTGCGAATAATGAGATTTATTTCTCAATTTTAGCCGCAAAATGTCTTTTCTGGATTTCATCCACGAACGAGCACTTTTTCTCAAGACGTGTGCCCCCCTCCCACCCCCAACTGTGGATCCATGCCTAGCTGGCCGCCCAACCCTTGATCACGGGCTGGCTACGCCCCTGATGTCACGTGAGTGTTTTTTCAAGGTATGTGAACGCGGCAATTGCCGCTCTAAAAATAGCCGAACAGATACTTCTCGCGCCCGGAAAATAGCTAAACTGACGATTCGTGCTTCCTTATTTAAAATTACCTAAAAAGGTCATAATTACCACCTTGAAATGGTTAAATCGACCATTCGTGCGCCAAACAAATGCCTTGGCTTGACGTACTGACTTGACAGCTCCAGTAGCGTGACCATGGGGAGGGTTTTTGGGGCCAGAACCACTCTCAGAGTACTTCAGCTCACCATAGTTAAAAAATAGTAAGCAAAAATAAAGAAAACAAGGAAATAAAATCAAAATCTATGTAAAAAACAACAAAAACAAACAAACAAAAGAAAGAAACAACAAACATCGGATTTGTTACCACCGCTAAGGAGTGGTACTTATACCACTGACCAGGCGCTGGTTCAGGATTTGCTCAGAGTCAGGGGAGGGGCTTGAGAAATTGTGCGCTTCGCTGTATGTATGTAAATAATGTATGTATATGTATGTATGTAAATAATGGCTTGACAGGATTCGATGCCTAAAAATAGCTAAACTACCTATTCCTACCATCTATACTAGCCTGAGTACACCTACGACTAGGCCGACTGTAATCGCGCCCATAAATGGCAAAACTGACGATTCGCGTGTTGTAAATAGCTAAACTGGCTAAATTGTGCCCTAAAAATAGCCAAAAATGACTAAACCGACGATTTGTGCGGACCTGAAAATTCCAGACTCATGTCACCTTCCTGGGGCCAAATAGTCGCAGTCTGGCGTTGAAGTCAAGCACGTTCTATTTTCATACCACGGAAACCGAACGGAATTTATTGGATATGGCTCTTCGAAATAATACTTTTTGGGGTCCAGATCATCCAATAAACAAATTCCGAGGGTTTGACTCCTTCAAAAAAAAAAAAAAAAGCAATTCGAGGGTTTATTGCAGGCTCGACCAATAAGCCAATTTCATGATTTTGGCCTTCTCATATACAAGCCAATTTCGCAAGGTTTCCATAATTAGAAAAAATCCAAATTTCGCGAGGTTTTCAAGTACCAGATTTATTGAATTTTGCCCTTTAAAACTCCAATTTAGCAGATTTATCTTCTTTAAACATCATTTCTCCTCAGGGGTTTTGGTTACTTTAGCAAACCAATTTAAAAAGTATTTTGACTATTTCAAACAAAAATTTAGGATGTTTTGCTCAAATTAACGCTAATTTCGCATTCGTATGTTTGTTCTCTCAAGACTCCCCCCTCCCGTCATCATTGAGTGGATCTGGCGCCATCAAAGCCCAATGTCGAGGATTTTCATGATTCGAAAATCCAATTTCGTGGGGCTGAATTCTTGGAAAAACCACGGATTTTCTCTCCTTTGAAAACCATTATTTTGTGGGTTTTCGCCAATTCAGATTACCAATTTCATGGTAATAACAAGCATGTCTCAAAATTGCAGTGAGTTAGCACCTTTTCCCAATTTTAGCCGCGAATTAACGTTTTGTTTGTTGATTTGTTTGTTTGTATTTTCTTCAATGTTAGTCATGAATTAGCTTTGTATTTCTCGGTTTAAGCCACGAGTTAGTGTTTTTTCTAGATTTTAGCCGTGCACTAGCGGATTTTTCCAATTTGAGCCATGAATTAGCGCTTAGTCGTGAACTTGCCCCAAAAAACAGCACATTTAAGTTTATATGAAAAAAAAAAAAAAAAAAAATTAGGCGTCCGCGCGAATTAGCACCTTTCTAAATTTTAGCCGAGTACTATCCCTTTTTCTCAATTCTCAGACACGAATTTTGCTTCTAGACCACAAAGGGGTAGGCATTTTCTCTATTATATCCACTAATCGAAGGTTTTTCTCGCACTTTCAGCCAATATTAGCGCTTATATATTGTGTTAGCGTACTTTTTCCTAAATTTTCGCTGTATAAGGGCCACCATAAACCACAAATTAACAATTTTTTCTCAACTTAGGATGTGTGCGAATTAGCGTATTTTCTCAATTTTAGTCCGCCGAATGAACGCTTTTTCTAAATTTTCAGCCCTGTAATTGCCCCACAAGCATGCATATTAGCGTGACTTCTAAATTTTAGCCGCCTGACGGCCTACCACCTTAGTACTATAGTTAGGACTTACAAAAATTGAGGACTTGCTTATTTACTACACTTCACGTGCACAGCAGTGAACTAATAACTTTCCGAATAGAAAATAGCACTTTTCCTCAATTATACCAGCAGCCTCCGATTGCGATGTCTCTGCGACGCATTGCAACACTTAACACGGGAGCAATAATAACGAGAAGCGAACACCTGCGTTTTTAAGAGAATTAATCGCACGTCGTAATGAAATATTTTCAATAAAATCAGTGGGGGATCGAAAGTGATTTTCATATATTTAAGGTGCGTTTACACTGAAGTGTCCCACGACACTTAGTATGTCTCGACATAAATGTAAAGTGTTAGACACAAATTTATTGACTTTATGAAATCTGTATAAATTCTGGAAGTTTGTGTTTACACCAAGGAAATTTGTGTCAATCACTAAATTTCAAGAAATAATTGTCACGGAATACGCTTCGGAACGCTTCGGGTTCGGTGTAAACGCACCTTTATACTTACAGGTGATCAAATGGAGAGAGTTTGTTCTTATCGACCAATGAAGACCCGCAATCAAACACTAATATCGTTGGAACCCTCTTTTCTATTGTTTTCTGTCGTTCAATTTTTATTATAGTACTTTTGAGCGATACGGATAGGCACTTTTATCGTTAACACCCTCTTAGTAAAGGTGATACAATTTAGTGAAAAGACTCGGACAGCAGTCATTTATCTTTTCACGTTACCCCCTCCAGCCTTTCCTATATTCGCCGTGTCGCTTTTGAAAACCTGGAGCACCTGCACTGTGAAGCGCCCCTCCCTTTCAACTACCGTCATTCTTGATCCTTTCGCTGGAAGGAAAATTAAACAAGTTTTTCACGGTTAACTAGAAAGAAAGAAAATAGAGAAAGGCGAAAAAAAAGTCGAGTCATCCGAGTCGAGCCATTAATAACAGAAATTATCTGGTCGAGCGGTAGGTTTGGACTTGGTATTTAGGGGTAGTGAGGAGGGGATATTCAGTCTCTTGCTTCTAACACAAAGAAACGATAAATCGTGCCGACCAAATAGAGGTAGGAGAAAAAAAAAATCAATGCTTTCAACTATAACAATAGAGGTAACCCACACGCGAACAGGATCAAACTGTAGCAGTAAAAAGAGAGTGTGGCAAAATTAATATTTTAAATAGGCAGTCACGGGGTGATGGAGGTAAATATAATGAAATTTGAAGGAACTATGACGTTTTCTACACAATCATCATTAGATGAGTTGGTGACCGCTTGCGAATGGAATTGGAGTTACATAGGGACCGCTTGGAGAGTAGTTCAAAAATCGAGCTCAAATGATTCATTAATAAGATTAATGACAAATAATCAAGTCTAAAAGGAGACAAAAATTGCTCACGCCAATCAGAAATTGTTGACGCACGTTTCCTATAGGTGAATTTCTCAAGTTTTTGCATGAGTTTGCTGAAACTGAAATGAACCACTCATTCCCGACTCAAATCGAGAAAACTCCCGAATAATAAAATAGCGGAGGATAAACCAACGAGCCTTTTGGTGATAGAAGTTGAAATGATAGAAGTTAGTGGCATCTTTTAAGCATTCTATAGTTTTCTGTAGAGGTAAAAAGGAGAACGTAACCGAAGCTTAGCAATTTCCTTTCAGCTTCGATAAAAGCTCGGTGCAGTCGAATCAAAGTGACTTTGCAGCTCCATGGACACTTGCAGCTTCCGGAAGACCTAATAAGAACAGTATGGCAACTCAGAGAATACTGTACGGAAATTCTAACTTAAGTAGCGCGTCTATTAATAGGGTTACAGAAATCCATCACGAATACTTATTTCTGGTGCAAGATTCGGATCGGTCTTGAGAACGTTTAAGAAGGCTTTAAAGAAGTTCTTACTATTGAACAAAAAATTTAATTATTTGATGTTTACTTTAGGTGATCAGTTTATGAGTAATTCAATTACTTACTGCTTGTAAAGTGCTAATATATGGAGGTAACAGGTTATCGGTTCCCACAACGATGTTCTTTGGAAAGCATTAAACTCATCGTTCAGATTCAAGTTTCCAAACAACTTCTTACAGGCTGTTACAGAAGTATCAGTTTCCGTAACGAATTAATATTTGCCTACAAGCCTTACAGAAGTCAAAATGTTGCTTAGGATGGGAAAAGGACAGCGAATGCAGCTTAGGTCTATTACATTGCGGAAAATGTTTGATTTCGCGGGATTTCAAATACCAACTTTTAGTAAAGAAAAAATATGTCTGAAGAGTTTTAATTTTTTATTTTTTACATGCATTACACACATTTTTTTTTTTTACATACGGTACCTCATCGATTTTTTTTTTTTGTTGAAAATGTGAAACTTCCTCATTCACGGTTCCTAGAGGCAAGTTCGTGGCCGTAATTTGAATAAGTATCGCAAAATAAAAACTATATTCTTTGTAATTTGTTGTTTTTTTTTAAATTTCTTCTTGGGCCCCGGTAGGGCGATGCTCCACTGACTGTGGAATAGCCACACAAAGTGTAATATAAAAATGAAGGAGCACACCTCTCTTATTGGTCATCATTATCACAGTTACTCATGAAAATAGCATTTATGTATTAGCACAGTGATACGTAGTAATTTTATACTCTCAACAAAGTTATTTCGTTTCCTGGTTCATGCTGTCACTAAAGTGAACGAGGACGAAATCTATCGGATATTTACCAAACTATAGAACGTAGCGTGATTTATTATTTATTTTTAAAGATTGATTAACTCTTAAAGGTGGTTTTTATATTACTATAGAACAGACGATAAAAAAAAAAAAAAAAAAAAAAAAAAAAAAGCAAATCAGGGACCGATAAGTAGAGGGGTGTACAAGGCAGCGGCGTCTATCACCCCGTGATGGCTGGACGCGAAATCCCCCCCTCCCTTACGAGCAGGAATCCCAACCACTCATGTATTAAAGGCCTTAAAATGGAAAATTACAGTGAAAAACAACGTTATTGGATAGTGGATAGTACTTTAATTTTTTCGCACACAAGCGTTGAAAACCTGGAGATCTCAGTGCCTAATTTTGACAAATCGGATGAAATCAACACCACATAGCGTTCAGTTATGGCGTATCAGGGGCGTAGGTAGGGGGGATAGATCCCCCCCCCCCAAGAGCTACAAGAATACAAACGAAGGAGGACTAATACCATAACGAAGAGCCCCATAAAATCTCCAAAAATGAGCGTTTCACGTTGAAGTTAGGTTTAGCAGATATTCTGGACTTAAAGCAGCCCGAAAAGGTCCGAGTACGTCCATCTTTTTCCTTGGACTTGAGACCCAACGCAGTAGTGTACCAATATACGGGGGAGGGGGGGTTCGCCAAGGACCCTCCATCAGACAAAAATCGCTAAAAAGCGCTGAATCGTGGTCTTGCGATGCAACTTCCAGACTAAAATTAAGAAAAAAATTGCTGATTCGCGGTACATGGAGGCCATTCTACGAATAAATTGTGGAAACCAACGCAAAAGTGTAGTATTTTGGTAAATCCCGCAGTTAAAGTTGAGAAAACACGCTATAATATTGACAAATGAAAGACGCTTTCAGGTTAAAATTGGACGAAAATGGCAAATTCACAACTGAAATGGCGTAAAATCGCCCATTCGCGTATGAAAAAGGGAATAGGATGCTGAATGCCGCAAAATTAGCACAAAACGCTATTTCACAGCTGAAATTGGGAAAAATCGCTAACTTGAAATTTGCAGATATAAAGTTGTGGGCAAACATTAATTCGCGGACACAAAGTGAAGAAAATCACTAATTCGCGGCAAAAAGTAAAAAAAATCACCAATTACCGCAGCTAAAATTAAGAAAAACTTTAATTTTCAGTTCAAATTGGGGAAAAGTGCTAATTCTCAGTTAAAAATGGAAAAAAATACTAATTTGCAGCTTAAATTGAGTCAAACGCCAATTCTTGGCAAAAATTGACAAAACTCGGTAGGTAATGCACGGGTTGGGAACGCTACCGCGCTGCTAAAATTTAGAAAAATCGAAAATTCGCTGCATAAAATTGAGAAACATCAGTAATTCTCGAACACTTAAGTGTCGTGAAATTCATAATTTAAAAATGACGATTTTTTGTTAGAAGTGGATGGATAGATGTACATTCATTGGTTAGAAAAAAAATTTACTTTTACAATTGAAAATCGCACCTTCTGAAGGCATTTTTGTGGCTAAAATTCAGAAAAATGACAAATTCATGCATGGCTATAGTATAATGTTGAAAAATACGCTAGTTCACGGCTAGAACTGAAAAGAAGCAATAATCTATACCTATAAAAGTTATACAGTTTTGCTAATGCGGTGGTTAAACGTGAAAAACCGCTAACTTGCGGGTAAGCCTAAAAATAAAGAACATTGCTAATTTGAGGGCTAACAATGGAAAAAATCGCCAATTTACAACTAAAATTGTGCCAAACGCCAATTAGTGACTGAAATTGAGAAAATTCGCTAATTCACAGGTTTGAAACGCTTCGACGCGTCACCGTTAAAATTTTTAAAAAAGCGCTAATTCGCGGTTGAAATTGAGAAAAATTTTAATTTGCGCCAAAAACTGAATATACGCCAATTTGCGGATTCTGAAGGCAACTTTTCAGGCTGAAATTGAAAATAGCGCCAATTTATGACAATAGGCGAAAAAACAGCTAATTCGCGAGTAAACTGAGAAAAATCGCTCATGCATTTCATATGGTGAACCAAAAAATCCTAATTCGTGAAAAATCTCCCTATTTTGCGGCTAATATTGTGGAAAACGCTTAAGAAAAACGTTAATTTCCAGCTATAACTGAGAAAAGTGCTAATCCCTTGGTTAAAAAATTAAAAAAATCGGTAATATGCTGCTAAAATTGAAGAAAACGCCAAAACTCTTGGATAATTAAGAAACATCGCTCACGCACGGGATAAAAGCGATACTTTGCTGCTAAAGTTGAGAAAATGCGCAAGTTCGTGGCTATGGGAGGGGGTGGGACGAACGATACACTCGGCTAAAAAAGCGCTAATTTGCGGGTAGAGTCCAAAAATTGCCCATAACTGAGAGTTTGAGACTATGATATGAGGCCAGCAAGATGTCCAGATTCAAGAGTGTGCTGGCTGGGTGGAATAATGACTACAATGTGAAATTACCCCCCTCCCCACTCCTTACACAAGATTTCAATCTGATCCCTCCCCCTCCCACCGGGACAAATTCCTAATACCTACGCCACTGTGGCGTATTCTTACTTTTAGCTGCAAATCAGAGCTTTTTCCACACCTTATTCGCAGATTAGCGCTTTTTCTCAATTTAAAACCGCGAACTAGCACTTTTTCTTAATTTAATCCGATGAATTGGATACTTTCCTCCATTTCATAAGTACGTGAAATAGCGAAGTAGCGTTTTCTTCATTTTAGCTGCGATTTAGTGGGTTTTTTCACTGGTCACGAATTAGCGATTTTCCATTATTTTAGCCTTGAAGTTGCATTCACCAGAAGGCCGCGAATTGGCATTCTCTCTATTTTAACCGCTAATTTGCGTTTTTCTCCATTATGATCGTGAATTAGCGTATTTTTCTCAATTTTACCTGAATATTTGAGCTTTTTCTCAATATTAGCCGCAAATTAGCGTTTTCATTTCAAACGCTCATAGTCATGAATTTGCGTTTTTCTCAATTTTACTTCGAATGTGCGATGTTTCTTAATATTTGCCGCGAATTAGCGTTTTTTTCCAATCTTGGCCATTAGAAGCGTCTTTTCTCAATTTTGGCTCGGATTTGGCTCAGATTTATTGGCGTTTACTTAATTTTAGTCGCTTATTAGCGATCTTCTCAATTTTGGCCAAGAATCGGCCCTTTTCATGTATTTTACCAACGAATTAGCGCTTTTCTCAATTTTTAACCGTGAATTTGCGCTATTCTCAATTTTTAACCGTGAATTAGCGCTTTTTCTACATTTCATTCACGAATTTGAGCCCTGTTCCTCAGCCTTTTACTCAATTTCAGCCGTTTACTCAATTTTTACAGCATTTTCAGAAAATTCGCGAAGCTGCTGGTTCAAGAACAGAACATTATGGAGTTTTATTCTAAATTTCAGCTATAAAATGCCTCTATACTCCACGACTCTGCGATTTTTTCACAATTTCGATCTGGAAGTTGCATCGTGAAACAGCGAAATGAGCGTTTTTTTTCTCTCTCTCGCAGTTTTAGTCATGAATATTTGCGCTCTTTCCAGCCTTCATGGCACATAATTGTCCTAAGAATAGTGTTTCAGAGCGACTTCGCAATTTCAGCCGCCTAAGTGTCTACACGAACGTAGGGATCAGCATATTTTGTATATTTTAACCACGAAGTGCCTCCGTAAGGCGCGAATTAGTACATTTCTCAATTTCAGCTTCCAGAATACCGCCTTGCGTGGGCTTATTCGAATATTCAGCAAAAAAAATTTGGATGAGAGAGCTTCTGTTGGGTGTCTTTTCATGATGTAGCAAGCGAATCCTGCAGCTTTTCCCTTACTTGAAGTCTTCAATCCAAGAGTATTCTATGCGTCTTGTCCACATTGAACGGCTGAGTTTTTGTCTTGACATACACAAACCCTAGGTGCCACCGAACCGAGGTCAAAACCTCAAATTTATGTCAACTACTGGTGCTTCCTCCCGCACGGGTGCAGCTATGTACAGGGAAAAAAGTGCCACCGACCCCTCATGACATCTGATCTCGACCTTTGGCATGGTGACACTTCTGCACAAACCCTTGGTGCATGTGAAGTATACTAGCAGTTGAAGCAAAGAGGTTTTGACCACGGTGGCAACTAGGGTTTGTGTAGGAGTGTCGCCATGCCAAATTTGGTCGAGATCTGATGAAATGTGGGGGTGGTAGCACTTTTTTTTTTTTGGTCAGCAGTTGAGGAAGTCCCAACTGGAGATATGAAAAAGGGATGCCGAAAAATCAACGCAAAGAAAGCTCAGGTTCATCGCAACTGTACTTGGCTTGGTATAGCCGGTACTCGCACAACATCGACAAAAAGCGGACCATCCTTGAGTTCGAAAAGTAGCGAGTACCCACACACACGTCACTATAGGAGTTCGGTGGATAACGCATATAATGTGCCCACTAGAAAAAGCCGAGCACAAAGGTCTATTCACACACTCACACACATTAGTGCTGGCCCGAAACTATCCGCCTTGTCAAGGAAAAGATCATGACCGCCACTTGCCCCTCAGGTCCAATGCAGCCGAGTAGCATGAGCGGGGGTGTTCTTTGCGCCTGATGGGAAAAGAGTTTTGCACTCAAGCGAAGCGTGTTTCCAGTGGGCTCGCAACGAACACAAATTCGATGATTTGTATAGAAAAACCGTCACAAGTGGATCAGCCCCGCGCACAAACAAGCACTGATTGCGAGCAATGCTCGGCGCGCGTGAGTGTTCCACTGCAGGCACATCATGTTCTCAAACGTTTGCAAACCCTGTTCATGAATAAAGCGCGTTCAGTGGGCACGCGGCTTAAAAACCAAGTATAACACCAGTGCCGGCTTCGAGGGGGGGGGGGGTGAGCCGGGTGACCGCCAGGGGCGCCATGTCATAGAGTCATAGTTCAGCAAAATAAGAGCGGGGGGGGGGGGAGGCGAACGAGAAAAAATGACCTAAGAAGCGCATTTGATTTATGAATATTTCAAAACTATAAAATTCGGAACAAATCAGTTTAAAAGGAGCGTTGGGATCATCTAGAGATCTACAGAGGCCAGGGGGCATAGAGAACTGATAGGTACACAGCAGATAGTTGTGGTTATGTAGTTATAAAGTGAATCCATGTGACTGGCTTTTTATTTCATTTTTAAATTTTTCGCAATTTCGATTCCTACAGTTGCCTACAGATGCCGCACGGATTGGTGGATTTTCAATTATACCAGAAAATTGTATTTCCATTGTAGTCTCGATTTTTTTCTCACTTTTGCGGCTTTGCATTTGAGTTTTCCTAGCATTTTTTCTTGTTGCCTTTTTGGACTTCTACACTTTATCCGAGAGTTTGTGATTTTCCTAAATTTTATAGCCGCGCATTGCCACTTTCTCATAATTTTAGCGGCGAAGTAGCGTTTTTATCCCACCTTAGCTATTTTCCTAAATTTACTACTCAAATTATTGGAGTTTTCCGTAATTTTTGCAGCAAATTAGCGATCGTTTAACTTTTAAGCATCGAATTACCACATTTTCTCACTTTGAGTAGCTTTTATCTTAATTTCAGCCGCGCTAATTCGTGATTTTTCTCAATATTGGCTGCAAATTAGCGGTGTATGAACTATTTTTGCCCCGCATTATCCTTTTTTTTTTCTTCTCTCTTTTTTTTTAAGCAATAGATTATCGCTTTTTCTCGGTTTTAGCCCAAAAGTTGCCTTCAGAAACCACTGATACGGATTTGATTTGATCCGGGCCCAGGGCGGTCCACTCCGCCGCACCTATCTCAGTAAACAACACTGAATCATGCACAGATCTGAGAAAAGGCGTTAAATTAAGAACAATACTTAGCTACTTTGTGGCTAAATTTTCTTGAAGCTTCTGCGGATAAAGGGCAGAAAAAGCGCTAATTAGAGGCTAGAAGTATGGAAACGACAATTTTCGTCTTCTGAAGGCATTAAAGTTCGTGGCTCAAACTGAGAAAAAACGCTAATTCATTACGAGAAAAATCGTTAATTAGCGGCTAAAAAATACGAATTCACTGCAAAATTCAGATAAATCGTTAATTTACGGCTAAGATAGTGAGAAAACGCTAAAATGAGAAAACATCGCTAATTCGCGGATTAAATGGAAAAAAACATCAATTTGCGGCTTCTGTAACTTCGTGCCAAAACGTAAACAAAATTACTAAGGCCAAATTGAGGAAAAGCGTTGTAGGTTTCGCGGTAAAAATTGGGGGAAACTCAAATCCTTGCTGAAACGTAGCAAATTGCATAATTCGCGGCTAAAATGTGGAAAAACGATAGTTTGCTGATAAAATGAAGAAAAATGGCTAATTCGTGGTTTAATTTGAGACAATTTTAATAAAATATTGGTGCTGTTGGAGCATTTTTCTCAGCTGCAGGGAACTAATGAACGTTTCTGAGGACACGGGTAACGGCAACGTTTTCAGTAACGACGCCCAGCTCTGAGTATAGGTAGAAAAATAAGTGAACAACCACTAATACACGAGTTTATTGCACCGTAGCATTAGAATTTTGAATTCAGTAACTTTGTACTGATCATAGAAAATGTAGTCGTGGACTTACTTTTCTTCGAGTAACAGCTCTTTTTTTCACATTAACAATTACTAATAAATTATTTAAATTAATGCCAATTAATTTCAATTACCACTAAGTATGTCTATCCAGGTTTAGAGAATCATAATATACGTTTATTTCAATAAATTGTATACCATTACAACCGTGGAATGAGAGAAAAACGATAACTAAATTATTTTGAAGAAACACATAAAATCACAATAACTTGGTAACCAACTTTAAATTCGTAGTAAAAAAAAATCGGTCCGGTAATTAGATGGTCCCAAAAAACACATAATTTATCTCTTTTTTTTCGATATACAAAACTAATTTAATCTTTGTTTAACAAACTAAGAAAATATCACATTTGGAAGAAGAGACTTTTAAAAATAAGTGCTAAAATTTGAAAATTTAGTTATTTGTGTGGGATTGAATGGCACGAATAAACAACCTTATATGCGAGAAGAAATAGCGATTTTTTTTATTGATTAAGTATGAGACAAGTGCAAGATTAAAGTTTCTCTCAAGAAATGAATCTTGACCCAAGAAGATGCTTCGAGTATGTTTCAGTGTGGAAGTCATAATAATTTTTACATCGTTATTAAAATTACATGTTTTGGCAAGGAACGTGAGATCGTAACGCTTATTATAATAGTAAAACAACCTTAATAACCTATTAATTAATCAATACCATATTAGTTTTCTTCTTCATCGCTTTCAATGTCGGCTGAGTGTTGACTTTCGACGAGGCGGAAAGTTTCCAGGAACTCATTCAAATCGACCAGACCATCTTTGTTCATGTCCATACTTTTACAGATGTCAACAGCACTCTCTGTTGGTTGGTCGAGGTGCTCGCCGATGAGACTGCATGCCTCTTTGAACTCTTCGACGGAGATAAAACCTTCACACGGGGGGGGGGAAGGGCATGGAAATAGTTTAGACGCCGTTCTATTATAAAATGGGTCAAATTAAGAGTTTTACCAGAATTGTCTTTGTCTATAATCCTGAAGATGGCTTCGAGGCTCGCCTTGTTCTTGTAGAGAGTTTCAGCTACCGTTTTATCAGACTGCGAACACAAATTGAAAGTATTCGAACAACACTTTTCTTTCAGAAACAACAAATTTGACCAAACAGCTTTTTTTTTTTTATCATCATCATCATTATTATTATTATTATTATTATTATTATTATTATTTTTCTTTTTGTCGGGGGCGAAGGGCTTTGCACCCGGCAGGCGCCGGGCTTTGAACCCGGCAGGCGCCTAAGCCTCCCTTGGGCTCCTACGCCATATTCAGATCTAACTGTGCACTTCACACCCGCACTACGCGGTCGGTTCGGTCGGTGCGCGGTTTGTTGAACGCACATCGCCGGGAATGAACACACGAAGCTGTGCCGTATCACAGCTCGCCGCAGCCTTATAGTGTAATGGGCTATGGCTGGATTCGAACCCAGGCCCGCTGGGTTGCGAAGCGAGCATTGTATCCATTACACCATGGAGGCGCGCTCCCAAGCAGCTTGAAATTTTGCCCACTTCTCACTAAAAAAAAACATTTTCGCAGGTCTCGTTTACTCAAAGACCACCAATTTCTCACTTTTTAATCTCTCAATTTAGTGGATATTTGTCGGCGGCTAATATATAGAGAGAAAATACGCTGATCCCCACTGTTTGGAGGTATTTTTAGCTTCTAAAGCTGAGAGAGCGCACTATTGTGGTGTTTTCTCCATTTTAACCGCAAATTAGCATTTTTTCCACACTGCGGCGCCTCTTCTCAATTTCAACGGTAAATTAGCCATGAACAAGCGATTATCCTCCATTTTAGCTGTGAATTTGCGATTTTTACCTATTTTAGCTGTGGGTATAAGGGATTTTTCTCAAGTTTTGCCGTAAATTAACGTGTTTCCCAATAGGTTTCGAAGTGGCCGCCGGAAATCGTGGCTAACCTATCTCTCAATTTTCTGTAAATTAGAAACTTTTCTCAAATTAACCCCCCCCCCACCAATTAACAATTTTTCTACATTTTAGCCATGAATTAGAGTTTTCCCCGATTTTCGCCGTGGATTAACTAACGCTTTTTCTGAATTAGGCCACGGATTAGCACCTTTTTTCACTTTTTGGCACAAAAGTTACCTTCCGTGATTGGACGTTTTCTCCATTGAAACCGTGAATTACAGTTTTTTCATTATTGTAGCCTAGAACTAGCGATTTATGTCCTTTTTAGCAGCGAATTAGTAATTTATCTGAATTTATGCTGTAAATTGTGTTGCTAATGAGCAATTTGTGTCAATTTCATCCATGAATTAACAAGCTACGCGAAATAGCGATTTTTTTCGCTTTCAGCTGCAGTGAATTAATGCTTTTTCTCAGTTTGAGCCACGAAGTTGCCGTCAGGAGCCGACCCTACTTCTAGCAGCCTCTATTTGACGCTTTTTCTTAACTTTATCCGCTGTTTTTTTTTTTTTTTTTTTTTTTTTTTTTTTTTTGCAAGCGAGGAAAAGCAAAAAAAATATTAAATATGTCGAGAAAAAACGCCACAACAAAACAAACAAAACACTAATCCGTGGCCAAATGAGAAAAATGGCAAATTCGCAACTGAAATTGCGACATATCACCCATTCACGAATACAAAAGAGAAAAGCGGCTGATTTGCGAAAAACGCTAATTAACAACTGAAAGTTGGAAGAATGGCTAATTATAGCAGCTGAAATGGAGACGAACAATAATCCACGGCCAAAATTTTTGACCAAACAACTGCTAAAATGGAGCAAAATCGCTTCGATAGGTAATGAAATTGACAAAAAGTGCTAATTAGTGGCTAAAATTGGGACAACTCTGATTCGCTGATAAAACTGAAGAGCATTCCCGGAACAAATTAATTGAAAACGCTGAATCACGGATAAAATATGGAAAACGTTAATTCGCGGATACAAATTTAAAAAATCGGCTAATTAACGGCTAATATTAATTAAAAATCTTATTTGTGGCTAAAATTAAGGAAAACACAAATCTGTGGCTTCTGAAGGCAATTTCGAGCCTAAAACTAAGATAAAGCGCTAATCCATGAAAAAAATATATATATATTGTAGTTCATACACCGCTGATTTGCTACCAACATTGAAAAAAATCAATAATTAGTGCGGCTGAAATTACTAAAATTTTTAATTTGCAGCTCAAAGTGAAAAAAAGCTGCTGAAAAGGTGGAAACAATTGCTAACTTGCAGAAAAAAATTCGACCGTCATTTTGTGCTAATGGTCCTTTTGCGCTAAAAATGAGGATTTTAGCTACAAAAAAAGTTGCATTTTTTCGGCAATATTGTGGTCAATACGCAAGGATATTTCACGAAGAATCCGAAAAAAAACATTTCAAAAATTCTGGAATCACTTGTCTGAAGTTACATTCAAAAACGACATTTCGGTACGGGGAGAAAATGTCCGATAAATAATTTTTTCTCAAAACAAAGGCCAAATTTGTGCTTTTCATACCAAGAAATAGCCAGGTTTTCATTTTCATGCAATTTATCGAAAAGAAAAAAGCGACAGACAGACCGACGGCATAACGAAAACCACTTTTTAAAAACTTTTCTGACGATATACATGCTCATGAATGTGAAGTCAGCTTGGACTCGATTTTTTTCACGAAAACCAGACTTCCATTCCCGTAGGGAACATGGAAGTAAAATTGAGAAAAATCGCTACTGTGGGACAGGGGCGTAGCTAGCCTGTGATCAAGGGGTGGGCAGCCAGCTATAGTCACGGATCCACAGTAAGGTGGTGAGGCGGCAAGTCGTGAGAAAAAGTGCTCGTTCGCGGATGAAATCCAGAAAAGAACATTTTGCGGCTAAAGACTGAGGAGAAAACCCCATTCAAGGCTAAAATTAAGAAAGAGCACTGATACACGTTTAATAAATTTCATTGTTCGCGGCTAAAATTGAAAAAAACACGCTAATTTGTGGTTTCGCGATGCAAAATCCAAGACGAAATTAAGAAAATGCGCTAATTCACGGTTTATAGAGCTCTTTTCACAGCTAAAATTGACAAGATAAATTGCTCGTTCTATGTAGAGTTGAGCGAAATCACTCATTTGCGGCTAAAATTGAGAAATAGAGCTCATTCACTCGGGTAAAATTGAGGAAAAACTGTTCTTTTGCGGCTGAATTTTACAGAACTCACCAATTCGTGGTTAGGCGATGCCTAGTGCTGGCGTGATTGAAATAGTAAATCAAAAATGCGATATTTCACGGTTTTTTGAGACCTATTCATGACTAAAATGAAGGAAATGGGCTAGTTCAAGGTAGAATTGAGAAAAAGCACTCACTTTCAGCTAAATATAAGGAAAACGTCAATTCGAGGCTAAAAACAATGCTCATTCACGAGTAAAATCGAGGAAAAACTCTGTGTAACTACTCTTGAGAAAAACTGGATCCACGCCTGATGGATATGGCGTAAGAGCCGACTACGGCTTTGGCTCCCTCGACTCGGCATGGCCGAGTACGGGCTCACCGATTGATTGATTGATATGTCAGCAGCTTCACTGGCGAAACTATCAGTTGCCCTTTCGCAGGCTTATAACAGGATCTGGACGTGAGAATAGCGTGAATTCACGGTCATCAGAGACTAAATTTGCGCAGAAACGGCCACTATCCGCCAGAAAATAAATATCTGCTGGAAAACTGTCGTTTGTAGCCTTTTATTTCGGATTTTATGTTGAAAAACTGAAACTTCTCCCCCCCCCCCAAAGTGATACTTTTGGATCTAAAATTCAAATTTTAGACCTAAGACGGTAAGCAGAGCTGGCATTTTCTCTCCCACCTTAAGTCTGGTTGACAGAAAGGGCCAAGCACGGTTTGAGTTAGACAAAACACACGAAATAGCCCGTCAAACCTGCGAAAATGGGATTTTAGTGCGAAAAATCAGCAAAATCGGTTTCCAAACTAAGCCGACCCTCGAAATTGGTTTGTCAGCAACAAACATCCGCGAATTTTGGATTTTTGGTGAAACCGATAAGCGAAAATGTGGTCTTTTTTTAGTGAGAAAAATCCGCAAAATTGGTTTTATGGAGCTTGATACAAGAAATGGGTGTCTCTGTTAGCCAAATCAGGGAAAATGTTTTTTTTTTTTTTTTTTTTTTTTTTTTGCAAAAAAAAAAAAATTTGAAAGATCAGTAAAAATTAAAAATGGATGTCTAGTAGTCGAAATCAGAGATGCTGGTATTGCTGGTTGCTTAGTGAGGCAGAGCATTGTAGTGTGCGAAATTTGGTTTTTACAAAAAAAAAGAGAAAAAAAAGCGACATTGGTGTATTTATTAATAAGCGAAAGTGGAATTGGTTCTGTTGCTGAGAGCAAGTCCTGCGAAAGTTGTATGCTGAATTTTAATCGATAACATTGTAACTTGTTGGAACAAAGGTGATGAAGTTCAAGTGATAGGTGAAATAACTGTTGCTACAATGAGCCTGTTGTGTTATGGGTCACACCCACCCTAACGACTATAGGGGGAGGGGGGGTTCGAGGTGAGTGGCTTGGCTCAGGCAGGCGAACCCTGCCTGAATTATATTATATTAGTCATAACAAAGTAAACTCGAAGTAAAGCCGAAAGAGAACGAGTGCTTGAGGGCCCACATTGCGATGCATTTCGGTATTGAAGAAGTGGTGGGAAGAAAGGCAGAACGGAAAAGGAAGACGCGATCGCTGGTCGCTGGCAGAGTGCGTTTTTGACCAGCGCCCAGGGAAAGTCGTTTCGTCGGGCAACGCCAGCAACGGAGAAAAATCAGAGGAAGCAGGTATGCCTTCGTTGGGCTTTCGGGGGACAAATGAGAGAATGATTAGCGAAGCGCGAGCACCGGTCTTTTTCTCTTTTGTCCTCTGTTTGTCATCCGGCTGCAAATCACCGGTTCCTCGGGGCGTTCGCTGTGAAACCTAGACTCCGTTGTTGAGCGGTTGTTCGTCGACGACACACCCCGGAAGTCGGACTTCCCCGTGGCGTCCTCGGACCCCAGGAGTGAATATTCGTGAGTATAACGTAACCCCCCTTACCCACGACTTTCACACTAATGTAGCCCCTGTAACCGAGCCCATGTAAATCGACCTTCGCGTAAATAAATGAATTAATTACTAAAAACGATGCAAAACACGTAATCCGCACGTAATAAAGAATCTTAAATTTAACAGTTGTCCAGTTTTTTTGTAGTGAAGCACGAGTGCATGAGGCGAGATGGGTGCCCACTCGACGTACGTATCATGTGTTTTTTTAGTAGTATTTCTCCAGTCTAAATTAAGAACATTAAAGTAGAACATATTCAATTTCACTCAAGATTTTTTTATATAGTGGTCCTTTTCTTCTAAATTTCATCCCCTAAAAAAATTGTTTATCGCGGGGCAAATAAAAAAAAAACATGTCCGTCATCAACGCCCTCAGACTAACTGGAAAGAACGCTGCAAAACTATGCGGGTCAGCGTCGTCACCATCAATCAGCACGCTGACCAACACAAGAAGATGCATCGCATCAGGGCCGACGAAACCTTTCGACGAAGAAGACCACGAGTTCTCGAGAGAAGAAATGTCCCTGTTTAGACGGCTGTTTGAAAAGTGAGCCTTTGATATAGTTTGAGGGTCGGACTATATTTTTTATTGTTTGCTTCTTTTTTGGTAGGTATGACCGAGATGAAAACTGCAAATTGGACAGGTGGGAGTTCAACAATTTTGCAAGATTCGTGGTGGGAAGAAGTTACAATGTATCTGATTTGGAAAAGGTAAATAAAACTATAGAATTTTAATTATGGATTCAAAATTGTGTAGCCAAAACTTGAACAAATAGCTGAGAGGGGGTGAAAGAAGTCTTAAGGATAGAATCAAAGATGCAAAAGCCCTTGGGAGAAAATGACTATAAAAATTTGATATATGGCGTTACCGCGACAGGTAATGAAAAGGGCTGACATGGACAAAGATGGTTTTCTAACTTGGACTGAGCTCATGACGCATCTCTCGAGGCGATTTCATGTTCAAGACAAAGATCGCGTCACTGTCGCTTTTAATATATTTGACAAGGACGGAGACGGTCGTTTACAGTATTGGGAAACAAAACAGGCGTTACTGTATTTGGGAGAAAATATTGCGGCAAAAAAGATGCGACACCGTTTTGACACCGTTGATACTGACCAGGATGGAATGCTTACGTACAAAGAGTTTTTATATTTCCTCTGCCACTCCGTACGAAGTGGGAGTGAATGTTAGTGTAATAAATGAATTTGAAAAATGAGAAAGGACCGCTACAAAATCTGCCAAAAAAATAAAAAAAATAGCTAATTCAGAAATCTTATTTCATTACTTATTTACGGAATGGTTGTTAGGAAAAAGATTTGAAAGCCCCTTAAAAAGATGTATTTTCATCCCGAACAGGTATTTTCACGAATGGATAGAGATAAAGACAGTTATATAAGTTGGGAGGAAATGGTCGGTTACACGAACTCCCGATCGGCTCAACAGTACCAAGAAAAACTCGTTGAAATCTTCCGGATGTTTGACGCGGACCACGACGGTCGCTTGCATTTTTGGGAAGCGAAACAGGCCCTGCTCTATTTGGGTGGCAACGTGAGCTCGGCTGAGTGGCAAAGAGTTTTTCACATGAGCGACGCCGATCGAGACGACAGGATCAATTTCAAGGAATTCACAAACTTCATAAGCCACTCCCTGAAGACGCTAGATTGAAAGCGTTGTTTATACTATCATTAATTTTATGTGCCCCGTCCCCTCCTTATGAACGTTTTTACCTCACGAAAAACAAAGTCAAAAAAACAACGAATTTTTATTATAACTTATTAATAAAATTAATTCGAAGACATTGAAAATGCATTATTTTTCTGTCACTTTCAGGTCATGAAACGCGTCGACCGTGACAAGGATGAATTCGTCAAATTCCACGAACTTCTCAAACATTTAGAGCGACGGTTTCGGCCTCAGGTCAAAAAACGCGCTGCCCTTGCTTTCAACATGTTTGAAAAGGACAAAAATGGCCTGATGACATTCTGGGAGGCGAAACAGGCCGCCTTCTACATGGGTGAGAACGTCGTTATGAATGACATTCGTCGACGATTCGATACGATTGACACGGACCAGGATGGAATGATAACCTATCCGGAGTTTTTACGGTTCATTTGCGAGCAGTTGAGAGAGCGAACGGAGTCGGTCATAAGTGAAAAATGTCCCGAGGAATGTGAACAACCCAAATGAAAGAGGGCGAAATAAAGGATCACCAAAAATATGATGAGGGGTTTCGTGGGAAATTTTCCCTTCTAATGCTAAAAATAGTGAGGGGGGAGGGGTCAACTTCGTTATGTTTTCTGTACACACAAATAAGCGATATATTTGCCGTTAATTAACGTAGCTAAACAATATCCGTACCGGAGGCATTCATATAAATTTTACGAAGAGGGTCGGGCAGGAGACAGCGGCTCTAACCCACTGTGAAATTACAGTTTATTTTTCAGTTTTTCACCCGATAGTCGAGTTTTTGTGACTAAAGTCGGCAACGGTGTGTTTGAAAAATTCCACTGACTTGGCTTGTATTATAGGGATCACCGTGCCCTGGGAGAATACAGTATCGTACCGAGGTAGGGGCATGACAATTTTTCACTGGATTTATTATTCAGGACTGTAGCCAAATTCGGCTGGGAATCACATGAAAATCGACACCCCACATCCCCATGATCTCAAAACCTTTAAAAATTCCCCCTTTTGACCCGCTTTTGACCCATAAAAACCCAGGGAGTTAGTTGATTAAACTGATCAGATGTTAGGACCAACTATAGATCCCAAACGGAGTTCATGTGTGAAAGAACGATTTTTTTCGAGCAATCCTATAAGGCAAGATATGGCCCGGACGGCGTACGGCGGACGGACATTCCAAAAAATGGAATCTATAGGCATGTTAAAACATACACAGAAAAAGTTTGAGGGTGGGTTGAAACAATTTTTTTCTGACCGAAAACGTAGGTGTATTATTCAAAATGAATAATAAACCACAAGAAAGCCCTGATATCCGTTAGGACGGCGATTTGGCTCCTTTGGACGATTTTCAGTTCATCCGACATGCGGAGAATAGAATGTTGAATGGTGCACAGACAATTGTATGACTTAATTTTAAAAAGCGTTGGAATCTACATCTAAAATAGCGGAAGAGCGTTAATTATTGCAAAAAGAGACAAAATTGAGAAAAACGCTAATGCGTTGCCATAATTGATTTTAAAAAAGCGCTAATATGATGCTGAAACTGAGAAAATCCGTTAATTCGAAGCTAAAATTGAGATAAAGTGCTCAGCATTCACAGCTAAAATGGAGAAAAACTGTAATTCGTGGATCAAATTGAAAAAATCGGCGAATTCATTGCTAAAATGGAGTAAAAAAAAGCGGTAATTCTCGGCTAAAATTAAGAAAAAGCGCTTATTCGCGGAAATTGAGAAGGTGAGCGTGCTAATTTGCTCATCTTGGGGTATAAGCACGCAGGAAAAAGTTGGGGGAAAGAGCTAATATTCGCGGCTAAAGTCGCGGAAAAGCGCTGATTCTTAGTAACAAGCGACAAAAATCCCGAATTTGCTGCTGAAAATTAATAGAAACGCTCATTCACGGTCGTAATTGATAAAAAAAAAGAAGCTAATTTGCGGCTATAAAAATGAGAAAAAGCAGCCATGAATCGCTCAGTAGGTTTAGCGTATATTTGGAATACCAAAATTGGTGATTCGCGGCTTATTAAGACAACTTCATGACTAAAATTGAGAAAAAGCGCTCATTTGCAGTAAAAATGTAGAACAACGCTAATTCCTGGACGAAAAGGAGAAAAAGCGCGAATTTGCGGATAAAATGTAGCGAGAGTGCTAATTCGCGGCTAAAAATGTCAAAATACTCTAATTCGGGAGAAAAACGTAGAAGAGCGCTAATTCACAGCTAAAATTGAGAAAACCGGTATAATTCGCGGACCAATTTGAAAAAAATCCACGGATGAAATTAAGTAAAAGCGGCAATTCTCGACTTAAACTGAAAAAAGCGCTCATTCGCGCAAATTGAGACAGTGCGCGTGCTAATGTGCTTATTTTGGGGTAAAAGTACGCAATAGAGAGTTTGGAAAAATATCTAAATATTCGCGCCTAAAATAGAGCCGAAAAGCGCTGATACGTAGCAAAAAGCGACAAAAATCACGAATCCGCTGCTGAAAATTGATAAAAATGGTCACTCGCGGTCACAATTGATAAATAAGAGCTAATTCACTGCTATAAAAATGCTGATTTGCAGCTAAAATGCATGAAAGAGAGAAAAAGTGCAAATTCGACGAATGCTACTTCACGTATATTAAGCTAATTCGGGAGAAAAACGTAGAAGAGTGGTAATTACAGCTAAAATTGAGGAAATTGCGGTTTCAGAAGGCAACTTCGGGGTTAAAATGGATAAAACGTGCTGGTTCGTGGCTGTGAAAAAAATAGCTAAATCGTGGCTAAAATTAAAAAACAAAAACGCAAATTCGGGGATAAAATTGTGGAAACACTAATCTGCGGGTGAAATTAAGAATAAGCCTTAATTTATCGCAAAATTTACTAATTCGTGGCTAAAATTGAGAAAAACGCTAATCCGCGGTAAAAAAATGATAATGCGGGGAAAAATGTTTAAAAGCAGCCAATTTGCAGCTAATATTGAGAAAAATAACAAATTAGTACGGCTAATAATAATAAAAAATGCTAGTTCACGGATAAAAAAAAATAAAAAAACGTTAAATTCGTAGTTTTTTTGAAAAACTCTAATTCACGACGGACATTTAGACAAATTGCTAATTAGCATCTACAATTTTGACAAACGCTAAATTTACGGCGAAAACTGAGAAAAATCTCTAATAAAAAACTCTGAAAAACTGAGAAAAACCGCAAATCAAATTGTCAAAAAGTGCTAACTAGTGGATAAAATTTGGACAGACAATCATCGCGAAGAAGAATTGAAAATAATCGCTAATTAATTCACGGCTGAAATTGAAGAAATGCTATAATCTGTGGATGAAATTGGGAAAAACGCTAATCCAATGGCAACAAAAATGATAATGTGGGGCCAACATTTTAAAAACCGCTAATTTGCAGCTAAGAATGAGAAACACCACAAATTAGTACGGCTAAAATTTATGAAATCGCCAATTCGTTGTTGTGAAGGCAAATCTGCTTTGGAGTGAAAATTCTAATACAAAGTTGAAAGTGACAAAAATTGATTGTACGGGGCAAAAAATGTTGAAAACCCCACTAATTTGCGGTTAATATTTGGGAAAATCGCTAATTCGCACGCCTAAATTGAAGAAAAAAATGTTACTTTGCAGCTTAAATTGAGAACAAGTGCTGAAATGGTGCTAAAAGGGTACAACATTGATACACAATTTGCACCAAAAATAGAGGAAAACGCAGTGGCTAAAGTTGGGAAAATCGCTAGTTCATGGGTTAAAATGCTAAAATTACTAAGAGGAAGTGATAGTTTGCGGCTAAAATTGAAATTTTTGGTTCCAATTTTCGGCTGTTATTGAAAATAAGCCAGTTCGCGTTTTCTGAAGGCAACTTTGTGGCTATAATTGAAAAAAACAAAAAAACACGCTAATTCATGGCAATAGGTGGAGAAAAAAAATCGCTAGTTCACGGCTAGAATTGAAATAAACGTAACGTGACTCGCAGCCAAAATTTAGAAAAGCACTAATTCGCGGGTAAAATTTACCAAAAAAGTGCTCATTCGCAGCTAAAATTTAGAAAATCACCAATTTGCGGTTGGAATGTAGAAATAGCGGTGATTCGTGACTAGTTTTAAGGGAAAACTAATAATTTGACGCTACTTTCAATCATAAATACCTAATTACTTCTTGTTTATTTAGAGAGCGGGGAGAAATTTCCTCCCCGGGCCCCTGCCCCTGTAGGGTAGGTTGACCAGTGAACCTTACATGCATCCCTCAACGGTATTACTTTTAAAGCCGGCTACTCACGTGCACAGTTTAAACTGTCAGTTTGGACAGTTCAGTTCAGTTCCCACACACGTACAGTTCAATTATTCAGTTAACATAATGGATTCGAATGAGCAGGACCGTATTGCCGTTCTTAAAACAAAAAAAACAACCGTGTGTTATTAGATGAGGGCATCGAGAATCGTTAGTATTCAAGGATGTCCATTAGACCTCAGATGACCCTTAGGTCTAATCTAATGGACATCTTTGAATTCTAAAAAATCTTTGAATACTAAAAAACGACAACAGTGGTGCAAGGGCGGAATCAATCTTCGGTTATCGGCTTGCTAAAAGAACTCAGTGAAGAACCATTGGGCCCCATCCCATTGTATGGGAGCGGGAATCGTGCGATTTCAACATTAAGCGTCTTGAGCTTATCCGTCCGTCTTCACGAATAATGCATTTCGCTCCCTCCAATTCTATTTCTACCTTTAGGTCAAAGACAGACACGTGGTATTGGCAATTGAACTGAGAACTGTACAGTTTAACTGTGCAGTTCACCTTAACTGAGACGAAATGCCACCTCACGTGCAGTTTAGACTGTCAGTTTGAACCGTTCAGTTAAAACTGCACGTGAGTGGCGGGCTTAACGGAAAAACTCCATAAATATTTTTATTTGGAGTGAACAAATCGGTCTATCGACACGATGCAACCCATTTGAGACTCCATCACTAAATAGACAGGCTATCGCAAATGAACCGATGCAGTCTTGCGAGACTAAAAAAAAGCACGAAGCTGCGGTCGTATGGTATATACGTGCATCCCAATATACGATATCCATTCTCGCCCAGCATCCAGCTCACGTGGCAAAGCAAAAAATAACTAAACAATCTTTTAATTGTATGGGAAACGAGGAAATCATTTTTACTATACCTCTCTCCGCGCCACGTTCTCCTGGAACGTTGTCATATAAAGAACCATGCCTGTATTTTTGTCCAGAGAAGCCAGTTTTGGTCGAAGCATTCTCCAAGGTAGACTTAGACTAGTAACTTTCTCTAGAGCTGTGCACCATTCAGTCACTGACACGTAACCTGCTCAAAAACCAAGGACGGTTAATTTTGAATGACATTTCCATTTACTTAAATACTTATTATGTATTCCCTGTTAATTGTTTACCTGACGCGTTTGGATCCATTTGAGAGAATTCGTGAAGGAGCTTATTTTTTGAAATGTGAACTTTAGAAATGAGTTCTCGAATGGCGGAACTTTCGATCAGTCCCACTTTTTGTCGAAATGTCAGCGCCGACGGTCCCGCCTTGGGACCGGCGGTAAATTGAACGAAATGGGGTTTCAGTTCAGGGCCTACCAGTTTTAAATACGCTCCCTTGTTGGAGCCAGTCTCGTAGTAGTTCGAGGCTGAGAATATTGTTATGACCTGGTATAGAACAGAGTTTTGGTTTTTTTTTACAAATTTGACAGACACAATGCGTCAGGCGCACTAATTTTGACTAAAGCTTGATTATTCAACAACACTGTGTGTGAAGAAAACTTCAGAACTATTTAAAACATAATACGCACTTTGCCATTGTGAATAATTTCATAACCATCCGGTTTACACTCATGAGATCGAATCAAATAAATGAGACCGTGTTTCTCGAGGAATTTCTGAGTCACGTCTGGGCCGAAGTAAGTGCCGGCCCCACGGAGCGAGTTAGGAACGCAACCTTCTGCCCGCTGAGGATCGGACCAAAGAATATCGAAAACCTGAGAAAAAAGGTAGTAAATAGGGAGAAAATATCGCATTTTTCAAGGCTTACCTGCTTCCATTCCAGTTTATCGCTTTCAGAAGACACAACCATTCCATCTACGACGGGCGGCCTCAAAAGTGATATATACTATAAAAACGAAAAAAAATAGACTGAATTAGCGTTTAGAATGAGTCCAGTCTTTCTTCTGTTGAACATTGGAGAAAAACTGTATTTCGGGGAGAAAAGCTTACACTAAAAAAAACTTGTCTTCACAAGAAAAACTTGATAATTTGTTTTCCCAACAATGGGAAACCCCATATTCATAATATAGGGTTATCCTAAACACACACGATCTCTTCGAGAATTCACAAATATTTGAAAAGGTCATGGCTACTTAGCTCACTTCTATTTCCTCCTGTTTCCGGCTATGTAGCACAGGGAAAGCGGAAAGAGAGTGACAGTTGAATTCTAGAAGGGTGCAAGGATCCGAGGCCCCTTCGAAAAACTCTGTAGAGGGAGTGTCGGCCAACTAATTTACTCACAACGCGTTCTGGGCAATGCAAAATACTAAAAACACGCTGTGGGAGTTTAAAAAAAAAAATATGCTGTTGGAATGGGTCAAATAGACACAAAAACGTTCAATATTGGAAAATAAATAAGATAAAACCTGTTCAAAAGAAATAAAAAACTATGATGGTGAAACTGTAGATTTGTATTTAACTGAAAAACTCATCGCTAGCGACAAAGCAAGTTATGTGCAACGATGATGAGGTACTAAAACAGAATCACGATCAAAGAGGGACAGTGTCATTTGTACTCAAAGGGATGAAGTAGGGAAAGATATTCATTAATCAGTTTTGTTTTATGTTTCTATATTTAGAGTGAAAGCTCTCATTCATGACACGATTGCTCTCCGTCACCAACCTGCGTGTATTTCGATGGCGAAAACAACGCCGATCGAACGTTCTTTTACCTTCAACAAGTGGAAATTCATTTGAGGCAATTAAAACAGGCAACATTATTGTAGAGTGTGAAATTAGTGTCTTTTCTCTGCGTCTAAAATGGAGAAAATACAGTGATCCTCAGTTTCTTCAGGTCTTTAAGCGGATAAAATTGAGAAGGCGCACTGATGCACTGTCATTGGATGACGTACGTGGAGAAAAGTTTGGGAAAATCGCTAATTCGTGGATGAAATTGAGAAATAGTATTGATTCACGGACAAAATGTAGTAAAATCGTTAATCCGTGGATTCAAATAAGACAAATCACTTCCTGATTCACGGCGAATATTGAGAAAAACGCTGACGCTGACGCGTTGATAAACGCTGGCTTTAATTATTGAGAAAAGCGGCAATGCCTCGTTAAAATGAAAAAAAAAAGCTAATGTGAGGCGGAACTGTAAAATCAAAAACGCTAATTTCCGGGTAATATTAAGAAAATCACTCAATTAACGCAGCTAAAATTACTATAAAAAACACTAATTTCAGATCAAATTGAGACAAAGTACTAATTCACTGCTAAAAATGAAAAAAATTGCTAGCTTGCAGTTGAGGAAAACGTCAATTCACGGCTAAAGTTGAAAAAAGTCGTTAACACGCGGCTAAAATTGAGGAAAATTTCAACTTCTTGTATTCGCGAATAAATTGTACCTCATGTAAGCTTTGATTCACAGCTAAAATTCGGAAAATTCCAACTTGCGGCTGAAACTGGAAATACGCCAATTCGCGGCTTCTTAGGGCAACTTGTGGTGGGTGGGGGTGGGGGTAATCTGAAAATAATTTTGTAGTCAAAATTGAGAAAAAGCGCGAATTCATGGATATAGCTGAAAAAATACCGCTGATTCGTGGCTAAAATTATACGAAAAACGTTACTCGCGGCCAAAATTGAGCGCTTCTAATGATTCGCGGGTTAAAAAGAGAAATACCTCAATTTGTGGCTTAAATTGAGCATAGAATAATGAAAAAGCCGGTATAAAGAAAAACGTGAGACTTGACAGTCTTGCACAGCGAGTCTTTCGTCTTGGTCTTGCATTCACAATCCAGTCTTGTTCTTGATCTTAGTCTCGCAGGCTCAGTCTTGTTCTTGGTCTTGGTCTTGTGCAAGAGTCTCGCAAGACTCTTGCACGATAGAAGGGGGGGGGGGTGACGGTCACTACTATGAACTTACTTGTTCTCGGAATTTAAAAATGAGGGAAATAAATCAGTAACTTTCATAGTGCGAGGGATATAGCCATTGTCAACGATGACTAGCGCGCATCCAGAGGTCACATTGACCCACTCCCCTCAAATCATAAGAAAAACTGAAACAAGAAAAATTAATGTACCTACAAATAAATTGTTAACGCCTCCCCTTACCACTAACCCCTTTCATCATCAACCGTCCTTTTCCTCTCATCACCCTAACCTCTCCTAACCAGGGGCGGATACAAAATATTGATAAACAGACTATAATATGCGCCAAAAAAAAGCTAATTCTGACGATTCGCGCTGGGAAAATGGCTAAGCTGACAATTTTCTAACGGTTTTCACTGTATAAATGGGCGGTCTGACTCGTATCAGAAAATGGCAAAACCAGATACTACGCGCCCTGAACATGGCCAAGCTATCTGCGCGCTTTAAAAAACGCAAAAATGACGATTCGCGCATTGAAAAAGTCGAAGCATATAATGTCCTGGCCTGATAATAGTAAAATCGACCACTCTCGCGCCGAAAATGGCCAACCTGAACATTCACTCAACATGGTCCAATACTGACTATTTGCGCTTTACCTCAACGGACTATTCATGTCCAAAAACCGGCTAAAATGACCATTTGCTCCCAAAAATAGCGGCTTTCAAACGCGGCCTTCAAAATGGCTGAACTGACCATTTGCGCGCTAAATATTGCCAAATAGTTCAAAAATCGCATCGACTAATCCATGACCTAAAAAGGGTCATCCCGACAATTTTCGTTCTAAAAATGGCAACTGACCATTCGCGCCGGTTTGGTTTGACGGACTTTTCTCTCCAAAAAAATGCCTTGTTGGACTATCCAAACCTAACAGACGCTGTGAATTATCGAACAATGCCTTATTATTTCGACTGTTTATAGGTTTATTATTCATGGATGTAGTCAAATCCGGCTATGATCCCAAATCCTTTGAAAATCCCCATTTTGGACCACTTTTGGTCCATAAAACCCCAGAGAGTTATTTGATCAAACTGATCAGATGTTAGGACCAACTAGACCCCAAATGGAGTCTATGTGCGAAAGAATGAGTTTTTTCGAGCAATCCTAGGGCAAGATATGGCCCGGACGGCGGTCGGACATTTTTTTTTTTTTTTTTTCAGAATTCAGATTTGGATTCTACGCACTTTGAAACGTAAAACTACAAATTTTGAGGGGGGGGGGGGGTCAATAAAATTTTTGCGATACGATTACAAAGACTTATTATTGAGAAATAATAAGTCAAAATGGTAAAACCGACTGACAAAATATTTGAAATTCGTACTCCAAAAGTGACCAAATTGGGCAGATGCGCCCCAAAAAGTGATTGAAACGAGACCTTAAACCCAGGATTGGTGCATAAGTAAGGCGAGAAAGTGTAATCCGTTTAGTATAAACTTTAGACTAGTAGACGAGGGTTGATTGATGAAGGTGGACGGGATTCGCGAGGAATGACCCGAGCAGCTCCCCCGCCCGTAATTGAAGGCACCTGTTGTCTTGAATTCTTAAGCCGAATTTAGAAGTGCCAGGAAAATCGAATGGCATACGGCGAGTTTTCAGCCCCCTCCCGCCCTCACCATATTTTTTGTTGAGAAATGATTCGAGGTGCTCCCCTCCTCCACCCAATTTTACTAAAGATCCGCCTTTGAAGGATCGAATTATTGTGGATCGCGAATCGCTTTTATGTATATAGAGAATGTGCTTTTCGAATCCCGTCTGAAGTGTTAAGACTTTTCATTCATTTCCACTTCTCTCCTCGAGAAAAACACAGTTTGCAGATTCCACGCTTCTGTTCATTCATTCACTTACAATTGGAGTATAAATTTATTTAAATTTACTTCTCGATTATGAAATAGCGGGTGGTTCTTCTGTCTTTGGTGGCACTAATTTTACCTTCCCGCTTCACCAAAAATGTGAACGCAACGCGGAGAGAACGACTTAGCTAAGAGCTCAGGACGGAAATAGAGGAAACCAGAGAAAGTAAAAAATAAGATGATTATGAAGAGTGGCGGAGAAGGATACAACCTTTTTTGTCTGTGAGTGCGCTTTTTGCCGAATAAGCGTCTTCAGAGCTCTCTCCCTTTTCCCGTCAAACAGGCTAGCTTTTCTTAAAAATTATTCCGATCTAGACTCTTGTTCTTGCGCAAGACATATTCCCGTAGTCTTGCAGGAAGTCTTGTTCTTGCAGGGTAAGTATATTGGTCTTGGTCTTGCATCCACAATCAAGTCTTGTTCTAGTTCTTGCTGTAAGAGTCTTGCGAGACTGCAAGAACCAAAACAATTCTTGCCCATCACTAAATAGAAGTTTCCATCCCTGGCTCCGATAGGTGTGTAGGTCCGCCTGTGCTTGGGTCAAATCCGCGGCTAAAATTAATAAAAACGCTAATTTGAAGCTAATAGTGAAAAAGTCACGAATTTACAGTTAAAATTAAGAAAATCACTAATTTGTGGATAAAATTCAGAAAAATCGCTAATCCACGAACTATTCTACAATTCGGTTCGGTTATTCTTTCTTCATCGTTGTCATGAAATGACGATGATTAACTTGAATTGGGAGTGAATTGTCCAACTAATTAATTGTTCTGCAAACGGGAATCGAGATAAGGTTTTCACTGTTTTATGGCGAGTATTTTGCAGTGTGAGGTGGACAGGACATCCCTTATAGTTAGCCGTGTGGTTACCTCTACAATTATTGCAAATAGGTTGACTTCCCTTTATTTTATTACATAATTCAGTACTCTATATGGTCGCCGTCGCACTTGACGCATTTAGGTCGGCGGAAACAATAATTTTTAGAGTGTCCAAAGACCTGGCATTTAGCGCACTGAATGACCGATCTTTTAGGTTTTGGACTCGATCTTTATTGGTGTTGAAAATGTGGTGTAGATTCATACTGAAGCTACAGCTAACCCCGAAAACGTGGTTTAAGCCCCACAACGTTATATTATAATATTATTGTAAGATTATATAAGATAGGGTGGACGGTAAAGCTGAAGTGTCGTCCTGTAACGTGCGCTACGCAAGGGTGACGAAGGTTGCCGGTCCCGAGGTTGCCTACGACATTACGGTGTGGGACAGAGGGCTGAGCTATGAGTCCAAAGCTCACTTGAACGGCACGGCAAGTGTCGTAATAGGCGGACGGAGTGCCGAAATAAAGGAGTCGATCGCCAGCCGCCGGCTCGAGTGTGCCTCGGCCACTCGGTTAGTTCCCTCAGTGTCATTGTGCCCCCCCCCCCCACTGGTAGTTAACAAGTTCTAAGAGGTTTTGATTGTTAGTCAAGTTAATAAAGTTAGAGCGTTAACTCGTGATTTCATTATTTTGTCCTGTCTCTTCTGTAACGGTCCCAAAAGCCCCAAAAATCCCCCCGTTACAGTCCCTTCTTATATCTTGTCAAGTCAAATATTCCGTTTACAATTCACAACCTGCCCCCGGATTGAAGGATTGATGTTAGTAGGTATCTCCATAAAACTCGACACAGGCTAATTGCGCTTAGCGTTTTGTCTTTTTATAATAGCCCGTCAAACAGCTTATCTTAGTACCAATGGGAAACTTTTTTCAGCTATTTCACAGCTCCCTCTTTAATTTTTGGAGATTTTAATTGTAATCACCAGGTATTTGGGTCAAGTTTCTCTCAGCCCAAGGGAAGACAGCTGTTGGAACCGATGCATGAGGCTAACTTGGTTCTCCCGTATGCCGCCTTCCCACGGCTAAATTCATCCACAACATTGTGAAAAAGCACTCTTTTTGCGGCTAAAATTAACGAAAAACGTGAGGGAACTCCTTCGAGCCCTCCTGCCCCCCCCCCAACAATAAACTCTAAATCTTCGCCTGGAGGGATGAGGTTCATCGGGTTTATCGTTCACAGTGCGCGAAAAGTCCAGCCATCATTTAAGGGGCGCGTGGAGCCAGCGGCGCCTATCCCCCCCCCCCCTGATGGCTGGACGCGAAATCCCCGCTTGATGAGCAGTGCCCCCCCCCGCACGTATCAAAAAGCTGCATGGAGAAAAAGTACAGTGAATAACAATCAGTGGTGGGCCGCGATGGGCGTTTTCCCTTTTCTCACTGCAGATTATCGAGTTTCCCTCACTTCAGCGCTTCTTCTCAATGTTATGAGGGAATTAGCGATTTTCTCCACTTCAGCCGCGAATTTGCGATTTTTCTCCATTTTAGGCGCGAATTAGCGACTTTTTTCACTTTTTTTCAATTGAACTTTGTCACTGAAATTTCCTTTATATGTCCGGCAATTAGTGAACTAATTTTGTTTAGAAGACCCTTTTCTACGGACAATTATGGGACTAATACCCCCCTCACCCCACCACCCTGGTCACAATTGTGAATTCGAGGGAGTGGGGACGCTGAAAATAAAGAAATTAATCTTTAAATTAAATACTTATATTCTTTACTTGTTTTGAGTTCCGAGAAAAAATTGCTCCCAAAGGTGGGCTTCCAACCCACGACCTCCTGGTTTCGTGGCAGGTGCTCTAACCAACTGATCTACCTCATTAATGAGCGCCTTTTCTAATTTCATCCGTGAATTAGCGATTTTTCTAAATTTTAACCGTGAATTTGCATTACGTCTCAATAATTTTAGCCACAAGTTAGTGTTTTTTCAAATTACATTCCAGGGATTAGCTATTTTCTCCAATTTTTGCCGTGGTGAAGCATTATATCCTGCGAGTTAGCCATATCTCTCAATTTTAGCCCAATTCAACGCCCTTTTTAAATTTCCGAATTAGCTCTTTTCTTCAATTCTAGCCTCGGGCTTGGGCCAAAAATAGCATTTTAGCCGTAAAATGACCTTTATACTCCGCGATTCACAGCAATTTTTTTCTGCGAACCAAGTTTGCCTGGAACTTGCTTCGATTAACAGCGAATGAGCGTTTTTTTGCATGTTTTAGCCATGAATATTAGAGCTTTTTCCAACCTTCTTGCCTAAAGACGTACATGAACTATAAGGATCAGCTTATTTTCTCTATTTTAGCCATGACGTTGCCTCCAGAAGGCTCGACTAAGTACATTTCTGAATTTCAGCTCACAGGTACAAGGGGTCGCCTTGATTTGCAGAATGTACAAAAGTCTGCAGAATGGGGTGTTTAAGATTTTTCACAACCTCCTGACTTCGTGCGTGAGTTCAACTAAGTAGTGGTAGTGGTAACCCGGCAGTAGTTACCACTCAGTTACTTTTGTCCATTCTGTAGGGTACCCCCTCGGGTACAAGTACTATTCTTTTTTAGGAAATGGGCAAGTAGTTACCATTGAGTGGTAACTATTGTCGGATACTTAGTTGAACTCACGTACGAAGTTTGGAGCCTGTGAAAAATCTTAAACAACCCATTCTGCAAACTTTTTTTCATTCTGAAAATTAGGACGAACCTCAGAATAGCGCTTGCGTAGGCTAAATCCAATTTTAACTAAAAAATTTGCAGGAGACCTTTTAATGCTCTATCCTTCTAGTAGGATGGACTGCAATTCGTCGAAAGAAGCCAAATCCCCGCTCAGCCGTATCCAAGACTCCGTTTCACTAGCTGTTTCCCCTTCCCCGCACTGCTTTGAGTGGTTTAGTCGCGGGGGAAACCATTCGAAAATGTCGGCTGATAGAGATTAGAGAGTAACGTTGATGTGAATGATTATCGAGCTGAATGAAATATTGCCCCCGCCATTTTACGGTCGGTTACACTATAAGGATTAGCCGTTGGCCCCTCGTTACCAGGGTGGCCAAATAAAACTTGCCCCCCCCCCCAAGAGAAAATCCCTAGTCCAATCCTGTGCTATGTCCTGGATTATTCCCCCTCTTACTGTCCACCTTGTGCACACCCAAATCAAGAAGTTTCGGACAGCATCCCCCTTCGAGTTTTTTGGACATTTCCCCACCACCATGAATAACTTTCATTGCTCCCTTGATGGCGTTTAGCTTTCCTCTCTAACGTCAGATGGGCCCCGACAGCATCCAATACCCCCTTGTGTAGACGCCCCTGCGAACAGCTGCGGCCATTTTTTTGGACGAAAATAGTCAGCTTAGCCGTTTTCTATTAGGAGAATCGTAAGTTGCGCCAACCGCTGATCGCAGTTTGACCATTTATAGAGCTTGCCATTTTTAGCATCGTCTGCTTGCCACTACATATTAGTGCGTAACCGCTTAAATAGCAGGTTTGCATATTTAAAATTTTTAAATAATATAAATTTAGCTATTTTTAAGGCAAGAATAGTCAAGCCATTTCAAGGGAGCCAAGGGTTTATTAGCCACTTTTAGGGTGGATCTTGTCTTTTTACCCATTTTCAAGGCTTGACTCGTCCGTTTTGCCCTTTTTTCAAGCGTGAACTGCTGGTTTGCCGTTGTTTAAGGAGTGAATTTGGCTATTTTTGAGTCACGAATCGTCAGTTTTAGCAATTTTCGAGGCGTAAATGGTCATTTTTGCTATTTTCAGCGGATCGTCAGTTTGGGCATCTTCTAGGTGCGATCGTATAATGTTTAGCCATTTTCATGGAAAATGAGATGACACTTTTAGGATCGCCAGGCATTTTCTGCGGGACAGGGGCCCACACAAGAGCTAGCAGCTGGCAAACACTCTTTTTGGGCTTCTCGAAAACGGCTGGTAAGTACAAAAATCAATTCTTTGTAACCAATTAACTAAAAAACCATCATCGCCATTCAACTTCGAATGAAGTATTGGCTGAAGTAAGCCTCGAAATTTTACATTTTTCAAAGTTCGCTCATGACGCTAATCGAATTGGATGGCGTTATTGGCTTTGTAATTTATTGGTGGTTTGAAAGCGACTTTTCACTCTCGCCAGTCGTTTTCAAACCACCCAAAGGTGTGTTGTTGATTTTTTCTATTATTAAATACCAGTTTTGTGTGGTTTCCGCCCATTTGAAACGACTAAACGTGGATTCGGCGTATCCATTCATCAATTTCACGGAATTGGCTCTGAATAACACGTTAATTTCGTGGAGAACCTTTAAAGCCACAGGTAGTAGGACAATACGCCATCTTTGGTCCCTCTGTCTTCTGTTTAGTATTGGTAACTCGACGGAAGTAACCAAATTTGGAGTAAATTCACTAAAAAATGAGTTAAGTCACAGTTAAATAGTCTGCCATGCCAGCGTGAAAAGTCTGTGTGCACGACTAAAACAAGGATCAACGGTGTTATTCACTGTTCAATGAAGTAAAATCACAAGATTTTGTGTTTCGCTCCGCTAAAAATGGCTCAACTGGCTGATTCGCGCCTAAAACTAAATGAACTGGCTAATCCCTCCATACCAACCACCGCCGATTCGCTCCTTGAAAATGGCTAATCAGAAAATTTGCGCTCTAAAATGACCAAACTAGCAATTCACGCCCTCTATTCAAATAAGCCTATAAATTAGGTTATAAATAGCCAAATTATTGGAAATGCATACCCTAAAAATGGTAAACCGAACATCAGCAATTAAATTGACGATTTGCGCTCAATAACTAGCTGAATTGAGCGTTCGGACCCTAAAATTAACGAAACCGACCATTCGGGCCCTGAAAAAGTCACTCTGACTATTCGCGGCATAAAGTTGGCAAATCTGACCCAGCTCATCCTAAAAAATGACTGATGATTCGCGCCTTTCAAATAACCATTGAAATTGCCGAACTGGCTCTGCGCAGGCAAATCTGATTAAAATTCACCCTTAAAATTGCTAAACTGACTATTCACAACAACAACCAGACAAACAGACGATATTTGGGCCCTGAAAATGGCAAAACGACCCGTTTCTCCTCTACAACTGGCCAAACTCACCATTCGCACTGAGGAAATCCGTAAACTGATAATACGTGCCCTAAATTTGGCATGACCAAACCATTCTGCTCTACAAATTGGAAAAATGATGATTCTCGTCTTGAAAATGCCTAAACTGCCGGACTAATCGTGCCCTAAAATTAAGCCTAACTCGCTATTTACGCCCAAAAATGGGCAAATTTGACTCAAGTACATCCAAAAATGGCCAAACTGTGTTGTGTAATACTGATAACATTCGTTCTCGGAAAATAGAAGTCGATCGAGTGTGACGCTGGAAAAATGGCCAAACTAGGTACTCAAGTTATAAAAATGATAAAATGCGTTCTAGCAAAGGCTAAGTTGTCGATTTGTGCCTTGAAAATGGCTAAGCTGACGATTCAAGCAATAGAAATAGTCAAACTGGTTAATATTGACGTCCTAAAATTGGCAAAGCTGACTTAATTGACCCTCCATGACCAAACTGATGATTCGGGCCTTGAAAATGCCTAAACTGATAATTTGCGCTATTGGCAAAGCTGACTTAATTGACCCTACAATGTCCTAACTGATGATTCGGGCCTAAAAAATTGCCTTAACGGATAATCTGTGCTCAAAGAATAGTCAAACTGGCTATTCATGTCCTGAAATTGGTAAATCAGCATCAATTGGCTCTAAAAAATGGCCAAAATTCGTGCCTGGAAAATGGCATTCACGCTCCAAAAATGGCAAAACTGAATATTTGTTCGCCAAACCGTACTCTAAAATTTGCAAACTGACTCCATTGGCCCTAAAATATGGCTATTCACCGTTTAAAAATGACTTAACAGACGATTCGTTGAAAAATTAGCCAAAACGACATGACAGTGGCAGACTGTGGAGTTCTCAAAAATATCCATTCGCGCCCTACATCTGGAATACTGGAAAATGGCTAAACGGACTATAGTCACCCATCAGACCATTTCATGCCCGGGTTTATTCACTAATACGCGCCCTAAAAACGATAAATAGAGAGTAATCGTTCCTGCACTGAAAATGGCCAGCCGATTGACTTCTTTAATACTTTTCTGTGCTGTTGCACTGACTGCCCTTGGCCCTGGTTTTTAATTAAAACTTACCTTTCTTCGCCACATGAGATAAGATCGAAAGAAGAAAACAAAAACACTCACCTTTTGTCTTTCGACATTTTTAATCGTCTCGAGATCAGTTTTGTCAGATATGCCGCCGTGAACTACGAGCACTTTGTTGTTGACGAGTGTGCCTAATGGAAGCCATCGATAAACGTTTTCAATTAGCTTTAAGAGACGTTCTGCGTTGTGCTATAAAAAGAAAAGAAAAAGGAAAACAAATTCCTTAAATTTATCAATTGACGGTGGGGAAGGGGAAGTAAATTGAGGGGTTGGTGGGAGACCTATCACCGGTGAACTTTTCATCAAATAAAGGGCTCAAATTTGTTTGGAAATCTGTTGATAATATTTCAAGACAGTCTCTTTCCTTTTAGCCACAATAGAGAAAAATTGAGGTCACTCTGACGCTTTCTGTAACATTTTTCCTTTCAACGTCTTCTTTTTAAAAAAAGGAGTGAGGCGGTGGTCGAGGGAAAACGGAATTCCGAGTGAAACACATCGGTCCCACGCCCGTATTTGCCTCCGCAACCCCCCAAGCGCTTTTATGACACGAACCTCCTCCTTCCGACAGGCATTCATTCTCCTCACGCAACTCACCCTAAGCCCTTTTTCTTTTCCTCGATGCTATTCAAAGCAAGTGTGGTAAAGTCGACCACTGGTCTCTTTTTTTTCCTTTTTCTTTTTTATAATGACCTCAAGGAAATGCAAGGGAGTAGTGTTAACCCTAGTGTTATCTATTCAGTGAAAACAAAAAATCTACCAACAATACCGAAGTCAAGAAACATAATAAATGGGCCTCGTCTGTTGGCCTATGCTACTCCGCCCTTCACTGGATTGAATTCGGAGTAAAACAAAAGCAAAAAAAAGAGAAAGTGTTGAGGAAACGGAAACTACGCATCAAGTTCCCCAACCCTTCCCTTTCAAACAAAATTATAGCAACAAAGACCATGGAAAGAGAGAGAGAGAAAAAAAAAAAAAAAAAGTCCTGCTAGATAGTTGTTGGCTTGATATAAGAGTGAAAAAGAGTGCGGGGTTCGTCTCTCTGAGAAATTTTCCGAGGGGCTTGAAAATACCATTCTGTTTTCTTCCCCTCGGCATTCCAATACAAGTGGTGAACAGAATCCACGGAGGGGGGGGGGGTTAAAAAGAAGAGAAATGTTTATTTTTACGAGCAAAGTGGATGAGGGGGGCGGAGGGTCGATGGAAGAGTACAGAAGGTAAATGAGGGGAAAAACTCGTCGGTACGCAAGAAGGGAGAAACGAAACGAGGGATAGGGAATTGTTAAAGCTTTATTCAAGGTTCCACTTCACAGTAATCTACGACAAATTAACACTATAAGAAAATTCACGCTTTCTCTCGTCTCAATTTCTTCTTCAGTAATTCTTCAACTCTGAAAACAGTGCACCAATGGTGATGGTGAGGGGGGAAATATGGATTTTTAGGTTTTATAGCGTTGATAAGCGGCAAATATTGAGAACAAGCGATCATTTACCAGTTAAGTTAGGAAAAATACACAAATTCGAGATATCTGAAGACAACTTCGCCGACAAACCAGAGAAAATACGCTAACCCCAAGTTTTTATAGGCCTTTAAAAGGCGAAAAAAAATTGAAAGGCTTTCTAATGTGCTTGTCATGGCCCTAAAATTCGTTGCTGAAATAGCGAAAAAGCGCTGACTTATAGAATACAACGAATTAAATCATTAATTCGTGGCTAAAAATTGAATCAAACACTATTATGCGGTGATAATTGAGAAAAAGCTAATTCACCGCTATTAAATTTAGAAAAAGCGGCAGTCCATCACTCAGCAGGGTCGACATTTCGACTAGTATTTTTCGAAAACGCCAATTCGTGATTTCTCGAAGCAAAAACGGGACTGAAATTGAGAAAAATCGCTGATTCGCGACTGAAACTGAGAAAACATGCTAAAGTCGTGCCTAAAATTAAAGCAAATCACTCATTCGAAACTAAAATGGAGAAAAATGTCAATTCGCCGATCGATTTGAGAAAATCCGCAAATTCACGGCTAAAATTGAGAGAACGCGGTAACTCGTGGCTGAAATTCAGAAATAATTCTCGACTAAAATTGCGAAAAAGCGCTTTTTTTTAGGGGGCGCCGGGCTTTGAACCCGGCAGGCGCCTAAGCCTCGTTTGGGCTCCTACGCCGCAAAAAGCGCTTACATAGCGGCAAAAATTAATAAAAACGCTAGTTCACGGGCACGTGTCATCAAAAACCCGCTTATTCACGGCTAAAATTAAGATAAACCGCTAAGTACCGTATTAAAATTGATGTGGGACGCTCATTTCCAGCTAAAATAAAGACAATTAAATCTTAAATTAATGGATAATTTTGGCAAAAAGCGCTTATCTGCAGGTAAAACGGAGAAAGACGCTAGTTCACGGATAAGTTTGAGAAAATGCGCTAATTTACAGCTAAGATTGAGGAATGCGGTGATTCGTGGTTAAAATTAACAAATACCTAATCCAACGCTAAAATTGGGGACATAATTTGCGGCTGAAATGAGATTCAAGCGCTAATTCACGGCAAAATAGAAAAAAAGCGCTAATGTGAAGCTAAAATTGAAAAAAACACTAATTCACAGATCCATTTGATAAGCCCGCTTTTTTACCGGCCGGCTAGAACTGCTACAACCGCTAATTCCCGGCTGGAATTGAGAAAATGCGTTAATGCGCAGCTAATATTACGAAAAACGCTCATTCGGAGCTAAAATGAAAAAAAAAAACGTCAATTCACGGAGTTTGTGGAAATTCCTCTGATTCGGAGCGCTGAAATGGAGTGAAAGCGGTGATTCAAGGAAGCGGTGATTGAGGAATAATTCCCAGCTAAAATTCAGAAATAAATCTCAGCAAAAATGAATGAATGAAAAAAAACTCATACGCACACAAAAAACGCTAGTTTATGGCAAGAATTATTGTGATAAACGCTAATCCGCATGAATAATTATTGTAAGAAGAGATGAAAAACGCTAAAATCGGTGGGGGTGTGGGAACGTTATAACTCGTTGCTAAAACTAAGACGAACCAATAATTTCCACCTAAAATTTTGATAATGAGCTCATTTGCTGCTAAAAATTGAGAAAATTCACGGTCGTGGTGGGTGGATAAGAACACTTTTCTGCTGCTAAAACGGAGAAAAACGATAAATCGTGGATGAATATGAGGATATTCACTAAGTCACGTCTAAAATTGAGGGAACACCAATTCACACGGTTCCTAGAGGCAAGTGTGCGGCTGAAACTTGGAAAAAAGAGAGAGATTTATAGTAGAACCCCTATGAAGATTAAATCCTAGATCCGCCACTGGATGCCCGATTACAATTTTTCCTGTGGATCTACAGTTTTTCCTATAGATCCACAGGTTTTCCTGTAAAAACAGCTTTTCCTGTAGATTTACAGCTTTTCCTGTAGATCTACAGCTTTTCCTGTAGATTCACAGCTTTTCCTGTTGATCTACAGCTTTTTCTGTAAAAACCATTTTTTCCTGTAGATCTACAGTTTTTTTGGGTTGGTCTTCAGGACTGCAGTTTTTGTGTACTTCTCTTTTTTTTTCTTTTTTCCCCCAATCAGTAGAAATTACCTGAAAATTCGTGATTTGGCTACTTTGATTTGTAAATTAGGCGTATATTACACTTTACGAAGTATATGATGGGGGGGGGGGGTAGTAAAATCCTCTCCTTTCAGTAAACTTGCACGCTATGAAGCCCAAGCAGCTCTTTCCCGTGCGATGCACCTATTTTGCTCTTGTGTTCTTATGGTCAACTTTCAATGGCAAATTAGTCTGAAGCCTTATGTACTTCCCCGTAAAGTTATTCTGGGTTTTTCGAAACCGCGAAATCGTGAATTACGAGTTCAATTATTATGTTTTTCATTGCGCCCATATTTGATAATCAGATATGTCCTGAATATGCCCCACGTGATGAAGAGGCCACGAGCTTCCACTGAAATAATGAAAGTTCAACGTTCACATTGTTTACACGAATATGTTTACAGTAAACAAATGCACTGTAAGTTACGCCATTGTTTACGCGTAAAAAATGCTGTAAAGAATTGGTGCAAATTACGCGGTAGTAAAATCCTCGACTGATGTTTATTTCGTATTCTTTTTTCTCAAGGCCGTAAAAGAGCCTCAACCCCTACCCATTGCTAGATTTTTTGAAGACAAAATGTGAAGTGACAGATAATTATACAGTACAGAAGGCACAGAATGACTTTAAAAATGGCGTTGTGCCGATGTTTACAAGTCTTTGGATTGAGCTACCCACACCTCGTCCATTTAACGAACATTCATTAGTATTCAATTATTCATGCTATGGATAACGAGTAATGAACCCAGGAGTGAAACATAATAATCATCTCTCAAGAAATACCAATACTGTTCTGTTTATGTATTGTTAACTGTAGGTATATATTGTATTCTTATTATAATATCGATGTTTTGCAGTTCTACAGGAGAGACGACTATTACTGTTATGAAATCTGAGTGAATTCACTTAAATCTGAGCTTCAAATGGGTTCTGTCCGCTCATTGGTTCCTTAGATATAACTCTTTAAATAATTCGGCGTTGATATCTTAAGAGAAGTCACCCCATCACCATCGATTCGGACCCTTTTAAAGATGATCCCTTGCAAACTTAAGAAGGGATGATCAGGCGGGTGCACCGTCCTAAATAAATCTGTACTTGAATACAAGTTTTTAATATAGGAAATAGTCCTCCAGTTATTTACTTTTCTGTCTATTTATGATGCCTACATTACACCCTCTCCAATTTGACAACCACTTCTATTTCTTGACCAGTGACAGCTGTGACCTCATTCTCTTCCTGTCAAGTGCTGTAGTTCGAACACAAAATATTTGAGTTTTCAATTACCCACTCGCACTTTCCAGGAGGAAAAAGTATAAATTCTTGTTACTTAAGGCAACAGAAGGAGAGATGATTGATCACTACTTTATCCAAGACAGTTTTGTAGTGGACGGTATAGTAGTGGAGGGACGAGCAGATTTATTTAAAATCAAATGACATATTTCTCAGTCAGAGACAAATCTCTCGTTCCATATTTCATGGGAGATACTTTTTGTGATCACCTCCCATCACCAGGCAAAGAGGGATGCAATTCAAAGATGACAAAAAAAAAAAAAGATGAGAAGGAAGGTTTGAGGCAGTTCCTCCATTTTACCACCCCCCTCATCAATTTCCTCTCCGCCTTTATTGCTTGTTATTTCTCAATTAATAGACCGATGCACACCCCATTCTTATAAAAATCGCATTACAAAGGCATTTGTGAAGGTTGGGCCATTTTTAACAAAATAGACTTTGAACTGCCACACACGCGGAGTCATGCGGGTCAATGCATTACCAGATACTACTGAAGAAAGAGAAACTACGTGAGTGGAAAGCGCAGCCGTTGCATAAAATTAAAATTATGAAAAGTTGGGAAATATGGAAGAGAAGCTTCTTGTAAAATAATAATCTCAGTGGTTTTAGAATAGCTGGGATACCCCCCCTCTCACAGTATTACTACATAAATGCAAATGTGTTCAGTTGCCTACTGTTTCAGCTTACAGCTGCATTTCTTAAGTATTGACCCTATAGTCTGTGAATTATTTAACGTGGTTTCACGGTTGACAGGACGGGTAGTGAGATCGGAGGGGAGGAGAGCCTGGAGAGATAGAGTGAGTTCAAGTGGATAAATAGCCCACCCTGAGGCAATAATAATCGAGCTGTATGACATTTTAGAGATAACAGGGCTTCTATTGCTACAAGCTGTAATTGTCAAGAACTCTTCAACGTTAACGTTACCACTCACCGTTGTGAAATTGCGTTGGTCTGCTCCTGCTGACCCGGCCGGGGGGGAACACGTTGCTTGCGGATTCACCGTTAATCGAATTGAGCGATGTTATTGTTAATGAGTTCAATTTACGTACAACTTTAATTTGTACGCGTACAACCGAGATCTTCGCGTTTACTACTTTTCTTTAAAGTTCGATAGACTTTCTTTACGTTCACTTGACAAGCGTCAACATACTACTGGTCGTTTACTCATTTTGGGGCAAAGGGCAGTTCCCTTTTCCTGCCATACCGCATTATATTTCTTTACACGGATTAAAAGGGAGAAACCCATCGACGGCTGACTTTTCTAGTTATAATAATTCTTATGAACAGCGTAAACAAGGCTAATTCCAAAGAAGGATAATAGTAAGTTTTTGTGCGTTGCACGCTAGGAGGAAACTCCTCAATTTGAGGGGTTTTCTCCAAAAATGATTTTTTTCTAACAAGAAATGGCGCATTTACCACTGGCGGACCTACACCTATCGGGGCCCGTAGCGGATAACTCTATGAGGCCCCTTATTCTCCATATTATAACCACGAAATATAATTTGTACGTAGCGTTAAACTATGGATTTTTCCTTAGTTTAGCACGAATTGGCAATATGTCCAACACTATCCGTCAATTATCACTTATGATCAAATTAAGATATAAATTGACGAATTTCTCCATTTTAGCCGCGAAATATACCGTTATTTGTGTTTTTTTCGCCCAAAGACAAGATTTTGCGCTGTTTTTCAATTTTATAACCACAAAATTGCCATCAGAACCCATTATTAGGGTGAATTAGCAATTTTTTTTCTAAATTCGAGCCAGAAATAAACGTCTTTCTTAATTTTAGCAACGCTATTTAGTGATTTTTGCCAAAATTAGTCGTATAAAAACATAGCCCGGGGTTTTTATAATTTATCTGACAATTCCTTTTTTCACTTTTAGCTTTGTGCGTTTGCGTTTTTTCCCAACTTTAGGCCACAAATAAGTTGCCTTCGGAATCCGAGCATTGGCGTACTTTCAATTTTGGACACAAATTGAAATTTGTCTTTATTTTAGCCCCGAATTTGCGCTTTGTCTCAATTTTAACAGAAAAGTATCAGTTTTTTATCTTAACCATTTTATATTAACCATTTTTTCTAAAAATTGTCCATAAATTGGCGTTTCCCTCAGTATTTAGCAGTGAATTAGCACTTCTTTTTATATTGAGAAAACACTTACTTTTTAACTTTAAAATTAGCGTTTTTCTTCATTTTAGCAACAAATAAATTGCCTTCAGATATAGGCGTCTTTTAAATATTGAACACAATTTGAAATTGTTCTATGTTTCACTCGTAAATTAGAGCTAATACTACTCTTAATGCACAAATTAGTGATTTTCCTTAATTTCAGCATCAGCTGCTTAGCAGTATTTTTTTCATGTTTAGAAGCAAATTAGCACTTTATCACATTTGAGCTGAAAACTAGCGTTTCTCTTAATTTTAGCCGTGCTAATTACAGTATTTTCTTAAATTATCGGCAAATTTGCGGGGATTTTCGCCCCGCAATAACAATTTTATGTATGTCAATTTTAGCTAAGGATTAGCCTTTTTTTTGTTTTTTTTCACTTTTAGCAACAAATAAGTTGCCAGCGCTCAGAAGTCGAGAATTGGGTATTTTCAATTATAAGCACTAACTGAAATTTTTCTCTATTTCAGCCATGATTTAGCGCCTTTCATCCATTTTAACAGGGAATTAGCAAGTTTTCTTTTGAACTGAAAATTAGCTATATTTCACAATTTTCGTCACAAATAGGCGTTTTCCTCAATTTTAAACTATGAATCAGCACTTTTTCTCAATTAGTGTTGAAATTTAGAGTTTTCCTTAATTTTAGCCGCACTAAATTAGTGATTATCTCAATATTGGCCTTGAGTTAGCGTGATTTTTGTGATTTCCTATACATTTTTTCATTTTTATACATTTTGTAATTTTATATCTAGAAATAGTCTGCAGAAGATATATATACGAATTGGCATTTTCTCAATTTTAGCCGCAAATTAGCGTTTTTTTCAATTTCATCGATGAATTGAGCGATTTTTCTCTACTTTTGCCGCGATTTTTTTTCAGTTGTTGTTTTTTTTCACCTCGATAGAACGCATTTTCCTAGTTTTAGCCGCGTGCTTGATCCAAAAACAGAATATTAGCGTTTTTTGTACATTCTAGCCGTAAAATTGCCTGTGTACACCGGGAATCATCGATTTTTTTTTATTTTCATTTTTTACCAAGTATTGTCCAAAAGTTGTAATGAGAAACCACGAATGAGCGCTTTTTTGCAGTTTCAGCCACGAATATTATCGCTTTTCCCGCGAGACCGGAAAATTATAGTGCCTTGTCAATTTCATCCGCTTAAGAAACTTGTGGATCAGCGTATTTGCTCTATTCACCTTCAGAATGCGCAAATTTTCTCAATTTGAGTCATCAGAATACCGTTTTCATCAGCCACACTATTTTCTGATTACCAGACCAGCAACATTCCCTTCTCCAGGTCGGGTGAACTAAGAATCGTTGGAAAGAGCCAAATTTCTGACTGCTGTGTTTCACGTGGTTACCTAAATCCATGAACATGGAACTGAAATTTCTCATTTTCCAACCTTTAAGCTATATTGACATCTTTCATAAATACAGCAGCGATCTTGCCGAGCTAATATCATCATTTCAGCCAAATTGCAAGTTCCGGGTATTTACTTCCAGGAAATGGCAAGTTTCGGTGCTGAAATCCCGTCCAATTGCATGTCTGCAATTGTTTTTTGAGGGCTCGAACCCCGCGGACTAGACGCCCACGAGTACGAACCGCGCCGTCGTGGGTTGACAAGGCCCGTATGCCGTACTCCCAACAAAATTACAACATTTTGGAGGCAGATATCTGCAAAATTCTATGTTCTCAGGTACAATTTGCGCTACATTCCAAGTTTCAGGTCTTTATTTTACCGAAATTCCAAGTTTCAGGGCCAATTTTCTTTTGAAGGTCACCCCCAACTCCGTGTAATTTCAGGCGTTAATTTAATCGAAATTCGGGTCATGGCGCTTGGGTCCAGTACAGACTAGTCGGCCCTAAAACAGCACAGAGCGTGACGAAATACCCACAGGAAAAAGGAAGTTCCATGGGCGAATATCCGGAGCAATGCGACTTTCGGGTCTCAAATCCAGTGAAAATGCTTGTTTCGGGACTTAATTTTGGATGAATTGCAAGTTTATTCTGGTCTTAATTTCGGAGAAATTGACAATTTTAGGTTTTCGTTGTGACCGAGCGCTCTAATAGTTGATGAAAACCGTGACGCCCTCCCCTCGTACCATGTCATTATCCAAGGTGTTCATTGTTGGGACGAAATGACGAATGAGAAAAGCCCCCTCCTCTCCTGGAGGGCTCAGAGGAATGAGAAAAGCTGGCCACCCATCAGTCTAGATCTATAGCTACGCCCATGAGCCAAAGCAAAATATTGTTGGCAAAATTGCCGTGAACTTTAAAGTTTGCGGCTATGTAATACAAGTTTCGACTTCAAGGCTCGATAGTCGAGAAAATTCAAGAGTTAGAGTACGACGATTTCAAAATTTGCAAGATTCGGGGACAATTGTCATGAAGTTGCAGTTTCGCAACCAATTGGTGCAACACGCAATCAATTGGTGTGGTGGGAGGGGCGTGGAGATACCAAAATTGCGGATATTCAACCGCAAAACTTGTAATTTCACTCAATTTATGTTTTCAGGGTAGTGAACAGCGGCCACAATTGACGGTCCTAAATTCCAAGGAAGAGACTCGGCGTAGCCCAGACCTCGGTTCTGGAGTGGACGGAATTGGACTTAGCTAACGAAATCACGAAACGCTCAATATTTCACCTCACAAACCTCGTTTCCCAGCTGATTCATGCTCCTTGATGGTAGTAAGATAGCAGATAGGAATTGATGATCAGGAAGAGTAGTTCAAGAGTAGTTCAGCAGCAGCCCGCAATAATGACAAGACAGTCTAGTGGTGGAGAGGGAAGGGAGTCAAATCGAACTAATAAAGCCAAATAGAGAATACCGAAATAAAAATGACAAGCCTTAGATGTTTTTAGTATCGAAACACTGAACACTCCTGTCTCTCCAACTAAATTTGAGCCAACTATTCAATTACCAAGTTTGAGGAATTCATGAGGAGGGACGTGTGAGTTATTATTAAGGTTATGTTATTTTTTTACCTTGTACTTAAGTTTCACTTCTCTAATAAAACCGTACCTGTAAAAGAAACTTTATTAATGTCTTCATCTCGTACTCTCTGTGGCTCTCGTTATGAAATTCCACCAATTTTGCAGACCCTTCGCGTACGTGCTAAGCTCGCGGACTGCAGCACACGATTTCTACTAACAAAAAGAGGTAAAAAGACGACACTTACCTCGTGTTCATGACGTGATCCTCGTGGTTGCCTCGGTTGAGGAAAACGCCGTCTGGGAAAATGAGAAGACAGACGAGAAGGAGAAGAAGAACTTCTACGCTTTTTCGACCTCGATCGACAAAGTCGCCATTGAACACGTACGGGTTCTCGGCCGATGGCAGTCCATTCTGTAAAGTGGCAAAATGTATTATGAAGAAACTTAAATATTTAAACTTTTCTGCAAAGACAGAAGGAAGTGGGGTTTTATTAGTTATGTTAATCAAAACTCAATATAAAATTCCCTTCTTTCAAAATAAGAAAAGAATTTCAACATTATTAGCTTTAGTCGAATGATAATTCCATTTCGAGAAAGTAAGAGACGATGTGGAATTTCATGTGGGGCAGGGGAAAGAAGAGTTACAGTGACCGGGGATGAGGATTTAATAAAAGATTCATTTAATGAAGTTTAAAAAGCACTTGGAACGAGGGATAGTAAAGAAGGTTTTTAAATGTGTTTTTCTTCTCAAAATTAATATCTTATCCTTCATTCGTCAATTTTATTCTTTAAAGTATAAAATTCTCTATTGTTCACAAAGAGATCCTTTTTCTCCAGACAATTATTGTGTATCACGCTTTTAGCCTCGTAAAGTTACATAGCTAACTTCATTATCGTCATGTCACACCGCAAAATCACCAGTTTTTTTGGCTAAAACCAATTGAATGTCCATTACCCCTGTGGGGGGCACCGGCTTCTAAGGGATTAATTCTAGTTATGGGCACGAATTTCCCAGGTCGGTCGGCATAAACCGGGTAACTCATTATTTTGCCACTTCCATTTTGTCCTTGGAAGAGTCTCGTATACCATTTTGGGTGTTACGTCCCCCTCTTACCACCACTAGAGGCACAAAAAGCTCTAACGCGTTGCTCAAACCAAAAAATGCATGACCCAAGCAGTGGCGGACCAAAACCTACCAGGGCTCGCTCGGGGTGGAAAGTTCTCTAAATAGATAAGGAATTGGTAGCTCTGGGCACCTACATTGCCACAAACGGAACCAGTACAGGAGAGAACTGCGACGGATCAAACGACAAGGCTGGCGGCACCGTATCACTGATGTCCTATCCAATGACCCATGGGGGCTCCACCACCAAATCTGGAAGTGGGAGGCGAACACAGAAGTTATCGCTACAAGCATAGAAGATGATGCCAACGTTGACACAGCCACAGCTGCTGGCAACACTCGCTACCTCTTGCAGCAGCTATTCCCAACTGACGAAGCGTCCTTAGACTTAGTGACGCTGAAGTACACGAGTCAGTGCTTGCTCCCCTTGACACACCCTTACACCCACAATGGACGAAAGAACAAGTAGCTACTGCACTGCAAGGAGCAGCCACTTCCAAGGCCCCAGGCCCTTCTGGCATTCACGGGGAGCACGTCAGCAGACATTATGTTGATATGCTAACGAACACATTTAACCGGTGTTTGCATCTAGGATACTTCCCTGTCGCATGGAAGAGTTGCCGATTACGCCTCCTTCTAAAGGGTCCCCATCGGGACAGGTCATTGCCAGGCTCCAACCTATAAGCATAATGTCAACTGAGGCTAAAGTTTTCGAGAAACTTATCCTAATTGCATTGCAGCCATTCCTCGAAACAAGGGCGCACCCATCAGAGTGTGGTGGCATGCCCGGGCGCTCGACAGCACATGCCCTAAACCGGCTCAGCGAGGAACTGGCGACGCCTTTGCGAGAGACTACTGTGGTTCTCTTCTTAGACATCTCAGGAGCATTTAACGAGCTATGTCAGCCGGCTACCCTAACTGCCCTGCGCGAAAAGAGAATCCCATCCAACTTGTATCGCCTCCTTTCTAGCTACTTCACTGGCAGAACTGCATACTGTAATGGCGTATCCTGCCCTATCACCGCGGAATGTCTCCAAGGAGCGGTCCTCGCCTGCGCCCTTTGGGCTTGAACTTTCAGTGATCTACTGCGACGCCTCACAAATCTTAATTTCCAAACCATAGCGCATCTTGATGAATTGGCCATCATCATTAGAGCCACCGATAATGATCACCTCTGTGACCGTGTCTTTGAAGCCTTGAAGTGCGTAGAACAATGGTGTGATTCAACGCGCTTGCGCCTTGCAATCTCCAACACACAAACATTCGTCGCTCAGGGCCGAATACGCACCAACCACATATTACTTCGAGACGGGAGAACACTCCCCCTGACCAATAAGTCAGTTTACCTTGGCGTAGTCCTAGACCGCTGTTTCACACCGTTGCCACATCTCCAATTGCTACAAGAGCGAGTTCTACCGCTTCGTCGTTTGCTACGTGGACTTTCCAGCCCGAGTGGAGGGGCATCTCTATCCTCAAGACTTGTGTATTACCAGCAGGTGCTGGTTCCACGCATCCTTTATGGGTGTATTGCATGGTGGCCCGTGCTAGTCAGCGTGCTAGAGACAAGATTCTCACGGTTCAGCGTCTGATACTACTGCAGGTGCTTAAAGCATACGCTACCACAGCGCACTCAACATGCCATGTTCTGGCTGCGTCCCCCCAATAGACCTTGTTCCCGATGAGAGCTTTGCAATCCAACTTAAACGCCTGAATTCTGATCTTTCACTGCAATACTGGATTATTGCAGTACCTGACGAGGAGGATTTTACCTCATACCGTCGGGCTGTAAGGCGTGCCTTGATTGCAAAGTGGCAACAACGATGGGACCGAAACCGTACATGTACATAGCATTATTCCCTCGATTCAGCAGCGCATGCGTATGCCTCATCTATGCCTACTATCCTACCCAGCGATCCAGCTCCTTACTGGACACGGTAGCTTTAACGCAAACTCCACTTATATCGGAGAAAAGACTCACCAGATTGCCCATGTGGCCACCAAGAGGAGACCGCAGCCCATGTCCTCTGGAGCTGTCCAAGTTACATGGATCTCCGCGTCATCTGGAATCAACCTCAATTACCACACCATTTAATTACCTCTGGAACAGCTGTTCAGTGGTTGAACGGATTTGCTAGGGGATGGTACCATCGAAGAGGTCTTGGGCCAACCATGGCTCACACTAATATCCCGCTCTCAACAACATCCTGGTTCGGCCCTCCCTGCCACGGACCCACGGCCCTGCCTGGTAAACCACGAGCAAACTCTGATCCCTCTGACCTCCCTGGCACATCCGTCCCAATCCTCTACACACCTGACTGCTCCAGTTCACTGTCAATTTCCCGGCTGGTCCCTCAATGTCCGACCGGGTTGATGGTGCTGGTAAATCCCCGCAGCCAAGCGGATGCACCCCGTACTTCATGATACTTGCACCTGCATAGCTCCCCATCGCCACTCGGAATCAACCGGGACGTGCCCACTTTGGCCGGTGGGTGCGGATGATGGGGAGTTGAAGTACGGGCTAATAGACATTGCACGTGTCGGGCCACTTCCCGATCGTACAAATAGTATGGCTAGACAATAAACTCTAAGAAGTTTCAGTTTATAGATAAGGAATGTGATTTTTACTGTGCATTTAATTACGACTTTTTAAACATTTTTAGCACGAACTTGCCTCTATGGGAACTGTTAATCTGCGTTTTCCTAGTTATAGGCGTGGAATTTGCGCTTTTTATCAATTTTAGCCGCAAGTCTGTACGTAGACTCAATTTTAGCCACGGATTCTTACGTCAACTTTAGCCGTGAATCAATGATTTTTCTTCAATTTTGTCGCGCATAAGCCCCTGTATCAATTTCAGCCTTGAATTATTTCTCAATTTTAACTTAGAATAAATTACCGCTTGTAATCAACTCGCGAATCAGCGGCTTTTCTCATATTGATTTACGCATTAGCAGTTTTCTGTATTTCCTCCAGCCTCAAGCTAGAGCTAATTTTTTAGTTTAGCTGCGATTGAGCACTTCAAATCAGTGCTATGCTTCAACTATAGTACGTAAAGAAAGGAGGCGATATGCAGTAATCCACCACTGGTTTTAACCGTATACAATGTACAACTTTAAGGGTCGAAAAGCAGAAAAATGCAGGAGATGAAGACATTGATCTTGTTGAAGGAAAGTTACCTTTGAGGTAAGAGAGGGAAGATTCGGTCAGGGGGAGACTTATTTTGCCTTGCGGGCGTCAAGTCGAGCATTGTTTGTAGCTCCAATGTGTATAATACTAACTTTGTTAAACAAGAAGCCCTGGTACTCCCGCGACTCCCTCAGGGCCACCATAGTAAAGACCAGTCACGATCAGTCGCTCTACTACCCTTTTGCTTAAAATGCCCCTTCTTAAGAATTTAAAGGTGTTAAGAAGACCTCAATTCCACCCACTCACTTCCATTAGACTACTAGAGGAATATTAAACTTTCTCGTCTTTAAAACCTTAGTTTCTATGTGGCAGATTGAACCATTCATAGTTCATGGCTTTAAGAGTGATACAAAGTGTGATATTACGTGAGCTGATCGCTAAAGTAGCTTTTGCGTCAGAACCGGAAGAAAGTTCCACGGCTTCTCATATTCTTCATTCTCTTACTTTGTTTCAAAACTTTCTACAAAAAAAAAACTATAAAACTCAACGGAATCGACGCAACAATAAACAGTATGGCGCTATAGAGGCCAATGGCGAACATTGGCTTAACTTCTTCGAAGTTGAAACCCTAAGTTACTGAGTTTATGGGAGAGGGGTATAGCTCAGCGCGTAGAAAAAGTTGAAAACTTTTTTTTTATGTAGTCCGTGCAGCACAAAGTGTTACCGAAAGCCCACCTTTGATCTAATTAATTCAAGCATCTCGTTCTTCTGAATCACTTTTCAGCTTTACTTTTTAATTTGTTCCCATTTACTACAAAAGAAAATTCCCATTATTTTTCCATTGAACGGATGAATTAATAAGCAAGCTGAAAGTTTCAAAGTTTTACAGAAATGTTAGCCGCCTTCACTCATTAATTTAAATGGAAAGCAAATTTACAGGACTCGAACTAAGGTGATTCTCGTAGGAGAAATAATAATTACTTAGTTAAATTGTTTACCTTATGGAATATGACGAGGAGATCGTCCAGTTTTCCGTGAAGGTCCCCGCAAATTGTCACTTGTTTCGAGATGGCCGTGCTCACTTGATTGAAATTTGGAAGATTTTTCAGATGCGACGAGGCTTGTTTGAGAATACCCGCCACGTATTTGGCGTGAAGTCGATGTTGCTTAGTAAAAAAAAAAGAAAAATCCATAGCATATTTATATTTTATTGATAATGCAGCCAAGTTTTTAACGTTACGAACAATATGAAAAAAAAACGCAATCGATGACAGTCAGAAATTGACAAGAAAAAACTTTCTGATATGGAGATTCATTCAACACCATTCAAGTGGTCACAAATACAGGGGAAAACAGTGGAAAAGCTCACCGAGACTTTTAGATAACCACGAAGCCAATGGAACGCAGATTTTTTATTCTAAACAAAAAATCAAATAGAAAAAAAAAGAAAAAAAAAGAATAAAGCAAAAAATAAACAAATAAAAAGTGGGGGAATAGCGTAAAATAAAAAGTAAATAAATCTGATTGGATATTGAAAGGTATAGCACAAGGAAACGAAGAAAAGCCACAAAATGAATTTGCTCCCGCTTGTCTGATTAAAACAAGCAGACAATTGTTTCCTTCCTTAATAATTCAACAATTGAAGAAAATCACCCAGGGGCAAAATCCCATCCTATCTCGCTGTTCCTGTCTCATTTAGCTTTAGCGCGGCCAGACTTGAAAGAACTTCGAATTGAACTTCCGACATCGATTCATTCTTCCCTCTAACTCTATTGTCTATTAAACTTAAGCAGACTGCTGAGCACTGAGGTAACATAGAGGGAGATTATGTTAGCGTGATGTTCGTTGGGTGGGGGGGGGGGATAACTTCCGAGTGAAGAGGGAAAAGGACAGTCCGTATTTCCGTATATTTAGATAGAAATCACCTAGTAGGTACATGCGTATTCTTTTTTTTTTATAGTGCATTATTGGTTTAAATATTATATTCATGAAGTATTTTGTTTGTGAGCGTGGAACGCAATTAGAACCAGTCGATTTCGAGAAATATATCGAACTATTGTGCGACCTGCAGTGCTAGTAGTAGCTAGTGGGAAGGTTTACGCCGGGAAAATAAATTTTCGAGTTTTTTCCCTGGAAAAACCCCAATTTGGGAAAATACAGGGTTTTTAATCCCCTTTTCACGCAATGTTGCAATAGACTCAGCAAATCAATAATAATCAAATGACTATAGGTATTTATTGCACCCAAAGAATCATACCAAATCGAGTATATCTGCCCTGAGCCCGCAGTAGGCGTGGCTAGGGATACAGGAAGGGGGGAAATTCGGAAATGGGCGAGGAGAGAGGACCAGGCTATTTGGGCGGCAGAGGCCCTTTGTTGACAGGCAAAACAGGGGATAAAGAAATACGAGGACAAAACAACGAAGTGGTTGTTGGGATTGGGAAGGATACAAGCCAGAACGATAGTGGGAGCGTACACAGGTCATTTCGCAGTGCGGATACACTTGCACACGATGGGACTGATAGCGATCCCAACTTGTGGGGGGTGTGGGCTGCATCAGGAGGAGTCGATGAAACATGTTCTTTGCGACTGTGACAGATTCGCACCGGCAATAATGGCAGTACTCGGAACGGATAGGCTGACCGAACTAGAATTCTCCAGGGCTCAGGGGGTCCGGGTGCTGGAGTTTCTAGGGTGAGTAAGGAGGTTCGGGGAGCTGAGCTAGCCCTTCCGAGACCGGGGCCCTCAATGGGCATGACGTAGGGCGTCGCTGGCTCGGCTTGGCCGAGGAGGCACCCCCCTCCACCAAAAATCATACGAAATCACTGTTTGCACAAAAATGCGGTTAAAATTCCAACCGTTACGGAAGACAAAGCTGAAGCCGAGCCTTGCCATCAAATGTCCATTAATTGTACTACTGCAATTCATCGCTAGAGGTTTCCTCGTCTGATGACGATTTGATGATTCAGATGCCGTTACAGATGCCCCTCCCCCCCCACAAAAAAGTCCTTGCCACTTGCGGCACGTAAGGGTGGGCGTGGTCGCGCGGGACGGGACTTCCCGCGCGGTAGTCCCCGTTCGGATGGGGCCCCTGAATGGCCTTAAAAAATTGAAAAAATCTGAATTTTTAAGTAGATGAGAGATGAGAACGAATTACTAAACTCGCTTGTAAAATTGAGAAAAAGCGCTAATTCGCGGCTGAAATTGAGACAACGCAAAATACGAATTGTGGAGGCAAAATCGGGACTGAAATTAAGAAAAAGCGCTAATTCACGCAGCTAAAACTGAGAAAAACGCCAATTCACGGAAAGAGAACAACGCGAATTCGTGTATTAAAAACGCTGCGAATTATCGAACAATGGCCTTATTATTTCGACTGTGGGTTTATTATTCATCGATGTAGTCAAATCCTGCTTGAAATTACATGAAAATCGACACCCCACACCCCTATGATTCCAAATCCTTTGAAAATCCCCATTTTGGAGCCGCTTTTGGCCCATAAAACCCCAGGGAGCTATTTGATCAAACTGATCAGATGTTAGGACCAACTAGACCCCAACTAGACCCCAAATGGAGTCTATGTGCGAAAGAATGAGTTTTTTCGAGCAATCCTAGGGCAAGATATGGCCCGGACGGTGGACGGACATTTTTTTTTTTATTGCAGATTTGGATTCTACGCACTTTGAAACGTAAAACTACAAATTTTGAGGGGGGGTCAAAAAATTTGTTTTGTGATACGATTACAAAGACTTATTATTGAGAAATAATAAGTCTAAAGCAAGAAACACGCTAATTCATAGCTAAAATTGTGATAAAGAGCTAAAATTTAGAATTGAGAAATTCGCAGAGAATTGAGTAAAAGAGCAAATTCACAGCTAAAAAGGGAGAAACGACAACTCATGGATTCTCGGGGCAATATTAGGACTATAAGGTATATGAAAAATTACGATTACACGGATAAAATCGAAAAAAATCGCTAAAAATCGCAACTAAAATTAAGAGAATGTGCTAATTTACTGCTAAAATTGAGAAAAAAAACGCTAATTCACAGCTGAAAATGAGAAAACGCCAAATCACTGATTCTTGGGGGCAACTTCGGGGCTGAAATTACGAAAAAGCGCTAATTCGCGCGGCTAAAACTGAGAAAAACGCCAATTCAAGGAAAGAGAACAGCGCGAATTCACGTCTTACAAGACAAGAAACACGCTATTACGGTAAATAGTGATACAATTTGGCAGCTTTAAAAATTGAGAAAAAGCGCGAATTCACAGAAAACACCAACTCACGGACTCTCGGGACTGGGACTAAAAAGTGAGAAAAAGCGCTAATTCACGGCGTGAAATAGAGAAAATCTCGAAATCGCGTCCAAAAGTGGAGGAAAACTTTGATTCACAACTAAGGTATGAAAAATTTCAATTTTACTGATAAAATCGATAAAAAGCGCTGTAATTCGCAGCTAAAATTAAGAAATGTACTCATTCACTGCTAAAATTGAAAGAAAAAAGGCTAATTCACTATTGAAATTGAGAAAACGACAACTTGCATATTCTTGGGGAACTTCAGGAATAAAATTGGGAAAAAGAGCTGATTCAAGCGGCTAAAACTGAAAAAAAGCGCTAATTCACGGGTAGAAAAACACGAACTGGCGTTTAAAATGAAGAAAAACGCTAATTTATGGATAAAATTTGGACAGAGCACTCAAACGCTATCTCTACTTTGCAGATTCTTGAGGCAAATCCATGGCTAATTCACGGCTAGGAGTTTATAATAATCACCGATTCGCAGCTAAAAATGAATAAATGTGAATAAATGAATAAATGTGTACTTCAACGTTGCTAAAAAGTATATTTCTAGTTCAATTAGAGACCAAAGACCCTCCTGGAGATTTCCTCCCTAGCCCACGATAGGTGTTGTTCCGCCGCTGTGTGGAACCTGTATCTTTCAGGTTACAGAAAAATAACCAAAAAAACGAAGGAAATCTCGAGCCCCCCCCCCCCCGATCTGGTATTGAGGAGGGGGACCATATTGTAATTTTGTCGAAATTCTCCTCCACTTAATCAATTTTCTGCATTCGTCAATGGACAAAGGGTGCCCCCCCCCCCCGGATTTCCATTGGTCAGGCCACTCGAAAATGACTTCAAAAATATCTGGTTGATGGGGGGGGGGTATTTGATCATTTAATTTTTTGTCCAGCGGTGCATGCGGGAAATCCCGCGTCCCGCGCGGGATTTGAGTGTGCGGGACGGGACGAGGGGCCAAAAAACCAAAAAACGCGTGACGGGACGGGAAAAGAAAAGTTTCGTCCCGTCCCGCGCGCACCCTTATTGGCGTGACCGCCGAGGCACTTTCCCACAAAATTGTCTTCCCCCAGAGTCCATCCTTGGAACAAAAGCTGGCCAAATCCACCATCGCTTCGTTGACGTCTGTGTGGCGCCCTTATGAATTTGTTTATTGCCTTCTATTTGCTCGTTCCCTTGCACAGCAGCGTCCCATATGATGATAATATGGGCCCAAGACCCCAAGAGTGTCACAGCGTATGAATACTTTTAACGCTGGAGTCTTTTCTATCTTTCATTTTCCGTGGAATCAGAGGGACTGTTCATTCTTAGAAAGTGGCGACCGAGGTAAATTTTCAGCGAGCTTGAGCTTAATTTGGCGTAATGCGAGATTAATTCTATAAAGAATCTCTATAAAGCAGATAGGGACTTCTCAGAGTTAAGGGAAAGGTTACAAGAGGCTGCGCGAGGAAAACGACTCACGCTCGAGGCTGCGTCTCTAATTTCTGCTGTGATAAGTTCTATTAAATTGAACGAATAAAAACCCAATTCGGGTGGGAAAATACTTTCTTAAACCCGCGTTTTCTTCAAAAACCGGGAATATTCCCAACGGATTTTTTTCCTTGACCAATCACTGGTAGTAGCGGTTGCCTTCACTCCTGGGGCCTGGGGATTTCTTATTCGGCGTCCTTGGATCCCGCTTGCGGCATTTTTTCCCGACCGTTCAGAATAAGGCCCCTGTTTTGTTTCCTTTCTTTCCCGCTCATCTCTTCCGAACTATATAATCACGCGTCAAAATGTGGGTCGAAACTTGTTAAAAATATAGTTTTACGCTCGATTGATTAATTTCCGCGGGGACTTTCCAACGTTGATCCATTTTCTTGTTACAAGAGAAGGTTCATTTACGTCTTACGTTAGTCAATTCACTATTTCAGGTAACGTATAACTGCGTAAATTCGTTTTTTTTTTCAACAGTCCGGATCAGCGCCAGACTTGGGACAACTGGGACTCTATAGTCTTGTATAGGGGTGGACTGGCAGCAATTTACTCAGATGTTACAGCTCGCTTTTTAGATTAGAGGAAAAGAGTATTGCTAGGTGTGAGAGACCGTAAGAAGAAAATTGACCAGGAATGATGGTGGCAATAAAATCCTTCCACCTGGCCTCGAGCGAAATAAGGTACACCCTCAATTTCTGTGGAATCCCATAAAACATCTTCCCTCCACCCCACCCCGCCGCCACCAACCAACAGTTTCTCTTTGCCTAACCCTTGCAACCATTATGGAGAAAGGCCAAATTAATCTTCTTTGTTTAAAGGGTTTGGTCGATAGGTTTTCATTATGGTACGGGTGATGTGGAAAGGGGTGTGTAAGTGTACCATTGGGAAGAGCGTGCAAGTGAGTGATTTCCCCCCACCCCACCCCACCATTTTTCATGTTTTTCTCGGAAAATGAAAAGGAGAAATGCCCTCTCACAAGAAAAAAAAAAAAAAAAAATTGAGGAGAGAGAATTGCCTTTTTCCCCCCTTTTTTTTTTTCAGGAAATGCCTCTGACCATCCACAGCACAGACCCTTCGAGCATAATGATGACAAAGCATTTTCTCCCTGAATTAACCCTCATAAAACTGTGTTAGGGAGGGAATACAATAATATTATAAAATAACCCTTCACAACCATCTATCCATAAAAAGAAGTGTCAGGCGTCAAATCATCTTCAACCTTTATCAACCAACTAAATCCCAATTTTTAATGTTTGAACAAACTCATCCCTTTTTTTCTGCTTAAAAAGGTAATTTTCGTTCGCTCAACATTACTCCTTTAATTTTCGCTGTAAACATCCGCAGAGCCCCTTTTTTTTCAATAGAGTAAACACACCTGAAGGATTATTTTTTGATTACTTCGAAAGCTTTCGAAGGGTATAAAACAGTGAAGCTTAACAACGAAACAATTTTTAATGTCGTACACTGTTCAAGGGGGTGGTTAAATTAAGGAAATAAGAAAAAATTGAAGGATTTCACTGCTATTACAAGAGTAGTCCCGAATAAAGCGAACGAAATGGGGGGGGGGAGCAATCAGTTTTTTACTTCCCAAGCTAAGTAAGTGAAGGAAATTTAAGATATAACAGAGTTGTGAAGGATTCGCATTGGATTGGCAAGGGAGGCTGAAAGAATCCGAGCTCTGGAGGAAGTAAATTCAATTCGTAGATATGAGAGTTGAGAAGGTGTCAAGATTTCCGTCTAATTTGACACCCTGTCATCCGAGGGTGAGGTTTTCTTATCTCGAAGAACAACGGAGTGCAATATTATTCTGCTCCACCTCAGAAATAGTTAACGTATTATAGTGAGTTTCCTATTGGTACTGGAGGCCTTATTTACACTCATGTATGTTGGGTTTTTAAAATAATTTTACCTTTGGCTCCTTAAAAACACAATACCACCACTTTGGCTCCTTCAAAAGCCTACAATTTCATGAATCTTGCATGCTGGAAAACCACACCAGAGTTTTCTTAACTCTATCCGAGAAACAGCTAAAATTGCGGCGCTTCAAAACTTTATTGCGAGCTTTCTCTACTTTATTAACGACGGAACGGCCAGAATTGCGACTATTGGATTTCAAGCTGCGAAATGGCCCAACGCGCGGTATCTCACCATTTTATCCGCAGAACTGACAGAGTTGATTTTTTTAGTCCCCCCCCCCTTGCTTTGGAACAGGACAAAAGTCACTTTTTTATGAAATCTGAGACACATCGACTTTTTTTTTCAATTTTATCACACGAGCAGAAAAAGTGACGATTTGTGACGGCCACTCCAGGCGAGTCTGTACAAGGGAAGCAAATAATCCTGGGCATAGAGAAGCACAGGATGAGGCTATTTTTTTGTATTTCTGAGGTTCACACATCATATTACACCCTATGCCTCTGCAGTAGCGGATTACCATCTAACAGGCGTGGGGCGGAAGTCTCTGTGAAGCCCCTTAATTTCTAAATAAACTATAACATGAATGCAACTTTTACGATGCATTGAATAATGTTTTTTTTTTTCTAAATTTCATCAATAAACATTAATGCCTGTAGGATTTTTAACCATTTTTAACGTGAATAAATGATTTTTCTCAATTTTAGCCGCGAATTATTTATCAATTTCAGCCCCAGATTACCGTATCAGTGAGTTTTAACAAATCATCCTCGTGTTTCCCCAATTTTTGCACATTACCGTGGCTTTTTCTCAATTTTAACCGAGAATTACCGGTTTTGCACAATTTTAGACGTGAATTTTCTCAAATCGATCCGCGAATCAGCATTTTATTTCTCCATTTTGGTTGCGAATGAGCGCTTTTTCTTACATTTCAACCAGAAATTAGTACTTTTTCTCCTGTTCAGATGCTCAGATTCATTCATCTCAATCTGACTTTTAACAGTAATCAGCGATTTTTCCCAGTTTCAGCCGCGCATCAACGGGTTTTCTCAAATAAATCGATGTACAACGAGTTTTCTCGATTTTAGCCACGAATTAGGGATTTTTCTTTATTTTTGCTGCAAATCACGTTTTTTTTCCTCAGTTGTAGCCTCGAACTATTACTATTTATTTATTTAATGCCTGCTACAGAATAGTACAAAAATAATAATAATAATAATTATTATTATTATTATTAGGTATTTTGTAAGTTTAGCAGCAAATGTTATTACATAATTTTAGCCGAAATTATGTCCTATTCGTAGACGCGAATTATTGCTCACTTTTAGCCGTGACTTCTGCCATTACTCAGTTTTTTACAAACATCGGCCGCGAATCAGCTCTTTTTCTCAATTTCATAGTCACGAAAGTTGCCACAAGAAACCAAGTGTTGGCGTTTTCTTCATATTATTGCTGTTAGTGCTAAGCATTTATCGCTGTTTTTTTCCCCCAATTTTTCTAGCCGAGAATCAGCGCGTTTTCTCTTTTCGCTTTCAAATTGGCAGTTTCAAGATCGAAATTGACAATTTTGAACGACGAAATTGACAGTTGCTATCACCCGGCTTTTTCCGATGAAGGGGCTAAAAAAACCACTGGTCTGAGCCTGAATAGTCTGATGCTGAACCTCGAAATCAAGGTTTGGAATATTTTGTTATGAAAAAGGAAATTGACAGTTTCCAAGTCAAAACTGTCAGTTCCTGGGGTGAAATTGACAGTTTCAAGTACAAATTCGGCATTGTCCGTGGCAAATGTCATTTCCAGGATGTACGGATTCGAAGACGAAATGATGGTTTCAAAAAAAAAAGGGGGGGGGGACTTGAAAAATCCATAGTTCTGATCCCCGAATTCTCGTCAATTATTGGAGCGTGAATAGTCAATTTGGTGATTGTTAGAGCAAGGAATCATCAGTTGAGCCATTTTCACGGCACAACAAAATGGCCAATTTGGCAATTTTTGGTTTTGGAGCGCGTTATGGTCGTTTTTGTCATTTCAAGGTCACACGATCGTCAGTTTAAGTATTTTCAAGGCGCGCGAATCTGTCAGTTTTGTGGGTCTGAATGGAACACAATGATCATTTTCTGGGCGCCACTTTCAAAGGGCGAAACGCTTTCTAAAGGGCACGAATGGCCGTTTCGGTCATTTTCAAACACTTTGAAGATTGACATTTTTAGAGCGCGAATGAACGGTTTTGCTATTTTCAGGGTGAATCAGCGTTTTCACCACACTTCGCGCTTCCTCTCAATTTTATCGGTAAATTAGCGCGATGTGTCTACATTTTAGCCGCGAATAGAGTAATTTGTTTCTATGTTTTAACCGAGATTTTGCGCTTTTTCTTCATTATAGCCGTGAATTAGCGCTTTTTCCTAATCTTAGTAAGAAGTTGCCTTCAATATCGAAACCACAACTCGCTATTTTCTCATTGTTCTCAAATGAACCCCCTAGTTAGCATGTTTCTTGATTTTAGCCGTGAATGAGCCACTAATTAGCGATTTTTATGCATTTCAGCGGTGAATTAGAGTTTTACGCAAAATTCGCTGTTACTACCTATACCTAATGCTTTGTCTGAATTTGGCCGCAGATTAGCGATTTTCTTCACTTTCCACCCTGAAGCCATGAATTAGCGTTTTTTCTCAGTCTGAGTCACTAAATTGCCTTCAGAAGTCGAGGATTCACGTTTTCGTACTTCTAGCCACTCGTACTCCTTTTCCCGTACATTTTTCCACTAACATAACGCCTGAAAATTGTATTTTTCGCATTTTTATGATTTACTGGGGCACTTCCGATACGGCTCTATCAGACTCCGTCCCAGTGTGGTCCACCTCCCTAGGCCCGACCTTGAACGCCACTGACGGTAAGACAAGAACAGTGATAACGCCCGTAACGTAGGCAAATAAGACATATGTTGAGGGGCCGAAATCTGATTTTCCCACGGACTGAGATTTACGCCTTGCCTATTTGGGTATGGACAGTAAGACGGTCGGGACTTTTCTGTCCTTCGTGTCTGGTTGGCAGCAATTCGTTTCTTACCGGGGCGGTGACTCTGCTACGCTGCCTTCACATGATCTTGGTGTACAACAAACAGGGCTCTATTCTGGGACCCCTGCTTTTCAACATCTATATCAACGATCACGTGCCAAACCTGAAGTCGGCGAGGGTGCAGCCGTTCCTTTACGCTGATGATGTCATAATAGCGAGCTCGGGGAGTGACATAGAGGATGCTCGAGGGAGCATTGAAGAATCATCAACGACTCTGAGAGACTGGTGCCTGGAAAACCGTCTCGTAGTAAATCAAGCAAAGACGCACCTTTCCAGTGGACCTTTCCTGCGACAGGGTGAATAGCTCCAGTGACAAGTTCCTGATTGTCGTTTTGAGATTGTCGTGGGAGGCTCATGTGGCCGGCCTGTATGTGTCGCTGTCGCGGGCGGTGTTCGTGCTTTGGCGGCTGTCGACGTCGCTGTCGGGATCTGTTCTCAGGCTGGTTTACTTTGCCATCTTCCACTCCAAAATGTTTTATGGTATTGAGGCGTGGGGTAACTCTCCACATTCTCATAAGGTCCTCAAGCTCCAGAAGAAGGCAGTTCGAGTTCTCGTGGGGGCGAAGCCGAGAGACTCTTGCAGGCTATTCTTTCAACAGGGCCGAATGCCGACGCTAGTCGCGATACAATGCTCGCTTCTCAACTCAGTGGGCCTGGGTTCGTGTACCGCCGTATGGGTCTGGGTTCAGGGAGTCGACAAAGAGTAACAAAGAGGTACCTTTACCCCGTTATGTACATTTATTATTTACAGTCTGACGCACCTTTCCCCAGGCCCGACGGCCTGCGGTAGCGTGTACACGAGCTGGCGCGAGGGCTGGTCGCGAGGCTTCGGCCCCCCCTGCACGGATGTGCGTCCCTGACTCTAAGCTGTTCCCCGACTCTGGCTGTTCACTCGACTCCGTCCCCCCTGGGTTTTTATACTAAACCCCCGAGGACATGTCTGTAAAACCCTAAGTGTTGTGGATAACAAGCAGTTTCCTCAAGGATTTGTTGACGCTATCGGGTCATTCTCTCCCGCTCGTCCCTGAGCTCGCCGGGTTCATTCACCGAGCGGTGAACAATTTCCCGGACCGAGCTCCTTTTCTCTATAGCTTAATCCAGCCATTGCCCATTACACTATGAGGCTGCGGCGAGCTGTGACACGGCGCACTCGGCTTCGTGTGGGCGTTCCCGGCGGTGTGCGTTCAACAAACCGCGCACCGACCGAAACGCCCGCGTAGTACGGGTGTGATGTGCACAGTTAGATCTGGGTATGGCGTAGAAGCCCAATGGAGGCTTAGGCGCCTGCCGGGTTCAAAGCCCCCCCCCCCCAAATAGTCACCGCGTTCATTCTTATGATGGACGGTTGGACCAGGTACTTGGCTGATGAACAGCAGATTTTACCCCCTCAGCACGGAAATGCAACGCGTCACAAGGAACGGCTTATACCTGAAAGTTGCCGCCTAGGCAGTTCGCAAGACTCCAACCCGTACACAGTGGGGCCTCATTTATTTAATAAGCTGCCCTCTGGAGTCAGGAAATTTTCGTCGGGTGCGTTCAGAAGGCGTGTCCAGGAGCTCCTCCTTGACCTTGTGCCATATTCGCAGGACGATTTCTTCAAGGCGGATCTATAATGACTCATTATATTTATCGTTTATTTATTGAAAGTTTTGGTACCAAACATATATTAAAAGAATTAACTGACGTTGTATTATGACGAATGTTGTGTTGCAATAAATTATTACTATTACTATTACTATAGGAGTACTTTGAGCGGTACCGATTTCATTTCCCTATATGGACCAATGCCCGAGGGACTTCATGAGCCACTATACATACTCAAATCGAAACACTTTGATGATATGCTGCTGAGGCCCTGTTAGCGCCTTTCGTGACTGCGGCCATTGACTGTGGGACTCAAAAACCGAGTCCGGCTAAAATTGCTAAAAACCACCCACCCATCCATCCCCGTCGCCGGTATGGCCGGCCAGTGGTGGTGGTATTGACCATTTTTCAACAGAAACCCACTGCTTGACCCGGAATCTTCAAGTTTTACCTCTGAAAGCGAGTTTCCTTCAAAAAATAAAAATGCTTATATTTAAGCGCAGAAACATGTTAACTTGCAACGCTCGAGGAGTATTATCCAGCCGCAAAATTTGGTTTTCCCACTTACACTCGAGAAACAAATTTCGACCAAAATTGGTTGTTCAACTTCAATAACTATAGGCGTAACACTAAGAAACAGAGGTTTCACCCCAGACTTCAGCTCTATTGATCTGCTGTTCGAGACCCATCAACATTGAATTATACATGTATTATTTAAACTTTGTCAACGGCACTGATGTACATCCCCCCCCCACCACCACCTTGTTTCTTCCTTGAGGAAGTTAACGATCCATGCCAGAAGGTGTGAACCACATGTGACATCTCCTCTTATCAAAAAGTCGACAGAAGGTGTCCTTGTGCTCGTGTAGAGCCAACTTAATAAAATTATTTCTAGGGTGATTTTCATGTGAAATTACTAACAAACTGAGCAGAACGGGGGGGGGGGCGATTGGAAGTGCTTTCTCCTGCTTTGTTTGTCGGCCTAAAAAAGATGCTGCCCTCAGCAGTCCAGAATTGACAATTGAACGCTTTTGATGCAATTCTGAATAACAAACGACTGCCGGGAAGTTTGGGACGACAAATGAACAGAGATCGTGGACCGAGTTTTAATTACAAGCTCACTACACCTATAGTTAGCGTTTATAATCAAACGAGCTAACAAAGTGATTATTGTGATATGTGGGTCTCTCATGTCTCATATTGCTCCCTTTGACACAGTCTAGTGTATGAAAGCCAGCGGGAAACGTGATAAATGGGTTCGTCATTAATTGTAGTGTCATTAAATTGACACTTGCAACAGTTTTGACTTTGCCTTCAACTCCATCACTTAGAAAGCTTCCTATACGTATAGGAATTTCAGTTTTTCAGTCCACACCACTCCACCCTTTCAATGCCACGCTAATTTTTTTCTTGTAGCAAGTATAGTTTTGGTTTGACGTACACAGAAAAGAGGCCCGCAGAGACAGAGGACAAACAATTTCAAAAACAAACAAAAGCAAAGCAGTATATAGGAGAGGAAAATCGATAAGACAAACGATGAACAGAATCAACTCGCTTCAAAGGAGCGTTATTTCTGCGTGTTTGTGGAGCCGGGTTTTTGAGTGTTTGTGATCGCGGAGGGAGGGGGAGCTCTTACTTGGATACAGTTGACATTTTGAACTTCAAGTGAAGGAACACCATTGAAAATAATTATACTCTATTGGCTCGTTAGTGGTACAAGGAAGATTGTAGTAGAAAAGTGAAACTTAGTTGGACGAGATGAAAGTCAAATAGCTGGAGTTATACAGTAAACTAGCTGGCTCGATTTCACAATTTCATCAAAGTTTTCTGTTACACCCCCCCACCCACCCACCCCACAGTCAATTTAATCAGCGTGTCACTATTTACATTGAAATTGACCTACTCAAAAAGCCTCTTACCTTCTTTCGTCTGAATGATTCGATTAAATTATCCAAGTCTCTTCGCTGCAACGGAAACCCCAAGTGAATCCCTCGATAGTTTGTTTCAGTCCTGGTGGTCGGTGAACTGGCTTCACTGGGAGACTCATCTTCGAATTTATTATCCGTCGGAGTATCTGCGGTTAACAAGAGGTAAATATAAAAGAAAATCAGTTCATTGATGAGAGAAATGGGTGAGCAGTGGAGGTTGGTAGGCTATTAATTCAATAGGATCAACGACTGTGATGGCAACTCTATATATTGTAGCCTCCCCCCGTTGTCCATCAGCAAGCTTATACAGCATGCGTGTCACATGCTAATGAATTCCAGATAAGTTGTTTAACAAGTTTTGTTTGATAAGTTGTTGTGGAGATAAGTTGTAAGTTAAGTTGTTCCATTCTGATGGAGGGGGGTAAGCATACTCACCCTATAAATAACCGAATAAGATATGTCAGAATAAGATATGTTGTACAATAGCAATCCTATGAGATGCGTTATAGGCTCCACCTAACACTATTGGGTGATGAGTTTCCGAGTTAAGCGATAAGAGGCTTTGATTTTAATTGCCCAAGACTGAACGCTGTGGTTTTCCTTTCTTTGAATCATTGTGATCTTGACCTCTGACACGATGTTTCCTCTATACGATTTCAGCCATGCTGCAATACAAGCGAGGATGAAACATCTAAAATATTCACAAATTCTTCAATAAATAGTGGGTGTAAAGTCAAGATCAATCATCAAGACAGATTTCACTCCAAGGTGGAGGAGATACGTCTGATAAATTGCTCTCGGCTTTTAAAATGTGACGCATAGTCATTGGTGCTTTAATTAAATCCCGCCTCCCAGCCCTTTCTTATCACTTCTACTCACAGTTTCTTCGTGAAGATAATGTGTATGGGGTTCGGGGAGGAGGCTTCCTCTTTAATTAGCATGGAATCAACTAGTTAGATAAAAGGTGAGAGACTGCTGAGGGATGATTAAATAAGGAGGGAAATAAATAAGGAAACTACGGACATCGGTTACTGGGTTCATTAGATTCAGGTGAAAAAAGAGGATAAATGAAAGTAACGGGATTACTCTCGATCGAATCAGTAAGAGACAGGATAGCACTTATCCTCATGACTTCCAGGCTAATTTGAGATTTTACAGAAAAAACTGTTCTATTAACTGTTCTATTATGGCCTCATGCAACAGGTCATTCGGAGCTGAATACGAATATGACCGTCTGCCTGGGGCATTTACCCTTAGTGGCCAGACAAACTCCCTTTTGGGAAAGTAATTAACCGGAACTTAGTCTTGAAAGTCGTCTCATTCGACAGGCAGTGGCACCGAAACGATTTCAATGAGAAGTAGCAGAACTCTGGAAAAAGGACTCACTCGTGATCGTCCTGGGGGTGGTCTTTTACGTTCCCCGGGTTTCGGATCGACCCTACTCAACATCCAACAGAAATATCAACAGGTACGGCAAGGGTCTGAATTATTCGCTCTTACACATCCCCCATATATCAACACTGCCCCTTTTCCTGTTACAAGTTTTGGAATAATGAAAGACGCAAGAAATGATGGCAGGGAAGGGGACAGCAAGGGATGATGTGGGCACCAAAAGCAATAGCAGCCAGTTTCACGCCATTTCTCGGCGTCTAGACCATAACGTTTGCTCCTAAACTCACCATGCGTTGGTCATGAAGCTATAACCGAAAGTGATGATCCAGCTTCAGAAACCAATCAAGCACACCTAAATTGGTTATTTTCCAACGTGGACACGCTGATCGACTGGCATCTATGGCTGTCAGTTTACAGCCGTACAACGCGGACGTTTCGGTCGGCGTGAAAATTAATAAGCGTAGCGAAAATCTATAGCGCGCGTGCCTCGATGGTGTAATGAATACAATACCCCCCCCCCAGCCCACTGTGTGCCCCAGCCACTGTAGCGAGCCACAAGACAAGGTCCCTCGGCTTTGGCGTTGGACGTTCCGCGGTGGTTTGCGTATAATGACAAAGCCCGCGCCGACAGAAAAGCCCACGTCGTACGGCTGTTAAGTGCACAATATTGGGCTGTGAAACCAGCCATAATGGGAAACCGTTGGCGTGGTGCGATGGTTGATGTGGAGGAGGAGGATGCCCTTGTCCTTCTCATCTATATGGTGTGGAGTGGAGAAAAGTGAGTAAACACGCAAATACGTTATCCACGTATTCGAGGACAGCGGACCTGCTATTATCATCAAAATTGAAATTGAAATTATTAGGTAAAATTGAGAGAAGTAACTAAGGAATTACAACTCTCAAGCTAATTATCAGTGAAACTGCATGTTTCAAGGCTTTGTTTTGTGACTTTAGACGCCCAGGACTTGCCCCTACCGCGACAGCATTCAAAGTCTGACAAATATAGCCATGAAATTACATCACTTAATCTGTGAAATTTTCAATTTCTGGTCTATTTATATCGGTAACATTGCAAGTTTCCTGTTTTTATTCCCGTAAAATTGTCAGCCACTGGTATTTATATTTGCGAAATTTTGAGTTTAGGGGATCTTTCTTAGCGACTGCGCAACCCGGGCTAACAGGCCACGACATATGAGTGCCCAAAGCCTTAATTTGCAACATTTTGAAAGCAAGCATCCACGAAATTGGAATTTTCCTGGCTGAATATTCGCGATACTGTGAATTTTGCGTCTCAATTTCAGCGATAGTCGTTTCTCGGCTAAAATATAGTAAACACTATCGCGGTTAGAATTCAGAGAACGCCAATTCACCCGCTTTTAAAGGCAATTCCGTGTCTAACGTGTAGAGGAAAAGAAATCGACACATCAGATAAAAGTGCTAATTCATGGCCATTAGTCGAAGGAAATGTCAGTTTTGCGAATGAAATTGCGAAAAGCGCCAATATGCTGTTCTTGGGTCGAATCCGTGGCTAAAATTAAGAAAAACTCTAATTTAACGCTAAAAGTGAAAAAATTCACCTATTCCCTTAGCCAAAATTGTGAAAATCGCTAATTCGCGGATGAAATGGAGGAAAACTGCTAATTCACAGCTAAAATTTAGAGGAGAAACTACAATTTAGGGTTAGGTTGACAATGTCCGTTTAAGCATTGCTAAGGGTTTAAAATATTTTGTATTCAAAATACTAAATTCTGATTGGGGTTTGAGCTCTTAAGGTCAGCTTAGTGTTAAACAGGACTTTGAACACATTTGGTCGACGCGGGCTTTGATCTTAAAAATCTGCGTTTCGAGTCTAATTAATTATCACATGACATTGCTAATTTCCGGTAAGTGATGATTTCCGCGAAATTGCCGGTTGGGTGCTGGTCTTTATTTCCGCCGAAATTTTGAATTTCGGGGATCTTTCTTAGCGGCCGCAGAACCCGAGCTAACCGGTCACTATACATTAGGGCCCAATGTCTTAATTTTGTAGCATTTTGAAAGCAAACGTTCACGAAACTGGAATTTCCTGGCTGAATATTCGCAATATTGCGAGTTTCGCGCCTTAATTTCACTGAAATTGAAATTTTTGTACCTTTTTATTTTGCAGATCGTGGAACTCACGCAAGCGATTGCAGTTCCAAAAAACTCAAAGCATGACAAATAGTGGCAAAATCGCAACATTTTGAAGGCGAACATTCGTAAAACTGGAAGTTTACTGGCTGAATATTCGCGAAACTGAAGGTTAAAGGTTGCTTAATTTTTCATTCAATTGCCTACAGTTTCCGGTCTTCTTTTACTCTTGTAATTTCTTAATTACAAGTTTCGGGTTTTTTAAACATTAAAATGGTACTGAGCCAGAGTCAGCCTGGCCACTGTAGCACTAAAAGTCCGACAGGTGACAAGTAGCGGCAAAGTTTCAACATTTATAGGCAAATATTCGTGAAATTGCAAATTTTGGTGATAAGTATTCGTGAAATTGCAAGTTTGAAATGTTTTTTGTGGGCTCAGACCCCGGGGCTATAAACGGCCATCACGGCGGATCGCATCGTATACATTTTGGAGGTGAATATCTGCCAAATTGGATGTTTCCAGGCACAATTTTAGTGACATTGAAAGTTTCTGGTCCTAGTTTTAGTGAAATCTGAAGTTGCAGGTCCAATTTCACGGACCCAGGGCTCAACAGGCCCGACTGCGACCCATGCCCTGACGAATAGCCGTGTAATTGCACTATTTAGAGATAAACGTTAATGATTTTGCAGATTTGGGTCCTAATTTGATCACAATTACAAGTATTCTGGCCAAATTTATACGCGAAATTTAAAGTTTCAGGTGTTCACTTCAGTGAAATTTCAAGTTTTGGGGCTGTTTTTGTGGAGGTGAACCCAACAGACTAGCCGGCCTTAACAGAGCCCAGATCCGGTCAATAAATATCCAGTAAATTGAAAATTCCATGGCAAAATATTCGCGGAATTCCTTTTTTTTTTGGTTTGAATTCCTACAAAAATGCTTGTTTCGGGACTTAAATTCAGTGCAAATGCAAGTTTCAGGTTATAATTTCGAGGTTCTGGGTTAAAATACAGCTCATAGGGCGGATTACCCAAGATTATAATGCGAAAGTTCTGAAATAAAATACTTTGGTCGGTATGTTGTTTCCATTTTCTTGGTCTTTTAATTTGGTTTGGGTGAACTTTACCCTTCTTCTTGCCTATCTTCATTTCATTCTCTTCTTTACTGCAATGTGCTTTCTTATACTTATTTTTAGCCTTATTCCTAACGTAGGTTTTGATATATACGTCACCTTCGGAAATATCAATTTTTTCACGAGTTTTATCAAGTTGAGAGGTTCTGTCTTCCTTCTCTTTTTCAATAATTTATTTTATCGCCTTGTTTGTTAATAAGATGTATTTCTGTATGGAATTCGTTAGTTTTCTGTTCCATTATAAATTTTGTGTTAGGTTCGGTGGGGTTGGTTATGCCAAACGTTATTTCTTTAGGGGTGAGTCATAGAGTGGAGTTAGGGGAGTTATTATATGCGTTGAGGGATAGGTGTATTAAATTTGTCATGGATATATCTTTGTTTTCGGTTCTTATAATACTAATGATTTCTATAAGAGTGGAGTGTGCTCTGTTAATTAATCCGTTTGAGTTGTGATAATTAGGTGTTGTGGAGAAAAGTCCGTATGTTTTATTGGGGTCTAAGAATTCTAAGCAGTGTTTTTCGAGGTCATTACCGTATGGCCAATAGACATTTTAAATAAATCTTTTTTTCGTTGAATCAAAGAGGCTGAGGGTTGTGTGTATTTCGGGGTTTCCTCTTTGTATAAGAATTTGGTGTTTTTCTAAATTAACGCATTTGGTTGGGTCATCCATGCCATTGCCCGTCGCATTAATTTCATGAGGGTGGTTTCGGGAAAGGGCATCAGCTACGTCATTATTTTTTCCTTTTATGTGTTTGATTGTAAAATTGTAATCTGATAGCTGGCATTTCCATCCAAGAATTTTACCGCGGGGATCCTTCATGTTCGCAAGGGTTTATGATCGGTATTTATGGTGAAATGTTGACCGTACAGGTAAGGTCGGAAGTGTTCGCAGTACAATACAATAGCGAATAATTCTTTTTCAATAGTGCTAAGCTGTTCTTCATGTTTATTATGAGTTCGTGAAGCGAAAGCAATGGGAAGATTTTTATTGTCGAAATTTTGGGATAAGACAGCGCCGATTGCGTGGTTTGAAGCGTCAGTTGTTAACATTAATTCTTAACTGAAGTCAGGGAACTGTAGGATGGGGCTATTTTGTAGTACATTCTTTAGTTAATCAACGGCTCGAATATAGTCGTTGTTTTGGTAATCGGGATCACTTTCTTTTTTCAATAAATTGGTGATTGGTTTAGCAATTTTTGCGTAATTTTTTATCATCTTCCTGTAGTACCCTGTTAGACCTAGAAATTGTTTAATTTGCTTTTGCGATTGTGGAATAGGGAAATTTCTTACGGTAATTAATTTTTCTGGATTTGGGGATATTCCCTTTTCAGATATGACATGGCCTAAATACAAGAGTTCTTTTTTACAAAATTCAGTTTTGTCCAACTGTATTTTTAAATTATGCTTCTTTAATAGTTCAAAGGTGGTTTTTAAATGTTTTAGGTGTTCCTCCAGATTGTCTGAAAATACTATAATATCGTCCATATACACTAGGGTGTTGGGGATGTTAAAAAAAAAATGAATTCATCGCACGCCGAAAAGTGGGGGCGGCATTTTTTAAACCGAACGGCATTCGAAGAAACTCATAATGACCTTCTTCGGTGCTAAAAGCTGTTTTTGAAATTGATTCTTCGGACATTTAGATTTGATGGAATCCGGACGTTAAATCTCGAGCGCTAAAATACGTCGCTCTTCCGATCTTTTCTAATAGGTCTTCGATGTTTGGCAATGGGAATCTATCGTCAGTTGGGTTATCATTCAATTTTCGGTAATCAATTACCATTCTTATTTTTCGTTTAGCTGAAGCGTCAGGCTTCTTAGGGACAACCCCTAGTTCGAATGACGCATTATTTTGTTTTCTAGCAATTTGTTGATTTCCTTTCTCACATCTTTTTTGTAAATTTGGGGGTACCGATAGTTTCTGGAATAAATTGGGACTTCGTTTTTTGTATAAATGGTGTGTTTCAAGAGTTCGGTAGCACTGAGGGTTTCATTTTCTTTCTTGAGGACAGTATTGATTTTGATTGGCCGGATTGCTTGAATAATTAAATTCATGTGCTGGAGAATAATTTCTTCGATTGGGGTTGCTATTTTGTGTTCTCATCGATACAGTGTTTTGGCCACTGCCTACATAATTTCTTTGTTGTGAATTTTGATAATTTTGAGGACAGAATTGGAATTGTCTCTGCTGCTGAAAAGCTTGGGGATTTTGAAATTGTCTGTTGTTGTTGAAAAGCTGGGGGTCTTTGAAATGAATATTTTGTGGATTTTGGAATTGCCTTTGTTGTTGAAAAGCTTGAGGGGCAAAATTTCGTTGATTAAATTGTGAGTTAGTATTGTTGTATTTACCGTTGTTACTAAACTTCTTATTGTTAAAATTACCATTTGAGTGAAATTTTCGATTCAAATGTTCGGTAATAAAAATACATTTTGTGTTCAAGATATTTTTGAATTCTATCAAATTTTCAGGATTGAATGTGATTATATGATTGGTCAGTTGCCAAGGTAGGGTGGAGTACAAATGATGGATAGTTTATTTTTTAGTAGTTTCCATAATTGAATTAAAAACATCTCCTTCTATTCCATCTATTCCTAGTTTAGCGAAAATTAGATGTCTTATACCTTCTAGACGGTTTAGGTATTCCGCTGAAGTTTCTTTAGAAATAGGTTTAGCTTGATAAATTTAGGATTTTAGAGATTCGAGTGTTCTTACATCTGCAAAATTTGATTTTAGAAGTTGGAGTAACGCAGGTACAGAATTTACCTCCCGGTTAAGGATTAAGGATTGCGCAGATCCTGTTAATTTCTATTCAACTTTACTTAAAAGAAGAGCGCGGTTTTGCGCTCTCTCAGCGTTGTCATTGGCACATACCGCGTTAAGAATGTTTGTTACTGCCGAAACAAAATATACAAGTTCCGTGGAGTTTCCGTCATACAACGGTAAATGATCATAATCTTCTCCACGAATTTGCCTATTAGCTGCCATTTTTATTATTTAGTCTTTAGTTTTAGAATGAAATTTGAATGAAAGGATTTTTAACAGTGAATATTTTATATAGCTTACTATTTTTCGACGATTATTTAGAATAGAGTCTCATTTCTTGAGCTTAAAACTATAACAATGGGAAGAAAATAAAAACAAACTTACAACTACTACAGTGAGAGAGTCGATGCTGCGAAGACGATGCCGAGAAAGAAGACGGTCCGGGGGAATTGACCGTCTTTAACCCGAGGAGTAACGTAAACGAACTTAATAAGAATAAACTGGGGAATTCACTACAGACTTCTTTCTCAATTGAATGTTCAATAGTTCGTTAGTAAAGTTGTTGATTCTCGAGGTCTTTTCGGGAATCGGAGTCTTTGTTTTCGAGCGAGAGGGTCCAAGATTTTCGAAGGTGGATGTTTGAAAATTTTAGTTCTTTTTGGTTTTTTCGGCGGTGAAGGCGGCGAAAGTGGGAACGATCACACTTCAACTATAGTTCCCAAAAATTTTGGGACAACTGGTCACACTAAAGATCCGAAAGAGGATGCTTTTTTTCTTGAATTTCCGAGAGACGGTAGGACAATTGGTCACGCCGTATAACTAGTTATTAACTTTTCTTTCACAAAAAGTTGCCGAATTTTCCCTCACACTTTTAGCCAGTCCCTGTTCGGGCGCCAGTTGAATGAGTTAGTTCGCGAAAACAGTTTTTAAAATGAAAACTTAATTTTTTTCAACACAAAGCCACAACTTTACATTACGCGTTACCTCTATCGACTAACTTACTTTCTATTTTCCTTAGCTATTTATCCTTCTTTAATTAGCTGATCTAGTCATTTCGCACGGGTTTCCTATAAGAGCAGGGGAATCTCTCTCGTAACTCGAGAACCATAAAAACTCATTGAACAGTAGAACGATACACACACGATTCGATCGCATTGTCAACTATCAATTGATATTACATACTTTGATAAGTTAATAAGAACAAAAATGGCGTTTGCGTCTACTGTCTACAGTGTTCTTTAGTCTCGAATCAGATAAGAAAAAGGAAGTTCAATAGCTTGAATGAGGGTAACCTCTATTCTGTCAGTAGAGGTTTTGTTTCCCACGAAAACCCTCGCATCCCGGATAAGGATAGGATTATAGTAACCGTCAAGATTTCTTCTTTTTCTTCTTCTTCTTCTTTTTCTTTCTTCCCCTCTCGTCGTACACACTCTTTAGTGTTTTTGAATGGGGCAAGATCCCTTTGGAGCGATATATCTTCCCAAGAAAAAAGCTTAAGGCTTCTAGACATGAAGGTGCAACACAGAGAAAAAAAAAGTTTGATATTGCGGTTCCGTATTCCTTAAACGATCGCTGGAAAATCATTCTCATTTTTTAAGGCATTTGCTTCTGGGTTTGTAAAAACTCGCGAAAGGCTCGCGTGAGAATGGCTGTTCAAGAACCGCAGATTGATGAGCATAGTAATTAAGAAGAAAGGCTTTTTTTCCTTTTTATCTATTTGTATAGATAAGAACTTAGTATGAACCATTTATACCAGGAATACTAAAGTATTCTTCTCAAACAAAAACAAGGTATGTAGGTAACAAAAAAAACAAAAACAAAACAAACAAACAAACTTTGGACGAGGATAAATTTACATTGAAAAAGGATGCGAGATTCACGAGAGGGGGAATTTGAAGGGAAAACTTTGTGTTTTTCTGATTTATGAGGTGAATATATTCCAAATCCTACTTTTTTCCCCTCAAAAGTACTTTCCTCTTTCACTCACAATTATAGCCTTACAGGAATATCAGGAAGAATTTATTTCCCACAATTTTTCACTCAGAAACGTATTTCTCACCTAAGCCACGCCTACGTTTTAATTATGAATATATTTCTTGCAATTTCAATTTGTCTCTTACAGTTTGTGGCCGGAAAATCAAGAATAAGGTGTGTTATTTGTATGTTGGAAGTTGACAAAAAAAGAATGTACAATATAAATAAGAATAATTGATTTATTAAATAGGAGGGGTACGGCCGTCCCTCCTTGGAACCCTTGAGCCCTGAACCCAATGAGCTCTTAATAGGATGGTCTTGAAAAAAAGAGAGAAACCCTGGGGCAACTGAAATTGAAAAATCGTGGTAAAAAAAAGAAAAAAAAAGGATTAATGATGGAAATTCGATTTAAAGTTTCAAATTATAATTATAATCTCAATAGATTGAAAGAAAGGTACAAAGAGTGTGGTGCGGGGGGAATTCAATCCAACCATAATGACTGCTGCCCGTCGCTAATGACCCAACATTCCCCTTCGAAAATGAAACAGTGCTAAAGAAAGGAGGAACAGGAAAAAAGGGGCTATACAATTTAAGCAAATAAGTAATTATCTGCAAGCACTCGAAGCCACAAAAACGACAAAAATAATCGATATGTTTTTTTGCTTACCTGTCGACGATGACTTTGACGTTGCGTCACTATTGACAGGTTTGCAATTTAGAGCGTTTGTTGGAATGTGAGTGAGAAGTGCGTTGAAAAAGTTGTATAACTGGAAAAAACAAAAACAGAAGGATCATTAAAGTTTTGTTTTCCTTGATTATTCTCTGCGGTAACTAGATCGAACAATAAATAACTGTCGGTTCTGGGACTAATGATGAAAAGGTTTATGAGGAAGAGGGTCTAATTGAAAAACGAGCTTGAGAGCAAATGATTCGGAAAAAAAAATTCTGGCAGTATATTAGACGTCGCCAAGTTGAACATTAGGGGTTTGGGGATGATGGAGAAGCGTGACCAGTTGACCTCCCATTGTTCCACGTTAACCTCTGGATCATTTCCAAGTCTCGCTCTGGATTAAGCCTCTCAAACTCTATTTCTCTATAGTTGTTTTAAAAGTATTCTTCGTCAGGGTAAATTCTACTTCCGACATAGGACGTTCCCTCAAGGGGGCGAACAATACCGCCTGGTGTTAATAAAACACGCTATGATTAATGACGACGCATCTTCATACTCATCGTGGACAAAATTGTTGGAGCGTTTCAAAGTTTTTAATTACAATGAAAATTGAGTTGCAAAACCGTCAAGAGTATACGAAGTATGAAGGGCGAGGAGGCCTAGATGACATTGCCAAGGGAGATTTAAAAGAGAGTCAATGGGGGGGGGGGAGGCATTGGAAATTGAAGCTCTTCGTAAAGTTAAACCCGGGGCTTAAAATTAATTCAAGAACCGTTGATTACATTTCCCGTGTTATTGATTACCGGGAAAACGATACTGGACGAAAAGACGCTCTTGTGCTTCTTTGTTGGACGTGAAATTTACTATCTTTTGACATTTCTTTGTTCAATGTCTGTTCAATTTGTGACACACTACCACAGGCCCGGTATTTTCCGTCACTGTGATTTAGCCGTGGTGGCTCTTATATTAAAAGAGCTAGACCAAGGAAAATCAAGGAGTTAATATCGTGAAAAAACATGAATGCAGGGATCAGACAAAGACTTCGATGCGTCACGTTATCTTAACTAGCAAAATATACCTATGTGGATCTCACAAACACGCATGCACGCACGGCCACTTCGTCCTAAGGGCGTTTAAAATTATACTCACCAACTTATTACTCATATTTGTGTCAGAAGGAAACCACAACTGCGTTCAATTTCAATGCGAATTTATCCAGTAAGTCTGACATGTCTGGCAAGTAGTGTCAAATGTAAACGCACCTTCATACTTTCTACGTGGGTATACACCCACGTAGAGGGATGCGCCAAACAAGAATGCTGTATTGTGGGTTTTCAGCGTTCTCATAACCCAGTAGCGTTTCAATATAACTCTACTAAAACTTGAAAATACAAAATATTGACAATAATCAAAATAATAATTTGAATAATATTTTCCACGCGCTCCAAAAAAGTCGTCCTCCAGCTGCCGCGAGTCCCCAGCAAAAGGGCAGGGCAGGAGCCGCAGTTCGTCTCTTCCAGTAGACAATGACCGAGTTGTAGTACCCAGTAATATCACCGGTCGGAACAACCTTGAGCGCGAGCTCTACGAGACGGTCATAACACACCCTGTGCCTTGGAGGGGGAGGGGGGTCTGTGCTCTTTCATTTTTAGTAGTTTTATCCCACCACACAAACATGCTCCTATAGCATTCATGATTTTTAAATGGGCAATACGTCAAGCTCTGTTCTCACTATTAAAACGTCAGGGGTCGACCATCCCATCAATCCCAGGAGCGATTTAAAATATCTCACTTCTCACTTCTTGTTCGAGGCAGTAGCGCCGACACTAATACCCATGGCAGCAGCCGCTCCCATACCACCCGTGCCTATAGCTTCCCAAACTTGTCTCCTTCTTTCTCCCGGGAGGTCCACGATTAAGGAGGGGATAAATAACATGAGTAAAAGGGAGGAAGATATAAGTAAGAAGGAAGAGAGAACTGGTTCTCGTTCAGACAGTGTATAGGACGAAATTGAGTTTTTAACGTCGAAATTGACTGTGCGTAGGGCGAAATTGACAGATTTTCAAGGATGAAATTTACTGTTTCGAACGAAATTGACTGTTTTGAATGACGATATTAATAGTTTCAAACTTTCTAGTACTTGACTGTTTCCGGCGGGCTTAGGAACCCCATGGTCTGAGCCTGAATGTCTGATACTTAAACTCGAAATCAAGAAAGGTATGGGATGTTTGGTATTTAGGAGGAAATTGAGCTTTCAAGTGAAAATTGTCAGTTCTTTGGGCAAAATTGACAGTATTGTAAGATGAAATTGATTGTTTAAAGTATGAAAATCACAGTTTTTAATGTCGAAATTGACAGTTTCCGGTACCTACTTGACTGTTTCCGGTGAAGGGGCTTAGTAATGGTAACCGCCAGTTTCCGGAACACATTGACAGTTTCTAGGACGAAATTGGCAGGTTCGAGGACGAAATTGACTGTTTGTAGGACAAAAATTAGCCGTTCTAGAATGATATCGATAGTTTTGACGACAGAATTGACAGTTTCATGGGTGAAATCAACAGTTTATTGGAAAAAATTGACAGTGTTATAGGTCAACATTGATGGCGAAAACTGGAAATTTACAGTTCCTCCCAAGACGAAATTGACAGTTCACCGGACGGAATTGTTGAGTGAATTTTTAGTGCTCAACTGTTTCAGATGAAGGGGCTCAAAAACCACATGTTGTGAGCCCCAATTGTCTGCTCCTGAATCATAAAATTAAAGCCCGGTGCACACGATACAAGGTTCTCCGCAATATTTCTTGGATGAAAAATTCTCCCACCAGATTCGTCGCGAGGTGCTGGTGAGCAAGTAGTGATCACACACAGCAATATTTCTTGCTTGTTAAGTGATTTGGTGGGGGTACCTCTTGATCAGCTGAAGGAATTGGCGACTTTACCAACCCTTTAGATTATCTTTCCCAAGAGTCAAACTTTAATTTGTTGTGAATTACGAACAAATCCATTACGAACAACACACAAAAATGCTATGTAAAACGCACACTGATTAAAAACACACGACAAGCTCCGTTTGAACTTCGAAAAACCTTCATCGGACAAATTACCAGGTTACATTCCCCCTCCACCAAACCACGTGACTTTACTAGAGCCCCCTGATTGGTCTTCTCAAGCAATCTTGGAAAGCAAATAAGACAGGTTCTATAACGAAAAAATTGCCCAGCTCCTTGGACTGACGTCACCACCTTGCAAGAGGGCATGCGCGGCAATTCACAAACGAACTTGCTTGAAAGAAATGTTGTTGAGAAAATTGCATCGTGTGCACCGGGCTTAAGTTTTGAGATTGTTTGTTACGTAAGAGGAAATTAACAGATTCCAAGTCAAAACTGTAGATTTCTGGGGGCGAAATTTAGAGTTTTTTAATACAAAATTGACAGTTCCTGGGGGAGTGGGGCTTGGAAAATCCACAGTCTGCAACCCGAATTCTCGTCAGTGACTAAGTTCATTAGTTAGTGAGAGAGTGAGTGGGTGAATTGTCATTTTGGTGATCGTTAGGGTACGAATGATCAATTTGGCAATTTTTGGAACGCACATCGGCGTTTTTCAAGGCACGAATCTGTCATTTTAGCCATTTGTGGGGCGGGGGTGGGCATGAATTGACAGTACGGCCAGCAGCCCGTTTTAGGGTCTAGTCAGTCAGTTCTACCACTGTCAAGGGACGAATCATCCCTGACGCTTTCCAAAGAGCAAAGAGAGATTCTCAAGATTTATTTTAGAGTATGAATTCTCAGTTTATCCATTTTGAATGGAGTGCGGAATTGTGTACTTGGCCATTCCCCACCCATATGAACATCCCGAGAGGTGTTTGGGTCGTTTTTCCATAATTCGGCGACACCTCATTGAAATCGTTTCGGCTCCACTGGTTCAAGAGCCTCTATTTGAGATTTCCGAGGCATATAAAGCCGTGGGCGCAATGCTCGAAGTTGAACAGAGTTTTCCGAGTCTCTGCTGGTGTGTGCTCGTGATCTGAAGACCACCGATCATGTTGCCTCATAAGCTGCGACACCCTTCTGACCAGCGATCCGCGCATGCGTCAAGAATAGCCCTGATCTCGAAAAGTACATGCCCAGAAAGTTTAAGGAGATAAAAAATCTCAAGACGAGCGATACATGCTGCTCCTCCATCAGTAACAGTAACATCTCCTTGAATTCAGAGTCCCTTTTCTCAGTATAGCACTCGTTGAAGTACACCGATCGCAGAATAAGTTTCCCCCCACCAGTCTCTGCGGAAATAAACAGCCAGAATATCGTAGAAGAGATGATTTTCACCATGTATTTAGGCTTCTATGTGTCTTCTTCTCCTCTTCTTTTTCTTTTACTGACTAGTTTCTCGTAGTTCGACGAGAGACGACATCGTTTCCAAAATTTTGAGCGACTAGACGCTCATATTAGACACTTCAGATTCGGCGTTGCTGTCGTGAACCGCCTCGTTACTAATCACAATAATTACTGAACTCGAGAAAAAATACACCGTGAAAATAATTTATCAAAGACTTTGTTATCGTTATATATAGGTGAGAAGTCTTCAAAATAACGATGGCATACTCCATCGCGTGCGGTGTAGTTCGTCTAAAAATACATTCCCTTCATTCATTAGCGAGCTGAAAATAGACCATTAAAGAAGAATGGACTACGATAGAACAATTGTGAACCAGAAAAGTCCATCCACTATTGTTCCAGAGTGACGCTAATGACTCAAAATTCGATATTGTCTTTTCGATTTGAATTAGCTATTTTCTGATTGTGGTCGGAAAATCGTAATTTAGGGGTTAATTTTTTATTGTGTCATGTTTTTCTGACTCGGTTCAATTTCGGTCTTATTTTTAGCGCTATAATTATACTTGGTATGAGTGGCAGTTCCAGCTTATACCAACACAATACACGTTAAATTAACGTTGACGGGTCATGTGTCTCTGTTTGAGGCTCCGAGCCATTCTAAATTCACTTGCCATGGATTGTTAATGATTCATTAGTCGATTTAAACTACTTTTAGAAGCACTTTGATGCCGCAGCCTTACGTTTTCAAACTTATTTGGGGGGGGGGATATATTTTCTAGGTTCTATTCCCCGCACTCACGTCAAGTATAGCTTGAAACGAGGGCGAACAGTAGGAGTGATTGCTCCGCTTCAAAAGAAGAAACCACTGTCGTGAAGTCTCCCAAAGATCTAGTTGTCAAAGGGAAAATTTTCCACTTGAGGGAGAAATATTAAATTCATCGAAACCGTCGGTAGAATATAACAAAAAGCCCTTCAATGTGACATTTATTGGTTGTATGTTTTTAGAAGTAGAACAAAACGCCCCCCTCCTTACCACTATACATACCAAAACACGAATCCTTTGACATTCTAAAAACCAATTTAAATGTGAAGTGTAGAACAAGGAAAAGCTCCCAGTATTAGAATTGTTGGGCGGAGGTTGAATGGAGGTGCTGCGTATTCGAAGTCGCCGTGGTTTTGTTGGTGACTTGGGTTGGGGGGGCTGTAAGATAGCGGTTGAATAAACATGAGGTATTTCCATCAAACTTATGGATGAGAAGGGTGCGGTGTTTGAATGCCTCTTACTATTGAAAAGCGGTGATAAAAAAGTGCTGGAGAGCTGGGAGAGATTTTACAGTTTTCTGGATTTGCCCCTCCCCCCCCCCTCAGGAACAGATCTCCAACTTAATCAATTTACGGTTCTTGAGATTAGGGTAGTTAAATCAAAAATCATTTTAATGGAAAGATGAGAAGCTCAGCTTTTTGCTGAAATACTAATACTAGGACTTTCCGGCGCCCGCGAGGTCTGGTCTGGTGTGCCGCAGGGCTCAATTTGGGGCCGTTACCTTTTCTTATATTCATAAACGACTTGCCCTTTCACCTCAAATTGGACAGTGTTGTCAATCCTGTTATTTACGCCGACGATATTTCTATTGTGGTGCCTGATGTTTCGTTAAAGGAGGACAGTGAGTCAGCTGTGATGCAATGGGTTGATACCAACGAGCTCCGTTTAAATAAGTACAAGACGCAGTTCCTTAATTTCTCTTTGAAACGTGAGGCGAAACCTGTTCGTGAATCTGTGCGAATGCTCGATGCTATCGTGGACGGATCTCTGGATTGGAAAGCTCACGTTGATCTTCTCATGAAACGGCTGGCGAAGGGATTGTTTACTTTGCGTCGCCTGAAATCTAGTGTCGATTCCGAAGTGCTGCGCCTTGCGTACTTTTCTTTTATAGCCCAGCCAAAGATTGAAGAACATCGAATCTCCACCTAAGTTCTCACTGAGAGCTTCCCCTTACCCCTTCCATTGTACAGCCGTTTACCTCCTTAACTTTTGAAACTTCTTATCACTCGGGGATCGCGGTACACTGATCTTTCTGATTAAAACTGGTAGATGTTTTGATTTGTTACATTTTGTCAGGAATCCTTATTTTTCGTGCTCAAATACTAAAATTTTTCACTTTTCGTTCGGTCCTTTGGCGGATGCGTCGATATTCAAACGTACCATGGATTTTATTGTTTGTGTAATTCCTTCCGGAGCTATGCGGCTGAGTTGCCGAAGTGAGTAAGCCAACATGATAATACTTTCCTATTTATTCTACAATCCACGCATCGTTATCATTGGTATGATTCCTATTTTTGACTTTAGGACCTGGAGGCCGTCCTTTCTCAAAACACATCTTCAACCAGGAAAACGAGAACCCGCTTGCTCGACAAATCTGTGAATTGAAATGTTCCTGGGCCGAACGAAGGAAAGTAGCCAGAAATCTCCACTTTCACATAGTTATTTGTTGTTTTTTGGATGAATGTCTGACTTTTTTTCCTTCTGAATACACGTTTGTTTTTTACTTGACTGGATGCTTTCATTGAAACCACTTTGCTGCCAGAGCGATTTTTTTTTTTTTTTTTCATTGCCATCTAACGTACGGCACATTACCGTGGGGCAACTCAGTAACCTCGAGTAAGGTATTCGTCCTACAAAAGCGGGCCATGCTCTTACTGTGTGGAATCGGTCCTCGTGACTCCTGCAGAGATGCTTTTAAGAGCTCTAAGAGTTATGACCATGCCTGGAGTCTTCATTTATCAATGCCTCTGCCTCGCTTTCGAGAGCCGTGGCTTATCGTTTGCCGATGTTCACTCCCATGATACCCGCGGGAAAGGATGTTTGGTTTCCGGAACATTCAGATAGGTAGTCGAAGACGATGAATAGTTTTTTAAATCTTTCGAGAGAAATTTTCAATAATTTGCCCGAAGATATCAGAGCATTGCCTCAAACTACGTTTAAGCGTCGTGTGAAGGAGCGTTTACTGGCAAATCCCGTGTACTCCGTAGAAGAGTTTTACAATTAATTCTTCTTTTTGTATTTTATCTACTTATTTTTGTTTTGACGTTGTTATGCCTCTTTATGGTGGACGTAATAAATATATATTATTATTATTATTATTATTATTATTGTTATTATTATTAGCTGTTCGTTTTCACCACAAAAATGTTCAACAATCGGAAAAATTATTTCCAAGTACGTTATAGGTACGGTGACCAGAAGTCCTTCTTTTCAGCTAATGGTCCTGTGGTCCTTTGCTTTTCTGGAAAGGACTCTAAAAGGTATACTTCTTTCGATACAGGGTACTTCCTGGGAGCCTGAAGGACCTTGTGAAGAAAAATAGATTGTATAGTCCGTAAATAAAAATCCGGGTCATTATTTGATCGTGTCTGGCACTTGCACAGGACGTTTTTTATGATCCAGAAGATGACACTTCTGAGATCGCCAGACATTTTATGCGGGACAGGGTCCCACGCCAGAGCTAGCTGCAGGCAAACACCCCTTTGGGCCTCTCCTACACCATTTTGGACCCTCCGGAAGCCAATTTCGTGTTTCGGCTCTTTCGAACCCCAATTTTTTGTTTTCGCTCTTCCAAATGCCAATATCGTGTTTTGGCTCGAGTTTTCTTGCTCTAACAAATAGCCGGTAGTGAAAGTTTCCGTACGGGTGTACTGCGCACCCGCATAACCAGTTTGTCAAGCCCGATGCCAGTTTGTCAAGCTGTAGAAGGGTAGCATCAATGGCGCGTCTGTCTCTACCGTGAAAGGTAGTTCGCTGTCAATAGGCGGGGTAGCTGAGGAAACCTGATTTGTCCAGGTTTTCATCATGTTCCTGCTGATAACCACCACATATCGTGACGTCATCAAGGTAGGCAAACGTACCTTTCACATTTTCGCGTCAAATTATCGGATCTATGGAACGTTGAAATGCCGGGACGCCATTAGTTACGCCGAACGGAATACGCCGGAACTGCCATAACTTTCCGCAGGCTTCGGAAGCAGTGTACGGTATGTTGTCAGCTTGCCGTATCTACGGTGCTAAAAAGGGTGTGTTTAGCCACTTGATTTACGAGAGTATCGATTTTCGGAAGGGGATGCGCGTCGAGAAGAGTAAATCTATTAATTGTTCTGGAACAATCAATTACCATTCTTTTCTTCAGAGACCCAGAAACAACAATTACTTGGGCTTTCAAGGGGGAGCTGCTAGTTTCGATAACACCTTCTTCAAATTGTCTTTGAATTTCAGATGAAATGAAAGCTTGATCTTCTGAAGAATGGTTACGAGATTTAATAGCAATTGGTTTACAATCTGCAGTGTGAAATTCAAACAAGGAAGCAGGAGCAACATAAGCGGCTGTCAAGTTGCAGAAAGACAACGGTTCCATGCGGCCACCAATATTAACACTTAAGGCCCCGTTCACAAGCTCTATGTTTACGTTCTGTGGAGTCCATGCAACCAAACAAATGTATTCCCTTGAAAAATGAAGCATTTTTATAGGTTGCATAGACACCACACAACGAAAACACAGAGCTTGTGAACGGACCTTAATAGCGGAATGTCGTTTTAGGATGTGATGACTGACAGGCGCGGATCCAAGATTTTTCCAAGGGGGGGGGGCGCATTCAAAAAGATGCAGAGCCTGCATCCCTCCTCAAAGTGTGTATATGTGTATATGTAGTTAGTTTTATATACTCTTAAGGCCCATCCACATAAGATGCAAGAACAAGAACGAGTGGACAGGACGCATTACAGAACCCAGAACGCAGTGCAGTAATCAATAGCAACGATCAGAAATACTGTTAAGCCATGTGTTGTGTATTTTTTTTCTTGGGAACTGCCCACGATTTCTTGCGTCTTTGTAGACGCGCCTTAGCAGTGGAGACGTACCACGTCTTAAAAACAGAGCCAGAGAAAAATTTTATTAAAAATACAAAACAGCACGGTTCACAGCCTCAACGATGGCAGAAAATAACTGAAAGGAAGCGTGAAATTAATAATCAATCTATTACAAAATCTAATCTTCCTCGTTTTTGTTTGGCAAATCGTGTGATGACAGCTTCTGGGTCGATTTTGATGTCCCGATGAATAATTAGGAGGGCGAGAGAATTGAGACGTTCCACACTCATTCAGGAACGAAGCCGTGTTTTTATTCTTCTCAATGAAGAAATGCTGTGCTCTGCTGTTGCTATACTGACACAGGTAATGTGGCCAGTATGTGCAGTAGTGACTTCAAAATGGGGAACGAATTTCCATCCAAGAGTTCGAAAATTTCATGGGCACATTTTTTCCCGGTAAAATCAGAGTTTTCTTTTAAATGTCTTTGAGCTAATATCATTTCGTTGAAAAGTCTGTTGCGCATCGAGAAATAATGGTGAATTCAAGTAATGGGTGATACTCGGCACATACATATAGGCAGTAGCTTCTCTTTCAACGTCGGAGGACCTTCAATATTAACGAAATTTCGTGGCATTAAGAAATTTAAGCTGAAAAAATTTATGGTTTCTTTACAGAGACGGATCTTGAAGTCGGCAATAACGTTGTCCAAGACTGGAATGTAAATACTTTTCTTCCAGTAAGCAGACGGATCAGATGGCGTAACTGCATAGTTTTCCCTATTGGTTTGACAGGAAGCAAGCCGCGGCTGACGTAGTGGCACATAAAGGTCATTCATGATTCTCATTACGTCTTCGGAAACTAATGCAAAGAATGTTTGGGCCTGGCTTCGCTTATTCTCCAAACAACCAATAACCTCTTGGTATTTTGAATTGGCTGAGTCCAAATCCAAGGTTGAATCCTGCAGCACAACGCTTAGGCTTCTGGTGACGCACAAAACTACGCAGACGGGTGTGAATCATCGGCCCTCCCATGCCCAGTTGCCACTCCGTGCGTTGTGGGTGGTGATGTGAGGTGGGGTTTTACGAACGCTCACCGGCTCACAGCTCTCCAAAGTGACAACGATGGGAGCGCAACGTTGCCAGCTATGGGTGTAGACTTGAGCTTTATCGCTACTTTGGGACTATAATGCGCAACGTTGGTTTTTTAGTCGATGAGTCACACCCGCCTTATTTCGTGTCGCGTACTTTAGTAAGACTAATAATATCATGAATGAAAAATCACTCACTGCTTTGAGCAAATAATTTGCCTTGGAAGCGGTATGGAGGTCAAACCAGGAAGATACTTCGCCGAGGGCACGGACGATCTGAGGGAAGTCTTTGAGAAATTTGATTATACAGTCATGTCGTTCGACCCAACGAGTTTCACAAAGCCCAGTGAGTTTATGGTCCAAATGTTTTTTAAGAACAAAGGTTCGCTTGGCAGAGGCGTTTAAAAAGGTCACAATTTCACGAACAGTTCCAAATAAGTTTCTGACAGCCTGCACTTTGTTGGCTTTGGATAGACAAAGGTTTAGAGCGTGGTTTTGGCAGGGCGTGAGATCGGCGTGGGTAGCGTGTAGCGTGCTCTTTTATTTTAGTTGCTGCACCTTTAATTTCGGACATGTTCACACTGCAGCCGTCGCAACCGATTCCGACACAGTAATTGAGGTTGAGTTCCAAACCTTTCAATTGCCTCACTACGGAATCACCTAGTAGTGTACTACTAACGCCGTCTACACACGGAGCAACTGAAAAGAAACTGTTTGGAAACTTGAGTTACAAACCAGTCGCCTTTGAGTTTCTTCCTTGTATTTTGATAAGACTCCACAAACGGAGCAACTAAAAAATAACGCGTTTGAGAAACTGAATGTCTTCTGATTAGTGACCAAAAACAAACTGGCTGGAGACTCGAGTTAAGTAGCCAGTTTCTGTCGAGTCTCTTTCTGTGTATTTTAATGAGACTCCACGCATGGAGCAACCAAAAGAAAACTCGTTTGAAACTGAAGAAACCAGTAAGTGACCATTTCCCTGAGCGACTGGCATGTGCAGTCACCAGGAATTTGAGTTGCCAACTTTCAAGATGAACGAACAACATATTTTAACATTTTGGTAGTGGGGGAACTCTAGCTATTCTGAATAATTTTAAATTGGCATGTAGTTTAATACAACTACATTAAAATAAAAAATATTGTTGTAAAAAGATCGCGGGGACAGAAAAAAGTTCAAGACAACGAGACTTCAATCAGCCCTTGAGGCGAAATTTTTCGGTTAATCAAACCCCCCGTGGTGATTTTATGCAAGCGTATTGTGTTACATTTTCTATTCGTAAAATAAATGAATTTTCGCGTCCCCAGGATTTGGTTACCTGCCGGTTTCCCTTAGAAATGAGAAATTTATCAGATTTCCCAAGTAGTGTGTATTGTAAGAAATTCTGTATCGTTCCTCGTTTATCAATAGTTAAGTAAAATCAACGATAAAAATGGTCGAAGAAAAAACTTCTGACCCAGAAATTTTCCAACGTGATCCGCATTTGAAATTATATGATTGTTATTCTTGAGATGTTTTAAGGGCACTGAATTAACGACAAGGGATGAATGAATGAAAATGTTTAGCTCGTCTCAGTCGAATTATGTGAATCGCGTACATGGCTTAAAAATGTGACGTTACATTTGTGTCCTTTTAGAACGGTGGAGAAGGGGGAAAGTGCGGAATTCTTGCCAAAACCTCGTTGGGCTAGAACTGCGTGAAGGGTGGAGGGAGAGATAAACAACTTGGAAAATAAAATCAAATCAAATTGATTGACCAAACCAAATCTCTTATGATGGAAATTTCGAATTCAACACACAGACTTGAAACAGAAGAGCATGAAAATCCAACGCTGGAGCAATGGGAACGCCTAATTGAAAAAAAAAACAAAAAAACACGAGGGAATTACGAGGTGTTCGCTTCTATCTCGAGGCCTGTGCAGGTATAAAATTGAAAGTAAAACAAAAAATGTTCATTCGGAAAAACAAATTGACTCTGACTGTTTTATTTATTTTTACACGCCTTTTTCTTGTCAGGGGAGCAGGCAAACTTCAATCCGATAATGGTGACTTGATTGAGGGATGTTCTTGATTTAAAACATAGTGTATAAGAGGTCGTAAATTAAATTTAATCCTCCGCTATTCCCTCATGACCCTTTCTTGTTTTCTATTGTTCTGAAATCGAGGGGCAGCAAACAAACGGGAGGTGATATTTACAGTGTGAAAACGTTGTCATCATTGTTCGACAATCAACAGGAGCTGTGAAGGGAAGGCTATTCTACTCAAGAAGAAATGAAATACGTGAGTTTCAAAGATGCAATAAAATGTACATAGGTCTCTTCATTATAAACAGAAGGAAGATCGTTAAATTCTTTGAGTTTTTTCAATTTCCAAACTTCAAATCGAACAAGTTATCACTGAAACCTTTAATTTCCCCACCGAGTTCGTTCACTCGTGAAAATATTGCATATTTCGTAAAATAGACAAATTGTCTTCAAAAGGACGCTTTTTTTCTAAACGTTTGGCGTTTTATTTTCTGTATACTCAAAGAAATAACATCAGTAAACCAAGTTATTTCCTTTCCTAAACCTGTTCTATTCTGAAGAAAAAGGGAAGTAAATAATTACATTGGCGTGGTTTACATGAAACACTCGACATCATTCAGTTTGATGGTGAAAGGGATAGGGAAGAAGATTGAAGTCAGAAATTCCTAAGGGCATACGAAGGGTTGCTATAGCTATAGCTATAGTGTACAAGTGCCCTGTATATCCTACAAGGTTAAAGAGTTGGAAAAGAAACACGAAGGAAAAAGAAAAAGTTAAAGGACGCGAGAGCAATACACATTATCGATTTTCTGTCAAAACTTGCCGCCACAAGGGTGAGATGTTAGTGAACTTTTAAGTGAGAGTAATGTTGATAAAAATTGTCCATTTTAGTGCTAAGTGGTCTGAGTGGCTAAGACTTGACCAGTGGCGCCGGGGGTGGGTGGTCCGTGATTGAGGAGGTGATAAATAACATTGAAGTAAAAAAGAGGAAGATAAGTGTTGTCATAACCAAAAATTGACAGTTTGTAGGGCGAAATTGGCAGTGTGGAGTTGTTGCCCACGGTCACTCCGATCCCTGCAATGAGTCATGTGGTGTAAAGCTCCGCTGTCAGCTGTCCAATTCTGATCGTTCAATTTGGCGTCAACCGAGAAACACATTGCCTTTGAAGACGAGTGACGCTGGTAGATGTGTCTTCATCGTCCGCCTTACGGGACGAGAACACTCCCAGTCACCAATCACCACCTCGTAGATGTCGTCATGCTTGAGTAGAAGTTCTACTTGCAGAGGGAGGAATGAACGTAGCCAAACCCCACCCAGGGTCATTGTTTCTCTAAACTCTCGAATCCCTCTTAATCTAACTAACAATATCTAAATAAGATAAAATTCGGCGTGGTTTACCGATCAGTAGAAACGCCTAGAGTTTCGAGAAACAATGGCCCTGGGTGGGGTTCCACCCTCTGCGACTCCCAAGGGCGTCACTGTGGCGCAATTGGCAGCGCATTGGACTAGCACTCCAGAGTTATGGGTTCAATTCCCGTCGGGAAGTCGTTTCTTATAGACCGAGAGCTGGCGACAGTCCCATTCAACCGGAAGAACATAGTCACCGAATGTGTGCAAAATGATGGCATTTGACCCCCTATTTACGAGTCCGGAAGTCTGCCATGCTGTATCTGGGGCCTAAGGATTTTATAGCTAATTAAAGTCCTTAATTTGGGACATGAATTTAACCAGTAGAACATAGTCCCGAAACTAGTCTCATTCGAAAGGTTTTATGAAGCTGATTACGAATATGATCGTCTGCCGCCGTCTGCCTGGGGCATTTGCCCTCTGTGGCTCGCCAAACTCACGTAATTCGGTGAATTTTGATTAACCGGAAGAACATAGTCCTGAAACTGGTCTTATTCGATAGGATTTATGGAGATGATTACAAATAAAATCGTCTGCCTGGAGCATTTGCCCTCGGTGGCCAGTAAACTCCTTAAATCAGGGGCATTAATCAACCGGATGAACTAAGTCCGGAGAATGGTCTTTTGCGTCACGTATCATGTGGCTGAATACGAAAGTGATCGTATGCCGGTGTCTGCCTGGGGCACTTGCCCTTAGTGACCAGTCAAACTGCACCGGAGGAAAATGATTAACCGGAAGAACATAGTCCTGAAACCAGTCTCATTCGAAAGGTTTCACGGAGCTGATTACGAATATGATCGTCTGCCGCCGTCTGCCTGGGGCATTTGTCCTCTGTGGCTCGCCAAACTCACGTAACTCGGTAAATTTTAATTAACCAGAAGAACACAGTCCTGAAACTGGTCTTATTCGATAGGATTTATTGAGATGATTACAAATACAATCGTCTGCCTGGAGCATTTGCCCTCGGTGGCCAGTAAATCCTTGAATCAGGAGCATTAATTAACCGGATGAACAAAGTCCGGAGAATGGTCTGTGTTTCAGCTGACTATGTTCTTCCGCTTAATCATTTTCCTCCGGTGCAGTTTGACTGGTCACTAAGGGCAAGTGCCCCCGGCAGACGATCATTTTCGTATTCAGCCACATGAAACGTGTCGCCAAGGACCATTCTTCAAACCTAGTTCTTGCGGTTAATTAATATCCCTGATTTAAGGAGTTTACTGGCCACCGAGGGCAAATGCTCCAGGCAGACGCCGGCAGACGATTTTATTGTAATCATCTCCATAAATCCTATCGAATAAGACCAGTTTCAGGACTATGTTCTTCCGGTTAATCAAAATTCACCGAATTACGTGAGTTTGGCGAGCCACAGAGGGCAAGTGCCCCAGGCAGACGGCGGCAGACGATCATATTCGTAATCAGCTTCATAAAACCTTTCGAATGAGACTAGTTTCGGGACTATGTTCTTCTGGTTAAATTAATGTACCAAATTAAGGGCTTTAATTAGCTATAAAATCCTTAGACCCCAGATACAGCATGGCAGACTTCCAGACCCGTAAATAGGGGGTGAAATGCCATCGTTTTGCACACATTCGGTGACTATGTTCTTCCGGTTGAATGGGACTGTCGCTAGCTCTCGAACTATTAGGGATGCTCAACTATCATGTGAAATTCTTTCCTAGTCTTAGTAAGGAAACCGACGGCTTGAGAGATTTGTTAAAAAAAAGATAGGACTTGGCTCTGGGACCGAAGTAATGACGAAGCTTTAAACCGAATCAAACTTCTGTTGTGCTCGGAACTCTTACGGGCCTTTTATGATCCCCAATTGCCAATTCGAGTAACGGCCGATGCCAGCTTGAACAGTGTCGGTGCCATATTAGAGCAAAAAGTGTCCCCAACTACATGGAGGCCGGTTCAGTATGCGTCAAGAAGTTTAACAGACACCGAAAAACTTTATTCGAACCTTGAGAGGGAAGCCTTAGGCCTTGTCTTTGCTTGTGAAAGGTTCGCAGATCTTGTGATCGGGACTACGTTTTTACTGAGAACTGATAACAAACCTCTTGTCTTGCTTTTAGACAAAAAACCTCTTTCGGAATTAACTGCTCGTATTCAGAGAATGAAAATGTGGTTGCTGAGGTTTGATTATCGGATGGAATACGTGTTTGGCAAAGAAATGTTTATTCCGGATACGTTATCGAGAGCTCCTCTTCCGACTAGACAAGACAGTGTCGATGTACTCAATGATCAAGACATTGCAGTTTTTTTTGATCACGTTTACAGTGCAAATGTCAGTGATGTCAGAATTGAAGCCATCAAAACATCCCAAAACCAGGATAGTTCTTTTTCGTTGTTGAAAACCAACATAAATGTTGATAAAATGTTGATTTCCACTTGATTCCTTATGCTAAATTCAAAAATGATTTATGGATGTACAACGGTGCTGTGAAGTATAAAAATAGATACGTTATTCCAGTTGCTCTTCAAAATGATATGTTGAACAGGCTCCATAATGAACACCATGGTGGTGAAAGTAAATGCTTGGAGAGAGCCAAGCAAACTGAATGGTGGCCTAGCATAAATCAACAAATACGAGAAAGGGTGGCCCGATGCAGGCAATGCAGGCAATGTGTAACTACTAGAATCAAGCGGCCAGAGCCCTTGATACCGACGATGCTTCCGAAAAGACCATGGCAAAGCTTGGGGATGGATTTATTCAAAGTAAATGGTACATGGTTGTGGGTGATTAATTCTCAAAATATATTGACATTAAACCGTTTCGACAAAGTATGAAATCAATTGATGTAATTAAAAATTTAAAACAAATTTTCGCTACTTTTGGGATCCCCGAAGAGATACGCTGCGATCCGGGGACAAATTTAAGTTCATTTGAACTTAAACAATTCGCTCAAAGAATGGGCTTTTCGTTAATAGTCCACAGTCCAAAATATCCTCAAGCGAATGGGTTTGCTGAATCCTTGGTCAAAATAGCGAAAAATATACCGTTCTTCACCTCAAGTCCAACAGTATTCACCGTCGGAACTTTTGATGGTTCGCAGGATGCGGGGCACACTGCCGATTGATCCAGAGTCGTTAGTGCCTCAATGGCCAGATTTGGAAAAATACAGAGTGATCCATAACAAAAGAGTTGCAAATCAAAAGATCTGGTTTGACAAACGACATGCTTCCCGCCCCTTGAAACCGCTGAAGGACGGTGAAGAAGTTTTCATCCGAGATAAAAATTAATTCAGTACCGTAAATTCAAAAAGCAACCACGCTCCTCGACGTTATCAGATTGAAACTGATACTGGAATAATTCATATAAATAGATTTCATTTAATTCCTTCTGGGCCAAAACTTTCATTCAAAATTCGTTCGAATCACGATGCTCAAAGAACAAAGGCATAGATGAAAAGACGCTCCTTTGATGAATTTCAGAATCGGCGGTTATTCGTTCCGCAAGATAACCAAGCAAAGAAAGATACTGTTGAAACCCCTACATTTCCCTGTCAAAATTATCATAATTCTCCGCCTCTTCAAGAAACTGTGGAATATGATTCAAAACTTAACCAGGGAAAAGAAGAAGATGCTCCGGTTCTCAATCATTCTGGAGTGGATGACGGATGGACAGTTGTTACTGGCAGGACAAGAAGCGGCTGGAAGTTTCGAAAAAGCATGGACGTTACTCTTTAGAACTTTTAAAGAAGAGGAAATGTGTTGGAATCAAGTTTACAACACATGAGTTTTGTTTACTTTATAGTTTGAAAATAAAATAACCATTTTCGTTTAATGTTAAGAACGCGCGTTTAAAGCAGATCCCAAGAACAGCAAATTAGTACATTTCTAAATGTTGGCCGGGACGCTGTATCAAGAGACCGTGAATGGGCAATTCATCCTCATTTTAGTCGCGGATTAACGGTTTGCCCACTTATGTTAAAAAAAAAAGAAATATGGGTTGATTCTTTCGGCTCAACGGACTCTTCCCATTGTGTGACGGATTTCTGACAGGATTTTGGGCTTGTCGTGACGAGAATAGCAAAATACTTCTTGGCAAAGCTGGTCAAAAGTGTACTGAAGAGAGTTTTTTGGATGGGCTTGAAGTCTTGAACCAAGAAGGTAGGCAATCATCCGCACGACGCTTCCATCTTGAAGCCTGTTGCCTATATACCGCATCTTTATACATAATTAATTTTTTCAACTTCTCCAGTCGATGAGGAATAACCACTAAAATCAATTCATTGAAGGGCAACTACTCAAGTTTCACTTCCCCCGCTCAGAATTATCCGACGAGATAATGGGCGATCACGAAGTTCAATTCTTGAAATTAAATGAACCGAATTGGCAATAAAGATACGGTTTTCACGTTCTGATTAGGATGTTTCGAGAATGACCATGAGAAATGACGAGGAAAAATCGTCTCGAAACGATTTATATCGGGTGCTTCATCGTCACATTGATGTATAAAGCGGAGATACTTTTCTCACAAATAGTCTTGAGGCCATAAAATGGAAAAGATAGCAGGAAAGGCATCCCTGGAAGACTCCGAGAATGAGATTTTTCTTTTATCAAAAGGATAGTCAGAGATGCAATAAAACTTGTTCCACTGAAGAATGGTGTTAGTAAGAAGAAGAAGAAAAAAAGGGCCGTTAAATTAAATTAAGGATCAATATAAAAATGTAATTTGCTGTTACCTTGAGTTGGTCTTGTTCCCCCTGGTACTCTATACTCTGGAAAATGGTCCAAGTGTATCGGCGGCGAATTTCAATCCGAGCCATATAGCGCCTGTACCAACGCTGAATCAAGATCGCAGCTTTCATGGCTGAAAAATACAAAGTTTGTGAGTTATCAAACAGAATTAGAGCGTTTTTGTTTCTATATTTAGAAAAAATCATTATCTTCTCCCTTAGTCCCGATCCCACAGTCTACACCAAGTTTCGTCAAACAATGGCGTTCGTGTATAAACTGACCCTTCCTGTTTCTGCCGCTGAATGGTCATAATGATAATGAATGATAGCACACTCGCAAAGCTCCTCCGAAAGTCAAGATGAAAAGAGAAGTACAAAGGTATAGAAGCAAGAGATTCTCCATTTCCATGTCCATTGTTCTTTCATCTCTCAGCCTAGAATTCAGATAACGAGCCCCAGGGACTATTGAGTGGTATTTAAAAAGAGAAAAAACAGTTGGCAGAGCTAACTCATTCTTGTCTATAGGGCAGGTTTTTTTTGTTTTCTACTCCAAGAAATGCCTAAAGCCAGGCAAATTTGAGCCAAATACTGGTGTGCAGAACTGAAGACAAGCGTGTGGCCTCGCCTTGAGGAACTTAATATCACGACACAAGTTCAACATTTTGTAAATCACTACGGTATGTTATTGTGCTGGGTGCGATCATTAACTAGGAGCACGTTCCCTGTTCATCGTAACGTCCCTGTGAAAGGTCGTGGCATAATAGCTTTACGACCGCTTTTCCCACTCAGTAATAAAAGAACACGGGTGTAAAAAAGAGAACTTTAGCGGAACAAAAAGTGCGGAAGGGCTAAACTGTAAACGTCCATGTATATATAAATAGAAGAGAGCAAAGGGTATTATTGCTGTTTTAAAGCTTACAATTTTACAAATTCAAATAAGGTGAAGGCGTGTAATGAGTTTCCTTAATAATAAATTGCGTAGTCCTCGCTGACTTTATCGGCCCCTTGGGCACACCGCTGTAAATAAAATGTTTACATAAAACGTAAGCAATCGTCAAGTTGAGAATGGAAAAATTCTACTTTGAATGAAGCTTTGAATGTATTTAATTTCACCCTCAACCTAGGCAACACAATAGACCTGATTTCGCTCCTAAATCAAAGCAACATTTGTGTGCTTCTAAATATCCCGAAAGAAATCAAAAGGAAATACTGAGCTTAAAATAAATTTACGTGCCAGGAAAAAGAGAAACCAAAGCATTCTTCAACAAGCAGAGTAACGAGGACGTCCATTAAGCAAATAGCAGGGCCGTCTTGACTAAAGTTGGGGCCCCGGGCCCGGGATAACATTGAGTCTCCACTGTTATGCAACGGGGGGCACTTTTAGTGCATTTTATTTGAAAAAAATTATTTTTTTCACTTTAAACCGTGAACCATGGGTGAATCCAGAGGAGGCAGGGGTGGGCAGTTACCCTTTGCTAAGCTCGAAATCAAATCCGTAGTCGGGCATCTGTGCCCACTCCCGCGCGATTGGACGGCCAATCAGACGGGGTCACCACCGATTTTGTGCGGCTCCTAATTCCAATTTTTTTTTTTCCAAAGATTTTTCTCGCAAAAAAAGAAAAGAAAATAGTATATTACACAACGAGTGAGGGAAGTAAAATTTTGTACGCGAGTTCTGTTTGGCTGGAGCTGAAAAAACAAAAACGAGCGAGGCAATTCTACTCCCTCACGAGTTGTGTACACTATTTTTCGCTTTTTACACAAGCCTAATTAAAACAGAGTCAATTTTCATTCGTGTGCAATTGATAACTTTCGGTCAACTACATAAGTATAATTAGCGGAAGCCTAGACCAACGATGTATAAACCTGGATTGCTCACAGAGGAGTGGAGGGGCGTCGAGGGGGCAGGTCGTCCCCTGGTAAACAATCACCCTGTCCCTCTCCTTGTGTAGTTATGGCAATATGGCACTTATTTTGAAACTCCACCCCTCTCATCCACTATGGGAGCTTATTTGATGGCTATTATCAGCTGGTCTTTATCAGCAGTGATGAGCAATCCAGTTATTTTATATATCGTTGGCCTAGACACGTCAGGTTGCCTAGTTACGTCCCATCATCGCGCCCAAGCAACATTTTTGCTTCCATACTGCTTCGCGAAAGCCGTAAGGAAGATAATAATGGAAGTGAGCAGCTTCTGTTGTGTGTTTGATAGTTTTCTGTTATAGTAAAAAGGAGAACGTTACCGAAGCTCAGCAATTTCCTTTAAGCTTCGATAAAAGCTCGGTACAGTCGAATCAAAATATCATCGCCAGCTCTGAGGGCACTTGTAGTTTCTGAATGACCTTATACAAACTGTATGCAACCTTCAGAGAATTGGTACGGAAACTCAAAATTGTGTAGGGCTTTTTTAAAAAGGGTTATATGAGTTTAATCACAGGTTATTCATTTGTGTAACAGAATTCGGATAGACCTAATGGGGCCACTTAATAAGGCCTTAACGACATTACGTACAATAAAACAAAATTATGAATAAAATAAATGATTTTCATTTTTTTAATTACAACACAATCCGATTACTCTGAAGGTAGATTAAACTGTAGGATTGATGTTCTACAAGTCATTAAACTTTCTGAAATCGTTAAATTCAAATTTTTTCTCACTTCATTTTAACTCACCGCTTTAGCTGGGTTTGAACCTCTCTCCTTATGATTGGTAGTCCATGACGCTATCCAGTACTCCAACATATGACATGTTCAGTTAGTGGTGTGTCTTCTTTTATAAAGTGATGTAAATAATTATGAAATGCAAATTCAACTTAATTTCCAACGCTTATATTGAAGCATTATTAGACATTTTCGATTCTGTTATTACTCTGGCCTCGTATGAAGTTTTGAACCGTTCAATTTTCATGAATTGTTTCTTAGAACGTTTTCGTATTCAAACTGGAACGTCAAAGGAACATCAGCATGGCTTCTCTTGTAATTTATTGTTTTTGTTTGCTTGTGTTTTATTTTTATTTTCATGTCATTTCAAGCGTATAAGAACAAAAGCACTCAATGGTCTAACTTCGGTACAGTTTCATTAAAGAAACTCACAAAAAGCGGGAGCCGTACTAAGCTTCCATAGAACCGGTAACCGGCATCACTTTGAAAGCTAGTAATGCCTGATCAGCGTTTTTAGAAGCTGGGTAGTTCTTGCCATCGAATGAGCAGGGGATCCGTTCCTGTTGGTGGTTTGCCTTTCATTTGCCTTTTGTAGCGTGTACCGTGTACTGTGTGTCTTTTGGTGTTGACGTGCCTCGAAGTTAAGTTCAATTACTGCGTAGGTGAGTACTATTATAAAATAGGTTTATACAGGGTGGTCGGTTTTGGCATGTACAGAAAAATTGGGTGATTAGACCTCATTTGTGATCGAAAATACCCCATCGACTATGGTCCGAAAATCAAAACTCATCGAGATATGATTTTATTAATGTTTTTTAAGGCTTAAGTCACTTTTCTCGGCAAAATGCGAGTTGTTCGCTTCTGAGTGAATGAGAAGTAAATGTAATGAATCTCCGACAGGGAATTGGTTAATCATGTCGATCTTCAAGTTCAAAAGTGGAGAATCTGTCTGGTGATGACTTCCATACATCTTTTTTCGGAAGAGTTCATCAGTCCTCCGCGTGCATTCTGTTCTTGGAAAAATGTTTGTATGGCTTTCGTGGCTGAATTCCCCAGTTGTGGTACATTTCTGACATCCATTTTGACTGTTAAAGTACGCTGTTCCTAAGAACAAAAAATTAAAAATAATTTGACGAGATGAGGTTCATTTTGTTAATCACAAGCCTGCTTGTACTTACCCTTCACATATGCTCGAGCCGGTGAATCACGCATATAAAGGAGCGGAGAAGCACTTGAATCTTATGTGAATTTACAAATACTCCTTGAGACATGATTTTATTCATTTCTTCAACGAACCGAGAGAGAAGTGATTCCAGGTTACGACACTTTGATTTTCCGTGGTAAATGCCAATGACCATCGCAGGTATATGCGGAAATTCCGCAATATTAAACAAAATTGGCCAGAATTCCGCCTTCGAACTCTTGAATAGGGGCAGCCCATCAATATTTATGTTGAGGGATATGGTGATAGGTTCGTTTAGATCGCTAAATATCACTCTGAGGCAATTTTCGAGACCGTAGTGCCAGTATTCTTCATTTTCTCCAACTGGTATAATACTAACAGCTGTGGGTGTCTCCATCAGAGTCCTAGGATCAGCAGGCAATATTTCTTCGTCGAAACGGGCGTTGATTATTTGCATTAGTTCTTTCAACGCATCATGTCTGATATTGTGTTTCGTAACCCATTTTCTTAAGTTGGAAAGAAGCGAACGATTTCTACCAATGTCATCATCATTGCCTTCATCGTCGCTGGACCCATAGTCAGCCACAACGAACGATTCACTCATGTAATTTCCGCATTTGATTTTCGTACTCTCAGAACCTAGTCAATACATTAGGACAAACTTATTAAATACTTATTTCTGGTCTGGAAAATACTGGGGGAAAAAATACGCACTTGAACCTGCAGGAGAATTGTTAATAATAGGTAATCCGGGAACTTCTGTTCCGTTTAGTACCTTTTTTTGTTTACTAATGCACTTCTGTCTATTTCAACCGCGCGTCGTAGAATTGCCTGACGTTGTTTTTCTATTTTTCTATGGTAATAACCAGATTTTTTAATTGTCTTCCAGGTCTTTTTCCTTACCATGTCAAAAACCTACAAATAATTATTTACCTACTTGCTATTACTTTAAAAACTCCCTGTTAAAGAATTGAACTCACTTTTTAGGTTGTACCCCTAATATGATTCAAAATTGCAAAGTAAAACTAACAGATTATAAATAAAATTGCACTCTCTATATAAATATCTTGCAAAGGAAGGTTGTACTCTTGTTCAAACTACTTCCAAAAAGCTGCCGTTAATTCTGTTTCTACCATTCCAGGAAACTCCAATGGCTATTTCCATACATTGTTTTGTTATATTGTTCACAAATCTATTGCAAGTTACTCCATCGAAGAACTACTTGTCACACTATACCGAAACTTTACCGAGAGTGCCACTAGCTGCTTCGGATATTTTGTTTTAACAGAGAGCTTATAGAGGTATAGGTTCGATAATTCTTCATTCGGAAGTGCATTGGAAGCATCAAGCTCATCGTTTAGTGAGTGTTTCGGACTTGAGTTTCCAAACAGCTTATTACGGACTGCTACACAAGGAGCAGTTTCCGTAACGAATTAATATATGCTCGCAAGCCTTATAGACATACTAAAGAAGTTGATGCTTCGGAGCATTGAATTATGAAAGCTGAAATGTTGCTTGGCGTCTTCCCTGTTCAGTGAGATAAAATTTTTACGCCCCTAATTTTCAGTGACGTAAAGCTTTTACATCACTGGTGTGTATCTCTCGACTTCCTGCAGTTGTTTTTTGCCTGTAAACTCGAACTTTACACGCTGGACACGCGAAAAAAGTTGTTGCGAGTCTGGCTGACTAAGAAACGTTTTTTTCTGATTTCACTCTCTATACAATTTTGTTGGATCTGCACTATTGTAGTATATTTCACAACGAGTGAGGAAAGCGTCACTTTACGCGCGAGTTGTGTTTGGCGATCGAGGCGAAGCCGAGTTCACCACGACTCACCACGACTCATTCCAAACACGTCACTCCTAACAGTGACGGAAAGTACTTTTCGCTTGACCTACGGAGAAAGTGGTTATTTTCATCGTGGCAACCTCACGACGAAAGAAACACTTTATTAATCAGCGTGTTTTTTGCTTACTTTACGTCACGGAGTGAACGAAAGTACTTTACGTCACTGCTAGGAGTGATGAAGAGAGACCATTTTCACGAATTTTGCGCACTAAAGTCCCATTTTTGCAGGTCTGACTCACTAAAAAATATAATTTGCCCCAATTAAAACCATGTTGCGGATTTTTCTCGTTATGTTTCTCGCTAAAAACCCATTTTCGTGGTTCTGGCTCACAGAAACCCCCAATTTCGCTGTTGTTTTAATGCTGAAAACCCAATTTCGCACCTGTTTGTTGCTTAAAAATGAATTTTGCGAGTTTCAACTCACCAAAAAAACATTTTCGCATGTCTGGATTACTGAATAATAAAAGACTCATAGGTATATCGGATTTCATTATCTAAAACCCATAAATTTCACCTATTTCTTATGAGTTGTCTCATTCAAAACCATAATTAGCAGCTTTAGCACACTAATCAAAGTATTTAAGCGATTCTGCCTCATTAACGCAAATTTTGTAGGATTCGCTCGTTATACAAACCAATTTTGCGCACCATGGCTCACTTAAAAGCTAATTTCACGGCGTTTTTTCCCTGAAGAACTGAAACCCCAAATTCGTGAGCTTGAGGCTTGATGAAAACGTAATAGCGTGGCTTTTGGTCCTGCCGAAAACCCATTAGGTATCGTAGGGTCGGCTCATTCAAATGCTTAATTTCTAGGCAGAAAAAACTTATTTTTTAGTTAAAAAGGAGCATTGGCATTGTCATGGCGCCTTCTAGAGGCAATTTTGCCGGTAAAGTAGAAAAGGAACACTTTAATCAGCGAGTTTTTCGCTTACTTTACGTCACGGAGTGAACGAAAGTACTTTACGTCACTGCTAGGAGTGATGTAAAGTACCTTCCGTCACTGTCAGAAATGATGTGCTGGGAGTGAGTCCATAGGTGACTAAAACTGAGAAAACGCAATAATATGCGGTTATTGGTGCAAGTACGTGGCTAATATGTTGAAGAGCGCTAATATTCGTGACCGAAATTGTGAAAAAGTACTGATTTGAGGCTTCTAGATGAAACTTCCAAATCAAAATTGCGCTTATTCTGGGCCAAAATTTAGGCAAATCCGTAATTCACGTCACAAGGTAAAACGATAATTCGCGGCTACAATTGAGGAAAATAGCTAAATTCACGGACAAAGTTGAGAAAAAGCAACAATTCGTGCCTAAAATTACGGAGGCGCGCCAATTCACCGTTAAAATGTATGTGTGGGCAGTATGAGTTTTTCTCGATGATTAGCCACGATTTATTTAGCATTTTCTTTCACTATATACATGAATTAGCTCCTTTATTTCAGCCGAACCGGAACCGAAACCGTAAATTTTCTCAATTTTGGCAGTAAATAAACGTTTTTTTTGGCAGTAATTATGAGTGTTTTTAAACCACCCGTGATGCCTCCGGAAACAGTGAATTTCCGATTTGTCAATTTCAGCTGCAGCTATTACGATTGAGCGCTATTCCTTAATTTTATATGCACAAATTAGTGTTTTTCTCAATGATATCAGCGAATTTACATTGCTAAATGTTTGTCCCTAAATCAGCGCTTTTTCTTCGATTCCAGTTGCGAAAGAGGCCATTGTGTCAACTTTAGCCTTGAATTTGCGCTGTTTCTCAATTTCTATTTTGGCCACGAATTAGCTAACTCCCCCCATCTCCTGTTAATTTTTAATAGTCTCTACACGCACATTAATTATTGTGCATATTATATTTGCACAATAAAGTTGTATAATATTTTTACGTTTACTCTACAAGTTAACTTCATATTGCGCAATATTTGGGGCTTTACTTTATTTCTGCTTACAAATGAAATAATGTGCATAAATTGGCACAATACATACATACTACATTGTGCAACCCATCAGTACTAACCGTTCACGTTCAATTTTATTTTACAACCCTTATATTGCGCAATATTTTTTTTTTTTTGTATGAGCGGCTTTATGCTCCCTCGCCCCTTCATCGTTGCGCTATAATGACTCGTGAAAAAAATATATTTTATCTAAGGCTCGATCATGATGGTCACCTACCGATAGATGATGATTATCTTTCTTCCCATTTGGAGAAAAAAATTGAAAGAATCCGGGGCCCTTTTTGACGCGAGTCCCCCGCCTAAAGACAGCACTGGCAAATAGTACAAAATAAATAATTTATCGGCTTAAAAAAAATTGTTTTACAGGCAATAAATGTATTATGTAAGGACCACAATTTGTCTGAGCTTCAGTAACAGTTTGCTTGGAAATTCGTTGAATGCTAGAAACTAACATATTTCTAGACACTAAAAATCGATTATTCAGTCTGACACGAGCGCACACGGTAATGCGACGAGAAGTTAATAGGCGGGAGTGCAAGCAAAAATAGAAAATAGTTCAACAGCACGCAGTTACTTTAATTTCTTCAAACAACCTTTCTATATAAAGGGTACACACAAAAAAAGTTGTTCTTTTCATCGGTAGGGGGTTTGGGTAATTTTTACAATTCCATTTTGCACAAATAGTGAATCATAGCACCCAATTTATTTTTAGCCGAAAACTTCAGGATTATTATGAACCTCAACGCCCTCTCTCATCTTATTTTTGCAGGTGTTTTGCTTTTTTCTGTTTTGTTTGTTTTTCGATTTGGCCCGCCTTCCTTCCAACAATGAGGAAGTAACACATTTTCCAAAATCATGCTGTCGTGATAGCTTGGGTACCGAAACTCATGAAAACACGATCCGTTCAAATAAAATCAGGGCCTACATTTTTTAAATAATTTTTAAGACTATTGGGTTGCGGGACCCATTTGAAATAGACTAGATGGACTGATGACGTAATAACAGCATTCGCTTAACCTTCACTATAGCTTCCCACAAATCAAACAGTAAGACTTAAGAGAATGGGATGAGCAAGAAGGGTGAAGACATGATAACAGCCATGATGTGAAGGGTTGGGACCGGGCGTTTAAGGTAACAAAAAAAAATTGGCAAGTTTCATTATCTCGCTATAAATCGAAATCAATCATTTACGCACTAATATTCAATTCCTGGTATATTTAGTCATTTTCTTTCGAAAAAAAAAAAAAAAGTTTCCAACGATTAGTATTTTTTATGTTACTTCCTCATTACGGTGCTTCATTATGGGGAGCATTCGGGAAACTTCAGTATCGAAATTTTAAAAAATTATCATTTCTGAAATGCCTTCCACTGGCCCCTGTATTTAAAGGATAATCATTCCGTACTCAGTGAAAAGCTCGAGGTGTTGTAAATCGTCTTCTTGAATATTTTGGCCCAAGTTGCAAATGGAACTTATCATCGTGCTCAGCAAACACGGTGGCGCAGCCACGTCACCTACAATGGTCTCACTGTCGAAGGGTGTCTTGAGTTTCTAGAAGGTTAATGGCCAGCTTGTCACCTGAAGGAGTTGTGGTCAAGAAGACCGTCAACCGCTTTGAATTGCCCGAAGTGTCACGCTTTGATCCGCCGCTCGACGAGAACACTTCCAAGGCCCTATTTTCCGAGCCCAGCCAGTCGTCGTTTTCACGAATGTTCACAGAGTCGGACCTTTTACTTTATTCACATCCGAGGAAAAAGTCCAGAATGAACGATTCGCCCCCTAGAACCACCAGCCACCGAAACGACGACGACATAGCGATCCTTGGCATTCTCCTTGAACAAGATTCGCTTCAGTTGCTCTTCATCAACCTCAAACTTGTGATCCGAATTACTGAGAACAGTCGGGACCACAATATCTTCCCTGTGCCGCATCACCAGCTACACTCTCACCGTTGATCATTATTGCCTTATTTGTCGTAGTAGTAAATAATTATTTTAAATACATTGAACGCCACGAATGTCAGTTTCTTTTCTTTCTAAATTCCGTTTTCTTTTTTAATTTTCCCCGGCTGTTAACTAACTATAATAATTTAATATGCTATCGAGTAGACATCGCGTCAAAAATGCCCCACGATTCTACGTTGATTTGATGGGTCGAGTACAGCCTCCCCCCCCACCTATGACAGTCCCTTGCATACTTGCTGATGTTTGAAGGCTTCTAGAATATCCTTCTCTGTGAAGTACTGTTGCTAGCAGGAATGGCACTGCCGGAACCCAAACTGGAAGTTTTATACTGCTGATGAAAGCGACGGGAGCATTTTTGGCAGCATGAGCCTCTCAAATACCGACGACCTCATACGAAAAGATGAAGAGAAGACTTATAGTTCGGTTGTTTGATACGACCTGGACTGGTTTGTTATGATTCCGGATCATTACGATCTCAGCAGGTTTCCAACGGGTTGGGAAGTACATGTGATGCGCAAGATAGCGTCGTATTATCTGAGTGAACTCCACCAGCTGGTGTCTCGGCTGGTTCTTGAGAAGTGGCTGCGTAATGCGGTCCAGATCAAGTTATTTTTTTATGGGGATTTATCAATTGCGTTCCTTACTTGGCCAAGAGTGGTATGCTCACAGAACTGGGACATTTCCAGAAGCTCTGATATGCTGTACTTGACAGTTGCTGTGGAAATCGGGTAGATCGCTTTGGTTATGTGTAAAATGTTCCGAAAACAAAAGAGCCTTTTATCCGAGAGTAGAGTACCACCTAATTCATTCAGTTTTTTACTTCCACGTTCTCGTAGGGAAGGAAGTTTGGTAATGGCAAAAAAAAAAAATTTTAGCTGACACCAGATTCGTGTTCCTAGACCCCGAAAAGGCCTAAATCTCGATTTTCAGTACGGCGTCTGTCATCCGTCCGTCGTCCACTTTTTTCTCGACAGAACTCGACGAGTGATGGCTCAAAAGTTGTGTCTTCATCTCTAGATGTACATCGTAAAATTTGAAAACGATTGGTTGAGCGATTTGGAAGGTATTATAACAAATGTGTTCGAAGTAAAAATGGTTGGACCCTTATAATTCCAAGAGAATATTATAAAATTTGATGATCGATCGTTCAAAATCGTCATCTAGGTTCCTAGAAGGCCCTGCTAAAATTTGAATAAGATTTGTTGAGCGGTACAGTTGCTAGGGTTTGGAATGCGTTCCAGCTCTTTTTTTGCCCCAAACCTATCTCAGTTTTTTTGATCGGTTCTCTTGAAAAAACCCCTCAGTAAACAAACGACCCCCTCAAAAAATAGTCTTGTTTGCCGAAAAAAATTGAAATTAGGCCTCCAAAAGGGGAAATTAGCCTCTGCATGAACCCATTATTCTGTGTGCTCTGTCCGACCCCCCAACCCTTCCGCACACCAAGCTCCGCCCAGTGTTCAAAGGCTGTCGAATAGCCCATAGTATTGCAATGTTTGAAGCTAAATATCCGCGAAAATGAGAAGTTTCCTGGCTGATTACCCACGAAATAGAGAGGAATTTCGAGTTTCAGGGCATATTTTTTCAATGACCGTGAAACCGAAGGCCTCGCCGCCTCGAAGCGACGTGACGGCGCCCGTCAAATCCTGAAGAAACCTGGCAGAAAAATTACCCGCTAAATTGAAAGTTTCTGGTCCAGTTCTTCCGCAGCACGGCAATTTTCGCAAAATTGAAAATTTCGGGGCCTTTTTAGAAGCTGCTAATAATTAGCAAATTTTCTCAATTTTAGCCTCGTATTTTTTCATATTAGCATCTTTTATCAAAATTAGCCGTAAAATAATTGTGCCCGTAAACCATAAATTAGCCCTTAGAGTCAATTTCAGCCGTGAAGCAGCCTACAGTGATCACGCTTTGTCTCTTTTTCTTATTTTAAGCCGAAAAATGCATCTATAAATCGCCAATCCTCCTCTTTTTATCGCAATAAAAAGGCCTCTTTTTAGTGGCGTACCCCAGGCTAGCCGGCCACGACGACTTATATAGTCTCTCAAAGGTTGTCATAGGCTCACGTGCGCCGTACCCCCTCCCTCCACCACTTCACTATAAGCTAAGCTGTGTCCGCTTTTTCCGCTCTGTTAATGCTCACACTAAGCGCGGAATACGCACAGAGTGTTTTGTCAAGAAATAGAACAGAGACAGTGGACGTTCAACAGATTCGGTCCAATCAACTCAGTTGACGTTTTTTACTGCATCGGTCAGAAGAACGGTCGTGAATACTTGAATATTGAATAAAAATATAATTGTTAGGAAGTCAGAGGGGGAGGGGTATGAGAAGCAGTCATTCGACCGAACTGTTGACTTCCGTGGATAATTTCCTGATTCATGGCTGAAATTTTGGTTTCAGTTTGGATGAAATTACCAGGTTTTGGGTCGAAAAGGCACTATTTGACTGTCGTATGACTCAACTGGTAGCTTAAAGGCAAATGAGCAATTCCAGACGGTTAAGCTACATTCTATTCAGCTAAATATTTGGTTTTCCGAATGAGCGATTGAACTTTCGAGGGCGACTTATTTATGCTCCAAAACTTATGCAAAACTCTGGATCCATGACTGCAAATCATGAATTCGTTGCGTAAAAATCTGTAGTGGATCCAGGAAACATGATGGGGGGGGGGGCATTGCAATTCAAACTAACTGTATCAGTGGGTAGGCTTCTAGAGACATTAATACAAAAATAACGGAAGAAGCCATGTTCAAGTCACGAGTGAAGAAGCAATGTGCATGATAATTTCACGTAAAATAAAAATATTTATATTTAGATTCAAGGGGGCTATAGGGACTTAGCCCCCCTAGTTGGTCGTATTAGCCCTCCCAAGATATTTATTCTCAAGCCCCTTTTCCAAAAACCCAAAACTGTCAAATTGACAGTTTTTAACGCCAAAAATGACAGTGTCTATAGGGCGACATTGGCCGTGTTTCCAGGACGAAATTTACAGTTTCCAGAACGAAATTGACAGTTTTGAACGACGATATTGATAGTTTCTAGTACTCTGCTGCAAAACCTTGTAATCAAGGTTTGGGATATATGTTATGTTGGAGGAATTTGAGATTCCAAATCAAAATTGTCAGTTCCTGAGGCAAAATTGACGGTGTTGTAAGTCGAAATTGACAGTTTGAAGTACGACAATCACAGTTTTGAATGTTGAAATTGACTGTAATCCAACGGCGATTTACGCCCAACTACCATAAGGTGTCGTGGATGAGGGTGAGGGCATACACTTTACTTCTTTACACGTGATTTCGAATTCGTTGATGAAATTAACAGTTTCTGAAGTGAGCGAAGCGGCTTAGATACCGTCAGTTTCCAAAATCCCTTGACGCATTTTCTAGGAAGAAATTAACAGATTCGAAGACGAAATTGGCAGTTTTAGAATGATATCGATATAGTTATGACTACGAAATTGACAGTTTTGAATGACGACATTGACCTTCATAGGACCAAATTGACAATGTGATCGATACTGATAGTTTTCGTATCTGACAGTTTCGTTTACGAGACTGAATTGTTTTGAGAGTTTTAAGAACTCGAATGTTTCAGGTGAAGGGGCTCAAAAACCTCATGTTGTGAGCACGAATGGTCTGCTGCTGAATCTCGAAATCAAGTTTTGTGATCTTTTGTTATGTAGGAGGAAATTGACAGAGTCAAGACTGTCAGTTTCTGGGGGGTGAAATTGACAGCTCGACCAAAACTGACAGTTGCTGAGGGAGGAATGAAGAAAATTCATGTGGTCTGAAACCCTGATTCTCGTCAGTGACTGAGTTTGTAATTTTTAGTGCTTTAGTAGTCGTTTTGGTGATAGTTAGGGTACGAATCGTCAGTTCAGTCATTTTTAAGGCATGAATGGTCAATTTGCAAGTGCGGTCGTTTTTCAAGGCGCAAATCTGTCAGTATAATAGCCATTGTGGGGGAGGAGGAGCATGAATTGTCAATAAGACCAGTAGCCCGTTGTAGGGCTTGTCCAGTCGGTTCTACCACTTTCAAGGGACGATTTGTCGTTGTCCCTGCGACGCTTTTCAAAGAGCGCGGAATGACCAGTGTGCTTTAGAGCGGAACTTTGAAGATTGAAATTTTTAACGCGTTTGGTAATATCAGGGCACGAATCATCAGTTCAGCCATTTTCAATGGCCCGGAATGGCTTTTTTGGCCATTTTCAAGGTGCGAGTCGTCATTTTAGGCATTTCCAAGGCGCGAATCGTCATTTTAGCCATTTTTAGGGCGTGAAAGTCCGTTTGACTATTTCCAGTGGACGAATCGTCCGTAAAGTCAATTTTAGAGTGCGAACGGTTAGTTTAGCAACTTATAAGGCATGCATCGCTAGATTCAGCAGTTTTCTAATGGATCGAATGAGCAAAATATTTTTTTGGCGCAGTGAATTCCGTGATATTGCTTATTTAGGTCCAACCAGCAGCAAGTCACATTACGCATTTTAATGGCATGAATCGTTAGCTAAGGCATTTCCTAGATGCAAACTATTAGTTCTGCTATTTTTAGGGCACAAATCGTCTACATTTTGCTTGCTCAGGTTATCCATTTTTTCACTACGAATGGTAAGTTTCGCCATTTCACTGGCACGAATTAGCACATGATTTAGCCATTTTTAGGGCGTGATTTGCCAATCAAGCAATTTTATAGCAATTAACAGTTTCAAATCAATAAGTTTATCCAGTCCATATAATGTAGCTAACGCTGATTGGTTAGGCGAGGGGTTCGGCGAGGAAGGCCCATGCTCGGTGCGCAATCGCAAGTGGTCAGTTCATCGCTTGAAGGGTGCAAATAGCCCTGTTTGGCCATTTTTTGGGTGCAGATAGTCACTTTGTAGGCGCGAATCGTCTGTTTAGCTTCTGTAGAGGACAAACGATCAGTTAGGCCATTTTTAGACCGTGAATTGCTGGTACGAGTTGAGTATGCCATTTAGAGGGCGTAAGTAGCCAGTTTTTAAGGTCAGGATCGTCAGTTTAGACATTTTCAAGGCGTGAAGGCTCAGTATGGCTATTTCTGACGCGAGAATAGCCAATTTTGCCATTTTCAGGGCATGAATCATCTGCTTGGGGAGTCAGTTTTACCAATTTTGTAGGGCGTGAATAGCCGCAGTTTGGCAATTTTAACGCTGCCAATATGGCCATTCCTATAGGGCATGAAACCATCATTCTAGTCAATTGTATGTTACGAACTCAGTTTTGACACTTTCATTGCGTGAATTATTAGTTTAACCATTTAAGAGAACGCAAACAGTCAGTTCTGCCATTTTTTAAGGTGCGAATGGTCAGCTTGCCATTTCCAGGGCGCAAATAGTCACAGTATAGTCATTTATAGAGAGTGATTAGCCAGTGTGATATTTTCAGAGCGTGAATCGTCAGTTTTTCCATTTTTAGTGTTCGTAAAGTCTGTTGGGCCATTTATAATAAGAGCGAATCGTCAGTTTTGCTTTTTTAAGGACGCAATTAGTCCAGTCAAGCCAACGCCAGAATGGTCAGTTTGGGCATTCTTGGCGCGCAAATGGTCGATTTTGGAATATATTTAGGACTGGAATTGTCTGTTTAGGGATTTGCGGAGCGTGAATTGTTAGTTTACCCATTTTTAAAGCGCGAAACGTCAGCTTGGCCACTTTTAGAGCGGAAATCGCTAGTTTTAGCCAGTTGTAGCTCGTGATTGGAAGTTTTAGCCAGTTTCATTGCGGGATTCGTAATCTTTTCGGGCATTTTCACGAACCGTCAGTCTAGCCACTTTTAGACCGCGTGAAGTCCGTTGGGCTTTTTTTTAGAGCGGTAATTGCCAGTTTAGCCATTTTTAAGGCGTTTTAAGGTGGGAATAGGCAGTGAACTGATAGTAAGCCATTTATATTAGAGCGAAGGACACAATTGCATAAGCCATTTTCTTGACTAAATCTTTGGATCCTAGTCCGGACCCTGCGATATTATGTTTTTAAAAACAGCCAGAGCCATGAAATTTCTCTTTAAAATGTGCAAGTACGCTCATTTATCCTTTTAAAAGGTGTGAAATCCCGTTAAATTGGCGGGGGCATTTGTTTTGAGTGTCGGTTTTTTTTTCGTCCATTTTATCGGAAGTCTCATTGTTTAGGCTTGTTGAAGGGCTTTGAGTGATCAAGCTCTTGAACGAAACTAATTATTTTGATACATAATAGAATAATTAGGAATAATAGGGATTTCGAACATTTTCCAATAAATTGTTACTTGGCTACTTTTTTTTTTTTTTTTTTGTTATTTCTGCTGTGAACGGTGACCCAGAAATAAAATTCACCTATAAGTGAGAGTACAACGAAACTTCCCTTATACCGACGGTAAGCGGTAAGTTACCGCTTTCAAACGATGAGTGCCATAATACGATAAGATACTTTTTTTGCAGCCTCGACATCCAGAAAAATTGAAAAAGAAATAAATAAATAAAAAAGTTAGAAGAGGATAAAAGTATTAGTGGGCGTCAGCACAGTAGTAATTAATCACACCACCCGCACGATGGATGACAGGATTATACTTAAAGACGATAATTGCTTTTGAAAAGAGAAATTATCATGAAGCCATTGCGTATAAACTTTTTCTTATTTCAATATCGTAGACCTCTTCCGTTATGAGATTGTGTCATAAAAGAGAGGTTTAGATTTGAGGGCCAAATATGGCCCAAATACGCGTACGTGTCAAGCCTTTGATCCCGAATACGCACGACGCGACGCGGGGAAGATCGAATAACTGAATCTTTGAACAGTGCAGTGCAAACGTTATTGCTCAAATTATAGGGGGGGGAGTGCACATTGAAAGTTGTGGTTAAAGATGACCACTAAGGCTTCAAATGACCTCTTAACGCCGAGGGAACGCGTGCTGTCAGTTTTCTGTCCCCATCGAGAGCAAATCCCCCCCCCCACTCCCTCTTTCTCCTAACCGTTTTACGCGCAAAATATATTTGGATTTCGGCTAGGGAATTGGATAGTCTAAAAATGTAGGCTATACTTAAGCCTGAATTCGTCCTTACTGTCCTCAAATTTTAAATTTTATGTAATGCAAAATGTTCGTCATTGAGCTACCAAGTGCTTTACTTTTAAAAATGTCTCTAATTTTCTATAAAATCAGATTTCGACCAAAAATACAATTTTTTTCAGCGTGGAAACTCTTTGAGACCATCCATCACTACATTTTGGCTCTAACTCTAATGTTTACGAAGAGACAATTTAAAATGCAAATCTCTGCTCGGACGAAGGGAATTATGAATCTCCATATTCAAACTAAAAGCCAGAGGTGCCCAGTATGTACACACTGGCCTTACTTGTCGTTTTGAAGGCGAAAGAAGCGCACAAAGAATAAATGATTCGTATCAAATATGCGCAATAAAAGGATGACGATCAAAATGTATTTTAATGGCTTGCTTATTAAATAGCAGCGTAGATGTTAGCGTATAATTGTTAAATAAATGCCCTGAAGAAGGAAGAAAGTAAGTACTTCAAGCAAAGCAAAACGAAAGAAAATTACTGCTAATATTGAGAGAAGTAAGCGGAAAGATTTTAAGCATAGCACGGTTTTTCAACATTGTTTTTACTTCGAATGATCAAGGGAAAGGGTGAGAAAAAAGTTATATAATTAAAGAAAACTCCTTAAAGGATCGGAAAACAAAAAGAAAAAGGCAAAACCAGCTCTACTCGTCGTCCTTTGTTTCCTCTTTACAAAGTTTTTTTAATGAAAATAATCAAATGAAAAGTTTTGTAAATTTTCTATAATCTTTTCTCACAACTTTCTACCGCTACCTGATGTTATTAAACTTCAAAACCACAAGTATCAGGTTAAGATTATCTTCTTATTGATAGAAAAATAACGTGAAATGCTAATCTGAAGATCGCGTTGCATGACTGGAAAACGTTGGTGCAATAAATCGTTTGAATGGTTTCCTTTTTAAGGAATTAATGAATTACATCGCCGTTTATTATCTGATTCAACCGGAATTCGGATGGATAAATGAAGTCAAGGAAAAACTACAAGACATCGTTTATAGTGAGAGGATAAATCAATGTTGTTGGGCTTCGTATCACCCCGGAATACTCTTATAGGAAGGAAGTACGAGGGGTTCGGACTTGTCAAACTCAACCGACGTTTTTAGCTGTAAATGTCATGAAAAGGTGTGGAAGTCGTACGACGTGGAATGACGGGAGAATTTTATGTTCGACGTGAAAGAAAATATAGGTTGAGGGTTAGTCATCGGTGGATAGAGAAACTTCATGGTGGGGAGGGGGGAGTTTAAAATGTGATGTGAATCAGGAAAAGGGTGTGTGTAAAGCGAGAGCCTACACAATCGTCCATCCACAATCATTTACTCATCACGAAAATCGGGAAAAACAGTTAACAATATAAATGTCGATCGTGTTTTGTTTTGTCGGTTTCTTTGCTGCGCTATAGTGTTAAACCGCTGTAATACAGGTACAGTAAAGAAACCAACATTATGCTCTGCATAATGTGTTAAAAACTGATAAACTGATAAAATTGTTCAATTCAAATTACAATAGTCGACGAGTATATTTCATCTCACCTCGATGAAGTTTATAAATGGCTTAATTTTCAACTCCACTGCTGCTGTCAGAATTTATATTCCCTTACCACCGTTAAGCTTGATCTGTATTGAACTTGTGTCTAAACGTTTTCAAGATAACGCAAACGAAACTCAAGTTCCAGTTGTCTTGTCTGCTACCGCTGTAGTTTTGAAACTCCAACACCAACAGTTCCTCATCAAAGGAAACCCCTCTGTTGGCGTTCTCAACGCACTTCTCTTCTCAGGAAAAGACGAGCTTCCAAGGTGAATTATGGGGGATGCGGGTATGGCTAAAAGAGGGTCTCATATAATTTGTCCCTTACGGGACATATTGGAGCTTTAAAAGTAATTATTCTTGACATACTCGGGTCTTAAATTGTAATAGCTATAGTTATAGCTATAGGGCCACCAAGGCTGACCTGTAGAAGCCTCAAGGTCTCTTTTGTGCAATAATAAACCGACTGTATGAATTTGAATTATTCACAACTTTTGAACGAAAAACCCCTTCCACCCATCTTGATTGACAATCACGAGTATGCCTGTGGATTGGCGCTGACGGGCGCTCAACTTAATTCGCAAAAGGGAACGCAATCAGTCCTACACCAGGTTTTGCCTTCTCCCGCCGAAATCCTTTGTCGGTAGATTACGTTGTCCCTGGTATTGTTTTTGAAGTTATGGCCTTTTCTCAGGGTAGAGACGAACTCTCTGTAAGGCCCCATAGAGTTCTATTGTGTTTTTACTGCATGAGTCGGACGCTGGCCCGCGCGTCGGCGTCTTTTTCTCCTACGGCGTGTGAGGGGTCTTGCTGTATTTTTTAACAATAATTCACATACAATTAAAATTAACTATTTGATGACCATACGCATATAGGGCTGATCGATCAGTGTAACAACTTCAGTGATTCAAGGTAGCCCTGGGGATAGAGCTGAAATTGATGGGGGGGGGAGGGATAATAGAAATAAAAAATACTAAAAACAAAGAATGGGAGTGAAAAAAAGAACAATGAAGGGTATTCACGGAGGTATTGGTGAAGAAGTTCATTTATACCAAGCTGAAAAGTGTATCAAGAAGCTTCTCAAGCCAATCAGACCCAAATCTTTTATATACGCTTCCCTCACGCAATTTTCAATCTATAATATAGCAAGCACTTTAATAAGCGGGAGCTCGTTTTCTGATGTTTTTCAAACACCGTTGATAATGGGATAGCGACGCCCTCAGCACCCATAACAATATCCTGAAATTTACTGGCCCAGTTAAAGTCATAAGTTGGATTGACTGCGAGTTTTAACGACCGATTAGTGATTAGCATCTAATTGGCTTTCATAACAACTTCTAATTCTCAGCAGCGCTCGAAATGGAAAATAAGTCTCTTCCCAATACGATCTAAATTCGTATCTAGCACAAATAAAACAGCTTTATGGTCAGAGAAGTGTTCAATTAGCGTGTTCACGCGGATAAATTTGCGGAAAATTATGTACGGGAGTGGAGAGGGGATCTATCCGTTGTCCATGATGTCGATGGCGACAAAAGGGGGTAAGGGTAGGGGGCGATGGTGTGGACCGCCCCGGGACACCGTTCGGATGCCCCTCCCCCCCCAAAAAAAGCTTAAATATGAAAAAATTGAGATGTTTAGGCTGCTGAGATGTGAAAAAAATTGCTAACTCACTTGTAAAATTGAGAAAAACGGTGATTCGCGGCTAAAATTGAGTTAAAGCGCCTCAAAACGGGGCTGAAACTGGAAAGCGCCACAGTTTGGGGCTGAAATTGAGATAAAGCGCCACAATTTGAGGCTGAAATTGTGGGAAAAAATGCTAATTTGAGACTGAAATTGAAAACATCGCTGCAATTTGCGGCTGTTAAAATTGGTAAAAAGGACCAATGCACACCTGAATTTATTGAAAAACGCAAATTGGCAGATTCTTGAGGTTAGTTTGATGAAGAAATGAGACAAACGCTAACTCGTGGGTAGAATTAGAGAGAAAAAGTCATTTTAGAAAAACGCCAATGTGCGGAAAGAATATACAAAAAGCGCTAATTCTGACGAATTCTTGGGGAACATCGAGACTTAAATTGAGAAAAAGCGCTAATTCACGCGGCTAAAACGTTATGCTAACACGAAATCGTGCTAACTCCCGAGTAAAATAAAGTAAAACGTGAATCCGCAGGTATACGCTCCCACGGTTCACCCCTGCCACCAACCCACCCATATGTTTAGAGTGATTTTGACAGATCCCCTGTTACCCCGCCGTCACCGGAAGCTGGTGGTCGGCTATGGAGCATTTAATTTATACCCCCCCCCCTGCAATTGAATTCAGCAGAAATCCCCCCCCCCTCTCAAGCTGGACAAATCCCTTTATACATAGGAGAGGGGCGGGTGGGGGGATGGTGGTCGGGGTGTTTATGGAGAGCGGGAGGGATTTCGATTACCTCCCCCTGAGAGAGGTCCCAGATCCGCCCTTGGATCTATACGTACACATTTTGTGGGCTATGTATGGTCAAAATGCTACACTTTAGGGGAGAAAAAGCTTACATCCGATCCAAGAATGGGCGTAAAAATGGGATTAACCCTAGTACGCTAGTATAGGTCTTGTCAAATCGCTGAAAACTTGTGTGAGAAGGGGGTTATTCTATGAGAGGGTTTTCGAGCCCCCCCCCCCTTTAAAAGGTCTCTGATTTGCCCTTTGATGCTTTATGCTGTGTGTGTAGGTCACAGTATTCCAAACTTGAGAAATTAGAACCACGAAACGAATCGAATTCGTGCCGGTCTTCGGTCCGGGCTAAAGACCCAAACAGTTTCCGGAGAGGGGAGCATTAGATTGGGTATCGATGCATTAGATGCATCGAGCTTTTTGGATCACTCCGAGACCGAGACTAAGTCTCGAGAAAATGAGACTTAGTCTCGGTCTCGGTCCGGAAAATGCAATCTCGATCTCGGTCTCGGTCCGGAAAATGCAATCTCGATCTCGGTCTCGGTCTCAATTTCGAGACCGAGACTTTTTCTCGGTATCGGTGCATCACTAGGCCAGGGGCCTTAGTACGAACGGTCAGGGAAAAAGCCGTATGCGGGATCCAAAGACGCCGAATAAGAAATAACATTTTGCCGCCATAGCAATCTCGTCTAGCGGTATTATCACACGAGTTCGTAATAAGGCCCTAGATGAGACAAACCAATTCCTCGATATCGACAGTGCTTGAATACGGCTAGGTCCGAGCCAAGGATTCTGATCGAAGGACACCGTCAATACTAAATTACTTCTACTTTTAAATATAAATGACGGGGGAACACTTTCAAACTTCAGCTTTATTGTCCAACCTATCTGAGAAATGCTCGTGAGCGTGATTGTCGCGGGCAGCAGGGAAGCCGTTCCTTGCTCCCTCATGAAGATTACTGGGCGTTTCCCACTGATTCACATAATAAACTCGCCCGTCACTGCGCTGAGTGCTGTCTGTACTGATTACACGTGGCTTCACGTGGTACGTGTAAATTAATCGGGCCTTAAAACTGAACATAAGGCTTAAGAAACACTCCGCCAAGTTATATCGCTTTTAAAAAATTGTCCCGGCACTTTTTCTGGGCCTTTCATTCATTCGTTGCTTGAATTACAAAGAAATTCAAAGGGAGAAACCATAGGAGGGGAACCTTCATATTGCACGGAAAAACTTTTAAAGGAATTATTACTTTGATCCCACAGTAACCCGCGGACATCAACTCTACTACATTAAAAATTGGGTTGCTTTTCCATTTCTTACTCGTTGACAGTACTCAGCAATTGGTGTATACATGACTAAGTACATTTTAACAAAACTAACGTGAGAGGGTAAGATGGAAGTATTTGAATGTTTACATGTGAACACAGTAAGAATTCTGTTGGAGACCCTGGATTACTCCTTGAGCGTCCCTAGCAATCGTTATGTTTTTTGTCTTGTAGAAAACGCATGAGTTTGAAAATGTACAGCATATTACAGAGTGCCGGTGGACACAGTAAACCATGCACTGCTCACGAAGTATTATTTTTCTCGTTTTCACTTCACAGTTTAGTAGGAGTATTAAGCAAATACTAGTGGGGTGAAACGGTGACCACGGTAAACTTTCAGTTGGCGACAACTTGCGATTCCATCACGCACTGATCGGAGCGAAGAAGAACTAGTTCTGGCCATTTCCCGTGTGGTTTTTATTAAGGTGAATCAAAACACTATTTACTAGTATAAAGCTTTTCGTATCTCATAAAATGTTTTGACTCCCCGTGGAAATCACAAGGGAAATGGCCAGAACTAGTTCATCCTACCTCCGCTCAGCACGTGTAGGAATCGCCGATACTACTTGAGATGTACACCATGGACCATGGCCCTGCCCCTGATAACTGCCTTGGATTGCAGTGCCTTGTAGGAGAGAAAACAGAGAACAACAGTACAGGGCTATTAAGGCACACAAAACTTTAATTTTGTCTTTAATGGAATGATTAAATTACACGCATACTATTTTTATTCAACATGGACCAATGCGCATCTGAATTTATTGAAAAACGCAAATTGGCAGATTCTTGAGGTTAGTTTGAGGAAGAAATGAGACAAACGCTAACTCGTGGGTAGAATTAGACAGAAAAAATCATTTTAGAAAAACGCCAATGTGCGGAAAGAATGTACAAAAAGCGCTAATTCTGAGTGCTAGTTCTGTGCTGAAATTAAGAAAGCGCCAACGGACGAATTCTTGGGCAACATCGAGACTTAAATTGAGAAAAAGCGCTAATTCACGCGGATAAAACGTTATGCTAACACGAAATCGTGCTAATTCCCGAGTAAAATAAAGTAAAACGTGAATCCGCAGGTATACGCTCCCACGGTTCACCCCTGCCACCAACCTACCCATATGTTTAGAGTGATTTTGACAGATCCCCTGTTACCCTGCCATCACCGGAAGCTGGTGGTCGGCTATGGAGCATTTAATTTATACCCCCCCCCCCCATGCAAGTGAATTCAGCAGAAATCCCCCCCCCTCTCAAGCTGGACAAATCCCTTTATACATTGGTGAGGGGTGGGTGGGGGGATGGTGGTCGGGGTGTTTATGGAGAGCGGGAGGGATTTCGATTACCTCGTCCCCCTGAGAGAGGTCCCAGATCCGCCCTTGGATCTAAATGTACACATTTTGTGGGCTATGTAAGGTCAAAATGCTACACTTTAGGGGAGAAAAAGCTTACATCCGATCCAAGAATGGGCGTAAAAATGGGATTAACCCTAGTAGGCTAGTATAGGCCTTGTCAAATCGCTGAAAACTTGTGTGGGGAGGGGGGTTATACTATGAGAGGGTTTTCGATCCACCCCCCCCCCCCTTTAAAAGGTCTCTGATTCGTCCTTTGATGCTTGATGCTATGTGTGTAGGTCACAGTATTCCAAACTTGAGAAATTAGAGGCACGCTATTTCTGCACGAAACGAATCGAATTCGGGCCGGTCTTCGGTCCGGGCTAAAGACCCAAGCAGTTTCCGGAGAGAGGAGCATTAGATTGGGTTTGTTTGTTGTCTAAAAAGATCTATACCAGCACTACATGCATCGATTTTTTTGGATCACTCCGAGACCGAGACTAAGTCTCGAGAAAATGAGACTTAGCCTGCAATCTCTATCTCGGTCCAGAAAATGCAATCTCGATCTCGGTCTCGGTCCGGAAAATGCAATCTCGATCTCGGTCTCGGTCTCAATTTCGAGACCGAGACTTTTTCTCGGTCTCGGTGCATCACTAGGCCAGGGGCCTTAGTACGAACGGTCAGGGAAAAAGCCGTATGCAGGATCCAAAGACGCCGAATAAGAAATAACATTATCCCGCCATAGCAATCTCGTCTAGCGGTATTATCATACGAGTTCGTAATAAGGCCCCAGATGAGGCAAACCAATTCCTCGATATCGACAGTGCTTGAATACGGCTAGGTCCGAGCCAAGGATTCTGGTCGAAGGACACCGTCAATACTAAATTACTTCTACTTTTAAATGTAAATGACGGGGAACACTTTCAAACTTCAGCTTTATTGTCCAACCTATCTGAGAAATGCTCGTGAGCGTGATTGTCGCGGGCAGCAGGGAAGCCGTTCCTTGCTCCCTCATGAAGATTACTGGGCGTTTCCCACTGATTCACATTATAAACTCGCCCGTCACTGCGCTGAGTGCTGTCTGTACTGATTACACGTGGCTTCACGTGGTACGTGTAAATTAATCGGGCCTTAAAACTGAACATAAGGCTTAAAAAACACTCCGCCAAGTTATATATCTTTTAAAAAATTGTCCCGGCACTTTTTCTGGGCCCTCTCATTCATTCGTTGCTTGAATTACAAAGAAATTCAAAGGGAGAAACCATAGGAGGGGAACCTTCATATTGCACGGAAAAACTTTTAAAGGAATTATTACTTTGATCCCACAGTAACCCGCGGACATCAACTCTACTACATTAAAAATTGGGTTGCTTTTCCATTTCTTACTCGTTGACAGTACTCAGCAATTGGTGTATACATGACTAAGTACATTTTAACAAAACTAACGTGAGAGGGTAAGATGGAAGTATTTGAATGTTTACATGTGAACACAGTAAGAATTCTGTTGGAGACCCTGGATTACTCCTTGAGCGTCCCTAGCAATCGTTATGTTTTTTGTCTTGTAGAAAACGCATGAGTTTGAAAATGTACAGCATATTACAGAGTGCCGGTGGACACAGTAAACCATGCACTGCTCACGAAGTATTATTTTTCTCGTTTTCACTTCACAGTTTAGTAGGAGTATTAAGCAAATACTAGTGGGGTGAAACGGTGACCACGGTAAACTTTCAGTTGGCGACAACTTGCGATTCCATCACGCACTGATCGGAGCGAAGAAGAACTAGTTCTGGCCATTTCCCGTGTGGTTTTTATTAAGGTGAATCAAAACACTATTTACTAGTATAAAGCTTTTCGTATCTCATAAAATGTTTTGACTCCCCGTGGAAATCACAAGGGAAATGGCCAGAACTAGTTCATCCTACCTCCGCTCAGCACGTGTAGGAATCGCCGATACTACTTGAGATGTACACCATGGACCATGGCCCTGCCCCTGATAACTGCCTTGGATTGCAGTGCCTTGTAGGAGAGAAAACAGAGAACAACAGTACAGGGCTATTAAGGCACACAAAACTTTAATTTTGTCTTTAATGGAATGATTAAATTACACGCATACTATTTTTATTCAACATGGACATACCATAATAACCGAAGACCATAATTCCACAAAATTGATGAGGCAATTATTACGATGTCGCTATAGATTGATGTGGTGAATTTTTCAAAATTGCAATCCTTATTTTCTACGATGCATTGATTTTTGTGCACTAACCCATTTCGCTAGCGTTCTTTTTGTATGAGTTATCGTGCTAACTCAGAGTGACGAAATCTATAATAACTAGGAGGAAAAAAGGATTATAGAAATTTGTCTCAATGAAATAAATTAATGCTTAAGTATTTTCTGTACTTACAACGAAATTAAAGCACGCAGACGAACGGGTACAAACCTCAAACACCCCACTCACTGAAATACTGAACACTGAAAGCGTGAAGGATGACTCCCACCCCCACCCCGATTTTTTTCTGCCTTAAGTCCTGGCTGAACTTTTTCGCTGATCAAGTATTTATTTTATTTTTTATTCTAGAGCGTACACTGAGCCCACTGTGTTTATTTGATGTAAGGCTCGACAAATTTTACTGTGGTCACCACCCAATTGTTATTTTCGGTGAACGTTGCAATCCTTACTCTGGCCCCTGACTAGTATCATAATACTTAAGCTGGGGTTTTTACTGTGGTCACCCCTTAGCGTAACGGTAACAACGCCGCAATTAATAATGTCAACCACCAACGTCCGAAAGACGAGGACGCACCACTTGTTTTTACTGTGGCAACTTCAATCATCGCTTGGGTCGCGCCGCATACTTTAGTGCTCTAAAAGTAGCGTGAACACCGGGCGCTACGGTAATATTCGGGCGCTTTGACCACCTTAATAGAAGCGTAGGGGTACAGCGAAAGCTGTTGTGCCAAATCTACATTTTCCTATTGAACGAATAATTTTATACTGCAATAAAGGAGGAATAAATAATATTCTTGAATTCTCGTGGGGAATGTTGGGATTTTTTGCAGCGGTCCACAGCATTAACTAGTCTGACACCGGCGGTATTTGGTGCAGCACATTAAATTTTACGGGTACCAATGAAGCAGAAGCCATTGTCATGAGTAAACTTTACAGGAAAATTTCGGCTCGGTCTTTCCGTGTGTGAAGTTTGGTCCCTCATTATTTTTTTTATTCCCGTGACGTCAATTTTCTGAAAAAAATCCTGAGTTACGAGCATACCTCTGTAATGGTGGATTTCACCAAGTTTGAGTTAAAGTGCGGGCTACTTAACTCTCAAAGTTAAGAGTGACTCGAGGTTAAGAAAGGTTTTGAGCTCTTGCTAACCCGCAGGCCAAGACTAATTCGAAGAAGTGAAACGAATTTTTTTCGCTAACCCCAACCGTAAACTCGAACCTCGAACCTCAACTCTCAGCTGAGAACAAAGAATTGTGAACTTTCTGTGGTAGAAATGGAGAAAACTACATTTGGTCGGTGTTATAGCGAGGGCTAGCTAACTCTAGGAGTTAAGAGTTCGTTCGAGTTAGGAGAGATCCCATTTCACCATCAATTCCAAATTGGAGTTACCAAACCCTTAGTTTTTTCCCAGACCCCTTCGGGTTTTCACATTCAAATAACCTCATAGCACCTCAAAGCACATTCAATTAACCTCACTGAGGACAATTCAAATGAAGACAATTTTCGACATCATTTCAGCTTACCCAGAAAATAAAACGAAAACAAGAGAGAGAAAAAGAAAAGAAAAACTGCGGGGGAGAGAAAAAGCCAAGAGACGGAGTCAATTTCCAGGGGTTTTGGGCTCGCTGAAACCCCAATTACTTGGGTTTAGCTCGTTGAAATGATCCATTTCACAGAATTGGCTCACTAAAAAAAATAGGTATCATTATAAATTCAAAAGCTCTCAAAAAGTCCTAGCTCCGAAAAAATCTCAATTTCATGAGCCACATCAGTACCAGATTTTACGCTGCCTCCTCAGAAAAGCTGCGCTTTACTATATAAAATCATCAACTACTCTGCTGGTTCAAAGCTATAACTAAAGATTTTACGCAGGTCTGCGAGTTCCTGATAGGGAGTCATTCGTCTCTACGACGGACGAGTCTTGTTTGGCGGGCTAAAATACCGGAGTTACCGTCCCAGGAGTTGTAAAATTTCAGGTTTGGTTAATATAACTTTCTTGGTGGGTGGGGGGAGGGGTGATTGTCAGTTATTAGACGGAAAAATCCGGAATAGAATTCAATGTCGACAGTTTTCCAGCAGAGACGGTTTGACGGTTCTATCTGTGCTAATTCAGTTTCAGGGGTCTTTAATTGACGATTTCCCACATTCAGAGTTAACAAGTGAAGCTGCCCACCCGTAGATCAAAGGCTGGCTACGCCTCTGCAGTTAACTAGCGATTTTTCTGATTTTAGCCAAAAATAAACGTTAAATGTTATCTATAAATTGGCGTTTTCTCAATTTCAGCTGGGAATGAGCACTTTTCACGCATTTTAGTCAACGATATGAGCTTTTTAGATTTTAGTCACAAATTAGCAATTTCTTTCGCTTTGACCATAAATTAGCACTTCATCTCAGCCACGAAGTTGGATTTTCTCAATTCTAGCTGTGAGCTTATTTATCTTGATTTTAACCGCAAATAAGTGTTTTTCTCCGTTTTATCCGTGAAATCGTATTGCTCAATTTTAGCCCCGAATCATCGTTTTTTTTTTTCTCAATTTTAACCGATAATCGGGGTTATTACTATTTTTGCCGCGAATTAGTTACACTTCGCGCGTCTGAATGAGGCGTTTGTTCTTAAAGCCTCTAAACGGCTTACCTATCACGCGAATTCAGCTTGGAGTGTGACATTTCCCACTCGTGACAGCATTTTACCGCGAACTCGGCGAAGTCTTGATGGGTTCATGGTGAGACGTGGTTATACGGGTCAGGAAACGAGTGCCGTGCTGAATTTGAGCGCGTGGTAGGTGCAGAAATGCAAAATGTTGGTATGTTGTTGGACCAGGCACACCTCACTCACTCTTGTGTGGTTTTACTCAAACATTGGTGTGAAACTATCCAGCACAATTTGCCAGATCGAAACTTTTGGAATTGTAGTTCTAAGTAAGTCAGTCAGCTCAGTACATATTCCAACGTGTTTATGCCTCGTAACCATCAGATTGAATGACCCCTAAAACTGATACTTCAGTCTACTGAACAATTTTTAGCGAATCGTTGAAAAGCAGGACTCGAAAAAGTCGGGGATTTCACTGCCCAGTTGGGCAATTAATCGAGTTTCACTGTAATGGTGCTATTACACGTGAGAGTAAATCTCGAGAGCTGAACTCTCCGAGAGTGCCAGGTACTGGCAGGTGGCTGGGGGGGGGGACAACTCCCTGGCCCGTTTAGACTGGCGAGTTAAGCTCTCGAGAGTCTCGAGAGCAAAAAACTCTCAAATGTAAACGCAGCTTAAGGGCGGAGGAGAGTAAGCTTAGCCCGTGAGAATGGCAAAACTGACAATTCGCCCCCTGAAAATAGACAAACGGACTATAACCACACCCTAGAAATGGGTATACTCACAATTTGTGCTCTAAAAGTGATGAAAATGATCCTATTCAACCCGCAAAATAGCTGTACTGATAGTACCCACCTTGAAACTCCTCAAACTGATGACCTCTGTGCCCTGTAAAAGGGAAAAATTGGCCATTCGCGCTCAAAAAATGGTCAAACTGACCATCGGCGCCTTGAAAATTACTAGACTGGCGACTCGCGCTCTACAATAACATAGCCAGACCGGTTAGTCACACTCTAAAAATTGAAAAATAACAAACTGGCATTTCAATTCGGAAAATTGCCAAACTTAATTCGTGCCTCTTAAAATAGCAGAACTGACAATTCGTGCCTTTAAAAATGGCTAAATTAACTGTTTGCACCCTAAACATGACTAAACTGACGATTTGTCCCCTCTAACGGACGGACTAATAGTCAAACGGACTATTTACGCGATAAAATTGGGAGGAGAAGGACTTTATGTGCCATTAAAATGGCTGAACTGACGATAAGCGCCCTGATTAATACAGAGCCGACCACGTTTGATCCAAAAATCGCTAAAAACTTACCGTTCGTGCCTTGAAAATGCACCCACTGACGATCCGTGCCTCGAAAATAGCAAAGACGATCATTCGCGAGTCAGTGAATAGCCAATTGGACCATTCGTGATTCATTAATAGCCGAACAGGCTATTCACGCCCTTAAAGTGTCAATAATTTGGAATCCACTCGTTTACGTTCGTGCACCGATCAGGGCCGTCCTTCACTCTACTTCATACTTCTCCAGGTTGGTTGGTGGGGAGGGGGGTTGTCTGATAAACTGGCTGCTCTCGCCCTACGGACGTGACTGGTAATTCAATATCTAAAAGTGGCCAAATCGGCTATTCGCGCTCTAAAAATGACTGTACACGGCAGGGGCGGTTTAATGGGGGGGGGATGGGGGATAGGCGCGACCCGAAAGTTGGATTTGAAGGAGTCAAATCCAAAAAATTTGGGTTTGTAACAGTAAAAGTATGCGAAATTGTGGTTTCGTTAGAGCCAAATTCACGAAATTTGGCTCTTGAAAAGCATAGCTTTCGGAATAAAAGAGTAAAATCGGCGGAACTTGGGATTTGAAGGAGACGAATGTGGAGGGTTTTCTTCAGGAAATCCGTGTAACTGGGGCTTTTAATAGCCAAAATAATAAAATTTGGCTTTTTGAGTTACCCAAATGAAAAAATTGTATTTGAAAAAGATAAATGGGTTTTCGAATTAGTCAAAGCTGCAAAAACAAGTTTAGAAAGAGCTAAAGCCACACAAATTTTGTTGATTAAGTTTTTCATTGTTTTTGAAAGATGAAAAACCACGAAATTTGTGTTTGAAGTGGTCAATTCTGTTGTGGAGAAGTCGAATCTAAGACATTCGGATGTGGACGAGCGAATTTCCGTGGCGAGATTTTCGTCTGAAAAGACCAAAGTCACGCCATTTGGTTTTCAAATGGGCCAAACTAGTTTTTCGTATTAAAACAAATATATAAAGAGTTTTTGCCTTAAAATTTGGTTTAACATAAATCTTAAATCGCCAAATTGGAGGTTTGAAAGAGCCACATCCAAAAAAATTGGTTTTCAAAGAGTGAAAGTCCTCGAAATTAGGGTTTAAAGGAGCCAAGTTCACATAAAATAGCTATAATATAAATATAATAGCTATAGATATAAAATAGCACCTAACTGCATGCACTACGGGGTTTGAATAAATTGTCTACGGTTAGCATATAGGTGTATTATTTGGTTATATTTACCTAAGACTTAAGTGCCTTCATTCAATATTTTTCTCTAGAAAAATGTTAGGGAAGCGCGATCCCTATACGCGTGATAAATCTACAGAGCAAAGCCGTTTTTTCCCCCCTTTGAATACGTGCGATTGATTTTTTTTTGGCGGGCCGTGCACCAAATTCATGGCTACAATCTTTGGCTGCTGTTGATAGCGGTGAAAAAGCGCGATTTGACTTTATCTCCAAGCTTGCATTTTGCTGGGGGGCTATATCTTTTCATTGTGAACTTCTTCTTTTCAGAGAGGGCTTTTGCACTTGTGGTAGGTACTTGTATACTTATGCTATGTAATTTTTCCGATAAACGAAATACGTACGCAGAAATGAATCCCCATTTCCCAGCCCCACACAAAATTAATTATTTCTTCAATTTAGTTGGCACTGCCAAACCAATAATTAGTCGGAGCTAAAAATATAGCAGCCGCTACCAGCTTCAATTAGCACTTCGTTTTAGAGTAGGCAGTGTACAAGTGGTCTCGGGGTTTTCAAGTCCACAGGTACGTTTTTTATGCCTAGGAAATTTGCCATTGCCGTCACTTTTACAGGATTCCTCCATTTTTTTAACGAATTCGGCCATGATGATTGAAAAAAAAGAACGATAAAAATTAGAGGGATACTGTGATTGCCAAAAAGATAAAAAAAAAAAAAAAAAAAGAAACAAAAAAACTTCTTAACCGTTACACCAAGTTTTTGAATGCCTAGGTCAGTTACTAGTACCTACACAAAATGAAAATGTCTAGATGTTGAAAAATGTAACTAGGTAAATCCTATCATCGGGTGTAGAAATTTCATGATGCAATTCAAGCACACCAACCTCAATTTATGTAGCTCTACTTTTTCACCTGTTTTATTTTACTTGCTCCTTTTTACTTTACCTTCAAATTTGGATCAATTACGAAGGGAATACATAAAATATAGAGGGGCGG